>OX328273.1:16140701-17374986 GCA_946814005.1 Chamaenerion angustifolium | reverse complement strand
GTTGCAAGGGTGACAAAAACACAATTTAATTTGTAGTGAGATATCTATATAAGTGGTGTGTGTCCCATTAATCAATCTTATTCTATTTTTCAGGCATGGAGCAATGGAAGGTGGTGCAATGTGAAGCATCGAGTTCAATGCAAGCAGGCAGCTATTCGTGTTTCGATTGCCACGTTTCTTCTTGGACCAAAGGAGGATCCTGTTGAACCACCTTCCCACCTTATAGACTCACAGCATCCACGTCTCTTTCTTCCTTTCACTTATGAGGATTACAGGAAACTACGTTTGTCCACCGAACTGCAGGCTGGGGAGGCCCTAGCCCTCCTCCATCACAACCCATCCTCCTCTTCCTCCTAAGTTACAGTCTGCAGCATTAATTGACTGCATATATATTGTTTGGAGTTCGTTTAAGTGACGACTCGTCTGATAAATATAATTAATCCAATCCAGCAAACTGTTGAGTGGTTATCCAATAATCATTCTCTTGTTTGGTACATGTTTAATGTGATCTTATACAAATAGCTTTTTACAGCAGATTCATGTTTCTTCTTCTTTTTCCCTTCTAAATGCGACTGGAATTGCATTGATAGGAGTCGTCCGTATGAGCAACAACCCAGCTCAATCGATGTATGAGAAAAATGAACTGAACCATACGGAAACTATATTATTATCTTCAGTAGAGTAACAAAATAGAATAAAGAGAAACGGAAAGACCTGACAATGAAAAATTCAAATGATGGCCTTATAATCGATGAGGAAGGCTCGAGATCCAAAAGGGGCATCCAATTCATCATACGCAGATCAACCGTACTGTGATAAGAGGCGAGGCGTTGGTGTTTCTAAAGTGTAGAATCTGAAATCGATTACAAGAGGGGCATCCAATTTTGCTTTCGTGGTAGGTAGATGATGCAAGCCATTAAGACGAACCGAACCAAACCGTATTAATCATAGTTCCGAGCGTAGTTAATCGTGGTCAACGATAACTATAGTTAGTATTGTTCTCCTTTTGGTTGTACTGTATGCTACTCTGCAATTATGCATGAATATTACGACAACTCTCTTTCTCTCTTTACTTTCTCTATCTAAAATTTGTACACACATGTGACCTAGGTACAATCCGTTGGACTGTATCAACTGGTATCAGAGCAGGTCTACCCACTATTCTGCCGCCGCCTTGATCAACAATCTGTACCATGGTAGTAGAAACAAGGGCCCAACAGGATAACAAAGTGGATGCCACTTTGGAAGAACAGGGAAGAGCTTTATCGGAGCAGAACAAAACACTATCAGAGTTTCTCTTAGGTAATGAGAGACTATCCGCCACCACGGAACAACACTTTGCGTGTTTGGAAGAAATCAAGTCGATGCTGATGGTGGTTTCGACCAAACAGACGGGAAAGATGGTGGACACAAGTACACTGGGTTTGGGTTCTGACACTACTATGACAATGGCGAAGAAAAACGAACCCACGGGTCCTTCGACAGTAACGATGACACCACTGAATGGCGAGAACGACCCTCCCCCTGAACCTCTCCACGACCGAGACCGACGATATTATCACATAGGTAAGGTCGATTTTCGATGGCTCTGATTTATTTGGCTGAATTTTTTGTTGTGAACATTATTTTGAGGTGGATGAGACCCTTGAAGAAGTTAAGATGAAGATAATTATTATTCATTTGGAGGGAGGACGCATTGCAGTAGCATCACGAGGGTTTGGAACAATTAGGGTCGAAGGATAACTTGGGGCAAATATGTAGCAACTCTCCAAGCTCGGTTCAATGAAGAATTGTATGGTAACCTTGTCCTTGAAATGAATAATCTGAGATAGGAGATTTCCCTCACATATTACTTTTGCAAATTTGACTCCTTACTCAACAAGGTGCAGGTGATTGAAACTTTGTCTGAAGGAGCAGTGCTGAATTTTTTCATTGGAGGGTTTCATGCATCGTTGAAGGGACCAGCACGCCTTCTTAGGCCTACGACATTACACAACGCGTACACCCTGGCTAAATTGCACAATGAACTGATAGTGACTCAACAAAATGCGAAGTTAAATAGTGGGAGAAAAACACACTATGAGGGAGCTATTAGGCAGACACCTGCCTCCACGAACCATTTTTGGTCATCCAACAAGAGTTCACCCGTCAAAACAATGTCGAACAAGGAGATGGAGAACCGAAGAGCTAAAGGGATTTGTTATTGGTGCCCGTAGAAATACGTCTGGCCATCGATGTAACAGAGGGAAACAAATGCCTGTGATTGAAATCGATGACGAAGATGACGAGGAACCGAACGCAGAAGTTGAACGGGGTAACGTTGAGGAAGATTTTGTTGAAGAAGAAGCACCACAAATCTCTATACATGTTATTAGAGGGACTTTACATTGTTCCATGATGAAGTTGGAAGGGATGGTGCAGAACCGAAGGTTACAAATCTTGATAGATTCCGGGAGTACGCATAATTTTCTTGATGTGAGCATAGCCGAGTGAATGGGATGTCTTGCCGAAGACATTGGCACCATGAAAGTGATTGTAGCTAACGATATACGATTTGTCATGGGTTCAAGTGGTCTATGCAAGGGGAATCGTTTTCGTCGGATGTTTTCTTGATATCCTTAGAGAACTATCACATGGTTTTTAGAGTTCAATGACTTATCACCTTGGGTGATATAGTATGGAATTTCGGGAGCTCACCATGAGCTTCAAGCTGGGCGAGCAAGAATCTTAACTGAAGGGGAGAGGAGGTAATTCAGTCAAGGCAACTTCGGTCGAACAAATGGCAAAGCTACTATCGAAAAAGGGAGATGTGACTTCCGTTCAACTCTGCAGCCTCTCACTCCAAGAGTAAGCGAACCCACACACCACAGTATTCTCCACAAAAGTTTGGGAGGATAAGGTGGGAATGGAAGAGATGAGCGAGTTACGAAAGAGGTATGAAGTCGTACTCAGGGAACCAAAGGGTTAACCTCCTAGCCGGGACGTGAATCACAATATATCGTTGAAGGATGAAAGAGCAACGGTCAATCAAAGACTATATCGTTAGCCCACGCCTCAAAAGGACATTATAGAAAAGATGTTCAAACAATTGGTGGATTCAGGTGTCATACGACTGAGCTCGAGTCCATTTTCATCTCCTGTAGTATTGGTAAAGAAGAAGGACCAATTATGGTGAATGTGTGTATATTATCAGATACTTAATGACTTGACCATCAATGATAAGTTCCCGATTTCGTTAGTCAATGAGTTGCTTGATGAATTTCACTGTGCGACGATCTTCTCGAAGATAGATCTACGATCAGGCTACCACCAAGTCCGAATGTTCGAAGGGGATATTCACAAAACCACATTCCATACTCATGAGGGTCACTACGAATTCCGGGTAATGCCGTTTGGATTGACTAATGCGTCGACCACATTCCAAGGGTTGATAAATAACATATTTAAGTAGCACTTGAGGAAGTTGGTGCTAGTGTTCTTTGGTGATATTCTTGCTTATAGCCCGAGCCTACAGGAGCACGTTCGACACTTGAGGATTGTGTTCACCATTATGGAGGGCAATTCACTGTTTGCTAAAAGATCCAAGTGATCATTCAGGGGAACACAAATAGAATACCTTGGTCACATAATCTCATGTCAATGAGTATCCACCGATCCGACTAAGATCGACACGGTCTGCAATTGACCTAAGCCGATTTCGGTCAAGCAACTCCAGTTTTTTTTTGGGTCTCACTGGGTACTACAGAAAATTTGTGAAGAACTACGGATTCATAAGTAAGCCACTCACCATGTTGCAAAAGAAGGATTCGTTTAAGTGGTCGACAGAAGCCGACCATGCGTTTTCGGCCCTTAAGGAAGCTATGACGTCAACACCGGTTTTGGCCCTTCCGAGAATGAGTGTTACATTTGTGGTCAAGACCAATGCATTCATGCTAGCGGTGGTTATAAAGGCATTGGATTCATCAGCCGTGTGAAAGGGCGATCAAATCCACTTTGAATTATTTTAACAAACAATCACAATATGAACACACAAAATACTCAAACTTTGAAAGGACAAACATGCCTTTTCTTGTGTGAGAAACTCTAAACTATTTCCGGTTATGAGTATGTCATCTACGTATAGAATCATAAATACGAAGTCCGGTCCATACCTTTTGGTGTATAAGTAATGGTCCTCATCCAACATGAAAAATCCATTTTCCACGACGAAGTTATGACATTTGCTGTACCACTGCCTAGAGGATAAGTTTAGACCATAAATCAATTTATGGAGCTTGCACACTAAGTGCTCAAGATGTGTTTGCACAAAGCATTTAGGTCTCTCCATGTAGATCTTTTCTTTTAATTCACCATCGAGGAAGGTGGTCGTAATGTCTATCTAGAGAATTTCCAGGTCTAGACTCATTGCAATAGCCAGAATCAAGTAAGTTGTGGTTGTTCACACAGTCAGTGAGAATGTCTCCTTATAGTCTATTTACTCCCGCTATGTATAACCTTTCGTGACCAGTCAAGTTTATAACGCTCAAAGGTGCCATCAACCTTGAGCTTCATCTTAAGAAACCATTTGGCTACTTTAGCTCTGCATCCTCTCAAGAGGTCGACAAATGTCAAATCATAGTTATTCCCAATATAATTCATCTCGTCATCCATTGATTTCATCCATTCTTCTTGTAAGGTTTCATCAAGAGCTTCTGTGACATTTTTCGGTTCAACAACAACCGTCTTGTCATATATTAGGGTGTTTAGTTCTCCATCACCTTCGATCACATATCGGCGGGATAGAACTTCTATCTCCGCCCACAGCCTAACAACTCACTCCTACTAGAGACATGACCCCAGTCACTACCACTAGAAATGAGATCCCCAACTCTCCCACTATCAACAACATCATCATAAGAGGAATATGGTACATTTCCTCAAAAAAGGTTAATTCAGTGAACGACGAACCAAATCATCATCTGCGATATCATTTCTCCCACTTAAATGAACAAGTGTTTGCTTATCTTGTTCTTACATCTCATATAAAGAACGACTTGAACCAGTCTCACCATTCTTTGGAAATTCACTCTATAAGAACGCTGTGTCTCGTGATTCTAATTCGGTTCCACTCTTAGTGTTTTGCTAGGCTATGAACACATACAACTTGGAGGTTTCCAACTAACCAAGAAAGATTATTTTCTTTCCTCTAGGTTTAATATTCACAAACGTATTTGAGAAATCATGGGTGTAAGTGGCGCACCCCCAAGGGCGCATATCGCTAAGGTCTGGACATTTTACACTCCAAAGCTCATGTGGAATGGAGTTTACCATCTTAAAAGTGTCTCATCAAAAGGAAATCGACGATTAAGCCTACGACATTATCGACCCAACCATTTCTAGGAGTGTTCTATTACACCTTTCTGCAATTCTATTTTGCTGAGGGGTGGACGAATTCGTTAATTGATAAATGATTTCCTTTTTATTACATAAATTTAGTAAATTCTGCTGAAAGACACTCGATTCCACGATCAGTGCAAAGGGTCTCAAACTTTCAATTTAATTGGTTCTCAACCAAATTCAAAAATGATCAGAAGCAACTTGTGGTCTCTGATTTATTGGATATCAAGTAGAGGAATCCATAGCAGATGTAATCATTTGTAAATGTAGTGAAGTATTGCACTCCTTATTGAGCCCTCACACTAAGAGGGCCACAAACCTTAGAATGAACTAATTGCAAGGGAAATTTGGCTTGAGTGCCTTACCAAAAGGCGTTCGGCTCGATTATCCTGCTAGACAACTAAGACAAGTAGGCAACTCCATCTGTAGAGTGTTGGATAGAAAGCTCCGTTTAGCTAGACACTGCATTCTATCTTAACCTATATGGCCTAACTTAGTGTGTCTTCCATTCATAACGCAAACACATCCATAAGTAGATGAAAACATGAAATTATTAATACATCAATCCAAATCCAAAAGAATAAATCCACTAGAATAATACCAAAGCCAAATAAAATTTATCATCAAGTCAATCAGACGTAGTGTTCATGAATAAATAAACTAAAACCATGTTTCATTAATCCTAATAATAAAAGGACATTCTCACGAATCTGTCGAGCATAGAAGACATCACGGAGGACTTGGATTGTACCACCACAGAGACACAACTCACAAGTTTCAATCCCTTCGACTTCAACATGAGATTTGTTGTCGACATAAATCCACCTTGACCCGCGGAACTCTTCGGTACTCAATGAAAGCAAAATCCACCTGGTTATGTGGTATGTCAATCTTGAATATAAAATCCATATAGGACATGACTCAACTAACAAGACTGTACTAGAAACACAAAGTTTACTAGGATAACCAACAAGACCTACCTACCTACCTTTCACAACGGTTCAAAGCATGCATTCGCAAAGTGTCCTTTTTGTCCAAAGTTGAAGCATTTCATAGGCTCGATCTTCTTGGCTTTGCACAAACATTTTTGTGTTGCTTCTTTAAGAGGATCCCTCAGTTTCACTTTAATCCTTGCCTTAATCGCCTCTGGTGCATATGCATTGTTGTGACGTGCACCACTTCCTCACCATGACAAATCTTCTTAGGTCTAGAAGATGATGCCATGTGGACTTCAACCTCATGCCCAACAGCCTTGAGGCGATCATCTTCCAACTCAATGTGCCTTCAAACGTGCACAAAGGTGTTGAGGCTCTCAGAGTGGGTAATTTGAATTTTTATTTGTTCTAGAAGGTATGCAAATAGAATATTACGACTTGGATTTGTTATTCATCTATTAGTGGTTGACCGACCTCCTTGATATCGACGATTATGTTGGTTATATGCCTCAGATACTGCCTTACGAATTGCTGAATATTTGTCTTGTAGGAATCAAACATGATGGTAAGCGAGCGCAACTGAGGAGTCACGTAGACACCAGATCTAGACTGTAAAGCATATTTAGTCGTGTCCGATAGATCAAACTCACAAAGGATGTCATTATTTTCAATACTTAGTAATGTAGCGCATGCCTAATCGTCTTTGGAATCCTACTCATCAAGAAACGCCTTATGTTGATTCATCAATCTAGAGCTAAGTCTCTTCATGATCTTCTTAATGTGGTTAAACAACTTAAGTTCAACTAGTACCATATGTATACACTTGCTCCAAATTTTATAGTTACCACTGGTAAGTTTAAAATCTTTGTTCAACTTAACGATGATGTTCTTAGTTGCAAACATGTTCATTTAATTAAAGAAAATTCTATTGAGATCATGTAGGCATAAAGAATAATGTTTTAATTCATGTAAAGGACAAATCTCAGAACAATTAGGACAAACTTGAGAACATACTTAAATCTGGAAGATAACACAACTATGTTGAGAAACACGCCATGTTTCTAAGCATCCTAAAAGTCACTACTATCAATCCAAAACAATATCTGGGATAATACAGAGTTATTGGAGATCAACAAGAGTAAGCCAAGTACTAGCATATGTGGGACAACGCAACTTTGAAAATGAGGGTTCCAGTTGTGGTGGCATTGCATCTAACACATATGGGACAGTGTTGCGCCATCAGGGATGATGATAACCAGTATCAAGTATGTTGGTATAGCACAAAGCTACTCGAGACCGGTTGAAGCAATATAAAGCCAGCATATCTGTGGCATCGTGGCTTTAGAAGGGTATCTTACACATGGAAGATGATTTGAAATATTTATCGATGACGTTTGCCTAGGATATGGCTTGTGCTACAGCTTAGTGAGATTTTTTAAATTCTCTTGTTGTGTGATCCTTTTGCCATGGTCGCTTTTGTGAAATTTTCTTTGTCTTGCCACTTGACTACTCTCCTATTGCCACGATTAGGATTTGCATATTTACAATCACGTCTCTCTAAATTTTGCCTCGTACCCTAATGAATTTTTGACCTATTTAGAATACTCTCTTTATTTTATAGTCGATTGTAGAGTGACTATGACCCTTATTAATTTTCCAATTCACGAGTACCCTCTCTTTAGATGTATCCATAAGAAGAGGGGAAATGACCCATACAAATTTCCAACCTCGAAGGAACAATATCTATTTGTAGCCGATTGAAGGGTGCTGTGATTTGTATAAATTTATCATCTCACGGATACACTCTTGTATATGTAGCTGATTAAAGTGTGGTTGTGACCCGTAAAAATATCTCATCTCGTGGACACACTATCTTGTAGTAACCGATTAAAGGGTAGTTATGACCATTCATATATTCCACCTCGAAGGAATACTATCTTTATTTTTAGTCGATTGAAGGTTATTTACGATTATTATCATTAGGTTTACAAAACGAATGAGGTATAGAAAAATGGCTCCCACTATTGGAATATCATTTAGGTTATTCAAAATATTTGTCATCATTGCTATCATGGACATAGACACCAGGTGAGTTTTCTTAGGCTACCTTACAGGTTTTAAACCTAACATTATTATGTTATATTATCTTTTTAGGGAATTCAATCTTCTTATGCGTAATATTTTTTTAGTGCATCTGCATTGATCTTTATCAGGTTTCCTTTTAAATACTGGCCCTTGATGAAAGCGTGGACAACACATTTGCAAATTGGTTCTTGTTTTATGGCATATGTGTGGATGTTATCTTTTGGAACTGCTTAACAAGTTTTTCAAGGTGTTGTGTGATATGGTTGTAACTTAGGATATATTTTCTGGTGTGAAAAATAATCAACATAATGTCCCTTTAAATCTCCAAGTCCTAGACCTTAAAATCAATCGTTGTATGCAACCAGAAAATGCATGTTTCATACTCTACAATGTTTTTTGTGCATATGTGTGTAACTTTAGCTGCCACCAGAAAATGTTGACCCTGTGGAAAAATGAGTATTGTTCCCATGCCACATCCTGTTGAGTTAGTCGTTCCATCAAAGTTTTTCCAAATCGTACATTTTTTTGCATCTTTCTATTCACGCAATATGTCATTGTATGGGAGTTTTAGTTGGTGACCATGACGTGTGGGAAATTCAACCAAATGGCCCGCTATAACCTATCCTAATTATATCGTCGTACGAGGAACAAATTCTATCGTATTCAACAAGTTAAACTTCTCATTTACCAATGTTTTTCATCAAATTTTGCTTCTGTAGCGTGTACTTCAGAGGATCTAGATTAGAGATTAGATGTACAGTGTAATACAATGTGTACTATCGAAGTCGTTGCATCATGCACAACCCGTTCTTTCTGTTTCTAAGTTCTTAGATTCACTATCAATAAACTCTTTTCTAAGATACTAAAGAACGTGTTCTGATTGGTCAGACTTGTCTAGTTGTACCAACATGAACCCTAATGAGTTCTTTTGAATCGCCAAATACAAGATAAGCGGTAAACCTGGAGTGGGTGGGACAAACAGTGGATGCTTAATTAAATACACCTTAATCATTATAAAAACTTGTTGACATTTTTCACCCCACAAGATCGTTACGTAGAAGATGAAATAATGCTTGGCATTTTTCTATCAGGTTTCCAATGAATCTCAATGTAGCAGGATGTACCCCCACATTAAAACGAACATAGTCTTTGACTTGTCTTGTTTGACCATCTTAATTTGATTGTACCTGGATAAACCATCTATGGATGAAAATATATTATGATGGATCATGTTTTATATCTACCAACATATCGATGTGATGAAGAGGAAAGTTTTCCTTGGGACTAGCCTCATTTAAATCTCGGTAATCGAAACAAACTTAAACCCAACCATCCTTCTTTAAAACCAAAAGAATCTTGCAACTCATTTAGATTAATTGAACACCTCGAGAAAACTAGCATTGGGTGTTTTATAATCCCCCCCTTTATTTAGACTAGCAACTTTGAATTTTGTCACCTTAAGTGTTGTATCTTTGGTAAAAACTTCTCAATGTTTATGAGTAAAGTGAGTTGCACAATTGAGGGATCTAAGAATGGTAGGTCGACGTATGTTCTCTTAACAACTCAATCATTTGAGCTCTTTATAGTCTCTTAACAACTCAATCATTTGAGCTCTTTGAGCTAAGTTTAGATTCGTCTCATTCGCGCCCCTCTTAAGTACATATATTGATTGTTTCGCTAGCATCAACGATTGACGATTTCCTTTCTTCAAGAAATTTCCAACTTTCTCTAATTTTGTAAGGTATTTAATCTTGTTAAACTGCTCCCCATAAAATATAGGGTCAAATTTGACCTGACTCCTCTTAGACGGGACTACATTATCATATGTATCATAATGAATCACATTGTTGTCATCGCCCAGTGAGAGTGCAAAAATGGGTACTGAAGTTGAATTAAGTATGTCTTCCCCATTAATAAAATGAACAGACATGTCTACCAAGCGGGGATTCTTCAAGGATGGCTCCAATTGTGACTCTATAAGAGAAAATGTTGACAAGATTGTGTAAGGCTTGTTTGTTCTCGGATTGAATGACGTGTGATGATCCTTGAAACGTCACCGAAAGTGGAGGGATGTCGTGTCTCTTTACTATCTCATAAATCCATGGAACTTCTCTTGGAAAGGAGAATGGCTTGTATTAGAAGTGATACTCGACCAAGTTCTCTTGGCACGTAATCTATTACGAGCAATGTGATCATTGCGACGATTGCCTATTCTAAAGCCTCCTCAAAATAAACCATATTAATGGATGTAGTATTCCTACCCTGGTGATACAGTAGAGCATTCATGTTGACATTTGTTGTTGGAAATACATTAAGGATCAAAATCTTTTGGTCAATAAGATCCTGAATTTTATGTTTCATGGATATGCAGTTGTTTGTTCAATACCTTATTGGCCACATATGAATTCACATTTTGAGTTTGGCTCGTTGTTGGGTATCCTTGAGGTAACTCTCAAAAAATCAGGACAAATGATATCATGTAGGGTCGGACAGAGGTGTGAACGTCATATGCGCACGAACTTTACTTTGAGTGCAGTTGTCAGATCCCTTAATAAGACTTGAGGTTGTGGGGGACTATCTTTTCCAAATAGATTCGAACGTGAACAATAGGATCATTAGTGCCATCGTACTTCTCAAAATTAGATATTTTGAACATTTTTGGCCTAGAAATTTTAGGAATTAGACAAATACCAGAGAACTTGATGCCTTTGTATTACTCAAATCCTTGAAAGGACATCATATTATCCTATAACTTCTTCAAGCGTCTATCCTGCTCAGTCTCAGTAACGACAAAGGATGTTATGAGAATATTTTCCTTCTTATGGCTCTGAAACCTGATTGACCATATATATGAATTATAGCTTGGTTAGGGGAAATATATGGATTTGGTGGAGCTTGATTGTGGACATATAATGTGGCTGGTGGAGCTTGGTTGGGAAGGCCTTGCAGGGCTGATTGCAATTCTTCAGTGTTTGATGCAAGTGTTATATATGAACTTGGGGTTGTCACTCCCATGAGCATACTCAGAGTTGCAACAATAAGTATCAGTTGCGAGTCAACAACTGTCATGTAGAGTTCAATGTTGAAGGCTAATGTGATTAGCGTCCAGAGTTGAGTCATCCTCTTATCATGCAACTGGATCAGTTGTGAGTTCTCCATTCAGGTGACACCTCTCGTACATATATAGCTATGTCTTAACAAGTAGTACACATATTCCATGATAACCTTGATCAGGGCTTTAGGAATTTTAAAATGACACAAAGTTTTAAAAATGAAATCTCATTCCACACGGTTATAGGCTTTTTCCATATCAAGCTTAAGCACCATTAATGAGAATTTATCTTATTTTTAAGAGTTTCAACAACTTCTCTAAGGATGACGATATTGTCCATTGATCTTCTACTAGGTATAAGGCTCACTTGGAAGGGAAAGATGAGATGCTCCATATGCGGTCCGTGGACATTCACTTTAGAAATGGTTTTGTAAACAATATTGCACAAACTTATGGGACAGAACTGCTTGACAAACTCTAGTTTGTTTATTTTTCAAATTAAATAAACTATAGTGTAATTGAGATTCTTAGGCATGGGGTTCTGTTTGAAGACTTTTAAAATAAGGGAACAAATCGATTCCCCCCACGATGTCCCAGTTCTTTTGATAAAATATGAGGTGAAGCCCATCGAGGTCAAGAGACTTAAGTGAACTCAAAGAAAATATAACCCTTCTCTTTTCCTTCACCTGACAAAGTGTAATCTAGAGAACTAATCATTTTATGTGGTGGGGGTGGGGGGCAGGAAGAACATTGGCATGGTTGAAGATGAGGTTAGATTCAAAAGGAATCGAGACTTTCTACGAGGAGATAAATATTTGAAAAAATCGTAACATTTATTTTTGTTATCAGAAGGGGGAGAAATCAAATTTTAGTATTTTGTATTTCTATCCCCACTAGAGATCCATCTGATTCTAGCTTTCATGACCCATAATTTCTCATCATGGTAAGGATATCAAGAAACTCATATTTCAATGCATTTTATTAAATTTACTGAACTATAATAAATTGCAGTTTACCATGCACCAAATTTCTTTTGATGCTGCTAAATGATTAGAACTCACTAAAAAAATATATATGGTATGAAGCAGGTTGGAACCGTGATACATAATTTACTTTTATCATTTTTGCTCCTTTAAGTCAACTCTTTCTACCACTAAGCATTCCCTTCCCTGCACAATTACAAAATTATGTATGAAACGTTTTATTTGCTTTCTGTATGAGTCCAATATCTCATATATGGTCCTGCAACCGACTCCGAATTTACAACCACACTGTCCTGCATATCTCTGGCACATATTCTACAAGAATTCTATAAGACAACTCCAATATTACGTGATAACTGTAATATATGCTATCTTTATATCTACAACAACATAATATTTACAGATATTCAGTTACCAAAAACGGTTTGGTCTTCCATCCCTATAAATACTCTTGATTTACATACATTATACATATTCTGAGTTAATACACACGTTATACTCATTTAAGCATAGAGTTGGGACCCAGAGGAACCCTCTCTGTTGCGTTCCTCTTCTTGTAGGTTAATCAGAGCTCCAACGAAAGTTCATAGTCACCCGTCCAGTTGGTATCCAGATCAGTGCTAGTTAAGCATCCAGTCAGCACCTGGGAGATCTTGTCCCAACACTTGGCGTCGTCTGTGAGAATCCGAGCAAACAATTATGCATACTCCTGAAAACTATCATATGGTAAGCCTGAAGGCAGACCTCTATGCCTCATCCCACGGGACCACCGGAAGCAGAAATTTGTAATCCCATCACCACTTCTCCTCAATAATACCAAGAGATGACTTCAGGGATGTTTATGCCTCCGACCCCTCCTGTAGCGCTGACAACCACACTCTCTGTCAACCTGTCGAGTACTTCACCGACTGGAGAAGAGCAACCCTTATTCACTCTGACCTATGTTGAGGAGGTGATAAACAAGAAACTGAAGGAACAGCGCGGAGCCTCCATAGATCACTTCAGAGAACGTTCCTCCCATCCGTTGATAACCACCCTCACAGATGTGCGAATTCCAAAGGATGTGATGGCCAAACCCATCCCTGAATATAATGGTGGAGGAGATCCCATTATCAATGTCAACAATCATGAAGCCTCTCTCCTAGGTAAGTCAGATGATGATAACCACTTAGCCCTATTATTTCTGTCAACCCTCTCGGGTTCAGCATCGTCGTGATTCTTTGGCCTCCCTGCAGGATCAATAGGGTCATGGTCAGATTTAAAGAATAAAATCTTGGAGCATTACTTAGGCGAGCGTCAATTGCTGAAGAGTGTGGTCGCTTTAGATGTTGTCAAGCAATAAACCGGGAGAAACCCTAGCCGACCTCTACGGGCGTTTCCATAAAAACGTCACGGAGATTGATCGTCGGGTTACAGATGAAGAGATCGTTTGAGCTTTTTATAGAGGACTGGACTGGGTGAATAAACTTCCCATAAACTGCAGAACAACTACCATGTTCAAGAAATAGTCATTGGAAGAGGTGGCTGTCAGGGTCAAAGGTTTCATAGACCTTGAAAGGGCGAATACTGAAGTCGAATTCCTTGCATCAACCTCGCCAAAGGCTAATTCAGAGCCCCGATGCGATGGAAAAAATGAAAATAAGGACAGGCAAGAGCGCGAAAAGCCTAGATCTGAATCCCCCATGCCATGTAATAGAGAGGTTCCTGAGTATTTCACGTCACTCAACAGGCAGATCTCGACGATACAAGTAGAGATGGAAATGAGGTCCTTGGCCAGACTGCCAATGCCTTGAAAGAATGCTCAACCCATGAGGAAAGATACCTAAAGCTACTGTCATTATCATAAAGCGAAGGGCCACAAGACCGATGATTTCCGCATGCTCAAGCGCAACATCGAGAAGTTAGTTCCTAAAAGTATGTCAATAAAACAAAATTTCCTTCGTAAAATGCATAGCCACTCGAAAGACAACGAATAAATCTTCAAGAGCGGATGAACCAACTAGGTAACAACCCCTCTAAAAATAATAAGACCTAATGCAAAGAGACGGACAAACCAACCAAGGTAACAGTTTCCTTAGTTAGGCAAAATAAGGATTGCGAACGAACCTCCAAAGGTAAGAGTTCCTATCCCAACAAGACCTAAAATAGGGGCGAACGAACGAGCAAGGTAACAGTTCCCCCCAAACTAGGCAAAGGAGCAGACGAACTAAAAAGTGACACTCTCTCTACTAACTAAAAAAGACCTAAGATAAAAGGTGAATGAACCCACATCAAGGGTAACAGTTCCCTTAAGTAAGGAAAAATGAAGACGCAAGATAAAAGGCGAACGAACTCACATCAATGGTAACAGTTCCCTTAAGTTAGGCAAAATGAAGCAGACAAACTGTCAAAGTAACAGTCCCTCCAACAAAAAGCTTAAGAGAGCGAACGAACCTTCTAAGGTATGAGTTCCTCTAAGAAGCTAAGGGGCAAACGAATCTCAGGTAACAACTCCCTTAAATGCGAGTGAATTTATTATAACAGTTCTCCCCCCAAAGGTGAACGAGTCTAAGGACCACGGTACCCTAAAAGGCGAACGAATCCATTAAGGATAACTATTCTCTTAAAGGAAAGAATAATCCTTGGTTAACAATTCCCTTAAGAAGCTTGGCGAAGGAATGGACGAGCCAAAAAAGCAACAGTCCTTCCTCAAAAGCCTTAAGGAGGGCAAAGAACCTTTAAAAGTAACATTTCCTCCTAAAGTCTAAGACCCTTCAAAATAAGGAGGCAAAGACTATTCGACTAAAGCGAAAGCGAAATTGAAAACAAGTATGGTAAAACTTCCTAAAGCTCTCAGACAGTTCGACATCGGAGAAAGCCAAGTATATTCAAAGTCAAACAGAGCAAAGACTTACAGAATAAAAAGGGCATCAATCATATTCAAATATATATACGAGTCAATAGTCTAAGCAAAAGTAATTACAAGATTCTGGAAGAAAGGAAAAACAAACTAACTCTTATTCATAAATGGGGGCAATACATAAGAGGAGAAAAAATAGCAAAAGCATATGGAGGCAAGGTGAATTTGCGAGGATGTAATCTTTCTTTGCATAGCAGACTCCTTCGACTTGAAGCTCTACATCAACTCAGTCACCTGGAGGCCTGGAGCATGAAGGCATGGGCTCTTCACGAGCTGCAGTTTCTTTCTCGACTCCGAGGGAAACCTTCTCCTCGCCACCAATAGTTGCGGGATAAGCTTCTTTGGCATAGGCGTTCTCAATGAAGTCCTGGAGAGACTTCACCTCCTGGAGAGGAAACTTGGGATCAATCCCTTGGATCTCATTGACCAAGACTTGGAGATAAACGGCTACCTCAATCTTCATCACCTCCAAGGCCCAGTCGGTGAACTCCTCAGACTTCTTGAAGTCCTCAACCATACTCTGGGGGACCAGACAACCTTAAGCCTTAGCACGAGCTGCTCCTTTTGAGCCTGAGCCTCCCTCAACTCACCCTGATGGCGAGTAACCTCCACCTCTAGCTGAGAGGAGTATTTGTCAGCCTCTTTGTCTCGACCCTCAGCCCGGAGCCTACCCTCCTCAGCAAGCTTGACCTGATCCTCCCTCATCTTGATCAAGGCCAACAACTCCATCTATCTCTCTATAGACTCCCGCCTGCTTCATTAGCTCGGTCGAGGCTTCGACCCCTTTCCTCACCTCCTTCATGTCTTCGGGGTCACACCCCAAGCTCTACTACTAATCCAACTCGATAAGCAGGTCAACTTACTTATCGGCAAGATCCCCTACAATCTGCTAGATCGTCGTCTCTTTGCGAACGAGTTAACAAAAGGAAAAAACGTGTCGAGTTAAAAAGACTAAGGAGTTAAGAAATCAGCAATAAAAAAAGAAAAGAAAGCCTATAAAGGAACAGAGGTAAAAAGAGTTTACCAGGGTCAGACGTTCAAAGTGCGTCCTCATCACGACTTCAGCGTTGCTCAGTTCATAAGGGACCTCCCCCCGATCCTAAGGGTGAAGGATCCCATTCAGCAGGTGCATGTAAAGGCCCGAGTTACCCGCTAGCACTATTTTATGAGAAATCTTTGTCTACCGGAGATTTAGGCATGGGGAAAAAAAAAACTTGGATCAGCCCCTTCGATGTTGGTGAAGAGCCACCAACAGGCAGTACTCCCCGGTGATGGGAGACTTCGAGGTGGTGGCCATAGTTGAGCCCGGGGTCGGGACCCTCTTCCGAGTCCCAGTCACCCATGAGGGGTTAGGACAACACAGTTGTCCTCAGGGACAATAACTGATCCGGGGGAAGGAGCCTCACTCCGGGGAGTAGATGAGCCCCCGATAGCAGAAGCCTGGTCCTCGCCAGGACCCTTCGCCTTCTTGGCAGGGGCAGCAGAGGTCGGGGTCTTCCCTAAAAACAAGAAAACAAGGTGTCAACGTTCCAAACAAGTCAAAGAAAAGAAAAAGAGAAAAGGGTAGAAGATTACCCAGTCCATAGAGACTGGCAAGGACTCTTGAATGTTTGTCAGCCTAAGCATGAACTCTAAAGTCTTCACGACCGAGGTGACCGAACATAAGTCCAATTGCTTGTGGCGTTGAAATAAGTCATCAATGGAGTTCCTTTCACGCCCTGACAACTCGCCAAAACTCGGGGGAAGGTCTCGCCCCAGCTGATGAAGTTCCCAAGCCACACTACCCTTATAGAAGAAATAAAACTTCTTATAATTGGAGTTGGCAGCCCGGAAGTCGTCCACTATTCTAAAATGGATGTTCCAATTCCATGCCCTAACTCTCCATTCTTTGAATTTCGGCCATCGGTTTTTGAAGTTATGAAGATGGATAGCCCCGACAACCAACCAATAGAAACATCGGAAAAGGGAAAGTGAGTATGTCCATCCTTCACGCATACACATAAATTTGAACCCAACCCACATCCTGAGGGCATTAGGTACTAGTTGCATGAGAGCTATTCCGTAATAGCAACAGTGCTCCTTCAAGTCTTTGCAGAGAGGAAAATGCAACCCAACATCGATCTGCGTCGCATAAATGTAAACCTCTCCTTCCCGTGGATAATGCAGCCCTAGGCCCGGATACCTAGGTGCCTCAGCTTCTCTCAAGCCCGCCAAAGCGACCACAACCTTGAACTGAGTTAACCTCAACTTATTGGCCTTAATATCTAAAAACATCACGACAAAGGCAAGCATAATACTAAATAGTGCAAAAGGAATCAACTTTACTGCTCATACAGAAGAAGAAAAAACTAATTGTCGGAGAAAAAGTCAGGACATTTGCCTCAGGCATGTCCATCACAATGGTCGTGGCATTGTGGCTCCCGAGAGTCTGTTTTGGCGCAGGGGTGAGTGAATCCAAGATAGTGAGTGGGGGAATTAGAAGCCCTAGAGGAAACCTTCTGCCCAGACGAAGAATGGTCCGAAGAAGATTTGGAGGATGAAGCATTGTCGGAAGTTTGGAGGATGAAGCCTTGTTGCCAGCCATGACCGGAAAAGATTTTAACTGGTGAGGAAGAAGATTAAAGAGAGGCTTCAAAGAGATGAAGGCACTAAAAGAACAAGCACACTTGAAGATTCTAAAAGCTTAGAACGCATAAAAGTGCAAAATGACAAAGGTTGACTTTTATAGCCAAAATTGGGGAACCCGAACGGTTGCCTTCAGAAAACCCAGGCAATGATTACCCCTTTTGGGCAAAACTCGAAGCAATGTCAGAACCAAAGAGTTGCATCAGGGAGACAAACGGGCGGAATGGTACAAAAAGTGTTAGCCTATCCCCTTACTACAGTAGTCAAAGAGACGCGTATGCAACATATGTCCTTTTGACTTCCCCGCTCATAAACAGTGTATTTATTAAATGTCTAAAACCCTACGAACAAAAGTGTTTGCCAAGGTATACAGGTAAACTTCTCCTAAAACCCTAGCAGCGGTAGCGTTTACCAAAAGAGTTGTGAATCAATATCCACAAGCCCTAACAATGAAGGCATTCGCCAAAAGGGTAAAGGGTCAGCATTCCAAAACTCTCGAAACCGAAACCGTTCGCTAATGGATACGGAGCATTATAGGGCATAAATTTTAAACAAGACATCAAGTGTCCAATTAGAAGTCACGGGTCAAGCTCGACTAAAGCGCCTTCACTTAAGCTTCGGGGGAAAATGTTGGGTATCGATAATGACATTCTAATATGGCATAGAGCCAATCAGGCCCTCTCGACCCACTACCATTTCAGAAGGAGTAAAGCCAAACAATTTAAGACTGGTTCGGTCTACAGGGTAAACTGGAACCCATAGAACAGTCCAGTATCGAACCCCAAATCAAAAGTGATCGCAAAGATCAAAGTGGTCGCCAAGATCATGGTCAAAGCCTCTCACTGTGCTCGCCATGATAGTGCCCGCCAAAAGAGTCCAACCTCTCATATCTGATATCGCAACCGACTCTGAATATACAACTACACTGTCCCGCATATCTCAGACACATATTCTACAAGAATTCTATAAGGTAACTGTAATATTACATGATAAGTGTAATATATGTTATCCTTATATCTACAACAACATAATATTTACAGATATTCGGTTACCAAAAACGATATGGTATTCCATCCCTATAAATATTCTTGCTTTACGTACATTATACACATTTTGAGTTAATACAGACAATATACTCATTTAAGTAGCCGAGTGAGACCATATGAACCCCTTCTATTGCGCTCCCATTCTTATAGGTTCATCGGAGCTCCGACGAAAGTGCATAGTCACCCGTCCAGTTGGTATGGCGGTGAAGGGGGGACCTGAGAGATCCTGTCCCAACAGGTATAGTGGTGAAGGGAGGAATCTCGAAAGTTAGAATCAAATGTGAGATTGATTTGAAATGTTATACGCTAACTTTACTTAGACGTGTTAATGAATATATATTTGGTTCTGATTAGGGTTAGGGTACCCTAATATTTGGATTGGAACCAGATCTTAATAAACAAGTTCATGAAAACATTTCACTAAACCTACCCTATTATTAAAATATCTACCCAAAACCTACATGCCGATTTTGGGTAGGTTCTAGTTCCAAATGGATAATTTTTTTATTTAAAAACATATGTGAAGAGCTATTTAATGATATTTCTTTAATAAATTTCTAATTTAGGTATATTATCATAAAAAAATAATATGAATGACTACCTGCTTTATTTTAGTCTATTAATTATTTTAAAAATAAATCACACTCAAAGTGTGATTAAGACTATGGTGTGTCAATTTTGGACAGGATTCATCGGTGACCATAGGTTGTGTTTGGGTGAACATTTTGGACTTGTGGGTCCTGTTGATACGACATTTCCAACCCTCATGAAAAATGGGGTTGAATATGGATCGTACCTATCAATCCGCGAGTCAACCAGTGAATTTGTATAATTAAATATATATTATAATAAATTATATAAAAGTTCATAAGTTACACGGACTATATGGGTCACGTGGATCGTATGGTTTGCATGAATCAGTGGGTCGACGAGCCAATGGATTGACCCACAAAATTCATATTATATAAATTAAAATGACACGGGGTCCACGGGTCATATGAGTTAACCCGTAGAACTGCGAGCTGTGTTTAAATCATGAAAATTAACCCATCATTAATCATGTGTCGTGTTTGGATTGAGGATAATTTAGACATGACTTGTACTTGACACAACAGACGGTTGACCTGTCGATACGGTTTTATGTAAATAATTTTTCATAGAACATCTAAATTAATGACTATTAGGTATCTGACATGCGTTTTGCGCAGTAAAAGTAAATTTAATTTATTATTTGTAATACATATTATAAAATTTATTTAATCTTTAAATAAATATATATTACAATTTATTATTATTATTATTAAATTTAAATTATTTATAAAAAGGCAAAATCATAAACATACATGTGAAATAAATAAAAAATGATTAAAGTTTTGTAACTTATCTTTAAAATGAATGATAATATTTGGAGGTTTTTAAAGTGACTTATGTGACATTGATCTATAGAACAATTGAACTTTGAGTTTACTCGAATTTAATACTTTTCTCTCCTAGGGTTTTTGTGAGAGTTTTCTAGGCGTCCATTGTCGGCCCTTTCTCTGGTGATCCGCCGGAAAATATTGTTGGTTTGCGGTGAGGCTGCAGTGGCGGAAGATGTCCATCTGCAAGTAGGTTGGTAGAGATATCCTTGCGCGCTGCATGGAAGCGAAGAAACTATGTAAACCCTAGCGGATATAGATAGTGTCGCGTGAAAAAACTTATATCTTGGTCCAGCTGGTGCAGTGTCTATTGTCATCGCCAGGAGTCAACTAGGGATATTGTCTATATGCGGATGTAGATCCTCAGAGGAGGAAACCTAACTAGAATGAATTGCGCGATATTGGGAGAGGAGGCAGATCAACTTGGCTGTGCATGGGTGATTTCAATGTGATATGTCATCATCATGAAAAAAAAAAGAAGGAAGATGTAAATCTCAAACACAGATTGATGAGTTTAATGAGATGATTGATAATATTAATAAAGAAGACCTTGGTGTGAAATGAGTTGATTCACTTGGTCAAACAACAGATGAGGGGAGGAACGAGTGGCAGAAAGAATTGATCGGGTTCTCATTAATGCGGTGTGGGCTACAAGATATCTAGACATCCAGTGCACGAATGATATCGCAATTGGATTAGATCATACGCCTCTCATAATCCACCGGGTGCAAGGTGAGCAAAGGAAAGAACACTACTTCCAGTTCGAGGAGATGTGGCTTGAAAACATTGAGTGTAATGAGGCAATTTAAGAATCTTGAACCGAATGGTATGATGAGGAAAGACGAGTGGAAATCGATGTGAAATTGGAGAGCTGCTAGAGGATATTAACTTGATGGAGAATGAACAAATTAAGGAATAATTGAGGAAAGTAACCGATCAGCTTCGTTGTGTTACTAATGGGAGTCTGAATATGAATAACATGGTTGAAGAGGCGGCCCTCAAAAGTTGAATTAAGGATATCCACCATCGAGAAGAGGTTTATTGGAGGCAGCGATCAAGGGTTAAGTGGATTATAAAAGGGGACCGAAATTCAACCTTCTTTCATCTTACCAACAATGCTAGAAGAAGACGAAACCGTATACCCAGAGTGCAAAATGATTGGGGAGAGTGGATCAGTTGGGCCAGGGATGTTGAAAAATAGGATATGTGGGTGTTTTCAAACGGTTTTCAGGTCAGAAGGGGAGGACTTGACTGAAGGGGATGTTTTGAAGGTCATTCCGACTCAGATTACGGAGGAGATGAACATTGATTTGGAAAGGGATATGTCCGATGGTGAAATTAGGGCTGCGGTTTTTCAGTTGGGAGGGGCAAGAGCTCCAGGTCCAGATGGTTTTTCGGGTCTATTCTACCAAAGGAATTGGCACACCGACGGTTCAGATGTAATCATGGCAGTCAAGTCCTTTGTAGGTCAGGTGTCTTTCCCTCTACTTTACATTATACAGATATCACCCTTATCCCTAAAATTTCAAGCCCAGCGAGAGCGAGTGACTTTAGACCCATAAGGATTTGCAATTTCATATATAAAATTGTGTCCAAGGTTTTGGTGAATATGCTAAAACCCTATTTATCGGATCTTGTCACCCCATATCAGAGCGCTTTTGTGGCAGGTCGTGCAATACATGACAACATTCTGATTGCGCATGAGGTGTTCCACCACTTGAAGAATTGAAGGGGCAGTGATACAATTGAATGTGCTTTGAAGTTGGATATGCAAAAGGCGTATGATCGGGTCGAGTGAGACTTTCTGTTGAAAAACCTTGAGAAAAGAGGATTTGGTGCGAGATGGATCGAGTGGATGAGACAGTGCATAACGAAAACATGATACCGTGTCTTGATAAATGGGAGGAGGATAAGTATCATTCAGCCTACTAGAGGGTTGCGGCAAGGAGACCCCTTATCTTCGTATTTGTTCATCATCTTTGTTGCTGATGATTCAATAATTTTGTAGACGGTGGAGAAGTTCCAAATTTTGAAGGATATATTGACCAGGTACTGTAGAGCCTCTGGACAACGAATAAACAATGTGAAATTGGACTTGGTTTTCAATAAGGGGGTTGATGATGATATGTGTAAGGAGATAGAATGGGTGCTACAAATTCAAGGCATTTCGAATCCCGGGAAATACCTCGGGCTCCCATCCATTTGGTTTCGATCGAAGAAGGAAGCATTGGGCTATATAAAGAGCAGAATCTGAGACAAGATCCAAGGGTGGAGGTCGAAAACACTTAACTAGGTAGGAAAGGAAGTTCTTATAAAGGCAGTCATCACGGCTATCCCCTCATACGTGATGAATGTCTTTAAACTTCCTAGAACGTGGTGCTCAGAAATTAATGCAATGATCACAAACTTATGGTGGTGTGAGTCGAATGAAGGAAAGAAAATTCACTGGAAGAGATGAGAGGTGCTTGTAAGATCCAAACCGATGGAGGGGTCTCAGATTCCAGGAATTGGAAACTTTCAATGAGGCTCTGCTCACAAAGATGGTGGCGCGTGTACTGAATGAGCCTGAGGCACTATGGGTCTGAACCCTTAAGGGGCTATACTTCCCCAATACTGATTTCAGATTGGCTAGGAAGGGTGGCCCAGCTTCTTGGGGATGGACGAGTCTAGTCCATGGTAGAGACATATTGTTTACGGAAGGGATGTGGCAAATTGGAGATGGCACGAATGTGAAAATCTTTGAGGACCCGTGGGTGGTGACCAAACCAGGATTCAAAGTAGAATGACCTAGGGATGGAGGGCAGTCGCCAGATACGAGAATGAATGACTTGTTAGGACCGAATGGAGTGTGGGATGAGGAAGTCATTCAGGGCAGGTTTAATGACACGGATGCACGCTGCATTCTTAACATACCAATGAGATTTGATCCAAGCCCATACCAAATGATATGTCCCTATACAAATGATGGGCGAGTGTAGGTAAAGTCTGTCTATCCTCGGTTGAAAGAGAAAGGTAGAGCCACAATGCAAGAGTTAGGCCCTGAGGATGATGTCTGGAGGATGATATGGAAGGTAAACACTTTACCTAAAGTCAAGAATTTTATGTGGAGTTTACCTTCAAATTTGATTGCGGTTAGATGGAATCTCAGGCACAGGGGGATAATAGTGGATGGGGATTGTCCTATTTGTGGGTTTGAGGAAATAAGAGAACATATGATAAGTGGGTTCAGATGGACTGAGGTAGTGTGGTTCAGTGTTTTGGGTATTCGACAGACCCAGAATCACACTTTGGCCTTTAATGAGTGAATAAAAGAATGGATGACAAAAGGGGGAGTCATGGGTAGAGTAAGAGCAAAGCGACAAAGTCTATGTATGTGGACTTGTTGGAACATTTGGAAAGTTCGATGCAAAACAACCTTTGAGGGGAAGAGACTGAACCTAATTGAGACGGTTATTGCTATCAAAGGAGCACATTCGGAGCTGTTAAGGACTAAGCCTCAATGCAACACTGAAACTAGGAAGATCCGACTGAATAGATGGACCAAACCGAGATAGGGTGCAATCTGAATCAATTGCGACGCATCTTGGTGCAACCAAACGAATCGTGGAGGCATTAGCATAGTGGCAAAGGATGAAAATGACAATCTAGTGGGTGGTCTGAATCGAAGAGCTTGGAGTGATAACGTGGAAAGTTTAGAAGCTCAAGCGGTTTTGGAAGGGATAAGGTTGGCGATTGAAAGAGGTTGGCAAAAGATCGAGGTAGGGACGGATTCCTTGAGAGTCGTGGAGCAAATTCAAGGAAAGATGAGCTACTGAAGACTGGACATCACATGCGAGTATATCAGGATCATGGCACGTCAAATTTCAAATGTCAGTTGGAAGGCAATCCTGCGTTAAGCTAATGAGAGCTCAAATTGGATAACTAGGCAAACCAGATTGTGAGTGCATTTAGATAATTGGGTTCTAGTACCCCCACCCCAACTTAGTAGTTTAATATTGGTTCATTATAATAATGACCCTCCTTGATCGCTTTAATTGCGGTTTTTCTCTTTGAATAAGAAGTATTGAAGTTGTTGACAAAAAAAATAATATATTAATATGGATTAATTTAACTATAGGAGTGAGAAAATGCATAAAAAAATTTATTTGACACTCAAATTAATAAATATAAATTATAACTGAATTAGTTATAAAAAATAATATCAATCTTTTCTTAATCTAAAGTATCGTTGTTACTATCATAATTATTATAATCTCAATTTAATATGTATTAATATCAGGGCTGGGCAAAAATAATCGGTTCGGCCAAACCGGTTCACAAAATAAACGTTTTTTTTAAAATCTGGAGCGGTTCAGAATAGGTACAGAAAACCGGTTAACCGAACCTATTTTTGTACCGGTTTTAATCTTAAAATACTACTAAATACTAAACCAGACCAGACCACTTCAGATCAGACTAAACCGGTTTTTCTTCACTTTAGACCAGACCTAATTGAGTCTTCAATAACCTCACTCAATTCACTGATTCAGTCTTCAAGTTCACGAATCACGCCGCTCGTCTTCAAACTTCAGTACGTTCTCACGTCGCTAGTCGCCTGTTGTCTTCGCCTGTCGTCGTCACGCCTCGGCCGTCGTCACGCCTCAGGTCTTCGCCAGGTTCGTCTCTACTCTTCTTCATTGGATTAGACTGT
The DNA here is from genome assembly GCA_946814005.1 of Chamaenerion angustifolium. Classification (NCBI taxonomy): domain Eukaryota; kingdom Viridiplantae; phylum Streptophyta; class Magnoliopsida; order Myrtales; family Onagraceae; genus Chamaenerion; species Chamaenerion angustifolium. Next base: position 17,349,877 of record OX328273.1, on the reverse strand, counting down.
CGTTGTAAGTGTAATATCGAACATTAATGGCATGTTCTTTTCACGGAATGGAAAAGGAATTCGGCTTACGAATTCCGTAAGAAGTTGTTCTTTTCGCGGAATTGGAAAAGCTTGGCTTACGGATTCCTAGAGGAGTAGTGTTAGAGATTCTGAGCAAAAAGGTCGGAAATCGTATTCCATGCGGGCTAGGAATACGGAATAGAGCGTCAAGGGACGAAATTACCCTTATGTAATCTTCGTATTGCCAAAACTGACCCGCTCCCCTTCATTTCAACCATTACCTGTTTCTCCTTCATCATTGCATCTTCCTTCAGCATTTCAACCGAGAATCATTGATTCTTCTTCCTCACCGAGTCCTCTTTAGCGTTGCTGATCATCACCGATTCTTCGATTTCAAAGACGGGTCCTTCGATTTCGTGATGTCCCGAGACATTGACAAGGTCTCGGTACCTGCATTGATGGTGCTCAAGACCTGGGATGCATATTTCGTGAAGGTAGACCATGCCACTCTCTTTGATCTCATCCTGGTGAGTCAATTTTAACCTTCACTGCTTTATTTGTGTTGTTCGCGGTTATGCGGCTTTGGATTTAGGGCTTATCGCATCCTCCAGGAATTGATTTTGATGAAATTGTTGCCTTCATAATTGTTATGTTTGTTTCTGACGACCTGCAGTTGCAATTTTAGTTTTCTGGTAAATGATTGAATTGCTAATGATGACTTGTTGATGAACAGACATGGTGAATTGCTATGTAGCCTGTCCAAACAATTAAATCTTTTCACTGGTCTTGTTTTACTTTCCATAATACTTGTTTTGTTATTGTAATAAAGCAAGTGAGACTGATTTTAGTATTAAAATTGAGGTCTAGAACAAAAGTCTGAGTTATTATCTGGACCTAATTACTGGAACACCTGAATTGAAGCTCTGAGCAGTACTTTCTCTTTCGGGATTTAGTAGTATATAATGAGAAATGTTCTTGAATCATTTTCGTCTGGGATGAAGCTCTGCTTGTAACAGAGATTCCAGATCTGGGTTTATATGGTATGACAAGGTTACAACTCGGTTGTGTTGAGACTCAGGTTATTAATGTGCTATGTCATCTTATTTATGCAAACTGCGGTTATTTAGTAAACAAGAATAATACTTAAAAGATGAAGATGTGGTTCAGATCATCTAAAAAGGTATGACGAGTTGGAGCTAGTGGTGGTTCGGATAATAGAAGTAGCACCCTTTGGATCTTGGAATGGATGTTGTCTTCTCTGCTTGATGTTCTGCCAAGTAAAAAGATCTGCAAATTTTGAAATATTATGGAGAACTAACATATGTATATTGGTTTCTACTTCAGTCGGAACTTGTGGAGTGTTGGTCAAAATTATTGTCTGATGATAATGCTGTGGAATTATTGTCGGAATTATGGAGTTAATAAATTATTAGTTAATTATATTTAAAAGTGAACTTAATTAAATAAATTATTTTAAAAAGTCTTTTTAATTATTAGTTAATTGTATTTAAGTTTTTATTATTATTAATTTTTAAAATTAATTAATACAAATTATATGTATTATATACCATACATATATAGGGTGGGGTAAATATGTCATTTTACCACATTCCATTCCATTTCCATATACAATTCCACAAAAGAAACAACAGAATTCCTTATTCCATTTCATTCCATTCCACCAAAGAAACAACTTCATATTCTTATCTCCTATTCCTTATTCCCTATTCCTATTCCCTATTCCGTATTCCTTATTCCGTGAAAGAAATGCCCCGTAAAGCTTACGACTCCTAGCTGTAAGTGTTCTTCTACACCGTTTCTCTGAAATGGATAAATAGATTGGCTGAATAATCTGAAATTCGAACATCATCCAGTTGTGCTATTTTCTGGTTATTTATTCTGCTTTTGAATCATTGTGGTGAGTTTTGATGTAAGCTCGACATTTCTTAATAACTGTATAGGAAATACACCTTTGTTGTGCAGTCATGTTTCTATAAAAGTAATTGTCACCAGAATGAAACGAAACAAAAATAATTTTGATTTGATGGTGCAGTGTTATACTGCTATTGGTATAATGTGTGTAATCACCTGATTTTGGCTCGGGGTCAAAATACCGTACATGAGGAACTAAACCGAGAAAAATCGAGAGAGAAAAATAAAACAAGAAAAAATAAATATTATTAATAGGTAAAATTAAAAAAATATATATATATAAATAAAAATAATAATAACTAAGTGTTAGATATATAATATTATAGGTAGTATTATATATATATATATATGAAATGAAAAAAAAAAATATAAAAAACAATCCACTCATAGCCGCCCACCTTGCATGCTTTACGCCTGCCTTCATTATCTCCACTACTCATATTCATTTTTTGCTTAATAAAATAATAATAAAAAATCTCTATATAAGAAGAAGTTTGCAACTTCAAAAAAAAAAAAAGAGTAAAAACTACATAGGCATGCCGTGAGCTTCGGCAAGGATGAGAGGAGAAGGAAGTGATTGAAGAAGGAAATAGTGGAAGAAATGGTGAGTAAAAAAAATGAGAGAAAAATTGAGAAAAAAATATCGATAATTATCGGTCTCGGTTTCTCGTACGGTATTTTAACCTCCAATGAGTTAGGTATATTTCTCTCATCTTCAATATCATATTTTGTATTTTCTAAATGTGAAATAAAATTGAGAGTTTATATACATATATTATCTATTTATGTATAATATACTTGTTAATATATATATATATATATGTATAATATATGTTTATATTATGTTTATGTATTACTATATATATTTATATTATGTTTATACTATTATATATATATGTATAATATATATTTATATTATGTTTATGTAATACTATATATATCTATATGTATAATATATATTTATATTATGTTTATGTTATCTATTTATCGATATGTATAATATCTATTTATATTATGTCTATGTAATACTATATATATATATTTTATGTATTATGTATAATATATGTATATTATGTATATGTAAAATAAAAAATTTCAAAATTGACTTAGGTCATTCCCAAACTTTGATGAAGGTTACAACTCGGTCCTCGGGTCATTTCTGGAACGTTATCGAGTGTTATAAACCAAACCGGAAAAGTTTTGGGCCATTTGTGCAAATTGTTTTTCTTAATTCAGCTCTTTTAAAAAAAATACAATTTGATTTCTAAATTTTTCTAGACATTCCATGATTTCTAAAAATGTTACAAATAGTCTAGAATAATTTTCGGGTTATTTTTAGAATTTTACCAAGTATTACAAATAAATCTAGAATAGTTTATGGTCAATTCTGTAATTTAAAAAAAATATTTTCAGTTAAGTTATATTTTTTTCGAAAATTAAAATTTTTATTCCTAAATTTTTCTGGACATTCCATGACTTTTCAAAATGTTACAAATAAGTCTAGAATAATTTTCGGGTTATTTTAGAACTTTACCAAGTGTTACAAATAAGTCCAGAATAGTTTAGGGTTATTTCTGCAATTTTCGAAAATATTTGTCCAATTCAGCTCAAAATTTTATAAATTGCATTTTGGTCCTTATATGTTTTTGGACATCCTATAACTTCTCAAAATGGGACAAATTAGTCCAACGAGCTTAATATTTTCAAAAATTATTCGTGCCTGTTTTGACACATTTAAAATGGCTCGAGAGTTAAACCATTTTTTTTCGAGAACGATTAACTTTAGTTCTCTCTTGTTTATTTTAAAAAAAATAAAAAATTTGTTTGTACATGGTTTGTTTAATTTAAAGAAAATGCATGTAGTTTTTTTTTTTCCAAGCATGATTAAAACGGGCAATTCAGGCGAAATTGAAAAAAAAATTCAAAAGCAAATTAAAAGTACCGAAAGGGCGGATTATGAGCTCGCAAGCTTTTAAGACGTAATCAAACCCCCGAACTCGATTCTCTGGACGTAGACCTTTTTAAGCCCTAGGCAATTTTAGGATTCCGATTAGCCTTTAATTAATCGGTGACGACTCTTTCAATTTTTTCGGTCTGGTTGATGACCCCGCTCGACCGGACATGTCGCTCGCCGAGACCCGACATTTTCAAAAACGAAAATTAAAAAAATATTTTCCAAAAAGGGTCGGGAAAATCGAATCCGACGTCCGATAATTTGGCGACTCTGCTGGGGACCTCTTTTAGAGGGTTTAGGCTTTGTCATGTTTGCTTTTCCATATTATATTTTTCCATATCCGTTTTAATCGTTTGCTCATGCTTGCAGTTTCAAATTTTGTCCAAAAGGCGATGTAATTGTAATACGTCAAAAAAAAAAAAATTTAAATTCTTGTTTTGCACACACCACGCTGGTTACCATTACCCGCTCGGACCTGGAGCACATTAAGAGCTTAGGGAGTTTAGTAGGGGAATGCGCCCAGAGCGGTTTGGACCGCCGGCACGCACCCAAACAACTCAACTCGATGATCGGAATGGGCCCGTGATCCTCTTTAGGGGGTGAGGTTCCGCTGGTTTAGAGGACCTAGAAATCCCATCCATTTAGAACAAAAGTTCCACACTGTATTTAGTCTTTACCTGTTTTGTGTGTATTTCCATATTGGGCCCAAGTGATGTAAATGAGAATTCAGCCCAAGTATTTGGATATGAGATTGACCCACGACCCATGAAGAAATTTGGCTCATGAAGAAGTTTGGCCCATGAAAAAGTTTGGCCCATTGATGTAAATGTGTTTTGTTTTGACCCTAGATCATGACATGTATAGGATTGGGTCTTTTGTATTATATATTCCAGACTGTTGTAAATGTAATACGAGTCTTACTAATGAAGTTAAATTCTCGCACTTGCATTGCATTTTTCAAAAAAATAATAATTGTACGTTCCGTTCATTCAATCTTGTATCCTTATGACGTTTCACGCACCATCTTTGGTAAGGATGAAAAAAAAAACATTGCCCTCACATTAAGGTCATACAACCCCCTACGGTCGAAATTGCCCGAATATGGAAAGCCATGACAAAAGAGAATCAGAAATACGTGAACAAGAAGATTGACGAGGTTCACGAGCTCGTAAACCACAAAGTCAATTGGATTCTCCTTAACGCCTTGTCTGAATTATGGAATATGGAAAAACGCATCTGCGTGATTAACAACAACGGAATACTTTCACACGTTCCATTCGACACCAGCATGTCCGTCTTTCAACCCAGATGAGATAATCAGGGATAGATCCGAACAACCACCGTCATTCTACCAATGTGGGTGAACCTTGGAAAAATGTGGGGGCAACGTAGCTAAGTTGAATGACACCCTTGAACAGTTCATACGAAGAACGAGGCAAATAAAAGATTTTCAAAATACATGTCCTCGACCTTCGTTCGAACCAAGGAACAAGCAACAAATGCAATCACTGAGCTACGTCGTTGTGTGAAACGTCTTAAGAACTAGACATCGATTGGCCAAATCATTATAAAGTATTTTTGAAAAAACTTTTGCCATACATGCAATCAAAGTCTACGAATGGAATGAACGGAACATGCAGAATTTTTTAAATCAATCATGCATGATCAATTGTGTATTCATCCTTCTTACTACGGTATTTTGGATTTAGGTTTCCGAAAACCCATACGACATTCGAAGACTCCAGCACCTCAATAACACGATGAGAGAATCATCCTACTAAATCATGCACACCATGAGTTCCCACACAGTGAAGTCAATCATTGACATGACCTCCCAGGCCGAGCAGATTTTGCTTTTTTGAATTCCAGGCAGTCGTGACTACCACAGTATCCCTGACCTCGTCTTCCCGAGGAACACTGCTGTTATGGTACCTCATCAATCCATGTCATGCAGTTTTGCCATCCTGACGAAGCTCCACCTCCCACATATGTCCATCCTGACCAAGGTCCACCTCCCACATATGACCATCACACACCCACAAGGAAAAAGATACTTTTAGGACTGGGTTTTCGTCCTAATTTCAAAGATTATGAAGTCGTCTGGAGGAAATATTTAACCGAAAGTTCAGAGACATTGTTGTGTCCTTTCCTCGCCGTTCATTTCCAGGCCCACCACAAGTATGCTCATGAGAGCTTCTCAGACTTATTTTCAACTGGTATCACCATTGCAGCTCTGCTCGATGAAGCTCCCTCATGCATTTTTGATCGTCCACTCGTTAGTGGGGCACCCTTGCCGAATCTGACTCTATACATTACAGAGAAGGATCCGTTGACCCAAATGACATTGCAATTTGGAACATAAAATCAAGCAGATACCAAATTGTATCAATTTCTGAATGCAGTGAGTGATGAGTATAATCAAGAAAAGGATGATTTACTACGAGAAGACCCGTTACCTGAGGTAAAATCAACTTATGCAACTATCCGATCAAGAAAAAGACCGGAGACAAGTAATGGGTACCACAGCAAGGAGGGACGCCGAGGTTCTCATCGTCAGAATTGAGTCCGTCTTTTATGTTACACCTCGTTCAGAGGAAGTGGCAATCATAGTCAAACTGACCCACGCCACCAGACCACATTCGACCACCGGGAAAGGGAAGGTTGTTTTACAAAGTAAAAGAGATAAGAAAAACAACTCTCTATCGTTTGATCGAGCTAAAGCATAGGCGACTTAAATAGAGATGAAGAGACGTCATTGTTGACACGGGGAAGACACCATCAAGATGTCATTGTTGACACGGGACAGACGCCGTTGTTAACCCCTGCAGAAGAGTCACCATTGTTGACATGGGACAGACCCCGTTGTTAACTCTTGAAGAGGAGACGCCATTGTTGGCGGCGTCAATTGAAAAGGCATGAAATGTAGCCACTAAAGAAAGTTTCGTCACAGCAAGGCGGAGTACTTCCAACTGATTGGATTCCCTGAAGAGTAGAGAAACCCATGGAGGGACAACAACATCGACGCCAGCAACGTCGTCACCACGGGAATGACAGCTGCGAAGAAGAGAAGCAGACCAACAATTACCTTGTGTTCTTATTTGCGTCCTTGCGTACAAAACAAATTGGCAATGCTCGTACCCATGAGTAAAATTTCTACGGGAAACAAAAAACTGCCAATGGAGATCAAAATCAAAGAGATTTCAACCTATTGTTGTACAATCGAAGAATCAGACAGTCAACCATGACTCACTGATATAAAAAGATACTTGGCATACGGAGTTCCCAGAGAACGCCACAAGAAAATGTCTGAATGGTCATGTGAGGAATGACTTGCAATTAATTAGCCAGTGGCCAGACTATACCCATTTGAGATGCATGAATGCTAAAGAAGCTGAACATCTAATGGAAGAAATTCATGAAGGTTGTTACGACCCACACATGAACGTGCAAGACTTGGGTACTTTGGGTTCACCATGACGGCTGACTGTATAAAACATGCCCAACAATATCACATCTGTCAAGTGTATGCGGACCAAATCCACGCGTCACTGCACGAGCTCTATTCCAGGAATTCCCCACAGGCTTTCTCAATGTGGGGCATCAATGTAATCAACATGATTTTCCCAAAGGCGTCCAATGGTCATCGATTTATATTGATTACAATCGATTACTTCACCAGGAGTAGAGGTTATTACCATGGTGTCAATAGCGGCAAAGGTCATTGAATTTTTCATAAGCGAGGACATCATCATGTGTCATGGGATGCCAACGTCAATCATCACCGGCAATACCACAAAACTAAATTGGTCGATGAGTTGTGATCAAGCATAAAAATTCATCTCCATATCACCCACAAATGAATGGCGTACTGGAAGCATCAATTGAAGGACTGACATGATAAGCTGTCTTGGGCACTCATCACATACATGACCTCAATACAGGCACCAACAGGAGCAACCCCATTCTCCCTTGTTTACGGGATCGAAGCCGTGTTGCCAATTGAAGTAGAATTTCAGTCAGCTAGGATCCTCGCCGAGGCAGAGAAGGACGAGTCAAAGTAGGCGAAATGCAGATATTTGCAATTGAACGTCATGACAAAAGGCAGCTCATCGCGCAGTGCCACGGGCATTTGTACCAGCAACGCATGACTCGTGCATTTAACAGGAAAGTCAGTCCAAGAGAATTACAAGCAGGCAATCTAATTCTCAGGAAAAAAATTTCGAGTCAATCTAGACTCTCGGGGCAAGTTCGTGCCTAAATATGAAAGACCTTATGTCGTCAAAGAGGTTTTCAGTGGAGGAGCCATGATCGTCACCGACATAGACAACTAAGAACTCCCCAGTCCAATCAAAATGGACGCAATTAGAACATCCTATCCTTAAGGAGTTCGTAACCATAAAGCGAACCTCCAAAAGTGAGAAAATTCCCGCTAAATCGAAAACCCGAAAGGGCGGTTTAGGCAAAATTTAGGGAAGAGGGGCATGATTGAAAATCCCCCAAAGGACAATCATGGCAAAAGGAAAGGAATCAAATCCCTGCTAGGTTGAAAACCCGAAAGGCCAACCTAGGCAAAAATTAAGGGAACCGAGAGGTGCGGTAAAAAAAATACCGTAGCAAAATGATAGAAAAGCGAGAGATAAAAAAAAATCATTCAAGTCAATCAAGACTTTCGGGGCAAGTTTATCCCTAAATATGAAGGGGATTATGTCATCAAAGAGATTTTCAGCGGAAGAGCCATGATTATCACTGACAAGGACGAGCAAGAACTCCTCAATCCAATCAATGTGGATGAAGAAAAAACTCGTAACCAGAAAGCGAGCCTCCAAAAATGAGAGAAAATCCCGCTAGATCGAAAACCCGAAAGGGCGGTTCTGCACTTTTCGAAAATATTTGTCCAATTCAGCTCAAAATTTTATAAATTGCATTTTGGTCCTTATATTTTTTTGGACATCCTATAACTTCTCAAAATGGGACAAATTAGTCCAACGAGCTTAATATTTTCAAAAATTATTCGTGCATGTTTTGACACATTTAAAATGGCTCGAGAGTTAAACCATTTTTTTTAGCATGATTAACTTTAGTTCTCTCTTGTTTATTTGAAAAAAATTAAAAAATAAAAAATTTGTTTGTACATGGTTTGTTTAATTTAAAGAAAATGCATGTAGTTTTTTTTTCCAAGCATAATTAAAACGGGCAATTCAGGCGAAATTGAAAAAAAAAATTCAAAAGCAAATTAAAAGTACCGAAAGGGCGGATTATGAGCTCGCAAGCTTTTAAGACGTAATCAAACCCCCGAACTCGATTCTCTGGACGTAGACCTTTTTAAGCCCTAGGATGTTAACTCCATGTACCCTAGGCAATTTTAGGATTCCGATTATCCTTTAATTAATCGGTGGCGAGTCTTTCAATTTTTTCGGTCCGGTTGATGACCCCGCTCGACCCTACATGTCGCTCGCCAAGACCCGACATTTTCAAAAACGAAAATTAAAAAAATATTTTCCAAAAAGGGTCGGGAAAGTCGGATCCGACGTCCGACAATGTGGTTTAAGAATTGATGAACAAATAAATTAGATTGAACAACATATTGAAAACAGTATAACTTTTAATTTGTACCTAAGATTTCAACTTCTTATATATGCCTCTTGTTGTTTTTAAGCTACTGATATTCATTGATTTTTCTGTATAGTTCATATCTTTTATCTTGTTCTTGCAGTTGGAGATTTGAACCATATGATATCCGCAACCATGTCTGGAGTGACATGTTGTTTGAGGTTCCCTGGTCAGCTCAACTCTGACCTCAGGAAGCTTGCTGTGAACCTCATCCCTTTCCCTTGTCTCCATTTCTTCATGGTTGGATTCGCTCCTCTCACTTCCCGTGGGTCCCAGCAGTACATGATTAATGTTTGATTGTTTGTAATGGATTTATGTTTGTATTGGAACCTCAGTTGGATTTATGTTTGTATTGTAATCTCAGTTGGATGCTTGCTGAATTGGAACCTAAATTTTATTTTTTTGGGTATGAACAGGTTCTGCCGAACCGGTTCAAAACAGGTTCTGCCGAACCGGTTCAAAACAGGAATTGTAAATCGGCCAAAATCTGGAGCAGCCCAAAACTGGAGCGGTAAACCGTACCGGTTTTAAAATGTGGTAAAGGTTCGGTTCTGAACCGGTTCATGCCCAACCCTAATTAATATTATACCACAATACTATTTATCGTTTCACAAAATAATTATGACATGGAATATATTTAAGAGAAAAAATAATTAGAAGTAGATGATGAATGCATGAAAAATAATAATTATAAAGTGAATTGTTCATCATAAATTAGGTATTTAGATAAAAAGAAATAATTATTGAATAATTTGTTGATAGTTAATTTAATAGATAAGTATCATAATAATTATATATAATGAAAGTATTTGTACATTAATATTAGAATTAATTACACACGTATAGAAAAACAATAATAATACTAAATATTAATTACTATTATTATTATATAGTTATACCTTTTAGATTACTTAAAAAGTATACTAAATTTTAATAATGGACAAAAGGAAAAAAGATGAACAAATAATATATTTGAAATTTCTTAATATTAATTTTAAAAAGAATTTAAATATTTGTATCAAATATATAACTATATTGAAAATACACATTTAATTTATAATATTTTTATTTTATTTTTAATGATTATGAGTAGGGACGACAATGGTGCGGTCAAAAACCCATAACCATGGTTATAACCGTTATTGTTTAATATGGTCAACCGTACCACTATAGTGCGGTACGGTTACGGTGATGAATTTTGTACCGTTAATTGTTATGTCATTTGAGTTATAAACATGATTATTATATAAATATAATAATTATTTATTATTAATAAACTAATATAGACTAAATAATGGAAGTTACTGTATATACAGGTAATAAATAACCATGATGTAATTTTTATTGTTGGCAATATAGATTTATGTATTTTTTAAAATAAAATATTCTTTCTTTTATTATATTACATGTGTGGAATAAATATGGGTATACAGGTAAAACCATGGTTAATAACCACATTTATTTTAATGGTTATGGTATTGAAATTTTTACTCGTAATGATTATGGTTATGGTTTGGTATTTGGTTTAAAAATAGGGAAAAGTCTGAAAATGGGACATGATGTTTGTCCAAAATGGTTTTCCAACCCAACAAGTTGTAAATGGTACAACATGTTTGGAAATGATTGTTTTTGGTCCCTCCGTTTATCTTCTGTTCGAAATAGACGTTATGTTCTCATGTGCAATGTCACGTGCTCAAACTTTCTGACATTTTATTTTCAGTTTCTTTTATGCCCTTACCTCCTACACGTGGAACTCCTGCTTGAAGACATGTTGTGAACTCCTTCAATCCTCGACCTCTTCAACGATCCCAATCTTCATTTCACTATGCAGTATCCTCCCTTGTTCTTGCATCTGTCAACCACGAGCCAAGATTTTCCATTCCTGAAGATTCATTAACATCATTGTGCAGCTCTTGTCGGTCTCATGTATTTGATTTATCTTCCATTGCACACGTTTCTAAATATTTGATTCTCTCAGAGTCAACAATATTCAGTTCCGTCTGAGGACTGTTGTGTTCGAATTTCTACTTGACCGTGAATTGTGGAAAACTTCGATTTAGTAGTGGGTTATTTTCAAAATTGAGTATTTGATTCATTTTGGATTTATGGGTATTAGTGTTTGTGTCTAGAGAAGCTTTCTATGACGATTTTCAAGTATGTTCCGTCAATTAGATGGAATGCTTACGTGATTTATGTATTGGGTTCTGATCGGATTGTTGATTATGTTGTTAGGTATCTGCAATGGAAGAGGATACTGCATATACTGCATCATTTGAGTGGGGAATTGAGGTATTATTGAAATCATTGATTCTCTGTCGTTAGAATGAAGTAGAATTTAATACTGACTCTCACAAAAAGGTCTCTGATTTAGCGAATTGTAAAATAACAATTGAATAATCAGTATACTTCACTAAGATACGTGCAAAATAGTTGAAAAATTTAGAACTCTTGAAGATACACCTTGCCTGTCGAACAGGCTACAACCCAAAATGATCGTTAGGTGGGGTTTTATGTTCTTAAGCTAGGCATACCTCATAAATCAGGAGGAAGGACTTTGTTTTTTGAGGCATGGGTGTTCGTGCCTTAAGAAGAATTAGGAGGAAAGACGTTTTGCATTGTCAAATAGTGAAAGAAAAACTCGACCCAAAATACCAAAACTCTACAGCAAATAAATTTATATATCAAATTGGATCAAAAGGCACCAATTCACCATTGCTTCATAGCCAGACTCCAGTGGAAGCTTTGCTGCTCCAAATCTACATGACTACATTTACCTAGCTTAGCTTCTTGTAAGAACGTTTTGGAATTGCGTTTCTTCTGCATGAAGGTTGGTAGAAATTAGAAAGTGTTGGATATGTTTTATTGAAAACAATGTGTAAAATCTTAGACAGTTAGGGTGGCCGAGTGGTCTAAGGCATTCCTATGGAGTTGTAGGAAAACTCAAATAAGCTTCTACTTTCAACCAAGAAGGATGAACCGAAAACTACAAGGGGGACTTGGGAGAAGATGGCGATGAAAGAGGGTCCAGAATCGCCCAAGAAACTGCCCGTGGCTTGGCCTACTTGGATGAGGAGATGGATTTTCAGGTACATAAGATCATTAAAAGTTGTAGATTTGTTTTTTTATGATATTTAATTTGTCATATTTTCTCTTAGGAGGAGCTTGTGCACAGTTGTTATGTGTTTATTGATTATTTATTTACAGTATTAATCAAACTATATTGCCAACTAAAATCTCATTGTTCTGAGTGATTTCGATTGCAGATAATCTTGAGGGACCTCAAATCTTCAAACATTCTCTTAGATAGAACTGGAACGCCAAGCTCTAGGATTTTGGACTTGCAAAGCTTGAACCAGCCGAAGGATTAACCCATGTATCAACAATGGTAGTCACTTGTTTCTATTTCTATTTATATTAATCTTGTATATTTTGATCAGGACATGGTGTTTGGGTTAAGAATTAGGATCGCTTCAAGGAGAAGTTGGAACGAATCGCTTCAAGGAGAAGTTGGGAGGGTGGGGTATGTCCGTCTGTGTAAGGAAACCGAAAATCAGAGCTTGAAAAGGTTAAGGAAACAGGAGAGGAGGGTATTATCGTCTTTTATTAATTGTTGTTTAAAAAAATATAGAAAATGATAGATCACGTGACAAAAACGTGACTAATTAACGGAACAATCAAACGACATGTGGACAAAATGTCCAATTACCATCACTTTGCAACATTTTATACCAAAAACCATCGTAAAAAAACATGTGGTACCAAAAACAATTTTTGGCAAACATCATGTCCCATTTTCAGACTTTTCCCTTAAAAATATGGTATGGTTATTGTATTTATCATACCCGTACCATACTCTAACCATCGACAGACGAAATAATAATAATTATAAAGTTAATTGTTCATCATAAATTAGGTATTTAGATAAAAAGAAATAATTATTGAATAATGGGTTGACAATTAATTTAATAGATAATTATCATAATATTTATATATAATGAAAGTATTTGTACAGTAATATTAGAATTAATTACACATGTATAGAAAAACAATAATAATACTAAATATTATTTACTATTATTATTATATAGTGATACTTTTAGATTACTTAAAAAGTATACTAAATTTTAATAATGGACGAATGAAAAAGATGAATAAATAATATATTTGAAATTTCATAATATTAATTTTAAAAAGAATTTAAATATTTTAATAAACTATATTGAAAATACACATTTAATTTATAATTTTTATTATATTTTTTAATGATTTATATAAAAATGTTTTTTTTTGATAAAATTGGCTCAAATTATCAAACTTATTAATAAATCTTTTTTAACAATATAAAATTAAAAAAATTAGAGAACTACGTTTGTGAAGAAAAAAATGTTCAAATTTATATTTTTAAAGAGAAATAAGTGATAAATTAAGCTAAAATAAAACGATTATCAAGATTGAGTAAGAAGTTTTGTAACAATTTGAACATGTCCACCTAAACAAAATTATGATGTCACACATCTACTTGTAACTACATATAGTAGTGTTGGATCAATCAAATTGAATGAAATTTTTTAATTTACTTACTTGTCATCATATTATGTCTCTTAGTCAAATTAATATATATATATAACTCAGGACTCCGGTGTAGGGGTAGGCATGAACGGTTTTGGGGCCGAACCGATTCATGAACCGTACCTTTACCACATTTTAAAGAGGTACGATTTTCCGCTCCGATTTTTGGTCGCTCAAGATTTTGGTCGATTTACCGTACCTGTTCTGAACCAGTTCATCCTAACCACTTTATATATATTTTAAAAAATAATAATCCATAATCCATACACAAAATCCATAATCCTAATCCATAAACCATAATGCATAAACCATAATCTATAAACCATAATCCACAATCCCTAAACCATAATACATAAACCATTATCCTAATGTAGATTGTAAATCATCACCGAACCAACTTTGGTCTAATGGTTTAGAGTAGATATTTTAATTATTAAACATAATATTATATTAAAACCGGTATAAAAAGTGGTACGGTTTACCATTTGCAAACCGATTTTTTGTACTTCTTCTGAACCGTTCCATATTTTTGCAAAACTAGTTTGTAAACCGGTTTAGAATTGGTATTGTTCACAAAAGGCACGGTTCGGTTCAGTCAAACCATTTTTTATGTGCACCCCTACTTCAGTGATGTTAGATGAAAGAATGGCAGTTGTAATTAGGGTCGTCAATGGTGCGGTGAAAAACCCATAACCATGGTTATAACCGTTACTATTTAAAATGGTTAACCGTACCATTATGGTGTGGTGCAGTTATGGTGATGAATTCTTTTACCCATAATGGTTATGGTTATGGTGTTTGAGCTATACCCATGGTTATAACCATAGTTATTATATAAATATAATAATTAATTATTATTATTAAACTAATATATACTAAATAATGGAAGTTAATGTACATACATGTAATAAATAACTATGATGTTAGTTTTATATATTTTTATTGTTGACAATATAGATTTATGTATTTTTTTAAATAAATTTTTTGGTATTTTATTATATTACATGTGGAATAAATATGGGTATACATGTAAAATCATGGTTAATAACCACAGTTATTTTAATGGTTATGATATTGAAAATTGTATCCGTAATGGTTATGGTTATGGTATGTGGTTTAAAAATATGGTATGATTATGATATTTGTCATACTCGTACTATACTCTAACTATTGTGAGTCCTAGTTGTAATCCAGGTTAGAGGACTATACAATTACCACTTAAAGAGAATGGGGGAATAAAAGCAAACCTTCACAAATCGGAGGACCCAAATTGGATTTCCCTTCTAAGTTCTAGCCCTTTGTATGGGAGAATCGTGTACGTTTGTATATAACCCTAATCGGCGACCTACATCTCTGACAAGGTTTAGATTATCTCTTCTCTGCGATCGATTTGGTCTTCTTCGTCCGATTCCTTTTCTCTTGACAAAGCTCTTCGTAACCTGATAATGGCAACTCGTGAGTAAATATGCCTTTCTCCCCTTTCCGTATTATTTTCTCGTAATCAGTTGTCCTGAACAGATCAGGGTATTCGGTGCAGGTCTTCAGTTTGAGAACAATTGTGAAGTTGGTGTCTTCTCTAAGCTTACGAATGCCTACTGTTTGGTTGCAATAGGAGGATCGGAAAGTTTTTACAGGTTTGAGTTTCTGGAGGATTTATAGACTTAGAGTTGAATCAGCAAAAACTCTTGTTATTTACTGTTTTTTTTGGCAGTGCTTTTGAGTCTGAGTTAGCGGATGTTATCCCAGTTGTTAAAACCTCCATTGCTGGAACTCGGATTATCGGGCGAATGTGTGCTGGTTTGTATCTACCTATATGTATTTGACGTTTATGTGAAAGCGATGAAAGCTTTTTTTTTTATTATTTTTTTTATCGGAGTCTGTACCTTTTGCTTATTATGTTTACTTGTCTATGGGTAGGAAACAAAAATGGCCTCCTATTGCCCCACAGCACTACTGATCAAGGTGATTCTTGGATCCATATATATTGTCATCTCTGGGGGTTATATTCGAGCCATGTTTTGTTTTGTCCAGAATGTTTCCATCATTGTTTAGCTCTTCCTAGTTCAATTGGTCTCAAGTGCTGATTTTTTACTTACATCTTCCAAGTTCCATAGATTACAAAGTTAGTTTGCTCGGTCTCAAATCTGTCTTCTACTTATTTCTACATTATGAATTGACCGCCTACTCTTTGATAGGATGTCCTAATTATATGATATCGTTGATCAAGATGATACATTTCAGAACCTAATGGTTAAAAACTTGAAGTATAATCGTAGGTTCTTATAATAACTTTGATATCTCTAACTGTTGTTGTAGAGCTTCAGCATTTGAGAAACATCTTGCCCGATCAAGTTGTTGTGCAACGTATTGAAGAGAGACTGTCTGCTCTAGGGAATTGCATATCATGTAATGACCATGTCGCTCTTACACATCCCGACCTTGACCGGGTAAGTTTGTACAAACTATCTCTGGATTTTAAATATACATCTTTGGACCTTCCTCTGATGACATGAGCCTAGCCTAGAAATAGAGTAGCCAACCAGAACTAATTTGAAATCTCTTGCATGTATTCTTTTTCATAAATCAAGTATTTCTTGGTTTCACCTGCATGAATGGACGAATGGCTTGTTTTGCTCGTATTCCCCTATGGTTTATTTCAGTCAGAGTTCTGTCTTCTGTATTTAGTTAGGTTGACTGTTGAGGTTTAGCTATGTACTGCAGTGACAGTCACATTGCATGATTGATGCTCATTATTTTCTTGACAATTAGGATGTTTTTTCAAGAATCATTCACATGTAATCAATCTTGTATTTATCAAGATAATCTGCTGAGGATTTAATTATGAAATTTGTGCCTGACTGCAACGAAGTGATATATTGATATACATGATGTTGCTACAAACAGGAAACAGAGGAGATCATAGCAGATGTTCTTGGAGTGGAAGTGTTTAGGCAAACTATTGCAGGCAACATTCTTGTAGGAAGCTACTGTACCTTCTCAAACCGTGGTGGTTTGGTGAGATGCTTAATCTATGACACTGTTGTATATAATCATGTGTTTGAAGAATTATGAGATGAATCCTCATAACTTCATGTGTGTTGTTCAGGTCCATCCACATACATCGATTGAAGATTTGGATGAACTCTCCACGCTTCTCCAAGTCCCGTTAGTGGCTGGAACTGTGAACCGTGGGAGCGAAGTGATATCTGCTGGGATGACTGTCAATGACTGGACTGCATTCTGTGGATCAGACACGACTGCCACAGAGCTCTCTGTTATTGAGAGTGTCTTCAAGTTGAGGGAGGCGCAACCCAGTGCAATTGTCGATGAGATGAGGAAGTCTCTGATCGACACCTACGTTTGAGGACTACGGCGGGACTATGTTGGAGCACTTAGATGGACAGTGCGATTGTCGATCAGATGAGGAAATCTCTGATAACCTACGTTTAAGGACGGACTTCGTTGGCCCACTTGGGAAATTAGCTACTAGCAAACCACACCTACCTAGTAGCTTGTCCAAAGTATGTTTTAGTCGACTACAATTTTAATTGTGTTGTTGGATTTTATTTTAAATAACTACATTCCTGCCGCTTGTTTTATTTTTGTATCTTATAATGACTGTTGTTTTACTGGTAAGGAGTTGTATTGTGATTTTGTTTTATGCCTTATTGTTATCGAGTGATATTGTGAGAATTTCTGGCTACTTTCTTGGGCTAAAGAGAAAAACTTTCTTACATTTTCCAGTAATCCAATGGACTTGCTTATTTTTGTAAAATAGTGTAGCAGCTAACTGATTTAGAAATTGTTGGGAAAAAAGTTGACTTAGAAATTTGTTGAATTACTCGAGTTGGAAGGACGATATCTATTCTCGCAATGTTATTTGACTAAGTAGGATTGTCAAGTTACTCCTTTTATCTCCATCGCGAGATAGAATAGTTTGCTAGTTCGCAAGGCTAAAAGTAGGGTCAGAAATGGTGGTGTAAAAAATTCATGACCATGGTTATACTTGTTACTGTTTAATATGGTTAACCGTACCATTATGGTGCGGTTATGGAGATGACTTTTCTACACATAATGGTTATGGTTATGGTATTTGAGTTTAACCATGATTATTATATAAATGTAATAATTATTTATTATTAATAAACTAATATATAATAAATATAATTGAAGTTGCTGTTATTATTAATATACTAATGGTGTTAATGTTTCATTGGTGTTAATGTTGAATTTTAATGTTAAGTGGTGTGATTGTTAATGTTGAATGATGTTAGTGTTATATATTTTTATTGTTTGCAATATAGATTTATCTATTTTTTTAAATAATATATTTCGCCTTTTTATTATATTACATGTGGAATGAATATGAGTATATAGGTCAAACTATGGTTAATAACCACAGTTATTTTAATAGTTATGGTATTAAAAATTGTATCTGTAATGGTTATGGTATGTAGTTTAGAAATATGGTATGATTATGGTATTTGTCATACTTGTACCATACTCTAATCATCGACAGACTTAGCTAAGAGATTATTGAATATTTTTATTTTAATTTAAAATAATATTTTTTTAAAATATAATAATAACATAAATATATGGTAAATACAACATTGTTCCCTAATGTTTGACCGGATTTTCAGTTTTCCCCTAAAGTTTAAATTGTAAAATTTTTTCCCCTCACGTTTGGAAAAAAAGCAAGTTTGCCCCATCCGTTAATTTTTTCATCCAAATTTAACAGTTTTGAAAATTGAAAAAATATCACAATCTAATCATTTCAAATATTACAATTGAGTCCCGATCCGATTGGAGCTCGATTGAGGCTTGAGTATGGGTCTTGACCCATACCGACTGACCAGGTCTGGGTCAAGACCCCCCCGAGCCCCAATCGAATTGGAGGTTGGTTCGAACCCAATTCGATTGGGGCTCGACTAAGCTCCAATTGGGGGGGGGGGGGGCTCGGGTTTGGGTTTTGACCCAGATCACCCACCCATACCCAAGCCCCAATCGAATCGGGACTCAATTGTAATATTTGAATAAGTTTGAAAGAATTAAATTGCGACATTTTTGAAAGTTTTCTATTAATTTTGTAATTTTTTCCTTAGAATCTAGAAATTATTGCTCTTATTGTATTTACTTTTTTTTTTATTAAATGGTATGCAGGAAAAATTAGTCTCTTAAATATCAAGATGGTATGAGAGCTAATACGTTTTTAAAAAGTAAACACTGTGCTAAACAATTTTGAAAAATTAAGTATACTAAAAAAATATTTAGCAAAATGTATTTAAGTGCTACTGTGGGTAGCGTTTTTTACAACGTGCGCTACTTTGAGAAGCATTTTTCAACAAACGCTACTAGGGGTAGCGTTTTTATGAAAAATGATACCCCTAGTGGCTTTTTTGTTTTTGTTTTGCTTTTTGACGTTTTTTTGATGACTCGATGTTTAATTAAAAATAAAATTATGTATTTATAAAACAAAAACTAAAAAATTATAGTAAGTAGATATTTTAATTGCGATTCAAATGATGCAAAAAATATTAAATTTGGACTTACGGATTGACTGTAGGCTTTGCCGTAAGTTGAGATATGAAAATTTGACTTAAAAAAATATAACTCAGACCATATAAGTACAAACTGACCACGGTGAACGTCATTTATATCGTAATTCAATTACCTACATATGGTAATTTGTTTTATTAGAAATACAGTGATTTTGTAACCTAACATCGCTTGTCTTATAATTTGACCGAAATAATTAAATGCATTGGGTGAGAAATTTAATTATGTACTTACTCAGAAAAAATAAAAATAAATACAGTGCATAGTTAATTTAATTACGAATTAAATGACGCTAACTAGGTGTTAATTTTTTTACTTTTAGACTGACCGTATAATACGATACGTAATTTACTTCGTATGACCGTATAATACGATACGTAAATGACGCTCTCAACTTACGGCAGAGGCTACAGTCAATCCGTAAATCCAAATTTAATATTGTTTGCATCATTTGAATCGCAATTAAAATATCTACTTACTATATATTTTTTTAATAAATACATAATTTTATTTTTAATTAAACATCGAGTTGTCAAAAAAACATCAAAAAGCAAAAAAAAACACCACTAGGGGTAGAGTTTTTCATAAAAACGCTACTTAAAATAACGCTTATATACATTTTGCTAAATATTTTTTCAGTATACTTAATTTGTCAAAAACATTTGCATAGTGCCTACTTTTTGAAAAACTTCATACTTTGTTTGTTGTCTGATTAGGAAAGGGAATTTTTTTTTTCCTTCCATGCAATACTCAAATTTTATCTTGTTTGTTGTTTGGTCAAACAAACAAAACTTGAAATCCTTCCATTCTCTTTCCGTTGCAAGTCACAAATCATATATGAATTTGTTAACTCTACTTCTTACAAAATTATCATCAACATTTGTCTCTGAAGTTACTAATTTGTTTTGTATGCCGTCATTCAATCAAGGTTGTCACCCTTCGAAACTGCTTCTTATTAAGGACTATGCCAGCATCATGTCTTCTAGTGGATAAACCACTTCCATTCATAACGGTGGATGCGAAGCTGCTTGCTCTCGATGTTCTTATTGCGGGCCAATGGGTCATATTGACGATTTTATTATTGTCTTCACGGATTTGAGAAGATACATTCTTCTAATGTTAGTCATACTATTAAGAAAGAAGTCATTACTTCAATTGGATCAACGAAAGTCATAATCTCCGCCTTGGACCTAGGATAGTGTGCCAAAAACTAAGAGAAATTATTATAGACCTAGGATAGTTTGTCTAGGATCTAGACGCTATCAATCTTGTATATTTACATACTCCTCTCTTCTTTCCCATCTATGGTAAAGGAAAATCTAGCCTCTAAAGTCAAGATGGTATTGAAGTTAAACTCTAGTTTTATCTCGTTTACGGTCTGGTAAAAAAACAACTAAGCTAAAATATTTTCATTCTATTTTAGTAATAATCACAAATAATATTAAAATGTGCTATGACTATTTCTTATAAAATTATTGCACTGTCCGTCTAAGAAGTTATTAATTATCGTGTTCCGTTTGAAGTCATTCCATCAAGTTGCCTCCCTTCGATATCGGTTCTAGTCAAGGAATCTATCAACATCATGTTTTCCAATGGCTCAACCACTTCCATTAACAGTGGTGGACGCATAGATACTTGCTCTCGATGTTCTTATTGTGGGTGAATGACTCATACTATCGAAAAATATTATTCTCTTCAGGTATTTATGAAGAGATCCTTTACGAAGGGATTTACGAAGAGATCATACTATTGGGACAAAAGTCATTACTCCAATTGGACCAACGGAAGTCACAATAACTGCAACTAAATATTGTGATTTTCTAAGGATGAATGGAGACTAACAAGTCCAATAATCTGCAACTGCTAGTTCCACTGTTTACATCTCTCAGTCTAGTAATAATCAGAATCAATGATGTATTGTTTCAAGTGCTTTAGATAATGCAGGTTACCCTTCTTCTTTCACCAATGTATCTCCACTAAATTTCATCCATCAAGTTACTTTTGCAAGTGGACCTAAAGTTGTGGGCAAAGGAATCGGTAACGTCTCATCAATTCCATCATTATCCTTACAATCTATTTTATACATTCTTGGTTGCCTTTTTCAACCTAATTTCAGTTACCAAGTTGGGACATTCCTATAACTACTAAGTGAGTTTTAGTAAAGACTCATGTGTTGTACATGATCGTTGAACAAGATAGACGACTTCTATAGGATACTAATCCAGAGGACTCTACTATCTCAAACCACCTTCAATTATCTATGCTAAAGAGTCACAAAATCTCCTTCATGAGTGTATTGGACATCCCAGTTTGTCCAAACTTCATCATATAGTTCCTAATTTAGTCAAGCTACAATCATTACATTGTGAGTTTTGTCAACTCAAAAAATATGCTTCATCTAACTTTCCAAGTTATGGTGAAACTAGGATCGATTCTCCTATGTCTGTCAAACACTCAAATATTTGGGGTCCTGGTCGAATCTCTACTTCTAATGGTTACAAATCTTTCATCACCTTTATGAATGAATTATCTCGATGCAGTTGGATAGATTTAATGAAAGAACATTCTAGTTATTCTTATTATTCTCGATCTCGAGCTTCTGCTTCAGCTGTATTGAGTGGTTGTGCACAGCTCCAGCAACATTTGGCCACCTGATTGTGCACAACTCTAGCAACAGTTGGCCACCTCATGCTTCAACCGAATCACTTCAATTCCTGTTCAGTTACACTGAATCACTTCAATATAGTGACATGTTTGCCACCTCCTGCTCAATTACACTGATTATCCAGATCATATCAACATTGAGTTGCTTCTGGAACTCCAAATACATCGTCTCTGTTCAAATCGCAACACCGATTCTGCAACCTATCCAGATCGCATAGATTTCCAGCTCCTACTTCAACACCAATCCAGATCACCGATCCAATACAAATCACCGATTCTGCAGAGCATCGATTCATCTCGAATTCAACTCAGTTGTTCTTCAGAATTCATATATGCTTCTGTGATTATGTGCGTCCAGTTCCAGCGATTCTGTGCCTCCAGCTTCATGCGATTCTTGTTAGGATATATATGTATAATGATAGCTTGTACTGCAAGGTAGTGTTCCGTAAGATTCAAGAAGTCTTGAGAAGTTGGTAGAAGGTTGTAGAGTGTTCAAGATGTTCTAGGCTTGTATAGATTTCTGGTCATATGTTCAGTATAAATAGGTTGAAGGTGTGTTAGGATTGTTAACTGGTTTCAATAGTAAAGTGAGAGTTAATTCTTGAGATTATGTTATTTCTATTCATCTTTCTTCACCTTGCTTTATCTGCAAGCTATCTTCTTCATTTAATCTCATTTGTGCTCAGATTATTGATATGGTATCAGAGCCATTCTGATTCATCTTTTGCTACGATTGTCAAGGAGTTCCGGTGAGGTTATCATTCGAAAATCTGATTATGTTCTTAAGTTGATTACTTTGTTATTTTCTACTCTCCATCGTTGTCGTTCATTTGCTCTGATTCAGAAGCCATTGATGAAATCATTCCTACATTTTTCAACAAAAGGATCTGTCAGTTGACAGGAGAGGACAACTTTTAAGCCTATAAATAACAAGTGTTACTTGCTGTTGGAGGCCTTAATCTGGAAAGTTATCTGTTTGGAACTCTGCAGATTCCTCGCCTAATTGATGATGAAGATGGTAATAAGGTTCTGAATCCTGAGTTTGCTAAGTTTTATCAACAAGACTCTTCTCTTGCATCATGGCTTTTGGCTTCTATATCTTCGCCAATCAACAAAGGATTAGTAGGATGTATGGCAGCTGCCTCTATATGGAATAGACTTCATCAAAATTTCTCGTCTTCATCTACAACTCGTATCATGAGTTTATATGACAGACTAAAGGTTAGAAAAATGTTTAATCAATCTATGAGGGATTATCTAACAGAAATTCAACTTACTTGTGATAGCTTGGCTAGTTGTGGGAATCCTATTGAGGAAATGCAGCAAATATCAATCATATTGAATGGTGTTAAAGGACAATATGATAGTGTGATTTTTGTTATTCATGCTAGTCGTAATCCGTATGATCTATCGTCCATTTCATCTGTTCTATTGGATGCTGAAGCCAGGCAATGAGATTCTCTATTTGATAGTTCTCTAGTTACTGCAAATGTTGCAGTCAAAAGTACTGAACAACCTAGCAAGTCATCAGTGGATTATGGTCAGGATAATGCAGTTGATATAGGTCAGTGACATCTTAAGGCGAACACCTATGAATATCAACATAATCCTGCTGCTCAGATACCTGCTTGTAATACCTGTGCAATTGGAAAAAGTTGTAAGCTGCCCTTCTCTGATACTTACACAGAATATCATGTTCCTCTTGAATTGCTGAAATGGATTTGTGGGGACATGCACCTTTGTCGTCTAATGGCAATCTGTATTATCTAAGAATTGTTGATGTCTTTACTCGGTATACCTGCATATATTTTTTGAAAAACAAGAGTGATGTTTCTACTATCTTTCCTCAATTTCATAAGGCACTTGAGATCAATTGGGTTTCAACATAAAATATGTTCAAACTGATGGAGGAGGAGAGTTTAAAGCTTTGGCTTCATACTTGATTCAACATGGTATTAAGCACTGATTCACCTGTCCTTACACATCTGAACAAAATGGTATAGTTGAAAGAAAGCACCGTCATATAGTTGAGATGGGGTTAACAATACTAAAACACGTTTCTTTACCTATGCAGTACTGGAGTGACTCATTCTTCACAACTGTTTTCTTGATAAACAGATTACCTTCTAAGGTGCTGAATAATATTTCACCGCATGGAAATTTATTTTGCAAACCTCCAGATTATGAGTTCTTAAGAGTGTTCGGTTGTCTTTGTTTTCCTTTCATTATACCATTTAATAAGCACAAATTAGATTTCAGATCTACACCTTGTGTGTTCATAGGATATTGTGCAAATTAACATGGCTATATATGCATGGATGAGTTAGGAAAAGTTTATATCTCTAGACATGTTAGATTTAATGAAGTTGATTTTCCTTTTTGTGTGAAATCTGGATCTTTTATGCAGTCTGGATCAGTAAAGTATACTGCTACGTCATTGCCATTTTTCTACCTTTTAATTCTTCAATTTGTACTTCGATCGGTTGATGTTTCAGTAGATCAGTGTACAGATTCATCTCATGAGCGTCCATTGGTTCAAGGTTCAACTGCTCTTTTAGGTCATGATACAGTTTCTCCTGATGATTCTCCACCTGTTAATACAGAATCATCTCATGAAGATTTGTTGAATAATCATTTGTCCTCATTACCACTTGAGAATGTCGTTACCTCCTCTGTTGCTGCTCCAGATAATCCTTCAAATGTTGTTAGGTATGGGCTTTTAGATTCAGCACTTGTACCTATTCTTTCTGGTCGAGAGGTTTCTGCATATGAACCTATATCTGCTTCACCTAGTTCAGCTTACACTAGGCATTCTTCTATTCAAACTAATCGACATTCTATGCAGACCAGATCTAAAACAAGGATTTTAGTTGCTTTAACAACTTTAGTGGTTGTTTCAGCTGATTTGACTCGATATGAGACTTCTGACATGCACACTGCAATGTAGTGTCCTGTATGGTCGTCTACTATTCAAGATCAACTTCAAGCCTTGGATGCCAATAATACCTGGTCTCTAGTACCCTTACCTGGTGGCAAAATACCTATTGGATGCAAATGGCTATTTAAGATCAAGAAAAATTATGATGGCTCCATTGCTAGATATAATGCTCGTTTGGTTGCTAAGGGTTTCTCACAAAAAGCAGGATTTGATTTTCAGGACATGTTTAGTATTGTGGTGAAGGCTCCCACTCTGCGCATCATTCTTACATTAGCCTTGGCTCATAAATGGCAATTACGGCAAGTTGATATTAACAATGCCTTTTTACATGGGGAATTGCCTGAAGATGTTTATATGAATCAACCCCTGGTTTTGAAAAAGCAGATGATCAAGGTAATGTGTTGGTTTGTCAACTCAATAAGGCTCTTTACGGTCTCAAACAAGCACCTCGTGCTTGGTTTAGGAGACTTAAAAGTTTGTTGCTTATTTCTCTTCAGTTTTCAGTATCTTTACCCGACAGCTGTTTGTTTGTTAAGAAGTCTAATGTAGGTACAATTTTTATTTTAGTATATGTTGATGATATTGTTATAACAGGAAGTGATACATCTGCTATTGAATCTGTTATTTCAGCAATCAATAATGAATTCAAGTTGAAAGATCTTGGTTCTCTAAACTACTTTCTGGGTATGGATGTGCAGATTGTTGATGACAATTTGATCCTAGATCAACGTTAATATATCAATGATCTGTTGCATAGAACTTGCTTGATGAATGTAGTACCTCTACTCACACCAATGTCAGGTAATTTTCTGACTAACGTAGCTGAAGTGCATGGTGAGTCTCCTTCTACAGATGAGAACTTGTATAGAAGTATTATAGGAGCTTTACAACATGTCTGTGCAACTAGACTAGGCATTCATTTTGTTTTTAATAAACTGAGTCAATGCATGCAGCATCCTTCAGTTTGTCATTGGAAAATAGTTCTTCGTGTATTAAGATATCTCAAAGGCACAATAGATCATGGTCTTCTTTTTCGTGCTAATCATGTGGTTTCTTCTGATGTTGTATTAGTTTATTATGCTGATGCTGATTGGGGTAGTGATTTAGTTGATCGTAAGTCAGTCTCCGGTCACTATCTCTTTCTCAATGGCAATCCCATTGTGTGGAGTTCCAAGAAGCAACCAGTGATTTCTCGGTATTCAGCTGAAGCTTAGTATAGAGCAATTGCAAATGCTGTTTGTGAGGTAATGTAGGTCACGTCTCTGCTATCTGAACTTGATGTTAAACTAACTTCTGTGCCTATAATATGGAGTGACAACACAAGAGATGTGGCTTTGACAGAGAATCTCATTCATCATTCAAAGATGAAACATGTTGAACTTGATTTGTATTTTGTGCGTGAAAAAGTTCATAATGGACAGGTTGTGGTTAATTTTGTTCCAGCCTCAGATCAGATAGCTAATATTTTGACAAAACCTATTATTGCAAAACAATTTGTTCCGTTTAGAAAGAAGCTTGGGTTAATGTCTTTCAAGGAACTAACTACTTATTCTCTTAGTGCAGATTCTCATACTGTGAATGAAATTCAGGATGATGTCTCTGATGATGAGTAAGTGAGCTGGTTGTCCTCTGTGTCTGTGTATGTGTAAGTGTCTGCTTTGTATGTTCTAGTGTTGTGGTTGGTTATTGGATTCTCTTTTAGAGGTGTTGGTTTATTCTTTGTGTCATCATTGGTTGTTCATCTTCTGCATGCTCTGTATCGACTGGCACTTCTTTTCTTTTGTCTCCTCTATATTCACGTGTACATTGCATACACATGTTATTACTTGTGTAAGTGTTATCTCTGAATTGTTTCATCATTTACTGTTCTCTGTCTTGATTTGTTGTTCTTTTTCAGACTTGAGTCTTCATGATCAAAATGTTACTATAATCTGGTATCAATTCTATAGCTCTCTGAATATTTGTATGGACTGTATTCTGATTATGTTATTTGCATTTGCATGGATGGGTTGTCTCAAATCAACATTAAACTGACATAGGGTAAAGTTTGAGTCCAAAAATAGCATTCCTTCAAAGAAAACATTCAAGACACTTTGAGGGGTTGTTTGAGGATGAAAAGATGGAGGAGAATGAAAACCTCCCAAATTCATTGGTAAGATGGAAGAAATTCAAAACCTATCTATCAGTAAAAGTTGAAAAAAAATCAACTTGTTTCAATGATAAGAGAAGTGTGCATTCTGTGCAAATGAAAAAAAAAATAACAAAGAAAATGAACAACCATCCTACAGTGTGTGATAGTTGTTTCAGAATTTAGTAAAGGTGATATGAGAAGCTTGATTGATAGTTGGCTAGATGCATAATTGATCTGTTGAGATTCGTCTTGATGAAAGAATAAGTTATCAAGTATGAGATATAGTAGTATGGATCTATAAAGATGATAATATCTATTATTTAAGTAATTCAAGTGTATGTAGGTGTATGATTTGTATAGATGGACAGATTGAAAGACCTGCAAGTGTCAAGAAGTTCAGAAAACATAAGAGGATTATTCTGGATGAATTTCAGATGAAGGAAAAAAAGAGAGAAGAAAATCAAACTTCTTAAGGGAATGTAAGGATATATATGTATAATATTAGCTTGTACTGCAAGGTAGTGTTCCGTAAGATTCAAGAAGTCTTGAGAAGTTGGTATTGTAGAGTGTTCAAGATGTTCTAGGCTTGTATAAATTTATGATCATATGTTCAGTATAAATAGGCTTAAGGTGTGTTAGGATTGTTAACTGGTTTCAATAGTAAAGCGAGAGTTAATTCTTGAGATTCTGTTATTTCTGTTAAGCTATCTTCACCTTTCTTCATCTGCAAGCTTTCTTCTTCTTCTTCTTCTTCTTCTTCTTCTTCTTCTTCTTCTTCTTCTTCTTCTTCTTCTTCTTCTTCTTCTTCTTCTTCTTCTTCTTCTTCTTCTTCTTCATTTCATCCCGTTTGTGCTCAGATTATTGATAATTCTGTTCCAACTCCACATGATCAGACATGCGATCATGCGATTGAAATTCTGCTCTAAGTTCTTTGCATCTCAGCCTTTTTCTGTGATGCTACTCTGCGATTAGCTGCTTGCTGCGACT
Source organism: Chamaenerion angustifolium (assembly GCA_946814005.1). Lineage (NCBI taxonomy): Eukaryota > Viridiplantae > Streptophyta > Magnoliopsida > Myrtales > Onagraceae > Chamaenerion > Chamaenerion angustifolium. The sequence goes on along the minus strand of OX328273.1, from coordinate 17,321,533 downwards.
CTACTATTTTGAATATGCTTGCTGATGGTCTGTTAGCTACTTACTACGATACTATTGCTTAATTTCGGACATGTGATCACTTGAGATCAGACCTGTCTCAACTATGTTTTCTCATGCTGAACTAATTACTCTGTTTCTCCTGATGAGTTGAGTAATTGTTACTACTATGCTACTTCCTATGGTTACTTACAACTTAATTTCGACTGATTTCTTACATATCATGTTGATTATTCGTTGTTGAGCTCCTCCTCATGTTGTTGTTCTGACTTCTCTCATATGGATGTTGATTTGTCCCCTGTTTGAGGCTGGTTTTGAGCCGGTATACTAAACCAAATGAGTTGTTGATGTTGATTCTGGACATGCTATGGCTCCTCTTTTCCTATTTTATTCTTGCTAATATTCATGTGTAAGCTGCAGCACTACACTCTCCTTATCCTCCTTCGATTTGCTGGTTTGTATCCTTTCCATGTTTAGCTACGTGTTTACAAACACACTTTCAACTTCTTTTTGTGTTTTGTTGCGTGCTTTTCAAGCATGTTTAGTGCATCAGAAGGTTGTTTCATCAAATTCAGCATTTCTTCTATATGTTCTATGCTTGGAAAAGCTGAAACTAATCATTCATAACACTCAACTCAACAAGAATCAGCCATAGCAACCTAGCCGAGCATACATGTGCTCCTATATAGGCAGACATGTGCTCCTGTGAAATTCTCTCTAACTGTAGCATTAATCTCATCCGTTACTCCTCATATGGTTCTATAATCCTAAGATTGGAGGCCTGAGATATAGTTCATCTCAAAAAAACCGCTCGAGCCAGTCTCGGTTTTGGATCGATTTTTTCTCTTAAAAAAATACAAAAGACAATGCAAATATTATACTAAGTTTATTCATATCATACTAAATATCCAATACAAAAATGTTTCAATTCGGAACGCAGCCATAAATACATACTAAACTAATTAAAAAACAATAAAAACAACAAATCTGAGTCTGAGTATGGGATAAAAAATCCATCCATTTTGACTCGATCTTAAATTTAAAACAGGCTACTTGAGACATTTTTTTTCAGTTTTTCAGTCCACATTCTATTTTGTTCACACGTAAGATTAATAATCAAGTTGTGTACTCTATTGTTCATTATCTTACTCGAGCACTTGATAAACTTTCAGCACGTACTATGAAGTGCATTTTCCTTGGATACTCCAAATTAATGAAAGAATACCAATACTATTTTCGCCACGAGAGAAGTCATGCGGAGGAAGGCATAAATTGGAAACGGGTGGCGTTGGCCATCTACCAAATGGACGACGATTCTTACAGAGTAATTATTTTCTAGTAGCCTTTGGACCAGATTTAAGCAGGTTGAATGGATGAGTTGATGTATCAAACCCAGTGGGATTAGTCAAATTGAAGTCACACACACACATCTCTCAAAATACAAAAAAGGAGATTCTATTTGCAGATCACTTTTGTCAAAAAACTAAAATGTCCTAATAGTTTTTTATATATTTGTATTTGCCTAATTTAAAAATAAAATAAAATTGCTAAAAAAAGACCACTTTTTTTTTTTACTTTTATATTCAAAATTAATACCCCATTTATTTTCCTTCATATATGCTCTTCTACCTTTCACCAAAAACAACTGTAACTGCCTTCCGATCAAACTCTGATCCAACTCCGATCACCATAACTCCCTTCTTCATTGAGAAACTGTGTCGGTACCAGCTGCAAATCAGCAAACCAACCACCAGCCAGCCGCACCAGTTGCCACCTACCGCAAATCAACCGCACCAGCCGCAAATTAGTTTACGGCACCCCTGCCGCTATCAAATCAGCAACCGTGTCGAAACGTTCGCTTGAATTAGTCTAGAGTTTAGGAAAAAAATGTTAAAGTTTTGTTGCGATTCTTCCATGAAGGAATCGACAACTATGTGTCGATTTAAGATGCAATAATCGTTAATATCTTACCGATTCTTCAACCCTAAATCGGTCTGATCTTTCCAATTTGTCCTACCAAAATCGACACTAATATGTCAATTTTTGCTACAAATATCGGCAAGGTCATGCCATTTTTTCCACAAACAATCGACATGATCGTGTTGATTTGTCCTTGAAGAATCGTCAAGGTTGTGTCGATTCTTCTACCTGAAAAGGCAATTGCTTGCCATTTTTATGTGTAGGACACGCCACCTCTTATCAATTAGTTGTGTACGAAATGGCAATTCGTTGCCAATTTTTGGAAGACAAACAGTTTTTGATTTGGTACCTCTTGGTGTTTTTTTGTGAATTATAAACGATAAGTTCTTATCTCCAAACAGTTGTAGAGGTAAAAAACAGATGGATGACAATACATGAAGAAGACCAACAGAATCTGCACGCAAAGGAAAAGAACAAGTATGCTATTCAAGAAAGAAGCTTAGAGTTGTTAAAGAAACAAGATCTTCTTCCCACACTAATACTTCTACACATCCTGTTGATACGTCTACAACGGATGACTCAACACCTATCTCATTTCCAGGAATTTCATTCGAGTTTGATGTTATTCCAAACTTTAGTGAACATGTAGCTTGAAATATATATGAGGGTGTTGTAAGTTTGTACTATATATTTTTTTTATTTTTTATATAATAATTAGTGATTATATTAACAAATATCTGACCTATGATTACCTATTTTTGTAGGAGCAAGATATATGATTTTTGAATACATTCTCATGGTACAAAATTGGTTGAATGGGTGATTACAGAACATGTTGAACTATTCAAGAGACTCGTCGTTGATTCTGGAATTAGTCAGCTAGTACATTGCAGTTTTCTTTAATGCGACAAAAATCTTATTTTGGCCTTGGTTGAGTGATGGCAGGCAGACACAAACACATTTCACTTACCTTTTGGTTAGACGATTGTTACTCTTGATGACGTTTCTGCACTCTTAGGATTGTCAATAGTTGGGAAGTTGTTCAAACTAGTAAGCTTATGAATGAAACAACTCCAAGATTTATTAGTGTTACTCTAGGAGTATCTGGAAATATACCCACAAATGTGCTTAAAGGACGCACCAAACAAAGCATAAAATTAGAATGGTTGCGATAAACGTTCATTCATACAGTTGATCATTCATCACCCATGCATGTGGAGTATGATGAACGTAATTATTTATTATACGTATGGGTTGTACAATATTTATAGACAAGAGTGGTACTCGAGTACATGCACACTTATTGAAGTTATTACTGGATTTGAAAGTCGTATGCAATTATGCTTGGGGTGTAGCTGCTCTTGCACAGTTATACCCTCAGTTAGGTGATGTCGCCAAAGTAAAGACCAAACAAATGGCTGAATTTCTATCCTTGTTGGAAGTATGGGCGTACGAGCACTTCCCACATATACGACCAATACGATGTCTTTCAGTTGCACGGTACACTGAGGATTTACCACGTGCATTACCTTGGATTGATCGCTCCTTAATTGGAGGTGGAAATGAACAATGAATTACAACTAGGTTAATATTTGACCAGATGGAGTCCAATGATGTGAGTATTTTCTTTACTATTTATTTTAATAAATATAACAGATATTAAAGAATCTTTGTATGCAGGTTGTTTGGGACCCTTACATAAATGCACGATCATTTCATCTGATGCCTGATAAGCTTTTTTCACGAGTTGCATACCGGTTATGGATATCAGTTAACCATATAGTCCTGAGCGTGTTCTTCGTCAGTTGGGTCATGTTCATATAATTTCTCCTTTGCTGATATCACCAAGTTTTCGAAGAGAATCTAGTAGTAAGGATAGAAGGAAGGTTAATTGGCTCATTACTCAGACGTGGAGCAAATGAAGGAGCCATTTACTCGATGATACATTGCGAAGTCACCCGATCGGGCTTGATGGGAAACATTGTGTTCCTATACATGGCAATGTACACTCCTTGAACACACCAGTATGTTCACCCGAAATACAACATCCCGCGTACACCATTGCCCATGCCATGGGTAAGGACATCCGTAGACGCTTCAGTGATTGCTTATTTACAGAATGTCGCAGACATCGGTCGTAAAACAATACATAATGTTATATACAAATATGATGTTGAAATCGACATGGATGATGAAATAGATTCATTTGACATCTCCTAGAACAAATGAAGCGGATGGTGGATATGATTGACGATATTGAATTAACCTATCCTCCTCCTCAGGGGACTTATCGTAGATTCTATGATTAGATGTTTGTTAATTTTATTTTACTATTAAAGTTGTAGTGAATTGTATAATGACTTTTTATGATGTTTATTGGCTACCGATGAATGTTCCGTTAAAGTCTACTCTTGATTTCTGTGATTATTATTTGTCATGTTTGAAATGGTATGAAAATGTTTTTTTGCCAAAAAAAACTATAAAGGTTAGAATATAATATATAAAGCTCATTTGTTGAATTGAACATGTTGATTATAAATATAAAAAAATCAACTATCAAATTATATTTTCTAAATACTCTACTCTAATTCAATTGTCTCACTTGTACATATATTCTGCCCACGAACAAGAATTTCAAAATGTTGAATATGTCTACTGTAAGCATGTTTCCATCCATGTGTATTAGTATCGCGAAAGCGAAACCAATAATTTGCAATTAGTGGAACTGGATGATAAGAAAGTAATTTTAGCTGCATTCAATTGAAAAATATTTCAATTAGGAAATATTCATATCTAAAGTGATGTAATTGACTTAATTAAAATTGTTACGTGAATAAAGTTATTTCAATTTACAAACCCAATTGCTATATCTTTCCTAGACGTCTGTGGTATAACTGTTGATCGAAGTGGTAAAAATGTTAAGCATTGTTGACTAGTGGATAATAATTGTACACAAATATATCGCGTCGCGATAATATGTCCCATATCAGGCATGGTCATCCAATAGTTGCTACTCGCTGGAGTCTCATAATAGTTTAAAGCCGTCTTGATTTCTTGTATATGGTACAATGATATTTGTTCATAAAATTGATTTATTGATTCGTAATAGTCCTACAATAGTACAAATCCACATGACCATTCTTTGAAGGGTGAATTATTTCAATAATGAAGTCCTTTACAACCTTTGGAGATTGAACTCGAAACTCCATACTTAAGTTCTCCTAACAAATGAACATATCATCTGGAAATTGATCATTAGACTCCATATTTTTATTTTTTCAAAGAATCGACAACTTCTTATTCTTCTGGCTCTGCTTTTCATATGTGGGAAAAATTACATCTACCAACACAAAAGCTAAAGCGTTTTGACGAGTCAACGTGTTTTTTTAACGTGTGGTCGCCCCTTCGTATTAGATTTAATATGAGGTTCACATAAATCAACTGATTGAGGGTTAAAGACTTCTCTCATTTTCCTTGCAGAGTATGAGAGTTATCGAATGTAGCAATTTCATCAACATACTTGTGCAACATAGCAATAACTTTCGGCGTATCACTTTTAACAGTGGGAATAATTGTCAACTTGGTCCAATGTGGATGTAAAAAAGTCAACGGAATTGAGACACCATTGCGAATAAATTCAGTTATCTAGTGGGTGCACGGTAGGCCATGCGTTGCTCGTTTGTAAAATCCACAAAGTTGTTTCACAGTACCAATACCTTCAATACGCTTATACTCATTTACTATCTCTTCTAGGTCCGTTTCTGAATCTAAACCACGAATGTATCCAAATAGTGATATATTGTATGAGTTCTTCACAACGGTCATACTTCACTCAAAATACGCCTTAATTTCAGCAAATTCAAGCTCTTAATTTGCATGTATTTTGGTCCACGCTACGCGAAAAGCACATTTTGAGGTTCCACGTTATCGCTTGAGTTTCGCATGAGCACTCTCAATTCTAAATGCAAGAGTTTCTCATAAGTTACAATATAATTTCATAATTATATAACTGCATAATCAATTAAATAAACATACATGTTTGTATTTAAGGCTCCGAAGTGCATATAAGTATTTGTCCAAACATCAACAAATCTCTCTTTATAGGGAGTTAACCAATTATCCACCACATACTTGACTACATTCGGATAAGCTTTAAAAGATCTCGTGAGCTCTGTTAAGTTCTGTTCATAGTCAGTCTTTGTACTTGATGTAACTATAATACCCCCAATATTTCACGAACTTCTCACACAATTGCTTATCTCCCATCACTTTCTTACACTTTGTCAATATATTCTTACTAATGTACCACTTACATAACAAGTGCTCTGATGTATGGAACATATTTTGAAGTGCCACTTACTAATGTGATTCTGATGATCTCTAGCAAGGTAAAATGATATTTGTTTGTCTTGTAAGTACAATCGAGCAACAACACATGTGGAAAAGTATGCAACAAGCTCATACTCAGTGGATGGGAATAAACCAGGTTTGAAACAATATTTGCACCGTCAGTGGATGTTCTGTGATGCTCAAAATAATTGTGTTAGCAAATATCTCCTAATAAATGTTGCATTTCTGATCGTCCAACTCTCTCAAGGAGATTAAATTTACTACGTTCATTGTAAATAGTCTTGATTGTTATAGCATTGAAAGGATCTTGATTCTTTAGTCTTCAAAATTTCTTTCGGACGAACTAAACTTTTGGACATGTCTACTAACACATTAGACTCTTCTTGTGTCAACCGACCGACAAAACCATGTCCTTCAAATTTTTCGGCAGCGCTATGATTGTGTTCTCCATTCATTATTCCAACATCCAACCCATACCATTTATTTCAAGTCCACACTTAAATGAGAACGAACATCAACATTGTTTTGTCCCTCTTATTCTTTTCTTAAACATTGTGGTTTCATTTGAATACGAACGATCTATATGAACCAACATGCTCACAAGTAAGCAAAACATGTGCTCTCCTGCTGATTCCATTGACATCAGAGGTTTTAACTACTATCACATGTCCATGTCATTTGCCAACCAGTCGGGCCCATTCAAATACATTATCTATTGTACTGTGTATCTACAATAAAAATTAAAAGAAAAGTAAATTAAAAAAATAATCAGCATATAAATTAAGAAAAACCATCAAGTACTCACATTGAATGTAGTATACTCGCTAGTATAATCCACCAATACTAACTCGTTATTACACTGAGGAGAATCTTGCATGCTATTCAATTTAAATAAGTAAACAAAGAAAATTAACAACAGTAAAACTAACAAAAGATAGTACTACATCAAGGTTCGATGGTTCATAGGTGAGATAAAGGATTTCATTTATTTGTTCGACGGTATCATTATATTTTGTTTGACGAACTTCATTGTCATTCATCTCGTCCAAAATGGAATCCAAACCATCTAAGTTTTTCATGTAATTCGAATTATTCATTATGTACGAATAAAAATAAGGACCCTACAATGAACAATTTGAAAGTAAGGCAAAGGAATGACACATGGACAAAAAAAGGTGTTAGAAAAAGGGAGGATGCTTCGATATTATGTCAAACAATTGGTAAGAACCTATCGATATTTTACTATTTAATCAATATGTATTACCGATATAGTTGACATAAATCGGTAAAATGTTGCTGATATTTTGTGTACAAATCGGCATAGTATTGCCGATTATTTGTAAATAAATCGGTAAAAGGTTGACGATTTGGTGATGTATAAACGGTAGTATCTTGTCGATTATTGCTTCTAAAATCGGCACGTATATGCTAGTTCCTCCATGGACGAACTGCAAAAGCTTTGACGATTTTTGTCGATATTTTGTGTACAAATCGGCATAGTATTGCCGATTGTTTGTAAATAAGATACCGGATGAATCCAAAACAAGGTCTGAGAGAGAAACCAATTAATCGACCAATTGAGGCAGGAAGCTGACTAAGTTCTTTACAACCTTTGGCTGAAAGGATTTCAAGCTTCTTCATACCATTTGAGATGGGTAATTCTTGCACACACGTTTCATCTATTAGAAGTTTGGTCAATGATTTCAATGAACCCAACTGCTGGGACAACTTTTTGAGTTTCCAGCACCTCCTCAGGTTTAAAAAAGTGAGGCACTTCAGATGCCTAATTGATGCGTCAATCTCAACCAAATCTCTACAATCCTCAAGAACTAACGTCTCTAAGTTTGGAAACGTTGAAAGATCAGGAGTTCTTGTCAGGTCCACGCAACCTGTCAGATTTAGAACTTTCAACTTCACAGCCATCTGAGGGAAAACAAAAAAATCTGCATTATGCATTATCATTTAGTAATTAGTAATTAGATGCGATAAGCTAGAGAAGCAGAATGCAAAAAACCTGAATTGATCTCCAACCACTCCAATCCTTTCCTATTCTGCTCCATGACAGATCAAGAACAACAAGGCTCTTTAAGTTTAGGTTGGCTTCCCTATCAGTAGAAGCGCGTACGGACCAAGAAAGCCATCTTAACTTTGAGAAGAGATGAAAGTCTCCAGCAAGAGTGGCAAAATCTAATTGAAGGAACCTTAGATTTGACATGTTGCTGAACTGTTCATCTCCAAAACAGTAGTCTACCAGATCCATACCAAAATATAGGCGTAGAGCTTCAATATTGGATGATCCCTGTTTTTTAGAAAGAAACAAAAAAAATAGAAAGTATAAACTCATAACACTGAATCTGTGGAAAAATAAATTCAATATAGTACAAAGAGAAAAACAATTAAAGGTATCAAAGACAAAATCCGTATCTTACGGTGCGTCTCTCAAGTACATCTATTGTTTCTTTAGTGCTCCACAACCTACTCCTTTTGCCAGGATCATTATAGTTCTCTTGCCGAACAATTTCTCTGCCAAGATCTCTAAGTTGGTCATGCATCCAAATCTTGTTATCACTTTCGATTTTAATGAGGGACATGAGAAGAAGTACTTCAAGTCCAACTTCGGGAAAGAAATCACAATCCTCCCACATATGACCTGCAATCTTTACATCTACTCCTAAGAAAAGACATGCAATATCCAAGAATATTTGCTTCTGTTCATGATCAAGTGCGTCATAACTAATCCTCAACTGTTCTTGAACATCTAAATGGGGGATCTTTCTCAACTTCTTCAGTGTGCTTTCCCACACTGCTAAACGTATTCCGGACAGAAAAGAACCAATAACTTCTAGCGCTAAAGGTAACCCACCAGTTGTCGATGTGATTGCTAGAGACAGATCAGCATAATCAATTGCAGGAAAGTCATTTCTAAATGCATTCTTACAGAAAAGTACAAAAGCTTGACGTGGAAGCAATTCTGTGATTTCATATGAACCATATACTTGAGATACATTTAGGACATCTCTATTTCTTGTAGTTATTATGATTCTGCTTCCCGGACCAAACCAACTTAGTTCTGCAGCAAGTGCAGTAAGCTGATTCCGCCTATCAACATCATCAAGAAGAATTAAGACTATTTTGTCACGCAACCTATGCTTGAGCTCATACGTTCCTTCATCAGTACTAGCAAAATTTGGGTGGTCACACCTTAAGATTTTGGAGAGAAGAAGACTCTGCAAGTATTCAAGGCCCTTGTGCAGCGTTGTTTCGCGAATATCATTGAGGAAGCAACAACTTTCAAAAGTATCCAAAAGCTGATTAAATATAACTTTGGCAATAGTTGTCTTTCCAATTCCACCCATGCCGTACACCCCAACAATTCGCACATCACTGGCATCAATCTCTAACAACCTTGTAACCGCTTGGATATGATCTTCAATTCCAACTATGTTATCTGTGACAGAAAGATAAGCTTTCTTCAATTCTCTAAGAACCTTTGCAACCACTAACTTTATTAGCTCTCCTTGATGTCTGCCAAATAAAACGATCAAAGTCATAGAAGTTAGATCAATAGATGAATATCATGACTACAAACAGCAAAAAAAACAAATCAAATAGCATCCACTTCTTATAATGTCTATGTACATTTTGTTGCTATCCAATGTTCCATATGTAGTTGGCCAAAAAAAAAAATGTTCCATATGTATACCAGAAAAATAATAAATTATCAAATGCTAGACAGCAAAACTAAATGTAATACTCAAGCAAGAAAGTGCATTACCCATTAGCCACATTGACTACTTCCCAGCCTTTCAATGCTCCAATCTCGGCAAGAGCATCCCTCCACTGCCTAACAACATTTGCCTCAAAATTCCTTTCATGCTGAGAAAATGCTGCGGCATAGCTCCCGGATTGGTGTCGAACTTCATTCGGTGCCACATCAAAGAAAATAGGCAGAACTAGTTGGTTTCTTTTCTTCCGACATTCTACCATAAAAGCTAAGACACCATTTACTCGAAGCATAATCTTTGGAGAAAATGGGTATGGAGATCTTCGACTTCTTAATCCCTTCCAGAAGGTCAGGCCCGATCTCTTCCCTAAAAAAAATAGATAATAGAAATAAAAAATACAAAATAGTGTTTATTTTACGAAATTCGAAATACAAAATAAGAATAATAAATAGAAATAGACAATAAAAAATGGGAGACAAGAATGTTTTGGCGGTGACAAATTTATAAAGTTTATTTGGTAACCATTCAATAATAGACTACAAAAATAAATTTCATTAGTACAATTAGTGATCAAATTTTACCACATAATTTATTATTTTGGGAAAGATAAATCAGATTAAAAATATATTACTAGACAAAATAAGAAATTTAGTCGGTAAAACTGTTTGTGAGAAATTAATCTTTTTTTATTAATGATAATAAATTGGTAATGAAATTTAACTTCGTTAGCAAATGTAAATTATGAAAAAAGACATACTTAAAAAGTGGTAGTTGTTGGGATCGATTCACGACAAATCCACTTAAATCGGATAAAGAAGTTGCACACAAACGAGAAGGAACACAACTTCTTTTAGAGAGAAAATGAATAGAGAAAACTCTGTTTTTCCGTGGTAACACAAAAAATTAGGGTAACTGTATATATACATGGAGAATGATAGGTTACTATTACAGAATACGTATATATGGAGAAATATAGTACAGTACAGCCTACGGGTTCCAATATATAAACTATATGTTGAACCGCGAGACGTGTATATTAATATATAAACTAATACATATTAATCAAACTCCAATACCTAACAATTCTCTCACTTGGAGACTGATTCAGTCACCAAAAACTTATTCTCTCACCATCATCATCAATATCTTCATCGCACCATCTGTAGTAACACAACTACAGAAGACCAACCGAGGTTTTGCACAACCCTAGTTTCCCAATATCGACACATTTTGTCAACATGTCTGTTGGATTCTTCACACCCTCTATCTTCTCTAAGTACAAGTCGCATTCTTCCCCTACCCTACGAGTGAAATGATATCACCTTCTGATATGCTTAGTCTTAGAATGATAGACTGAATTTTTCACCAACTGTATGACACTCTCACTATCTGAATACAGAATCTTCTCACTGTGCTTCTTGCCCAACTTTTCCAGATAATCTGTCAGCCATATCATCTCCTTCCCAGCTCCGGCTATTGCCACATACTCAACTTCAGTAGATGAAGGAGCAACACATTTCTAAAGCCTGGACATCCAACTCATTGCTGTAATACCTATGGTGTAAATGTATCCGGATGTGCTCTTGCTCGAGTCAACATCACCACCAAGATCAACATCCACAAACCCTTGCAGAATCACTTTGTGTTTGCCAAAACAAAATGAAGTACTCGATATACCTTTCAGATATCTCAGAAGCCACTTCACAGCTTCACAATGCTCTTTCCCCAGATTTGTCATGTAACTTCTAACCACACCCACTGCAAGTGCTATGTCAGGTCTTGCAGAGACCATAGCATACATAAGACTCCCAACTGCTGAAGCATATGGAACCAGTGCCATATGTTCACGTTCTTTAACCGTCTTGGGTGACTGTTCCTAACAATTTTATGTGATTTGCCAAAAGAGTAGTTTTGGGTTTAGCATCAGTCATCCTGAATCAGGCCACGACCTTCTCAATGTACTGCTCCTGGGATAGACTTAAGGTGCCAGCAGATCTATCCCGAGATATCCTCATCCTAAGAATCTTCTTCGCTGCACCCAAGTCTTTCATCAAAAATACTGAAGACAAACTTGCTTTCACATTGTTTATCTCTCTCATACTGGATCTTGCAATCAACATATCATCCATATACAAGAGTAGAAATACATAAGAATCAGTGTATTTCTTGAAGTAACAACACTGATCCTTTTCACTCTCGCAAAACCACTCTTGGTCATGAAGGAATCGAATTTCTTGTACCATTGCCTCGGTGCTTGCTTCAACCCATACAAGCTCCTGTTGAGATTGCACATCATGTGTTCCTTGCCCGGAACAACAAATCCTTCTGGTTGTTGCATATATATATATCCTTATCCAGATCTCCATGTAAAAATGTTGTTTTTACATCCATTTGCTGAAGATGCAAATTCTCCTATGCAACAATACTCAATAGAATCCTACTAGTAGTTAATTTCACAACAAGAGAAAATATTTTAGCATAATTAATACCTTTCCTTTGTGAATGCCCTTTAACTACTAACCTAGCCTTGAACCGTCTTTTGCCATCTGGTTCAACCTTGATCCTGAACACCCACTTGTTCAACAAAACTATCTTCCCTACATTCAATTTAGTCAACATCCACATGTCATTCTTCTCAAATGAGACCATTTCATCATCCATGGCTTGCTCCCACTTGATTGAATCCTCCACATATAGGGCCTCATCAAAAGACTTTTGTTCCTCTTCATAAGTCAGCAACAAATAATGTAATGAAGGTGAATACCTATCTGGTGCTCTGATCGTTCTAGATGATCTCCTCAACACCTGCTCAGGTGTCATTTGCTCCACTACGGGTTCTTCAGCAACGGTCTCTGAAGTTGTTTGATTATCTTCTATGGGTGTAATCTTCTGCAACTCAAACCCAACTCTATCTTGCTTTGTAGTCTTTGTAACCTTCTACTCTATGGCCTTGTATAGGAGAGATTCATCAAACGTCACATCACAGTGTCTCAGGATCTTTTTGTTCTTGTCATCCCAAAATTTGTAACCAAATAAGTCAGAACCATAGCATATGAAGTAACACTTCACAACCTTAGCATCAAACTTATCTCTCTTCTCTGGATCAACATGAGCACAGGCCGTTTAGCCAAAAGTTCTCAAGTGCGAGTATTTGAGATCCTTTCCTGTCCATACCTCTTCTGGAATCTTGAACCCAAAGGGAGTTGATGGTCCCCTGCTGATCAAGTATGCAACTGTACTCACCGTGTCTACCCAGAACATATTGGGAATCCTACAATGCAACCTCATCCTCCTCGCACACTCATTCAATGTTCTATTCATCCTATCAGCAACTGCATTCTGCCTAGCCTTACCGGGAACTGTCCTCATCAATCTGATTCCCTCAACATCACATAACACTTTGAATTCTGACATGTCATACTCTCCTTCATTGTCAGACCTCAGACATTTGATCTTCAATCCAGACTGATTCTCAACTTCATCTTTCCACCTCTCGAATGTTGCAAACATATCTGACTTATGCTTCAAGAAGTAAACTCATACCTTCCTGTTGAAATCATCAATGAAGGTGACATAGAATCTGGATCCTCCAAGTGATGAATCTGGAGATGGTCCCCAAACATCTGTATGGACCATTTCCAACCGCACTTACTTCGACTCTCTCGAAGTCTTTGTGAAGCTGACTCATCTATGTTTGCCCATAACACAACTCTCACAAAGACCCATATCAACATACTTCAGACCCTCTAAAGCTCCTTTTGTAACCAACATCTTCATTCCCTTAACACTCATGTGTCCAAGTCTGTTATACCACAAACATGAACCAGAAGCACCCTCAACGACAGCAGACCAATAGAGATCAGATTCTTCTCGAGTCCAGAAATATATCTGACATCCTTCAATGTCCACTTGTTTCCTGATGGTGTTTTTATGCAAACATTCCCTTTTCCTTCAATCTCCAAAGCTTTGTTGTCAGCAAGATATACCTTTCCATAATTTTCTGGCTTGAAATTTTGAAACAATTCCTTGCTTGGAGACGGATGAAAAGATGTACCAGAATCCAAATTTCAAGATTCAACCGGTCTGTCCACACTAAGGATTAGAGCATCCCCAATATCTTCTGCTGAATTTATAGAATCAGTATCATCTCTTAATTTCTGATTATGCTTCTTATTTTGTTTCCTTAAGGTTGTTTGATAGTACCCTTTATCTCCACAATTCCAACAAATCACGTTGGTTGTGTTAGGAGATTTTCCTCGATTCTTTGATTTTGATCGACCATGTTGATTTTGACCCTTCGAATTTCTTCTCCCCCTTCTGTCTGCACTGAGAGCACTACCGGATGAATCTCCAACTTCTCATTTGCGAATACTTTCGATGAGAACCACATCTCAGATTTCATCGAACTTCAGTTTCTCAGAATCACGGGAACTACTTATTGCAGCAACAACAGTATCCCAAGACTCAGGCAAAGATGACATCAAAATCAAGACTTTAATTTCATCTTCGAAGTTAATCTCCACAGAATTCAATTGACTCACAATCATATTAAATTAGTTTATATGACCAGCAACAGATCCACTTTCAGACATCTGTAAATTGAACAATCTACGCATCAAATATACTTTGTTTATCGTCGATGGCTTTTCGTACATATTTGATAGCGCCTTCAAGAGATCGGTCATAGTCTTCTCCTTGATGATGTTGAACGCCACATTCTTCGACAATGTCAACTGGATCATCCCTAGGGCTTGACGATCTTTCAGCTTCCACTGCTCTTCTATTATGGAATATGACTTCACCCCGAGCAAGGGTTCGTGAAGATCTTTCTAGTATAGTCAGCCTTTGATATGCATCTTCCAGAAACCGAAAACGGATCCATCAAACTTTTCTATTCCAAACTTTGAACTCTCCATCTTCAGTGGCCGTGTTGAATCTCCTTAGCTCTGATACCAGTTGCTGGGATCGATTCACAACAAACCCACTGAAATAGGATGAAGAAGTTGCACAAAAATGAGAAGGAACACAACTTCTTTCAGAGAAGAAAGGAATAGAGGAAACTCCATTTTTCTGTGGTAACACCCAAAATTAAGGTAGCCTTCACGCAGTTTGGTTATATGTATTAATGATAGGTCACTGTTATAGAATACATATACATGGAGAAATACAATGTTGTACAACCTACGAGTTCCAAGACATAAACTATATGTTGAACCGCTAGATGTGTACATCAATATAAACTAACATTACATATTAATCAGACTCCAATACCTATCAATTCTCCCACTTGGAGATTGATTCAGTCACCAAAAACGTATTCTCTCAGCATCATCATCAGTATCTTCACCACACCATCTGTAGTAACACAACTACATAAGACCAACCGAGGTTTTGCGCAACCCCAGTTTTCCAACATCGACACATTTTGTCAACATGTCTATTGGATTCTTCGCACCCTCTATCTTCTCTAAGCACAAATCGCCTTCTTCCACTGCCCTGCGAGTGAAATGATACCGCATTCTGATATGCTTAGTCTTAGAATGATTGACATGATTTTTCACCAACTGTATGACACTCTAGCTATCTGAATACAAAATCTTCCCACTCTGTTTCTTGCCCAACTCTTTCAGATAATCTGCATGTCATATCATCTCCTTCCCAACTTCAGTTATTGCCACATACTTAGCCTCATTAGATGAAAGAACAACACATTTCTGAAGCTTGAACATTCAACTCACTGCTGTTACAACTACAGTGTAAATGTGTCCGAATGTGCTCTTCCTCGAGTCCACATCACCACCAAGATCAGCATCCCCCAAACCCTGTAGAATCACTTTGTCTTTACCAGAACTGTAAACACCTGATTTTGGCTCGGGAGCAAAATACTGTACGCGAGGATCCGAGCCGAGAAAATCAGGATGAAGAAAAGAGCAATAAAATAAAATAAACCCTAAACAGTAAATCCTAACCTCAAACCCTAAACCTTAAAAATCCTAATCCTAAACCTAAACCTAAAAAATCCTAAACCTAAACCTAAAGAATCCTAAACCTAAACCTTAAAACCCCAAACCCCAAACCTTAACCTTAAACCCTAGACCCTACAAAACAACCTAAACCCTAAACCTGAAACCCCAAACCCTAAACCTTAACCTTAAACCTCAAACCCTACAATCCCAAAACCTAAACCCTAAACCTTAAACCTCAAACCCTAAACCTTAAACCCCAAACCCTAAACCTTAAACCCCAAACCCTAAACCCCTAAACCATGACCCTATTTTTGGCCAAACACCCACCATGACATCCATTTTCGTCCAAATTTCCACGATGCCACAAATCACTCCCAATTGACACCCAAAGTCCTTCCAATTGGCATCACCATTTGACCACTTGATCAGCTTTGCTCATCCTTAGTCAAATTCTCTCCAATTATCATCATAACTCCTCCCAATTGCCAATCACCTGTGCCCAATTGCTATCACCTTTTTCATCCACCATGTATTGTCCATGCTTTATCACCTACTTGGAGGAAAAAAAATCTACAAAAGCAAGGGAGAGCTACGGTTGAAAGAAAAAAAAGGAAGAAACCAAAGGAGAGTTTCGAACAAGCTTGCCATAAGCTACGACATTGAACAAATGGAAAGAAAAGAAAAGGAAAGCAAGAAAAAGAAAAGAAAAGAGAGAAAAAAAATTTCAAAGTGAGGATTTGAGTGAAAAAAAATAGATAGAAAATAAGTGAAGAAAAATCATTGAATATCAGTCACGGTTCCTCGTGAGGTATCTAAACTTCGAATAACTTAGGTATATCTCCTCTCGTGCTCGATATTTGTATTTATTAATGTGAATGAAGTTTGTTTCATCGATATTATGTGTTAATAGTTGTATTCCGTATAAGAATCGTACTCTGTTTTACGTTCGGTATAACTTTGGGGTCATTTTAGACATTTGTGAAAGTTATGGGGGTTGTTTCAGTAAAAAAAATATTTTTGAAAATGAATTAGGTCATTCCCAAACTTTGATGAAGATTACAACTCGGTCCCTGGACTCTCGGGTCATTTTGGGACTTTATCGAGTGTTATAAACCAAACGAGAAATAATTTGGGTCATTTTTAAAATATTTTTCCAAATCAGCTCGAAATTTTAAATAGTTGCATCTTGGTCCCTAAATCTTTCTGAACATCCTATTACTTCTCAATGTGTCACAAATTAGTCCATTATGCTTTGTATTTTCAAAATCATTCGTATACGTTTGACACGTCTTAAAATGACCCCAAAGTTAAAGCACTATTTTTGTAGCACAATTAAGTTTATTCTCTCTTGTTTATTTATTTTAAATTAACTCAAAAATAAAAAATATGCTTGTATATTGTAAATTAAAAACAATGCATGTCTAGCCAAGCATGATCAAATTGGACACTTTGGGTAAATCAAGCAAGTTGAAAAAAACATAAATTCAAAAGCAAACTAAAGTACCGAAAGGGCGGATTATGGGCTCGCAAGTCCTTAAGACGTAATCAAACCCCCGAACTCGATTTTCTGGACGTAGACCTTTCCAATCCTTAGGATGTTAACACCATGTACCCTATGCAAATTTTAAGATTCCGATTAGCCTTTAATTAATCGGTGATGACTCTTTCATTTTTCGGTATGGTAGATGAACCCGCTCGACCGGACGCGTCGCTCGCCAAGACCCGACATTTTCAAACGAAAATTAAAAATATTTTTCAAAAAGAGTCAGGGAAAGTCGGATCTGACATCCGACAATTTGGCGACTCTGTTCGGGACTTCGATTAGAGGGTTTTAGCTTTGTCATGTTTGCTTTACCATATTATATTTTTCCCTATCCGTTTTGACCGTTTGCTCATGCTTACATTTTCAAATTTTGTCCAAAAGGTGTTGTAATTGTAATAATTCAAAAAAATTGTTTTGTACACACCACGCTGGTTACCATTACCCGCTCAAACCTGGAGCACCTTACGAACTTAGGGAGTTTAGTAGGGGAATGCGCCTGTTGGGTATCGATAGTGACAGCCCAGTAAGAAAAGGCCTCGAAGGCCCAATAACTATAGAGGGGGTAAACCCATGACATCCGAACTGGATCGGCCCAAGTACAAGCCAAACTTGGCCCACCATCGAGTAATCCAGAATCGAGCCCAAAGTCTATAGGGGCGCCAAAGGCTCTCGGACTGCTCGCCATTCTCTACCAGGTCGCGACCTTCCACTGCTCGACATGGGAGTGCTCGCCCCGAAAAGAGCCTTGCCTCTCTCCTCTGGTCCCACAAAGCCGTTAATAAGGAAGTGACCACGATATCCCGCATATCTCGGTCACATATTCACTAACGATTAGATTTGGTAACTGCAATATCTCGTAGTAACTGACGATCCGAATCTTCGGCAATACAATATACACTAAGATATTTAGCTGCCATATACGGTTCTATCTCAATTACCCTATAAATACCCTTGCTTTACATACGTTCTTGACGTTTTGAGTTTTATACACACACATACTCATTTAAGCAGCGGAGAGGGACCCAGAGGCACCCTCTCTGTTACGCTCCCCTACTTGCAGGTTCACCGGAGTTGGAGCTGAAGCGTCATCCCAACCTTGTCTGGCATTCAATTCACTGCCAGATCAGCATCCAGGATTTCACGATCCAACATTTGGCGCCGTCTGTGGGAACGAGCAATTCAGCCATGAGAACTCGATCCCAAAGCAACCGTCGGAATCAGACTAGAGAGCGATCCTCAGATAGCTCTGATTCCGCCGCCGCTTCACCGCTTCAACAAGAACCTGCCAGCCGAGCATGAGTTATTGCTGTTCCTCTGCGGACAGCTCGAGAACATGTCGGTGATTCAAGACCGATCCCAGCTGCTGATCAAAACGGAGCTCCTGCACCGCAGACAGTCCACATTGCGGGGCAGGATATTAATTTAACCCCCGAGATGGTCTCTTTGCTGGAAGCCATCCTAGGACAGGCGCGCCGCCAAGCCCCTGCTCCTCAGGAAAACAATCCCTCTACTCCTAAGGAAAACCACCGCCCTGCTGCCACAGGGCCTTCACCTTCAGAAGCGGCCAATCCTGGTCCTGCTGCGCCTCAGAAGGATCAGGAGATGACGTCAGGTCAGCAGTCCCTGCCTCCAGCACACACCAAGGAGCCAGCAGCCGCATACACTGCCAATCCTTCCGGTCTGCCTCCACCCGGAACCTCTCCCATGTACTGCACTGTGGATCAGATGGATGCCCTCCTCAACAAAAGGCTCCAGGAAAGACAGTTGACAGTCATAGCCCCCTTCAAGGAGCAGTCCTCTCATCCTTTCACCGACGCGCTCGTCGCTATCAAAATCCCGAAGGATGTGGTTGCTCGGGCCATACCTGAGTATAGCGGTGGAGGAGATCCTACCGTACATGTCAACAAGCATGAGGCCTCCCTTCTGGGTAAGTCAAACGATCCCAATCATTTGGCTTTGCTATTTCCATCTACTCTTTCGGGTTCGGCTTCGTCCTGGTTCTTCGGCCTCCCTGCAGGATCAATCAGAACTTGGGCAGAGTTGAGAAGCAAGTTCCTGGAGAGATATATGGGCGAGCGCCAGTTGCTAAAGAGCGTGGTCGCCCTTGACTCGGTCAAACAGCAGCCTGGAGAGTCGCTGTCCAACTTCTACGGGCGTTTTCATCAAAACGTCACAGAATTAGATCGCCGAATCTCGGATGGGGAGATCATTCGAGCATTTTACAGAGGTCTGGATGTGGCCAACAAGGCCTCGCGAAAGATGCGAAACAGCTACCATGTGAAGGAGATAGAGACATTGGAGGAGTTGGCGTCCAGGGCAAAAGGTTTCATAGACCTTGAACGCGCAAACATCGAGGCTAACCTCCTAACGACCTCGCTAAGGGTAACCCATGAACCCCGACGCGATGGTAAGAAGTAGGTTAAAAAGGAGAAGAAGGGAAAAGAAAGTAAGCCCCGAGTCGAGTCTCTTCCAGCGCCTCGCCATCTAGAGGTCCCTGAGTACTTCACGCCTTTAAATAGGCAGATCTCAGCGGTACTAGTCGAGATGGAGAGGAGATCCTTGGCGAGGCCACCGATGCCTCGTCGAGGTGGGCTACCCATGGGCAAGGTTGTCGAGAGCTATTGCAGATACCATAAGTGCAAGGGCCATAAGACAGACGATTGCAAGATTCTGAAGCGAGATATAGAGAGGCTGATTCAGGGGGGAATGTTGAAGGAATTTGTGGCAGGGCGAGACCGAACTCGAACGCCCCCCAGGAGACATCGTTCACCAGCCCCTGCAGATCAAGCTGAGCCTTCTGGAAGCAAGAGGAGAGTGAATCTGATTGTGGGAGGATTCGGCGCAGGCGGCGAGAGGTCAAACGCCAGAGAGGTCTACGTCACTCAGATCTCTACGGCAGTTCAGTTGGGGAAGCGGCCCCGACCTGAAGAAAACATTGTCATCTCATTCTCTGAAGATGATTTGGCACATGTCACCACGCCCCACAACGATGCTCTGGTCATTACGGCAGATATTGACGGCTGTGATGTTGCAAGGATTCTGGTCGACGGAGGCAGCTCGACAGACATCCTGTTTCTGGACGCCTTTGAAAAGATGGGCAAATCCAAACGCGACCTGAAGAGGGTCGACTTTCCGCTGATCGGATTTGCGGGAAGAACAACTTATCCACTGGGGGCTATAACCATGCCAGTGATTTTTGGCGAGGGGTGGAAAAGCATCAAGGTGTCGGTCACTTTCCTGGTGGTCGATTCACCTACATCCTACAACGCCATCATAGGGAGGACCACGATCAACCCAAATAAGATTGTGGCCTCCACTGTCCACCAGAAGATGAAGTTCCCCACTCCCAATGGGATTGGAGAAGTGCTCGGAGATCAGCCGTCCTCGCGACAATGTTATGTGAACTGCCTGCGGAGGAAGAACCAAAGGGAGGCGTCGCCATCGAGACAGAGGCCGATCCCCGCGAGGACTTGGCTCGGCCAGCACCCATGGAGAAATTGGAGGAGGTCGAGATCGATGGTCCAGACAAAAAGGTGCGCATTGGGACCACCTTGAAAGAGGAACAGAAGGAGGCAATGACCGCCCTCCTCAAGGAATTCAAAGAGCTCTTCGCCTGGCAGCCGAGCGACATGCCAGGAATCAACACAGATATTATCTCTCACGAGCTCAGAATAGACCCCTCCATCAAGCCAATCGCCCAAAAGAGAAGATCATTCGGGACTGATAAGCGTTTGGCGATCAGGCAGGAAGTCGACAGGTTGATTGAAGCTGACTTCGTCAGAGAAGTAAGATTCCAGAGCTGGGTCGCCAACCCAGTTTTGGTCAAGAAATCTAACGGCAAGTGGAGGATGTGCGTCGACTTCCGCGACCTAAACAAGGCTTGCCCCAAAGATTCATATCCCCTTCCAAGAATTGATCAGCTGGTCGATGCTACCTCGGGTCATGAGATGCTGAGCTTCATGGACGCCTATTCAGGCTACAACCAGATCAGAATGCATCCAGAAGACGAGGCCCACACTGCTTTCTATGTTGACGGGGACATTCTATGCTATAAGGTGATGCCCTTTGGTCTCATCAATGCCGGGGAAACTTATCAGCGGATGGTGAACCGACTGTTCCAGGACATGCTGGGAAGGAACATGGAGGCCTACGTAGATGATATGCTCGTCAAATCCATCAAAGGCAATCCTCATACCACCGACCTCCGTGAAGCTTTTGAATGCATGAGGAGACACAACGTTCGCCTGAACCCAGCAAAGTGCGCCTTCGGAGTCAAGTCCGGGAAGTTCCTGGGTTTTATGGTCAGCGAAAGGGGCATTGAAGCAAACCCGGAAAAGCTAAAGGCCATAGAAGAAATGAAGTCGCCAACCTGCCATAAGGAAGTCCAGTGCCTGAACGGCCGACTAGCTGCTCTTAACCGCTTCCTCTCCAAAGCAAGCGACAGGTCCCTCCCGTTCTTCAAAACCTTGAGGGCCAACCGCAAGTTCGAGTGGACGCCAGACTGCGAGGAAGCATTCCAGTCCATGAAAAGGCATATTCAAACACTCCCAACTCTGACAAAATCCGTTCCAGGCGAGCAGCTTTTCCTCTATTTAGGCATTAGCGATGTGGCATCCAGTGCTGTCTTAATAAGGGAGGAGAATAATGTTCAGAGTCCAGTGTATTTTATTAGCAAAATGTTCAACTCAGCAGAAATAAAATATGTCCAGATTGATAAGTATCTCTATGCCTTAGTTATTGCTGCTCGGAAGCTGAGACCTTACTTTCATGCGCACGACATCACGGTCCTCACCAATCAACCTCTCAAAAACTTCCTGATGAAGCCAGATTCTTCAGGAAGAATGGTCAAGTGGGCGATCGAGCTCAGCGAGTTCAGGATCAAATTTGGGCCAAAAATGGCCATCAAAGGTCAAGCACTAGCTGATTTCATAGTGGAAAGCACGAGTAACGGTCAAACAGAAGCAGAGAACAGGCCAAGTTAGTCAGCAGACGACAATCAAATATGGGAACTCTATACGGATGGGTCTTTATCAAAAGAAGGCTCGGGGGCAGGTTTAATTCTTATTCCTCCTGAGGGCGAGCCTCTGAAATACGCGATCGCCTTGACATTCCTGGCGACCAATAACGAAGCAGAATACGAGGCTCTTATCACTGGACTCAGACTAGCAAAAATAATGGGTATAGCTGCACTTAAAGTAAGAAGCGACTCAGAGCTCATTGTCAATCAGGTTAATGGCGCATACGAGGCAAAGGGAGAAAAGATGAAGAAATATCTCGGCATTGCCAAAAAGCTGGTCGCAGAAATCCCAAATTTCGCGATTGAATTCATTCCTCGCCAAGAAAACCAGATGAAAGATTCTTTAAGTAAGCTAGCCTTCAGAGGGGCGACAATCCAGGATGTGCAATTTCTGGAAAATGCCCTATGTTCAGTCCTTGAAAATAGAGCGGAGGTCTTCAACATTCAAGAACAGGTCACCTGGATGACCCCGTTCCAGAATTATTTGAAAGAAGGCATCCTCCTAGAGGACGAAGGCGAATCCACTAGGATTAGAAGACTCGCAGCCAGTTATCTAATCATCGATGGAGAACTCTACAGAAGAGGTTATTCGACGCCTTACTTGAGATGTGTTGCTCTGCCCGAAACAGAAAAAGTTCTTCGAGAAGCTCATGAAGGGGCAGCAGCATGTCATGAAGGCGCTCGATCGCTAAGCAGGAAAATATTCAGATTGGGATATTACTGGCCGACCTTGGGAAAAGACGCAGTCGAATTAACACAGAAGTGTGAAATTTGCCAGCAGTTTGCACCACGATCGGGTCGACCATCGACATTATTATCCCCAATGGCAGGTGTCTGGCCCTTCGCTCAATGGGGAATCGATATATTGGGGCCTTTTCCCATTAGCACTGGTCAGCGTACTCATATTATAGTGGCAATCGACTACTTCACAAAGTGGGTAGAGGCGAAAGCTCTAGCTTCAACAACGGAATTCCAAGTTATCAAGTTCCTACAGGTCAACATATTCTCCAGGTTTGGTATTCCCAAAATACTCATCAGCGATAATGGTCCGCAATTCGTTGGAAAGGAGTTGAAATGGCTCTGTGAAGATTATCATATTGACCATCGCTTCAGTTCAGTACATCACCCTCAAACGAATGGGCAAGCTGAAGCAGCCAACAAGGTTGTCTTAGCAGGACTCAAGAAAAGGGTTCGAGCATTCAAGGGGAACTGGGCAGACAAACTGGAAAACGTATTATGGGCAATCAGAACAACGCCTAAGGCGGCCACAGGAGAAACGCCTTTCAGTTTAGTGTACGGATCAGAAGCAGTAGCACCAGCTGAATTAGCAGTGCCCACCCACAGAGTCTTACACTTTAACGCGGAGGCAAATGAGATCGAGCGCAGAACTGACCTCGACTTATCAGAGGAAAAGATATGGCTCTCGGAAAAAACACAGGCAAAGATGCGCTTGGCGACCACTCGGTATTTCAACAGAAAAGTTAGCGCTCGCCAATTTTTCGTGGGGGAGATGGTTATGAGAAGGAACGAATTTACAAGGCTGGACAGTAAAAACAAACTTTCAGCCAAATGGGAAGGACCATACAAAGTAGTAGAGATCGCCGCACCAGGATCCTACTATTTGGAAACCACCAAAAGCGAGAGGTTACCCCGT
This sequence comes from Chamaenerion angustifolium, assembly GCA_946814005.1. NCBI lineage: Eukaryota > Viridiplantae > Streptophyta > Magnoliopsida > Myrtales > Onagraceae > Chamaenerion > Chamaenerion angustifolium. Next base: position 17,297,361 of record OX328273.1, on the reverse strand, counting down.
CCATTTAATTCTGAGCATTTAAGAAGATTTTATGTATAGCTTGTAATCAAACTGATTATGTCAATAAAAGAAAGCCATTCCTTCACAAAGCGTGTCCACTCGAAGCAAGATGAAGCCAAAAAGCCCTAGCAACAAAGCTAGGCCAAAAGCCCTAACAACAAAGTCAGGCCAAAAAGCCCTAACAACAAAGTTAGGCCAAAAAACCCTAGCAACAAAGCTAGGCCAAAAGCCCTGACGCCAAAGTCAGGCCAAAAAGCCCTAACAACAAAGTTAGGCCAAAAAGCCCTAGCAACAAAGCTAGGCCAAAAGCCCTGACGCCAAAGTCAGGCCAAAAAGCCCTGACGCCAAAGTCAGGCCAAAAAGCCCTAGCAACAAAGCTAGACCAAAAGCCCTAGCAACAAAGCTAGGCCAAAAAGCCCTGTCGCCAAAGACAGGCCAAAAGCCCTAACAACAAAGTTAGGCCAAAAAAGCCCTAGTAACAAAACTAGGCCACAAAAGCCCTAACAACAAAGTTATGCCTCAAAAGACCTGACGCCAAAAGTCAGGCAAAGCCCTGGTGACAAATTCAGGACAAAAGACCTAGCAAAATGTTAGGCAAAATAAAAGCCCTGACGCCAAAGTCAGGCCAAAGAAAGTTTAGGCGATCACTATCGATGATAAAGCCTGACAAATTACAAGTCCCCTGTTATTATGCCAACACCTCAAAGGTTTAAACTTCAAAGAAGGTAATATCTCTTTGAACTTAGAAGTTTACGCTTTTAAGTGTCAAAAGTATTATCCTTAGAAAGTTTAACTTATGATTGGTCTAAGACTTTAAGGGTCGACAACATTACAAAGCAAGAAAAAGCGGAAAGTAATTATGATGAAGATATTGGATAGCTAAATGTGTTCGAAGTCGATTAAAGGCTCAAGAATATAAAGGCATTCAATGAAAAATCCAAGTCTTCGATAAATAATTACAAACCAAAAACAGAAAATACAAAAAATAGCTATCTAAAAAAGATAAATACGACCGCCAAGGAGTTGGGGACTTCAAGCTTTAGGGTTCTCGGGGGCAAGGGTGCTCTGCTCGCCTTCGGGGGCAGAAGTACTGGGCTCGCCTTCAGGAGCAGCCTCTCCAGCAATAGAGGGCTGCGAAGGACGACTCCGCAGGAAGGTCTTCAAAGAGGCAACTTCCCCAAGAGGAAAGTTGGGATCGACCGCCTGGACCTCCTCCACCAGCTCTTGGAGAAACTCGGCGATGGTCGACTTCATCACCTTCAAGGCCTGGTCTTCAAATTCCTCGGAGGCCTTGAACTCCTCAACTATGGCTTGGGGTGAAGGAACCGCCTTCAGCTGATCATCCAGCCGGTTCTTCTCCTCCTCTGGGGTGACCCCCTAGCTTCGGCAGCATCCCTCTGGGCCTCCGCGGCGACCCTAAGAGCGTCCGACTCGACCACCTGGGCACGAGATTCCTTCAACTCGGCCTCCAGGCGAGTACGGACCGCCTCCCCTTCATCAAGGCATTGATGAAGGGCCTCAGCTTCATGAAGGAAGGCTGCAGCATCAGCCTCCCTCTTCTTGACATCAGCAAGGAGGCGCTGCTCCTTCCTGAAGTACTCCTCCCGGGCGCCGTCCACCAGGGTGATCGCCATGTCAGCGGTCTTCTTGATTGCCTCCAACTGCCCGGGGGTGACCCCCGTGCTTCGGTATTGCTCCAGCTCGACAAGCAGATCAGAGTGCTTGTCGGCAAGCTCGCCGAAAACGCGGCCGAGGATCACCTCTTCCCGAACGAGCTGACAACAAAAGCACAAGGAAAAATGTCAAGTCATCAAAATAAAAAGGAATGACAAGGAATAAATAATGGAAAGAAGGCGAGATCATACCAGGGCAACTCGTTCGAAGTGGGTTCGTAAGAACCCCTCGATCTGAGGAAGCTCTGTAGGGACAATCGAACGGTCCTTGGGAGGAATTATCCCATCAAGGAGCCGCATGCACATATCCGGGCTACCTCGTAGGCTCTTCTAGGCGGGGTACCACTTCTTGGCAAGGTCCCCACAAGGGACCCAAGGCCTCCGAGAGTCCCCAGCCTTAAAAGGCTGGAACAAGCTCGCCATGGAGCAATACTCCTCGGCGGGAGCCCTCGAGGAACTGGAAGCAGCAGGCCCCTTCTTCTGGGCCCCAAACTCCTTAGTAGGAGCCGTGGGCACTGAAGAGGCGGGAGACGCCAAGGAAAAGGCCTTCTCCTTAGTGGCGGAAGGGCCCTGAAGAGAGGGAGAAGGAGGCGCCATGTCCAAACCCTTCTCTTTGCTGGCAGAAGGGCCCTTAGGAGGGGAAGGAGGAGGATGTTGGTCGACCTCAGGGTGCTCCTCACCCCTGACCTTCTTAGAATGAGGAGGAGGAGGGTCCCGGACCACATCCGCCAAAGACTCCTCTGCAAAACGACAAGACAATAAGTCAGAAGTCAAAGAACCGCAGAATGTAAAAACATTAAATCCACAAAAGGCGAGGTAATATACCTGGTTGGCGAGGGCCAGTAGGGGCCGAAGGAAGCATATCCTCGGGCTTCCTCTTGGACGAACGCCTAGAAGGAGGAGGGGGAGAGCTTAGCAGCGCCTGGTCGGAGGACAATCCCGCCGATCCCTGGTCATCAAAGAGACCTATCAGTATTTGGCTCTTGCTTACAACCTTCCCTACAAGTAATAAAACAAGGTAAGAGTTAGAAAATTACCCAATCATCAAAGATTGGCGTGGCTTGATGAATGCCCTCCATCTCAAGGGCATTCTCGGTAGTCTCCGCCACTGAGCGGATGGACTTGAACTGAGATGACCGATGCAGCCGGTACAAATCGTCGATGGCATTCCGATCACTCCCGGACAATTCTTCAAAGGAGGGACGAAAATCCTTGTCCGGAGCAAACAATTTCCAGGGTACACCCCCCTTGTACAAGAAGTAAAACTTCTTGTAATTAGAATTAGTGGCCCGGAAATCATCGACCAGGCGGACATGGACGTTCCAAGCCCATCCTTGAGGGCCTCCCCACTCTGAAAACTTCGGCCAGCGGGATTGGAAGTGGTGGAGGTAGTTGGCCCCTGCTGCCAGTCGAAAGAAACACCGGAACAGGGCCAGTGAATACACCCATTCTTGGCGTAGGCACAGGAGCTTGAAACCGACCCACATCCTGAGGGCGTTCAGAACAAGCTGCGTGGGATGAATCCCGTAAAACTGGCATAAGGTCTGTAAATCCTCACAGAGAGGAAAACGCAACCCAGCATCGATCTGGGCCGCATAAATGTAAACCTCTCCATCGTGAGGAAAATGCAGACCTAGGCCAGGATACCTAGGAGCATCCTCCGCACTGAAGCCACCCAGCGCCACCATGGTCTTAAAGTAAGCCGACTTCAGTTCGTTAGGCTTGACATCTACTCAGAATGGTTCAAGTATGGCGCAGCAAGTATAAAAAACAAAGGAAAACAGAGGATATTGGCAAAACAGAGCAATAAAAGGGCGAAAGTTTACCTTTTGGGAAAAAATAGGCGTGTTCAGCTCGAGCCCGTCCACCACTACGGGAGCGGTTGCGGACCTTCCCAGATCAGTCGGTTCCCCCACTGAGGGGGGCACGGAGGCATCCCAGATGGTCAAGGGAGCATTGGCATTCCTAGGAGCGTTGGCTTTGCTAGTGCCCTTAGAGGCCATATGCTTGACTCTCTAACTTCGGGGAGCCATGGAAATGGATGAAGAAAGCTGAAGAAGGTTGGAAAAGAAAGAAGAAAGGTTCGCAGCGAAGTTCTGGAAATCTGAAGGAGTGGATAAGCGTAAAAAACAAAATGTAGAAACTGACGTTTCTTATATAGACCAAGAAGGGAGTAACCGCCACAAGCAAATCGAAGCGACACAGAGGAATGATGGCACCTTTTTGGAAAAAAACGAAGCAATGTCAGAATTCCAAGAGACACCTTGGGGAGACAGACGGTTGGCTGACATGGACAGCTGTCAGACTACCCTAGGTTTACGGAAAAGTAAATGTCAGGCGTGCCTCAAGTGACCGTTCGATTTCTGGACAACTGTGCAGTTATTAAATGCTAAAAGTCCACTAAGGAGACAAGGTGGTCGCCAACGCACTAATAAGGCTTTAGCAGAAATACATCGGGTAGGTAATGATCGCCTAACTAAGGAAGATAGACTTCCATAAACCTAGGTCACCTCGAGTGATCGCCAAAAGGGAATAAAAGGAAGGATATTCTTTCAGCTTTGAACAGAGAAGAAACTGTTCGCCAAATGAGCTCGAAGTGTCTCAAAGGTACTGAACCGTTACCAGAGACGTCACTATCTAAAACCCTACCAGGAAATCAAGCTCGACTGAAGGAACTTCAATCAAGCTTCGGGGGAATATGTTGGGTATCGATAGTGACAGCCCAGTAAGAAAAGGCCTCGAAGGCCCAATAACTATAGAGGGGGTAAACCCATGACATCCGAACCGGATCGGCCCAAGTACAAGCCAAACTTGGCCCACCATCGAGTAATCCAGAATCGAGCCCAAAGTCTATAGGGACGCCAAAGGCTCTCGGACTGCTCGCCATTCTCTATCAGGTCGCGACCTTCCACTGCTCGACATGGGAGTGCTCGCCCCGAAGAGAGCCTTGCCTCTCTCCTCTGGTCCCACAAAACCGTTAATAAGGAAATGGCCACGATATCCCGCATATCTCGGTCACATATTCACTAAGGATTAGATTTGGTAACTGCAATATCTCGCAGTAATTGACGATCCGAATCTTCGGCAATACAATATACACTAAGATATTCAGCTGCCATATACGGTTCTATCTCTCTTACCCTATAAATACCCTTGCTTTACATACGTTCTTGACGTTTTGAGTTTTATACACACACATACTCATTTAAGCAGCGGAGAGAGACCCAGAGGCACCCCCTCTGTTGCGCTCCCCTACTTGCAGGTTCACCGGAGTTGGAGCTAAAGCGTCATCCCAACCTTGTCTGGCATTCAATTCACTGCCAGATCAGCATCCAGGATTTCACGATCCAACAGCGCCCAGAGCGGTTTGCACCACGGATACGCACCCAAACAACTCAACTCGATGATCAGAATGTGCCTGTGATCCTCTTTAGGGGGTGAGGTTCCGCTGGTTCAGAAGACCTAGAAATTCCATCCATTTAGAACAAAAGCTCCACACTGTGTTTAACCTTTACTAGTTTTGTGTGTATTTCCATTTTTTGGGTCCAACTGATGTAAATGGGAATTTGGCCCAAGTATTTGGATGCGAAATTGACCCACGCAATTCATGGAGAAGATTCAACAAAACTGTTGTGAATTAGAAGTCAGTCCAACAACTGTAGATGAGAGTTTGGCCCATTATGTAAATATGTTTGTTTTGACCCTAGATCATGACATGTATAGGATTTGGCCTTTTGTATTATATATTCCAGACTGTTGTAAATGTAATACGAGTCTTACTAATGAAGTTTACATTCCCGCACCTGCATTACATTTTTCAAAAACAAATGTAAGTTCTGTTCATTCTATCTTGTATCTTTAGGATATTTCACGCACCATCTTTGGTAAGGATGTAAAAAAATCATTCCCTCACATTAAGGCCATACAGTCCCCTACGGTCAAAATTGCCCGAATATGGAAAGCCATGAGAAAAGGGAATCAGAAATACGTGAACAAGAAGATTGACGAGGTTCACGAGCTCGTAAACTACAAAGTTAATTGGATTCTCCTTAACGCCTTGTATGAATTCTGGAATATGGAAAACGTGTGTCCATGATTAACAACAACGGAACACGTTCACAATCAGGGAGACAATCAGGGATACACAACAACCACCGTCATTCTAGCAATGTGGGGGCACCTTGGAGAAATGTGGGGGCAATGTAGCTGAGTTGAATGACACCCTGAATAATTCAGACCTTCCTTCAAACCAAGGATGAGGCGAATAAAATATTTTCAAAATACATGCCCTCGACCTTCGTTCGAACCAAGGATCAAACAACAAATTAACTCAAAGAGATGCACTGTCGTGTGAAACATCTTAAGAACTAGACTTTGATTTGCCAAATCCTTTTAAACTATTAAATTATTTTTTTTTGCCATACATGCAATCAAAGTCTACGACTCCTGCATAAGTGTAGTCATTGTTGACACGGGGCAGAAGCCGTTGTTGACTTCTGCATAAGAGTCGCCATTGTTGACACGAGACAGACGTCATTGTTGACTCCTGCAGAAGAGTCACCATTGTTGACACAAGACAGATATCGTTGTTGACTCCTACACAAGAGTCGCCATTATTGACATATGACAAACACTGTTGTTGACTCATGCAGAAGAGTCGTCATTGTTGACACGGGGCAGACGTCGTTGATGACTCCTGCATAAGAGTCGCCATTGTTGACACAGGACAGACGTCGTTGTTGACTCCTCCATAAGAGTCACCATTGTTGACACAGAACAGACGCCGTTGTTGACTTCTGCAGAGGAGACGCCATTGTTGACACAGGAAGACGTTGTTGTTGACAACAAGGGAGACGTCGTTGTTGATGCAGAGAGACACCATAGTTGGAGGCGTCGATCGGAAAGGCATGAAATGCAGCCACTATGGAAATTTTCATCACAGAAAGGCGAAGTAATTCCAACTGATCGGATTCCCCGAAGGGTGGAGAAACCCATGGAGGGACAACAACATCGACGCCAGCAACGTCGTCACAACACGGATGAAAGCTATGAAGAAGAGAAGCATGTCAATGGTCACCTTGTGTTCTTATTTGCGTCCTTGCGTACCAAATAAAATTGGCAACGCTCGCACCCATGAGTAAAATTTATTTGGGAAACCAAAAACTGCCAATGGAGATCAAAATCAAAGAGGTTTCAGTCTATTGTTGTACAATCGCAGAATAATACGGTCAACCATGACTCACTGATATAAAAAGATACCTGGAGTACTGAGTTCCCAGAGAATGCCACAAGAAAATGACTGAATGGTCATGCGATGAATGACGTGCAATTAGTTTCTCAGTGGCCTGACTATACCCATTTGAGATGCATGAATGCTAAAGAAGTTGAGCATATAATGGAAGAAATTCATGAAAGTTGCCGCAGCCCACACATGAACTTGCGAGACTTGGGTACTTTTGGTTAACCATGACGTCTGACTGTATAAAACATGCCCAAAAATATCACCTATGTCAAGTGTACGTGGACCAAATCCATGCGCCAATGCACGAGTTCTATCCCATGACTTCCCGATGGGCTTTCTTAATGTGAGGCATCGATGTAATCAACATGATTTTCCCAAAGGCGTCCAACGGTCATCGATTCATATTGATTGCAATCGATTACTTCACCAGGAGATAGAGGTTATTACCCTGGCGTCAATAACGACAAAGGTCATTGAATTTTTCATAACCGAGGACATCATCGTGTGTCATGGAATGCCGAAGTCAATCATCACCAGCAATGCCAGAAATCTAAATTGGTAGATGAGTTGTGATCAAGTCTAAAAATTTATCTCCATATCACCCACAAATGAATAGCGCAATGGAAGCAGCAATTAAAGGACTGACATGATAAGCTTCCTTGAGCACTCATGACATACATGACCTTAATACAGACACCAACAGGGGCAACCTCATTCTCCCTTGTTTACGGGAGTGAAGCCGTGTTGCCAATTGGAGTAGAAATCCCGTCAGCTAAGATCCTCGCTGAGGCAGAGATGGACGAGTTAGAGGGGGCGAGATGAAGATACAAGCAATTGAACCTCATGACGAAAGTAGGCTCATCGTGCTGTGGCACGAGCAATTGTACCAGCAACGCATGACTTGTGTATTTAACATGAAGATGCCACCGAGAGAATTGCAAACAGGTAATCTAGTCCTCGAAAATTTCCTATGAGTCAATCCAGACTCCCAAGGTAACTTTGTGCCTAAACATGAAAGGTCTTATGTCGTCGAAGAGATTTTCTGCGGATGAGCCATGGTCATCACTGACATGGACAACAAATAATTACCTTGAGAAGATGTAATCGACATTAATTTGAGTTGCCTCGACATCTTGCATGGACACACCTTGTGAACATATCATGAATGGCTTTAGGGAACTCCGTCAAGAAGGACTCCAAAGTCGATTAATGAAAAAATAGTCTGAAAAGTCCGCACAAGCAGTCAGACATCTTGAGAAGGGGTTTTACCTCCAAAGTGAATTACAAGCTGATGAGCGGAATCTTTAGGCGTTCAACCTCTGCAAATCATCCTCAACAACCAGGACATGTAGTTATCCAGCTTCTGGGTGTCACAAGCCAACAAGCAGAGTCTTTAGGTGTTCAGCCTCCGCAAGTCATCCTAGACGACCAGGACCTGTAGTTATCCAACTTCTGGGAGTCACAAGCCGACGAGCGAAGTCTTTAGATGTTCAGCCTCCGCAAGTCATCCTCGACGATCGAACCCTGTAGTTATCCCGCTTCTGGGAATAAAAAAAACGACGAGTGGAGCCTTTAGGAATTCATCCTTCGCAAGTCATCCTCGATGACCCGGACCTGTAGTTATCCAGCTTCTGGAAAAACCCCCGACAAGAGGAGCGTTTAGGTGTTCAGCCTCCGCAAGTCATCCTCGACGACCAGGACCTGTACTTATCCATCTTCTGGGAGTCACAAGCCGACGAGCTAAGCCTTTAGGTGTTCAGCCTCCGCATGTCATTCCCAATGAGTCACAAGCCGACAAACGGAGCCTTTAGGTGTTCCGCCTATGCAACTCATCCTCGACGACTAGGACCTGTCAGCTTCTGGGATTCACAAGATGATGAGCGTTTAGGCGCCTACAGGTGCCTAGCTTCCGAAAGTTGCATGATGATGTTTGTCTACTATGTAAATAATGAATAAATAGGAGCCAAAATCAGTTGTTTGTCTTTGAACACACACATGAGATCACTTCCATGAGCACGTGCTCAAATAGCGAAAACTGTAAACACTTGATTTCCGCTCGGGGTCAAAATACTGTACGCGATAATCCGTGCCGAGAAAAATCGAGATGAAGAAAAGAGAAATAAAATAAACCCTAAACCCTAACCCCAAACCCTAAACCTAAAAAACCCTAAACCCTAAATCTTAACACCTCAAACCCTGAACCCTGAACCCTAAACCTTAAACCCCAAACCCTAAACCTTAAACCCCAAACCCCAAACCTTTAACCCTAAACCCTAAACTCTAAACCCATGACATCCATTTTTTCCCAAACAGCTACCATGACATCCATTTTCGTCCAAATTTCCACCATGCCACAAATCACTCTCATTTGACACCAAAATACATTCCAATTGCCATCACAATTTGGCCACTTGATCACCTTTGCTCATCCTAAGCCAAATTCTCTCCAATTATCATCAAAACGCGTCCCAATTGCCAATCACCTCCCAATTGTCAATCACCTTTGCCCAATTGCTATCACCTTTTTCATCCACCATGTATTATCAATGCTTTATCACCTACTTGGAGGAAAAAAAACTCTACAAAAGAAAAGGAGAGCTACGGTTGAAAGAAAAAAAGGAAGAAACCAAAGGAGAGTTTTGAACAAGCTTGCCGTAAGCTACGACATTGAAGAAATGGAAAGAAAAAAAAAGGTGAATGAGGTATCTAAACTTCGAATAACTTAGGTATATTTGTATCTAAACTTCGAACTTTATTTATTTATTTTAAATTAACTCAAAAATAATAAAAAAATACTTGTATATTGTTAATTAAAAACAATGCATGTCTGGCCAAACATGATCAAATTGGACAATTTGGGTAAATTGGGCAAGTTGAAAAAAAAATATAAATTCAAAAGCAAACTAAAGTACCGAAAGGGCAGATTATGGGCTCGCGAGCCCTTAAGATGTAATCAAACCCCCGAACTCGATTCTCTGGACGTAGACCTTTCCAAGCCCTAGGATGTTAACACCATGTACCGTAGGCAAATTTTAGGATTCCGATTAGCCTTTAATTAATCAGTGGCGACTTTTTCATTTTTCAGTCCGGTTGATGACCCCGTTTGACCGGACCCGTCGCTCGCCAAGACCCGACATTTTCAAACAAAAATTAAAAATATTTTTCAAAAAGAGTCGGGGAAAATCGGATCCGACGTTTGACAATTTAAACAAAGTGAAGTACTGGATGTACCTTTCAGATATCTCAGAAGCTACTTAACAACTTCCCAATTCTCTTTATCTAGATTTACCATGTACCTGCTAACCACACCCACTGCCTGTGCTATGTCAGGTCTTGTACATATCATAACATACATTAGACTCGCAACTACTGAAGCATATGGAACCAGTGCCAACTGTTCATGTTCTTCAACTGTCTTGGGTGACTGTCCCTTGGACAATTTTATGTGATTTTCCAAAGGAGTAGTTCTTGGTTTAGCATCAGTCATCCTGAATCGGGCCACGACCTTCTCAATGTACTGCTGCTGGGATAGACTTAAGGTGTCAGCAGATCTATCCCGAGATATCTTCATCCTAAGAATCTGTTTCGCTGCACCCAAGTCTTTCATCTCAAACACTGAAGACAAACTTGCCTTCATATTGTTTATCTCTCTCATACTGGATCCTGCAATCAACATATCAACCACATACAATAGTAAAAGTACATAAGAATCAGTGTATTTTTTGAAGTTACAACACATATTCCTTTTCACTCCTGCAAAACCACTCTTGGTCATGAAGGAGTCGAACTTCTTGTACCATTGCCTCGGTGCTTGCTTCAACCCATACAAGCTCCTGTTGAGATTGCACACCATGTGTTCCTTGCCCGGAACAACAAATCCTTCTGGTTGCTGCATATAGATATCCTTATCCAGATATCCATGTAAATATGTTGTTTTTACATCCATTTGTTGAATATGCAAATTCTCCTATGCAACAATACTCAATAGAATCATGATAGTAGTTAATTTCACAACAGGAGAAAATATTTCAGCATAATCAATACATTTCCTTTGTGAATACCCTTTAACTACTAACCAAGCCTTGACTCGTCTTTTTCCATTTGGTTCAGCCTTGATCCTGAACACCTACTTGTTTAACAAAGCTCTCTTCCCTACATTCAATCCAGTCAACATCCATGTGTCATTTTTCTCAAATGAGCTCATTTCATCTATGGCTTGCTCCCACTTGATTGAATTCTCCACCTATATGGCCTCATCAAAATACTTTGGTTCCCCTTCATCAGTCAGCAACAGATAATGTAATGAAGGTGAATACCTATTTGGTGCTCTGATCGTTCTAGATGATCTCCTCAATACCTGCTCAAGTGTCATTTGCTCCACTACGGGTTCTTCAGCAACAATCTCTGGAGTTGTTTGAGTATCTTCTATGGGTGTAGTCTTCTGCAACTCATACCCAACTCTCACCTGCTTCGTAGTCTTTGTAACCTTCTGTTCTATGGCCTTGTATAGGACAGATTCATCAAACGTCACATCACAGTGTCTCAGGATCTTTCTGTTCTTGTCATCCCAAAACCTGTAACCAAATAAGTCAGAACCATAGTCTATGACGTAAGACTTCATAACCTTAGCATCAAGCTTATCTCTCTTCTCTGGATCAACATGAACATAGGTTGTGCAACCGAAAGTTCTTAAGTGTGGGTATTTGAGACGCGTATATTAATATATAAACTACCATTACATATTAATCAGACTCCAATACCTAATAATAGTAGTGTGAATTGAATCTTCTATCTTTTTTAATGCATGTGTAATCTTTTAATCATTTAAGCTACGCAAAAATTTTGTGTCACATAGAACACAAAATGGTGTTATTACATTTCGAGAACGTACTATACAATAATTTAGTGTTTGTGTGAGCGCATCAAAAGTAATATAGCTCTTTTCACATAAATTATCTGATGTCATAAGAATTGGGCAGTTATATGCATGAGATTGGTGTAAAAAACTTTCAAATTGATTTTAATGTAAAAATACTAGTAAGGAAGGGATATTTGAGAGTTTATGTGTTTTGTCTCAACGCTAGCGTCTCTTTGTGAGTCGAGAGAATTATTGTCGTTTGTTATGTGAGATTAAATATCATCATTACACTAGCATTTAATTCCATAGTAAGCATTCACCTTTATTGATTTTATTTGATTTGTTGATTTCGTTTACTATTCATCAAAAAGCATGAGCCACATAGAGGACGAGTTCCACACTACTCAACTATTCAATCACGATTAACAAAGAAGTCGCTATACAAGTGCTGAAACTTGAGACTTGTCAAAAGTTCTAGGCAAAGATTGAATGGACACTAAGAGAGTTGACCCCAATAGCGAGTGTCTAACTGTTCGGCTAATGGGGCGTTGATTTTTTTGGGATCCTTCTCAATTAGAACGAGACAAAGAGCTCAAATCATAGTAGTGATCGACTACTTCTCTAAATGGATCGAAATCAAATGCCCTTGTATCAACCACTGAATTCTAGGTTATTAAATTCCTGAAGGTTAACATCATTTTCAGATATGACCTTCAAAAAATTCTCATCAAGGATAACATACCTCAATTTTGCGGAAAAACACTGAAATGGTTATGTGAAGAACTGCACATTGAACATAGATTTGGACCAAAACTTATAAGTCACCCCTCCACCAATCTCAGCACCCAAAATCAAGAATTGGACAAAAGGTTAAAAGAAGTTCAACCAACTTACAAGTAACTATCCCCTCATCCATACAACAAAGAAAAGACTTGGAAAAAGGGTTGAAAGGAAACTGGTCGACTTACAAGTCACCATCCCCTAGCCAAGCAATGAAAATAAAAATCTTGGGCAAAGGATTGAAATGAGACTAGTCGACTTACAAGTCATTGTACCCCATCCAAGCAACAAAAAAACGAATTGGGAATAGGGCACAAAAAAGGACATGTCGATTTTCAAATCACCATCCCTCTCAGACAAGTACTAAAAGAATGCAAAGAGCTTGCTTAAACCCACTCTTCGCAAATCAATCTCTAACAACCTATAAAAGTCGAAGTTGCAAACAAAGTGACTACAAAAAAATGACACAAAAGCGAGGATGGAAAAAGGAAACAAACATATATCCTCATTCAACACAAGTCTTTATAAAGAAACAAAACATATAAAGATGTAAAAACTCTTTTAAAGAGAATAAGTGGTTCAAGCTACATGATCATCTTGGCAGGCAACAAAACCCGTGTCCTTTGCAGACGACCTCTTTAGACCCCTCAAGATCATTCCCTCCACCCGATGACGACCATCCGCTGACCGACACATGAACTGGCTCGAATTCGGGTTCTACAAAACATCAAATAGACTCCACAAGTCTGAGGGGGATACTTGAGGTCTACCTCCAAGATCTCCTTATTCAATACTTGAATAAATGAAGTAATCTCCGTCCTCATGAGCAGAAGAACATCCATATAAAGCTAGTCAGACATTTGATACTCCTTACCCCCACCCCCACCACATTCTCCTGATAAAAGATCACCTTAAACTTTCATCAAGAGACTTCAGGCATGCTTGAAATTCCTTGACGTTCTTTTTTTGCTGCTCACGCGGCACCATCGAGGCAACCAATTTTTCCCTGAAGCGCTCGATCTCAAATGGGTAGGATCTCTAACCACCTCCACCAAAGCCTTGTCAAAATCTACCCGCACTTTCTTTTCTCCTACACCAACTAGGCCCTCTCGCCTTTGACCTGATTTAGCTCCTCATAGAACAACCTATTCTCCCCTTAGACGATGTGCACCTAATCCTCTCATGTCTTTTCGAGTATAGCTTGTTATCGCATTAGTTTGTCCACCTCATCCAACGGGACCTTTTGAAGAGCCTTTACCCTCTCGGATAGTCCAGCCACATCCACAAGATTCTATTGATGGGCAAGAGTGAGTTCTCCTACAAGTGTGCCCTGAGCAGACTCTCACTGAAAAAGCTGCAAAATGAAGAAACCAATGAGAATTGCTAAAAAAAATATAAGTGTATGTTAAGTAAATAATATGAAAAACACTTACAGTCACCAGATCACAAGGATGACCTCAAAACAAAGCACTTGATGTTGTCGATAACAAGGGGAACCTGTTCCCGCTTCGACGACAAGATAATTTTATTCAAGAGATGCATGCACAGGTCATCATTGCCTTTGAAACCTAGGGATGAGATGAGAGTGTTGCCAAGAAGGGTCAAACAGAGCATCCTAAGCCTTGCAGAGTCAACCACCCCACGAGGCATATTATTGAACAACAACATGCTAAAATATCGACTAGAAAAAGCGAGTTGATACTTGTGCGCCTTAAGAAAAGGACCCTTGACAAATCTTCCAGTTTATTCAACCGAGGGGTGCTTCCACATCATTTCCCTTTCTCTAAAGTACGAGATGACACTTCAGGATACACCTCTAACGGAGGCTAAGAAACCTCCTCGACCATAACAACAGGAGCGTCCTCCCATAAAACATTTGGTGAGTCCTTCGTCCGAGGGTGATTAGATGAAGAATCCTTAGTCGACTGAGAAGCGGAAAGTGGAGTTTACCCTTGCCCTTATAAGTAATGGATTTCTGCCTCTTACCTGAAGGCATCCTCCAGGGCCCACATCCCCTCACCATCGCAACTTATAGCTAAAACCCAAGATCCACATTTGTACTACTTATATAATTGTAAATAAGGAGCCAAAAACGAACTTCAAACGATCTTAGCGAAGCCATATACTTTCGTCAAAAGCGCCTCGAATCATCAGATTTTGGACACTCCAGAAAATTCAATTTTTACAACTCTTATGATAGCCTCAACCTTGGAGAGGCGCTCACAATCTTCAAGGACCTCACTAGGTAGGGTACCAATCATGATAATCTTCCTCAAATATCGTTTATTAGGAGTAGGGTGTAGAAAAGAGAGTGGAACAATAGAAACACTGATGTTTGATAGAATTCTTTCACTTGTACATTCTCATTCAAATCCATACATTATATAGATTACAATCTCGTTTTTACATCTACTGTAACTACTAATAATGAAACTGATACTTTGTTGACAATGGCTTGTGGCAGACATCTTTTTGACTAGTGGTGTTTGTTTAGTGGAGCACTTGGATAGTGGAACACTTCTGTCAACACTCCCCCTCAAGTTGGGTAGTAGGATCTACAATACCTAACTTGCAAAGAACTGTCTGTAGCACTTTCCCCGTAACTGCTTTAGTCAGAATATCAGCTAATTGATTTTCTGACTTAATCCATGGAAGCTCAATTAATCCTTCATCTAACTTTTCTTTGATGAAGTGACGATCCACTTCAATGTGTTTCGTCCTGTCATGTTGCACAGGATTTTCAGATATACTGATCGCAGCTTTATTATCACACATTAACTTGCTCGCATGTTTACTTTGAAATCCCAATTCTTCCAAGAGTCTTCTCAACCACAAAACTTCAGTTATACCTTTTGCAATCCCTCGAAACTCAGCTTCAGCACTTGAAAGAGCTACCACATTTTGTTTCTTGCTTTTCCAGGTTACTAGATTTCCACCCACCAGAGTGAAGTATCCTGAGGTGGATCTTCTGTCTATAGGATTTCCTGCCCAGTCTGCATCCGTGTATGCTTGAACATCGAGATGTCCATTTTTCTCAAACAAGATCCCTTTCCCAGGAGAACCTTTAAGATACCTAACAATCCTCAACGCAGCTTCCATGTGATCTTCTTGGGGGTTGTGCATGAATTGACTCACTACTCCCACAGCATATGAGATGTCTGGTCTCGTATGTGCCAAGTAAATAAGCCTACCAACTAACCGTTGATATCTCCCACGATCTGTTGGTTTGACTTGATCTCCCATCTTCAGGCCATGGTTTGGAACCAGAGGTGTATCCGCTGGTTTACAGTTTATTAGCCCTACTTCAGCTAGAAGGTCGAGTATATACTTCCTCTGGGAAATATAGATACCTCTTCTTGATCTCAGAACTTCAATCCCTAGAAAGTATCTGAGGTTTCCCAGATCCTTCATTTCAAATTCTGAGAATAAATTCTTTCTGAGTTGACTAATTTCTTCCTGGTCGTTTCCAGTAATTATCATGTCATCCACATAGATAATTAGACAAGTAGTCAACTCACCTTTGCGTTGATAAAACAACGTATGATCTGCATTACTC
This sequence comes from Chamaenerion angustifolium, assembly GCA_946814005.1. NCBI lineage: Eukaryota > Viridiplantae > Streptophyta > Magnoliopsida > Myrtales > Onagraceae > Chamaenerion > Chamaenerion angustifolium. The sequence goes on along the minus strand of OX328273.1, from coordinate 17,281,252 downwards.
TGTTTGTATCCATATTTCTTCATGACAATGGAGAATCTTCCAAACCAGGCTCTAGGTGACTGTTTGAGACCATATAATGCCTTCTTCAGCTTGCAGACTTCGTTTGGTTGAAAATTTGATTCAAAACCAGGTGGAGCTCTCATATACACTTCTTCTTCGAGATCTCCATGTAGAAATGCATTCTTCACGTCGAATTGATGAAGTGGCCAATCTTGGTTTGCCGCTATTGAGAATAGTACTCGAATTGTGTTTATTTTTGCCACGGGTGAGAATGTTTCAGAGTAATCAATTCCATACGTATGAGTATATCCTTTTGCCACCAATCGAGCCTTGTATCTCTCTATTTTCCCATTTGCGTTGAGTTTGATTGTAAATACCCATCTACAACCAACTGGTTTCTTCCCTGTGGGTAACTTGCATTTCTCCCACGTTTGATTTTCCAGGAGAGCTTCCATCTCAACTTCCATTGCCTGGTTCCATTGTCTGTTTCCCTTGGCTTCTTCCACCGTTCTTGGGATAGCTTCAGTGTCGATTGCAACTCTGAAACTTTTTGCTGTTGCAGATAGGCTCCCCCTGTCGCCATCATCCAATGGATACCGCGATCTGCTTGGTTTATACTCTGGTGAGTACCTTTTAGGCGGTATTCCTCTGGTTGTTCGTGGAGGTAGTATGTGTCTCCCAGAATTCTCCTCCTCTACTACTTCTTCTGGACCATCACTTTCAGTTTCAAATACAGAAAAAGAATGATCTATACTGGGAGTAGTACATACCTCAGGATTTCCAGATGTCAGAGATTCTTGATGCGTATTGCTAAGTTCGATGGACCGTCCTTCTGTTTCAGAGGTTACATCGTTTGGACTGATATCTGGTTCTTTTGGGTCAGTATTGGACATGTTCTGATTATGGTCGTACATCTTAACCCAACTTAAGCGATCATCCTTTTTCTCCCCCTGACCGCTAAGCTGGGGTAAGTAATAGTACTCGGTTTCAACAAAGTTACAATCCAATGTAGTGTACATGCGATGTGTAACTGGATTGTAACATCGATACCCTTTCTGATGTGGCCCATACCCAACAAAGACACATTTTATAGCGCATGACTCAAATTTAGTCCTTTCCGACTTTGGAATATGAACAAACACAGAACATCCAAAGACTCTGGGTGTGAGATCCGAGACCTGAGACGTGTTGGTTTGGTGGAATAATAGACGGAATGGAGTATGAAAATTGAGAATTTTTGTGGGTAATCGATTGATAAGATAGACAGCTGTAGCTACAGCTTCTGGCCAGAAATATTGGGGCACATGGGACTCAAGCATAATGGCGCGGGTAATTTCTAAGATAATTCTGTTTTTGCGTTCTGCAACTCCGTTTTGTTGTGGGGAATTAGGACATGTGGTCTGATGGACGAGCCCATGCTGTTTAAAAAATTGGGTGAGAGTTTGATTAACATATTCTCCCCCATTGTCTGATCGAAGGACGCGGATTTGTTTTTGATACTGGGTTTTTATGAGGTTATAGAAGGACACGAATTTATCAGGAACTTCAGACTTATTTTTTAGGAAATATACCCAAGTCATTCTAGAATAGTCGTCAATAAATAGTAAAAAATACCGGAAACGACTATTTATAGAATTTGGAGCTGGACCCCAGACATCAGAATGAACCAACTCAAACACTGAATTGACACGCGTATTATTTGCTGGAAAAGTAGTTCTATGACTCTTAGCATAAATGCAAGTTTCACATGGACTACAATCCCTATTCTTGAAACTGGGAAATAACATACTGAGATAAGAGGGTGATGGGTGCCCTAACCGACGGTGCCATAACCAGAACTGTCTTTCTACCGTCCCGTGAGCCAGTAGCGCAGTCCCTTGTTGAGCCACCTCATCGACATAGTATAGTCCATCTCGCTCAGTTCCACGCCCAATTATCTCCTTCGTCTGAATATCCTGTAAAATACAGCAATTCGGATACATCAGTACTGTACAGTTTAATTCTCTAGTGACGTGACTAATTGACAATAATTTGCATGACAATGACGGCACGTAGAGACAATTTGACACTTTCAAATTTGGAGACATTTGAATAGTGCCAGCTCCCATTACTGGTGTAAGACTCCCATTAGCAGTCTGAATTTTTCCCTTCCTTGGAGTCGTCCATGAAATTATGTCCCGACTATCGTGAGTCATTGTATCTGTTGCTCCGCAGTCAAATATCCACTCGGAACATTTATCGGGATTAAAATCCTGTACAGCACAAACTATAAGGTCACTTTTGCAATTATGCAATAAATTTTCACCTAGGTTGTCAAAGTGGCCAGCCGACCACCCCGACCACCCCGACCACCGTGGACTCTCGTCAGCAGCTCCACCACGACGGCCAGCTCCAGTCGCACCACCAGGGCCCACGCCAGCGGCTGCTTGTCTGCCACCGAGAGTCTCGTCAGCAGCTCCACCACGACGGCCAGCTCCACTCGCACCCACTCCAGCGGCTGCTTGTCTGCCATCGAGAGCTGGTCCATTGCTGCTGGACCCAGCAGCCGCGTCTCCAGCTGCAGCTCCTGTCCCACGACCAGCTCCATCCGGGCCCGCCAGCCGCTCCACTACTGCCGATGGTCTGCCATGATGGGGAACAGCTCCATGCACAGCCACGTCTCCAGCTGCCACCCTACGGTCTGCAGCCCCACCACCAGCTCCATCCGGGCCCGCCAGCCGCTCCACTACAGCTGATGGTCTGCCATTACGAGGGACAGCTCCTTGCACAGTAGGTCGAGCTTCATACACAGCAGCTCCTCCTATCGGGTCCACCAGCCGACCACCTCGAGCTCCATGCGTAGCAGCCGCTCCTATCGCGTCCACCAGCCGACCACCTCGAATTCCATGCGCAGCAGCCGCTCCTATCGCGTCCACCAGCCGACCACCTCGAGTTCCATGCGCAGCAGCCGCTCCTATCGAGTCCACCAGTCGACCACCTGAAGCTCCACCATGTACATCATATTCATGCTTCGGACGACCAGGTTCTCTATTAAACAAGCTTTGGTCGTCATCCACCATCCAATTTTCGAAAGTTCCACCATCCGCAAGAAAGCTTCTTCCCACTCCGAGGTTCACGTCTTCGTTGGTCGCAAGGTTTCCCGCACCAGTCGCTCCCATGGTAACGGTTTTTGCTTTTGCAATTCGTTTTTTTCATCCCACCACTCGGGATATCCGACTAATTTGAAGCATTCGTCTTTTGTGTGTCGGTTTAATCCGCAATGAGAGCATCGGATTTTGTTTTTCTCCTCCGAAAGTTTTTCACGATCTGCTTTGCTTAGGGTTTTCCCGTGTCCAGGTCCGACCGTGGTTCTGCTCCTTGCCGTGAGCCCACTTCCTATGGTTGGTTGATTCGGTTCGGTCGTTTGGTTGAGGATGCCGGTTCGGGTTGCCTCTCGTCGGACCTGCGCGTATGCTCGTTCGACCGAAGGTAGTGGCTCCTCCTTGAGTATTTCTCGCCTTGTTGTTTCATACCTGATATTAAGTCCAGCTAGAAACTGAAATAGACGAGTTTCTTGACGTTCTTTGTTGTATATCGTGATATCTTCCTCATGCTTCATTGGGTTCGGATGTTGTCGATCTATTGCTTGCCAAATTCCTTGCAGGATATTGAAATAGCGTTCCAAAGACAATTCACCTTGTCTTAGTTCGCTTGCCTTGAGGTGGAGGTCGTATGTCTGTAGAGCATCCCTTCCTACACCGTAAGTTGTTTCCAGGGCACTCCATAGTGCTCTTGCACTAGGGTATGCTGCAACATTCCCTATTAACTCTGGTTCTATGTTTTGTATGATCCAGGAGAAAACACATAAGTCTCGTTCCTCCCATTCCGGATATGTTGGCTCGGTTGGGGTTGGTGGTAATGGCACCCCGGTAATGTGGCTGAGTCGTCGCCGCCCTCCAATTGCTGCCTTCATGACAATTGCCCATAGCGGGTAATTTGACTCGTTTAACTTAACCGCTGCGGTCAAGGTTTCTGATGTATTTTGATGTTGCTTTCCCAGAATTTTGAGAAGTGTTGTGGCTAAATCATCCGTCTCTTCTGTGGTTCCGGATTTGCCTGTTTCTGGTGTAGACATGGCGAATCCGGTTCCAGATGAAACAATTTAGACAGGATAAACCTGCTCTGATACCATGTAGAAAAGAGAGTGGAACAATAGAAACACTGATGTTTGATAGAATTCTTTCACTTGTACATTCTCATTCAAATCCATACATTATATAGATTACAATCTCGTTTTTACATCTACTGTAACTACTAATAATGAAACTGATACTTTGTTGACAATGGCTTGTGGCAGACATCTTTTTGACTAGTGGTGTTTGTTTAGTGGAGCACTTGGATAGTGGAGCACTTCTGTCAACATAGGGGCGGGCAAAAAGTTGCCTCCTCATCACACAAACCTGCTCAAGGCTTCAAACGAAACAACTAACAAATTAGAGGTCAACGTGTATCTAACAAAATAAAAAAAGAGAAAGGAATGTAAAGAGTTACCTAATCGTCTGGACAAAAACCAAGAGTCTGAATGTTTGTCAACTCGAGTGTAAGCTCAGTAGTCTGAGCAATGGGACAAAAAGGCTCGAAAGTTTTAAACCGATGATTAATTTAGATGGTATCAATAACATTCTGGTCCTGAGTATATAGGATGTAGTATTAAGTTAGCACGTCATTAAAAGAAGAAAATAGATCCTATGATAATGCTCTCTAAAAGAAGAAGTACCGCCTCTTGTAGTTTGAGTTAGTCGACTGATAATCAGTGATTAACTAGAAGTTGGTGTCCTAGTTCAAAGAGCCTCATGGTTTCCAATCACTAAAGTGAGGCTACCTCACCTTGAAATGATGAATGTCGTGTTTCCAGTTCCTAAGGAGGAAGAAGCACCAGAAAAATTTCAAAGAATACTTCCATCAATGAGTATCGTAAAAACTTACCCAGAACTTGAAGAGATTAGGGGGCAATTGTACTAGACTAAGGTAGTAGTACTAACACAACTCTTTCAAATCAGGATAAAGGGAAACTGCAACCGCACATCGAGTTTGTTAAAACAGGTAATTCTAACATTCATTTCAGGTATTTCAGCTCAATTGTTTCATTACACCAGAATCAGGTACACTTATACAACTTTTGTCTACTTATCTAGAAGGTATATTCATCATTACACTAGAGTACACATTTGTCAATACTGATGTTTACTTTAGACAATATTCCTGATTTTATGGCTTTGCTGGATTTATGGCTTTATCGACTTGCTTTTGTTGACTTGTTTCAACAGAGCCACCCATTTTGTTGACATCAGTCTGGCCTCCTAAGACCACAATCGCCTTGAACTCGGTTGACCCTGCTCGTTTGACATCACATCTAATACAAAAATAAGGCTTACTTATGGCCACAAACTGAAGAGAAAAAAATTTGAGAAGGACTATCTGATAAGAAACATAGGCACATTATGAATGTGCCTTTGAGACGTGAGTGGCATATATGAAGTGATTGAGGAAGAGTTTCTAGTGTTGGAAGCCATTCTCAATCTAGAAAGTTTGAAAACCTTGAATACAAAGAACACAAAATATCTTAAGAACATAAAAGCACAAAATGTCGGCAATCCTAGGTGAATAATATGTATACACAAAGAGCCAAAATAAACCTGAACTCGAAAAAAAGGAGAGAAAATGGTCAAATATGGAGACACACGCGAGTAATGATGGCCAATTACTAGGAAATAGACAACTATTACTATAACAACAACTCACTAATGATAACATTTTCAACTACATGAACTAAAAACTACAAAACCATTACAATCATTAAATGACGAAAAAGAAAGAGGAACGGTTTAGGGGCACGCAACCATCGTACAAAAAAACTCTTGTTGACATTTGTGAGTTCATCAACGGGTACATCCCTGATTAGGAGAGAGGAAATAACAATTAAAGATTTACACGTGAAGGATTATCGTAAACGGATCATGAATAGTCCCAAAGAGCAAGAATGGTCAAAGAAGATAGAAATCACCCTTGTCTTTCAGTATATAAGGGTATCCAAACAAAACAATATACCAATTCTCTAATCTCAACCCTACAAGTAATAGTATAAATAGGTTGATAAGAGCTCCTAAGAATGTTGCTTGTAATGAGACCACTTTCAATCATTGCCTTAACAGGTTGATTCAGAGGGTGATCGCAAACCAGACTTCATTCCTTGCACTACTAACACCTAGTAAATACCTTTTAAGCAAAGGTAAATGTGAAAGTTTTGAAATTTCCCCAACATAGAAGGTTCTTCAAAGGAAGTTTAGAACGATTAGAAGGCTCACCAAGCCCCAAGGGCAGTCTCGAATGCACATTCTTGGAAGTAAAAAAAAATGAAATGTTAGGGTTCTTAATTAATAATCACTTTATTTACCAGGGAATAAAATAGTATGGTCTAAGATTAAAACACTCAATCAGTTAAAAAAATCGTCAAAATGTAACTTATAAGTGACGGAAAACGTTCAAAAACTCGAAAGGGCCAAAAATGATATAGGAATGATCAGAAGGCCCGCCAAAGAGCAACATAGAAACAATAGAAGGGCTCGTCAAATAAAGACTCGAGCCAATGAATAGCAACCTAAGGAACAACCAAAAGGGTCATAAAACAACATCCTTTTGAGACTAGAGCTAAGCAAATCGACGAGGATCACCAGGCAAAGGTGCACACCAATTACGTTTGCCTAAAACCACTATAGATAAAACATGACAAAAAAAATAAAAATTCACTCGAGCTTCTGGAGCAAGTGTTAGATATTTGGTGGCACTCTGATGTATTGGCACTTATCCCAAAGAATACCAACGAGCACTTATACTAAAGGTGAGTGTGTAAGGTGATATCCTTCATCCCTCACGTAGTTCAAGCCTTAGCGCCAGGAGCACTTCGATCTCTCGGTCGACTACGATGTAAGTATCTCGACCTTAGGGTTATGGCTTGCACATAATCAACTTACTAAAGTTGATAGGATGTTACTAATAAGGGATGAAGGCCTATCCAAAACTCAGATATATGATGAAGTATATACTAATTACCTCTCTCTTATACATATTATGTTCAATATTAATTCAATATACACAATACTCATTTGAACACCGAAAACAGGCCAGATGAACGCCTCTACCTGGGCCTTTTTGGAGATGCTTATAGCAACCTAAATGATTTGGATCAATCTCTAATAACGAATACGAACTCTATAAGAAATTTGATCTACGTTAATCAAAGAGAGATTATGCAAAGAAAACAACGTACCCCTTGTCGTCGTATAATATACGCAGATGCAACTGAAATTACACACTGGCCGGCGACACGGAATCGAGGAGGTAGAGACATTCGGTTGGGTTATTCCTTGCTGGGGAGGGAGAGACGAGCTATTAGAGGAGAAGCATTACTGAGGAGGCTATTCCTTATTAAGGAGGGAGAAATGATATGTTCGAGGGACTGGGAACAACGGACTGAAGGAGGAGATGGGCTTAAAAGGAGATGGACTGAAGAAGTAGAACATAAGCCCATTTTATAGAATAGTCGGTTCGGATCGGGTCGGTCCTATTCAGAATTTTGGGGGAAAACTGAGCCCAATTTTGAGGGAAAAATTCACTCGTTCGGTCTCGGACCGATTTTATCGGGAATTCAGTCCATTCAGTATTTTCCTCACACCTACAAGTCACCATTATTTTTTTAATAATGTAGAAAGGTGGTTTTACTCCCCACCATGTTCAAATTCATCGTCTTCTTCAACTCATAAAGGTAGGTCTCTTCGCGGGCCTATACTCAGGGCATCATGCACCACGACCGTGGCGGCGGTGGGCCCTCTGTCGCCAAGATTATAGCAGTCGTGGCTTCCATTCCTGTGGGCGGCACCTTGCTTGCACTCGTTGGGTTCACCTTGCTCGCCACCTTAGTGGGTGCTGCCATCACAAACCCACTGTTCATCATCTTCAGCCTCGTCCTTGTTCCAACTGTCATTTCTGTCGGTCTTGCAGTGAATAGGTTTCTCACCTCGGGAATGTTTGGAATCACTGCTCTCTCTACTCTTTCCTAGCTTCTAAGGTATATTAGACATACAAGAGAAACAGTACCCAAACAAATGGATCATGCCAAGAGGCACATTCAAGACATGGCTCGATATGTGGGGCAGGAGATGAAGGAGACAGAACATGCCAAGGTGGTTGTCTCACGCTAGTAGACATATTATATGTGTTGTTTGTCTTGTGTAAACCAGTCGAGATGTGCAGTTGAGCTCTTTTGTAGATCAAGCAAATTTGCTACATATATATTGAATGTGTGTTTAATCTGTCATGTCGACGGTTGACTGAGTATTAACTCTTCACCGCTGTCGTTCTCAATGGTTCATACCGGTTTTGAGAGAATGGTCGTACCGGAAGAGGAGTATGATGACAGAATTTTAGGACACACTGCTGCGTTTAGTGGCGACAATTCATTTTCGTTTACTCCATAGGAGGGAGGATGAGGTAGAGAGGTTTTTATCGGGTTTGAATGATTGGTTTCGAGGTACAAAGCATGTGGCGTGTAAAGAGACAACAAATAGAGGATATTGGTCGGCATCGATTGCCGCTGAACGGGTCCAGTATCACTTAAACATAGGAAATAGAGCATCATGTCGAACACCTTTTGATATTATGTCATTATCATCGTTTACAAAAATGGAAACTGGAAGTTGTTTAAACGACAGAACTAAAATAGTCGATCAATCGATCACTGAATATATGACATACCAGTGATATCAAGGTCACCCAGATGTTGCCTTCTTCTAGGTTGATATTTTGCTGATCATCATGGTAGTTTTGATTGTTGAGGTTGAAATGAAATTAGACAACCCACAGCTGTAAGAGGATGTTAAAATTTTAATATCGGACTTGATAAGGAAATGTATTCAACTATATGTTGTTTTGGTGGGTTTGAGTTTATCAGCAATGCTCAAACCAACACAAGGTTAGAAAGAAGTTCTGTTTGGTAAGTTCATAGAACACATTTTCTGCATTCATTACATACCACAACACAAGTATATATTGAAATCAAATTTATAATCTAGAAATCAAGTTATAATGCAATGATAGAAATTAAGGATTTTCTGTTCTTTCTCCCTCACTTATTTGGATACCAAAGAGAAAAGGCTTGATTCACTGTTGCAGGTCTTTGACAACAATGAAAATGTGTCCAACCCGAGCATAAGTCCCCCAAAAGTCGCTTAGATCCTGTTGCAGGTCCTGTTGATGCATTATGATTGATCGTTCTAGACCCTCATCAGGATCCACGATTTTTATTCCCGGAGTATGGCGTGGCGGCAACAACCTCTTGCTTGCACCGACTGTGATGGGTTCTATCAACGACAAGCTTGGCTTCAGCTAAGGGAGGACGATTTGGAATCAATCCTTCACAGTTTTTACCACTCATAATTTTAGACGAGCTGTAATCAATCATTCACCAAGAGAGGACGACGAGAACCAGCGGAGACAAAGAAGACGCATAGGAGTACAAATGGAGGGGAGGAGTTGAAGACGTTCTAAATAAAATAGGAACATAAAAGGTAAGGGTATAAATGGAATATAATTATACTAATACATCACGGGATAGCAACGTGACTTGAATTTGACGGGAAACTAACCAGCAGTGACGAAAATGTGCACTTACAAACATATGGAAATGTATAGGTGTTAAGACAAACATTATGGGTGAAATTACAATCTTGGCAAACATCTGAGTATTTTTTTTTGTACCTTTCCCTTTTTTTATCTTTCTCATTCTTCTTCTTTCTCTCTAGCTCTTTCTGACTGTGTCTTATCTTGTCCAAAAATGCTTCGAGAAATGGGTTGTTGGAAAGCGAGATAGCTGAGAGCTTGAATCCAGATAGGGAAAGCTGTGTGAGATTAAGGACCAAGCAAGCGGGAATAATATCTCCTTCGATGCCTAAGAAGATAGAAGTGGGTAAAATCGCAACTGTTGAGCTGGTTTTTGTTACCGGATAAATTAGGTATCCACGAGAGTAGTGGTAGGTTTCTACTAGAGTAGTGGTAGAATTAGGTATCCACAAGAGTAGTGGTAGGTTTCTACTACAGTAGTGGTAGAAATAGTGATGCAATTGTAAGCCTTATATAAGACACTAACGTTCAATGAATACAATGTAATCCAATAAGAGTTTATTTGACATGGTATCTGAGCCTCACCGATCTGCCTACTGCTTACCGTCGTCCTCAGCTCCTATCCTCAGTTTGTCGGTCTCTGAGCCTTACTGTTCTGGTGATGCCGTCCCTGCTGCCCATTCACCTGATACCACCCATGTTGATCACCCACCTGCTGTCGCCCAATTGCTCTGTTGCTATGTTCGGACATCGTCTGTTCGTTGCTACTCCTGTCCGTTCAGGCATCCCTCGATCATCTTCTGTTCAGGACGAACTGTTCTCCGTTCACCGCCGCTCCGCTCTGATCTGTTTGCTCTGTTGCTACTGCTACTCCCGAGTAGCCGACCACCACCGCCTGCTCCACCTCGTCCTCTTCTGCTCCGCTCCGCTCATTTCGCCACAGCTAACTCCGGTTCGTTCGCCCCGCCACAACTTGCCCTTGCCGCTCCCTGCAAGATTGCTTGCGTTTGAAAAATATGCTAAGGTTTTGCTGTTTTAATTTGGTTTTATGGATCCGGATAAGTTTTTAATATGGTTCTATGGTTAGTTCATTTTCTGGTCCTGTTTTATTTTCTGTTAGGATTTTCTGTTTGAGTTTGATTTTCTGGTCTGGTAGGATTTTCTACTCTAGTTCGGTTCAGTTCAGGTATGGTTTAGTTCTTAGGTTTTTGGTTTCTTGTGTCGACTTTTCAGAAGTCGAGGCAACTTTCTAGAGTCGTAAAACCTTTTTCCATAAAGGTTTCTAGTCGACTTTCCAGAGTCGTGCATCCGTGGTCGACTTTTCAGAGTCGACATGTCCTTCGCTATCCCGACTACCTCTGAACAAGTCGAAGTGTTGCAGATCTCTTCTGCCGACCTTCTATCAGTATCTGTTGTCGTCAGTCTCCAACTCCTATCTCCTGCCTCTATCCCAGTTCCTAATGCTCGCCACTATTCGTTGGTCTCCTCGTCGGTTACCACTGTAAGTCCGTCATCCTGTCGTCTGATCTCCAAGTGGTTGATGTCTTCATCAAAGCTATGACTCGACAACGACATCAATTTCTTGTTGGCAAATTGTTGTTAGTTGACTTATCAACATCAATTTGAGGGGCGATGCTACCGGATAGATTAGGTTTCCACTAGAGTAGTGATAGAATTAGGACTCCACTAGAGTTTGATAACTCAAATAGAACTCTCACAAAATGTTTAACTTTTCTTACTTTGAGTCATACACTAAACCAACAACAACAATGCCTTTATATAGGCATTCTACAAACAAGAACAATAAAAACTATTAATGGAGACTCTTAACCTTTCATCTACTAACTATGACTCTTGACTTTTCATCTACACAAAAACTCTTGACCTTTTATTTTCCTCTATTAACTTCTAACTTTAATACTCACTAAAAGCAACATTTATAGTTTATTATTCAACAAAACTCCCCCATAAACTTAAATGCTAAGACCATCCTTCATGCCGATCATCTTCTTGAATTTGTCGAAATATACCTTCGGTAGCGGTTTTGTAAAGATATCCGCAACTTGATCCTAACTTGCCACATGCACCAATTCCACACTTCCTTCCTTAACATGATCTCAGATAAAGTGAAAACGAACATCGATGTGTTTGCTTCTTTCATGGTTCACTGGGTTCTTTTCTAACTCAATTGCTGATTTATTGTCAACTTGAATCATAGTTGCACCTTGTTGCTTTAGCCCCATCTTGCTCAACAATTTTCTAAGCCATATAGCATGACATACACACCACGATGCTGCAACATATTCACCTTCACATGTCGAGAGTGTCACGATCGGTTGCTTCTTTGAAAGCCAAGTAAACGCAGTACCTCCCATATAGAACACATATCCCGCGGTACTTTTCCGATCGTCTATATCTCCACACCAATCGCTGTCGGAATAACCAACCAACTTGTAATCATCTGCTTTTGAGTAGAACAACCCGTGTGACACCGTTCCTTGGATGTACCGCAAAATCCGCTTCAACGTTTTCCAATGTGAATAAACCGGCTCCTACATGAACCGACTTAAAATGTCAACACTTAATGAAAGATCTGGCCTTGTGCATGCGAGATAGCGAAGGCTTCCTATCAAACTCCGATATTTACTCGCATCGACACGTTCTCCTCCATCGAACTTCGAGAGTTTTGTTCCGGGTTCCATTGGTGTTGAAACATAATTACAATTCCCCATCTTGTACTTCTTCAAAATCTCTTTTGCATATGTCTCCTGTGAGACAAAAATACCTGTCTCTACTTGTCTAACCTCCAAACCAAGAAAAAACTTCATATAGCCCAAATCTGTCAGCTCAAATTCCCGTGTCATTGTGCTTTTAAACTCTTCCACCATCTCACCATTATTGCCCATAAAAATAAGGTCATCAACATAAAGAGCAACAAATAACACAAATACCTCATCATAGTCGATTCCTGCCTTTTTCTTGTATCCTTTCGCAACAAGCCGCGCCTTGTACCGCTCTATCTCGCCTTGAGCATTCATCTTTTTCTTGAACACCCACTTTACACCAATAGGCTGACTTACTTCTGGCAATTCTATTAGCTCCCATGTGTTGTTGCGGCCAATCGCCCTAATTTCCTCGTCCATGGTAGTTTGCCACTTCTTGTCTCGTACCGCCTCTTCAAAATTAATATTTTCATCATCTTCCAAAAGACATACAAGGTGTGCCTCATTAGTTGAATCATACAAATCTTGCAAACTTCGAGTCCTGGGTTGTAATGGTTCATCTTCATCATCGGTAGTTTCAGAATCTTGTTGTTTGCTTGCAACGACGGATGATTCTCCATCTTTGATGTCAACTTCAGACGAATCGTTCCATCCTCATTCACTTGATTCGTTTACTCGCACATCACGACTCACCATCACCTTCTTATTTATCGGGTCGAATAGCTTGTACCCTTTTGTCTTCTCATCATACCCAATAAAAATGTACATTTTGCTTTTGTCTTCAAGCTTCGTTCTTCGTTGATCCGGTACGTGTGCATAAGCCACACTCCCAAATACTTTGAGATGAGAAACTGTCGGCTTTTGTCTGCTCCACGCCTCTTGTGGTGTTTGATCTTCTAACTTCAAATGTGGACATCGATTTTGTACATAGACAGCACATTGAACAGCTTCCGCCCAGAATTCCTTTGGCATCTTCTTGCTCTTGAGCATTGATCGTACCATGTCGAGAATAGTCCGATTCTTCCTCTCAGCCACACCATTTTGTTGAGGAGAGTATGGTGCAGTTAGAAATCTCCTTATGCCTTGCTCCTCGCAATACTCCATGAAAACCGTTGAAGTATATTCGCCACCTCTATCAGATCATATGGCTTTGATGTGCTTTCCAGTTGCCTTCTCCACCATCACTTTGAACTTCTTGAACACCTCGAATGTCTCAGATTTTTTTTTCAAAAAATAAACCCACGTTTTTTCGTGAGAAATCATCGATAAAGGTAATGAAGTACCTTTTACCGCTGAAAGATTCGGGGTTGATTGGTCCACATATGTCGGTATGAACCAATTCGAGATTATATTTTGTTTGATAATTTGCCTTCTTTTGAAACAAGGTTCTTGCTTGCTTGCCAAGCACACAATCTTCACAAAATTTGCCCTCATAGTCCATGTCCAGCAGCCCGTGCACCATGTTCTTCTTTGCTAGCATTTTTAGACCTCCATGATATAGGTGACCAAAGCAGAGATGTCATAGAGATGTCTTGTCTTCTACGTTGACTTGTAAACATTTTTCTCGCACGCATCTCAAATTGAGTTTGTACATCCGATTTCTTCCCATCTCGACAAGAGCAACCGTACGCCCATGCTTATCCTTCAAGTGTAGTACCCGATCTTTTATGAGTATCGAGTAACCTTTCTCCGTGAGTTGCCCCAAACTCAAAATGTTTGTCTTGAGATCTGGTACATAATAGACATCTTGGATTGACCCTATCAACCCATCCTTTCGTAAGTAACAAACCGTACCTTGACCTTTGACCTCCACCTTTGAAGCATCTCCAAACGACACATGACCATCTTCAATCTTTTTCATATTTTTGAATAAGTACTCGTGACCACACATATGGTTGCTTGCCCCCGAGTCGAGATACCACAACGTGTCATTGTTGATGTTGTCTTCATTTTGAGACATCAAGAGAAAACCGTCATTCTCTTCATCTTCCAAGGCCAAGTTAGTTGTTTCTTCCACCTTTTTATCGTATCGACAATCTTTTGCAAGATGCCCCACGTTACCGCAACTATAACATTTGTTGGAGTAGCAATCCTTCGCATAGTGACCATACTTGTGACACTTGTAGCACTCGATATTTGGATAGTTCGACCGACCGCCTCTTCCTCGACCGCATTCTCTTCCGCGCCAGTTTGGCCGACTCGACTGTTCATTCTCCTTATAGTATCCTTCATGACCGCCGCGACCTCTTCCACGGCTTCCACGACCACGCCCTCTACCTCAGAAATTTTGAGAATAGAGTACCTTTTCGTCTTTAATTGTCGCTTTGGTTTGGAGTGCTTGTTCTAGTGTCTCCTCCTTCTTTTTCTTCTTACGTTGTTCATGTGCCTCGAGAGAACCGGCAAGCTCGTCGACAGTAAGCGTCGCAAGATCCTTTGACTCTTCTATCGCACACACAACATTCTCGAAATTGTCGGTTAAAGATCTCAAAATCTTCTCCACAACTCGTGCATCGGTTATCGCTTCACCATTACGAATAAGTTAATTTACCACGACTTGTACACGCGTGATATAGTCGGATACAACTTACGACTCCTTCATCTTCATGCTCTCAAATTCGCCACGAAGTGTTTGGAGACGCACTTGCTTAACTCGGTCGGCTCCTTTGAACACCTTTTCTAATATGTCCCACGCTTCTTTTGAAGTAGTTGCACCGGCAATCTTCTCAAAGCCCGACTCGTCAACGGCACGGAACAACATGTATAGTGCCGCATTATCCTTCGATCGCGTCTCTTTCAACGCCTTATTTTGAGCCGCCGAAATGCCCGTGGTATTTTCTGGTTCTTCGAAACCTTCTTTCACCACCTCCCACGAATCTTGAGATCCGAGAAGAGCTTTCATTTGAATGCTCCAATTCTCATAATTTCCTCTCGTTAGTCGTGGTAACGACATATGACCCGTCACACTCTCCATTAGCTCTGATACCAATTTGATAACTCAAATAGAACTCTCACAAAATGTTTAACTTTTCTTACTTTGAGTCATTCACTAAACCAACAACAACAATGCCTTTATATAGGCATTCTACAAACAAGAACAATAAAAACTATTAATGGAGGTTCTTAACCTTTCATCTACTAACTATGACTCTTGACTTTTCATCTACGCAAAAACTCTTGACCTTTTATTTTCCTCTATTAACTTCTAACTTTAATATTCACTAAAAGCAACATTTATAGTTTATTATTCAACAGAGTAGTGGTAGGTTTCCACTACAGTAGTGGTAGAAATAGTGATGCAATTGTAAGTCTTTTATAAGGCACTAAGGTTCAATGAATACAATGTAATCCAGTAAGAGTTTATTTGACAGTTTTGAGATACTTCTACTCTTCTGTCTTGTCTAGTTTAAGGTACACAATCTGTTTGCTGTTTTGACTCAGAGAAGTTCTTCGATATGAGTAAATTTCATTGGCTTACATTTGAAGCAACAACGTTGCACAGGACCATGTTGGTACTCTTTTTGGTCTCTTATAATGATGATAGAATCAAACCCATCTTCTTTTCATGTACTTTTTAGTGTATGCTCCATTTCATGTCTTGTAGATAAGAACTAGTGTGTCACAAATGGAATCAGAACACCTCTTTAGTGTGTCACCGCAACCAGATTCTAGGTCTTCCTTCATGGCAGAGGAGTTTCTTCCATGGCTGAGGAAGAGGTTCATTTCCTGACGGGAAGGAAAAATGATTGGTTCGCCCTACATTTTCTTTAGGGGTATATGATAAAACATATCGACTTACTTTAGTGGGAAATCTCTAAAGTTTTTTATGTTGCTTCTTTTGTAAATTGGTTTTAAATCTGATGAGGTGGATAGAAAATAGCTCATATAACTTTGCATGGTGGTTCTTCTTTTTTTTTTTGGCAGAGGAAGACACTATCAACCCTCCCTCGAGTGCAAGATTTGAGTGGTGAAGATAAACAACTCATACCCAAAACAAGTAAGTTGCGATACTTTTAGCCTCCAATATTATCAAGTACTTATATTTTTCATAAATTTTCTGACAAAAAAACACACAAGTAAAAAATAACGTACATTTATAGTACGATTTTTGTCCAATTTTCAGTTTAAACCAAAATCTGAAAAATACAAATTCAAAACCAATGCCATTGTAATTGTTACGATTGCTAACTAGATACTCCAGTAATTTAATTAGCCTCTTGTTGTGTTCATAAAAAATGAATGAAAGAGGGTAAATAACAAATTGTTCTTTTGTTGATGCACTACCATACACTTTTCGATCATCTAATCAACTCATTTTCTTCTGCTTCTTCTTCTTCCTTTTCTTCCTATTCCTCTCCCTCTCTCCCTCTCCTCTTCCTCCTCCTCTTCTTCTTCTTTTATGGGTTTGTACGGGTGGAGAATCAAGACGTACTAGAATATGCAACTAATCTGTTAGTTTTATCTACTTGTTTGTATGGGTGGAATCAAGAGTTACTATAATATGCAAGTAATCTGTTTCATGCAACCACCTTCTATTAGGGATCAGGAGGAGTATGTTGTGATGTGGATATGCTTCATTTTTTCTACTTTGGTGCACAAGAGCAGACTAACAAAGAGCAAGTATGCCTAATTCCGTGTATGACCAAATAACTTCTTACTACTTATTGTAGTTTTCTTTTAATTAACAATTGAAGTTGAGAGATACCTTTTGATTCAGCAGAAGCCACTAATTAAGCATAAAGAAAAAATTGATGTTGTAAATACTGAAAGCAAACTTTTGCAAGATAAGGTTAAGTCTCTATATATATTGATACATCAAGGTTTTGCATATTTTCTATATAATGACGCAATAGTCATTATGGAAATGCTTCGTCCAAAATATATATTCATGCCTAAAAAGTTGACAGAGTATAATATTCTATTTCAGCATGAAGCTAGTTTTTTTGCTTTTGAAGATGCTGGAAAGAAATGAAGACTTAATATTCAAATTCATTTCTTGATGGCCAAAGTTATTGGTGATGCATTTATTACCTAGAAAATAACTTGATTTAGGTATTTAACTTTCTATATGTATTGAATGTAGGCTTGTTCATGAACTGGTTCGACCCCGAACCGGTTCCGAACTGAACTAGAATTGTTTAAAGTAAATCAGTTTTTAATTTGTTTTGGTCCACTAAAAGAACTGATCTATTTAACACATTAAAAACGGGTATGGTTAAAACCGATTTATGAACCGGTTCGAATTGGTTTGGTCTATTTTTTCAAAAAAATAAAACTCAGTTCTGGTTCAGTCAAAAATAGTTTCGGTTCGGTCTAAAAACATAATCATAGCAATAAATAGATATTCTTGAACATTTAACTACGGAGAATACATAATAAAAACACTCTTCTTTACTATTTAATCAATTAAGTTAGACCGGTTTGGTTTGTTTTGGTCGGTTCAAAAATTGTATAATTTTAATCCGGTTTGATTTGAATTTTTAGTATAAACTAGTACAAAAAATGAGTCGATGTGAACCAATTCGAACTGAATTAAATCAATTGTTTTAAACTGAATTACTTTAACCTTAAAATTCTGATTTTATTTTGGAACTAGTTCGGTCGAACCGGTTCAAACCAGATTAGATCCAGTTCAATTCGGCCGAACCAGTTTTTTTGAATAACACTAATTGAATGATATACTTGTAAATTATTTGGATGTGTTTGTATTAAGATGTACTAGATAATTTGACATAATACATTATGTTCTTTTTAATTTATTGATAGTGTTCAAATCTTATAGCTAGTGACATGGAAATTAAAAAAAAAAATACACTACGAATGTTTGCAGCTAACAACTAACAGTGGTTGCCACAAAAATATTGTGTTTAGTTGCGGTATCAACTGACACAATCATGTATTTTTAATGACAAATTGCAGTTGCCACTAGTCACAATGTTTTTATTATTAAGGGTTAATGGTCAAAGTGCCCCCTAAAGTTTGGCCGAAATTTAAGAATCCTCCTTAAAGTTTAAAATCCCCCCTAATGTTAAGAAATGATGAAAAATTCCCCCTAAAAGAGCATCCGACAAGGGGGGATTTTTCATCATTTTCAAACATTAAGGGGTAATTTTAACTTTAAGGGGGATTATTAAATTTCGGCCAAACTTTAGGGGGCACTTTGACAATTTACCCTATTATTAATATAGTGTATACGGTGACAACATTTGCTAACTCGCTAAACTTTAGTCACAGGATCTACCGGGGATAAGAAATATGTTGTCACTATTAGTTAGTGACAGCAATTAAGCTTTCAGTAGCAATTTTTTACCGTCGTTCTAGAACATTTTCCTTGTAGTGCAACTCCCAACGAATTTTATGACTAGCTCTGATATCTTCTAGTAACATCACCTATACTATAGTAATGTTGAGCCATGATTAAAATACAACAACCTTTATCGTGATTTTAAGATGTTATTATTGCATGTTGCATCTTGTATATAATTGACCAAGTACATGGTCAGAAATCTCCATGTAGTTCTCTATAATTTATTCTCACCCTCATTATTAGTTTTTCAAAATAGTAAATTAAATACAGTAATCATACTTCTCTCGAAACATATACATATTATAGATACTTATATATAATACTATCATGTATATTCATGCCACCAACTAATTAATAGAAAAGAGTTTCTGGTTCATCATTCCATTTGTTGAAAAAAGTTTGATAATCTTCATTAATTATGCCTCCCTGTCCAAATATGAATTTTCTTACGACTAGAAGTGTAAGGCTAGGCGGGACATATAGTCCGGGAATCTCTAAACGTGTATATACTCAAACCCGTACCACCAATTATAAACAATCAAAGAAAGTAAGCATTTAAAAAAAAAAAAAAGTTGACCTATATCTTCAAACATGTTGCTTGTTCTTCATATTTTTGAATCATGATTTTGAATAAGTGTAAAGTTAGTCTGAAAATCAAAACTTAAAAGTATTTATGTTGTTAAAAGTATGTAAAAATTGAATCATCAACCTAAATTTACTTTCCTTTCAATTTGTTTCGTAGAAAATATATACAAATTGAAGAGTAAACGATGCTCCGTTGGTAATTCAACTCTTTATTTGGTCCAAACAAATTGAGTAAGTGAATAATTGAATTACAATCCTACAAAAAAAATAAAATATCGAGTTTTGACATTTCCAGCCGAACTTGCTCAATCATAGTCAAATCATTGAATAATAACTTTGACCGAAATGTATGATCAAATTGAAAGTTAAACTCAACGTTGTTTGCACGTCAAATTAGTCAACTTAAAACCTGTGAAAACAATATAAAATAATTATATTATCCTCAATATTAAAAGTAGGGGATGTTTGATTGGGGTATTAATCATGTATTAGTATTAACTAATACATGTATTAATTAATACAATGTTTGATTGGAAATAATGATATATATTAGTTAATACACAATTATAGTGTTAATTGTGTATTAACTAATACATTATCTACCATGGTATTATTTAATACATAGTAAAAACTTGAAAATAGTATGAAAAAAATGTAATATGTTTGTCAAAATTCGTAAGTGATGCAACTTGCTTTGGGTTGCTGGTTTATGATATATTATGTTTCAAATTGTAAGTTCCAAATGAAACGTGAGTTTTTCGTCATTTGTTCTGTTAAAATTAGTCACGTGCAACACACGTGACGTCTGATTTGAATGTTATTAAAATAAAAATATTGAAACTGTCCTTACTTATGTTTCCCGGTCTATCCCTCTTTCTTCTCCACATTGTTTCACGTCTGCTACGTTCCTTCCTCCCTTCATTCCACATTTTCTTCTCCACAGGAATTGATTCTAACCAGCGCTGACCATCTCCGTTTTCCCTTTCTTATTGACCCTCTTGTTGTTTTCGGTTGTATCTTCGTACGGTGATTGTTGGTCTGAAACTCAACCTCGATTTAAGCTTAGTTGCGGAAGACATTACAATTCTGTGAATTCGACGAAAGGAGTTCAACAATTATGCAGAACTATGGTCATGGGCAGCTTCTAGGATCCGATATTCATGGATTCCACACATTGCAATGTGGGTTTCTTCAATTATAATCGGTGGTCAAGTGTTCGAGCTTTTGCGCGCGTGAAACTTTTCTATGGGTTGTTTCTTGTTCTTGAATTTTTTGAAAAGTATTTTTTTTTTGTTGGGAATTTTGGTTAGTGCTTACAAGGCAAGGGTAGGTACATGGTTAGATTAATATATTAGTGAGGAACATAGGTTTGATCTAAATGATATTATATGTAAGTAAATGTTAATTTTCTTGCAAAACTCAATAGTTATTTATTCAAGAGTCCTTGTGCATGTTTACTTGAGAGAAGTATTTATTCATGTAAGTATAAGGATGATGGCTTCGTCAGCCACTTCACAGACACGCTACAAGACTAAATTATTCGTGTTGATGATGATGAGTTGAATTATTTGTGAGGGAAATGACGAGTGATACAAGTCTTGATGACACTAGGGGAATGTCAGGTGACATTTTTGAATGATCCATCTGCAAAAGAGATAGATAGTATTCCAACTCCTGTAAATTAAAATATTAAAAGGATGGATTATGAGGTGCACCATTTGAAACACAAAGTTACTAATTCAAAAAAGGACACTATATGCACGAGTTAATGCATCTCAATCAAGCATGGGAAGAAAATCCATTTACGATTGAATTATGATCCTACTATTAATGTAATTATAACAAAGTATTAATGAAAAATTATCTATTGTGCAAATTATTAATCTAGCTTCCTTTTAGTTATGAATTCTAATACTTGACATTCAAAAAGGTATGGTTTAAGTAGTATTTTCCAAGTTCGTAACATGATTTCTATGTAAAACTCATAATTGGAAAAAATACAAGTCAATGGTACGTACATAGTTAGGTTAATATATCACTTAGGTTCTTATGTTTGATCGAAATGATATTGTTGGGTATTGATAGTGACGACCCAATATGGGAAAGGCCTCGAAGACCCAATAAATTTGCAGGGAGTGAAACCCATACCATTTAAACAAGGCCAACGCACAGTAAGGTTACTCGGTCCCTCATAAAGTGGTCCAGTATCGAATCCAAACTACAGTGGACGCCAAAGTGTCACTTCAGGTCGCCATTGGCCAAGGCCAAAGCCTCCCACTGCTCGCCATGGGAGTGCTCGCCATAGGAGTGCTCGCCTTAAATAGAGCCTTACCTCTCTCCTCTGGTCCCACCAACCGTTAATAAGGATATAGCCACGATATCCAGCATATCTCGGGCACATATTCACTAAAGATTAGATACGGTAACTGCAGTATCTCGCTGTAACCGCAATATCTACTATCTAAATCTTCAACAACACAATATTCACGAAGATATACAGTTACCTTATACGGTTTGGTATCTCCTACTCTATAAATACCTTTGCTTTACATACATTCAATACGTTTTGAGCTATATACACACATATACTCATTTAAGCATCAGAGAGGGACCCAGAGGCACCCCCTCTGTT
This sequence comes from Chamaenerion angustifolium, assembly GCA_946814005.1. Classification (NCBI taxonomy): domain Eukaryota; kingdom Viridiplantae; phylum Streptophyta; class Magnoliopsida; order Myrtales; family Onagraceae; genus Chamaenerion; species Chamaenerion angustifolium. The sequence goes on along the minus strand of OX328273.1, from coordinate 17,259,354 downwards.
GCGATCCCCTTCTTGCAGGTTCATCGGAGCTCAGGCGAAAGCGCGCGATCACCATCTCCTTGGCATTCAATTCATTGCCAGATCAGCATTCAGGAAATCACGATCCAACATTTGGCGCCGTCTGTGGGAAAACGAGCAAAACAGTCATACATACTCGCTCTAACCGCAATCATCGGAAAGAAGCTAACGAACAATCCTCGGATAGCTCTAATTCCGCTGCCGCTTCGCCACTCCACCAAGAACCTGCAAGCCAAGCAGTCTGTGATGCCGTCCCTCCGAGACCGGCACGTGAACAAATTGGCAATTCGAGAACGACCCATGTTCCAAACCTCGCAGAGATTCCAGATCGACAAACCATCCAAGTGGCTTGGGAAACCATTCAGGTAACCGCAGAGATGATATCCCTCTTGGAAACCATCATAGGACAGGCCCGCAGAAAAACCCCTGCTCCTCATGAAGATCCTCGTCCTACGGGGCCACCGGAATCAGAAACTGGAAATCTTGGCACCACAGCCCCTCAAGAAGATCAAGAGATGACCTTTGGACACCAATCCTTACCTACGGCCTCCACTGAGACGCCGGCGGTCACTCACTCTGTCAATCCATCAAGTTCTGCACCGACTGGAGGACAGCAACCCCAATTCACTCTTGACCAAGTTGAGGAGCTTATCACTAAGAGACTCAAAGAACAACGCGAAACCGTCATGACTCCTTTTAAGGAACGATCAACTCATCTCTTCACCACTGACCTGGTCGTCATCAAGACCCCAAAGGATGTCGTCGCCAGGGCCATCCCCGAGTATAGTGGTGGAGGCGCCCCCATTATACATGTTAATAAGCATGAAGCCTCTCTGTTGGGTAAGTCGACTGATCCGAATCACTTAGCCCTGTTATTTCTGTCGACCCTATTGGGTTCGGCGTTGTCTTGGTTCTTTGGTGTCCCTGCAGGATCAAGAAGGGTAAGAAGGGTCGAGAAAAGTCTAGATCGGAAAACCCAGTATCATGACATCCAGAGGTCCCCGAGTATTTCACGCCTTTAAACAGGCAGATCTCGGCGGTACTAGTCGAGATGGAAAGGTCTCTGGAAAGGCTACCGAGACCCCGCAAGAGTGGTCAGCCCATGGGGAATAACACCGAGAGCTATTGCAGATATCACAAGCGCCACAAAAAAGCCCTAGCAACAAAGTTAGGCCAAAAAGCCCTATCACCAAAGATAGGCCACAAAAAAGCCCTAACAACAAAGTTAGGCCACAAAAGCCCTGACGCCAAAGTCAGGCCAAAAGCCCTAACAACAAAGTTAGGCCACAAAAGCCCTGACGCCAAAGTCAGGCCAAAAGCCCTAACAACAAAGTTAGGCCACAAAAGCCCTGTCGCCAAAGACAGGCCAAAAGCCCTAACAACAAAGTTAGGCCACAAAAGCCCTGACGCCAAAGTCAGGCCAAAAGCCCTAACAACAAAGTTAGGCCACAAAAGCCCTGACGCCAAAGTCAGGCCAAAAGCCCTAACAACAAAGTTAGGCCACAAAAGCCTTGTCGCCAAAGACAGAACAAAAGCCCTATCACCAAAGATAGGCCACAAAAGCCCTGTCGCCAAAGATAGGCCAAAAGCCCTATCACCAAAGATAGGCCACAAAAGCCCTGACGCCAAAGTCAGGCCAAAAGCCCTATCACCAAAGATAGGCCACAAAAGCCCTGTCGCCAAAGACAGACCAAAAGCCCTATCACCAAAGATAGGCCACAAAAGCCCTAGCAGCAAAGTTAGGCCAAAAGCCCTATCACCAAAGATAGGCCAAAAAGCCCTAACAACAAAGTTAGGCCACAAAAGCCCTGACGCCAAAGTCAGGCCAAAAGCCCTAACAACAAAGTTAGGCCACAAAAGCCCTGTCGCCAAAGACAGGCCAAAAGCCCTATCACCAAAGATAGGCCACAAAAGCCCTGTCGCCAAAGATAGGCCAAAAGCCCTATCACCAAAGATAGACCACAAAATCCCTGACGCCAAAGTCAGGCCAAAAGCCCTAACAACAAAGTTAGGCCACAAAAGCCCTGTCGCCAAAGACAGGCCAAAAGCCCTATCACCAAAGATAGGCCACAAAAGCCCTGTCGCCAAAGATAGGCCAAAAGCCCTATCACCAAAGATAGACCACAAAATCCCTAGCAACAAAGTTAGGCCAAAAGCCCTATCACCAAAGATAGGCCACAAAAGCCCTAGCAACAAAGTTAGGCCAAAAAGCCCTATCACCAAAGATAGGCCACAAAAGCCCTGACGCCAAAGTCAGGCCAAAAGACCTAGCAATAAAGTTAGGCAAAATAAAAGCCCTGACGCCAAAGTCAGGCCAAAATTCCTAACAATAGAATTAGGCAAAGTCAGGCCAAAAAGCCCTAACGCCAAAGTTAGGTCAAAAGCCCTGACGCCAAGGTCAAAAAGCCCTGTCACCAGGAGTCGAACGCCCCCACGTAGAAACCACTCTCCAGCTCCGCCCGAGCAATTCGGCCCATCCCAGAGCAGGAGGGTGATAAACCTGATTGCTGTAAGGTTTGGTGCCGGAGGTGAGGGGTCCAATGCAAAAGAAGTCTATGCTACCCAAATCTCTACAGCTGTCCAACTGGGAAGAACAAAGACCTACAGTAAAAGGCGAACGAACCCACATCAAGGGTAACAGTTCCCTTACAAATTGGGCACAACGGAGCAGACGAACCAATAAGGTAACAGTCTCTCCAAAGAAAAGATTAAAAGGCGAGCGAATCTAAAGGTAATTGTCCCTTTGAAAAGCGAAGTTGAAAACAAGTATGGTAAAACTTCCTAAAGCTTTCCAGCTTCCTAAAAAGGCAAGCGAATCTTGGGTAACAGTTCCCCAGAAAGGGCGAACGAATCCGAGGTAACAGCTTCCTAAAAGGCGAGCAAATCTTAGATAATAGTTTCCTACGACTAGGCGAACGAATCCGAGGTAACAGCTTCCTAAAAGGCGAGCAAATCTTAGATAACAGTTTCCTACGACTAGGCGAACGAATCTAAGGACCAAAATCCTAAAAGGCGAACGAATCCATAAAGGATGACAGTTTCCTTAAAGGCATAATCCTTGGGTAACAGTTTCCTTAAGAAACATGGCGAAAGGAACGGACGAGCCGATAAGAGGCCACAGTCCTTCCCCCGAAACCTAAAGGAGCGAAAAGAACCTCTAAAGGGTAACGTTTCCTCCAAAGAAAGGTCCAAGACCCTTTGAATGAAAACAAAAAGGTGAGACTATTCTACAAAAGCTGAAGCGAAGTTGAAAACCTACGACTAGGCGAACGAATCCGAGGTAACAGCTTCCTAAAAGGCGAGCAAATCTTAGATAACAATTTCCTACGACTAGGCGAACGAATCTAAGGACCAAAATCCTAAAAGGCGAACGAATCCATAAAGGATGACAGTTTCCTTAAAGGCATAATCCTTAGGTAACAGTTTCCTTAAGAAACATGGCGAAAGGAACGGACGAGCCGATAAGAGGCCACAGTCCTTCCCCCGAAACCTAAAGGAGCGAAAAGAACCTCTAAAGGGTAACGTTTCCTCCAAAGAAAGGTCCAAGACCCTTTGAATGAAAACAAAAAGGCGAGACTATTCTACAAAAGCTGAAGCGAAGTTGAAAACCTACGACTAAGCGAACGAATCCGAGGTAACAGCTTCCTAAAAGGCGAGCAAATCTTAGATAACAGTTTCCTACGACTAGGCGAACGAATCTAAGGACCAAAATCCTAAAAGGCGAACGAATCCATAAAGGATGACAGTTTCCTTAAAGGCATAATCCTTGGGTAACAGTTTCCTTAAGAAACATGGCGAAAGGAACGGACGAGCCGATAAGAAGCCACAGTCCTTCCCCCGAAACCTAAAGGAGCGAAAAGAACCTCTAAAGGGTAACGTTTCCTCCAAAGAAAGGTCCAAGACCCTTTGAATGAAAACAAAAAGGCGAGACTATTCTACAAAAGCTGAAGCGAAGTTGAAAACAAGTATTGTAAAACTTCCTAAAGCTTTCAAGCAAGATAGACATCGGAAGAACAACCAAGTATTCTCGAAGTCAAACAAAAACCAAGGCTTACGAAACAAAAAGACCCGATATCAAAATTGGGCGAAAGACGTAACGCCAAAATTAGGCAAAAAGACCTAACGCCAAAGTTAGGCAAACCAAAAGACCCGAAAGACCTAATGACTGAATCAGGTGAAAGACCTAGCACCAAAGTTAGGCGAAAGACCTGAATCCAAAGTCAGGCACAAGACCTGTTATCAAAATCAGGCGAAAAGACCTAAGGAAAAAGTTAGGCAAATAAGGCCTAAATATAAAAATCAGACAGAAGTCCTAGCGCAAAAGGTGAGCAATCCGTCAAGGAGTCCGTTCTCTTATAAGTTGGGCAAAAATTGAGAAGTAACATCCAAAGCGAATGAATCCATATCAAAGGTAACAGTTCCTTTGCGAAACAAACACAAGAAAGTGGGCGAATGAACCTAGGGCGACCACTTACTAAAAGATGAATGAGCCTCGGGTAACAGTTCCCCGTGATTAGACGAACACTCCAAAGATCTAAAACCTTAACAAAGCGAACACATCTACAAAAGATGATAGTTTCCTTAAAGGTATGATCTTCGAGTAACAGTTCCCTTAAGAAACTTTGGTGAAGGGAATGGATGGTCCAAGATCCTATATGGCGAGACTCTCCTACATAAGCTAAAGAGAAGTTGAAAACAAATATGGTAAAACTTCTTAAAGCGTTCGAACGAAAAGATATCGGAAGAACGACAAAACACATTCGAAGTCGAAAAAGAGTAAAGGCTTACGAAATTAAAGGCGTTCATTATAATAATATCCGAGTCTGAAATCAAAAGAATAATTACAACTATCCCAAAAACAAAGGGAAGTAAAAGTGATTATCGATAAAAAGAAGGATGAGCAAAAAGCAGGAGGATGAACAGACTCCCTTGACCTGAAACTCTGCATCGACTCGGTCGCCTGAAGGCCTGAGACCTCAAGGTCTGGGTTCATCAGGGGATGCAGTCTCCTTCTCGGCCCCGGGGGCAGCCTCATTGCCAAGGAGCTTCCTTGGTGTAGCCGTTCTCAATGAAGTCCTGAAGAGACTTCACCTCCCAGAGAGGAAACTTGGGATCAATCCCTCGAATCTCGTCGACCAAGATCTGGAGGTAGGCAGCAGCCTCGGCCTTTATCACCTCCAAGGCGCAGTCAGAGAACTCCTCGGACTTCTTAAAGTCCTCGACCACGCTAAGGGGAGATGGGACAGCCTTATGATTTAAGGAAAGATGCTCCTGCTCAGCCATCGAGGCATCCCTCTGCACCCAGGACTCTTTCAGTTGAGCCCTGAGGTCACCATTCTCTGCCTCTAACCAAACAGAGTACTGGTCGACATCCTTGATCCAAAACTCATAGACGCCTAGGCAGCTAACAATCTCGTCTTAGCCCGCTTGGAAAATAGACTGATGAATTTAGGTCCTCAAGTGCGGTCAATGAATTTAGGTCCCAGACTGATGGGTCAGAAATTTATCCAATCAATAAAGACTGGCGCGGAATGATGAACCCCGACCTTGAGCGTCAGTTGTACGAACTGATGAATGCCCGCTAGCCCAAGCATCGACTCTGAAGTTTCCGCCCCTGAGCGGATTGAACAGAAGTTTGGTTGCCTATGATGTCGGAATAAGTCATCAATGATGTTCCGATCACTCCCCGACAGCTCTCCAAAGCTCGAAGGAGTATCCCGTTCTGGTTTAGAAAGCGTTTTCGAGGATAAAAAGATAGAGAGGAAAAATTGAAACAGAGGGCTGAAAGAATATATGAACTCTGGAATGCAAATGAATTGAGTGCGTAAAAGAATAAATGCTAAAGTTCAGCCTTTTTAGCCAAAACGAAGGAAACCGAACGGGCATGTAAGAAACGGCTCAGATAATGATTACACCCTTTTGGGTAAAACCAAAGTAATGTCAGAATTCCAAGGGTTACATCAGGGAGACAAAACGTTGGAACGACACGAAAAACTTGTGAGTCTGCGCACTGGTTACGGAAGACAAAGAGACAGACATTCCTCAAAAGTTCTCTCGACTTTCGCTAACTGTCCATTCATTAAAATGTTCAAAATCTTACACAAAAAAGGTGATTGCCAAAAGCTATACCAGACCTCTCCTAACACCCTCGCAACGATAGTGTTCGCCCAAAGAGTGAAGAATGAGCATCCATAAACCCTGGAAACCCAAAGCATTCGCCTAATGGGGTAAGGTATCACACATTCCGAAAAACTCTACGCAACCAAAATCGTTCGCCAAAGGATACAGAGCATCAAAAGGCACAAATAGCAGATAAGGAAAGCAAAAGATCCATTCCAAAAGTCACTATCTTAAACCCTATCACAGAATCAAGCTCGACCGAAGAAACTTCACTCAAGCTTCGGGGGCAAATGTTGGGTATTGATAGTGACGACCCAATATGGGAAAGGCCTCGAAGGCCCAATAAATTTGCAAGGGGTGAAACCCATACCATTTAAACAAGGCCAACGCACAGTAAGGTTACTCGGTCCCTCATAAAGTGGTCCAGTATCGAATCCAAACGAAAGTGGACGCCAAAGTGTCACTTCAGGTCGCCATTGGCCAAGGCCAAAGCCTCCCACTGCTCGCCATGGGAGTGCTCGCCATAGGAGTGCTCGCCTTGAAGAGAGCCTTGTCTCTCTCCTCTGGTCCCACCAACCGTTAATAAGGATATAGCCACGATATCCAGCATATCTCGGGCACATATTCACTAAAGATTAGATACGGTAACTGCAATATCTCGTTGTAACCGCAATATCTACTATCTAAATCTTCAACAACACAATATTCACGAAGATATACAGTTACCTTATACGGTTTGGTATCTCCTACTCTATAAATACCTTTGCTTTACATACATTCAATACGTTTTGAGCTATATACACACATATACTCATTTAAGCATCGGAGAGGGACCCAGAGGCACCCCCTCTGTTGCGATCCCCTTCTTGCAGGTTCATCGGAGCTCAGGCGAAAGCCCGTGATCACCATCTCCTTGGCATTCAATTCATTGCCAGATCAGCATTCAGGAAATCACGATCCAACAGATATTATATGAAACTAATGTTGATTTAGTTGCCAAACTCAATAGTTAAAACCAACATTCGAGGTACAAGGAACAAATATTGTGGTATAATTATTTAATAACAATATGAATTAAAACTCTATAAGCACCAGTGGTCTCGTGGTAGAATGATACTCTGCCCCGGTACATACCTGGGTTCGATTCCCGGCTAGTGCAAAAGCTCTAATGATGTGCGTCAACTGTTAGATAGGGTTCAACACATATTTCACTTGTTGTTGGAAAATATACGCATTTAGTGAGCTTTGTTAATAATATTAATATCCCGTGTTTATTTTGTAATAATGATATTATTTTTTGAATGAGTCCTTATGCATGTTTACTTGAGAGAAGTGTTTATTCATGGAAGTAAAAGGATGATGGCTTCATGCGCCACTTCACTGACATGCTACAAGACTAAATTATTTGTGTTGATGATGATGTGTGGAATTATTTGAGAGGGAAATGGTGACTGGGACAAGTCTTGATGACACTAGGGGACGTATTGGGCAACATTTTTGAACGATACATCTACAGAAGAGCTAACTAGCTTTCCAACTTTTGTAAAATGAATTTTCAAAAGGATGGCAACGATAAATATTCAGAGGTGCAACATTTGAAACACAAAGTTACTTATTTAAAAAAGGACACTGTAGGCAACCAACTAATGTATCTCACTGAACCTTGGAAAGCATATCCATTTTTGGGTGAGTTCTTATTATACTATTAATGTAGTTTTAACAAACAATTGCTGAAAAATTCTCTATTGTGCTAGTTATCTAGGTATCGTTCTTATAGTTATGAATTCTTAATACTTCACATTTAAAAAGGCATGGTTTAGGTAGTATTGTCTAGGGGTGAGCAAAGTACCCATTTGGACCCGGAACCGAACCGGAACTTCGGGTAGACGTTTTTAAAATCGGGTAGGTTCTGGTAAAAAAAAATTAAGAACCTCTTTTTTCGCTTCCGGTTCCGGTTCTCCTATATGGGTACCCTAAAGGAACCGGAACCGGAACCGGTTCTATATATATATATTAAAACAAAATAATTTATTTAATAAAAAGTAAAAACCCTAATAATCAATCAGTCATTAACATAACCCTAATTTGTCACTAATACTTCAACATAGCCGCAGCTCACTTTCATTGACTCATTATTCATTAACACTTCTAAGTGAGCAGCTCAGCTTCTTTGACTTCAGCACTCGCCAGTCGCCACGTTCTCACTTCTCCGTTCGTCGCCACTCGCCAGCAGGTCCAGCTTCTTCGACTTCAGCAGGTTCACTCGCCACTCGCAGCAGGTTCAGCTTCTTCGCCTCGATCGTTTGTTAATGCTCTATTTTTGATTTCTGTAAATTTTAAAGAACGTAGTCAAAATGCTAACTAGAATAATCTGTTAACTAGGCCATTTAGAATAATGAGTAAATGCTCTGTTTACTAGGCCAGTTAATAATCTGCTCGGTTGTTAATGAATAATGAAGAAATGCTCTGTTTTGAATAATGAGGATCTGCTCGGTTGTTAATGCCAGTTAATAGTCTAGCATAGCATCTCTATATTGGCAATATTGCTGCTGTTAACTAGCATATGTTAAAGATAACAAATTTCTGCTGTTTTTTCTATTTATTGTTTGCATTTTCACTCAAAAGTAACACCAATTGCACTGAAAACGACTACTCTATCTCCTCGAATATATTTATCTCCTCTCTGTACATTTTTTATTAATTTCTTTACTGGATTGGAGACTGGAGTCCAGTTTAGTGTTGTTGAATGATAGGTTGGTCAGCTCCATTGCCTTTGAATTTGATTAGTACGTTTCTTCTCCCACTCTCTCTCGCGCGGTTACTGCATACCTTATTTCTGCAATATATGTCTCCCTGGTCCCCTCACCCTTATTCAGCAATAGTCTAGCATAGTCTAGCAATAGTCTAGCATCTGTTAACGAATGTATATTAATATATAAGTTGCATATTGCTGAATATATAAGCTGCTGTATATTGCTGAATATATAAGCTGATGTATATTGCTGAATATATTGCTGAATCTTAGTTGTTTGTGAATTGTGATTTGTGACAGATAATGAATAACAACGATTCAATTAGTTGCAATGCTATCGAATCTGATTCTGCAACTGGACCGAGAACAAATACTGCCCCCGTTATTGCATCGATAACAAGTAGTGAACTGTCATCAAGTATGAAACATAAGCAAGGGGGTAGAAAAAGAAGTCGATTTCAGGTATGGTTTCATTATAAAAAGGTTTATAATGCTGAGAAGAAGATTGAGGAAAGCATATGCAATTACTGTCATGATGGGATCAAATATCATGTAACTAATGGTACATCAGCTATGTGGAAGCACTTGAAAAACTGTAGCAAATATCCTGATAATGTTGATAAGACACAGAAGCTTTTGTCATCGACTTTCCAACCAATGAAATCTGGTGATGTTTTTGCTGCTAATACACTTGGAACATGGAAATTTAATCAAGAATTGTGTAGACATATGCTTGCTAGGATGGTCATTGTGGATGAGCAACCTTTTTCACTTGTTGAGAAAGAAGGTTTTAAGGATTTTGTTTCAACACTACAACCTTTATACAAGCATGTTTCACGATTCACTGTGGCTAGAGATTGCATGAAACTGTATGCTAGTGAGAAGATTATTTTGAAGGGGCACTTAAATAAGATGAAATCAAGAATTGCGTTAACCACTGACATATGGACTTCCGTTCAAAATCAAAGTTACTTGTGTCTCACTGCGCATTTTATTGATGATGACTGGAAGTTGCATAAACGCATCCTGAACTTTGTTGTGATGTCTAGTCATAAGGGTAAAGATATTGGGAAGATGGTTGAGCAATGCATTCTTGGTTGGGGGATAAGAGATAATATATAGTATACAATGCATCATCTAATGATGTGGCTGTTGGGTATTTGAAAAATAAGCTGAAAAATGTACTTATCTTAGGTGGTGAATTTTTTCATGTGAGATGTGCAGCTCATATATTGAACTTGATTGTGAAAGATGGATTAAGAGAAATCAATGAATCAATTGCTCGCATTCGTAATGCGGTTAAGTATGTTAGAAGTTATCCACTTAGAGCTAAGACATTTGAAGAATGCATCAAAGAGGAAAGAATCACATTTAAAGGATCTGTTTGTCTAGATGTCACTACTAGATGGAATTCTACATATCTTATGCTTGAAGCTGCACTTAAAGTTAGACAAGCATTTTTAAGGCTTGAAGATGATGATGAAGTAGGTTTTGTGAAGGAACTTGATGGTAATGTTCCTAGTATTGAGGACTGGGAGAATGCGAGAATATTGACATTGTTCTTGAAGAACTTTTATGCAGCTACCAAAAGAATTTCAGGAAGTTTGTATGTAACTTCTGATAATTATTTTGATGAAATTGAAAGCATACTTACAACTTTGAATAGTTGGGAAAATGATGCTAATTACAATCTCAAGTCAATGGCTGGGAAAATGAGGGAGAAGTTTGATAAGTATTACGGGAAAATAGAGAAAACAAATGTCATGGTTTTGATTGCTGCCATATTAGATCCTCGACATAAGTTGAAGTATGTTGAATATTGTTGCGGGTTGATCTGCAGTGATCCCTTGATAGTTGCAAACATGGTTGCTCAAGTTAAAAGTGCTTTAGACCGTCTCTATGCCTTTTATGAGAAAAAAATGAACTCTTTAGAGATGCAGGATGATCTTTTGGATGATGTCGATACTTATGAACCATGTGATGGTAGTGATGGTGGTGGAGTCGGTGATGGTTGTGTCCCTCTTGTTGATAGTATGGATCCATCAAAGATAAGAGAATGGTTTAATAAGCAGAATGATATGGACTTTGACGTGACATCCCAAAATGATTTAGAGAGGTATCTTGAAGAGAAATGTGAAAAGGATACTAAAAAAGATTTTGATTTACTGTCTTGGTGGAAAGAAAAGAAAACAGTGTATAAGGTGCTTGCTATGATGACAAGAGACATTTTAGCAATTTTGATCACTACTGTAGCATCTGAATCAACCTTTAGCACATCGGGGCGTGTGCTTGATCAATTTCGTAGTTCACTGAGTGTGAATCTTGTGGAAGCATTAATTTGTACTCAAGATTGGCTTAGAAGATCCCCATTGCCTATTACAATTGAGCAATACATGGAAGATGCTGAAAAATATGAACAAGGTATTCATTATTCAATATTCTATATTCATGACTTATTTACTTCATTTTGGTTATATATCACATAGTAATATAGTATTAACGATTGTCTATTAACATTTTTTTCTGTTTTTTTTTCATAGATCTTAGTGGAATTATGGACGTGGAAAATATTGGTACATGAAGAAATACGTTTTGTGTTTGGAATTGTGTGTTTTGTTACATTATTATGAGACAATGTAGTGATTTTGAAATGTGGTTTGGAGTTTGGACTGTAATTTGGAATTGTATATTTGGGAACTATTTGGTTTGTACTTTAATTTAGAATTGTATGTGTTTTAGAACTAAAATGGATTGTGTAATTGGTATTAAACCTGAATTGGAACTGAACCGGGATCGGAACCGTCTGGAACCGAACCGGAACCAGTACCGATTCGGAACCAAACTGGAACCGAATCGGAACCGAACCGAGAATGCGCATCAACCGGTTCCTAACAGGGTACCCAGAACCGTTTGTACAAACAGGTTCCGTGTAGGTTCCGGTTCCAAAATTTGATACTCAGTTTTAAACTGGGTAGGTTCCAGGAATCCCTAAATTTACAGGGTACCCGGAACCGCTCACCCCTAGTATTGTCCAAGTTAAAAATACAGAAACTATTATGACTAAATAAAGTATTTATAAACAACGTTGTGTAGTTGCATTACTCAATAAATTTAACATAGATGTAATAAAGATGCTATCAATAATAAACGTTTAAAAACTTAAAAAATAAGTTGAATAATATTAATTAAAATTGTATTAATAACAAAAATACTTTTATTTTAAAAGTGGAATTAATTTTATTAATATAATTTAAAAATAGATTAATTTTATTTATTCATATAAGATTTATATTAGATTTAAGAGTAAAATATCACATTGCTCCCTAAAGTTTACTCCGTTAAGTTTACTCCATTTTTAAGTTTCCCTCTTAAAGTTTAAAATTTTAAATTTTAGTCCTAATGTTTGGACGGAATGAAAAATACCTCATTTCCGTCAATTTGTCATTTATTCCTCACGAAAATGTGGTCATGTCACACGTGACTATTTTAATACTCTTAACTGACCAAACTACCCTCCATTAACTACGGTAGGTTGTTTTTTAAGATGCCCAGAAACATTAAGTATACTCATCAACATATGACATTTGTTAAATAATCCCCCCTCAAATTTATAAAAGAATAGGAGTTTATACATTCATTTATAAAAGATATAGCTACGATAAAGAAAACAACCTAATGTTCGAAGCATAAGCGACAGTACCATTATACAAACAACATTCCTTATGAAATAGATTCAAAATGCAGAAGATAAAATGTGGCGTAACAATTTGATAACATCAGTTTCGCGGTTACCACTTCAGTTATTTCAAACCCAAGCGCACTTTTAAAAGTTTTTTTTCAATTTTATCTGCGCAGAATGAAAAATTGGTATACGTAGGGGTTGTTTTAATCATATCTCATGGCAACATTCAGTTCCTTGGCATCAATAGTTCCTTGGCATCAATAGTTCCTAGCAACAAAGTTCAATGAGACAACTTATGATAAAATGAATGAAAAAATTGCACGAATGTATGAATCAATGATTCAGTTCAAAATCTGAGTGATCGGTGTCAAACAATTCAAATGCTTCTTTGATCTCTTGCATCTTCTGCCGGGTCAATCCATGATGACGCTTCAGATTTTCCTTTCTAGAAACTGCTCCTTCCCGATACATGGATGCCTGATCATTTACCAGAAATAAACTTATCATTCATTGAACAAATTAAAGAATTACAAGAATGAACAATTACCTGACAAAATAATGTATATAAAATCAGACCTTGCTTCAATTTCAACATACATAAATTCGTAACTTCAACCCAAAGCAAAATTTACTCCATAAATTGAAAAGTGAAATTCTTAGAAGTAGTTTCTAATTTAGAAAACCCGGAAAATACATAAAAAATTTAGACAATGGATACTTTGGGTCCATCACTACAACTTAACTAAGGTGGGCAAGTCACTCACCAAGTGGGCAAGCCATTTATCAAAGTGTGCAAGGCACTCAGCAAAGTGACCAAGTCACTGAAGATTGTCATATTTTTTGGTCTATAAGAAGCCAACAATGTTGAAGGACAGAATAAGCACAAGAAAGAGAGAAGAGTAAGAAATGGTTGTTGGAGTGTTGAGTCTGTGAGAGAAAAATAGTGTTGTATATGTGAGCCATAACTATGGAGTGAGTATTTTAGAGTGCGAGCGATACATAGTGTATGTTTGAGTGATACACTATTTATCTATAGTGAAAGTGGGTGTGAGCCGTGGACGTAGCCAAATTGGTGAACCACGTAACTCCTTGTCTCATGTGCATTTTTCTTTAGCCACTAAATCCCAAGGTCCTGCGAGGCAGAAATTAGCAGCATCTAATTTCCCAATAATTGGTATCAGAGCTTTTGGTTGGCGAATCGAAACCACGACAGACGTTTACGAAATTATTCTGCGAAATAATTTTTGTATTCATCCTATTTGTTCGAGAGTGAGCAATGGTGTCAGAGAAAGAGCCCAAAATTTCTCATTTTGATGGCACAAATTTTGGATTCTGGAAAATGCAAATAGAAGACAGATTGTGCCAGAATGATCTTTATTTACCTTTGGGTGACAAACCAGAGGAAATGAAAGCTTTAGAGTGGAAGTTGTTGGATCGAAAATCTCTCAGAACCATAAGTCTATCACTATCAAAGTCAGTAGCCTACAACATCAAAAATGAAAAGACAACCGCGTCTCTCATAGCGACCCTCTCTAGTATTTACCGTGCATGTCTAATTCTTGGGCAGTTGCCTAATAGTTGGATAGGCACAGTCACTGCAATCACTTGATCTGTTGGAAAGAGAAAACTGTAGTTTGATGGTGTAGTCAGCACCATTACGACTGAATAAATTCGAAATCGGTCAAATGGTACTTCTAGCTCAACGTCAGTTTTGAATGTAGAAAGAAGGAACAGATATTCAAACAAGAGTGGAAGGGGCAATAAGTCCAAATCCAAAAATGGCAAGTCACAATCTCGAAATCCCAAAAATTTCAACAATCAAAATCAGAACGAGAAGGTGATCGAATGTTGGAACTGCGGAAAAATCGTGAACTACAAAAAATCAGTGTAGATCCCCGAAGAAAGAAAAAGAGGCAGGCGATGTATTGATATGCTCTTTGGAAAGCAAATCACAGTCATGGATGCTAGACTCCGGAGCTTCCTTCCATGCAACCGAAAACAAAGAACTCTTAGTGAGTTATTCATCAGGCAACCTTGGTAAGGTATATCTTGGTGATGATCAACCCTGCGACATGGTTGGAAAGGGTGATGTACATATCAAGTTGAATGTATTTGTGTGGAAGTTAAGGGATTTGATACACATTCCTGACTTGAGGAAGAACTTGATCTCTGTGGGCCAGCTAATAACTGAAGGTTACATCACAACCTTCAATGGTGATACTTGGAAGGTTTCCAAAGGTGCAATGGCAGTCACTCATGGCAAGAAGAGTGATACACTCTATACGATGACAAACACTTGTGGGTCAATTACAGTTGTAGACAACAAATATGATCCAAATCTATGGCACCAGAGACTTGGTCACATGACTGACAAGGGTCTCAAGATCATGCATTTCAAGGGAAAAATACTAGACCTACAGTCAGTTGACACTGACTTGTGTGAAAGTTGCATCTTTGGGAAGCAGAAGAGAGTTCGCTTCATAAAGAGTGGCAGATAATCAAAGCAAGAAAAGCTTGAGCTAGTTCACACGGATATCTTAGGCCCAACTAGGGGTGAGTGGTTCCGGGTACCCTGTAAATTTAGAGGTTCCCGGAACCTACCCAGTTTAATACCGAGTATTTAATTTTGGAACCGGAACCTACCCGTTTAATTTTGGAACCGGGACCTGTTTGTACAATCGATTCCAGGAACCCTATTAGGAACCTGTTTCTTTTCATCCCAGTTCGGTTCCGGTTTGGTTCTGGTTCAGTTCTGATCCAGTTCCGGCTACACAATCTATTTCAGTTCCAAAATATAAACAATTCCAAATTAAAGTCAAAACCGCACATATCCCAAATATACAATTCCAAATTACAATCCAAACCACAGTTTCAAATTACTAAATTGACTCATAATAATGTAACAAAACATACAATTCCAAACACAAAACCTATTTTTTCATGTAGCAATATTTTCCACGTTGTCCATAATTCCACTAAGATCTATGGATAAAGAACAAAAAAAATATGTTAATAGTTAATATCATGTGATGTAAAACCAAAATGAAGTAAATAAGTCATGAATCAGTAACATAATCATCAAGTTATCCAAGAAGCAAACACAAACAGAACCTAAGTTATCCAACAAAAATAAACTCTTCAATTTTATGATGTCGAATTGAATGATTTCATCGAAACTAAAAAAAAAATGAACCCGCAGCATTCCAATGTCAATAAGCAATACTCAATGACTCTGTTTCACCAACAACACCAAGTATATAGATACAAGCATTGTATATAGAGAAATGAAGAGTCCCGTTCACATTCAAGATAGTTCGACATGATCCCATTGCTCGATTATCCAACCCAACTGATGCAAACACACAGGAGATGATGGCTTGTCTAACATATGGTTTACCTCCCTGGTAAGAAGATTCTAGCTGCTTAACAACTTCATCAGGCATGCCTGCCTTTTACATAGTAAAAAAAATCACCTTGAACGTCCGACTGTCAGGCAAAATCTTCTTCCTTAACATTTCATACAACAACTCACCTAACTCAAGCAGCATACCACTCCTACTATAACATGTCATTACCTCATTATACAAGTTACAATCCCTAAGAAAATTTGCATGTTTCATCTCCTCAGCAACCTCGCTAGCTTCGTCAAACATTGTCATATTCTTGTATAAGGACATCATGGTTGCAAATGAAACCACATCCGTCAAAGCCTTCTCCAGCATATCCTTGAATACTAGCTCTGCTTCTGATACCATGTCCAGATTTGCATACACATTGATGATACTATTTGATGCAATTGTGCTCCGCCCACTGTCCATCCTCTTCATCATCCCGTACACAGATTTTGCTGCATCCACAGATCCCATCATTACATATACCTTACTAAGTGAGGTCAACACGATGTGATTTGGTAGAATTCCACTTTATCTCATCCCCCGCAAGTACTGAAGAGCTTCTTTGCTTAGCTTTCTCCTTTGCTCTTCTAACTTCTCCCTATAACTTATATATATATCTTTGTTTACCTGTCAACACGCTTTAAGATGGGGAAAGGGGGCGCTTGAAGATGGTGAAGATGGTGCTTTAAGATGGGGAAGAGGAAGAGAGAGAGACCTTGAAGGCGGAGCGAGTGACATAGCTGAGTTGGAGGAGCGAATGAAATGAAGAGAGGCGAGAGTTGAAGTAAAGACTGAGGTTGCGGTTCTCTTCACATGACAAGTTTGAGGCTTCCTTTTAGTATTAGGGTTTCTTTATTTTTTTAATATATATAGAAAGAGAGAATCGGTTCAGGTTCCTGTTACTTTCGGGTACCCATATAAGAGAAGTGGAACCGAATAAATAGGTTCTCAATTTTTTTTACCCCGGAACCTACCCTATTTTTAAAACGTCTACTCGAAACCTACCTGAAGTGTCGGTTACGGATAGGTTCTGGGTCAAAATGGGCAATTTGCTCACCCCTAGGCCCAACTACTGTCTTATCCATTAGCGGGAAGTCAAATTTCTTGAGTTTCATTGACGACCATTCCAGAAAGGTATGACTTTATTTTTTGAGACACAAACCAGAAGTATTTGAAATGTTCAAAATGTGGAAAGCCATGGTAGAAAATGACACAGGTCTAAAGATCAAGAAATTGAGATCTGATAATGGTGGCGGGTATGATGACATGGAGTTCAATAAGTTATGTTATGTTAATGCCATCAGACTAGCAAGGACTAGCAGAATGGATGAACCGAGCATTGAGTGATAGAGCCAGAAGCATGTGTATACATGCATGACTGCCCAAGTAGTTTTGGGCAGAGACAGTCAATACAGCAACTTACTTGATCAACCGAGGACCATCAATACCGCTAGAGTACGTAATACCAGAAGAGGTATGGAGCGGAAAAAAGATAAAAGGACAGAAATACACTAAAGCCTAGTAGTGCAAGGACAGAAATACACTAAAGCCTAGCAGTGCAACACAAATCGATCCCATGTACGTTGATCCAGATGATATCCTGGATAGAAGTATAGTGCAACAAACAGATGAGAGTCCTCAGTCAGAGAAACAGATATCGCAGAGCAACACACAACAAATTTATCCACCACAGTCTTCATCACCATCTCCTGTATTAAGGAGATCTTCACTACCTCCTATACCAAATAGAGGGTACATGAATTATTTGCTGCTTACTGATGCAGGAGAACTTGAATGATATGATGAAGCATATCAAGTGGAATATTCTAACAAGTGGAAGCTTGCAATGAATGAAGAGATGGAGTCTCTTATGTCTAACAAGACATGGGAGTTAGCTGAGCTACCTGTGGGATAGAAGGTCTTACGCAACAAATGAGTGTATCGAGTTAAGGAGGAACATGACAGTTCCAAAAGGTACAAGGCAAGACTTGTAGGCAAAGGATTCCAGCAGAAGGAAGGTATCGACTACACCGACATATTTTCACCGGTTGTGAAACTGACTACCATTCGGTCAGTTTTAAGTATTGTTGCAGCAGAAGACTTGCAATTTGAGTAGTTAGATGTAAAACTGATTTCCTCCATGGTGACCTTGAGAAAGGGATATACATGGAGCAGACTGAGGGTTCTCAGAACGTGGCAAGGATAAACTCGTGTGTAAATTGCAGAAGAACTTGTATGGACTGAAACAGGCTCCAAGGCAATGGTACAAAAAGTTGGATAGGTTTATGCAAACGAACGACTATTTCAGATGCAATGCTGACCATTGTTGCTAGTACTTCAAAAGATTTGAGTCCAACTATATTATTTTGCTACTTTATGTCGATGACATGTTAGTGGCAGGTTCATATATGGGTGAAATCAAGCAATTGAAGAAGAAACTATCGAGTGAGTTCAACATGAAGAACTTGGGCGGAGTAAAGCAGATTCTTGGCATGAGAATCAAGAGAGACAAGTCAAATGGTACTTTAGAGCTATCTCAAGCGGAGTACATTGGGCGTGTTCTCAAAAGGTTCGACATGAGTGATGCTAAACCAGTTAACACACCATTGGTTAGTAATTTTCGACTATCCAAGGAACAGTCACCCAAGACGGAAGATGAAAGGAACTTCATGGCTAAGGTTTGATATGCCTCATCCATTGGAAGTCTCATGCCATGGTTTGCACAAGACCGAATATTGCTCATGCAATGGGAGATGTGAGCAGATTCATGATTAATCTTGGAAAACAACACTGGGAAGCAGTCAGGTGGATACTAAGGTATCTGAGAGGCACCACCGATAGATGCCTGTGTTTTACAAGAAACGAGTTGAGACTACAAGGCTTTGTAGACTCAGATTTTGCTGGTGAGGCAGACAACAGGATGAGTACTACCGGTTATGTATTCACATTAGGAACTATTGCAGTCAGTTAGATTTCACAGATACAGAAGATCGTAGTGTTATCTACCACAGAGGGGGAATACGTAGCAGTTACTGAGGCAAGCAAAGAGATGATCTGGTTACATGGATTGTTAGTAGAATTGGCTCTAAGGTAGACGAAGAATGTTTTGCACAGTGACAGTCAGAGTGCTATACATCTGGCAAAGAATTCTGCATTTCATTCAAGGACCAAGCATATCAAACTTTGTTATCACTTCGTCAGATCTCTACTAGAGGATGGAGTTTTAACACTTGAGAAGATCTAGGGCAGCAAGAACCCAGCTGACATAATAACCAAGACATTTTCTACAGAGAAATTGAAAATTGTGCTCAGCTTCAGTGGATCTTCAAGAATAGAAGACAGGAGAGCCTTACACCCAGTTCACTCATGGATACATTGGTGGAGTTCTAAAGCATCCAAGTGGGAGATTGTTAGATAATGGAGACTTTCAGGCCACCACCACCACTCAACTGAAGTGGGCAAGCCACTCACGAAAGTGGGCAAGTCACTGACCAAAGTAGGCAAGACACTCAACAAAGTGGCCAAGCCACTGAATCTTGTCATTTTATTTGGTCTATAAGAAGCCAACAATGTCGAAGGAAATAATAAGCACAAGAAAGAGAGAAGAGTAAGAAACGGTTGTTCGAGTGTTGAGTCTATGGGAGAAATATAGTTTTGTATATGTGAGCCAAAAATACGGAGTGAGTATTTTAGAGTGTGAGCTATACATAGTGTATGTTTGAGTGATACACTATTTGTCTATAGTGAAAGTGAGTGTGAGCCGTGAACGTAGCCAAATTGGCGAACCACGTAAATCCTTGTCTCATGTGCATTTCTCTTGAGCCACTGAATCCCAAGGTCCTACGATGCGAAAATTAGTCGCATCTAATTTCCTAACAAAAATTCCAAATAACTAAGCAACATAAAGAAAAGCAGACAATTTTACGCATCAGGACGAATTCCACATCAGAAATTTCAGCCACAATGCAACACTAGCCAATGAAAATAGTAACTGATTTCTCTTCTCAATCGTAAATTCTCCCCAAACCGTTTACTCCATTGAACAATTAACTTACTGACAGAAATGATAAAGAACTACAATTCAGCTGCAAGTTCGATCCAATAGTAGAAAAGGTAGAACTCTAACCTCGTTCAAGAAATTGAGCAAGATTTCTGTATAACAAATCAAAACGCATCAAGGAGGAAGAAATCGACGAACGGGAAACTTCAAATCTACTTCGATCAAACAATGTTGAAGTTGCAAGAGAGATTGAGACTTGAAATGGGAATGATTATGCAACATGCTGATTCAGAGACCCATTAGATCGGTTTTGATCTTCATCAATAATGTTGTTGCTCATCCTGCCTCCGTTGCTCATCCTCCCTGAGTTTGGAATTAAAGAACCACTGCTCCTATCTTCTATCAAGCTACTCCAGTCAGAATACATAGAATGGAGTGCATCCATTCAAAATATTAAAAAGTCACGTGCAACTTACATTACCACATTTCTGTCAGTAATGAACGACAAATGGACGGAAATTAAGTATTTTTCATTTTGTCCAAACATTAGGACTAAAATTTAAAATTTTAAACTTTAAGGGGGAAACTTACAAATGTAGTAAACTTTAGGAGACAATGTCGTATTTTACCCTAGATTTAATTTATATAACAATAACTCAAATAATTTTAATTTTTATATTTAGAGCGCCAATCAAGTTTTGTAATATACATAAAGCGCCACCCAATGTTGCTATCAAGTTTCAACCAATGCGTGCAGTAATTTGTATAAGGACAAAGTACGACATTGCCCCCTAATGTTTAATCAGATTTTCATTTTTCCTCATAAAGTTTAAATCGTAAAATTTCATTCCCTCATGTTTGGCCAAAGTCTAAATTTTCCCCTCCATCAACTTTTTCATCCAAATTTAACAAAATTAATTTTGAAAATTGCAAAAATAACATAAAACTTTCAAAAATGTCACAACTTAACCATCCCAAACTTTTTCAAATGTTACATTTGAGTACTAATTCGATCGGGACTCGATTGAACCTCAATGCTCGGGTCTGGGTCTCGACCTAGACTGACCTTCCATGGGTGGGGGACCAAGTTTGAATCAAGACCCAGATTCGAGCCCTTCCAATTGGGGCTTAATCGACCCTCGGTCGAACCAGCCCCCAATTCGATTGAGGCTCTCGTCTTGGGTTTGACCCAGACCTGGTCCCCTACCCATGGGAGGTTAGTCTAGGTCGAGACCCAGAACCGAGCCCCCTCGATTGAGGCTCAATTGAGCCCCAATTGAATTGGGACTCAATTGTAACATTTGAAAAAATTTGAAAGGGTTAAATTATGATATTTTTGAATTTTTTTTTGTTATTTTTGCATTTTTCAAAGCTAATTTGGTTAAATTTGGATGGAAAAGTTTATGGAGGGGAAAATTTGCCCAATGACCAAACATTAGGGGTGGCAATCGTGTCGTGTCGTGTCTAAACATGTCTCGTGTCTAAACAGATAAATTTTAAACGTGTCTAAACGTATAAGTCGTTTATCGTGTCTAAACGTATAGAGTTGTTTAGACATGGTTTCCATTAATCTCAAATTTATATACGCTTTAAATCAGATATATACACAAATTCATATATATACAAATCCAAATATACAAAGTAAGGTCTTCATAGTTCAATATTACAAAGTAAGTGAGTATTTTAATATTTTATTATTATTATTATACTTAAATGTGTCTAAACGTGTCACATGTATACAGATATCCGCAGATCTGAGTTGTTTAGACATGATTAATAATCGTGTCTAAACATATAAGAGTTGTTTAGACACGGGATCCATTAAGGTCAAACCCATATACGCTTTAAAGCAGATTGTGTCGTGTCGTTTAATCGTGTCGTGTCAGAAATTGCCAGCCCTACCAAACATGATGGAAAATAAATTATGATTTAAACTTTAGGGGGGAAACTCGAAACCTGATCAAATATTATGGATAATATGATATTTTATTCTTTGTATAAATATATTTTTAAAAATAAAAATAAAAAACAATATTAGAGGCATCACTTATGTCATGAATATTAAATGCAGAGAAATTAGAGTTGATCATGGGTGGGTCGAGCTAGTCTTGGAGTTAAGACTGAAACCGAAATTTAGGTATTGACATCTGGAGGACCGAGACCAACTTCAAAAAAAAAACGCCCGAGTCGGTCTTGCTTGACTCGGGTCGGTCTCGATCTTGGACCAATTATTTTTGTCCAAAACAAAACTGATCATGTAAGAACAAAACAATTGTGGATGGACAAACGACCATGGAAGAACAGAACGGGTGCTCACCCACGTACTGCTGCCACAACATCTTTCAGACCTTGCATAGTAAAGACAAAAGTTGTGTTGAGGAAGAGAGAACTAGGTGATGACACTGAGATGAGGCAGATAGGATGAAGCAAACAACAACAGAAAAGAAAAACCGAAGAGACGGAGGGAAGCTGGAAGATGAAGATGGAAGACAGGAAGGTGGATGGAAGAGACTCTGTCTGTCGTCTGAGCAATGGATGCAAGATGGAAGACTGTCTTTCCCTAGACAGAGTTGTCTGTCTGAGAATACTTATGATTCACAACACTTTGGGAAAGTCTGGCCGGTCCAGCCCTAGTCGGGCTTTTGGAAGGAAAACAAAGTATGAGACCGAGCCCGACCTTGAAGGAAAAAACTCGTCTGCTCGGTCTCGGTACTAGTCGAGAATTCAGTCTAGCCATATTTTTTTTATCACCCCTAAGAGAAATGGTCAAAATTAGGGGTGAATAAAATTCGGTTTGATCCGGTCTAATTCAGTTTTGAAACCGGAATCAATTTTTTATTATCCTCTATTTTCGGTTTGATACGGTATTAGTCTTTTCGGTCTTAAACCGTTTGGACCTTTTAGACATATACATTTATATAATTTTATAGTTTAACAAAATATTAATTAATACAACTGAAATTAATTTAATTAAATAAAACAAAACCGTTTTAATGGTATGATTCAATCTTAAAAATCTCCATGGGTCTAAGACCGAAATTAAGATTGGGAACAATAAGACCGTTAAAATAAAACCCTTGATTTTGATCAACGAACAGTCCGATCTTTTTTATTCGGTTTGACTTTGTCGGTCACCATTGTCAAAACCATCAGCACCTTAAATTGAATCTCCCTTACTTTCTTTTTTTTGTGTGGTCATAGAATCTCCCTTACCAGAAATAAAATTATTTTCTATATTTTTATATATAACAGCAGAACTTCTCCACGAGAAAATCAAAGACGAAAAGCTAAACGCATCTCCTATTGCACTTTCTAGATTGAACAACGAGGAAACCAGAGTTCCTCTTTGCTCCTTTCCTTAGCTCTCTGTAGGATATAGAGTCACAAGATGAATCGATGGAACCGCCGGTGGTTGGAATGTCAAGTCTAGCAGCAGACGGCAGTATTCCTCTCCAAAGCGCGTCGCAGTTGACAGGGTGCCGTCCGGTGGTAGCCGACGCGGTGGCACAACAACGGTAAAAACGAAGAACTTTATTTAGGAAACCTTTGATTTTTTTTTCTTCCTTCTACTACCAACTGATCGCCCTTCTGCATTTTCTGTTTTAGAAATCAAATATACTTCACGCTAAATCATTTATCTTAAGTAGTAATATCATTGTTGTCCTTATTCTCTTGCACACTGTATCTCTCATTTATTGTCAAGTGAAAATATTTTGTTAATGAAGAACCGAAATAATGAATTAGGCGATTATTCCATCTTTGACTAGAAGGACCTTGAATCTTGATTGGTCTTGACTCTGCCTAGATTAAACAAAAGAGACACTAATTGTGAGGCAGCCAAAGGACAAGCCTTTGCTCTGTTGGCTAAGGTAAAATAAAGTGTAGAACTTAACCCATTCATTGATATTCTGACAAAAACATTACAGCTTCTACATTTACTTATATAAGTGGTTACTATTCTACTCTTGACAAATCTGCATACACTCAAGTGCTGGTACAGGTATGTCAATATTTAGATCTATTTTTGACATTCCTGCATACTCTAGTTGCTAGACTGCTTTTGACATTCGTCCATACTCTAGTTGCTAGCTAGGCTTTTTGACTTCTTGTTGTTTATTCTAACACTCCCCCTCAAGTTGAGTAGTCGGATCTCCAATACTCAACTTGCTCAGTACCTCTTTGAATGACTTAGAGTTTACTACCTTGGTGAGTATATCTGCCAATTGATTCTCTGAACGTATAAATGGAAATTTGTTTTTTCCGACTTCGAGGTTTTCTTTGAGAAGTGTCTGTCCACTTCAATATGCTTAGTTCGATCATGTTGCACTGGATTCTCTGAAATACTTATCGTTGCTTTGTTGTCACATAGCAGTTCACAAGATCCAGTTGGAGGAAAACCTATCTCTGTCATTAGACCTCTTAGCCATAACAACTCTTTTAGTCCCCTTGAGATTCCTCGGAATTCTGATTCTGCACTTGATAGAGCCACCACTTTTTGCTTCTTACTCCTCCAGGTTACCAGATTATCCCCAATAAGGGTAAAGTACCCTGATGTGGATCTTCGATCAACTGGGTTTCCTGCCCAGTCGGCATCTGTATAACCGTGTATCTCGAGATGACCATTTCTTCTGAATAGAACTCCATCCCCTGAAGTACCCTTCAAATATCTTATTATCCTCATGATTGCTTCTATATGACCATCTTGAGGTTGATGCATGAATTGACTTACTACTCCAACTGCATAGGCAATATTTGGTCTGGTATGTGACAGATATATAAGTTTGCCAACTAGCTTTTGATATCGCTCTTTATCTGCTAGTTTTGCCCCTTCCGTTATGCATAGACCATGATTTACTACCATTAGAGTTTCAGCTGGTTTGCATTCTAGCATTCCTGTCTGTGCCAGAAAACCCAGAATATACTTCTTATGTCCTATAAAGATCCATTCTCTTGACCTTAGTAACTCAATCCCGAGAAAATATTTTAAATTCCCGAGATCCTTCATTTCGAATTCTCTAAACAGTTTTTTCTTCAACCTGTTCATTTCTTCTGGATCATTACCTGTGATAATCATGTCATCAACATAGATAATCAAACAGGTTATTAGGGTTCCTGTCTTCTTCAAGAATAAAGTGTGGTCGGAATTGTTGGATCGTGAAATCCTGGATACTTATCTGGCAGCGAATTGAATGTCAGGCAAGGGTGGAAAGATGCTTCTGCTCCAACTCCGATGAACCTGCAGGTAGGGGAACGCAACAGAAGGGGTGTCTCTGGGTCCCTCCCCGATGCTTAAATGAGTATATGTTTGTGTATATCTCAAAACGTAAGGAACGTATGTAAAGCAAATGTATTTATAGGGTAGGAGAGATCAAACCGTATAAGGCAGCTGAATATCTTAGTGTATATTGTGTTGCTGAAGATTCAGATCATAAGATATGGCAGTTACTGCGAGATTGTGCAGTTACCATATCTAATCTTTAGTGAATATGTGACCGAGATACGCGGGATATCGTGGTCACTTCCTTATTAACGGTTTAGTGGGACAAGAGGAGAGAGGCAAGACTCTCTTCGGGGTGAGCACTCCCTAGGCGAGCAGTGAGAGGTCACGACCTGGTGAAAAATGGCGAGCAGTCTGGGAGCCTTTGGCGTCCCTAGAGACTTTGGGCTCGATTCTGGGTCACTCGATGGTGGGCCAAGTTGACTTGTACTTAAATCGATCCAGTTTGAATATCTTGGGTTTACACCCTCTAGGGTTATTGGGCCTTCGAGGCCTTTTCTTTACTGGGCTGTCACTATCGATACCCAACATTTTCCCCCGAAGCTTGATTGAAGTTTCTTCAGTCGAGCTTGATTTCTTGGTAGGGTTTTAGATAGTGACGTCTTAAATCCGGTTTTCTTCGTCTCTTGTAATGGTTCATGACCTTTGGGGCACTCCAGGTTCGTTTGGCGAGCAGTCACCCCATTGTTCAAAGCTGAAGGAATATTCTTCCTTTTATTCCCTCTTGGCGATCACTCGAGGTAACCTAGGCCTGAGAAAATTTATCTTTCTTTGCTAGGCGGTCATTACCTACCAAAGGTATATCTGATAAAGCCTATCAGTGTGCTGGCAATCACTTTATCTGCTCAGTGGACTTTAGCATTTAATGACTGCACAGTCATCCGGAAATCGAACGGTCGCTTGGGGAACGCCTGTCATTTATTATTCCGTAAACCAAGGGCAGTCTGACAGCTGTCTGTACTGGCCGACCGTTTGTCTCCCCGAGGTGTCTCTTGGAATTCTGACATTGCTTCGGTTTTTTTCCAAAAAGGTGCAATTATTCTCTTGCGTCGTTTCAATTCCTTCCTGATTTTGATAACGGATTTGCTGCCTGACTTTGGCGTCAGGTCTTTTATTTTGCCTAACTCTATTGCTAGGTTTTTTGGCCTAACTTTGGCGTCAGGGCTTTTTGGCCTACCTTTGGCGATAGGGCTTTTTGGCCTACCTTTGGCGATATGGCTTTTTGCCTGACTTTGGCGTCAGGGCTTTTGGCCTAGCTTTGTTGCTAGGGCTTTTCGCCTGACTTTGGCGTCAGGGCTTTTGGCCTAGCTTTGTTGCTAGGGCTTTTGGCCTAGCTTTGTTGCTAGGGTTTTTGGCCTGACTTTGGCGTCAGGGCTTTTGGCCTAGCTTTGTTGCTAGGGCTTTTGGCCTGACTTTGGCGTCAGGGTTATGTCTGATTCGATCATCAGGTCTTCGCCTGACTCTTGGCGTCAGGTCTTTTTTCTTCGATTTGTTTTGAGTGGACATGCTTTATGAATGAATGACTTTATTTTATTAACATAACAGTTTGATTACAAGCTATGTATGAAATCTTCTTAGATGCTCAGAATTGAATGGACGGGGTAACCTCTCGCCTTCGGTGGTCTCCAAATAGTAGGATCCTGGCGCGACGATCTCTATTACCGTGTACGGTCCTTCCCATTTGGCTGAAAGTTTATTCTGACTGTCCAACCTTGTGAATTCATTCCTTCTCATAACCATCTCCCCCACGAAAAATTGGCGAGCGCTGACTTTTCTGTTGAAATATCGAGCGGTCGCCAGGCGCATCTTTGCTTGTGTTTTTTCCGATAGCCATCTCTTTTCTTCTGCCAAGTCGAGGTCAGTTCTGCGCTCGACCTCGTTTGCCTCAGCGTTAAAATGTAGGATTCTATGGGTAGGCACTGCTATTTCGGCGGGTGCTACTGCTTTTGATCCGTACACTAAGCTGAAAGGTGTTTCTCCTGTGGCCGCCTTAGGCGTTGTTATGATGGCCCATAATACGTTTTCCAGCTCTTCTGCCCAACTCCCTTTGAATGCTCTAACCCTTTTCTTGAGTCCTGCTAAAACAACCTTGTTGGCTGCTTCAACTTGCCCATTCCTTTGAGGATGATGCACTGAGTTGAAACGATGGTCGACATGATATTCTTCACAGAGCCATTTTAGCTCTTTCCCGATGAATTGCGGACCATTATCACTGATGAGTACTCTAGGAATGCCAAACTTGGAGAATATGTTGATCTTCAGGAACTTGATGACTTGAAATTCTGTCGTAGAAGCCAGAGCTTTCGCCTCTATCCACTTGGTGAAGTAGTCGATTGCCACTATAATGTGAGTACGTTGACCAGTGCTAATAGGGAACGGACCTAATATATCGATCCCCCATTGAGCGAAAGGCCAGGCACCTGCCATTGGAGATAATAATGTGGGTGGTCGACCTGATCGTGGTGCAAATTGCTGGCAAGTCTCACACTTCTGCGTTAATTCAGCCGCATCTTTTCCCAATGTTGGCCAATAGTATCCCAACCTGAAGATTTTCCTTGTTAACGATCGAGCACCTTCATGACATGCTGCCACCCCTTCATGAGCTTCTCGAAGAACCCTTTCTGTTTCTGGATGAGCAACACACCTTAAGTAAGGAGTCGAGTAACCTCTTTTGTAGAGTTCTCCATCTATAATTAGATAACTGGCCGCGAGTCGTCTTATCCTTGTGGATTCGCCTTCATCATCCGGGAGGATCCCCTCTTTCAAATAACTCTGAAACGGAGTCATCCATGTGACCTGTCCTTGAATGGTGAAGACTTCTGCTCTGCTTTCAAGGACTGAACATAGGGCCTTTTTCCATAAATTGCACATCCTGGATTGTTGTCCCTCCAAATGCCAGTTTACTCAAGGAGTCTGCCTTCTGGTTTTCCTGGCAAGGAATAGACTCAATCGCGAAATTTGGGATTTCCGCGACGAGCTTCTTGGCGATGCTGAGGTATTTTTTCATCTTTTCCCCTCTTGCCTCGTAGGTGCCATTAACCTGATTGACAATAAGCTCTGAGTCACCCTTTATCTTAAGCGCAGCTATACCCATTCCTTTTGCTAGTCTGAGTCCAGTGATAAGAGCATCATACTCTGCTTCATTATTGGTCGTCGGGAATGTTAGGGCGATCGCGTACTTCAAAGGCTCGCCTTCAGGAGGGATAAGAATTAAACCTGCCCCCGAGCCTTCTCGTGACGAAGACCCGTCCGTATAGAGCTCCAAGATTTGATTATCGTCTGTTGACTGACTTGGCCTGTTTTCTGCTTCTGTTTGACCGTTACTCGTGCTTTCCACTATGAAATCAGCTAGTGCTTGACCTTTGATGGCTATTTTTGGCGCAAATTTGATCTTGAATTCGCTGAGCCCACTTGACCATTCTTCCTGAAGAGTCTGGCTTGATCAAGAAGTTTTTGAGTGGTAGATTGGTGAGGACCGTGATGTCGTGTGCATGAAAGTAAGGTCTCAGCTTCCGAGTAGTAATAACTAAGGCATAGAGATACTTCTCAATCTGGACATATTTTATTTCAGCTGAGTTGAACATTTTGCTAATGAAATACACTGGACTCTGAATATTATTTTCCTCCCTTATTAAAACAGCACTAGCTGCCACCTCACTAATGCCTAAATAAAGGAAGAGCTGCTCGCAGGAACGGGCTTTGCTAGAGCTGAGAGTGTTTGGATATGCATCTTCAAGGATTGGAACGCTTTCTCGCAGTCTAGCGTCCACTCGAATTTGCGGTTGACCCTCAGAATTTTGAAAAATGGGAGGGACCTGTCGCTCGCTTTGGAGAGGAAGCGGTTGAGAGCAGCTAGGCGTCCATTCAAGCATTGGACTTCCTTGTGGCAGGTTGGCGACTTCATCTCTTCTATGGCCTTCAGCTTTTCTGGGTTTGCTTCGATGCCCCTTTCGCTGACCATGAAACCCAGAAATTTGCCAGACTTGACTCCAAAGGCGCACTTTGCAGGGTTCAGGCGAACGCTGTGTCTCCTCATGCATTCGAAAGCTTCGCGGAGGTCTGTTGTGTGCGGATTTCCCTTGATGATTTTGACAAGCATATCATCCACATAAGCCTCCATGTTTCTCCCTAACATGTCCTGGAACAGGTGATTCACCATCCGCTGATAAGTTACCCCAGCATTGATGAGACCAAAGGGCATCACCTTGTAGCACAGAATGTCCCCGTCTGCATAGAAAGCTGTGTGAGCCTCATCGTCTGGATGCATTCTGATCTGGTTGTAGCCTGAATAGGCGTCCATGAAGCTCAGCATCTCGTGACCAGAGGTAGCATCAACTAGCTGATCAATCCTGGGCAGGGTATATGAGTCCTTAGGGCAAACCTTGTTCAAATCGCGGAAGTCGACGCACATCCTCCACTTGCCATTCGATTTCTTGACCAAAATTGGGTTGGCGACCCAGTTCTGGAATCTCACCTCTCTGACGAAGTCAGTCTCAATCAATCTGCCAACCTCCTGCCTGATCGCCAAGCACTTGTCTGTCCCGAACGACCTTCTATTTTGGGCGATTGGCTTGATGGAAGGGTCTATCTTGAGATCGTGGGAGATGATATCAGTACTGATTCCCGACATGTCGTTCGGCTGCCAGGCGAAGAGCTCCTTAAATTCCTTGAGGAGGGCGGTCATGGCCTCCTTCTGATTCTCTTTTAAGATGGTCCCAATGCGCACCTTCCTGTCTGGGCCATCGACCTCGACCTCTTCCAATTCCTCCATAGGTGCTGGCCGAGCCAAGTCCTCGCGAGGGTCGACCTCTGTCTCGATGGCGAGGGACTCCCTTTGGTTCTTCCTACGTAGACAGTTCACATAGCATTGCCGCGAGGAAGGCTGTTCGCCGAGCACTTCTCCGATCTCGTTGGGATAGGGGAACTTCATCTTCTGATGGACCGTGGAGGTCACAATCTTGTTCGGATTGATCGTGGTCCTCCCTAAGATGGCGTTGTAGGATGTAGGTGAATCGACCACCAAGAAAGTGACCGATACTGGCATGGTTATTGCCCCTAGTGGATAAGTTGTCCTTCTCGCAAACCCAATCAACGGAAAGTCGACCCTCTTCAGGTCACGCTTGGTCTTGCCCATCTTCTCAAAAGCGTCCAGAAATAGGATGTCTGTCGAGCTGCCTCCATCGACCAATATCCTTGCTACGTCACAGTCGTCAATATCTACTGTGATAACCAAAGCATCGTTGTGGGGGTGTGTGACATGTGCCAAATCATCTTCAGAGAATGAGATGACAATGTTCTCCTCAGGTCAGGGTCGCTTTCCCAACTGAACTGCTGTGGAGATCTGAGTGGCGTAGACCTCCCTGGCGCGCGACCCCTCGCCACCTGCACCGAATCCTCCTGCAATCAAATTTACTCTCCTCTTACTGGCAGGCGGATCAGTTTGTTCAGCAGGGGTTGGCGAACGATGTCTCCTAGGGGGCGTTCGACTCCTGTCTCGCCCTGCCACGAATTCCTTCAACATTCCCCCCTGAATCAGCTTCTCTATGTCCCGCTTTAGAATGCGGCAGTCATCCGTCTTGTGGCCCTTGCACTTGTGGTATCTGTAATAGCTCTCGACGTCCTTTCCCATGGGCTGACCACCCCGACGAGGCATCAGTGGCCTCGCCAAGGATCTCCTCTCCATCTCGACTAGTACCGCTGAGATCTGCCTATTTAAAGGCGTAAAATACTCAGGGACCTCTGGATAGCGAGGCGCTGGATTAGACTCCACTCGGGGCCTGCTGTCTCTTCCCTTCTTCTCCTTCTTCACCTCCTTCTTACCATCGCGTTGGGGTTCAGAAACCACCCTTAGCGAGGTCGTCAGGAAGTTAGCCTCTGTGTTCGCCCTTTCAAGATCTATGAAACCTTTTTCTCTGGACGCCAACTCCTCCAATGTTTCGATCTCCTTCACGTGGTAGCTGTTTCGCGGATTCCTCGAGACCTTGTTGGCCACATCTAGACCTCTGTAAAATGCTCGAATGATCTCCCCATCCGAGATTCGGCGATTTATCTCCGTGACGTTCTGATGGAAACGCCCGTAAAAATTGGCCAGCGACTCTCCAGGCTGTTGTTTGACCGCATCCAGGGCGACCACGCTCTTCATCAGTTGGCGCTCGCCCATATACCTCTCCAGGAACTTGCTCCTTAATTCTGCCCAAGTTCCGATAGATCCTGCAGGGAGGCCGAAAAACCAAGACGAAATCGAACCCGAAAGAGTGGATGGAAATAATAAAGCCAAGTGATTGGGATCATTTGACTTACCCAGGAGAGAAGCCTCGTGCTTGTTGACGTGTATGGTGGGATCTCCTCCACCACTGTACTCAGGTATGACCCGAGCAACTACGTCTTTAGGAATCTTGATGGCGACAAGCTCGTCGGAAAAGGGATGAGCAGATTGCTCCTTGAAGGGAGCTACGACTGTCAGTCGTCTTTCTTGGAGCCTTTTGTTGAGGAAATCGTCCATATGGTCCACAGTGCAGTACCTGGGCGAGGTCCCTGATGGAGGAGGACCGAAAGGGTTGGCAGTGTACGTAGCCGCCGGCTCCTTGGTGTATGCCGAAGGTATGGACTGTTGTCCTGATGTCATCTCCTGATCCTCTGGAGGTGCGGTTGTGCCAGGATTTGCTGTTTCAGACGGTGGGGGCCCTGTGGCAGTAGGGCGATTGTTTCCCTGGGGCGCAGGGTGATTGTTTCCTTGAGGAGCAGGGGCTTGACGACGAGCCTGTCCTAGGATGGCCTCCAGCAGTGAAATCATCTCTGGGGTTAACTGGATGTCTTCCCCAGCGATGTGGACGGACTGTGGTGCTGGAGCTCCGTTGTGGTTGACCGCTGGAGGCGGTCTGGAATTCTCGACGTGCTCTCGGACCGTCCTCAGAGAAATGGCATTGGGGACTGCCTGGATGGCAGACTCTTGTTGAAGCGGCGATGTAATCAGAGCTATCTGAGGATCGCTCGCGAGTCTAGTTCCGACGGTTGTTTTGGGATCGAGTTTTCATGGCTGAATTGCTCGTTTCCCACAGACGGCGCCAAATGTTGGATCGTGAAATCCTGGATGTTGATCTGGCAGCGAATTGAATGTCAGGCAAGGGTGGAAAGATGCTCCAACTCCGATGAACCTGCAGGTAGGGGAGCGCAACAGAGGGGGTGTCTCTGGGTCCCTCTCCGATGCTTAAATGAGTATATGTTTGTGTATATCTCAAAACGTAAGGAACGTATGTAAATCAAAGGTATTTATAGGGTAGGAGAGATCAAACCGTATAAGGCAGTTGAATATCTTAATGTATATTGTGTTGCTGAAGATTCAGATTATAAGATATGGCAGTTACCATATTTAATCTTTAGTGAATATGTGACCGAGATACGCGGGATATCGTGGCCACTTCCTTATTAACGGTTTAGTGGGATCAGAGGAGAGAGGCAAGGCTCTCTTCGGGGCGAGCACTCCCTAGGCGAGCAGTGAGAGGTCGCAGCCTGGTGAAGAATGGCGAGCAGTCTGGGAGCCTTTGGCGTCCCTAGAGACTTTGGGCTCGATTCTAGGCCACTCGATGGTGGGCCAAGTTGACTTGTACTTAAACCGATCAAGTTTGAATATCTTGGGTTTACCCCCTCTAGGGTTATTGAGCCTTCGAGGCCTTTTCTTTACTGGGCTGTCACTATCGATACCCAACAGGAATTACTCTGCTTATATCCATATGTCCTCATGGCTATATTAAACCTCCTAAACCATGCTCGAGGAGATTGTTTCAAGCCATAGAGTGACTTTTTTAATTGACACACTTTTCCTTCTTGACTTGCATTTTGGTATCCTGGTGGAACTTCCATGTATACCTCTTCTTCAAGGTCTCCATGAAGAAATGCATTCTTCAAATCAAACTGGTGGAGTGGCTAATCTTTATTTGCAGATATGGACAACAATACTCTGATTGTGTCTATCTTAGCTACTGGTGAAAATGTTTCGGAATAGTCAATTCCATATATCTGAGTGTATCCTTTCGCAACTAGCCTTGCTTTATATCTATCCACAGAACCGTCCTGCCTGTATTTGATAGTATACACACACCTGCAACCTACCAGTTTTTTTTCACCCGGTAACTTGCACATCTCCCATGTCTTATTCTTCTCCCGTGCCTCCATCTCGAGATCCATAGCTTGTTGTCATTTCCTGGATTGTTGGGCCTCTTTACTTGTCCTTGGAATTTCTTCTGAGAGGATAGACATTGTGAATGCCTTTGCTTCCTCACTTAACATCCCCCTTACTCCATTGGCCACCGGATATCTGGATCTTGTTGATTCCCTCTCCGGTGTGTATCTCCAAGGTGGTCGCCCTCGATTCTCTCTTGGGGGTAACTTGTATCCTTCCGTTATTGGTTCCTCCTGCTCTTGAAACTCTTCGATATCAACATTTTCAATCATATTGATATTTTGAGTTTCAGACGGGCTTACCGGATTTGTCTCGGATACCTCAAACGAAGGAGTATCAGTTGTGACCCTTAGCTCGCTTGTCTTTACTAACGTGTCAGTAGATGGTTCACAGGTTCGATTTGCCAACTCTGGTGGACCATCATAAGAGGGACTTTGACTATGGTGGAAACGATTTGAATTTGACGAATTACATACCCAATCTAGTGGATCAATTGTAGAATCCCCCCTGGAACGCTAGACTGGTGGTAAAAGTATTCGGTTTTCAGGAAATCACAATTCATGGTGATGAACATGTGACGATTTTTAGGATCATAGCACCTATACCCTTTTTGATTAACTCCATACCCTACAAACACACATTTCACCGCACATGGATCAAAATTTGTGCGGTCATTTTTTGGTATATGAACAAACACAGAACATCCGAAAATACGAGGAGGTAAGTTCATGATTGGGGGTATTTGGGTAATTTCAGAAAGAATGTCCATTGGTGTACGGAGGTGTAGGATTTTTGTGGGAAGTCTGTTTAGAAGATACGTGGTTGTAGCAACAACTTCAGGCCAGAAAAACTTAGGTACTTTGGACTCGATAAGGAGGGATCTTGTTATTTCAAGGAGTATCCGATTCTTTCTTTCTGCCACACCATTCTGTTCAGGAGTGTGGACAGGAAGTTTGATGAATAATCATTTTTTCTGAAAAAAAAAATGTTTTCATGTGTTGGTTGACAAATTCCCCTCCATTATCAGACCGAAGAACTTGAATATTTTTCTGAAACTGATTTTGGATCATTTGGAAAAAGTGAATGAATTTTTCAAACACTTCAGATTTTTGTTTTAAAAAATACACCCATGTCATGCGAGTGCAATCATCAACAAACAACACAAAATACCTAAGACCTTGACTCTCAGATATAGGTGTTGGTCCTCACACATCAGAATGTACTAACGAAAAAATAGACTCCATGCGAGTACTATTTGGCTTAAAAGTTTGTCTATGACTTTTCGCAAGAATACAAGTCTCACAAAAAAGATCATTATTCTTATTAAAAAACAACTGGGAAAACAAGAGTTTTAGATAACCCGAGGATGGATGACCCAATCTCCTATGTCATAGCCAATCCTCTCTTTCTGTAGTTCCGTGAGCAAGCAACACTGAACCTTGTTGAGCCACTTCATCAACGTAGTATAGGCCTGCACCTTCAGTGCCATGCCCAATAATCATCCCTGTTTGGATATCCTGCAACACACATAAATCTGGATTCATCACCATAGCACAATTCATTTCTTTAGTGACGTGGGACACTGATAACAACTTATTCGAGAGAGTAGGGACTAGGAGACAATTTGATATCCTCAAACTTGGAGAAATTTCTATTGTTCCCATTCCTGTAACCGAAGTCTTTCCCCCATCTGCTGTTTTAATATATTCAATCTGTGATCTCACAATATTCCTGAGATCAATTGAATCATATGTCATAGTATCCGTTGCCCCGCAGTCAAAAATCTACTTGTGATTTTTCAGTCCGTTTTTATTTTGGACTGAATAGGTCTGTGTCACATGTTGAGGGACTGTATTGTAATAATCAGGGGTCATTTTTAAAATATCTGGGCGAAAATAGGTAGGGTTAGAAGTCGAGGGACTTGGAATTACTTTCCAAATCCTTTTACCTTGCTGATTCCCGTCCCTTGGAGACCTGCTACTCATTCCTTCCCATTTGTTGCGGCTGTCTTCTTGAGGAGCTCATATAGGGTTTCAGCCAAATCCATGGCCGAACCCTTTGTTTTCCACGGATCCTTGCTGATTCTCGTCCCTTTCCGTTGAGCTGCCCCAAGTCCTGACATTGCGGCTGCCCTCTCCGACGTTGCTTCCCCCGACGCGGCTCGAATTTCTGCCAAATCCAACCAGACCGATGAAAGGTTGGTAGATCTCGGGAGCCGGTGGCCGTGACGAAGGCCAGAGGTATGCGGCTGCGGCTCTTCCCGACTTCTCCTCCGATTGGCCGGTGCTACCTCCTGTGCTGGTGGTCGAGGTGTTGCCCATGGCGATGGCGGCGCGGTTGCAGTCCTTCTCCGCTCGGCTTTTGTCCCACCATTCCGGGTAACACACGAGCTGGAAACGGCCTTCCTTTGTATGCCTTGTTTTCCCGCAATGTGTACATTTCAGTCTGTTCTTGTCCAATCGGGGTGACGATCCACCGGGTTTCCCGACTGATTCCGACCGAGTCTGTGTTGTTGCGGTTGCCTTTAGATAGGTTTGCTGATGCTGTGATTTCGCCCTTAGCTTGTAGACCATAGTCTGATCCCAATGATGGTCCATCGGTGGTTGCCGCTCCGAGGATTTGGAGCTTGGCGGCCGCTCCCAATGTTTTGGATCATCCACGAAAATACGACTAGATCGTCTTGTTCCCACCTTTCGTGGCCTGGTTCGGTTCGGTTGGGGGGTTTCGGGTCTCCGGTGAGATGCTGCATTCGCCCCTTCCTCCAATAGCGATTTGCATCAATCTGGCCCAGAGATGATAATTCTGGCCATTTAGTTGCGTACTCACCGTGATTGTTTCTGGTAAGTCTTTGGATTGCTTTTGGTTTAGGCTCAAACCGTTTTTGAGTAGGCTGGCTATTTTGAGGGTTAGGTCATCACTGAGACCTGACCCGGTTTGGGTGGGGGTTTGGGAATGGCTTTTACTATCGGACATGTTGGCTCGGTCGGGTCCGGTTTTATGGTATATAATGAGCAACCAGAAAACAAGAACACGGTCCTAGAATGGTTTGTATTCCTGCTCTGATACCATGTTGGCTAAGGTAAAATAAAGTGTAGAACTTAACTCATTCATATATATTCTGACAAAAACATTACAGCTTCTACATTTGCTTATACAAGTGGTTACTATTCTACTTTGTTGACAAATCTGCATACACTCAAGTGCTGGTACAGGTATGTCAATATTCATATCTACTTTTGACATTCCTGCATACTCTAGTTGCTAGACTGCTTTTGACATTCCTGCATACTCTAGTTGCTAGCTAGGCTTTTTGACTTCTTGTTGTTTATTCTAACATGCTCAACCTGGCTTAAGACTTCAGGTCCGATTCAAAGTCAAGTGGTGGGATCAATATCGATATGGACTCTATCCTAGGCTAGCCGGTGGTAGACTCGGTACCCCAATCGATGTTGATTCTCATGCTCAGTGACAGAGCTATTGACGGGCAATTGTGTCCCTCAACTCTTTACGTCTCTACTCATGCATGATCGTAAGACCAAACCCAAGTCTTGATCACTAGGACCCAAACTGTTGTGTCCCTACAGCAAGCCAACGTTACATTTTGGCACGACAATTGATCGTCCTGGTCAACCCAGATTTGTTCACGGGATTGAATTACATTAATCATTTTAGGCTCTACTTTAGGCTCAAGCAGAGGGTTACTTCCTAATTTTACACAAATACTAACTCTATTAATCATTTTGTCAAGGTTTCTAGTCCATAAAATGGATACTCTGGTCTGGGGAGATACAAAAGAAGTTGAGCTGAGAGAAGTTAACATACAGAAAAAAAAATGCATAAACTAAAAATGATGAATCCTAAATTCAGCAAAGATTTAAAAAAAAAAAAAAAAAAACTTCCATGATAATGTGTGATGACACCGTCTAAAAACTGCAAAACCGGCAGCTTGGAATTGTGCCATTAATGGGGCAATGAAAACTGAAATGCTCTCTATTTTCACTGCAGAACTAAGTAACCAAGATGGCAGAGAATCATATTCTAGTAGAAAGCACTTGTTCGTTAGAATCCTTAGTTGGTGGTGACCATGATATAATTGATGACAAGGTTGAGAATGAGTTGGAACTGTCACTCTCCAATGATGAAATAAACCGAATTAGGAGTCCTTGGGAATCTTCCTTGATTGTAAAAATCCATGGAAACTTGAGAGAGGATTTTACATACCAAGATTTTGTCTCAGAGTTGAAGGCAACTTGGACACCTACCGGAGTGATGAAGTGCTTGAGTCTTGGTCACGGATTCTTCCTCATCACCCTCAATCTACAAGAAGACCTTGTTATTGTCTCTGAGGAGGTCCCATATTGGTTCATAGGTGGTAATATTGTTACAGTAAGGAAGTGGGAACCGAACTTCAGACCATCAAAAGCAGCTCCTAGTTCCACATATGTCCCGACTTGGGTCAGGCTGCCCGAGCTTCCCATCGAGTACTACGACAAAGTGGTTCTTGAGAAGATAGGGAATCAAATCGGTAACTTACTACGTATTGATAGTAAGACAGTTGCAGGTGAATATGGCAAGTTTGCAAGGCTGTGCATTAATGTCGATCTCCAAAAGCCACTTCCGAGCTCCATCAAGATTGGATCATTAAAACAGTCCATAGAATATGAGTCTGTGGATTCTACTACTTGTGGTACTGCAGGAGACGAGTCACGAACATGTTTGGGCATGTCAAAAGAGACGAACTTAAAACATCCAACCAAGGAACAGGAAACACCACCACCACCACTGTCAGAAGCTTCTTCATCGGAGGTACTGCTACCATAAATACGATAATATATATCTAAGATTGATTAGAAATCTGATAATTCTTAACTTACCAAAAAAGGTTACCGACTTTACTGAAAACTAACAAACTTTTATTTTTCAAATTTTCTACTTTAACGTTTAGAAGTAGCCGTTGTCTCCGTTTATTTTTTCTTGTTAAATTTGAATGGAAATGGACGAGAAAACACATGATTGATCTAAAGTGTAAAAATTTATATTAGTTTTAAAAAATATATGAAAAGGCAGAAAAATGTGAAAACAAATGAGTTTTAATATATTTTTTTTTGAAAATATAAAAGAAAGAAACACTTTTTAATTAAGTTTTATTTGTTACATATTTTCAATAAAAACTATTAATTAAAAATTAATAATTTTTTTCTCAATTTTCTGATTTTGTTTCAAAAATAATATAATTTGTTTACAATGTGGACCAATCACGTGTTGCTAGGTCAATTTCCGTTTATATTTAACGAAAAAGCAAACAGAGAAATCTTTTTGTCCCAACTCTTAAATTACATATATCAAAATTTGAAAAACAAAAGTTTGGGTAGATTTATAAAAAAAAAACAATCAAAGTTTAAGTAATATTATTAATTAACCCTAATTTTAAATAACAATCTGATTATAATTCCTTCATTTTCAAACTTAAATGTATAGTAATAACACCCCCAAGGCAAGAAGAGCAACTAGCCGTTTTAATAACTATCCTCCTTTCATTATGTGGTTTTGTTCTAATCGATCTGCGACTAAGTACTATACACCTCTGAACACTTTCTGATAGGTGATAAAGAAGCGATCGTCAATATCTCCGCCCCATTCAATGTTGCCTTTGCTCGTGCGTCAAGCTACAATCAAATGGAAGTATGAAGTATTTGTGAGTTTTCGAGGTAAAGACTTGAGGAGTGGATTTGCATCTCATCTCTTTCGTGCTTTGAAAGGTGCAGATCTGTTGTACTACCGAGACACTGACCAAGGAGAGAGAGGTTTGGAGGTTAAACCCATGCTCATAGATGCAATCCATCACGCCAAGGTTGCATTGGTCTTACTATCCACAAACTATGCTGATTCAAGGTGGTGTCTGGATGAACTTGTTGAGATCATGAAATGCCACAACAAATATAAACAAGGTTACGGACACAGGGTTTTCCCTATTTTCTACCACGTTGAACCAACTGATGTTAGGGCAAAGAGGGGATTGTTTGGAGATGGCTACCAAAGATGCGTACAGAAGAACGGAAACCAGAAAGACATGGAATGGAGCGAAGCTCTAGATCAAGTAGGGAACTTGTCCGGTTGGGATTCAAAGAATGAGTATGATATTTTCATGCGTACCAACAATATAGTAGGCGATTCAGTTTGAATTTATATTTCCTTTTCTTTAATTCATTTTGATGCATGATATACAGGGAAGAATCGGAGCTGATTGATAAAATTGTTGAAACAATATGTAAACGAATATCCATTGCACGGTCTCCCTATGGAGGTGATGGCGGGGATCCCTTTGATGACAATGTATATACAGGAATAAGGAAAATAACAATCATTGTCGTTTCATCCATTGTGGAGTCCATCAGCATTGAGTATGATCAAAACAGGTGTGTTGTACGCTCAAGAAGATACGGTGGACCACGAGAAGATATGACCTTCACGGTTAGTTGATTCAAATATGGCTTTATATATCTGAGAAAAGCTCAACTGAGGAGTCTGTTTTTGCAAATATATGTAGGTGAGATTGAATTACCCTACGGAATATTTGACTTCCATCTCGGGTCATATAAGGGGAAATAGCATTAACGGGGTGATCCAGTCGATCCTCTTCA
Source organism: Chamaenerion angustifolium (assembly GCA_946814005.1). Taxonomy (NCBI): domain Eukaryota; kingdom Viridiplantae; phylum Streptophyta; class Magnoliopsida; order Myrtales; family Onagraceae; genus Chamaenerion; species Chamaenerion angustifolium. The sequence continues at coordinate 17,219,289 of OX328273.1, read as the reverse complement.
GAAGCAACGTAAGAGAATACGGACCTTACGGCAAACCAGAGGGAAACCCATTCTCTATTGATCCAAAGAAGGAGGAAATGATTGTTGGATTCTATGGAAGGAGTGGCTCTCATTTAAATTCAATTGCAGTCTTTAGAAGACCCATTCCCACTACCTTAAACAGTTGTATAGGTCCTTTTGGTAGCCCTGCTGAAATCACATGGGATGACGGAAAACACCAAGACATAAGGAAGATAGAAGTCGGGTTTGATTCGATGGTTAGATCAATAAGCATTATTTACGACAACTACGGTCACCCGATAGGGCCATTCATCCATGGTGATAACAACTTCAAAGGAGAAAAAACGTTGGTTGAATTGGAATATCCCTATGAGTATGTAACTTCTATATCAGGCTTCATAAGGGAAAGTAGCTCCGATGCAGTCACACTACAATCTTTGACGATCCATACGAATATGAGTGACTATGGACCATTTGGTGCACAAATAGGAAATAACTTTTCTGCCATCCAGAAAGGCATTAAGATTCTTGGGTTTTACGGAAGATGTAATTCTGGCAGTTTTGAGTCGATTGGAGCTCATTTTGAACGTGCTTCTGACATTCATCCACATAAGAGTATTACAGCATTCGGAGGTGAAGGAGGGATTGTATGGGATGATGGGAAGCACAACAACATACGGAAAATTGTGGTCGAATGGGGTACGAACATAGATTCAGTGTGCTTCGCATATGAACAAGAACAGGACATGGAGGCATGGAGGAGACATGGGGGAACAGGCGGACTAAGAACACATGAGGTTAGTTTTTATATAGCTTGTTATACTCATCCCAGATTCGACATTCAATTAAAACGAACAGAAAAAACAGAGATGTTTAAACTATAATTTCTCAAACAAGCCTAAATATTCTTTACCTAATATCATAACATAGAACATCAACAATGACAAATAAATTGATTAAACACAAACGTAGATGAATCAAACTCTATGAGATGAATGGTTTCCTTAAGTCAATTTCGGTCTGATTATGCCTCCCATGATAAATCATATTCTTATGGCAAGCTAGTACAAATCCTTCATGAATTGAACAAAATCTACTTGATCTCCACAACTACAATATATATAACTCTAAGTACATGACTTACAAGTTTCAAGTCATCTACCAGAGAAAAAAGATTTTAGATTGTACCGTGACCGATGACATCGCACTCTTTAAGGAGGGTAGATTTGTTTAGACTACGACTAAGACTCACATGTTTTTAAGGAGAGTAGATTTTGAAACTTTAAATTGTCTCACAATCTGATGGAAAGAAGTAACATGGACCCATCATAAGTGAGGGATGTACAACATTCCTCCTTAATTGGGAATAAGTAAGAACAACGGGTTTCATTAGGTTGAGTTAGGCTAGTGAAGATAGTCGCTTGGATTTGGGGTACAGAAGAGTTGATTCTTGTAACTATATCTTTAATAACCTTATTTACATAATTATACAAGTTGTAATCATCTTCTTCCCCCAGATCTAATTACAAATGTGCATAGTTATATTCCCCTCACAAATATATATATATATATATATATATATATATATCAACTTTATCTGTAAATATTATGCTTCCTACATAAATAAATATAAAAAATTTAATTAATAAATGTATTGGCTAAAAATATTCTCAAAATTTTCAATATGTTCAATATAGTAGACATAACATATCAGTCTCCGACTTCAACATATGCATTATTGAAGACTAGTCATATTATTACTACATTTATAGGTGAATCTTGATCCTGAAGAATACATCATCGGAGTATCTGGATACTACAGCAAACACGATAATGAAGATGTTATCAAATCATTGACATTTGAAAGCAATAAAAGAACACTCGGGCCATACGGAAGTAATCAAAATGGTACCTACTTTATGTCACCACCGAACCATGGGAAAGTAGTAGGGTTTCATGGAAGAAGCAACCAATACCTAGTCTCCATTGGTGCATATTTTGCTCCTAATTTCCATAAACATCCTCTTCGAAAGATTGGACCCTTTGGAGGCTATGGTGGCGCTAGTTGGGACGATGGAAATCATACTGGGATCAGGCGAATCCACATAGCTTGTGGACTATGGATTGACCACATTGGGTGTGTTTATGACGATGATGGACAACCATCAACTGAAGTTGCAATTCATGGGGGAGGAGGAGGATCCCCGCACTCGGTATGCTTTTATTTACTTTGCATTGACCGTTTTACTAATAAATTCTTTGCATGCAACACATTCTTTAAGATTAATTCAACTTTTTCAGATTGAATTGGACTATCCAAATGAATATATCGTTTCATTTTCGGGATATGTTGAAGATGTGCAAGGTCTTCTCCTTGTTATGTCGCTCAGTTTCCGCACCAACTACAAGAAGATACATGGACCTTTTGGAAGGGAGGTTGGGATGCCCTTCTCCTTTGCATCAAATATTGGAAAAATTGTTGGATTTCATGGACAAAGTGGCCAGTGGCTTGACTCAATTGGAGTGCACGTTGAAATTTTAGCCTGATGAGGAATCTCTTTACAGCTACCTCGTTTCTCTGCTTATTAGATCTGCCTTAACTGGAAAACGTGCTGCATTGACCAGTGTGAGAAGACATATACACTAATATATATATATATATAGTATACAGTTCACTAATCTAGTGATCAGCCATGATCTAACATCATCTCCATCACAACCATCATTACTTCTCTTTGGCATCTTCAGAGAATTCATGTCTGCTTAGTGTTGTATGAACTTTTCTTCCAGATAAGGGAGAGATTTTATGTTAGAGGCTAGGTTGAAGAACTCATATAATTGAATCACATGTTAACATCATGTACACCATTATAATTGGGTTGGAAAATGCTTTTCCAACCCAAACGATTGTTTTTAGTCCAACATGTTTGAAAATGATGGTAATTGATACTTCCGTTACTTTTCAGTTAAAAACTTCCGTTAAATATATCTCATATTTACAAAATTAACCAAATGTTTGTCTAAATGTTACAATTAAACCCTACAAATTTACACTAATGTTTCAAACAAGTCTCGACTCAATTCAAGCCACATCGGGGATCCCCTAGTCATGGTCCGAACCCAGACCAGGTCACCAAACCATGGGGACCTGGTCTGAGCTCGAACCCAGATCATATCTACAAACCATGGGGACCTGGTATGGGCTTGGACCCAGACCATAGGACCCCCGATTGAGGCTCAATTGGAGCCCCAATCTGTTTGGACCGAACCTGGCTGAGTTTGGTTCAAACGATTGGGGCTCCAATTGAGCCTCAATCGGATCCTATGGTCTGGATCCGAGCTCAGACCAGGTCCCCATGGTTGGGTGACCTGGTCTGGGTTTGGACCGTGGCTAGGAGACCCCCAGTGTGGCTCTTTGAAACATTAGTGTAAGTTTGTAGGGTTTAATTGTAACATTTAGAAAAATATTTGGTTAATTTTGCAAATATAAAAAATAACGGAATTTTTAACAGAAAAGTAATGGATGTACCAATTACCATCATTTTCAAACGTATTGAACCATCATAAAAAAAAACAAGTTGCACTGAAAACCATTTTATGCAAACATGTTGGACCATTTTTAAAATTTTCCCTTATAATTATGCACACAACGACATATAAAATTTAGTGCATGAAACAAAAATTAATAATATTAGTAATATATTTTCTTAATAATGTTTTTTAAAATAATTTTATGAAACATTATGATATACTTCTAGAATCAACATATTTTGCTAAATTAAAAAACATTTATATTATAAGTGTTAATTACTATAAGTAATATGTATATATATATATATACACTAATACTTTTTATTTATTTTTTAATATATGACAATAATAGATTTCATAAAAGTGAATATAAAATTACTAATTAGCATCATATTATTTGAGTTTTATATTCATTTTTATTATCTACTCATATATATTCAATTAATTTTATGAATAAATATATTTAATACTTATATTGTATAGTCTGATTTGTATACTTGAAATATGATAGATAGTCACTATTACAAAAAATATATAGAGAATTTTAACATTTTCTCTTAAATATGATCAATTTATATCGTATCATTTTATAATTAAGTTGAATTAAAAATAATTTTAATAAATTATAGAACTAATATGTGATCAATAAGTCTTGCACTTTATAAATATATTTTGATATAAATATATTTATCAATTAACAAATAAAAATTATTATTACATTACGCAAAGCGCAAAACAATTGTATAGTTAAAAAATTTAAAGAATTGTTTTTAGTTAAAATTGCACATATTCAATTCCAACAAAAAACACAAAATAAATTCATTTTAAGTTTTTAATGTTTAAATACCATCACATAGACTCAAGTACAATTAGTATTAGAGTTGATAATGGTGCGGTAAAATCATGGTAGTCACATCATTTTTGCTATATGGTTAACCACATAATTATGTTATCGTGTAGTAATAGTAAGGGAAAAGTTTGAAAATGGGACATGATGTTTATCTAAAATAGTTTTCCAGCCAAACAGATTGTAAATGGTACAACATGTTTGGAAACGATTCTTTTTGGTCCCTCCGTTTATCTTCCGTTCGAAATAGCTGTTATGTTCTCACGTGCAATGTGGCGTGCTCACATCCTGACATGTTATTTCCAATTCATTTTCTGCATTTAGCTCCTACACGTGGAACTTCTGCTTTGAAGACCTGCCGTGAATGTGCATTATCCTCCCTTATTCTTGCATCTGGCAACCACGAGCCAAGATCTTCCATTACCAAAGATTCATTCACATAATTGTGCAACTCTTGTGGGTCTCAGTAATTGATTTATCTTCCATTGCACACGGTTCTGAATAATTGATTCTCTCAGAGTCAACAGGATTCAGTTCCGTTTGAGGACTGTCGTGTTCGAATTTCTACTTGACCGTGAATTGTGGAAAACTCTGATTTAGTAGTGGGTTCTTTTTGAAATTGAGTATTTGATTCACTTTGGATTTCTAGGTATTAGTGTTTGTGTTTAGAGAATCTTTCTGTGACGATTTGCAAGTACAGTTATTATGTGTTTGTGTTTAGAGGAGAGGGAAGGATCCGTCTAGATTGGGCCACCCGGATGAAACTAGCCATTGGAGCAGCACGAGGCATATCCCAAATACACTAAAAAAACAACGAAAAACTCGTCCATGGCAACGTCAAAACTTGAAACATCTTTCTCAATCCACGCCAATATGGTTATGTTTCTATGACCTCAGACTTGCCACTGTCATGAGCTCCCTCGCCCCACCCATCTCCCGCGCTGCAGGTTACAGAGCCCAGAAGTGACATGCACACGCAAAGCATGACAACCCTCTAACCGGAAAATCACCTATCCACACCACTGGAGGTGACGAGATCATCCATTTGGTCAGGAAGGTCCACTTTGTTGTCCATGAGGAATGGACTGCTGAGGTGTTTGATGTGGAGCTGATGAGGTATCCCAATATAGCGGAAGAGCTAGTGGAGATGATGCAAATGGCCATGGCTTGTGCTGTGAGGATGCCTGAACAAAGGCCAAGGATGGCCAATGTGGTGAAGATGATCGAGAGTGTTCACGTTGTTGATTCTGAGAATAGACAACCTCAAACAGCAGGTCGGTCTGAACCATCCAACTCACTATAAGACCTATATCTCCCTCTCTCTCTCTCTCTCTCTTGGTGTATTTAAGTTACAGTTCTGCTTTCATTTCCATTTTATTGTGATGCTCAAAAGCAGTGTTATTAGAACCGGACCGGCCATCGAACCGGCTAGAGGGCGGTTCACATTTCAGCCGGTCCAACCCGGTTCGATGTGCGGTTCACTGTTCACAAGGGGAAAAAAACTAAAAAACTAAAATACATACATAGTCTCAAACACACACATAATTACCTCAAACTACATAGTCTCACACACACACAAACTACATAGTTTCAATTTCAAACATACACATTACTCCCAATTCTCAAACACAATAGTGTCAAAATCAAACACAATGACAATAGGTTTGTTTAAACTTTAAAGTTTAAACATAACTTCTAAAATTCTCTTTGATCACCTCCACTCCAATATGCATAACCACCACTAGTTTCTTCATTGTGATAGACTAAATTATCTTCAACTCCAACAACATTTATTGTCAAGTTTGCATCTTCATCTACATTGTCATCACCATCATCAAGATTTAACTCATCTAAGCATAAAGATAAAAGAACATTAATCATTTTAAACCAATGGTAACAATGAAATATAATTATCTTACCATCATTAGGCAACTCATTAAAAAAGATAGTATTATTATGCACGACACGACAAGGTGTACAGAGCAAGGGAGAAGGCGACAGGGAAGATAGTGACGCTGAAGAAGACTCGCCAAGTATGCTTTCACGAGATCCATGTGCCGTCAGGTCTCTTCACTTCCTCTCTGTAATCATATGTCTTCTTAAATACGTTTTGCTTGAGTAGATTCTCATCCGCTTGATGTATGAAATTAGGGTTTTGTGTAGCAAATGCAGGAATTTGAATCGAAAACCCTAATTTAAGTTTCTTGTAACTAGGGGTGATCAAAAGAGATTGTATGACCGAATTTCCGACAGGACCGGTCTGAGACCGACCCGACTAGGACCGAGACCGAGCGAGTGATTTTTTTTCTTCAAGGTCGGGCTTGGTCTCGGGCTTTTTTCCCGAAAACCCATTTAGGACCGGCCCGACCCGAAATTAGTGCAGAAACCCTAAAATTTAAACATTCCCACTCCTAGTCTACCGCAACCATTCATTTCATTCCAAGCAACTTCCATTAATGTCTAGGGAAACATGGTTACGGGCTACGACTTACGGGGACTATGATTCCATTAATGTATCTTGACTATTGTATTGTATAGGATGTTATAGGATGTCCAAAAACATATAAGGACCAAAATGCAATTTATAAAATTTTGAGCTGAATTGGACAAATATTTTCGAAAATTGCAGAAATAACCCTAAACTATTCTGGACTTATTTGTAACACTTGGTAAAGTTCTAAAATAACCCGAAAATTATTCTAGACTTATTTGTAACATTTTGAAAAGTCATGGAATGTCCAGAAAAATTTAGGAATAAAAATTGTAATTTTCGAAAAAATATAACTTAACTGAAAATATTTTTTTTAAATTACAGAATTGACCATAAACTATTCTAGATTTATTTGTAATACTTGGTAAAATTCTAAAAATAACCCGAAAATTATTCTAGACTATTTGTAACATTTTTAGAAATCATGGAATGTCTAGAAAAATTTAGAAATCAAATTGTATTTTTTTTAAAAGAGCTGAATTAAGAAAAACAATTTGCACAAATGGCCCAAAACTTTTCCGGTTTGGTTTATAACACTCGATAACGTTCCAGATGTTGTAACTTGTATGTAATGTTGGGAGAAAATGAACTTTGTTTAGAACTTTGTATGTTTGTTGCTTGGTTGATTTGATTTGTACTTTGTATGTTTGTTATTTTGATTTCAATGATGTTTGTATTTGGAGTTTGGACAAATTCAGTTGTTGTTTTTTGGCAGATTCGGTCCAGGACCGAGACCGGCCCGAGTCAAGAAAGACCGACTCGGTCAGGCCTTTTTGTCTGAGGTCGGTCTCGGTCCTCCAGAAGGCAAGACCGAATTTTTGGTCTCGGTCTTGCCTTCAGGACCGGACCGGCCCGCCCATGATCAACCCTACTTGTAACTCTAACATCCTATCTACTTTACTGTTTTGTTACTCACATTATATTAATCCTTATCTAATTTCGTAGTTCAGTGATGAGAGGGGATTGTTTAATTTGCAATTGCTTCAGTAAATTACTGATTCTAGACTTTAAAGGTCTCTTTCTCTGGGCTGTTCTGATCTTAAACTATATCCTTTTCTACAAACCAGAATGTTGGACGTGAAACAAGGCATTAATAAAGAGGGAAAAACTGTTATGTATCTGGTTTTCGAGTATATGGATAAAGATTTAAAGAAATTCATCCGCAGCTTCAAAGCAACTGGGGAGAACATCCCTGAGAAAGTTGTCAAGGTTCATACATTAAACGTTTTTTTGCTTCTTTTTCCAAAGTGAACACAACTGAAATCCTTATTTTCTAATTGGTATCTTATGCACAATGTAGAGTTTGATGTTCCAATTGTGCAAGGGTGTTGCTTTCTGCCATGGCCACGGTATCTTGCACAGGTAAATTCATCGTTCTACAGTTCATCTTACTTTGAGTACTTGCATATTTTGCTGTCGTGAAGTTTATATATACAACTCTATTTCATAAAAGCCTGAAAATTTATGTCACACCTATCTTAACGACTGCCATAATTTCATAACTTCCATCTCTGCTCTTGTCAAGGACTTGATCTAAATAGCTCAGCAGATCAGTATGTATGTCTATCATCGGTCCATGTATGTATAAACTCTAAACAACATATGGCACAACTAAAGGAGACGGCAATCGATCCATACCTGGAGACAACGGCGTGCTGGAGTTGCGGAGGCTGGAGATGCGGTGCTGGAGATGCTGCTGCTGTGACAGAATGCGGTGCGGAGGCTGGAGCTGCAGTGCGGAGGCTGGAGTTGCGGTGCTGGAGCAGCTGCTGCTGAGTGCTGTGATAGAATGGAATGGAGAATGAGGCTTAAGCACAGCAAAGAGCAAAGCAGTTGAACAAATTAACCTAGTAGTGAACCAGTTTAACACTGCATAAAACCAATTGGTTTGTGTAGAATAAAACCAATCGGTTTAAACCGAAAAACCGATTGGTCTGTAAAAAAAACAGTCTGCAAAATGAACTGGAAATTGACCGGTTCAACTCGGTTCCAACATTGTTCATTTGTAAAACGGTCTTTTAACTTAACCAAACCAGACAGGGATTTGGTTCCCGATCGGACCCTGTCGGACCGTCAGTCCGGTCTGGTTCTGATAATTATGCTCAAAAGTGCTGTTGTTGTTAGATAGTGTCTGGTTTATGGAAGTGTTCTTCACCTAGGCGATGAATCATAAAATTAATTGTGTAACTTCTTCAGGGTCTTAACCTCCGATTTACAGTCATCATCAAACTATTTTGCCAACTAAAATCTCATTGTTCTGAGTGATTTCAATTGCAGATAATCTTAAGGGACTTCAAATTTTCAAGGGTTAATAAGTCTAATGGTACCATATGTTTGGGCTATGTGATCGGATGGTACTTCTATGTTGTTTCTTGGTACCTTATGTTTTCATAATGCTGTTATTTAGTCCAAATTACTGTTGCCGTCAAGTTTAACTAACGAAAAGCTGATGTGGCGCTGATGTGGCAGATGAAAAATACAAATAAATAGAAAAAATAGAGAACAAATCGGAAAAAAAGTTTTAAAAAATATTTTAAAATTTATATATTAATAAAAATTATTTTTTGTTAATTTATTTTTTTTAAAAAAAATTCAAAAATCGAAAAAAAAAAAAAAATAGGGTTCAACCCTTGGGGTCCAATTGACCTAACCAAGGTCAAACCCAAGGCTGGGTTCGACCAAGACCTGGTCGCCCAGGTCCGGCGACCTACTGGGGGTCCAACCCAGCCCAGGGTTCAACCCTTGGCTGGGCCAATTAGCCCCCATAGGTAGAACCCTAGTTGTTGTTTTTTTTAATTATTTTTATTAATATATAAAGTTTAAAATATTTTTATAATTTTTCTGATATTTTCATATTTGTTTCCCTATTTGTTTTAATTTTCCTATTTTTTTATTTTTTAAATTAAATATTATATTATATATCTACGTGACGCTGACGTGGTGCTGACATGGACCATTTAACAGAAAAATCTAATAGTTGACTAACAGAATAGCATAGGACAACATCCTCCAAACATAACAGACCATTCGACCACATCAAAAAACAGACGGTACCATCCGATTACATGACCCAATCATATGGTACCATTGGAGATATTAGCCCAATTTTCAAACATTCTCTTATATGAGAACTGGAACGCCAAGGCTTGGACCAGCCGAAGGATTAACCCATGTATCAACAATGGTAGTCACTTGTTTATGTTTATATTCATATTAATCTTGTATATTTTAAGCAGGACATGATATTTTGGTTAAGAATTAGGATTGCTTCAAGGAGAAGTTGGAAGGAATCGCTTCAAGGAGAAGTTGGAACAGATCACTTTAAGGAGAAGTTGGAACAGATCACTTCAAGGAGAAGTTGGGAGGGTGGAGTATATTCGTCTGTGTAAGGCTTCATAAGGGAAAGTAGCTCCGATGCAATCACACTACAATCTTTGACGATCCATACGAATATGAGTGACTATGGACCATTTGGTGCACAAATAGGAAATAACTTTTCTGCCATACAGAAAGGCATTAAGATTCTTCGGTTTTACGGAAGATGTAATTCTGGCAGTTTTGAGTCGATTGGAGCTCATTTTGAACGTGCTTCTGACATTCATCCACATAAGAGTATTACAGCGTTCGGAGGTGAAGGGGGGATTGTATGGGATGATGGGACGCACAACAACATACGGAAAATTGTGGTCGAATGGGGTACGAACATAGATTCAGTGTGCTTCGCATATGAACAAGAACAGGGCATGGAGGAGGCATGGGGGAACAGGCGGACTAAGAACACATGAGGTTAGTTTTTATATAGCTTGTTATACTCATCCCAGATTCGACATTCAATTAAAACGAACAGAAAAAACAGAGATGTTTAAACTATAATTTCTCGAAAAAGCCTAAATATTCTATACCTCATATCATAACATAAAACATCAACAATGACAAATAAATTGATTAAACACGAACGTAGATGAACCAAACTTTATGAGACGAATGGTTTCCTTAAGTCAATTTCGGTCTGATTATGCCTCCCATGATAAATCATATTCTTATGACAAGCTAGTACAAACCCTCCATGAATCGAACAAAATCTACTTGATCTCCACAACTACAATATATATAACTCTAAGTGCATGGCTTACAAGTTTTAAGTCATCTACCAGAGAAAAAGATTTTAGATTGTACAGTGACGATGACATCGCACTCTTTAAGGAGGGTAGATTGGTTGAGACTACGACTAAACTCACATGTTTTATGGAGAGTAGATTTTGAAACTTTGAATTGTCTCGCAATCTGATGGAAAGAAGTAACATGGACCCATTATAAGTGAGGGATGTACAACTCTAGTTTAACCTAAATTCCTCCTTAATTGGTAATAAGTAAGAACAACAGGTTTCATTAGGTTGAGTTAGGTTAGTAAAGGTAGTCGCTCGGATTTGGGGTACACAAGAGTTGATTCTTGTAACTATATCTTTAATAACCTTATTTACATAATTATACAAGTTGTAATCATCTTCTTCCCCAGATCTAATTACAAATGTACATAGTTATATTCCCCTCACAAATATATATATATCAACTTTATCTGTAAATATTATGCTTCGTACATAAATAAATATAAAAAATTTAATTAATAAATGTATTGGCTAAATATATTCTCATAATTTTCAATATGTTCAATATAGTAGACATACCATATCAGTCTCCGAATTCAACATATCAGTCATATTATTACTACATTTATAGGTGAATCTTGATCTTGAAGAATACATCATCGGAGTATCTGGATACTACAGCAAACACGATAATGAAGATGTTATTAAATCATTGACATTTGAAAGCAACAAAAGAACAGTCGGGCTATACGGAAGTAATCAAAAGGGTACCTACTTTATGTCACCGCCGAACCATGGGAAAGTAGTAGGGTTTCATGAAAGAAGCAACCAATACCTAGTCTCCATTGGTGCATATTTTGCTCCTAATTTCCATAAACATCCTCTTCGAAAGATTGGACCCTTTGGAAGCGATGGTGGCAGAAGTTGGGACGATGGAAATCATACTGGGATCAGGCGAATCGACATAGCTTGTGGACTATGGATTGACCACATTGGGTGTGTTTATGACGATAATGGGCAACCGTCAACTGAAGTTGCAATAATTCATGGAGGAGGAGGAGGATCCTCGTACTCGGTATGCTTTTATTTACTTTGCATTGACCGTTTTACTAATAAATTCTTTGCATGTAACACATTCTTTAAGATTAATTCAACCTTTTCAGATTGAATTGGACTATCCAAATGAATATATCGTTTCATTTTCGGGATATGTTGGAGATGGGAATGGTCATCTCCTTGTTATGTCGCTCAGCTTCCGCACCAACTACAAGAAGATACATGGACCTTTTGGAAGGGAGGTTGGGATGCCCTTCTCCTTTGCATCAAATATTGGAAAAATTGTTGGATTTCATGGACAAAGTGGCCAGTATGTTGACTCAATTGGAGTGCACGTTGAAATTTTAGCCTCATGAGGAATCTCTTTACAGCTACCTCGTTTCTCTGCTTATTAGATCTGTCTTAACTGGAAAACGTGCTGCATTGACCAGTTTGAAAGGACTCATTTGGATCAAATAGGATGTTTGATATGTATTTTGTATATATAAAGAAAAAAGCTTGAGGTCTGTAGAGTTAACTTTGTAAAAGGAAAATAAGGGTTGAGTTTGGATCCATCCACGGAGCGAGTGGTTCAGGTTAAAGGCCCTGTGGAGTTTGATGTTACGGTATCTCCTAATGTGCTGCTCTTAAACAACGTAACGATGTCTTAGGTCCCCATTGTAAACCCTCCTGTAAGCCCCTTCACATTGTAAATTGGCAATTTGTGTAGCAACGCGGAAGGGTCTTGTTTTGCCGAATACATTATGGCATAATATATATATATACATAACTGTAAGAATTATTTTGTACTTGGACTATGTTTATCTCCATCCTTCTTGGTTTAGGTGAGAAGACATATACACTAATATATTTATATATATATATATATATAGTATACAGTTCACTAATCTAGTGATTAGACATGATCTAACATCATCTCCATCACAACCATCATTACTTCTCTTTGGCATCTTTCAGAGAATTCATGTCTGCTTAGCGTTGTATGAACTTTTCTTCCAGATAAGGGAGAGATTTTATGTTGGCAGCTGCGTTGAAGAACTCATATAATTGAATCACATATTAACATCATGTACACCCTTATAATTAGGGAAAAGTCTGAAAATGGTACAACTTGTTTGACGAAAATAGTTTTCCAACCCAAACGATTGTTTTTTGTCCAACATGTTTGAAAATGATGGTAATTGGTACTTCCGTTACTTTTTTGTTAAAAACTTCCGTTAAATATATTTCATATTTACAAAATTAACCAAATATTTTTCTAAATGTTACAATTAAACCCTACAAATTTACACTAATGTTTCAAACAAGTCCCGACTCGATTCAAGCCACATCGGGGGGTCCCCTAGTCATGGTCCGAACCCAGACCAGGTCACCCAATCATGGGGACCTGGTCTAAGCTCGGGCCCAAATCATGTCTACAAACCATGGGAACCTGGTATGGGTTCAGACCCAGACCATAAGACCCCCGATTGAGGCTCAATTGGAGCCCCAATCTATTTGGGCCGAACTTGACTGAGTTTGGTTCAAACGATTGAGGCTCCAATTGAGCCCCAATCGGGGATCCTATGATCTGGATCCGAGCTCAGACCAAGTCCCCAGGGTTGGGTGACCTGGTCTGAGTTCATACCGTGGCTAGGAGACCCCCCGGTGTGGCTCGAATCGAGTCAGGACTTCTTTGAAACATTATTGTAAGTTTGTATGGTTTAATTGCAACATTTAGAAAAATATTTAATTAATTTTGCAAATATAAAAAAATTTAACGGAATTTTTTAACAGAAAAGTAACAGAGGTACCAATTACCATCAAACGTATTGAACCATTAACCAAATAACCATCACCCAAAAAACAAGTGGCACTGAAAACCATTTTGTGCAAACATGTTGGACCATTTTCAGACTTTTCCCTTATAATTATGCATGCAACGACATATAAAATTTAGGGCATGAAACAAAAATTAATAATATTAGTAAGATATTTTCTTAATAATTTTTGTAAAAATAATTTTATGAAACATCATTGTGATATACTTCTAGAATCAACATATTTTGCTAAATTAAAAAACATTTATATTATAAGTGATAATTACTATAAGTAATATGTATATATATATATATACACTAATACTTTTTATTTATTTTTTAATAAATGACAATAATAGATTTCATAAAAGTGAATATAAAATTATTAATTAGCATCATATTATTTGGTTTTTATATTCATTTTTATTATCTACTCATATATATTCAATTACTTTTATGAATAAATATATTTAATTCTTATATTGTATAGTCTGATTTGTATACTTGAAATATGATAGATAGTCATTATTACAAAAAAAATATATAGAATTTTAACATTTTCTCTTAAATATGATCAATTTATATCGTATCATTTTATAATTAAGTTGAATTAAAAATTAATTTTAATAAATTATAGAACTAATATGTGATCAATAAGTCTTGCACTTTATAAATATATTTTGATATAAATATATTTATCAATTAACAAATGTAAAAAAATTATTACATTACGCAAAGCGCAAAACAATTGTATAGTTATAAAAATTTAAAGAATTGTTTTTAGTTAAAATTGCACATATTCAGTTCCAACAAAAATCACAAAAGAAATTGTAATTTTAAGTTTTTAATGTTTAAATATCATCACATAGACTCAACTATAATTAGTATTAGGGTTGACAATGTTGCGGTAAAATCATGGTGTTCACATCATTTTTGCTATATGGTTAACCACATAATTATGTTATCGTGTAGTAATAGTAAGGGAAAAGTTTGAAAATGGGACATGATGTTTATCCAAAATAGTTTTCCAACCCAACAGATTGTAAATGGTATAACTTGTTTGGAAACGATTGTTTTTGGTCCCTCCGTTTATCTTCCGTTCGAAATAGCTGTTATGTTCTCACGTGCTTGCATCCTGACATGTTATTTCCAATTCATTTTCTGCCTTTAGCTCCTACGTGTGGAACTTCTGCTTGAAGACCTGCCATTAATGTGCAGTATCCTCCCTTGTTCTTGCACCTATCAACCACGAGCCAAGATCTCCAATTACCGAAGATTCATTCACATCACTGTGCAGCTCTTGTGGGTCTTAGTAATTGATTTATCTTCCATTGCACACAGTTCTGAATAATTGATTCTCTCCGAGTCAGCATGATTCAGTTCTGTTTGAGGACTGTCGTGTTCGAATTTCTACTTGGCCGTAAATTGTGGAAAACTCCGATTTAGTAGTGGGTTCTTTTCGAAATTGAGTATTTGATTCATTTTGGATTTCTAGGTATTAGTGTTTGTGTCTAGAGGATCTTTCTGTGACGATTTGAAAGTACAGTTATTATGTGTTTGTGTGTAGAGGAGAGGGAAGGATCCGTCTAGATTGGGCCACCTATATGAAACTAGCCATTGGAGCAGCACGAGGCATATCCCAAATACACTAAAAAAACAACGGAAAACTCGTCCATGGCAACATCAAAACTTGAAACATCTTCCTCAACCCACACCAATACGGTTATGTTTCTATGACCTCAGACTTGCCACTGTCATGATCTCCCTTGCCCCACCCATCTCCCGCGTCGCAGGTTACAGAGCCCCATAAGTGACAGGCACACGCAAAGTAGGACATGTTAGGATATAAGTGTGTCTAACACTTATGTTTAGGATCAATATGTAAATATTGTTGCTTGAGGCCCAAGCAACAATTAGTTTAGTATTAGGGACTTAGTTGCAATTCTCGGTCAGTATTGTTTTGTCTTGTTCTCGCCTACTTTACCTTATATATGTTGCACTGTTGAACAATTCTTCTCAATCAAGTTATCATCTTTGTTTCAGAGCTTCCTTCTTCGTTTTTCATTTCCCCTTCTCTAACCCTAAATCCAAACATGGTATCAGAGCTCGATCGAGCCTGAAATCTTCTCCTTTCAACATTCCTTCTTGATTCATGGAAGAATCTAGCCCTGTCTTCGCCAACAAGAAAGTAGCTCAGCTACTTGGTGAGGAGAATTTCCAGCAATGGAAACAGCAGGTTCTACTCTCTATAAGAGGGTATAATCTGGAAAGCCATCTCCATGGAGCTAACGTACCTCAATTTCTGGAAGATGAAACTGGGGCTGCTGTTCCAAATCCTGCATACACGAAGTTCCTCCAGCAGGACAGCTCCCTCGCGTCTTGGCTTCTTGCCTCTGTCTCCTCTCAGGTCAGTAGGGGTCTTATAGGGTGTATGTCAGCTGCTGCCATTTGGCAAAAGCTTCATAGAGATTTTTCATCATCGTCCACCACCAGAATCATGCATTTATATGATAGACTTAAGTTTAGGAAGCATGTGCATCAGCCTATGAGAGACTACCTCACTTAAATACAAACCACATGTGATAGTTTAGCTAGCTGTGGTCACCCTATAGAAGAGATGCAACAAATCTCGATTATTTTGAATGGGGTAAACGGTCAATATGATAATGTCATTGCTGTCATCCATGCTAGCCAAAATCCTTACACTATCGCTTCTGTGAGTTCTGTGTTATTAGATGCTGAGTCTAGGCAGTCTGACCTCTTATTTGATGCTAGTGCTAGTGTCAACATAGCTTCTGCTAAGGTTCCCAACCCCAGTAAGCCCCTTGTGTCGTATGCTGAAAACAACTCTGGTAGTATGCCTGGAAATCCTGCCCAGACACCCATGTCTGGTCTCCTCCCCACACCCCAACCCACAAACCAAAATGCTCAGTCATCTTCCTATGGTCCCCCACCATTTGGTAATCAACAATCTGGGAGGGGTAGGGGCGTGGTAGGGGCTTTGGAAATAGCAGACTCCAATGCCAGTTGTGTGGAAAATTTGGGCATTTGGTGCACAGATGTTTCCACAGGTTTAATGTACAATTTACTGCTGTGACTGGTCCTCAGTCCAATTCTCCTGCACCTTCAGCAAACCTGGCTGCTTATGACACTGAGCCCGACCCTTACCAACAACAACAACTGAACCAACTCTACCAACCACCTCAGCTGCACAAAGTTCATAATCAACCTCAACCACCTCAGACCACAACCATCCATCCTCCTAACACCCATACACACTCTGTTATGCAGTACTCACCCTATCCTTCACCCTTACCGCCCATCTACCCCTACATGATGGCCCCCCCCCATGTTACCCACCTCAGCCATATCAAGTATTTCCCAATCCTCAGCCTCACCTCAACCCTATCCCTCCTCAATCTGCATCACCTCAACCCCCTCAAGCCAATCACCTGTTAACCAGCAGCCATAACCCAGCCACCTCTGATGGCAGCTGGTTCCCAGATTCAGGAGCCACGAACCACCTGACGAATGCTCAGCCTTTCCAGAACATGACTTCTCCTTATTCTGGCCCAGGTAAGGTCTTAGTGGGAAATGGCTCTACTCTTGATATTTCTGCTATTGGTTCTTCTACTTTACCATCCACTGGAAAACCATTACTCTTAAATAACTTACTTTACACTCCTGCTGTCACTAAAAACCTGCTTTCTGTATCTCAGTTTTCAAAGGATAATCAGGTTTATTTTGAATTTCACCCATCGCATTGCCTGATCAAGGATTCACTCTCCAACAAGGTGCTGCTCAAGGGTTATGAGTCTGGGGGTCTTTACCGTCTTGACTTCTCTAGTTTTAGGTCTAAGTCTAATAATTTAGTTGAGTCTACTACTGTTAGTCCAGATCAGTGTTTGAATCTCTCTACTGAATTTCAGTCTTTTTGTAATAATGCAGTTTTATCTGCACAAAACTCTGCCTTACCGGTTATTAGTAATGACAATTCTGCTGCTTTTGATGTTTATCATGGTACCTCTGTTTCTCTTCCTGCTTCTAATGCTGATGTTTTTGATGATTCTTCTGCTGTCACTTGTTTTAATAGTGCATCCTTTAATGCATTACCTGATTTTGAAATAAGCTGCTTTCTCAGCTCTTTGAAAACAACTGATCCTTCTCACCTATGGCAGATGAGGTTAGGCCACCCATCTAGGAATATTCTTGTTAACTTCTTGAGATTACAAAATTTGCCCACTAAACACATATCCTCTGAATGTGCTGCTTGTGCAGTGGGTAAGAGTAAGACCCTCCCTTATCAACCTTCAGAAACTGTCTACTCTCAACCACTCGAAATGGTTCAGGTAGATCTCTGGGGTCCTGCCCCATTCTCCTCTAGTAACTGCAATTACTATCTTAGTATTGTTGATGCATTTTCTAGATTTACTTGGATTTACTTTCTGAACCGTAAGTCTGATGCTACTAAAGCCTTCTGTGAGTTTCATCTCTTAGCAGAAAAGCAGCTTGGCACGAAGCTCAAGGCTGTGCAATCTGATGGAGGAGGTGAGTTCCACTTTCTTACTACATACTTAGCTCAGTATGGCATAGTTCATAGGATCACCTGCCCATATTCAAGCCAACAAAATGGCATGGTGGAGCGTAAGCACCGCCATATTGTTGAATTGGGTCTGACATTGCTTGCACAGTCATCCGTCCCTCTTCACTACTGGACGGATGCCTTCTCCACTGCTGTTTTCTTAATTAATCGCTTGCCTTCCAAGACTCTGGAGAACTGTTCTCCTCATGAGCTTATTTTCAATACCAAGCCTGACTACTCCTTTCTGAGAGTCTTTGGTTGTTTATGCTTTCCCCACCTGAGACCTTACAGGTCTCACAAGCTGTCCTTCAGATCAGAACCTTGTGTATTCATTGGGTTCTGTTCTGACCACCATGGCTATAAGTGTCTCTCTTCATCAGGAAGAGTTTATGTGTCACAAAATGTTGTCTTTCATGAGACAACATTTCCTTTCAGTGACACCACAGGACCTTTCTATGCTTCAAACATACCAAAAGCCTCCACTCCTTCCAAACCATTTTTCATACCCTGTGACCCATTCTTCCAACAACCCACCTCTGTTCCCTCTACTATCACTCATTCCTCAGGACCTCCTGTGCATGCCCACATGTCGAGGGAGTCCAGCTTACCCTCCACCACACCCTCCCAAAACATCACTTCTACTCAGCCTCCCTATGTACCTGTTCCTGCTCCTGACCTTAGCTCCCCTACGGAGGTCTGTAGATATGTCCCTTCTGGTTCTACCCTTGTTCCTATTTCTGACCCGGTTTCCTCTGCACCACCACCACCAGCTCACTCTGACCAGTCCTTCCCCACCTCCCTACAAGCCCATCTACCCTTATCCTCTCGACCCTCTCGCCCCAAATCTTCCACCAATGTGCATCCTATGCAGACCAGGTCTAAATCTTCCCTTCATGAGATGTCCACTTCCCTTGCCCTATCCACAGACCTGACTAACTCTGAGCCTCGTAGCATTCACGAGGCTCTTCAGTCACCTCATTGGTTTAAGGCTGTGCAGGAAGAGCTTACAGCTCTTACTACCAACAGCACCTGGACTCTTGTTTCCCTACCTACAGGTCGTATACCTATAGGTTGTAAATGGATCTTTAAAATCAAAAGAAATGCATATGGGGCTGTTGTCAGATACAAGGCCCGTTTTGTTGCCAAAGGTTTTTCCCAAAAACCTGGCTTTGATTTTCAGGAAACCTTCAGTCCTGTCATTAAATCTGCCACTGTTCGTATTGTTCTGTCCTTAGCTCTCACTCATAAATGGTGTATCAGACAGGTGGATATTAACAATGCTTTTCTTCATGGTGACCTCCAAGAGGAGGTCTACATGACACAGCCTCCTGGTTTTGAGGTTCACTCTAATACTCCTAACCTGGTTTGCAAACTTCAAAAAGCTTTATATGGTCTTAACCAGGCTCCCAGAGCCTGGTTTGAAAAACTGAAGTTCTTTCTCCTGAACTCTCTTGGTTTTCATGTTTCAACCTCAGATAGTTGCTTGTTTATCAAATCTGCTTCTGATTCTTTCGTATTACTTCTTGTCTATGTGGATGACATTGTTATAACTGGCACTTCTGTTAATCTTGTTTCTAATATTGTTGACTCTATCAATGCTCAGTTTCAGCTGAAAGATCTGGGAAACCTGAACTACTTCCTTGGCATGGAAGTAGTTTCAGGTGATGACTTTATTCTGTTAAATCAGAAAAAGTACATTCAGGAACTTCTGGATAAGGTAGGTCTGAAAGATGAATCTGAATTTCCCACTCCAATGACAGGTACTTGTTTGTCTAAGTCAGGTATGTCTTCCTGCTCTGATCTCTTTCATGATGAAACACTATATAGGAGCACAATAGGTGCTCTGCAACATGTTTGTGTCACTCGACCAGACATTCACTTCTCAGTGAACAAACTGAGTCAGTTTATGCAGGCACCAAATAACAGCACCTGGAAGGCTGTTATTCATGTGCTGAGATACCTCAAAGGCACTCTCAATCATGGTCTGTTGTTCAGACCAACACCCTCACCTGTCAAAGACATCACTCTTACCTCCTTCTCTGATGCTGACTGGGGTGGTGATCAAACTTATCGCCGCTCCATCTCATACCTTCTCCTGAATGGTAATCTCATAGTATGGAGCTCTAAAAAGCAGACAGTAGTCTCTAGGTCGAGTGCAGAGGCTGAATTTAGGTCCATTGCCAATGCCATGTGTGAGATCATGTGGGTCCAATCCCTTCTCAAGGAAATTGGACTTCACACACCCACTGCACCTGTCATCTGGACAGACAACACAAGTGCTGTAGCTCTGTCTGAGAACCCCATCCATCATTCCAAGATGAAACATGTAGAGATTGATCTCTTCTTCATCAGAGAGAAAGTTCAAAATGGGGATGTCTTAGTCAACTTTATTCCAGCTTCAGAACAGACAGCTGATATCTTGACCAAGCCTCTGACAGAAAAAAATTTCATTCCCTGCAGAAAAAAACTTGGAGTCTTCTCACTGGAGGAACTGGAGAATCGTGGCGTCTCCCCATTCCTTCAGCTTGGTTCCACTGCTCAATGAACTTCCCACACAGTCTGTATGTTTATTCTTTCTCTGTTTACTTAGTAACTTGCCTTGTCCTATGAGCTTCGGGACAGCCATATGTTTGTTATCTGAGCTTTCCTGTTGATTGCACCTCTGTTATTTTTTGAACCTCTGTCTGTCCTTATGCACGACTGATCAACTCTATCTTGTTTCAATTAGTGCTTGTAATCTTAGTATGTTCTCATCTGATTTCCATGTCTAGCATATATCTGAGTATCGCATGTCATGTGTGCATTTCTCTCTTCTCTGATCATAAGCCTTGCCTTTGTGCATCACTGAATATATCTCTGAAAAAAGAAGAAACAAAACTGCTGCATTAACCATGGCATAGGGTATGGCTTGAGTCCAAAAACAGAGTGAAAACCAAAATAAAATGACAAATTCATACCGATGTTTTTCACTCTTGAGGATGAAAAGATCAAGGCTAAAACCTTGCAGTCATACTGATAAGATAGGAGCTCAAACTCCTCTGTAATGTTCTGAATCTCTCGATTTTCAAGACATTCCAAATGAATGAATAAAGCAGCAGTTATAATGATTATATTAGTCTGTCTGATGCACTTCGGCAACAGTTTACTGATCTGGAATAGAGAGAATCATGCATATGATTGTGAATACTTGGTACTGCTTTTCGTGTTTTTTCAGACTTGTTCATGATCTTAGATTACAGGCATTAATCGACCTATGATCAGAGTTCTGATTGCCCATACTAAAGACAGCACAGATGCTCAAAATTGCAAAGTGCATCTCAGCTAGGAGAACTCAGCCATACTACGTATTCTGCTCAGATGTGTCAATTAGGAACAGGCAAGTACTTCGTTCCAGAGAATGGATTTACTGCAGACTGTCAAATTTCAGGGAAAATCAAGTTTCGGATCAGCTCACATCAGTCATACTTTGAAGATTTGGCGACCACGAGTGCATTTGGCGACCACAATGACAAGATTAAGTTCATTTGGCGACCAAATGTGCATTTGGCGACCACAATAACAAGATCAAGTTCAGTTGGTGACCACAAGTGCATTTGGCGACCAAAGATCAAGTTTCAAAGTCAAGATCAAGCTTAGGGAATGTTAGGATATAAGTGTGTCTAACACTTATGTTTAGGATCAATATGTAAATATTGTTGCTTGAGGCCCAAGCAACAATTAGTTTAGTATTAGGGACTTAGTTGCAATTCTCGGTCAGTACTGTTTTGTCTTGTTCTCGCCTACTTTACCTTATATCTGTTGCACTGTTGAACAATTCTTCTCAATCAAGTTATCATCTTTGTTTCAGAGCTTCCTTCTTCGTTTTTCATTTCCCCTTCTCTAACCGTAAATCCAAACAGGACAACCCTCTAACCGGAAAATCATTTGTCCACACCACTGGAGGTGACGAGATCATCCATTTGGTTAGGTGGGTCCACTTTGTTGTCCATGAGGAATGGACTGCTGAGGTGTTTGATGTGGAGCTGATTAGGTATCCCAATATAGAGGAAGAGCTAGTGGAGATGATGCAAATGGCCATGGCTTGTGTTGTGAGGATGCCTAGACAAAGGCCAAGGATGGTCGATGTGGTGAAGATGATCGAGAGTGTTCGCGTTGTTGATTCTGAGAATAGACAGACTCATACAGCAGTTCGGTCTGAACCGTCCACCTCACTATAAGACCCCTATATGTCTCTCTCTTGGTGTATTTAAGTTATAGTTCTGCTTTCATTTCCATTTTATGGTGATGCTCAAAAGTGCTGCTTCTTTACTTAACTGAGCTGCTGTTGTTAGATAGTGTCTGGTTTATGGAAGTGTTCTTCACCTAGGCAATGGATCATAAAATTAATCTTGTAACTTCTTGAGGGTCTTAACCTCCGATTTACAGTCATCATCAAACTATTTTGCCAACTAAAATCTCATTGTTCTAAGTGAATTCGATTGCAGATAATCTTAAGGGACTTCAAATTTTCAAGGGTTAATAGGTCTAATGGTACCATATGTTTGGGTCATGTGATCGGATGGTACCTCTATGTTGTTTCTTGGTACCTTATGTTTTCATAATGTTGTTAATTAGTCCAAATTACTGTTGTTGTCAAGTTTAACTAACAGAATGTTGATGTGGTGCTGACGTGACACTGATATAGCAAATGAAAAATACAAATAAATAGAAAAGATATTAAAAAAATTTAAAAAAATATTTTAAACTTTATATATTAAAAATATATTTTTGAAAAAAATCGAGAAAAAAGCTAGGGTTCAACCTTTGGGGTCCAATTGACCCAACCAGGGTCGAACCCAGGGTTGGGTTCGACACAGACCTGGTGGCCTGGTGGGGGTCCAACCCAGCCAGGGTTCGACCCTTGGCTGGGTCAATTGGCCCCCAAGGGTTGAACCCTAGTTTGTTTTTCGATTTTCGATTTTTTTAAAAATAAATTTTATTAATATATAAATTTTATTTTTTTTTTTGTAATTTTTCTATTTTTTCATATTTTTTTCCCTATTTGTTTTAATTTTCCTATTTTTGTAAATTAAATATTATATTATATATCTACGTGACGTTGATGTGGCACTGACGTGGTGCTGACATGGACCATTTAACAGAAAAATCTAACGGTTGACTAACAGAATACCATACGACAACATCCTCCAAACATAACAGACCATTTGACCACATCAAAAAAATACGGTACCATCCTATCACATGACCCAAACATATGGTACCATTGGAGCTATTAACCCAATTTTCAAACATTCTCTTAGATGAGAACTGGAACGCCAAGCTCTCGACTTTTGGACTTGCAAGGCTTGGACCAGCCGAAGGATTAACCCATGTATCAACAACGGTAGTCACTTGTTTATGTTTATATTTATATGAATCTTGTATATTTTGAGCAGGACATGATGTTTGGGTTAAGATTTAGGATCACTTCAAGGAGAAGTTGGAAGGTATCACTTCAAGGAGAAGTTGGAACGAATCGCTTCAAAGAGAAGTTGGAACGAATCACTTCAAGGAGAAGTTAGTAGGGTGGGACCTGTCTGTCTGTGTAAGGAAACCGAAAATCATAACTTGAAAAGGGTAAGGAACAAGATATGACTATTTGGTCATTCCTTTTGTTAGCAATTAGTTTTTTTTTTCCCATTAGTTGGTCATATGAGAAGCCCATGCTACCTTCTTGTGTTTAATAATGAATTAAAAATGACAAACTATACCCTCATCTTCTTCTAGCCTACACCTTGCATCCCTTTGAGTTTGACCGTCGGAGATGAACTACATGAATTCACTCAAAGAATGAATATCCGTAAGAAAAACATAACTACAAAAAAAGAGAAAAATGAGAGGATAACAAATTTCAACCTCATCCGCCGACAAATTTGCAGCACATCATCTGCCCACTGAAGTCATCCCATAAGTGATTCGGTTGAGAAAGATGCCTTGATATTTGAAGAAGATGAACTCTCAAATTGAAAAAAGTGTCTCGTCGAGTTCCTTCACAACTTTAAAGTTCCATTAGTTGAATGAATGGTTGATGAAGCATTGTTTGCCTTCATAGAAGCGGAGATGAGTATTTAAATAGTGATTTTACTATTTAAATTTTTTTGTATCGTATGTAAATTTTTTTACGTGTCGTATTATACAGTCGGTCTAAAAGTAAAACAATAATGTCCACGGGTATTTTGGAATGTACCAATTGTGTTCGAGGGGGGTTAATAATAATAAGGAATCGAAGGGTATTTCCAGCTATGTTACTCAAAAGAATCGACACAATACACCTTGTCGATTAGAATTGAAAAAATTATGTCCCTATTATTACAAACAGACAATTCACAGGGAGATAAAGAAATAGATCGAATCAAGAGTCAAGTATCTGTCTTTTTTTTACAAGGAATATAAAAGGGGACACACCGTATTCTTAATTGTTATATGGAACAAGATTTCTATAATATATGATATGGCTTAAATCTAGAATAACTTAAATAGAAAAAAGAAAAAAAAAAAAACAAATCCTTTCCTTTTATCATTCCAGATTCAACTAATATTTTCGGGCTAAGGAATAAACAAACCATGGATAAATCCGAGTGACTCTTAAATATAAGCGATATTTTCGTAGGCGTTTTTAACGTCATTTAATTCACTTTTTCAGGTGATGTGTATACATATTTTGAAGTCTTCTCTCGTCTCAAGCGATTTAGGTCAACAGTGGGGAATTTGTCGGGCTCCTGGTAGCTCATTGTCACAGCGAATCTGCTGGGTACCGCTCTCAATCGGATACCACGGAGTAGGCGAGCCGACGCACAGTAGGAATTGGGGAGCGAGAGGAGGGAGAGCCACTGGTATATCGGTAAGGGAGTGTCTCGACTTGGTTCCAATTTCACTCGGAAACCAGGGAGAGTGCGAGCTGACGTTCGGGAGGAGTTGGGGAGAGAAGGGAGGGAGAGCCACCGGATAAACAGGGAGGGAGTGTCTCGGCTGGGGCTTGGACGCGACGGAGCGGTAAGGACAGCATCGGGGATGGCCGGAAACGGGATGCCGGCCTGGTGACGAAAGCACAACCGAGCCTTCTAGACAAAACCCGACTCGGATTAACCAGAATCTCCACCAACCGAGTCGGAGCACAGCCACCACAGGGGATCGCCGGAGGTAATACTAAACCAGTTTACTATATTAAGTAGTAGTTTTTTCGATTCTTAGTGCCTTAGGATGGATAGGCTTGCCCAAGAAACAGACCCTTGAATAGGTAATGATAAAACAATGCTAGGAAACTATGTTGAAATCCCGGAGCATGTTGATATCCCGGCTGAAAACCTATGTGTGGGGAGGGCTATTTGCGATAAGCACATGAAACCGATGGTGGTGCAGAGTGTACTGCAAGGTGCGTGGGGCAGGTATGCTGGAATTCGATTTCAGGAAATGACAGGAGATGTCATATTGTTCGACTTTGAGAATGCGGATGAACTAAAGGATGCTCTGGATTGGTCACCTTGGGCTATCAATGGAAACTGCTTGTCCCTGAAACGATGGAGACAAGGAATGCGGATCACGAATGTTCAGTTTCACATGGTCCAGTTCTGGGTACAGATTCATGGACTCGAGATCGACAAGTTCACCAAGAGAAATGCAGAGGAGATCGGGCAGAGTCTGGGGGAGGTCATTGAAGTAGATGATATTTTGGGTCCCTTGGGACTTGATAGAGATTATATCAGGATTAAGGTGGAGGTTGATAGTACAAAACCTCTCCAGGTGGAGTTCCGGTATACCAGGAGAAGTGGTGAGTTGGGAAGGGCCACCGTGAAGTATGAACGCCTCCCTGACTTTTGCTTCGGGTGTAGGAGGATCGGGCATACGGAGAGGGTGTGCATGAATGAGATTACAGTGACGGATGAGAGGCATGGATGTCTGATGTATGGGCCGTGGGTGCAGGTGGATAGGCCTAAGAGACGAAGGGAACAAGGCAAATATGTGGGCAAAAGCCCGGGGACTCCAATGGGCGAGACCAAGCGGAGGAGTTGGAAGGATCTGATGCGGGAAAAAAGGAAAGGGAAGACTCTAGTACCCCCCCCCCCCCCACGACACGACCCGATGAACACCCATCGGAGCAAAGGGATGGGGTACCTCTGGGTCGACAAGAAACGAGAGACGGTGTGGGAGGGGGACGGGAAGTGATCAGATTTGACCACGGGGGGGACAGGAAGCGGAGGCGGACGGAGAGGGGGGGAGGTAGGAAGAAGGTTCGGCAGCTGGCCCTAGAAGGAAGGGCAAGGGAAAGGAGTTGAACTACACATGGGTTCCTACTCCGTTGCCCAAGCCCTGGAGGAAGCTGCAGGATGGAGGGGACAGGAGGGTAGATCCTCAAATCCAATTTTTTTGGACAAGCAAGCCTACTCGTAGAGGCAAGGCAAGCATGGAGGGCAGGCAGATCGGGAGGCTGGGGGTCTGATGTTGTTAACAGAGGGAACAGAGGGGGGATGTCACGATCGGAGAAAGGAATCCAATGGGGGAAGAAGGGTAGATCAGAACCAGGGCCTGATGCTGGCAATTGACGAGGGGCGCCACCAAAGTAACGTGGAGCCTCTAGGAATGGAGCTTGAGCTCCACGAAGTTCAAGTGCAGGAATGGGTGTACACGGTTGAAGAACCACCCTCCCCAGCAACAAGTGGAGAAGGGACGGCCCTCCCCACGGGTCTAAGTCCTTTACTCCAGAAAATTAACTTGAAGAGGAAATACGAGGAGGAGGCGGAAGAGGAGGGGGAGATGGGAGTCGAACAGAGAGGCAAGAAGCAAAGAGTTGTGAGGGAGGAAGGGGGGGAAGACTTGGAAGGGTTCGGGGCAGAGGCAGGGGACGAAGGAGTACTCAACAGGTGGCTTTGGTCAGAAGGAGAATTATCACGGGGAAGAACAAGGGTGCACAACCGGGTTCTGGTAGCTGTCCCGAGACAGCTACCCAGAACCAATGTACTACCTGGTGTGGAATTGTCGGGGGTTAATATCGGCCCTGACAATTCCGTACCTCGCCGATCTCACGAGGAGGAACAAACCGGACATTATCTTCTTGATGGAAACAAAGAACATGGAAATGTACTGCGATAGGGTGAGGAAGAGGCTGAAAATGAGTGGTGGGGAGTATGTTAACCCGGTAGGGATATCGGGTGGATTGGCTCTTTGGTGGACGGGGGAAGTGAGAGTCGTTGTCCACACTAAAACGGAGCACATGGTGGACACGACGATCACGAATGGAGGTGGGGTAACGCATGTGACTTGGATCTATGGGAGCACAAATTAAGGCGAGAGGCTACGACTGTGGGATGTGATACGACAAATTTCCCAGAATCGTCGAGGTTCATGGACGTGTGTCGGGGATTTCAATGAAATAGCGGTCGCGGGAGAGAAGGAGGGGGCAGGCCGAAACAAACACGGAAAATGGATGCCTTCAATGAGATGATGAGAGAAGCGAAGCTGGCCGACATGGGGTTTAAAGGCAGCCCATTCACGTGGAGTAATAACAGGGAGGGTGTTGAGCGAATCTAGGAACGTTTAGATAGGGCCATCGTGAACCCGGACTGGATCCGTTCTAATCCTTACTCGATGGTCATCCATAAGCTGCAACTCGGCTCGGACCATTGCCTTCTAGTGGTCTAGGTCGAGAGGCAGCCAAGGAGAAGCAAACGTCCCTTTCGTTTTGAGAAGAATTGGTTTGCCCACTCGGATTGCCGAGAGGTCGTGGCGGGAGTTTGGGAGGAGGGACATGGCCGAACACACGGGGGAGGTTTGCACAGCCGACTTGGGAAGTGTAGAGGCGAGCTCCAGAAGTGGAGTCGGAGGAATGTCTCCAACAACAAGGTTGCTATTGAGAAACTCAACGAGGAAATTAGAGTCCTCTAGGCGCAACCGCGGGCTCAGTTCCAAAGGGATAGAGTAAGGATCTTGAAAAGGGCCTTAGAGGAAGCGTGGACCAAAGAGGAGGAATACTGGAGACAGCGATCGCGGGTGCAGTGGATGCAAGCGGGGGACAGGAACACCGCTTACTTCCATCAATCTACGGTCGAGAGGAGGAGGAATACATTGTGTCGAATGCAGAGGAGGGACAGTGTATGGGTGGAGAGAGAGGAGGACATCATGGCCGAATGCGAGGAGTACTTTCATCAGATATTTACGACGGAGGGGGTTAACGATCAGATGAGAGGAATACCGCACTTAGTGACGGACTTGGATAATGCGAGTCTCACCCGGATGGTGACTCGGGAGGACGTTAAGAGGGCGGTTTTTCATCTGGAGGGTAACAAAGCTCCGGGACCCGACGGTTTCCTGGAATGTTTTATCATCACTACTGGGATGTGCTTGGGGAGGATGTATTCCATTAGGTAAGGCGATTCTTTGAATCAGGCTTACTACTCCCAGGATATAGCTATACTGATATAGTATTAATTCCTAAGGTTCCCAACCCCATTAACACATCACAATTTAGACCCATTAGCCTTTGCAATTTCAATTACAAAATTATATTCAAGGTCTTATCCAACCGCCTTAAATGCTTATTACCTAAACTTGTGACCCCTTTTCAAAGTGCTTTCGTCTCAGGCGGGTACATCCACGATAATATCCTTATCGCACACGAAGTGTTTCATCACCTCAGGACATATCGAGGGACAGGGAGAGAGGAGTGTGCGATCAAAGTGGACATGAGCAAAGCCTATGATCGGGTCGAGTGGGAGTTTATAATTCATACACTTAGAGAGTTGGGATTGGCGGATGAATGGTGCAAATGGATCTCTGAGTGTATATCAATGGTACAGTATAGTGTGGTGGTTAATGGAAAGAAGTCAGCACGATTCAGACCGACTAGGGGTATTAGGCAAGAGACCCCCTGTCTCCTTACCTGTTTATCCTAGTGGCAGACGTACTATCCCGTCAACTTATGAAGACAGTGGAGAAGCGTAGATTGGAAGGGATTCGGATGAAGCGAACGTGTCCGGAGATTCATCACCTTTTCTTCGCAGACGACTCCATTTTCTTCATCAACGCGACGGAGGGGAACGCCCGAGTGCTAAAGGAGACGATCGAGAGGTACTGCAAGGCATCAGGACAGAAGATCAATTTGGAAAAATCCTGCATCCAGTATGAGCGGAACGTACGGGACGACACCCGGCAGAGGGTGTCAAATATCATGGGCATCGAGGCGGTTTCTATTGCGGGAAAGTATCTGGGCCTCCCGACGAATTGGGGAAGGTCCAAACGGGAAGATATGGGGTACCTAAAGGAGCGGATCATAAAACCGTCGAAAGGTTTGATCTCGGTCAAGCTCTTCCCCTAATCCCTGCCAGAGATTTTCGCATATGATAATGTGTTACTGCGAGCTTGAGTGCTCCGTAAAATCTGCTGGTACGTGGCAGAATTTCTCTCGTCGTTTCCATGGATGCCCCAATTTTGAGGTAATTTCATAGTAGATAAACCTAATTGGTAACCCTAATTCGTTTTGCTGCACTAATTTGAACCCTAATTTCTCCTTTTCGAACCCTAATTTGAAATATGTGTACCGATTTGTTGTTTTTTATGTTGTAGTCGGTAAAGAACCCCATATGTGGGTTTTTTGATTGGGAAGATCCATCTATGTGTCCATATGGCTGGATTTCAGTCATGCAATTTCAACAAAGAGAGAAACATTTGAAAGTATAATTGGATGTTGCGAAAACCCGAGCTCTTGAAAGTCGACCCAATCGAAAGCTAGTTGCAGCGTTGGTAATTGTTATTGTTGTTTTTGTTCTAAGTTCAATTGCGAAGAATTAGGTCTACTATGTAGCTACTTAGTATGTCATTTGTCAATAACCTTTGTATGTAACTGGAGTATGAAGAACATTGTGTCGTTTGCGAAGGTGGTGACTTATGTTTGTGGAGAAGTTGTTAAATGAATTGTTATCGTTTCTGAAATGTTATTAAACGGTTACTTAAGTTTGGATATTTTGTTACCTAGCTATTACTTATGTTTTAGAGAACCTACATCATAATCCATAAATATCCTAAATACATCCGAAAACATAATCCATCATAGAATCCAAACACATGTTCCGTTAAAAATACATTCATAACCGCTTAAAAAATGTTTAAAAAATGCACAGCTTGAGGCATCATCTTGTACGTCCGCTTGTCCACCCTTTCTAATGTGTCACTCCTACAATCGCTTAAGTCTGCTAAAAAACTAGGGACTTCCCATGGCCCTTCCTTTTCTAACGGTGCTTTCGTTTTTTTACGTTCTTCTTTCTTAATTTTCACATCTGTTTTGGAGGATGGACCAGCCTCCACCGAACTCTCACTCGTCTCACCCTCGAACTTGAAGTGCTTTAATTCGTTGAGAAGATCGACAAGTGCAGCATCATCCTCAAATATTGAGTCATCACTACGATCTTCCAGAACAACCAGTTTCTTACCTTTGTCAACAAAGGGTGGTTGTTTGGTCTCATCCTCAACAGTATGATTCTTACCAATTTATAGGTTAGGTTCTTTACGTCTCCCTGCTTTCACCTTTTCGAGCACTTGGTTGCGCACCATCATCAAAAAGGGATCCTTCACACACTCATCTTGACTTAATGGAGGCAACACAAAAACTTCAATCTTTTCACAACTATCTTGGGACTCCAAAAGTGATGGAATGTCTTTCTCATGACTGATTACCCTGAAATACGTCTTCGGGTTTCCGTTCGGTGGGAGGTATAGAAGTGCACCATCGTCTACGAGATTGCAAAATATTTCCACTAATCCGGAGAGAAACTCATAATTCATATTCTCCCACGGTATGACAAATGACTTCTCCTCACCTTCGTATGCATGAATTCCCACATTGTCAATCCACTTGCCACCGTGCCTAATGTATAGAGTAGTATAAAGGTAGTCTTTGTTTGCCATTCCTGAGGATAAAGGTATTCCAAAACATAGATAACAAATTTATCACAAAATGTCAAACAAACGTAACCCACAACACACAAAACCAGACAGCATCAACCCAATTTACAGCATATACAAACATCAAAATGACAGAATCAACTCAAATACAACAAATCTTCGGGAAAAAAAACGAACTTTCACAATAAAAATCAAAACTTTGTTACAAAATTGGCACTGTACAACACGTACCAAGCAAACGAACACAAAACCCTTACCCACAAGCCGAACAACCGTGAGGAACCTCAACATCACACAATCACACATAAATTGGAACAGCAATCTGTAGCAAATTCAAAATTTTGTACCTTCAGACGGCTGACGCACGGAGGCAAACCGTAATATTCAAAGAAATCGAAGATTACCGGAGAGAAAATGGTAGACGACGGAAAACAAAATGTTAGCACAAATTAGAATGCGAAAAGACAATCATCCTCTAGTACAACCGAATCGCAAACGAGAGCTTACATGGAAATTTGGTTTCAGAACCGCAATGTCGTTGAGGAGGAGTTTGGTGCTGGAAAGGGTGAGAGCTCTGTACGAAAGTGAAGATGAAAGGGTGGGTTGGAGGGAAATGGGAGTTGATGGGAAGTTAGGGTGTGTGCTGATGAGAATAAAAGGAGGGGAAACGACACAAACTTCAGGGAAGTTAGGTGACAGGACGGTAGAATCGTCCTTTTAATTAACTTCAAATCGTTTAAATTAGGTCACGTTCTTTCCATGACAGTCATACGGAAACGTCACGGAATAACCATTCAGTCACATTCGAATAACGTTTCAGTCACACAAAAAAAGATGAGTAACCTTTTAATCACATAGGTCAAAGATAAGTAACTATTGAGTTAGTTAACCCTTAAATTTATAGTAAGTGGTCTTTGGTTAGCACTTTTATTTATTTTTTAAAATAGGTAAGCGCAAATATGTAAAAAACTATTAGGGCATTTTAGTCTTTTGACAAAAGTGGTATGTATTTAGTAATCGATGGTCTGCAAATAGAAGATCCCATACAAAAATTGTAAAATCAAACTCTATAAATCTCAACCTATTTGTTAGATTGATTTGATGTGTACCTTAGCAAAAACTATTAGCTACTAACATAAACTCTTCATCCATTTTGTTTACTTCACGAAATTGATACATACCCGAACAAGAATTTTCATTAAAGATGTACCGGTATGAACAACTT
Source organism: Chamaenerion angustifolium (assembly GCA_946814005.1). Classification (NCBI taxonomy): domain Eukaryota; kingdom Viridiplantae; phylum Streptophyta; class Magnoliopsida; order Myrtales; family Onagraceae; genus Chamaenerion; species Chamaenerion angustifolium. The sequence continues at coordinate 17,186,722 of OX328273.1, read as the reverse complement.
TAATAGCCTCTAAAATATCTCCTGGCAAAAGAAGCTACAGCTTCACTAACAAGCAATGTTATCAGAACCGGACAGGCACTTGAACCAGTGAAGGGACCGGTTCCTGATTCGGTCGGTCCAATCCGGTCGGATCCGGTTCAACGTGTGGTTCACTGTTCACGGTGGGAAAATGAAAATGAAATTATTGGAAAACTGAAAAACTGACCTGCGGTTTCGTACTGCAGAACTTGGCCAGATATTGGAAAACCATCTGCAGAGGATAATAATGCTCAACTCATTTCTTGATTCTAGATTAACATTTACCAAGATTTACTGCAAAAAAATGCAGTTTTTACATTATTACCTCCATAAACACTAATGAAATCATCATGTGATTCGGAATCCAACACACTAACTGAGTCGAAGTATGCATATTCATGGCATTTTCCTGCAAAAAAAACATGAACAAGAAACGATAGTGGATATAATAGGCCAAGATTTAATAACTATAAATTTAAATGACGAAGATCTAATTGCTGCAAAAACCATGGATAACAAACGATATTGGATTGAATTGACCAAGAAATAAATATCAAATTGCTAGAAGAACTTGTGAACCATGTACTGGATGCAATTTAGTAGTAGTTAACCCTATAATGAATGAAATTCCATACCATTTGCATCGAATTGGCTATGGTGCCACTACAACTGGGTCAGGTGGAAAGTCGAGTTAGCAACCTCAGATCTACTGCAAGTGGTAGTCTCCCCTTTCTTGAAGTCCATATGTCAGTCACACGACTTCCCTAGACCCCCCCCTTCTTCTTCTTCCTCTTGGTCCCCTCATCGTTTGAGTCTTTGGTGCGGTTTTCGCACGCCTCAAGTTGATTTTTTCTGCTATTTATGGGTGTATCTTGTTGTGTTGATACGCAGGAACCCATTGTAATTCAGATTGGGATGTCTCTGATCGACAGTTGTCTGTAAAATTTGACAGCGTTCAGATATAATAACAAACATAAACATCTGCATTTCACTAATATCGTTTAAAGACGATTCGTAAGATCTATCTATGAAAAAAAATGGCTAAGACTGTACCAATTCTTGACGAAGCTTCTGATTTTGCTATAAAGCTGAAGCTTCCTCCTCTTTCAGCTTTGAAACCATAGTCCACGCCTGCTAGATAAAAGCTAAAACTAAGCAGGGCATCAATAAAAGCCAAATAAAGTATGGTGATTACGGTGCTTTGTGTTGATCATTCACTATCTCTAATCGTCTAAAACATTTGTCTCAAAATGAAATAATATATTTTTCCTGAAAGAATTATCACTGGATTTTCAAGAAAATTATGATTAAGCTGATATTTCATAAAAATACATATGAATCATGCCTAGCTTAGGCTCGGTACAGTGTAAACTGTTTTTTGTGGACAATTACATTACACCACTCTACAAGGTGATGCTGCAAACGGATACATGAAATGGATAGATACAATCTCTCAACTTCTTGATAAAGCTCGTAAAAAAGAACGGATGCATGCATTGAGGTAAGTGAAGTATTGCATAGCTCCAGGATTTACTTCACAATGCAAATCTCCTAGTCAGAAAAAACATACCTCGCTAAATAAAAGTACATAACTAAATAAAGAACAAGAATATATTTACCGATAAAGATTTTTCTCTTGGCTGCTCTAAAGACTTTGTGACCTGAGACTCATCAATTGTACCTCAGAGTCAATACTTTTGAAACCAGCATTATGTAGAAGTCTCTTCTAATAAATAGTCAAGATAAAGAACGCAAAGAAGAGCTCACAACTTCACACAAAGCAGGAGTTTTCATCCCATTCTCCACTGCAGATGCGGTTTCTTCTTCAGGTTCTTCAGGGACAGGAGAGATAAGATTGGCAGAAATGTAAATTACCTGTAATTTGAATTCCTCCAAGACTTTTCCATGTTCCCTATTAAACTGCAAAGGTCAAAACCAAGTAAGCAACTTAACCTAGTTGGTTTAACACTGCATAAAATAAATCGGTTTGTACATAACAAAACCAATTTGTTTAAACCGAAAAACGATTGGTCTGTAAAAAAAATAGCCCAAAAATGAACTGGAAACCGGTTGGTTTTTAAAAAACTGGTCGGTTTTGCAAAAACCACCTGGTTCACCCCGATTCAAATACTGTACATATTAGGACTACAAAGGGAGGCATCAGTCCTGTCATCACTAGTCATTCAGTTTCACCTACCATTGCTACTCTCTGTACTTGTTAGCACTGTTATCTGAACTGGACAGGGGTCCGGTTCCCGGTCGGACCAGGTCAGACCATCGGTTCCCAGTCGGACCAGTCAGACCACCAGTCCGATCCAGTTTTGATAACAGTGCTAACAGGTACATAGAGTAGCAATGTTAGGTGAAACTGAATGACTAATGATGACAGGACTGATGCCTCCATCTGTCGTCCTAATATACCATTTCAAGCCTAACCGAACGAAAACACACAAACATAATGTTGACCATATCAACTTCCATTAAGAGTAACAACTAATCATACATAGACATACTGTTAATTTCCAGTGGAGAATTATTCTACTTTTGTTTACTTTTTTTTTTTTGGCCCGAAATAACCGACTAGTATTAATTCGAAATGGAAAGGTTCGAGTACAAACAATCATCCGACATAAGTAAAAGAAACAGAGGGGTCGGTGGTACCAAAACCCAGCCCGAAGGGCAAGCCCCCGCTAAAGTGTTCCTAGCCACCCAATCCGCACAAGTATTCGCGGATCGTGGTATGTGTTTCCACTCGACTAGATGTAAGGACGATGCTTTAGCCATTGCGTTGGCCAGCACCGGTGCAATTCTCCAACTAAAGGACTTCCCTAGTAGATGGTCGACGACGCAAAGGGCGTCCGATTCAAAGATGACGTTCGTCCACCCCTTGTCGATAGAAAGCCCGACCGCATATAGAATAGCTTCGGCCTCCAGATCTTCCGCTGAAGTCGCCTGTTTGACGTACGCGGCACCTCCCACCATATGTCCCGACTCGTCCCTCGCTATGACTGCGACCGCCCCCCGACCCGTGTTGGCGTTCCAAGAGGCGTCGCAGTTGCATTTTATTGAGTTCGTAGGAGGTCGAGACCATGAAGTCCTTGGTCGGTGCTGTCTAGGGATACGGTTGAGCGTTGGCATCTCGTGTCCCATACGGGCAACATCCTGCAGCACAAGGTGCACCACGGGGGTGATGCCCTCAAACAGATACCTGCACCTAGCTTTCCAAACCGCTTAGCCGACCACAATAAGTCGAGGCCAGGAATGGACCTCACCGTGTCTCCGCGGCTGATTCCCCGCTGCAGCCCAGGTGAGCCAGTCATCCAGGTTGTTCCTAGCCATGTTTGTTTACTTAGAGTCTATACATATTCTTCATTTTTTATAGAATAAATGGTCCTTTAATAGTGTTTGATCACATTGGTGATTTATATAATAATAATAATAATAAGTACCACATAAATAAGCACCACATTTATATGTGAGAATAATCACGAAACCAATCAAGAAAAGAATTAAGATTAGGAAAATATTCATTGTGTATTATTCTTGTAATATCTACGTAACATGTCTAGAGCTATGTAAATTTATAAAGTAGACAATCTGTAAAACAAAATTATTACACATAAATAAAAAGAAAATGGTTCTCCATATGTTTAGAAAACATGGTATCAGAGCAGTGTCAATCCTGATCAAACTTATTACTACATCATCATCTACCGATCTCTCATGTCTTGGGACTAGTTACCACTCTTGGTCGAATACTTCTTAGAGTAAGACTCATCGTTGAAGAGGTGAGGATTCACCATGTCGTCCACACTGGAAACAGGCAAATCTGGAACTATAGAAGGGTCAAATAATTTAGCCACAACACTACTTAATCTTCTGAAAAGTGGTTTAGGAAATTCAACCACAACAAACACAAGCCAGCAAAACCAGAATATATACATCATAAACTTTGATTCATAATGAACTCTGGTCGACTTCTATAAATCTATTGAAGAGGAAAAAACACATAAATCTTACAATACAATTTCCTTCAGTTTTTCTGTGATATTAAAAAATTTCTAGATCTACTTTGCACCCAACAACGAATAAGGGTCTAGACTTCATCATAGAATCATTTAATCATTTTATGTGATATTAAACAATTTTTAGATCCCTTATTCGTTGTTGGGTGCAAAGTTGATCTAGCAGTTGTTTAATATCACACAAAAACTAAAGGAAATTGTACTGTAAGAATTCTGTGTATTTTCTCTTCAATAGATTTATAGTAGTTATATTGTATCATATAGCTGGATTAGGAAACAACTCTAAAAGGATATTACATATTACATGGGGTTACGTTCCCTATTTGTATATTTCCTTATTTCTAACACTCCCCCTCAAGTTGAATAGTAGGGTCGCCAATATTTAACTTGCTCAAAACAATTCTGAAAATCCTTCCATTTACTGCTTTCGTAAGAATATCCGTCAGTTGATCCTCATACCGTATGAAGGAAAGAGTGGCAATTACTTTCTCTAGTTTCTCCTTTATAAAATGACGATCAACCTCAACATGTTCGTGTGGTCATGTTGGATTGGATTCTCATAAATACTGATGCTTGCACAATTATCACACATTAACATGCCTTTACATGAAATTCGACCTCAGCCAGTAGATTTTGCATCCATAAGACTTTCGTCAAGCCTCAAACTATTCCTATAAATTCTGCATCAGCACTAGACAGTACCACAACCTTCTACTTTTTGCTCTTCCAGGTGACTAGGTTTTCTCCAACCAAGGTAAAGTACCCTGAGGTCGACCTCCTGCATGTTAGATTACCTGCCCAGTCGGCGTCTATATGCTTCTATATCCAGATGGCTATTCTTCTGGAATAAAATTCCTACGCCAGGAAACCCTTTCAAGTGTCGAAGAACTCTCAAAGCACCCTCCATATGACTCATTTGTAGATTATGCATGAACTGACTCATGACACTTACTGCATATGCAATGTCAGGTCTTGTGTGAGACAAGTAGATCAGTTTTCCCACCAAATGTTGATATTGAGCACAATCTGCTGATTCTACTCTCTCTATTATTTTAAAGAGAAAAGTATGAAAATACACCCGGATGTTTGTTTGCTTTTGTAACTGCACTCGAATGTTTTTTGCCGCAACTAAGTGCAACCACATGTTTCATTTTGTTTGTAATTGCACCTTACGTTCAAATTATATGTTAAGTGTCACGTGGAAGCAACGTGTGATAGTTAATTTCGAACTGTTTGCAAATCAAAAGACGTTTCTGCCCCTCCCATTACTTTTGAAGGACTCTCCATCTTCCTTCCCCCAAAACTCTGAAGAATTGCATCGAGCGACAAAGAAGGAGAAGATGGGAGGAGGCAACGTTCATAAGTTAAAGACAACGCGAGAGAGAAACGTCTTTGAAGTTCGATTCGGATAAGGAATGGGTCATGTATTGTGGAAGTGGAAGGATCAGTTCACACGCCGCAGTCGTGGTGTGGCGTCCGTGCAGTATATGGTGCAATAGGATGCACACAGAGCATCGCGTGACATGCAGGGGAAGGTCATGAACGGTCGCACAGTCAAATCTTCTGTAGCAATCAATAATGGATGGGCATCGAAGTTCATAAAGACGGGGGTGTATAAGGATAAGAGTAGGTGCTACGAGTGTGGGGAGGAAGGAAACTTATCCTATGAGTGCCCTAATAACGTTTTGGGCCCCATAGAGAGACCGCCAAAGCCGAAGAAGGGGAGGAGGAGTATCGATGGCAGCAATAGCGGAGAAGGAGAAGGAAGGGGAGCTGATGGGGATATGGATGGGGTTGATAGAGGGGTAGTAGAGGAGGATAGGTTTAAGGATAATAAGTGGGCATCCATTGTTTATGATAGGGCGGCTGAGAGATTGTTGAGTAGAGAAGGAGAAGAGACAGCAGAAGAAGAGATGAGACAGCAGAAGAAGACAATGAACAAAGCCGGTTATTTTAGCGATGAGAGTGAAGAGGATGAATGAGTTGAGACTTTCAATTCATTCATTTACGGGTGTGGGTTTGGAAGGTATCATCATTTTTACTTATCAAGTAACTAGTTTTTCCAGGTCTGCATTCATTTTGACAGGCAAGACAAACAGTGTTTATAGGAATTTTGCAATGATGTTATATAAATAGACACAGACATCTTCTGCTTTATATATATATATTGTTTGAAGATTGGTTTGTGAAGTTTATAATTACAACTACACATAACCTTCCTCTTCCATACCCTAAATTGATCATGCACACCAGTCAAACAAACTCAACCAAAGAACACCCCTAGTTAATTAATTCAACCGGAGACTATCTTTTTCTATTTGGCTACGGATTCACCTAAATTCCTCTCCCATATACATACAATCATACACATTTTTCAACCTTAGACTTATATATACATATACATCATGATTGATGTTGGCACACATCAACGAGGATCATCCTATCTCCGACAGGAACTTCGATGGGCGCCCGACAAAGAGGCGAGTAAGTTCAGATGACTCGGGAGGTAGTTCCTGACCCAGGCAGCAGATACCTTGCCCATGGACTGCTTATGTTGGTGTTGAAAGAACCACGACTAAGGCTGCTTCGGGTGCTGAACTGCAGTAGCAAAGCTCCAAAAGTTGGGTCGAGCAAATGGGGTGCTTAACTGATGTTGATGCTGAAAGGTTAAGGGTATTTTCGACACATGATTTGTATTTAACGGACAATAAACAACAATGGACAGAAAAGTCCAATTACCAATAGAACAAAACATATGGGTGTGATAACAAACATTATGGGTGCAATTACCAACGGATGCAAACATCCGGGTGTATTTTCATACTTTTTCCTATATTAAAGTTGTGGTTTACCATAATAAGTGTATATGTCGTCTTACAGTCAAGTAGCCCCGTTTCAACCAGCAAATCTAGGACATACTTTCTTTGAGAAATCAAGATTCCTGTCCTTGAGCGAAGCACTTCAATTCCTAGAAAATATTTTAGATCTCCCAAATCTTTCATCTCAAACTCTTTAAATAGACTTTGCTTGAGCTGTGATATTTCTTCAAAACCATCCCCTGTAATAATCATATCATCAACGTAAATGATTAGTCATGTTATCCGATTCTCCCTACTTTTCAGGAACAATGTATGATCAGTGTTGCTCTGGTGGTATCCATACTTCTTCATAGTTACCGTAAATCTCCCAAACTATGCTCTAGGTGATTGTTTTAGCCCGTACAACGCTTTCTTTAATATACACACATTTGACTTATGAAAACCCACTTCAAATCCAGGAGGTGATTCCATATACACTTCTTCTTTTAGGTCGCCAAGAAGGAAAGTGTTTTTCACATCGAATTGATGAAGTTTCCAATCACGATTGGATGCTATTGAGAACAGGACCTTGATAGTGTCAATGTTTTCTACTAGAGAAAAGCTCTATGAATAGTCAATGTCGTAGGTATAGTTATAGCATTTAGCTACCAATCTTGCTTTGTACCTCTCGACAGATCCATCAGCTCGATGTTTCAAAGTGAACGCCCATCGATATATGACAACTCTTTTTCCATGTGGAACAGTATACTTCTCCCACGCTCTGCTCTGCTCTAGTGCTTCCATCTCTATTGTCATTGCATGTCTTCACTCGAGGCTTTTGAGTGCTCCTTTTACTGTTTTTGGAATCTTCTAAGAGTATATAGCTGCTACAAATGCTCTGGCACCTTGTGATAGCTCCACATGGCTAGAGCTAATATCAGATGGCCCTGGGGTGCATTCTGATTCATATCGAACGGGAGGGACCCCTCTTGTTCTTCTAGATGGTAACTCATACATTCCCTATGTTGGTAGAACTTCTTCCTGCATTGTTCTTACTTTTGGGTCAACCTCATTCTTGGATGAATCAATGTCATCGAAATTAAGAACAGGGGTTAACGCAGAAGGACTACTAACCTTAAAAATATTAGTTGGGGTTTTCGGGTCTAAAGCATCTGAAGTTTGTACTACGAAAGTCGACGTATCGGTGGTTCCACCTACTTGCTCTTGGGGGACTATCTCAGACCACACTGGTGTGGTCAACAAATCTAATGGATTACTACTAAGACTCTCCCCCTGGACAGAAGATTGGGTTGAATAATAAAGCGCAAAGTACGAAAAAAATGTATTATATTTGCACAATGTGGTAACTCTGTATACTATGTTTGTTTCATATGCAACATGTTTATTTTTTATGGTTTTAGATGAAGTATGTTATATGCCGTCCAAAATGTATGTTAAGTGGTCACGTGTCATGCACGTGATACCAAACAAAAAAATAAAAAATAAAAAATAGAATTATGAAATACCTATTTTACCCTTACTTTCTTTCTCTTTTGTTAAACGTTACTAAGTATCTCAGGGTGATCTAATGCAACTGGATTTCGTTATACATCAATTCATCTCCTTCATGCACATCTCCGTGAGGCTGATCGAATCCCCTAGGGGAGGATGGACCGCAAAATCCGACATCAGTCTGGTGTTGTCGCAACTAGGAGTCGAGGATTGGCGACTAGCCAAAATGCTTGAAAGTAGTAGCGTCGTTGCTGTCTTCGTTGGTTGGGGAGAGGTCAGAGGGTTTTAATCCCGGACATAAGTAAAACGTGGGGGGAATGGAGAACTTCTAGTCGAGGAAGTCATGGGCGACACTTACATCACCATATATGCGGGTCATGAACTATCTTTCCACTCTCTTTCAATCTCCTCACCAACAAAACAAGCCATATTCCAACGATGACACCAATCGCGACACCGAAGAAATAATACAAAGCCTCTCCGGTGGACTACTACTACATATGCGACCTAGCGATGCTCAGCAGTCTCCGGTGGAAGTATGGATACGACAATGGGGTTATCAGGTTCGGAGATTTCAACGGAGTAGCGACGGAATACGACCTCAAGTGGTGAGTGCCCACCTTCGAGCGCGATGAGCACAATACGTGACGGGTCTGGAGTGTTGACTACTCGCGGTGGGATCATTCGGTCGGCACGTCGTGTTCGGACGACGGAACTGTCCAAGTGTGGGATAATCGGTGTGAAATAGAGAGTTGTGTGGCAGTGCTTCTGCATGGGAATCTGGTCTGGACTGTGGAATTCAACCCCTTCAGCACCAGGATTCGTCTTGCATCTCTCTTGATTTCTGAATATCAGTTACAGTAGAGAGAGAACGAGTTGCAGAAGAGAGAAGGTGGTGAAGAAAGAGAATTGATGGTATATTTCTCATTTGAGAAAATTTATTTTTTTATCAGGTCACATTCCATGCATGTGTGTAATTTTAACGGTTGAAATGATGAAAAATATTAACGTTTCATCTAAAACCTACATAATCAAACATAGTGCATCACAAACCAGCGACCCAATAATAAAACATGTTGCATCAGTTAATGATTTGGTCAAACATATTATATATTTTTCATACTTTTCCCAATAACAAAACACAGTTTCAAGAAATTGCAGTTCATCGTGGTAGACATACGATGACTATTATGATTATAGGAGTGATAGTCTTTCTGATGTATCCCAGACCCCACTAAGATACACTTAATAGAACATGGATCAAACTTAGAACGATCTGACTTTGAAATATGTACAAAGACAGAACACCCAAAAATACGTGGTTGGAGTGGCAAGGTTGTTGGAACACTAATATGATTAGATAGGATATGAAAAGGACGTTGGAAGTTTATCACCTTAGTAGGAAGACGGTTAAGGAGATATACTGATGTTGCAACTGTTTCTGGACAAAAGGAAGTCGGAACATTTCACTCTTGCATCATTGCCCTCATCATTTCAAGGATGTGACGATTCGTCCATTCTGCTACCCTATTTTGTTGTGAGTTGTGTGGGCAGGAAGTTTGGTGAATAATGCTTTTTTTTTAAGGCCGGAGTTTACAAATTCTCATTCATTATTAGATCGAAGGACTTGTATTTGGGTATTAAACTGGGTGAGAACTAAGTTTTGAAAATCTATAAACTTAGCTGAGACTTCTGACCTATGTTTTAGGAAATAAACCCACGTTATATGAGAATAATCATCTATAAAGACTCTGAAGTATTTCAATCCATTATTTTGACATGCATAAACCATTGTTCGGGGCAAGACCCCACATATCAGAATGAATAATAGAAAACACAAACTTAGCTCTAGAATATGACTGAGAGTACGACTGTTTACGACTCTTATCAAGTATGCATGTTTCACATACGATATTTTTATTCATCCACATACGTGAGAACGCACTGCATTTCTGTGTTCAGTCACTTCATCCACGTAGTACAAGCCCTAATGTTCAACACCACATCCAATAACTATCCCTGACTGAATATCTTGTAGTATCCAAAAACTTGGATACATTAGTATCGTACAGTTTAACTCTCTTGTGACATGGCTAATAGAGAGTAATTTGCAGGACAAAACTGGCACATATAAACAATTCTGCAATTTAACCATTGGGGATAAAGCAATGATTCCAACTCCATGAACCGGGGTAAGTTCCTGATTTGCGATCTGTATCATATTTCTTCCAGACATATACTGACTAATTAAATCATTCCTATCATAGTACAAGTGTATCAGTAGCTACACAATCAAATAGCCACCTATGTATTTTTTTTCAGGTTTAGATTCCTGAACGGTATGTGCCTGGGAAGTATAAGCTGTTTTTCAAAAAACAAATTATATAACTGATTTTTCATATCAATAACTAAGGGACTACTTATATAATTCTGCAAATTAAAGGGACTGGAAATAGGATTTAAAGGCAAGGGGTAGTATGGTAATTTCCCTCTTAAACCTTTACCTATTTCGGTTGCTTCCTATCCTTGGGGAACCCTAGCCACAACAATTCTTTCTCCCTTGCTAGAACTTGCTGCAACTCTCATTCGGTGCGCTTATCTGCACTATCACGGTCATTCGCCATCGTGGCCAGGTTGTTGGCATTGATCCCGTCCCTTCGCTGGCTCTTCCACCCTTCGGGGAACCCGATTAGCTAAAAACATTCAGACATGCTATGACAGAATTCGCCACAGTGGCTGCACCGTATGTTATTCCGGTCGATGTAGGTTTTGCGGCTAGGCCTGCTCCGAATTCATCACTTGAAGGTTTGGTATCTCTTCTTGTGACTCTCATTATATACCTTCGGTCCCTCTCTGGCCTAATGGTTGCATATGCAACCCTTACTTCCGGTAATGGGTTCTCCCTGAGTAAGTCCCTCTTTTCTTGGTTGAATTCATCGTTTACGGTGTTTAGGAACTGGTAGAGCTTGGTCTCTACCCGTTTCGTGTTCCATATCGCTATATCCTTCGAATACTTTATTGGATTCGGATCCCTCAATTCGATTTCCTTTCACAGCCATTGCAAATTGTTGTATAGGGTTTCCAGAGAATCATTACCTTGTTTCGTGTTGTTTGTCTGTATGATTAAATCGAACAATTGGATGTCATCCTTGATTTTGCTATATGTTGCAGATAATCCCTTCCACTAGTCCTTTCCCGTAGGAAACTCTACATATTGATGCACCAGGTCAGGCTCCATATTGTCGAGCATCTATGAACAGACGACTAGATCGTCTTGTTCCCATTGTGGAAAACCAGGTTCTTCGGTTGTGGGGGGTTATGGAATACCCAAGTTTTCCATGGGCACCGATCATTCAAATGAGACGAGACCATATGCAGTAAATATTTTCGTTAAAATTTACGCTCAGGTTGACTGTGGGAACTGGCGTGGGTTGTTTGTGCATATTGTTTAACTGTGGCAGGTTCGAGAGTAGCATCGCCGATTGAGTCGCCAATGTTGTATCGGTTGTAACGGGTTCATTGGTATGGATGCTACCGTCTTCAGTACCTGACATGGCTACAGCGGTGACTGGTAAATGATGACGCCGAGAAAGGTCGATTGCTTATTTGATTGAGAACTTTGGCTCTGATACCATGTTTGATATCACTGAAAAACTTAAATAAATTGTATTGTAAGAATTCTGTGTGTTTTTTCTTCAATAGATTTATAATAGTTATATTGTATCCTATATCTAGATTAGGAAACAACTCTAAAAGGATATTACATATTACATGAGATTATACTTCCTATTTGTATATTTCCTTATTTCTAACAGAAATCATTTAAATCCACCGCTTATTTAATCATCCTACATGATGTGTTACGCTTTTGGAGAACATGTTTCACAAGTTGATTGAGTAGGACGGTGATCTCGTGATCATGAAAGTAGGGGCAAAGTATCCTTGCAGAGAATACCAATTCATAAATGGAGTTTGTACGTTCTAGGTATTTCATTTTAACTTTTGTGAGTACATGGTGTCGGACGTCGAATCTGAATTTCCCCGATCCTTATTGGAAAAAAAATACTTTTTGTTCGCTAAAATATCGAGTCTTGGTGAGCGACGAGGCCCGTCGAGCGGGATCATCAATCGAACCGAAAAAATGAAAGAGTTGTCACCGATTAATTAAAGGCTAATCAGAATCCTAAACTTTACCTAGGGTACATGGTGTTAACATCATAGGGCTTGGAAAGATCTACGTCCAGATAATTTGAGTTCGGGGGTTTGACTACGTCTTAAGAGCTCGTGAGCCCATAATCCGCCCTTTCGGTCCTTTCATTTGCTTTTGAATGTTTTTTCAATTTACCTGAATTGCCTGTTTTGATCCAGTTTGGCCAAAGAAATTACATGCATTTTTTAAAAAAAAACATATACAAGCATTTTTTATGCACGAGTTAGTTTAAAATAAATACACAATGGGAGAATGAATTTAATCGAGCTCCAAAAAAAGTGGTTTAACTTTGGGGTCATTTTAAACGTGTCAAACATACATTGAATAATTTGAAAATATTAAGCACGTTGGACCAATTTGTAACGCTTTGACAATTCATGGGATGTCTAAAAAAGTTTAGTAACCAAAATGCATTTTTTAATTCGAGCTGAAGTAGAAAATATTTCGAAAATTGGAGAAATGATCCAAAACTTTTCTTGTTTGGTTCATAACACTCGATAAAGTGATAGAATGACCCGAGAGTCCAAGGACCGAGTTATAACCTTCATCAAAGTTTAGGAATGACCTAAGTCAGTTTTGAAAATATTTTGTATTTCATATATATATATTATACATATATATATTGTACATATACATATAGTATCACATATATATATTATACATAGCATACACATATATATATAAAACTCTTTTGTTTTGTTTTTTTTGAACAAACCCCCATGATTTTCACAAAATGCCTAAAATGACAACAAAGTTATACCGAACTTAAAACTGAGTAAGATTCTTATACGAAATATAAATATTAACACATAATATCAATAAGACAAACCTCATTCACATTAGGAAATACAAATACAATCTTGAATATAAAATAGATATACCTAAGTTACTTGGAGATTAGATACCGTACGAAGAACCGATACCGATAATCACAGATACTTCTTTCAATTTCTCTCAAAAAACTTCACTTAATCACTCAATCTTTCCTTAATTCATTCGACCATTCTCTATATTTTTCTCCTTTTTCTTTCATCAACCGTAGATTCTCCATTTATAGGGGGTATATTCTTATTTTAATGGTTTAAGATAAGAATATATGCAAGTGGAAGAATGGATGGTAGACATGATCATGAAAATGGGTTGATTTCTTCTTCAATTTGACCAAAGCAAATTGATTGATACCTTGTTCAATTTGGCCGAAAGAAAATATGTCTTCTTGTGAGTGCTTTTTTTTGGATTTAGGGTTTAAGGTTTAGAGCTTAAGGTTTAGGGTTTGGGGTTTAAGGTTTAGAGTTTAAGGTTTAGGGTTTAGGGTTTAGGGTTTAGGGTTTAGGGTTTAGGGTTTAGGGTTTAGGGTTTAGGGTTTAGAGCTCAAGATTTAGGGTTTAGGGTTTAGAGCTTAAGGTTTAGGTTTAAGGTTTAAGGTTTAGGATTTAAGGTTTAGGGTTTAGGGTTTAGGGTTTAAGATTTAGGGTTTAGGGTTTAAGGTTTAGGGTTTAGAGTTTAAGGTTAAGTTTTGGGTTTAGGGTTTATTTTACTTTTTTGTTTTTTTCTTTGTCTCAATTTTCTCAACTCGAATCCTCGCGTACGGTATTTTGAGCCTGAGCCAAAACCCAGGTGTTTACACATGGTTTACATAGTAGTTTGGGACATGACCATTAAGTACTTATTTATCTAAAAACAGAACTTCCAGTGACATGGTTGATGCTTAGGTAAAGATAGAGGGTGTCACCCCTTGATGTCTTGCTAAAGGGTGGCAATGCCCTAAGGTGTTATTTCAAGAGTTGAAACACCTCTTTATTCTTAGGGGTCTACTTGAACTCCTTGTTGGCCCTTAACACGTGGGAAAAAAAATAAGGAGTGTTCTTCATACTTCGAGAGGAAACGAATGGGCACCGTCAGTCAACTATTCAGGCTATGAACCTCCTTGTAGCAAGTGAGTGACTTCATGCTTTCTATGGTGTCGATCTTTTCTATATTCACATCACTTCCTGTATGGATGACCATAAAGCTTAAGAATTTGCCAGAGCGAACACCAAACACGAATTTTGTTAGGTTATGACAGACTTGGTGGTTACGCATGCACTCGAAGGCCTGCTCCAGGTAAGTTGTGTGGTTGATTCATTTGAGGGTTTTGATGATCATGTTGTTGAAATACGTTTCCATGGTCATGTAGATCACCCCAACAAATAATTTGACCATCTTTTGATAGGTGGCGCTTGCGTTAGCCCGAAGGGCATTATTGTGATAAATGTCACTATCGGCATAAAATGTTGTGTGACAACGTCATCATATACAATCTTTATTTGGCTTTCAAAGAAGTGGCACCACTCCCTTAGCTAATCTGAGACCCATTATCAATGTCTTGTGCTCTACTTTAGTTGTTTGTGACTTTGAAGGTAATGTCTAGTGCATGTTAATGGTTCACCACCATTAGGGGAATTAACATCAGTCCTTACCCTGAACTTCCAACGTATGAATATCCAAATGTGTATAGGCCCTATGTTTATCTTGATATTTGAGGTCGCGTCTTTTTTTATTATTAGGTGTTTCTTTTATAACATGCCTAAATGATTCTACGATGAAATCCACTAACGTTTGACCTTTAATCATTATTTCAAATGCAAAGTTGATCTAGAAATCATTTAAATCTATGGCATATTCAATTATCCTACATGACGCATCAACCTTTTATAGGACATGTTTCAATAATGTATAGTGCATACGTTAATGGTTCACCACCATTAGGGGAATTAACATCAGTCCTTACCCTTAACTTTCAACGTATGAATATCCAAATGTGTATAGGCCCTATGGTTATCTTGATATTTGAGGTCGCACCTCTTTTTCATTATTAGGTGTTTCTTTTATAACATGACTGAATGATTCTACAACGAAGTAGGCTAACGTTTGACCCTTAATCATTATTTCAGGGGAAAAGTTGATCTAGAAATCATTTAAATCTATGGCTTATTCAATTATCCTACATGACGCAACAGCCTTTTGTAGGACATGTTTCAAAAGTTGGTTGGTTAGGATAGTGATCTCATGATCATGAAAGTAGGGGCAAACCTTCCTTGTAGAGAATACCAATGCATAAATGTACTTTTTAACTTGTAGGTATTTCATTTCAAATTTTGTGAGTACGTTGCTTACCTAGTATATTGGGACATGAACCCTAACTACTTATCTACAATAGATCTTTCAGCTACATGGTTGATGCTTATGTAAAGATAGAGGGGTTTCACCCCTTGATGGCTTTTAAAGGGTGATGACGTCTTAAGATGCTATTTAAGGAGTTGTTGTTATTTGAGGAGTTGTAACGCCTCGTCACACTTAGGTGTTCACTTTCCAGAGTACGATTAACCTCTGGATTTGAAATTTAAACTTCTTTTTCGCCCTCAACTCTTGGAAAAATGGGAGGAAATTTTCTTCAGACGTCGAGAGGAAATGGTTGGGCGTTGCCAGCCTATCATTACGGCTATGAACTTCCTTGTGGAAAAAGTCAGTGACTTCATGCCTTCTATAGTGTCGAGATTTTCTATGTTCACTTCACCTCCTGTCTATATGACCATGAAGCTAAAGAATGTGATAGAGCTAACGTCAACTACGTACGTATTTTGTTAGGTTAAGACGGACTTGGTGGCTTCACATGCACTCGAAGGTCTGCTTCAAGTCTTTTGTGTGGTCATTACATTTGAGGGATTTTACAAGCATGTCATTGAAGTACACTTCCATGGTTGTGTGGATCATCCCAACGAATAATTTGACCATATTTTGATAGGTGGCACCAGTGATTAGCCTGAAAGGCATGATCGTAATAAAATGTCACTATCAGCATAAAATGTTGTGTGACTTACGTCATCATCTGCAACCTTTATTTGGATATATCCTGAGTAGGCATCCATGAAGCTTAAGAGCACATGGATGTGTTGTCGACCATTGGATCGATGCTTATGAGTGAGTAAGATTTTGGGGGGCACGCCTTGTTCCGGTCCCTGAAGTCGACTTTTTTACCAGGACCGGGTTGATCGCCCAAGTCATAAAACTTATCTCCCTTACGAAATTAGCGTTGATCAATTTCCCCACATCTTGTCTCATGGTGGGACTCTTCTCCTCACCAACTTACCTGCATTTTGGGGAGAAGATGTTTGTGTTGATGACTGACATATCGCTAGGGTTCCAAACAAATAGTTCCTTGAACTTGTGAAGCATGCAGGTGAGAAGGAAGTTTGCTCCTTAGGGAAACAATTAAAATCTCTATTGGACCGACCGATTACAAGTGCACGACCCAAGAAGATGAAAGAGATTTTGGAAGCATATGTTTAACACTACATTTACAAGAAAAAATCATCCATTAGAGATCAAACTAAATTCATAAGTCAAGCATCATTTATCGACTTCGTTGTTAATTCTCCAAGTTCGGAGATGTTCAAGAATCCTAATCACAAGACGAAACCTTTAAGTCTTATGTTATTCTTGCTCAATATTCTTAGTTTTTTAATTTTTTCTTCAAAATTAATAAATTAAATTTATGTGTTGGGCATTTCAACCTATAGGTCTTTTATTTAGGTTACCTTGTTTCGGTCTTTTTTAATATATAATTTAGTAGGGTGAAAAATCAAGCCTCTTTAGATAATTCAATTAGGGTTTATTTGAACTAATTGTTGGCGTCCTTAGGGTTAGTTTGTAGTCTTTCAATAGTCACCTTAGGGGATAACCGAATTCTACATCTTAGATTTGAAAAATACATTGTCAAGAATTTTCTTCTCTTGTTTTTTGACAATTATCGAACTTATCATAATTATATGTGGTGTTTGGATATTACTTATGAATCAAGCCTCTCATCCTTGATTGTGTCGAATTTATACTGAGGTTCAACCATCCTTTCCTGAAGCAAAAACGGTCCAGCGACATAAGATTGCTAGAGTTTTCGTCATAGTCGATTAGAATTTTATCAATTAGTATCAGAGCTCATATTCTCGCTTAATGTTATCCAATATGCATTTTTAAATCATTTTAGTTTTTATTACGTGATTATATTCAGCAAAGCAAAACGATGGTAAAAGAACAAAAATAAAAGAACGCAAGTGCTGAAAGTTTCACAAGCTAAAATTCGGTAGAAAGATGTGTTGAATTGTTGTCCAATTTATCTTGGCTGGAACTTAGACTACCATATACCAAATATTAGCCAAATTAGATTATTGAGGAATCTACGATGGAATTCCGATTGCTGGAATTCTAAGGAATTACACTTATTATTTTGAAGATTTTGTTGCAAAAATTTTAGGTGATGTTCTCATGTTTCAACAACTTTATCACAATAATCCAGTCTTATTTAGGGATTCTATCTTTACTGATTTATTTGATTAGAGTGTTTTGGTCGCTAATTAATTTGGTTGAAATTCAGTTAGTTCGATAAGAACTTTGAGAAAAGACAATACGAGTCGAAAAAGGCAAGAGAAGTGAGTTCATACGAGGGTACAAAAAACAACTGAATTTTATGTGAAACACGAGTGTTGAGTGACCCTTTTCAGTTAAACGCGTGATTGAGAGTTGTGAAGTCCAAATTTTTCCTATCGTCTTTTTTGTAGCAAATGTCCAAGGATAAAAATTAACTCAGCAAAAATGAGAATGTTTGAACATAAGTTCCATATTATTGATGTGTTATTCAGTGAGATGAAGATATTGCTAAAACCTGAGATGGTGGACGTGCATAATTAAGAGAATTGATTGATTAGAGAATATCGTGTGAAGCAGACTCCAAACACTCCAAACAAGCATAGACAAAGGGGAATAATGCTTGTTGTGGTTGAACATGAACAATGGGAAGGTGACCACGAGAATGACCATAGGGAGTCATTAGGAAATAATTGAGGTCATTAGAGAAAGTTTAGAGAAGTTAGGAATCAAGAAGATACCATGGTTAATATTAGGGGTGACAAATCGTGTTGTACATGCATGTTATCGTGTGTATCAATATGTTTATCGTGTGACACCAAACACAAACACACACAATAAGTTTATCGTGACATGTTCCTCAACACGAACACGGCACACAATTTTTCGTGTGTGTTCATGTTGTGTTATCGTGTTGTGTTCAGTTAGTCAATTATATATTCACATACGAGATTTATAAGAAACTATCAAAATAACAAATTGTTCATAGTAAGAATTATTAATTCAAACATCATACTTCTCGAGTCTTTAATGTATAATTGACAAACTCTAGAAATTCTATATCTAAATAAACTTTTAAAAGCTATTAAATGAGATTTGTTTAGAAAAATATTTTAAAAAATAGATTTTAAGTCTAAACTTATAGTTGGCAAAAAAAAAAATTCAATTGTATCGTGTGTCTCGTATTTTGATACCTAAACACGAACATGACACGGAAAAAAATTTCAGGGTTGTGTAAGAAATTGCTAACACTACGTAAATTAAGTTAAACTTTTTATCCTTTTCAGGGTAAAATGATCCAAAAGTATACCTTAAATGGGAGAAGAAGATGGAGCTAGTGTTTAATTATCAAACTTTCTCTCAGAAGAATAAGGCAAAACTTAACTATCATTGAATTCTATAATTGCTACTTGGTTAGATCAGCTAGTTGTGAACAGATGATGGAATAGAGAACATCTGATTAAGACATGGTAAGAGATGAAGGAGGTGATTAGAAAATAATTTATTCCAAGCTATTACATATGGAAGTTATAAAAAAAATTGTTATAAAGAAACATTTATTCATGCATGGAGATTACTAAGAGGTTCTGAATTACAATCCGATAAAAGAACAGAATAAAGAGGGAGTGGGGGTCGGGTGACCCAATCATCAAGTCGCATCACCAATCTTTCCTTAGAGGAAATCCAGTTAGCATTTCTGTTTGTCTTCCTCAGAATGGCTCTCCGAATGATATGATTCCTTGTTCGAGCTGCCTCAAGTATCTTTCTGACGATCGTGATGTTTCTCCAGTAGCGTCCTACTCCAAATATATGGTTGCTCACATTTAACGCATCTGTCTCAATCTCTAACTGTACCCAATGACGCTCGATAGAAAGTCTTATACCTTCAAAGATTTCCAAGGCCTCCAACGACTCGGCATTCGCTGCCCTTACGTGTCTGTTTACTCCTCCAACCACTTGTCATGTTAGGTCACGGGCCACAACGCCGATTCCTCCTATCTTTGTTCTTTGGCTCCAGGATGCATCACATTTAATCTTGATAGAATCCATTGGTGGGGGAGTGCAACCTTGGGTTTCCGCGGTCAGTTGTCTGGTGTCACGTATATTGGTTTCCTATCCAAATTCTCTTACTTCCTGTTTATGTTGTGGATAATCTCCATCAGGTTCAGATTCTTACCTTCAAAAATTAGCTTGCAACGGAATTTCCAAATATGCCAACAGGTCAAGACACAAGTTTCCCATCTTGTACCTCGGGTTGTTCGGCTTACTCCCTCCTCATTTTGTCGTTCAAGTAGCCATTCCTCAATTGTGGACGCTCTAGAGTTCTCGCACCTGATCGGCAAGGTGTCGAACCAAAGATTTTTGGTCTAGTTGCAATGAAATATTAGGTGTTCCCTCGACTCCGGTTCGTTGCAGGTTGGACAGCCCTCGTCAACGTCCAGACCTCTCCGAGCGAGATTGCTTCGCGTCCCTAGTTTGACTGATATTAGTCTCCACATGAACACTTTCACTTTTGGTGGTACTTTTGCATTCCATATGGTCGGCCAGAGTTTTCCCCTCCTACTTTCTGTGATACCAAGTGGTCTGATGATCGGAGCGCTACGATTTCGTAGTAGATGATATGCAAATTTTACTGTTACAGTTCTTTCCCACTTATACGAACAGATGAATGTATCATTGCATGGGGCAGTAGGGAGTTGGATTTTGAGAATGTCTTCCTCTGTGTCGGGATAAGGGACTACCATTATATAGGATTCGTCCCATTTCCCTTCCTAGATTCGTATAAGGGATTCACCTTAGCTTATGAAATAACAGGGTCAAGTATGTCTCTTTCGATTCTATTATTGCTTCCTTGATATACCCACGCATCCATTGTTATCCTGATGCTTGACCCGTCACCCACGACCCAATTTCCCTCGTCATGAAGAACATCTCTTCCTGATAGGAGGCTCGTCCATCCCCCACGGTGCTTGTGCCCCTTTGGTAGCCATCATGGTATTGTCATTGGGGTAATATAATCGTTTTAGTATGCGGACCCATAGAGAATTCGGTTCTGCTAGAGCTCGTGCTGCTGTTTTTTGTTAGGAAACCGAGATTGAGAGTTTGAAGTTCCTTGAAACCCATACCCACTTGGCAAAGTGTATTTTGTGGTCTGATCCTTGATGTTCCCACTAGAATTGGGCTACCATGGAATTAATTTCATTTCACCATGTCTTTGGGAGTTTGAATACACTCATAGCATAAGTGGGAATAGTCGTTATTACTGTCTTGATTAGGACCTCCTTCCCTGCATTGTTTAGTGTAGAGGTCTTCCACCCTTGTGGTATGTCCTGAATGCGAGCCTTTAGGTATCCGAGAGCCTTTTTTTTACCTTCCCCAAGACTTGTAGTCCGAGATACTTGCTCGGGCCGCATTCGTTAGAGATCCGGCAGGATTCCTCAATAGCTTTATCTTGCTCGGTGGTGGCATTCTTGCTAAAACAGATGCTTGACTTCACCACGTTACTTCTCTGGATGGATGCTTGGCAATAATTATTGATGATTTCTCTCAAGTAGCACGCGTTCCGTTCGGTAGCCTTGAAGAAGAAGAAGAAGAAGAAGAAGAAGAAGAAGAAGAAGAAGAAGAAGAAGAAGAAGAAGAAGAAGAAGAAGAAGAAGAAGAAGAAGAAGAAGAAGAAGAAGAAGAAGGGAAATCGTCTGCGAAGAAGAGGTAATGTACTTCCGGCTCATGACGTCCCAAGCGAATTCCCTCTTTCTTCTTTTGGTGGGCATCTTGTTCAATATTTCTAGACAGTACGTTCGCAACCAGGATGAATAGATATGGTGATAAGGGATCGCCTTGCGGCAGGATTCTTGTGAGACGGAACGTGGAAGAATTTTTCCCGTTGACCAATACTGAGTACGTCACGGAAGATATGCATTCTCAGACCCAGCTCATTCATCGTTCATTGAATCCCAAGCGCTCCATGGTTTTAAGCAGGAAGTTCCATTCGATGCGACCATAGGCTTTTTGCATGTCGAGCTTCATAACACACTATGCAGACCGAACATTCCTGCGAGAACGAAAGAAATGGAAAACCTCGTGGGCTATGAGAATATTGTCATGGATTAGTCGTCCTACTACAAATGCACTTTGATATGGGGAGATAATTTCTAGAATAAAAGGTTTTAATCTATTTGTCAAAACTTTAGAAATAATTTTATAGTTGAAATTGCATAGATTGATAAGGCAGAAGTCACTAGGTTCCATGGAGTTAGTTATTTTGGAATAAAAGTAATATCTGTGCGGTTTAGGGAGAGGGGAAGTTTACCTATGCTCATGAAGGAGTTGACCATGGTGAGCATATCTCAGCCTACGGCCATCCATAATCTTTGATAGAAAACACCTGGGTAGGGGTGGCAATTTCTGACACGACACAATTACACGACACGGTCTGCTTTAAAGTGTATATGGGTTTGACCTTAACGGAACCCGCGCCTAAACAACTCTTATACGTTTAGACACGATTAATAATCGTGTCTAAACAACTCAGATCTGTGGATATTTGTATAAACACGATTAGACACGATTAACTAATCGTTTATAATCGTGTCGTGTATACCTGTGACACGAATAAAGACACGATTAACTAATCGTGTTGTGTCTAATCATGACACATTCAGAAAATTTTATAAAATTAATGTTTTTCGTATTAATCGTGTCGTGTAACGTGTTTAATCGTGTAAATCTGTATCAATCATGTCGTTCTTAATCGTGACGTGTCATATCGTGTCGTGTTAATCGTGTTGTATTGTGTCGTGTTTAATTGATTCGTGTTGGTTCGTATCGTGTCGTACCGTGTCGTGTCGTGTCGTGTCTATCCGTTATATTTTTTGATTTTTAATTTCCAATAAAGTTAATCGTGTCCCGTGTCATGTCACGTGTGATCTGCTACTTAATTGTGTCGTGTTCGTGTCTGATGTTTTGAGACACGTTTAGACACGAAACATGTTAAGACACAACACGATACGATTAGACACGACACGACACGATCGCCACCCCTACACCTGGGAAACCATATGGGCCCGAAGCTCGTGAACCCCCATCTGAAAAGCATATGCACAGATTTCCTCCTCGCTCACTACAAAAGTTATAAGATAAGTTGCAAACTCTTAAATAAGGTAACCGAAGTGTGGAAGAATACTTTAAGGTGATGGAGATCTTGATGATTGTAGTAAATATTGAAGAGAAACGTGAGACAACTATGGCCAAGAGTAAATATTGAAGAGAAACGTGAGACAACTATGGCCAAGAGTAAATATTGAAGAGAAACGTGAGACAACTATGGTCAAATGCTTGGTGGGTTTAAACTCTAAAGTTGTTAATCTTTTAAAACTCAGCCATTATGACAGAGTTGGAATAGATGGTGCACATGGCGATAAAATTCAAGAATCAACAAAAAATGAGGGGCAACATGCATCCAAGTCAATCTTCCAAGTGCTTTTACTTATATAATGAATCAATGGAGGAATGATGAGAAGCAACCAATAATGAAACCCAAAGTTGAGATGAAAAAAATGCTTCAAACCATGGAAGTCAAGGCACATCTCGTTCTTCTACTTCGAAGAATCAAGTTATTAAATTTTTCAAGTGACATGGCGGGGGTTATATATCTAGTGAATGTTCGAACAAAAGGAGTATGGTCACAAGATGGGAAGATCAAAGTTGATGATGAACATGAAACTAAATTGGCGTTTCAACCTAAAGATATTGAAGATGAAGAATATACTGCCCATGAAAAATTGTTGGTTTCTAGGAGAGCTTTTAATGCAAAGGCCAAAGAGTGTGCAACGGAGTAATATCTTTCTACTAGATATAACGTACGAGACAAGGTACATCGTATGATTATCGATGGTGGTGGTAGTAATAATGCAGTTAGCACTAATATGGTTGAGAAATTGGGCTTACCAACAACTGAACATCTCCAACCTTATAAGCAAGAGTGGTTGAATGATCATAATGACTTAACAAGTGTTGGTTTCATTTCGCATTGGGAAGTATGAAGATGAGGTTTTATGTGATTTTGTTCCAATGGATGTTGCACACTTATTTTTGGGGTGTACGTATAAGTATGATACTCATGTCAATCATGATGGATTTACAAACAACTATTCCTTTTAAATGAATTAGAGAACAATTACTCTTGTATCTTTGACTCAAGAGAAGCGTATGAAGATTAAGTGAGGATACAAGATAGAGAGAAAAAGAAAATGAGTGCACCCAAAAAAAGCCAAAAAAAAAACACTTAAAAGAGAATGAGATGAATTTTTTTTAAAAGTAACTATGTTACTTTTTTTATTTAGAAAAGTAAGTATATAATTTATTTTTTTAGAAAAATAGGTATACGCGCACCCCGGGGTCGCGCCTATGGGGCAGAGAGCTATCTTTTCTTTTCTTTTTTTTTTTTAAAATCATTTGTTTAAAAATGATGACTCTATGTTTAATTAAAAATAAAATTATGTATCTATTAAAAATATTTAAAAAAAAATTATAGTAAGTAGATATTTTAATTGCGATTCAAATGATGCAAAAAATATTAAATTTGGATTTAGGGATTGACTGTACGGCATGCCATAAGTTGAGATATGAAAATTTTACTTAAAAAATTATAACTCGGACCATGTAAGTCCAAACTCAACACGGTTAACGCAATTTAGGTCGTAAATCAATTATCTACGTATGAAAAATTTTTTGATTAAAAATACAGTGATTTTGTAACCTAACATCGTTTACACCCAAATTTGACCGAAATAAGTAAATGCATTAGATGAGAAATTTAATTATATACTTACTCAAAAAAAAATCAAAAAAGTTACGGTGCGTAGATAATTTAATTACGAATTAAATGACGCTAACTATGCGTTAATTTTTGACTTTTAGACTGACTGTATAATACGGTACGTAAAAAACTCTAACTACGATACAAAAACTTCCAAATAGTATTTTGCACAGTAAAAAAAATTCTATGCAAAACACTTATTTGGTACAAGGAGACCTTTTTATTGTCCGTAAACACTATTTTACGGTAAACACTATTTTACTGACAATGATTGCATTTCTATACAAGGAGACCTTTTTATTGACTAACCAACTTGACAATTGATTGCCTCCTGCATCCTTTTTGATAAGTTCTTTTATGAGATTTCTAAAAGGTCACCACTTATTCAAAGTACTGAATATCAAACTAATTTCATTCCAGAAATCATGAGTTCATTTACACTATTAATTAAGCCATCAGACATACTTGAGAAAATGTATTTTGGGGTGGGGCTGATTTTAATTATCCGTTGATTCAGAATCTCAACTAGTTTTCATATTCTTTCAAACACCTTCATCTTAACCTCATAAATAACCGATTACACTATCACTTTACAAATAAACTTGTACGAAAATAACAGACTGAATGAGGCAAATCAAAACCCAGTCGACGTAAGGAATATTAAAAGGGAAGGAAGAGCGTCAGTCCTACTCCTACTAGTTGTCACGAAACCAACAGTTTTGGTACATGGATCGGCCAGATGGACAGTAACGGTCAACACTAACTTCATCATTAGTCACGGACTTACACCACCCCATATGATTGGGAGGTCCATCACAAAACACATAATAAGTGAGCGAGCGAGCGATTCTACACTAATTTTAGTTACTACTAACTACTGCATCTCCCTTCCTTTCCATTCATCTTAGTCGGCATCCTCATCCTCCTACACAGCAGAGAATTATGAAGCATTAGTTAACTTACATGTCAATCCAACAACAAAAATATGGCATTACTTCATTTTAATTATTGTAATCTTCTAACCTCTCCACTATCATCATCTTCATCATGAATCTCAGACTTAGACTTATCAGATTCATCCTCATCAGCTACCTTACTTGCAACAACCTGCCCATCATTTTTACCATCAAACCATCATCACTAGGTAAAGCAACAAACCACAAACACCCAGGTAGTTAACTACCGTTTTATTATTGTATGCTATCATCTTCTTGTTGTATTCTTCCTTCCTCTTTTCAGCTGTGGTGATGTAAGGAGCTTTCTCCTAAATTCATCAAAATCATCACTGCAACTCTAGAACCCTCCGTACCGTATTGTAGCACTCAAATCAAATACAAACTTACAGCATCCGACAATGACTTCCACTTTTCTCCACCCGCTTTACCAACCTAAACAATACGATCAATACTTATATGAACTATGAATATACAGCTCCAATTGCATCAGATTTAAAGAGAATATGTGTGAACTTTTCAGCTAATAGTAGACCAGCAGAGTACATACCGCAGCTACAGATTTGTTGTTTGGATGCTTCTGCTTGTACTGCTGCCTAAAATCTTCCCTTTTATTTTAAAATAAAAGAAACAAAAGCAAAAGCGTTAGAATACACAAATCAACCAGTTCATCAACGATTTGGACAAAATTATTAAAATTGGAAGAACAATTATGATAGATATCTATTTCATCAAGTGAGTCAATCACATACATGAAGACAAAGAAAGCACTAGGAGCCCTCTTTGGCTTATTAGGATCCTTAGCCGCCTTACTGGCAGCCTTCTTTCCAGCTCTCTGAGTCGCTGCACCTTTCCTCTTCAACCTAACAGACACAAAAATATAGTAACTCGGCCATCAGATTGATATGACACATCGCCACTACCGGACCAAACACCGAACCTCAGAGGGAGGCCTAGAGATTAAGGAAGACAACTCACTTGTTATCAGTAGATTGATCATCCGCATTGTACCTGGCGCTTTTCATTACGAAAACTGCTGATGATAATAAAACACCCGTGAAAATCAATCAACCAAGGAAAGAAGAGATTCGGAAAGACTGAAGGATGGAGTCGGCAGTGGTGCTTAACCTTACCTTAGAGTTTAGCAAGGAGGGATCTAGCTAGGGTAATAGCAGAGCGGCGGTTTCAATCTATTCTATGAAGATGGAACGGAAAGGGAGAATTCGGAGGGTTTCAGAAAATTGGAAAAGCTTGATCTTATAAGGAATTCACGTCCGGGTTTGGGCGGGACTTCGAATTGTTTGCCACGTCACTGATCCAGGAGATCTTTTTCCACTGGTTCTCTTCATTCCATTATAAGTAGACAATTTCACGATACAACGATCTACAATGGTCTATATTTATGTATATATAAGTTTAACTTTCACAACATTCCATATTTAATCAATTTTTATATATTTAGATACGATTAATAAATATATTTAAACACATCTGATTTACACATGAACACAATTAAGTATATTTATCTAATATTTGAATTTACTTTTGTACTTGCTTTTGTATCATTTATGAATATTAAAACTTGATTGTGAAATTAAATTATGAATTTTGTGAAATTCATATCATTTGGTCATGTATACGATTTGTATGATGTATATATAAAATTTATCTTTGTTCAAAATTTTAATCATGTGTGTCACGTGTGGTCCTTTTATTAATCGTGCCACGTGTTATCTGCTATCACGGAGACACATTTAAAACTTATTCGTTTACACGTGACACGGTCAATAACACAACAATTAACGACACGGCACGATTAAACATGCACGTATGAATTGCCACTCATATCGTAATACACATGAGTAGTTCTGGATAATTCTAAGAAAAAAAAATAGTTGTGGATAATTTGTAGATTTAGAAAAATTTCAGCTTTCTAAATTTTTGTTATCAAGCTTTTTCCTATTCGTAGTGGAATCAGATAATGTGATTTACGTCGATGTGAGACGAAAAATCCTAGAAGTTGATGTTGTTAGACCATTTCTAGTTTAGGTCTGAAGAAATTGTGAAGACGCCACAAACGAGGATGGAGACCCGTCTAATAAATCGATGGTTGAACGCCACAAGGAAAGTCATGATAAGCACAATAAAGGACGCCACGAATGGGAATGGATGCTCATTTGATAAGTTAATGATTGAACGTCTCACGGAAAATTCTAATAAGTTCAATAGATAACTTCACAAACAGTGATGGAGATCCGTTTGATAAGTAAGTGATTGAACACCACAATGGGAAAACCTTGATAACTTCAAGAAGTAGACAACGCCCTTTTAGAATTTCACTTAATACTAAAGTCTGATTTATTATATTACAGTACATGAATATATAGAGAAAATTATAGCTATATAAAATATGAAGAGAAATATACTAGGTAAATCTAAACCTCTAAATGTAAAATATTATTTATAAATATACTACTACTAAATGGAAAGTTGGATATTTACTAAAAAGATCTATTTCCTTTCTTTATTATAACTTAATAGGAAACTAAATAAATATTAAATCTATCTATATATAACTAAATCTGTAATATATATATATATTATAATAATATTAAGCGCATTTATTCGTATATCAATACTTAAAACCTATCTTTCATCTATATATTAATTTGGTTAGGTTATGTAGAATTGTGATAAGTAATTTTTGTAAGACATTTTCTCATTTTTAATGTCAAATTCATAACTTCTAATTGGTTCCTCTTAAGCATACATTTTTTTAATCGTATGTAGCATGCAATGTAACTTACTTCTAAAGTTTTTCATTCATTCTCTTAGTAAGTTATAAAATTTCATTCATCTCTTCGTATTTCTCATATATATTTATGATTTTTCTTAAATGTTTTCTATTTGCTAAATTTTATATTGAATTCATAATTTTATATTTTATGAAAAGCAAGCTATTTTATTAAAAAATAAGGGTAATTATGTATTACATATAAATTTTATGAACATGATAATCACATGCTAATTTCATGTAAATAATTATGATTATGTATGCAACATAAAATTTAGAGTATGAATAAAAAAACTAATAAAAATGTTAATATAGTTTCTTCATACTTTTGTCTTGGATAAAATATCATTGTTATATTCCCCTAGAATCAACATATATTGTAAATTTTAAAAATTACATAAGTGACAATTACTATTCTAAAAATATATTTTTCTAATAGTTTTTATTTATTTAAAAATATGTGAAAATAATAGATCTCATAAAAATGAATGTAAAATCACTAATTAGCATCATATTTATAATTGTTTACATTCGTTTTTATTATTTAGTTATTAATTTTTACGAATAAATATAAATAAACCCTATATTATATATATAAAAAATATAAGCATATCGTTTTCTCATAAACATAAATAATTTTTATGTTTTATATATTTAATTAATATTAATTAAATGAACTCTAAATAATCATTTTATAATTATACTTATATTTTATTATTAAATTACAAACTAGAATAATTATTAAATCGTGCAAAATGTGAACCAATTGTCTAGTTAATAATAATAAGTATTAGATACTATGTTGAGTCTTATTGAAATTCTATTTTCTTTTTCTAAATTGAATATTTAGATTTAACACAAATTTATTATTTATTATTTACTTCATAATTGTTAAAGTGAAATGTAGGGGTGTCAAAAATTGACCAAACTCGTAGGTGACCCGCCCACGGGTCGTGTTTGGGTCAGACGTTTTGACTCACGGGTCATTTTGACACGACCCATGGATGACCCACGAAAAAATGGGTCAGGTTTGGGTCAGAAGTCTTGACCCATGGGTCAACACGTGACCCATGAAATATTATTAAATAATAATAATTAAAGGATTTAGCTGTGAAGAAGTGAACGAGAGGGAACCCTAGCAACCTCTTACCTCTCCATTATTGAGGTGAGGCGTAGTGAGTTCTCACATTCAAAAGAAAACACAAATCTTCGGCTAAGCTTCAAACCCTAGTGAACCTTCAAACCTGCGGAAGGACGAAATCGGTTGATCTTCTCCTTTGAGGTACTTCTCTTCATGTGCGAGCGTCTCTGCGTCGAGTTCCCCTTCGAGGTGTTGGGAAATTATATGTTGCTAATTTCCGCCAAATAATTTTCGCAGGACCTTGGGATTCAGTGGCTCAAGAGAAATGCACACGAGACAAGGATATACGTGGTTCACCAATTTGGCTACGTTCACGTCTCACACCCACTGTCACTATAGATAAATAGTGTTACGAATTGTGTATCACTCAAACATACACTATGTTTCGCTCGCACTCTAAAAATACTCACTCCGTATTTTTGGCTCACATACACAACACTATTTTTCTCCCACAAACTCAACACTTCAACAACCTTCTCTTAACTCTCCATCAAATTCTCCTTCTTTATTTCGACAATTTGATGGTCTCCTTATAGTGTTGTAGTTGACAAAAGATGACAACTTTGAGTGGCTTGTCCACTTTGGTGAGTGGCTTGCCTACTTGGTGAGTGGCTTGGCCACTTTGGTTGAGTTGTGGTGGTGACCCAAAAATCTCCATTGGTAACAATCTCTCACTTGGAGACTTTAAAACTCCACCAATGTATCTATGAGTGAACTAGGTGTGAGGCTCTCCTGTCTTCTATCCTTGAAGGCTCACTAAAGCTGAGCACAACTTCAGTTTTTCTGTAGTGACTGTCTTGGTTAACATGTCAGCTAGATTATTGCTGCCCTGGATATTCTCAAGTGTTAATACTCTATCATCTAGTAGAGATCTGACGAAGTGATAACGAAAATGGAGTTGTTGAACGAAAACATAGACATTTACTTGAAATTGCTCGTGCTTTGAAATTTGAAAGTGGTGTTCCTGTTAAGTTCTGGGGTGAATGTATTCTTACAACATGTTATCTTATGAATCTTTTTTTTTAAATGGTGTTTCATATTTTTAGAAATTTACTGAAAAAGACTGACTTTAAACACTTGTGTGTGTTTGGTTGTTTGTGTTTTGCCAAGGTTCCTAATAATCTAGATAAGTTCAGTTCTAGATCTATTCCTTATGTTCATATGGGATATTCTCCAACTCAAAAATCTTATAAGATTTTTAATATAAATACTCAGTCATTTTTATTAGTAAGGATGTTCACGTTAAGGAAGATAATTTTGCGTTTAAGAAAACTCAAAGTAATGTAAATATGCATATATTTTTTTATCGTAATCTGGATGATGATCCTCTGATTGATTCTGTTGCTTCGAATGATGCTGATATTCCTGATAATTTGGTTGAAAATAGAGATAATCTTGATGACAGTTATGTCCCTCATGAGACTGAAGCTTTACCATCTAGTGAGAATCTCAGTACTGATGAGATTGTCTCTGAACCAAGGAGGTCCACTAGGGTGAGCAGAGCTCCCTCATGGTAGCAAGACTATGTTCTGAATATGATAAATGATACATCCACTGCTTATCCTATCAGTAACTTTATTTCATATGATGGGATTTCTGATGATTATAGACAGTTTGCTTTTTCTGTTTCAAAAGTAACAGAACCTGTCCTATTTAAGGATGCAGAAAAGGATAGTAAGTGGGTGGAAGCCATGAAAGAAGAGATTATTGCTCTTGAAAGTAACAACACTTGGTCTGTTGTGTATTTTCCGGTTGGTAAGAATGTGGTTGGATGTAAATGGGTCTATAAAGTTGATGGCTCGATTTAAAGGTATAAAGCTAGATTGGTTGCAAAAGGATATAGTCAAAAACACGGTATAGATTTTAGTGATACTTTTTCGTCTGTTGCTAAAATGGTAACTGTTAAATCTGTTTTGGTTGTTGTTGCTGTAAAAAATTGGCCTATATAACATATGGATGTTTTTAATGCTTTTATTCAAGGTGATTTGGATGAAGAAGTTTATATGGAACTCCCTCAAGGTTTATATAAACAGGGGGAGTCTGGTAGTAACTTGGTATGCAGTTTGCATAAGTCCTTGTATGGACTCAAACATGCTCCTAGGTAGTGAAATTTGAAACTGACCGAAGCCTTGGTTAGTCATGGGTATGTGCAGAGTAAGTATGACTATTCATTGTTTGTTAAACGTAAAGGTTCTGATATTGTCATATTATTGGTATATGTGGATGAGTTGTTAATTTCAGGTAATATCAGTGTTCTAATATCTGAGTTAAAGTATGTTCTTGGGAAACATTTCAAAATGAAAGATCTAAGAGAGCTAAGATATTTTCTTGTGCTCAAAATAGCTAGGTCGGCTGATAGTATAGTGCTTAATCAGAGAAAGTATGCTTTGGAATTAATTTCAGAGGTTGGCTTGCTTGGTGCAAAACATTGTAAAACCTCTATGGAATTAAATTTGTATTTTACCTCAGTTGCATATGATGAATCCTTTAATAGGGAATCTAGTGATAAGATTTTGTGTGATGCAACATTTTATAGGAAAGTGATAGGAAAGTTGCTTTATCTGACTATAACCCGTCCTGATATTGCATTTGCTGTTAAAAAACGGAGTCAGTACATGCAGTCTCCAAAGCAGTCTAACCTAGATGCTGCTTTTAGGATAATTTGTGTGAAAAATCGGCATGGTTTGGGAATATTTATGTATGCTTTTAGTTCTCTAAATATGTCTGCCTTTTGTGATTCTAATTGGGCTACTTGTCCTGAATCTAGAAAGTCTGTTACTAGTTTTAGTATTAAACTTGGCGATTCTCTAATATCTTGATCAATTAAGAAGCAGAACATAATTTCAAGGTCTGAATCTGAGTATAGGAGCATAGGTGTTACTGTTTCAGAGGTAATATGGTTGAAATGTTTGCTTTCTGAACTTGGTGTTTTACATTATGGTCAAGTGTTAGTTCATTGTGATAATAAAGTTGCTATTCATATTTCAACTAACCCTATGTTTCATGAGCGTACCAAGCATATAGAAATAGATTGTCATTTTGTCAAGGAAAACATTTATGCAGGTATTGTTAAGTTGGAGTATATTCGGTCACCATATCAAGAGTCTGGCGTTTTTACAAAGGTGCTAGGTGGACAACAACATTTTCATTTGCTGAAAAAGTTGGAAGTTAAAGACATATTTGGGTGCTGGGTGATTCAAATTGTTTCACTGAACCAATGTAATTATTATACACTTTTTTCTAATGTGCAGTATTTATTACCGCAGTGGTGGCACTTTGGGGCAACCCAGACTCAAATGATCTGCAAATTTAATTAATCTCTTTGTCTTCTTCTCTAGCATTCTTTGGCAGTTTCCATTGTGACTTTTCATTTTTCCTCTCAGTATTCGAGAGTCTTCTTCAACCCTATCTAGGGTTCTTCACAATAATTAAAAATACTCTTAACATAAAAAAAAAAAAAATTAGTTATGGTTTGTGCCTACAACTTAATTAATTTTTAATTTGTGATTATTTATCATAATTCAATCGATCTCTTCAATTTGTCATTAAAACACCACCAAAACTATCCTTTTATTTTTCTTTATCATTTTCCTTTTTTTATTCATTATTATTTCCTTTATTTAATATTTTTCAGTGATCTCCACCATAATTATATATATATATATATAACAAAATGCGAATTTATTCCCTAATATTTGGGCACATTTTCAAAATCTTCCTTAAAGTTTGGTTTTGCAAATTTCATCCTTAACTTTTCGATAATTTTCCAATTTCCCAATTTCGTTAAATTTTTCATCCAAACTTAACATAATATGTTTTGGAAGTTATAAGAATAACATAATATTTTTAAGAAATGACATTAAACCCTTTAAAACTTTTATATATGTTATAATTGAGTCTCAATAGATGATTTCAGCTTAGCCCCAATTCAGTGTTGATGGTTCTTTAGCAATTTCACATCTACTCCTCAAAGCGGATTCAAAATTGTCTTTCATTCCAAGGCATAACGAGTTGTATTGAGTCTTAATCAAGACGGTTAGAGTCGTGAACCAAACACAAACCCTAGCCCTCTTGATTAGGTCTCAATTGTCTCATGATTGAATTGAGACTCTATTGTAATATATATATATAAATTTTGAATGGTTTATTTACGACATTCTTAAAAGTACTCTATTATTTTTACAATTTTTAAACCATATTATGTTGAATTTGGATAAGAAAAAATTGACTGCAGAAGGGAAACTCAAAATCTATCCAAAAGTTAAGGATAAAAATTGCAAAACAAACTTTAAGGCAATTTTTTAAAATGTGCTCAAATATTAGGGGCAAAATACAGTAATATAGATATTTATTACTACATATAATTTTATTTTCTTTCAATAAAAAAATCATTTGTGAAATATTTTAAAATTCATAATATACTTTCAAATATGTTTAGTGGTGATTGATTATTTAGAGCAAAAGTAAAAGATTGTTTTTCTTGATCACATTTATATTCTTCTTATTATTGTAGATAGGGAAAAGCACAATGAATGCAATTTTTTCTATTCAAATATCTATTCTTTAATAGATAAATTGGGATACTATGTCCTATAGGAAGGAGTGATTTTAGAACACATATAAGTAAAGATGTATTAATAAAGTTCAACAAGAATTCCTACTTCTCTGGGTCCAAATGACAACAAAGTGCTCAGTCCAGCTGAATTGAGCTAGTGAGGATGGTTGCTCGGGTTTAGGGTGTTACAAATGGTATCAGAATTGACCTGGACCGTGATCAAGCTTGCAAGGTTGAAGGCTTATGTCAGTGGGAGGAAATTGTTTACCAAGCCTTGAAAGGGTATCCGAAAAGTATAGAACTTGCCACAAAGATTTTGGACTAGGTCACGATGAGGACCTCACACACTTCAAATATGGTAGATTGTAATACAATGTTCTACATAAGATAGGAAAAAGTGATTTGGAACTCATATAAACAAATATGTACTAATCAAGTCCAACAAGAATTACTATTTTTCTAGGTCTAAATGAGGACAACATGCTCAGTCAGTCTGAGTTGAACTAGTGATGACAGTCACCTGAACTTGGGGTGTTAGATAAATAATTGGATCCATGAATGAATATAAACATAAAAACTAATCATTTATTTTTAGCAGCTCAATTACACATATGAGATTATGTTGTTCTTTAAAAATCAATCATTATTCAGGTTAGGGGGTCCATTCATAATAATAAGTGTAAAATATGACATTACCCCTAATGTTCAACAAAATTTTGAGTTCCCCTACAAGTTTAAATAGTAAAATTTATTTTTCTTATGTTTGGCCAAAGTTTGAGAATTACAAAAATAACAAAAACTTTCAAAAATGTCACAATTTAACCCTCCCAAACTTTTTCAAATGTTACAATTGAGTCTTGATTCGATTGGGACTTGGGTCTGGGTCTTAACCCAGACCTACCTCCCATGGGTGGGGGGAACCAAATCTTGGTCAAAACCGGGTCGCCCACCCATTAAGGGTCGACCTGGATCAAGACCGAGCCCCGAGCCCCCTAGATTGAGACTCAATTTTAACATTTAAAAGTTTGGAAGGGTTAAATTGAGACATTTTTTAAGGTTTTCTGTTATTTTTGTAATTTTCAAAACTTATTATGTTAAATTTGGTTGGAAAAATTAATGGAGGGGCAAATTCAAACTTCGACCAACCATAATGAAAATAAATTTTACGATTTAAACTTGCAGGGGAAACTTAAAATTTGGCCAAACATTATGGGTAATGCCGTATTTTGCCCTTATTATTATGAATGATCACCTAAACCTGAATAATAGTTTATTTTTAAAGAACAACATAATCTCATATTAGTATTTAAACTACTGAAAATAAATGATTAGTTTTTATGTTTGGATTCATTCATGGATCCAATCATAAAAAATATATTTTTTTGTCAAATATGAGGATATAGAATTTTACAATTTAAATTTTAAGGGATAAACTCGAAATTTGACCAATCATTAAATATCAACATAATATTTAGCCCAAATAATACTTCACATTCCCCCCCCCCCCCCCCCCCCCCCAAATAGTTTTTTTTTTATATTTAAAATATAGCCCATTTCAAAATCAAATATTAAAATATCCAATTTTGAAAACTAATTACCAAAATATGTAAAACTATGAATGACATTCACGGGTATGCTGCATGTTATATCCTACATGCGAATGAGATTTGCGGTTACGAGTTAATATACAATTAATCACTTTTAGACTAGTGGAAAAAATTAATGCTCTAATAAAGGTCCTTAGTTCAAAACTTTATGGTAGTTTATTTTTTATAAGTAGTAGAAAATCCCACATAAAAAAAGTTCCAGCAAAGTTTAAACTCAAGATCTCTAACAAGTAGAACAATACATTCTTTCACTAAAGTAATGGTACTCAAATATTTATATGTACTTTAATTGTATTTAATTGAAAACATTTTTAGACTAAGTAGACATTTGTACTCATATAATTTAGGTATGTAAAATATACATGATATTAATACTATAGTGATAAAATATTATATTGTTATAACATGGTCACAAATTTACATTTTTGGTTGGAATACAATTTTACAAAAAAAAAAAAAACTTAAGTAATTATTGTATTAAATATAATTTAAGTACATTAAAAAAAAATTTGAGTATTCATTAGTTAGTGGAAGAGTGTACTAGTTTAATTATTAGCAGTCTTAAGTTCGACCTTTGTTAGTTTTTTTATAAGGAGTTTCCTACTACTTATAAAAATAAAAAGATTACTATAGAGTTTCAAACCTAGGACCTCTAACAATTAAAGCATTATCTGTTCCACTAGCACATAGGTAGTTAATTGTATATTGGGTTAATAGTCAAAGTGCCCCTAAAGTTTGGGCGAAATTTAGGATTGCCCCTTAACGTCTAAAATTTTAAATATTAGTCCTAAAGTTTGGACGATTTCAAAAATCGCCCCTTTCCGTCCTCTGTCCGTTAATTTGGGACGGAAAACGACCATGTGCTTGGCACGTGACTTCACATAAATTTTAAAGACCAAAATACCCTTAAAGCAGTTCCTGAAGAACGTAACTGCATGTAATATTGTCTGAAATATAATATGGTGAACATGTTGAATATTCCCCCATAAAGTTTGTAAAATTAATCATTTTTCATCCAGTACCACCTTTTGAGCAGATTCATGTTATACAACCGAAATCCTTCAAATATATCCGACATAATCAAAAGGTGCATGTTTTAACATGTCTCAAAAGCTAACACAAACCAAAATAACATGTTCGAAGTCTGTTTCCGCATAAC
This sequence comes from Chamaenerion angustifolium, assembly GCA_946814005.1. Classification (NCBI taxonomy): domain Eukaryota; kingdom Viridiplantae; phylum Streptophyta; class Magnoliopsida; order Myrtales; family Onagraceae; genus Chamaenerion; species Chamaenerion angustifolium. The sequence continues at coordinate 17,149,952 of OX328273.1, read as the reverse complement.
ACATAGAAAAACCTAAAATGACATCAATTTCTTAAATTTACATCTTTTCCTTTCCTTTCCTAGACATGGTTCCTTGACTCAGTGCACTATCTTGTGTGGAAGGAGGACCTCCTGTTCCTTGACTTTGCTCTTCCTGTTGGGTCCCTTTTTTGGACTTTTTGGTTCCCTTTCCGCATGATCTAACATTATGGCCACTTTGGTTGCATTTTCCACAATGTTGTAGGTCCCCCGTCTTTCTTAGTTTTCCCGCAGTGTCTACCCAGGCAGACGCTGTCCTCTTCTTCTTCGGTCGGCCCGGTGCATTCCTCAATTCCGGTGGGTTTAAGGGTCAGGTCGTACTAGGCACCCACTCGTCAGCACCTACAATAAAAAGAGCAATTATACACCAACACCCAAAACATGAAAAATGCAAAACCGCAATAACATCCAAACAACAATTATACCCAAAACAGCCAGTTATACCAAACAACAAGTATACCGAAAACAGTCAATTATACCCACATACCGAGAGCAGCAGTAACAGTCCAACATACCCAAAAAAGCAGCAGTAACAGTCCAAAATACGACTCAAATGTGATATTACCTGGGATAGGATGGATGATATCCTCGTATGTCTTCAAGTACGACTCCTTGTTGTAGTAAGGAGATACGTAATCCAGGACGTCGGTCCGATGGTGCAGGATTGCCGTATACGAATGCGGACAAGGTACTCCGGAAAGCTGCCACTGACCACAGCCGCAGGACGACTCCCATAAGTTGACGATACAAGATCCACCATGCGGGTTCTTAGTTTCATAGATGCCTAAACCAGCATGTCCTACAATATGGTCCCGAGCCTTTAAAGCCACTTTGTCAAGTTTCCTTTTGATGGATGGACAGACCCCTTGGCTAAACCCTTCCCCCTTGTCCCTCCGTTCCGCAAACTCCAACATGAACATCCACCTCAGCTGTTCAAACAACATAATAATCGGCCACGAAGTCGAAGAATTTTGGTGTTGAAACTCTCGGCAATGTTACTGACTATAAGATCCGTCTTCGAAAACCACTGGAAATGTGATAGGCCACCTCGGTCTAACATACTTCTGACCAATGTAGATCTTCTTCCCCTCAACCGTATCCAACCGACCACCGTAGAATGTGTGTAGTGTGTAACTAAGCGGACCTATGGGGGCATATAACCTATTGGATACACCTGTAAACAGGAAAACAACACAATGACACTTACAAATATCAACTCAGCCGAACCTAACATCTAAGCAATTTTCGAAACTGGGCATAACTAGCAAAGAAACCGAACCTAAATCATCAGCAAAGTCCGTAAAATCCATTGTTTTAGTCGGTAATCCTTCCAATGCTCACTTTCACTGCAATCCCGAACCAAAAACGGGATAAACCTAGCATAAAAGGATATTCATCAACGGATTTATAACAACTAACAATAAACCCTAAATCTAACCATGACATAAACTCGAACGGATTTTATTCGGCTACCGTAACGTCACTTCGGTAAGTAGCCGAAACCCTAACTTCGGTTAGACCTTACCTACGGCCACAATGGCGGGCAGACGAAGCGCCGAGTGAAGGAGTGGCGGAGGCGCGACAAGAGCTCTGCTTTAGGAGTGTCGATTCTGATACCGAGGAGAACTGTGGAGTGTTGGTGTGGGTATGGAGGGAAACCGAAGCTCTTCGGTAAACTACCTTAAGGGTAATTTTGTCTTTAAAATTTATGTGAAGTCACGTGAATTGCACATGGTCATTTTCCGTCCCAAATTAACGGACAGAGGACGGAAAGGGGCGATTTTTGAAATCGTCCAAACTTTAGGACTAATATTTAAAATTTTAGACTTTAAGGGGCAATCCTAAATTTCGCCCAAACATTAGGGGGCACTTTGACCATTAACCCTTGTATATTAGTTCGTACTCGCAATGCCATTCACAGGTAGGTTTATAGAAATCTTACCCACAAATGGCATTGACGGGTACACCGATTTAATTAACTACTACCGCGAATCGATTTCGTGGATATATATATTTTGATAAATAATTTTTAAAACTGAATATTTTAGTATTTGATTCTAAAATTGAGTATAGTTTAGAAAAAAAAAAATTAGGATAAATCATCTCTACAATCACTTATGTTGTCATTATGTGACTAAATTGTCACTTATGTTTCTTTGTGTAGCTAAACGATCATATACGTTTAAAAAATGTGTCTTTTTGGTTAAACGTGTTATATTCAGTCACATACGTTTGACAAATGTGATTAAATAGTCACAAAAATGGTGATTTTACCATTCTCTTTTATCTTGTGTTCTTCATGTCCGAAACCTGATTTCGAACACTGATTTGCGCAAATATAGGTTCGAATCAAACCCAGAAACGCATATCTGGATTCAAATTGAACCCAGAAATGCAGATCAGGGTTCGGTTTGAACCTAATAATGCGGATATGAGTTTGTTTTGAACCCAAAAATGCAAATCTGGGTTCAAACTGAAACCAAGTCTGCAATTTTGAGTTCAGTTTGAATCCCAAAATGCGGATTTAGGTTCAATTCGAACTCAAATTTGTACAAATCTGAGTTCAAAATGAGATTTCGGGTTTGAACCGCAGAAGAAGAGATTGAATACGAAAAACATTAAGATGAACATGAATACCAATTACATGGTATTTTAGTCATTTTTTTATTTTTTTTTTTGTAATCGTTCAGTCACATTTTGAAATATAATCACATTTTAAAATAAAAATAATTATTTAACACAAGTTTGAATAGTTCAGTATCATGTATCCATATACAATATAAGTCTCTTAATGTAATTTATCCAAAACAATTATACACAAACAAATAGTGGAAGTCTGGAGAATGACAATCTGTTCGTCCACCTGTCAGCACGCGCCTACTCTTTGTAACGGCTAATTTTTCCTCTTCGCATAGAGATTCGAAGTAATAGGGCCCACCTCTTAGACGGACGGGACCCTCGCAGAACAGTAGTGGGAGCACCGACTGAACAAAAACAAGTTTCAATTTTCAATACAATCCATTTCTTGCCAAAATTAATCGATAAACCAGCAGACCGTTACCTTGGATACCCTACTCCCTCTTTTACTGTCTTCCTCTTCTACGAGACAGAAATCTCTTCACGACGATGACAGTGGCGAGCGCTGCCGTCTCGAACACCAAGAAGATCATGAAGCTTACGCTCTTGCTTTTCCGCAGAGGCTTCGATTCAGGCAAATGGTAACATTTCCTCTTTTATTATTATCTTTGGCTGTTTGTGTTCCAACTCTAATTATATGCGTCTTTGGGGTAAACTAGCAAAACGGCAGCCAAGATGACGGTGGCGAGGATCAAACTCTTAAGAAACAAGAGACAGGCGGTGGTCAAGCAGATGCGTCGTGACATCGCCATGCTTCTCGAGTCCGGTCAGGACGCCACTGCTCGTATTAGGGTAATGCAACTACTTTACTGGCAAATTTAATTTATCAATTGCGTACAGTTAAGACCATAAAGCCAGTACCACAATTGACCAATTGAAGCGAGTGTTTGCTTAGTGCATCCTACTTGTTCATATTTCTTGCTTTCTGCTGAAATTGTTGGTTATTCATGAACCTTAAGGTGATATTTTCATTTATAACGAATGCGATTTTTTCTCAATTATTAGCATTAGGTTGAACAGTGAAAAAATTGGAGTTATTCTGTGAAGATCTTTCTGTTTCTATCATGGCCATCCATGGCATGTATGATTTGGGAAAATCTCCATTTTTCAGGAATAATTAAGTAATGATAATGATAAAGCTTAGAACGTTTTCAAATTTCAAATCCTCAGAGTTTTAGCTTCGAGATTCCAATTGGAAGTTATTTGAGTCTAATGTGAGGGATAAGCAACGCTTGAGTGACTTTTCCGTGATCCACGTTTTGTAACCGTCATCTTGATTTGTACGCATATAGATAATCATTCCAAATATGATTTTGTAGTATCTTTTACCGTGCTCACCATGATTTTTTTACGTGATGCTGAATTCCAGCTGTCTTGCTTCAATTTGAAAAGTTTTTTTTTGGACATGTCTATTGGAAAAGTTCAACTGCATTTTATTATTGTCAGAAGATTATGCGTTGTAATATTTCCAAAATGTATGTAGGTTGAACATGTGATAAGGGAGCAGAACATTTTGTCTGCAAATGAGTTTATTGAGCTTTTCTGTGAATTGATTGTCGCGAGGCTTCAGATTATTTCGAAGCAAAGGTAAATGAGATAAACTATGGTTCCTGCAATTTAATAAAGCTATATATGAAGGTAGGTAGTTCACAGCTGTAAACGGGTCGTTTCTACAGGGATTGTCCTGCAGATTTGAAAGAAGGTATTGCAAGTGTAATATTTGCAGCACCAAGGTGCTCCGACATTCCAGAATTAGGAGCGCTTAAGAATGTCTTTTCCAAGAAATATGGGAAAGATTTTGTTGCTGCAGCTACTGAGTTAAGACCTGCGTGTGGTGTTAACCGAATGGTACTTTAGCTCTCCTTTTTTATTTTTCTAGTTGGGTTACTAGGAATAAAAAATAGAGTTATAAACGGGCCAAACAGTTTTTTGTGTGCTAACATAATTCCAGTACCACAAGGTACATTCTAGTTTTAGAGCTCAGCTCCTCAGTTGAGTGCTTTTTCTCGTTTCAGCTCATTGACAAACTCTCCGTGAGAACTCCAACCGGTGAAACAAAGATGAAAGTAATGAAAGAAATAGCCGCTGAATACCAGGTTGAATGGGACACGACTGAGTCTGAAATTGAGCTTCTTAAGCCTCCAGAGGAGAAAATAGTAAGTACTGCCCTCTTTCTTTTCGTGGTTAACCTCTTCTGTATAATTTGACAAACTCATCAAGTATTCCGGTCTTCTTACCATCAGGAAGGACCAAATTTTTTTGTTAGTGCTGCTAGCGTTCCTCTCAAACCTGTTGGAGCTCAGGCTTTTGATCCAGTTAAGCAATCTGCAAGGTATTTTTACTATTTGTAATATTGTTATTTCGTCATATTCTTTTATAGCAATGCTATTGCCAATGCCACCCCTGAAAATATCTTCTAGATTATATTAATTTTTACTGAAATTAAAATACACAAAATCTGAATTATCAACAGCTAGAAAATCCAACAGTCATATAATAATAAATTTACAACAATTGGAAAAATAAAATCAAGTAGGGTTTTGTTTGAAAAAATTATGGGTTTCGGCAAAAATCGGCTTGTGCACAACAAACTTTTCGGATTGGCAATCGTGTGCGCATGTCGCGTGCGCACTCGTGAGCCGAAAGGGACCGGGGTGTGTTAGTCGATCCGTGATTTGCACCCCGTAGATATCTACGCGAGAGAGTTTGTCTTGTAAGTTCTTACATTCTGAGAAAATGTTTTCACTTATATATTGGGTAAAATGTATTGAAATTTTGGGTGTTATTAAGTAGTACACTCTTAGAAAGTGTTTTCGGTGTGTTACTAAGTAGTACACTCACACTTGTCATATTTTCCCATTCAAACCATGGGCTACACTAAATTTCTGTCCCAATTTCAAGAATACCCCAAATTTATCACATTGTGGATTGTGCCCATATCCTGGCCACCCCAAATCATACTTGAACATCGACTTGAAAAAAGTTCAGCTACATTTTATTCTTGGGTAAATGAGTATGAATAATATTTTTTTCTTGTTTAAGACTGATTTCAATTGATTATATATTATATTTTGTTATGCTGTGTGTGTAGAGTGTCTGACAGTCGAGAGACAAAGACAACAGTTTTTCAAGACTCGTCATCTGCTGCTGAAGCAGCTGCTGCATCTGCCAAGCAAGCAGTAGCTGCTGCACAAGCTGCTGCCTACCTTGCTAGCCGGGAGAAAGACCACCTCACTACTCAATCTGGTGGCGTAAGAGACAATGATGTGGTGGTGGATGATAGTGGAAGAAGAGTTGTTAATAGAAGGCATAGTTATAATAATGTGGAGGATTCAGACGATGACGTCCCACAGAGAATGGACAAAAGGTGGTCAGGAGGAGGAGACGCAACTCCTCCTCTTAATGATGATGATGAGAAGAAGATTAATAGGAGATACAGCTACAATGACGCTCCTTCTAATATAAAGTTTGATGACTCGGATTTTGAGGAGGAGGAGATTGATTATCCAACAGCAACAGCAACATCAAAGCCTCACCGAGTTCATCCCAAATTACCCGACTATGATGATCTTGCCGCTCGCTTCGATGTTCTCAAGTTTCGCAAATAAAGGATCCATTTGTATTGTGTGTCAATCAGTCAGTTAAATTCCATTCCTCAGAAGCAAGCGTACATGCTTCAATCTTTTCTGTTCTCTTTTTCTGGTAGTAGTAGTAAGTAGTAGTGTGGTGTATAAGAAAAAGGCTCTTCGTTCTATATAACTTTTTGTTGGTTGTCAATGTCACATTGGATGGTATATTCCATTCTTCTGTCCATTCAGGTCGAAACCATATAGATGGATCTCGGTAATTTCTGTCCATTATACTTACCATGCATTTCAGTCACTTGAATGTTACAACTCTATTACAAGATTTCAAGACTCACCAATCAATCAATATAGTTTCATTTATAACAAAAAGAATAATAAAATATAACTAAGTAAGAAAGATGTCTCGTTCCACCTCTAAACCCATTTTTTGGCTGTTCTCGTTAAATGAACTTGGGAGTCTAACTAACACCTGAGAGATCGGTTTGGCCAGATACACTACTAAAATGACATACAACAGAGCAATTGCACTTTTTTTTCTTCCAGATATCAGACTTTTCAACACGCCCTCAAAACCTACTATTACCGTTGTTGAATAGGGTGCTACACAGATTTATTGCCTGCAATTACAAAGTGCAAGCCATCCCAATCAAGTCAAAACACATTTTAAATTTTGATGATCTTAAAGAAAAAAAGAATCAAAATCCTCCTGAGAATACCAAAAGATTCAAAACCAAACACAGAGAGACAGACAAGTAGGCGGAAAGCTCAGCAGCATCGACAGGTAAAAGCATCCTGACAAGTGTACGGTCTCAATTTTTCCTCAAGCTCCAGTGTTGTGGGAATTCGCTCCATATTATCATACATGCTACTCTTCCATGTACAACAACAGAAGTTGTACAAGTTCCTACACACTCCATTACTAAATGGATACACCCTTTCAGGGATTTCCCTGCAAACATATCCAACACGCAATGTCACCTTCCTCCTCATCCATCAGCTTAATTATGTATGGAGTACATGAACAAACAAACTCTCCTTGCACTACTCACTACTCACCTTAGATAAGGAATACGTCTCCGTCTCACAAGTTCATATGTGGTTTGATTTGTCACAACAAGATAGCTGCACAACCAAAAGAATTATTGAACCAAAATTATTTTTTACAGAATACTTGTGCATTTTTCTATGAAACATAAACTCTAGGGTGGATGGATGACCAGACGGACATTAAATTGGTAGACTACAGCTAGAAAAAAAGAAGAAGCTAGCTATGGCCCTCACAGACAGACCCTTCTTCCCGCATAAAACCTGACCAAGAACAGCACTTTTCTATGGTTAAGTTACTACCTATGGATGGGTTACCAGGCTGCACTACAAAAATAAATAGAGACATATCATATGCTAAACCAACCTTATCAGTGTTTTATAGTGGCATTCATGTCAGCGTTCTTTCTCTTATCGTGCTTCGTGCAAAATTGTGTTTTTATCAGGTAGTGCTATCAAAACTAGCAGTAAAAATAAAATAAATAAAAGAATTTTTGGAATAAATTCCTTCAGCCTCGTATTCCTGAATGAGTCTGAACTTCAACGATTTGTGAAGATTAGTCCATACTACAACTGACCAGGCCCTTGTGGTTGACATATTACTATTATATAAGCTTAAGTAACGGAACATTTTTCTTTTGTCTGCCAAAACAAAAGAAAAACTAAAAGATAAAAGAAAAAAGAAGTTTCAACAGAGCAAGATCTACAATAACCACTAGTTGTGACATCAAATAAAAAATGATGTTGAAGACACCAAATAACAATACAATAGGGGATGTAGAACAACTGTTACCTATGAAAAATCAACAGAAGGATAAGAAAGATCAGACAGATGGATAGTGTAATCAGCAATGCTATCATTATAATGTCCTTCCACCTGAAAACAAGATCCACCATAAGTTTCAGGTATTTCCACATGTACATACATTCTGAACAATAAACTGTAACCAAAGATCAAGCAGTGTATACTAAGACGATGAAAGTAAATTCTAGCATCTCCGGCACAAATGCCAGACGCCACAAAAGGAGGCAAAGCTACAATTGATCTGTCATATATATAAAAAAGCTGAGATGCACACTGGTATTATCAACAATCTTCGGAAACTTACCAGGATCTTGCAATGTTAACATTCAAGTATGAGATATACAGGATTACTGTCCACAGGCATAATGCTGTCTCTTCGCAGATATACCACCTAAGAACAAAAAGCGCACAAACTATTTTCAGCAAAATGATTTATCTATATTTAAGGTGCGAGTTGGCTATCAAGAGATTCATAATAGCTAATTAGTCAATTGGTTCCATGTAAAATCATAACATACAGAATGATCCTTCTCATACACAGTCCTAAAATGAACGTGAAAATAAAAAAAATGGGAACATAAGCGGGAGGATCCACCACCTATGTATGGACTTCTACCATTTAAAACCCGCTTAAATGACAAGATCAGTGTGAATGTCTCCTATTAATATTTGGCATTATGCCAAACCCTTGTCTCTTCAGTAAGAAGGAACCTTCACATTATGGTAAATCCCAGCAAGTAACTCTGAGTTAGCTAACAAAAAATTCTTGGTGTTACAATTCAAGTAGCACGTGAAAGCGGGGTGAAAATATAGGCATAATAATTACGAATGATTCAGCAACCCATTAGCTTATGGATAGAATATTTGACTTTATTATAACAAGACAGAGTTGATCTGCTCTTTTGTATCGTCTCAAATGGCATCAATGATCCAACTAAGACAAACTGGAAATGTATGTGCCTCTACATATAATTTCTTTATATGCTAGGAGCCTAGGACTCATTTATAAGCCAAAACAAACTGAACCCTGAGATGTGTAAACTCATTAACAAAAATATTAGCAGAATAGAATCTATAGGTTTGAAAAACAAAATGAAACATTCCGTTATGTATTTTCTCAAAACATTAAAAATAGGGTTGGTAAAAGACAAACTTGAACCACGATAATCAATCAAGAGAATTAATATATGTGTGGTATACACAATTGACAGAAATGGGATGATTGGTTAATTGAATCCAGCAAGCCTGTAAAACTATCATTTAGAGAGATGAACCATGAAAACATTTATGTAGTACCTAGATCTCATGTCTTCCAGCATTGTAAATATACGTAGATGCTAAACAGCTAAAATCATTCACAATGAAATTCTACTCACCAAAACCGATTATGGTTGCCCTGGCCAATGCATGTTCCAAGCCATACACAATGATGATCAAACTGAAGTACACACTTATCACAATCATGACAATGCTTTGTTCGTGGGGGCTGCAGAAAGTTCAGTTACATAAGATTAAGTGTCTAGACACTTTTAAATTCACAAGCATCAACATAAATTTATTTGAAGTTTCAGAAATGAAATATTTTTTTTCTTCTACATATAAAATGCTATAGTGGACATTAGCAACTATAGAAAGGGCTCAACAAGGATAATTGCCGATCTTAATAGTGATGGATCAATTTGAATCACAACAAGCCATGTATTCAGAAAAATTAATTACCTGCTCAATGTTACAGTAGGGGCATGTCAAAGACCTGCCAACAATTCCACATTCAAGATCAAAATAAATCTATTACCTCTGAAGTATAAAACTGCGCAATGATAAATGAACTGATTTTTGGAAGTACACAAATGTCAAGGGCTACAACGACAACCTCATTTTTGTTATCTTCCAGTACATGTAAGTTATGTGTGAAGGTGAACGATTTATATAGGTGGCACAGGCATTTTATAATAACCTTGAAATAATGCAATACATCAATGTTACGAATGGACTGTAATAACCTACCTAATGGAAGTTCCAGGTGGGTGCAACTCCATCACCATCTTTGACCAAGATGAAGAACTACTTCCAAGCAAAAGTTTTTCTGACTCACAACTATCCACAGTGACAATTAAGCTCCCATTTTTGGTTGAAGCTGGATGCCTTTGCTTAAATATTAAGTAATATATAGAAGATAAGATGAAATACATGCTTAATTCATACATTAATTAGTATACTGTTCTTACTTGGAAGGTATTGTCTTTCCAAACAGTGAATTTGCTTCATTAAGCGCCCGCATAGCATCAAGGACGTAACTAGAACACAAGACAAGATAATGGACTTACAGAACATAGAAAGAAAGCAGTAAATCTAACTTGACAACAAACTTATAGGACTTGACATTTACCCAGGAGAAGTAGAATCTGTAATGAAATACTGAATCAACGTAACAGCAACGAATGTCAAATATAAGGCAGTGTACCTGGAATGCGTGGAGAACAAAGCGAGTCAAAAAAAAAAAGGATGTTGCCTTAGTAAGTTAGTATTGCATATGATCTTTGAGCATGGACTACACAGGCCAGGCACTGGAGTACACTTTCTACTGTGACATATACATTATGCATCGGTAGATCAAAGTGATCAAGTTAATATAGACATTGATGGGAACTCCATTATCAGGAACGAGATCAGGTAAGCTTTTCTTGAAATTGGAAGCACAAACAATCCTTTCAAGCTGAAATGCATTAGCAAATCTCTACCATTGTTACATACTGTACCCACAGTTCTCTTATTCCAACAAAATCTTAGGGTTTAAGTATCAAGTACATCCTTCAAATAGACATGATTAGACTAGCAGACACCTCTGGTAAAGAAAAATGTAAACTAAAGCATGAATTAGAACACCAAAAGGAGAGTTGTTGACTTACCATGTCTCTTTCAGAGTTTTCTGTGTCAAATCTATATCAAATAGAAAGAGTACGCCAACATATACAAGATGCAACGCCACCAGTGCAACTCTTAACCCTAGATTAGATCTCCGAGCTGAAATTCCGTAAGTCACAAGTTCATCAACCAGAAACACGGAGAAATCAAAAGCGTCGACTTGGGTAAATTCAGTACTCATTTGAAAATTTTATAGAATGAAGGGATACCAGGATCATCGAGGCAGGGGAAGCATCGGTAGCACCGGTCTGATAGCCTTTCCATCATTATCGTCGGAGGGATAGTTAGGAGAAACTGCGATCATAGTCGAAATCCAGAAGCAACTTCCATTATCTTGTTCGTCACGAATCCCTCGCGCAGATGTAGCATCAGCTTGATTTTCCCGGTAAAACCGCAATCGTTGAATTCTTACAGTGAGGTGGAGAAGAATCGGAAAAAATCGTGAGATGGAAATCTAAGCTTCGATTTTGGAGTTGTTCTAACTGTAAATCAACGACTGCCCTGCCGAATGCCGACTGGTGCGGTTTGGGTATAGGCTTCGTTAGAGAGAATGCTGGACAGAAAAGCCCATATTCATATATTGTTATTGTGAGCTTTTGCAGGATTTTTCTTTTCCAAAATATAAACTTTGGGGGGCGATTTTTCAAAATATAATTCGTAAACAAAATATCAAAATAAGTAACTGAGTTTTAAAAATTTCAAACTAATATACTAACAAACTGTGTTTGTGTTCGCGGATTCTTGGGGAAAAAAAGTGTTCGCGGATTCACCGAGGTTTGGCCAACAATTAACTAAAATTTGACCATAAAACTCCAAAATTAGTCAAAATATTTTTTCGGGAAAATTCTGAAAATAGTCCATTATGTTTGCACAAAATGGTTTTAGGTGCAACTAGTTTTTTAGTGATGGTTAATTGTTCAATACGTTTGAAATGATGGTAATTGATACCTCCGTTACTTTTCTGTTAAAAAATTTCGTTAAATATTTTTCATATTTGCAAAATTAACCAAATATTTTTCTAAATGTTACAATTACACCATACAAACTTACACTAATGTTTCAAAAAAGTCCCGACTCGATTCGAGCCACACCGGGGTCCCCTAGCCAATGTCCGAACCCCGACCAGGTCACTCAACCCTGGGTACATGGTCTGGATCCGAACCCAGATCAGGTCGCCCAACTATGGGTACATGATCTGGGTTCGGACCCAGGCCAGGTCGCCCAACCATGGGTACATGATCTGGGTTCAGACCCAGGCCATAGGACCCTCGATTGGGGCTCAATTGGAGCCCCAATCGGTTTGGACTGAACCTGGCTGAGTTCGGTTCAAACGATTGGACTCCAATTGAGCCCCAATTGAGGGTCCTATGGTCTGGGTTTGAACCCATACCAGGTCGCCCAACCATGGGTACATGGTCTTGGTTCGAACCCATACCAGGTCGCCCAACCATGGGTACATGGTCTTGGTTCGAACCCAGACCAGGTCCTCAGGGTTGGGTGACCTAGTCTGGGTTCAGACCCTGGTTAGGGGACCCCCTGTTTGGCTCAAATCGAGTCAGAACTTGTTTGAAACATTAATGTAAGTTTGTAGGGTTTAATTGTAACATTTAGAATAATAGTTGGTTAGTTTTGTAAATATTAAAAATATTTAACGGAATTTTTTAATATAAAATTAACGGATGTACTAATTACCATCATTTTCAAACACATGTTGGACTAAAAACAATCGTTTGGGTTGGAAAACCATTTTCGTCAAACATGTTGTACCATTTTCAGACTTTTCCCTACTTTTTTGGAATCAAAATTAAAAGATTCGTGTTGTTCGAGTTATTATTTAATTATATATTTATTATGGTAAAATATCAGTACATGTATAATTTTTGGGCACCCTAAATCCTAAAATAAGAAATGTTCTATTATTTTACTATCTTAATAAATTTATTTGAGCAAGTAGCTAATTGAATTACTACTCTAGTGATGCAACCGGTGTAAAGTTTCAATTTTTAGAATGATCACATTTCTATAAAGTTTGTTTCGCTAATGTTTGAATCATGATCGATCAACTGCGACTAATTCAAAAATATTTTGAAATAAAAAATGTCATTTTTAGTATATATATTCTGTTTCGTTTGTTCCATATTTTTGTCAAAAAATTGTTTTGTCAATCTTTGGTTAAACGCATGAATGCATTCTCAGGTTAACTAAAATTTGGTCAAACCTGCAAGTGGAATTCACAACTATGCTTAATTTGGAAAACAAAATTGATATTTAGCTCATATAAAAGGGTTATTTTACAAAACATGGATCAATTACCTACTAAGGTGATAACAGTGTTTTAGGTACCTCGAAGTCACCTCTTTATAAATAGATACCTCATATTTATTTTTTTACTTTCAGATACCTCAAAAGTTATAAGTGTTGTTGGTATGTCAATTGGGTCGTTAGTTTTGGATGAAAATCACCCACGTGTCAGGTACATGGGTGACTTTGGCCAAAACTTAAAAATAAAAAATAAAACAAGAATTGCACTAGACAAAATTCCCTTATTATTATTATTTTTGCCAAGAATACACTTATTATTGATCCTCACTATTTTGTCACAATCACCAGTTCCTCATTGTTCCCTCAATAAACTCTTCCTCTACCTTCCTTCCGAACAATAAAATTAGGGGTTTTACTTCTGTTTCTTTTTTATTTAGACTCTACTTTCGACTGTTGTAGACTTCGTTTCGCTTATTTTTCGACTTTTCTCCTTTATCTTCAACAGACGTTGCTTCGAAGGCCAAAGATCAAAACTTTTGTCGTAAGCAGGTAAGTTTTTACCGTGAGTTTTTTTTCTTGCAGTTTATCATCTCCTCACAAGCATTCTAATGATTTGGTGAATGAATTTTGCTAATTAAACACTTTGTAGTGTTTAACTGTTGTTTTGGGTTTAGTAGATATTTGGCCAAAACCGAATGAATTCCATTGCATGTTCGATTTTCGGTTGTCGCATGTTACCAAAATCATTTAGGAGTTGAATTATGAAGAAGTCGTTCTGAGTTAAGCAGATTGATCTGATTTTGATTCCTTTTCTAAAATATATGCAGTTCGAAATAGAAGTTCCTGATTTTTCACATGTATTACTCGAGATAAACTATTGTAGGCAGTTCCACAAACAAAATGATCAGATTGCAGAGTACTTAGGGATGATAGATTAACTTGAATTTCCCGTGACGACAGTGACTAGAGGAATTTTTGAAGGTGTGTACAACTTCATATAATTATGAAGAAGACGATTATGTATATTATAAGATAGCCTCGAAAGAGATATTATAAGGCTCAAGGAAGATTTAGTATAATGATGATCTGCAAGCGATCGTGAATTTGCGTGAAGGGACTTATTATTGCAGTTCGAGAGACTTATTATTGTGTTAGACACATTCATGCTAATATGATAGTGAGAGGTTGGTAAATCAAATCTATCAAAGAAAGGATGTGGGTTGCTGCAACAGTTTATAACAGGTCCAAACATCTCAACCAAAAGGAAGAATTGAAGAAAATCAAGTTAGAGTCGTGCACCTAAGGATGACGTTGTATGAGTTTGGAGCGTCGACTACTATGAAGACGACGTGCCTACATAGCCCCTTCCACCCTTCACCCATACTATGGGGAGGTTGATAGCCCCTAGGGGTAGGTGGTCCATCCAACAAATCCGATCAGCGGGAAGTCCACCATCTCTCAAGTCTTGTTTCGTCTTCTCCATAACCAATAATGCGTCGAGGAAGAGCACATCTGTCAAGCTTCCAGAGTCGACCAAAATCCTCTTCACATCAAAATCATTCATCTTAAAAGTAATAACCAAGGCGTCATCGTGAGGATTGGTGACATGGTACATGCCCTCATCGATGAAGGAAATGATGTTGCTGGGCATTGGAGGTGCAATGTGCGGTGCCCTTTGGGATTCTTAGCCAACATTTGTATTTGGTTAAGTTTCGAGCACAATTTATTCCAGCATCCATAGTAGCTTTGACTTGGTTTGCTCGCATAGGATGATATGGCATTGTCATGACTCGTGAAATGTATACGAGTGAATATATTAATATGAAAGATACATGTAGTAACGGTATATATCAGTTTTATCTTCGTAGGGATGTATATCTTAATTGTCTATTATATATATATCATGGGATCCTTTACTCGTTTGCCTAATATATGCATATATAGCAATGTATTAAAAAATTTGAGGCGGAGTGAGGTGCAAATGACAAATATCGCCTCAAATTTGAGTAGCACATAAGGCACACCCAATAGAGAAAACATTATAATTTATATAATATATACTAGTATAGAAGATAATAACATCTACTGAAAAGACCATCCATAAAAATTTAATCATATAGAAAATAAAATTTAGCAAAGTCAATTTTTTAATAAACCTACTAGCATAAAACGTTCGTCTAATTATCTAAGACAACTAATCATCTCCATAGTCCTCGTCACCAAAGAAATGTATCTTCTTCGTCCATATCTTCGTTATCTGATTTATAAACCTCTTTTTCATCTGTCTCATACTCATTTGTATCTGACTGCATCTCTACAAAATTATCCCTTACTGACAATCATTTACCTTTGGACTGGGAGTTAGCTCTGAAACTACAACCACCAACACTAGAAGGTCTAGAATTATTAGACATTTTATTAGTTTGCTTCCTAGTGGTTCTAGCAGGCTATTCCGCTTCGGACACCCTACTTATCATGCCCCATGTTAACCTTGTCTCCATCAGACCCTCATCATCACTACAAATATATGCATCATTTTCTGCATCCCCATCATTCCCCTCACCCAGCTCCATCAACCATTCATTGCTTTCATCAATATCAAGCAGAGAAATGCTACTCACAACATCATCAATGTTATCATAACGAGCCTTTAGAGCTTGGTTATACTTTACATAAACCAAGTCATTGAGTTTCTTAGTTGCAAGTCTATTTCTTTTTGGAGTATGAAGCTAGACAAAAAAACATGAAACTAGTATTAACTATCAATTATGTTACACATAACAATAATTTACATTTTATACTAAAAAAGTAAAACGTCACTTACTTGCTCAAGGACATTCCAGTTTCGTTCACATCCTGAAGCACTACACGTGAGACATAAAATCTTAATCGCAAGCCTTTGCAAATTTGAAGTAGTTGCCCCAAACAAAGACCACCATTCGCCTGTTAAATTGGATTTAAGAAATTATTAGTGATAAGTATCAAATTATGAAAAATATAAAATAACTAAAGTAAATGAAGAATTACGTGGTGCTTTTGTTTTCCTTGTCTTAATAGTAAGAGGGGTGCCAAATATACCTTCAACTCTATCCTTGAAATATTTGGTAATGAAACATAATTAAGTGATATAGAAAGAAAACTGACCGACGGTGTGGTTCGATGATATCACTATGAAGTAAGACATAACGATGTGATTGAGCTAGCAACATCCGATCAAGCAATGTTGTCTGAGCACTACCAATGAAATAACCACCCGATGAAAACAAATATTTTTCACCTCCTGCATAGGATAACATCCTTTTGGGTTGGTTAAAGATCGAGCCTAGTTCTCCCATAAACCTTTTGCAAAAGGTCATACATTCTTCAACAATATATCCTTCTGCAATGAGCCCTCTTGTTGAGCTTTATTCCGAACGTTATTTTTCAAGGTGACCAAAAACCTTAAGAATTCATCAGAAAAAAACAGATTGTTACATTCCGCTTAACACATTGGATAATGAAATTTAATTGAACTAACCTTTCAATAGGATACATCCACCGATACTGTACAAGACCACCTAGTTTTACTTCCACTGGTAGATGTATAATTAAATGCACCATCACCGTAAAGAATCCTGGAGAAAAAATCTTCTATAGATGACACAGAATCAGTGCTGCACTGCTCTAAAGTTCATCCAAATCCTCGAGATGGAGAGTTTTAGTGCACAATTTCTTAAAAAAAGCTGACAGTTGATTGAGAGCTAGAACAACATGTTTTGTCAATACACCTCTCAAAGCAAGCGGTAGAATATCTTGCATTAGCACATGACTGTCATGACTTTTAAGATTGGAAAACTTCCGCTCTTTCAGGTTTACTCCCATTGATATATTTGAAGCATATCCATCAGAAACTTTAAGATTTTTCAACAATGTAAGAAACCTATCTTTCTCAGCCAATTGTAAAGGTGTAACAAGCATGAGGAAAATAAGTCTTCCCATTGGGACGATCTACAGAATGAAGTTCAGGTCTTATACCCATAGTCTTTAAGTCATGTCGAGCCTTCTCATTATCCTCTGTCTTTCCCATCAACATTAAACAATGTACCAATCACGTTATCGCAAACATTTTTTTCCATATGCATCACATCCAGATTATGTTGGAGAATATTATATTTCCAATAATGCAATTCAAAAAATATGCTCTTTTTCTTACACAAGATACTGACTTGAGTAGATGTCGAAGCACCTTGTTCAGAGTAATCATCTCTCTCAAATATATCTTCATCCTCCAATGTTGTATCAACAACTATGGTATTGCTATTTCTTGACCGCTTCTTACTACGTTTACCATAACTATTTGTTAACCTCCTCATTTGCTCGAAAACCTTCACACTAGAAAGAGTTGTTGCTGAAAGTTGCATCTCAACTGACAGAATGGATGATCTATGTGTAACCAATGACAATGATACATATAACATTATTTAGCACAGTTATCCAACCACAAAGACACAGTTGAATAAGCACATATAAGACATGCAACCCGACCTTTAGTACTCCAGCCAGATGAATTAGCATATGCAAGAAAATCATTAATAGTCCACATGGGTGATGCACGAAGAGTAAAGTGCTTACCCTTTAACGCATCATATGCCTCAACACCCTTCCAAAGTTGTTTTAACTCTTCGATCAGTGGTTTTAGATAAATATCTATATCATTTACATGACCTTTTTCACCAGGGATGACCATTGACAATATAAGAGACGACTTTTTCATGCACGACCAAGGCTCCATATTGTAAGGAATTAATAAAACAGGCCATGTACTATAAGTTACACTCATCGTCCTAAATGGATTAAAACCATCACTGGTTAATCCTAATATGACATTACGTGGGTCAGATGCAAAATTTGGGTAACGCTCATCGAATGACTTCCACACCAATGCATCAGCAGGATGTCTCAAGACTCCATCCATTGTTCGACCCTCCTTATGTCATCGCATAAAAGATGCACTATCCTTTGACATGTATAGACGTTTGAGTCTCAGAATTAACGGAAAGTACCACAATACTTTTGCAGGTTTCTTTTTTTCCAGAAGAAGTAGTCTCTTCTATATTATCTTCAGCTATGTCTTTTTTATGTTTTTACCACCTTGAAAGACCACAAGTTGGACAACTGGTTTGTTCAACATTTTCACCCTAATACAACGTGCAATCATTTGGGCATGCATGTATCTTATCATACCCAAGACCTAATTATGTAATCAATTTCTTAGCATCATAATAAGAAACTGAAAAAGTTGCTGAATGAAATTCAATTCTTAAAACTTCAAACAACATATCAACTGATTTTCGAGACCAACCACCAACTGTTTTTATATTCCGAATGTGTAAGATGAATGATTCACAATGGGGAGATAATGGTTTCTCAAACTCACTCATTAATTTTTGAAGATGTGAAATTTTTTCAGGGTCTGCATCATGTTGTTGTGATCCTGAATCGTCATTATCACCAACAACTGGTCTATTATCTTGCACAATGTTTGACGGAGCAGATCCCATGGCAGCATGAAATAAATCTCGTAATTCACCTTGTCCATCCAAATGAGTGTTAATTTCACTGTTCCTTATATGACTATTCATTTCTTGGTTCATATTGGGTTGAGTTTGTAGACACGAATCCCCATGAAAAAAGCATATCGTATAGCCAACCAAGAAACCATTGCAAACCAAGTGACTGTCTACTTCTTCCGCCATATGATATTTTCTATTATAACATTTACGACAAGGACATAACATTTTTCCATTAACCAAATCATTTCTATTAGCAAATTCAATGAAGTCTTTGACACCAGATTGATACTATTTGCTAATATATTCTTGGCTTTTTTATCCAACTTCTATTCATGCCAAATTTTAAAGTTCCTAATAATAAAAAAACGTGAATATGAAAGTTAGGATACTCAAAGCAGCGTTAGCCGTCCATACTCCCACGTTTATGAGGTTAATGTTACTGTTAATTCTAAAGAGCAAAGAACAATTTTCTCATAGGCTAGCTTCGACATTTTTTTGTCTTCCATTTAATTTATACTAGGCAACTTAAATTCATCATGAGGATGTATAATATATGACTAATTGTTCCTATACATGTCCTTCCAACAATAATTTCGAATGTGTTACCTTGGAGAAATTAGGGTTTGCATCTATTCTTGAAACTTCAAATTCGACCAATTATACTGATAAACCGAAGAAGTAGAACATATATAAGACTGGGTAAGATCAATTCATTGAACAAAAAAACGATGAAAACATACCAAAATCAGAAAGGCCGAGCGTGCGACGAGCAATGACGAATTCGGTTGACTATGCTGCCAAATCGAACAAGAAATACACAAATAAGACTTCCAGAGTTCAATTTATATAAGAAATTGAAGGAAAAAAATAGAAGACAACTTACCTGGCTCGCGACGAAGAAGAACCGGGGAGAAGATGAAGAACAGTCAAGCGAATGTGTTCTGTAGAATGCTGCAGAATGTGTTTTACCTAGTGTGTCACGGCTCAAACCAAAATGAGCCGTGATAAATCTGTTTTTTTTTTAAATTCTATTTATTGTGGGTCAAACCACAATGAGCCGTGAAAAACTGTTTTTTTTGTCTATTTATTGCGGCTCAAATCAACATGAGCCGTGCAAAATCTATTTTTTTCCTATTTATCGCAGCTCAAACCAAAATCAGTCGTTATAAATCTTTATAACGGCTGGAAACAATAATGAGACACGATAAATATAAATTTTAGTAAAAATTAAAATAAAAATTACGGTCCAACATTAAATGAGCCGGGAAAATTAAAGATAAAATAATTCAATATTAACGACACTTGATATTGAGCCGTTAAAAGTAAGAGAAAGGTAACGACTCAGTTGTTTGAGCCGTAAAAAAAATGAAGGTAACAACTCAATTAACATTTAGCCGTTATATTCTATTTAAATTAATTTGTCACGGCTCAATATACATTGAGTCGGTAAATTACTCTTCTCCTGTAGTGTGATTATGGTGTTGAAAATTATACTCGTAATAATTATGATATGCAATTTAAAAATATGATATGTTTATGTTATTTGTCATATTAACACTATATCTTAAGCATTGTCGCCCTAGTCTCTTAGCTTATTCTATTAAATCTCGCATATATGAGCAACTGACTAGGTGAGGGTTCCTATTCGATGCTCCCAAAGTCGATTCTTTTGGCGGATGAAGTTTGGAAAGTATAGGAATGTGAGCACGTCACCTAATCCTAATGTCCAAATATATATATATATATATATATATATTTAATGAATATCACCATAAATAATAAAGTACATAAGTTTAAGTAAACTTATTGAAGAGTGGAGTAGCTTACTCCTAATCTCTCTCTATTAATTTGCTTATATTGTATATAATATTGACAAATAAACCAAACGAATTTGCTACTCAATTCTATTGGTCCACCTATATTGTATGTTATAATTGTCTATGTGACATTATATTTTTGTATATGTAGACACTTTAAAATTGCTCCAAAAACACCCCATTGAACCTTAAAAACCGTTTCATTTCATAAAATTTATTACAAACCAATTATTCAATAATATTTTCTAATTTTTCCAAGTTTAGTTTTTTGTCCTTTTTATTAAAAATATCTATTAATAATTATGGATTTTTAATATTTTTTATTCACAAATCTATATGTGTAGGCTTTAAATTAAAAATTGATTCGTTAGGATATTATTAATTTCATTGTATTAAAAACAATAAATTAAACAAATCTAACTATGAGTATGTTTAAAATTTAAAATTTATCATATGAACTAAAATTATAATTATTATAAATAATTTTTAAAATATGCATTTTTTATATGTTCATACTTGGTAGACAATATATGTAATAGTTTATTAAAACACGTATATTCAATTTAATATTCGTGAAAATTGTACGATAATAATAAACATCTTAAAAACTAAATTGAAGAACATGCATTAACTTCATATTAGTTAATCTTTATTCTAATTTTAATATGTATATATTTCAAATATTTTAAATTTAAACAATTAGAGAACATTTCATAAATAAATGAATAGTGAATATTTACGTATATTTTTACCAGAAAATTAAATACCAATATATTTAATTATATATATGCAGAATTTTAAATAGATAACAAATTATGGTGAATTTAACCATAAAAACATAATAAAACATTAATTGTTTAGGAAAAAGCTTAATAACATCTAAAATTTCAAACATAAAAGTAACACTACGGGAGAGGATGGAAATAACGGCCAACAATCACGGCTCAATGTGTATTGAGCCGTGATAAATTAAATTTATTTCACTATCACGGCTCAAATGAGAATGAGCCGTGATTGAGCTAGTTTAACGGCTCAATCTACTGAGCCGTTACAGTTATCACGGCTCAAATTGGATTTGAGTCGTGATAATACGTATTTGTTCCTTCATCCGGCCCATTTATCACGGCTCAAATTGGGCTTGAGCCATGCTAAAGATATTTTGGCACTTCGATACCTATTTATCACGGCTCAAGTGATTTGAGCCGTGGAAAAAAAATTCGAAATTTCCATTTCCCGCCCATCTTGTATGTGCTTTCATTTTGTCTTCATCTTTAATTTTGTACATGTAAAAAGCTGTGGCTAGTGGCAAACAAAGTTGTGAAAAGTAGTGCCACCATCGTCCATACATTGGTGAGGTACAACCTGTTTTTGCTGTCATTTACTAATTTCAAAATAGTCACTTGGACTTTAGCTGAGCATGCTCTAAAACCTTTCTCCTGCAATCCAAGTATCCAACCATTTCAACTTGCACTTTTGAACACTTGTTCTCAACGAGATGAGCGGTGTCACCTGCTCGCCGTGAACTCCGACCTCCGCAAGCTCCGAACTCCGACCTCCGCTAGCTCGCCGTGAACCTTATCTCGTTTCCCCGCCTCTACTTCTTCATGGTTGGCTTAGCCCCTCTAACCTCCCGCGGGTCCCAGCAGTACCGCGCCCTCACCATCCCAGAGCTGACCCAGCAGATGTGGGACTCCAAGAACATGATGTGCGCACCGACCCCCGCCACGAGCGCTACCTCGTCGAGTATTCGTCGGAACAAAAACTCCTCCTACTTCGTCGAGGGCATCTCGCTCACCTCAGTCCTCTGCAGACGCCTTTCTCCTGGGGAGGTCGCCTTTGCAGACGGCCCTGGCTTGGAACAACGCATCGAGAGTCGGAATGCCGTGAAGTATGGTGCGGTGGTGCGACAAAGATGAACGCAGAAGGCCGATGAAGTTAGTGCGGTTCCGATGAAGTATGGTTCCGACAACATCTTGTGCGAAAACGAGGCCGTGCTGGTTCCAGCGGTGGTCGACGGAGGCGATTTTACCGGCGAAAACGAGGAGAAACCGTGGAAGGGACCGGCGAAAACGACGGAGCTCGGAGAGAGAGAGAATGAAAGGAGTAGATCTGGAATTTCAGATCTGGAATCGAAGGAGCTCAGAGAGAGAGAGGGAGAGAGAGAGAGAGTTAATTAATTTTTATTTTTTTAAAAAAATAAATAATTATCACGGCTCAACTGAAACGAGCCGCGGAATTAATTATCGCGGCTCGTGTCAGTTGAGCCGTGACAATTGACGGCTCAACTGGATTTGAGCCGTGATAATGCTGCCGACTCGTCCTGTAACGGCTCAAATCCAGTTGAGCCGTCACATCATAACGGCTGGATATTCCAGCCGTTACAAATGGTGTTTTTAGCCGGTGATGGCCTCCTCTCCCGTAGTGTAACATGTAAAAATAAAATGGTATTACTATTATGCCAAACAATATTTTAAATTAACACATAATATCATAATTAATAAGTACAAATATTCAAAAAATATTTATTTTGTAATCCTTTTGTTTGTTAATATAATACGATAAATATTTATTATATTATATTATATAGATATAGATATGAAATTAAATTTTAAATAACTCAAATTACCTTTAACATAAAATATATTTATTTAATAGGTATTTTTCCAATAATTTCTCTTAGTTAAGAAATTGTTAACTTAGTGCTAAAAGTTTTAAACTCAAGTTACTAATCGCGATGATAAAATTCTATATCTTTATTATGTAGAAAACAATCATACTTAAAAAAGTATATATATTTGATATTTAAGAAGATATATATATATATATATATTTTATGCATTGTTTAAATTAAATATTTCTCTTATAATAAAATATAACTTAAGCTAAATTAAAAAAAAAAACCCTGCAAAATGCAGATCATATATCTAATGAATTAATAATTTTGCACCGCCATCGGTTATAGATTCCTAATGTGTCTTGTTGATTGAAACATTTTCTAACCGTTGTGTTTCGATATCCAAACAGTCGTACACAAATAAAGAGAAGAAGAGGTGAGTTGATTTTGTGGTAAGCCAAATGAACGCTTCATCCGCCCTATTTTTGTTATTCTTCCCTAGTATTTCTCTCCGTCGAATGATTCATTTCTCCCCCTATTCTCTCTCCCATCCATTTCTTTTCTCTTCCCCTACAACATTCCATCCAGACTTAGTTAGGGTTTCTTTCGTTTCCTTTCCTTTCCTTTCCTTTTGATTTGTTTAGGGTTTCCTATGAATGTTTTGCGTTGGATGTTCCACTGAAGAAGAATAAGAATTTCTTTAATTTCCAAGCGGTGAAGAAACATGAATAGTGTCTAGCTAGTTTTTACTACTTATTTTGCCTTTGAATTTCTGATTGAGATTCTCTTCTTCTTGCATTGTACCACAGAAACTCTGAAAGATGAGTGCGTCAAGGTTTATTAAGTGCGTTACGGTTGGCGATGGAGCTGTTGGTAAAACTTGCCTCCTCATTTCTTATACCAGCAACACATTCCCAACGGTAAGAAGCTTAAGGAAATCTCTCTCTTACATTGTTAATTACAGAAAACTAATAATGTCTCTCATTGTAAACAGGATTATGTACCCACTGTTTTTGATAACTTCAGCGCCAATGTTGTTGTCAATGGTGCAACTGTAAATCTAGGATTGTGGGATACTGCTGGTAAGTATTGTATAAAAGTATATATATAAGTGTATATCATCTTATTATTAATAATGAAATATTGTTTATTTTCAGGACAAGAAGATTATAACAGGTTGAGACCTTTGAGTTATCGAGGAGCTGATGTTTTTATCTTAGCATTCTCACTCATAAGCAAAGCAAGCTATGAAAATGTTTCAAAAAAGGTTTGCCACTATCGATCGTTGGCAGACACAACTTCATTTCTATTTTAGTTGACTGCTCTATTAAATTTATTCAAATTTATTTTATAGTGGATTCCAGAGTTGAAGCATTATGCTCCAGGTGTGCCCATAATTCTGGTTGGCACAAAACTTGGTATGATAATTATACTATTCCTAATTACACTATTTTGAATTGCATTGCCACCCCTAATTCTAAGTTTTAAATCATGTTAAAACGTAACTAACTTTTGTTTTTTTTCTCGAGAAAGAAAGATAATGTTATATTTTAAAATAACGATATTAATACTATTAAACTATATATGATCAGATCTTCGTGATGACAAACAGTTTTTTGAAGATCATCCCAGCGCAGTTGCAATATCCACTGCCATGGTAGTCACCTACCTCTTTGGATACTATTATAACTTAAGTTTTAGTTCTATTATAATTTTTAAAAAAAAATCAATTAGTCTATTATATATTTTGTTTTAGGGGGAAGAGTTGAAGAAACTTATAGATGCACCTGCGTACATTGAATGCAGTGCCAAAACACAGGAGGTTTGTATTAATATGCATGAGCTCATTGTTTAATGTTTATGATCAGTACAATTATGATATCAGAACCCTATGCATTAGGAAGTTTGTAAGAAACGTTTTTCAGTTTAGTTGACTGAAAATTTTTAAACTCTTTATTGATACATTTGTTTTTTCCAATTGCAGAATGTTAAGGGGGTTTTCGATCAAGCCATTCGAGTTGTACTTCAACCCCCTAAACAAAAGAAAAAGAAGAACAAAGGAGGGTGCTCCATATTGTGATCCAACATAATTTGACAGATGTCAATCTTTTTTATCATTTATTGTGATGTCATGGAACTGTGGGTGCTAGAAACTTAACATATTTTGAATGGCTTAGTTGGAGATTATTGGTGATATTGTTGAAATCGTGTTTTATTTGGCCGAGTTGAATGATGTTTCACTCCTGTCTTCTATATTCAGTTTATTTACAAGTCTCTTCTTAATATTCATTAGTTTTATGTAAATTTAAGTTATCTAATTATACATACATTTGGCCTAAAAAAAATATATATATATACATAGGTAATGCCTTTTTTGAGTGTATTCACAACTTAGACAAGCTGAACTTCAAAAAACATTGATTATGTCGTTGGGAAATAAATCAGTTGAATTTATTGATCTGTCATAGGTGAGGGGAGGTGAGATTTGTAACCTCGTAGTCATTCAACAATCATTATTGTACATGTCTAAATTCTTGGCCTTTGAGCCAAATTTGACCAAGCCCAATAAATTTTGTGAATGAGAAATGTGTACAAATCAACCCAATTGACACTCCTAAATGCAGGTCGGCTCACAAGTGCGTCGCTTTATGCGAACACCATTGTCAGCCTGAAAATATGTCTTGCGCACGCTGAGATTTTCTAAAATTCGCATTATTTCGCCGACACAATTATTTTTGTATTGATTGTTAAACTAATTATTTTTTCGGTTGTTGAAATATATTTATTTTGTTACTGTTGAAATTTTACTCTTGTGAAATTCCAGTTTTTTAAATTTATTCTTTCAAGTTTTGTAAAATTAATTTAGTGTTATTAGTGCACCTAAGATGGAATTTTTTTTATAAATAGAGGATTGATTCTTCACTTTTAAACACTTGAAAAACAATTATAAGAACATTCTCAAAGTAGCTCTATGTTTGGTCTTAATTTTGTCATTTTTGAGTTTCGAGCTCATTTCAAATTTTCGTCTAATCCAAGCTCAAACATTGTTCAGTTCAGTCAAGGGAAACGTTGTGTATGTTTTCGCCTTGACAACACAATTGTATTATAGTAGGGGATCTCCAATTTTCCCCATACACGAACCTATTATTGTGAGTGGGGTGAAATTGTCTTAATGAGACCGTACACCTCACGAACCTTAATTTAAACAAAAATTATTTCTCGGGGCAATTTCGTATTTGTAAATTTCTTGCATGTTATAGTAGGGTATTTACATATTTCATGAATTTATTATTAAATACGAAATAGACACTTAAATAGTAACATTAGTGATTTGACATTGTCATCCTGAAAAATGGATTTAAAATAAATGATTATGAAAATGTATCGATGTGAAATATACAAATGGAGATTATATCATTTTTTGTATTTATGTTGATGGTATGCTCATCATTGGAAGTAACGATAAGATGATTAAATCCACAAAGGATATGTTGAATTCGAAATTTGGCATGAAGGATATGGGTCTTGTTGATGTAATTCTTGGAATAAAGATTAATTGAACATCATAAGGAGTCATTATAAGTCAATCTCATTAATTATATCGATAAGATATTAGAGAAATTCAACAAGGATGATAAAAAAGGAAGTCTACACTCCAATAGATCCAAACAAGTATTTCTCAAGTAATATAAGAGAAAGTGTATCTCAAGTAGAGTACCTTAGGGTTAGGTTCATTGGAAGTGTGATGTACTTGATGACATGTACTAGGCCTGATATAAAACATGTTGTTGGGTTGTTGAGTTGATATACGAGTAATCCAAGTACTGATCAATGAGACGAAATCAAAAAATTACTCAAATACTTGTGATATACTCATTAGGGGTACGCATGAATCAGTTTAGGATTGAAATGGTTCAAGAACTGTACCTTACCTAAAATGTCTTAAGGTACAGTTCAACCCATTCGTCTGAACCACTCCACTTCTTTGGTAATTTACCATACCACTTGTGAACCGGTTCAACCGTACCTTTTCTTTAAAGAAAAAAAACTAATATAAAATATTCCAAATGTGTAAATTTTAATACATAATCTGATTATATATAAAAAGATCCACACAAATATTGAAACTAAAAGGTTTAAAATAGGGAAAACACTTATGAACAAAATGGTTCACTTAAAATGACACAAAAAAGATTAAAAAATATAATAAAAAAATAATATATATATACGTGATTCAGAAAACGGTAAGGTTTACCATTTATGAACCGACTTTTTATGATTCGGTCGAATCACTCCATATTTCATCCAAAATACCATACCACTTCCAAATCAATTCAAAAGAGGTATGGTTCACATATGGTATGGTTCGATTCGTCTGAACCGTTTTTTTTGTCCACCCTTAATACTTGTAGTTATGAGCTGCATTATACAATATATTCATATGTAGTAGAAGGATATAGTGATGCTAATTGAATATGTGCATCAAGAGACTCAAACTCCATGAGTGGATTCGTGTTCACTTCAGAGGGTTCAACCGTGTCATGGAAATCCTCTAAGTAAACAGTTATAATCAGATCCACCATGGAATTTGAGTTCTTAACATTATGTAAATGTGCTTAAGAGGTTGAATGACTACACTATTTTCTTCAAGATATTCCTGGTGGCCAAGACGTTCCTGCAATCTCCATACATTGTGATATATTGACACTCCCCGGTACGGGGCGACTCATGAGTGTGCGCACGTCATGAGAACATGATTATTGGTTCAAAAAATTCTGCATTGCGCGAATCTGATTTCCCTCAAAATTTGTTTTTTCCCGATACACATTTGTTTCCTGACTGTTAGACTAATTAATTTCTGGTCTGTTGGAATATATTTATTTTGTGACTATTGGAATTTTGTTGTTGTAAAATCAATTTTGTAAATTTATTTGTTCAATTTTACAAAATTAATTTAGTGTCTAGTGTACCTATGATGGAGAAATTTTATAAACAGAGGGTTGATTCTTCACTTTTAAACATTTTGAAAAATCATAAGAACACTCTCACAATAGTTGTCGGTTCGGACAAAATGTTATCATTTTCGAGTTTAAAGCTCTTTTTTATTTTTTGTCTAAATTTGAGTTCAGGTATTGTCCAGTTCAGCTTAGGGAAACATCTTGTCTATTTTCGCCTTGAGGACACTATTATATCCTGGGAGGTGATCGTCCCATTTTTCTCTTACACGAACTTACGATGAGGGGGGCGAAGTTGCCTCAAGGTAGGCTTGTTCGAACTGAACTGGTCTGGTTTATGTAAAAAATGACTGATCTTCTTCGAATCGATTCAGAACCGGTTAAAACTGGTCTGGTCTGGGTTTTTTAATAATAATTTTGGTTAAGAACCTGTCCGGGTCATTACGGAACCGAACTGGCTAAAAATTTTTTGTTGTACACTAAATCGACATACAATACAGAACTGACACACAAAGCGCAGTTGAGATTGTGCCAAATATCAAGATGAAAAATTGATTTTGGACATGACCTAGTTGAGATTTTACCACAGTTTATTTATCTGTTTTTTTCCAGAATAGTTTGCAGGATCTCATTCTTTCCCCCAAATCAGATATTACTGTAAGAACACGCATGAAAATGAAATCTTTTCTGACTCTAAAAAATCATTGACAAACTCACTCACTTTTCTTTTTTTTTCCTGATTTTCTTTCTAAACCTTGAAATTAGAATATCCCATAAGTTGAAAATCACATAATTGAACATTAAGCAGACTAAAGGAAGGTTGATTTTCTGAGGTTGCGAACTGTAGCTCGGATGGTGTAGCCACGGTCCAATAACAGCTTGACGAGCCATGAAACTATGAATATGGAAGCTCCAATGACACACACAAATTTCTCTGATGTGGTGCTCATGATCTCTCTATCTTGATGGTTTGTACTCTCTAGATTGTAGAGAGAGAGAGATAAGACCACTTCTGATTTCTTTTCTTCTGATTCGTGGTTTGTGGCTGCGTTGAGGAGTTGGGATGCTTCAGTAAGAGGAGCTTGGATGCCTGATGGACCTACGGTTGAGAGTCATCAGACCGACTTGGTTTATTAAAGGTGATTTAAAGTGGTTTGATTTAAATTTAAGTATAAACTAGTACCAAAAAATGAGTCGATTCGAACTGAATTTTTTGTACTATTTTGAACTGGTCTACTTAAAGCCTAAAAAATTGGTTTGATTTTGATACTAGTTCGGTCGAACCGGTTCGAACCAGATCAGAACCAGACCACTCCAGTCGAATCTTTTTTAATGAACAAGCCTACCCTAAGGAGATCACAAATTTTAAACAAAATTTGTTTCTTAGTACAATTTCGTAATTGAATATTTCTTGCATGTTAATGTAGGGTTTCTACATACTTCATGAGTATTTTACTTGATCCAAAATTATTATATTTTTTACCAATTATTTTAAGGTTATTGATCACAGTGCCCCCTAAAGTTTGGACGAAATTTAAGAATCCCCCTTAAAGTTTAAAATTTTAAATATTAGTCCTAATGTTTGGACGATTTCAAAAATCGCCCCTTTCCGTCCTAAGTCCGATTATTTGGAACAGAAAACGGTCATGTGCCTAACACGTGACTTCACATAAATATTAAAGACCAAAATGCCCTTAAGGCAGTTTCCTGAAGAACGTAACTGCATGTAATATTGTTTGAAATATAATATGGTGAACCTGTTTAATATTCCCCCCTAAAGTTTGTAAAATCAATCATTTTTCATCCAACACCACCTTTTGAACAGATTGATGTTATATAACCAAAATCCTTCAAATATATCCGATATAATCAAAATTTGCATGTTTGAACATGTCTCAAAAGCTAACACATACCAAAATGTAACATGTTTGAAGTCTCTTTCCACCTAATAGATAGAAAAACCTAAAATGACACCAACTTCGTACATTTACATCTTTTCCTTTCCTTTCCTAGACATGGTTCCTTGACTCGGTGCACTATCTTGTGTGGAAGGAGGACGTCCTGTTCCCTGACTTTGCTCTTCCTATTGGGCTCCTTTTTTAGACTTTTTGGTTTCCTTTCCGCATGATCTAGCATTATGCCCAATTTGCTTGCATTTTCCACAATGTTGTAGGTCCCCCGTTTTTCTTAGTTTTCCGGCATTGGCTTCCCAGGAGGACGCTGTCCTCTTCTTCTTCGGTCGACCCAGTGCATTCCTAAATTCCGGTGGGTTTAAGGGTCAAGCCGTACTGGGCACCCACTCGTCAGCACCTACATTAAAAACATCAATTATACACCAACATACATACCGAAAACAGCACGTCCAACATACCGAAAACATCAAAAATGCATGTCCAACATGCCGAAAATAGAAAAAATGCAGCAATAAAGCTTACCGAAAACATCATGTCCAACAATCCGAAAACAGCAAAAAATGATTGTCCAACATACCCCAAACAGCAAAAATGCAGCAACATACATACACAAAACTACCGAAAACAGCTGACCAGATCCGACCGAAATGCAGCAATAAAGCATGTCCAACATCAAAAAACAGTCCAAAATACAACAACAAAGCTATGTGATATTAACTGGAATAGGATGGATGATATCCTCGTATGTCTTCAAATACGACTCCTTACTGTAGTAAGGAGATACATAATCCAGGACGTCGATCCGATGGTGCAGGATTGCCGCATACGAATGCAGACAAGGTACTCCGAAAAGCTGCCACTGACCACTTGTGGATGTATCTATCCACTAACCAGTCAATTGTGATGGATGTTGACTTGTGGGTCCTTGGACAAACGTGTTTCCCATTCAACTTCTTAATTCTATACGTCTCCTCATCCCCGGCCTTCGACCCATACAACTTCCAGTCGCACCCCTTGTTGCACTCCAGTAACACTCGATTTGGGTCATTCTTAACCCATTTGATTTCAATCCCATTTTGAACACTCCAATTGCGAATGCAATTCCTTAAGGCGGCCATTGATGGGAATGTTAATCCAAAAGTCGGTTCCTGGGTTGATTCTTTAACATTAAATTCAGGCATTCTCGGCAAGCTCCCTTCTTCATTTTCAGAACCACACGGAGTTCTAAGCTCATCACTAACTGATTGCTCAACATCGACGCTTTTGTCAGAACTGTTTGTACTCTCCGCGTCGACATCCGGATCCCAAGGGCTCATGTTGACCACCTTGACCCCCATGACCACCCTGTTGCCCCATGCGATTCTCATAGTTCCTATTGAAACGATACAATCGCATACATTCTGCGTTCGGATCCTCCAATTCTTTCTTCTGGATTGGATCTCCTTCCCAATCGTCAAATATCATCCCGATAGGGACACGAACTTCACTGTCCTCTATAAACAGGATAATAGTCTCCATCCCATCCTAGTAAGCCTTCAAGTCTACCACATCCTCATCCGTAGCAATTTTCACTAAGTCCTTATTAATGTCCATAAACGAGGGCAAGTAGTATATGTCATCACCACTAGAATATTGATGAACCAGAGTTAAATGGTTAATCAAATCAACCAACCGAAATGAGATAGGCCACCTCGGTCTAACGTACTTCCGACCAATGTAGATCTTCTTCCCCTCAACCGTATCCAACCTACCATCGTAGAATGTGTGTAGTGTGTAACTAGGCGGACCATTGGGGGCAAATAACCTATTGGATACACCTGTAAACAGAAAAAAACACAATCACACTTACAAATATCAAGTCAGGCGAACCTAAAATCTAAGCAATTTTCGAAGCTGGGCGTAACTAGCAAAGAAACCGAACCTAAATCATCAGCAAAGTCCGTAAAATCCATTGTTTTAGTCGGCAATCCTTCCAATGCTCAATTTCAGTGCAATCCCGAACCAAAAACGGGATAAACCTAGCATAAACGGATAATCATCAACGAATGTATAACAACTTAGCATAAACCCTAAATCTAACCATGACATAAACTCCAAGGGATTTGATTCAGCTACCGTAACTTCACTTCGGTAAGTAGCCGAAAACCTAACTTCAATAACAGAACTTACCTAGGGCCACAGTCGCACACAATGGCGGGGAGACGAAGCGCGGAGTGGAGGAGTCTCGGAGTGACGGAGTCGCGGAGTCGCGGATTGGCCGAGTCGCGGAAAAACGGACGGAGTCGCTGGTCTGCACAGTACGCACCGAAATCGCCAGAAATCGCCCGCTGCTCTGGTTTAGGAAAGCTGTTTCTGATACCGAGGGACAAATGAAGCGTGTTGGTGTGGGTATGGAGGGAAACCGAAGCTCTTCAGGAAACTGCCTTAATGACAATTTTGTCTTTAAATTTTATGTGAAGTCACGTGCTAGGCACATGTCCGTTTTCCGTTTCAAATAAACGGACTTAGGACGGAAAGAGGCGATTTTTGATATCGTCCAAACATTATGACTAATATTTAAAATTTTAAACTTTAAGGGGGATTCTTAAATTTCGTCCAAACATTAGGGGCACTTTGACTAATAACCTATTTTTTATCATATTATTACAGATTAATCCTTCATTTGACTAAAATAATTCTGTAAACGTTTTTCCAACAACAAAAACATATTATTTTCACAGTAAAACTTCCCATAAATCACCAAATTGTTAAGTCATAACTTGTACTATTTTATATTGAATGGATATGTATGCATGTATTAATAAATCTATTGCCTGTCAGATGATTGAGAAATTTTCTAAGTTTTCTAACCGTTTAACTTTCTAGGTTCTAGCATGATGAAAAAAATGGAGCCCATAACCTTAATCATTGCATGTATGGTTATATTATATGTATCAATAAATAAAAAGAGCTAATCAACGCAGCTACATAGCCAATTTGTTTTAATGTTACCTTTTCGTCTCTCTCTTCACCGAAAACTTTACCTTTACCATTTTCTGCGTAAAGTTTTTTTTTTTTTTTTTTTGGCCAAGAAGCATACTAATTTATATTAAATCAGAAGCCGAGTTCGAGTACAAAATGATATCCGCAAAAATACATCTAAGCAAAGGGGTTGGTGGTGAACACACCCAATCCGTAGGACACAACCCCGCTAACGATTGTTTCGCAATCCAATCCGCACAAGAGTTCGCGGATCGGGGAGAGTAGATCTACGCGACCTCCCCAATCGATGAAGATAGGGAGACCGCGTTAGACAAAATGGTATCTACCCTCCAAGAGAAACCCCTATGGTGTAAATGGTTCACGACTTCCAGAGCATCGGTTTCAAAGATGACCCTAGGTCAACCGTGATCAATTGCAAGCTGAATTGCAAGAAGGACCGCCAGGGCTTCACATTCCACTGCTGAACCGGCCCGTGTGAGTAGGTGGATACCCCCACGTACCTCCCCTACGTTGTCCCGAGCAATAATACCAAGGCCCCCCTTCGAAGAGGTGCGATTCCAAGCCGCATCGCAATTAACTTTGATGACGTTTGGTGGGGGGCGCGCCCAAGCTGTGAATGTTCTCGGGGGTGCCGGTTGAGGCCCGGGCCGAAGCATCTCCATGGATATGGTCATGATCTCCTTGATTGCCATCTCGGAG
This sequence comes from Chamaenerion angustifolium, assembly GCA_946814005.1. Lineage (NCBI taxonomy): Eukaryota > Viridiplantae > Streptophyta > Magnoliopsida > Myrtales > Onagraceae > Chamaenerion > Chamaenerion angustifolium. Next base: position 17,116,142 of record OX328273.1, on the reverse strand, counting down.
TTCAGTTGCACGTTGTCAAAGGCCATGCGACATCTCATCTTCCAAATGACCCAGCACACGACCATCGTTCTAGTCCAAGAGTCGGCTATCGGTCGCCTATCGCCCGCCGATCGTTGAGCTGTTCGGATGAGCCATTCCTCCACCGAAGCGAGCCCTCGTTGCCTACTAGCCTGCGGAATGAAGCGAGACCATACCTGATGTACCCATGGACAGCCGAAAAAGAGGTGTTCCCGAGATTCCTCCAAGAAACAGACGGAACAGCTCGGGTCCAGGTCCACCCCTCTCCGCGCAAGCGAAACTCCTATCGGAAGGACATTACTCGCTAGCTTCCACATGAACGCCTTAATTTTAGGCCAAGCGTCGCTCCTCCAGATCGAGTGTCAAACCTGTGGTAGATCCAAACGCGGTGATCTGTTCAAGTTTACCTGATCACGATGCTGGTCAGCGTGAATCCTATGGTACGCGGTTCGGACTGAGATGACCCCGTCTCTGGTGTGGGGCCATCCCAGTCTGTCTGGTCTCGGGACAATCGGGATGGGCACTGAGATGATGGCTGAAACGTCATCCTGGTGAACAGCAGCCGAGCCAAGACGAGGGCACCAAGATCTCGACCCCTGACTGAACCAGTTCGAGACCACCCCAGTATCCTCGCCAATCGGTCTAACCCTCCTTGAACCGAGAAGAAGCACCCAACAATCGACAAACGGCCGAATGGTTTGGCCATCACCATGAATCCATATGCCTTCCTTTTGAATAACAGAGCGTCCCTCAAGCATGCTAGCCCAAGCCCACGATGCACGACTACCTGGGCCGGCCTGCAAGAACGAGCAATTTGGGAAATATATACCTTTGATAACCCGGACCCATAATGCAGATGGTTCTGATAGAATCCTAGCCGCCATGTTAGCAAGGATGGCTTTGTTGAATTCGTGCATGTTCCTGAACCCGTACCCTCCTTCCGATTTTGGTGTAGTCATCAAGTCCCAGTTCTTCCAATGGATCTTCCTGTTGGCCTCACTAGAACCCCACCAAAAACGAGCTATCATGGCATTTACCTCATTACACCAAGTGACCGGAAGTTTGAAAATATGCATCACATAGGTCGGTATCGCATTAAGAACTGCGTTAATCATAATCTCCTTCCCCGCATGGTTGAGAAGTTTGCTTCTCCAGTTCTGAATCTTATCTCTGACTCTTTCCTTGAGGTAGCTCAAAGCATCCCGCTTGGACCTACCCCATACCGTGGGCAGTCCCAAATAGAATCCTGGGTCGATGGTCTGATTTACTCCAAACAACTCTGAAATGTCCCTCTTGTAATGATCTTGCGCGACCGAGTTGAAATAGAGGCATGACTTGGCAAAGTTGACGAGTTGGCCCGAATCTGTGCAGTAGTCCCCTAGTGCCCTCTTTAGGTTTGCGGCAGTCTCTAACGAGCCCTTGAGGAAGAAGAGGGAGTCGTCTGCAAAGAAGAGGTGTTGAATGACCGGGCACCCTCTTCTTGGACGAATCCCCTGAATGATGCCTCTGGAGACCTGATCCTCAAGCATTCTAGAAAAAACATCAGCTACCAGAATAAACAAGTAAGGTGAAAGGGGATCACCCTGTCTTAGACCCCGAGTGGGCCTGATGAAGTCGGAATGAGCCCCGTTGATTATGACTCTATATGTGACTGTTGAAATGCAAGCCTGGATCCACTGAACCCACTTGTCGCTGAACCCTCTTCTCCTCAAACCTTCGAGTAGGAAATCCCACTCAATACGATCATAAGTCTTCTGCATGTTTATCTGTAGGGAACACTCCGTACGCCCCGACAGTCCACTTGGTTTACCTCTAGTTTTCAAAAAGTGGAATAGCTCGTGGGCAATGATGATGCTATCCTGGATCCTTCTCCCTGAGATGAAAGCACTTTGAAAAGGAGACACCATATCTGGCAAATAGGTTTTCAATCTATTTGCCAGAACTTTTGAAATAACTTTGTAACCAAAGTTACAAAGGCTTATAGGCCGAAACTCAGAAGCACAAACATGATTAGCAACTTTAGGAATCAAGGTAATATCTGTTTGGTTGAGAAAGGAGGGCATGATACCTGTCGATAGGAATGCATTAACTGAGGTGAGCAAGTCTGGGCCGACCGTGTTCCAACTCTTTTGAAAGAAGATACCTGAGAAGCCATCTGGTCCCGGAGCCCTCGATCCTCCCATCTGAAAGCACGCCTTCCTAACCTCATCCACTGATGCCATTCGGGTAAGGACAACATTCATGTCACTAGAAACTTGGTTCGGCACACTGTCTAGAGTTTGTGAAAACGTCGGGTAGCTCCCATTCTGTGTTCGGCCCGATGTAAAAAGATTAGAGTAGAATGAGTGCAGCTCGGCTCTGATAGCCCGGTCACCCTCAACCCATTCCCCATCATCTCCCCTAAGTCGGATGATCTTGTTTCTTCTTCGTCTTGAAAGAGTCGATTGATGGAAAAATGTTGTATTTCTGTCCCCTTGGGCTAGCCACCTGATTCTCGATCTCTGTTTCCAGTAGATCTCTTCCCTTTTCCAAAGAGCATGCAACTTGGATTTCAAAGCTCTTTCTTCGTCCAACAAAGCCTCACTATCACCCGAGAAGGGTATAGACCGAAGCTGGTTATTAACTCGACTAATCTCCAAAATGTTGTTCTTGAATTCCACACGACTCCATTGGGTTAGAGAGGATCAGCAATGGTCCAGTTTGTGCTTGAGGTCCGAAATTTGTCTGATCGGCCCTCCTCTTTGCCAAGCCCCTGTGATGATGTCGAGACATGCCGTGTTTTCGAGCCACATGTTTTCAAATCGGAACTTTTTCCTGCTCTTTGGTTCGGCCAGCTTTAGATAAAGAGCGATAGGAGCATGATCCGATCCAATGATGATCTCATGGGTGCATTGAGTCGTAGGAAAGGAGACATACCAAGCCGGGTTGGCAATGACCCTATCGAGCCTTTCGCGGATACGATCATTTCCCCTCCGGTTGTTCGACCACGTGTAAGGGTTACCTTTGAAACCCATGTCTTCCAAATCTAGGTCCTCCATGAGCCTATTAAATCCATCAATCTTAAACTGTTCCTTTCGGCCTCCCCCCTCCTTCTCCCAATGGTGTGAGATCTCGTTGAAATCTCCGATGCAAGCCCACGGACCCGAGCGGTTTTTCTCCCAACTGTTCTAAGCTCCTCCCGATTCTGGACCCTCCTCGAAAAGTGAGAGTCCCCGTACACCCATGTTATTCGGCACTCCCCATCAATGTCCTTTCCCTTAATCGATGTGTCAATGAAGTTTTTATCTTGATAGTGAATCTGAACCTTCACCTCCTTAGACCACCAAAGTGCAAGACCCCCGCTTGCACCAATAGGTGGCACGTAAACTACAAAATCCATACTTAACTCCCTACGAATGCGATCACAGTAGGCTTGACTCTTCTTTGTCTCCATGAGAAAAACAATCGAAGGGTGCAAGCCTCTTACCAGGTCTTTTAGGTGGCGAACTGTCAGGGGAGACCCTAACCCCTGACAATTCCAACTAATGAAGGTCATTTAGAACCCGTGGCTGTTCGGGGACAGCCACCGGAACCCTTTGGTTTTGTGGTACTTCGCTTCTCTATCGGATCCTCCTCCCGAGCTCCTGCTGGGGTACATGATTCAGAGTTGTACCCCTTTGAGCTATCTCTGCCCCCACACGATGAGGATGAGGGTCCACTAATAGTCTTTTGCTTCTTCTCATTCCTATCGTCCAGAATAGGTCCAGCTCTTCGCTTGGGCACTCTCGGGCCTAAGGTTGACGCAGGCTTGGCCACCCTTCGCTGCCCCTGGATACATACGGACCCTCTGGATACTGCGTAAAGTTAACCCATGACAACCTTTGCGCAACCCTTTCCACATCCACATATGGCCTCCATCCTTTAGTTTGGAGGCCTCGATCGCATTACGTTTGAGATGCTCAGGACTCTGGAGATACGACAAACATCGACTCATGAAGGGACCTTCATGCATCCCCGTAGCATCTTTTACCCAGTGCCTTATTCTGAACAATAAAGAAACCTCCAACATTCGGACAACTCACTCATACTCAAAACCTCCAACACACTTTACCATCCCGGGTGTGATGACACATTAGGCACTGGACGCCGCACTGTAATCGATGATTTCTCAACCTTGTTCCTCGAGGGCAAACAATCAACCACTTTTTAGCCTTATTTAGGTTGAGGAATTGATCAACAATAAGCTCAAGGAGTAGGGAAATGGATAAAACCTCTCGTTTGTTCACCTCTACCTTGGTTTCTGTTAAATATTTCCAAGAACGTGGTGGCGAGTGTAATTCGTGGATACAACAGAGTGGTGACCCCATTCGACACATCAATAAGCATGGGTTTTCTCTTCTGGGTAGAACCTATGATGATGACTGTTGGATCACATAAACTGTATTCTCCTTCCAGGCGTTTGCTCGGTTGACCTGCACAAAGGAAAGCACAGGATGTCCCGTTGTTTCGCCTCCGATGACAAAGTAAGTAGGAGGTAGGTTTGTAATATGTATGTGTATGGAATGCTCTGATATCAGAGAATATTTGCCCTCTAATGAAGGTCATATTGAACTATTTATAACATGTCATACCTGTAACCATAGTCGAGTCAGAACATACTTTGGTTATCCTAGCTGTCCCTAAGGCAAGCTGACCATAATTACTTTAAAGAATATTATCTGTTAGTAGCTACTCCACTGTAGACTATCATTTGTATTTGTTTAATCCTAGGCGTGCTAAAAGCAACCGGCCTAATTCGTAGGAATACAAGCGCACTATCAGAGGTGGTTAGTGGATGCGGTGTCACACATTAAAACTGAACAATTCATCTTATGACGTCACCTTTAAGGACGACGCCTTTACGCTCCTATGCTCATGGGCGACGCCTTTATGCTCTTATACCCATGGGCGACACCCAAACATAATTTGGGCTTTTGGCAAATACAATCTGAAGTACTTATTGGGTCAAATGCTTAAACATAGCTCATTCCAATATTTATGACCCATCATCTGCCCCTGAAGCCTCGAATGAGCGACGCTCATTTGAGGATTATTAATTTTTCTTTATCAATCGTTTCCTCCTTCAAAGTCAATTCATCTTATATAGGGCGACGCCTAACTATTTGGAAGAAATCCTTCCTTCATAGGCGTCGCCTTAATCCCTTCCTTCGTAACTGCCTTCCACGCGTCCATCATGCATGATCATTACTAAATCCCGCTTTTATCGCTAATTCAAATTTCGAATTTTGAATTTTAAGCGGGATCTTCTAGAAGCTTCGGGAAATGAAGAGACACTTTCTGATTGGATGGTAAAATCGTAATTTCATCTTTAATAACTGTTCGCCTTTTGTGCTTGTAGGGGTATATCTGTAATTTCCTACCCTATGAAACCTTTCGACTTCCTTAGGGCTCTATAAATACGCTCACCCTTCCTTCATTTAATACTTTTTCATCTTCTGAGCTTTCTCTCTCTAGGAAATCCTCTGCATTCTCTTTAAAATTCCGGCCAAACTCCGATCGCTTTTTTCCAAATTCCGATCGCCTTTCATCATATCTCGGTGTTTTCCCCTCGCCCTTAACGCTCATCATCTCCGCGCCATTCGATCATATAGAATAATGACGTCCGACTCTGATATTGGTAATCACATCTTCCTCCCTTCGCCTTTTACTGATCTTAAACCCAATACCCTCTCTTTATCCACTTTCGAACAATCAGTGGCTGAGGCTGGCGACGCTTCTGAAGGTTCCAAGAAGCACAAGGGCCATCATTCATCCAAATGACAGAAAAAGACGAAGCTTATGGAGGAATTTCTGGCACTACAAGAAATTTAGTTTTTTGTGAGGGTCAAATTTCTAAGGGAATTTCAAAAATCCCTTAGAAATTTCACTTTGTAAGGAATTTTCTAAGGGATCTACCCTTAACAAATAAGCTTATTAGAAAAAACAAAAGCAATTTAAAAGGAAAATCCCTTGCAAAAAGTTTCAACAAATTTCCTTATAAAATCCCTAGCAAACTTTTAAAAGTCAATTCCCTCACAAACTTATTTAGGGAATTTTGTGAGTATTTTCCCTAGTAAATTATAAAGGATTTTTTCAAGGGTTTTATTTAGTAAATTTACAAAGGGATTATTAAGGAAAATCACTATAAATAATTTTATAAATATATATAATATATATATATATATATATATATATATATATAAACTCATGAACATGTATGGAATTTTCATGCACATCCAAGGAGGCAAATTGTACACAGTAATAACCACTGGCCAACAACTATAATGCTTTCCATATTGTCCAAAAGGGCTGAATCCATCCGTGCATAAGCCAATTCAGACATTTCTTGGATCTGATGCAAATGAAGGATGGATTTCGTCAAAGTGTTTCCATGCCTCACCATCTGAAGGGTGTGACATATATCCCTCAAAATACTGGTGAGAAGCATACCATGTCATGTGTTTAACTATTTTTTCGGACATATAAAGACGCTGAAGTCTTGGGGTCAAAGGTAAATAACGCAGTACCTTGTATGGAATGCCCTTATTTCTACCACCTTTTGTTAATTTTTATGTCTTGTACCGATCATGTCCACACACAGAACAATTAACTTTGTTCACATTTTCTTTGTAGTACAACATGCAATTATTGATACAAACATCAATCTTTTCATATTTAAGTCCAAGCATTTTCATCAATTTCTTGGTCTCGTAAAAGTTGTTAGCTAGCTTATCATTTTCTGGAAGCATGTTTTTACCGTGCTAAGAAGACGATCAAAACCTTTATCACTCATATGACATTCTGATTTCAAATTCAATAACTGTGACATGGATGATAGCTTAGTATGCTCCTCGCAACCTTCCCAGATTGGTTCATCAACAGCATTCAGTAAGGAATAAAATTTTGATGTCTCAATATTAGGTTCATCTGTTGTTGAATCACAGTCAAAATCAGGAGTAACTGCTTGCATCACCATTTGTCTGTATGGATTAGTGTTTTCTGAACTTAAAAGTGTGTCTCTACGAATTGACTCTCCATGATAAACCCAGTGAATATAATCATCAAGAAACCCATGTGCATAGAGGTGAGCAGTTACATCATCCCGATTATGATAGCACAAGATTTTACACTTGTGACAAGGACACTTGATATTTCCCATACAAAGAAAGGAAGAATTTGAATATGCAAAGTTAAGAAACTCATCTACTCCTCTTTCGAAATCACTAGTTAAATGGGTTTGCTGTCATGGGCTGAGCCAACCATATAAAAGAATACGGTCAAGAAATGGTTTTGCTGTCACGGACTGAAGGAAATTCAATGATGTAAATGGGTTTGCGGTCAAGAATGCTTGGTCTGAACCGATCGGTTTCTGGTCTGAGGGTTTCTGCACTACATGATAATTGAGTCCATTTACCGTATTCAATGCTTGGGCTGAGGGTTTTCCCTTACAAAACAAATATTTTTTTTAAGGAGATATAAATCCCTTGCAAATGAATACATTTTCTGAGAAGCAATAAATCCCTTACAAAATTTAGGATTGAAAAAGGTAATTAGTGATCTATTATCCTTAAAAATATTTATAAGGAAAATCCGTAACAAAATATCTTCATTATTCCTCTAAAATCCTTTCCTAACAAATCTGTAAGAATTGTAGTAACGAAGATATATTTTGTGAGGAATTTGCCTAATTATTATTCTCCTCACTTAACCCTAACAAATCCCTTACAAATTAATAGTTGTAAATTTAAAGGGATTATTTCTCTTGCAAAATTTCCTTCACAAAAACTTGATTTTCATGTAGTGTGGATCCTCTTAAGGCTCCAGCTGAACTTTTCAGCGACGACACCAGCAAGAAGTGATCTTGGTCGACAACCTTCCGGATATCGAGGATGCGCCATCTCTTCCCTCTTCTACGTTGGATCTCCAACACTATGAAAGTCCTCCCCCTTACCAGGGTCCCACCTTCAATCTAAGGCGAGAGCTGCTGACCAATGTACATTCGCCAAATCCTCAAGCGCCATGGGAGCCCTGGAGCAAACTAAAGGGAACATCCCTAGTAGCTGGTCATTCCAGCCTTGACCCCAACCTGAGCCTTCAACTTTTATCAGGTTCATGTCCTCCTGCTGACAGAGGGCCCCTAAGCCTGGAAACTGAAGCTGCAGATGGATTGGTTCGCCTTTCTTCAATACAGAGCTAGGTATGCGCCTTTCTTTATATTTTCTTCTTTTCATACTTGTATTTTTCTAACTTTTATTTTCAATCTTTCAGATTATTCCTGCTGCTCTGAAGATGGGCGCCACCATCCTGGGTTTAACCGAGGAGAGGCAGCGCAACATCTCAATCCTCCGCAAGGCTGAAAAAGAGAAGTTTGAGCTGGAGAAACTGCAGCGGCGCCTCGCCATTTCTGAAGCTGCTCAAAAGGAAATGGAAGCTGACCTTGTCAACAAGGAACAACTCGCCACTCAGCTAAGAGGGGCTAAAAAAAAAAGAACGCCTTGAAGGTCTCACTCCTGAAGACTCAAAAGGAACTCACCCACTTCAAGGCTGAGGCATCGACTTCCCAGGAGCTCGCCAAGGAAGCCAAAAAAGAAACTGAGCAAGCCTTGAAAGAAGCATCGCAGTCAGCTCAAGAGGTTGAACTCCTCAAGACTGAACTCCCTAAGCGATTAGAGGAGGCAGTGGAATCTTTCCGCTCCAGTCCAGAGTTCGCCAAAGCTGTTGCTGAATGGAATCGCACTGGCGTGCTAATCATCTTCAAGAAAGCGACCAAAGATATTCATAAGGTCGACCCCAACTTTCCTCTGGAAAAGTTGGATTTCTTGAAGGGTTATCTCGCCATGAAGGCTCAAGAAGAAGTTGAGGTGTTGATAGAAGCTGGAGAAGAGCCTGAAGATGAAAGCACTTCTTCTAGAGAATCAACTTCTGTAGAGCCGCCTCTTGAATCTGTGCCTGATGATACAACTCATGAGGTGCCTGCTGTCGACGCTCTTTCAAGTCAACCACCCCATCCTACACAGAATTTTTTCCCTTTTTATAGTAGTAAGAACTTTTTCAACGCCTCGCCATTGCTATTATGAATTTCCTCTTTCCATATATGCTTATCATACTTGTTATTTTCAACAAGTTACCTTATGGTTGTAATCCATATCATCACCATTTTGTTCCATTAATCAAACTTAAGCAAACGCCAATAAGTTTTAAGCCGATTTAAAACATCACCACTAGTTATAAAATTTCAACATAAGAAATTGTCAATAACTCAAACTTAAGTCGTTGTCATTAATTCAAACATAAACAATCACCATTAATTCAAACTTAAACAATCGCCATTAGTTCAAACATAAGACATCGCCATTAGTTCAAACATAAGACATCGCCATTAATACTCATTCATACAATCTACGCCACTTATTTAAGGATAAAAGTTTTTCAAATAATCTGCATTAAACGTATTCTTCAGTACTTTTCCTTCTTGGTCTTCTAGCACATATGTATTTGGATGAGGAATGACAATGACTTTGTAAGGTCCTTCCCACTTTGATGACAACTTATTTACTTTATCTTGATGTGAGAATTCATGTCTTCGCCATACCCTCTCTTCCACACAAAAAATTGGCGAGATGAAACTTTTCTATTATAGTATCTCGCCGTAGCTAAACGCATCTGCCCTTGAATTTCTTCTGAGGCCCATCGCTTTTCATCCACGATATCCAATTCCAAACGACTTTGGTCCTCATTATTCAAGGGCTCATAATGTTTTACCCTACGAGATTCGACTGTTATTTCTGTTGGAGCAACCGCCTCAGACCCATATACCAATCCAAAAGGCTTTTCTCCAGTCGCCTTTTTTGGCGTTGTTCGCAACGCCCATAAGACATTTTCTAATTATTCTGTCCACTTTCCTCCCAAGGCGTCTAGTATTTTCTTTAGACCGTTCAAAACTGTTTTATTCGCCGCCTCCACCTGTCCATTGGCCTACGCATGTTTAACTGAAGCATGCCTATGGTCAATTTTCAACTCTTCACAAAACCATGTCAATTCTTTTCCAACAAATTGTGGACCATTGTCACTAACCAACACACTTGGGATTCCATATCGAGAAACAATTCTCGATTTAATAAACTTGATAACTTGAAACTCAGTAGTTGATGACAACGCCTTTACTTCAATCCATTTTGATAAATAATCAACCGCCACTATTATATAGGTGCGTTGCTTGGATCTCGGTAAAGGTCCCACCAAGTCGATTCTCCACTATGCAAATGGTCATGCTGCACACACACTAGTAAGGTTTGCTGGTGGACGCACTATTTTAGGACTATACTTTTGGCCTGATTCGCTTTTCATAACCAAAGCAGTCGCCTCTTGATTCATCGTAGACGAATAATATCCTTGGTTTAGGATTTTCCTCACAATTGACCTCGCACCTTCATGACAAGCTGCATGCCCTTCATGTACCTCCCTTAAAATGGTAGTGGTTTCTGGATATGCGACGCATCTAAGATAGGGCGTGGAGAAACCCTTCTTATAAAGTAGACCATCAATTATTCGATAGCTAGGACCTAATCGAATAATCTTTTTAGAATGAGCTTCATCTGTAGGGAGTTCTCCTGATTCCAAATATGCTCTAATAGGCGTCGCCCAATCCACAGTCACATTTATGTTTGCGCAATGAATATTGACACTCCCATGATTGGTTTCTATGAAATGCACCTGTTTGGGCGTCGCTTGCCAAGCATATTAGCTTAAGGCATGAACTTCTTGATTTGCTTCTCAAGGAATAACTTCTATTTGAAATTGTTTGAATCCTGCTACTAACACCATATCCTCTTTCCAATACAACATCATTTTTTCATCTTTAGCCATACACTCCCCTTTAATTTGGTTTACCACCAATTGTGAATCGCAATATACATGTAGAGAAGCAACGCCAAATCCCTTAGCTAACCTCAATCCTGTAACCAGAGCCTCATACTCCGCCTCATTATTTGTAGCCTTGAAGGTGAGAACTAGAGCGTATCTCAATGGTGTTTCCCCATCTGGTGGCGTCAACACTAGTCCTGCCCTCGAGCCTTCGACTGATGAAGATCCATATGTATGAAGTATCCAAGGATTTTCCTCTTTTTCTTTTTCTTTAGGCGTCGCTAGCTGAGGACATGTGGATTCTACAATGAAATTCGCCAATGCTTGACCTTTAATGGCGTTTCTAGGAGAAAATTTGATTCAAAATTCGCTTAATTCGATAGCTCATTTGACCATTCTTCCTGAAGTGTCTGGTTTTTGCAGGAAATGTTTTAACGGTTGGTTTGTTAAAACTGTAATTTCATGTTCATGAAAATAAGGGCGTAGCTTCCTTGCCGATACTACCAACGCGTAAAGATACTTCTCAACCTCCAGATAATTCATTTCAGATTTGACGAGCACTCTTGATACATAATACACTGGCACTTGGCATTTTTCTACTTCTTTGACCAACACCGAACTTACAGCAACCGGTGTGATACTTAAATATAAAGAAAGTGTGTTGCCCTTGGAGGGCTTTGCCATTGGTGGAAGCGTCTTGAGATGCTTCTTTAAATCCTGAAAATCCTGCTCACATTCGAAAGTCCACTTGAACTTCTTATTGGCCCTTAACACCTGGAAGAAAGGGAGTGACTTGTCTCCTGCTTTTGCTAGGAAACGACTGAGCGCCGCCAGCCTTCCATTTAAGCTTTGCACTTTTTTGTGACAATTTGGGCTTCGCATAGCCTCAACTGCTTCCAATTTTTCAGGATTGGCCTCTATTCCTCTTTGGCTCACCATGTATCCCAGAAATTTGCCTCACTGAACGACCAAATCACATTTTGTTGGGTTCAAGCATACTTGATGAAGGCGCATCCTTTCAAATGTTTTCCTCAGGTCTTCAACATGATCTGCACTCTTTATGGATTTCACCAACATGTCATCCACATAGGCTTCCATGTTGACACCTATCATGCCAGCAAAAAACTTGTTGATCATCCTTTGATAAGTAGCTCCTGCATTCAACAAACCAAAGGGCATCACCGTATAATGATATATATCACTATCCGCATAAAAAGCCGTCTGCTGAGCGTCACCATCCGCCATTTGTATCTGGTTATAACCAAAGTACGCATCCATAAAGCTGAGTAGCTCATGACGCGAAGTGTCATCGACCATTTGATCTATCCTTGGCAAAGGATAGGAATCTTTTGGACATGCCTTGTTCAAGTTGCGATAGTCGATGCACATCCTCCACTTTCCATTATTTTTTTGACCAACACCGGGTTGGCCACCCAGGTTTGAAACCTGATTTCCTTCACAAACTTTGCATCTATCAGCTTTCCCACCTCTTGCCTAATTGCGATCGCCTTTTCTTCACCACCTGGGCGACGTTTCTGAGCAATAGGTCTAACCTTCAAATCCAGGTTGAGCTCATGGGAAATGACATCCTTGTTAATGTCTGGCATATCACTAGGTTTCCAAGCGAATAACTCTTTGAACTCTATCAGGAGCATCGAAAGAGCTGTAGCCTCTTCTTCCTTAAGCGTCGCTTCAATCTGCACTTCCTTCCCCATGCCATCCACTTCCACCTTCTCCAATCCTTCGACTGGTTGTGGACGACTTCTCTCTTCCCTGGGATCTTCCTCAGTTTGAATCGTTAAAGATTCATTCTTCTTGACATGTTGACGCGCCTGGACATAACAACTTCGTGTTGCTGGTTAATCCCCTTTTACAATTCCTACACCATGTGGCGTCGACAATTGGTGGTACGTGGAATGCACCATTTTATTCGGGTTCAATGTCGAGCGTCCTAAAATGGCGTTGTAAGATGCAGGCGCATCCACCACGATAAAGGTAACCTCAAAGTTCAATGTTTTCCATCATTCGCCCAAGCTAACTGGCAAAGTCACAGCCCTTACTGGGTAGGTGGTATGCGAGGCGAATCCCATCAACGGAAAATTGACATTTTCCAGGTCTTTTTCCTTTCTTCCCATTCTCTTATAAGCATCCAAATATAGAATGTCAGTTGAACTCCCTGAGTCCACCAATACTCTCTTCATGTTGAACCTCTTGACGCCCATTGTAATCACCAAGGCGTCATCATGCGGGGAAGTGACATGTCCCATTTCTTTTTCTGAAAAGGAAATGACCACTTCCTTCTTTCCTCTCAGGCGCTTTCCTAGTTTTGAGGTTCCTGACATTTGAGAGCCATATACATCCCTCGAAACACATGTTTCTCCTCTTGAGGTGAAACCTCCGCTTATCATATTCAGGTCCTCTTGTCTGCTCGGTCCAGCTCTAGTTTGAACATTCTTAGGCGACGCCTTCCTAGGACTCCTACTCCTCTGGCGTCGGGCCAAGAAGTTTTTTAAGTTCCCCTGTTGGATCAACCTCTCAATATCCTTCTTCAAGATATGACAGTCATCCGTGTGGTGACCCTTACAATGATGATATCTGCAATATTGGTTAGGATTACTTCCCATAACCGTGTCAGGCTTTCGAGGTGGTAGGGGCGTTGCCCAATTCTTCTTTTCCATTTCTGTCAAGATAGGAGATTTCCCTATTTAAGGGAGTGAAGCTTTGAAAAGCTTCTCTTTGAGGTCGAGGTCCAAATGGGCGACGCCTATCATCATGTCGCATGTCATCCTGTCTTGACTTTAAGGGGCGTTGCTCCGGTCTTTTCCCTTCCGCATTATCTTTTTTGAACGCCTCCTTGTTAGCCTTCCTTCCCTTGCAATTTCCAAGTCTATGTAAGACTTAACCCTATCAGCCATTTCTTCTACGGTGTTGACTGGTATAACACTCAGGCTGTCATACAAAGTCGAACCCCTTGGACCCAATCCTCGAATAAAGGCGCGAATGGTCTCCCTCTCCGTGATGGTTTGATCAATTCCAACTAGTTATCTATCGAATCTAGAATAGAAGTCGCTCAAAATTTCTTCCCCCTTTTGTCTTATGTGATCGAGTGTTCCCACACTTTTTAGGAGGCGATGCCCTCCCATATATTGCGCGATGAATTTGTCTTTCAATTCCACCCACGACTTTATTGATGCCTTGGGGAGATTGAAAAACCAATGCGCAGGAACATCCCCTAAGATAGTAGGAAAGAGCAATGCAAGATGCATCTGGTCACTTGTCCTCCCTAACAAAGAATTTTCATGTCTTTACATATGGAAAACAAGATCGCTGTCACCATTATATGTATCTATCCGAAAATTTGGTTGCACGTGAGTCGACAATGCAACTGACAATATTTCTGGAGTGAATGGATGCGTCGACCTATCTTGTAGGTGAGGCATGGTTCAATTCTTTTGTTCCTTCAATGCGTCGACCTATCTCCTCAGTTAATGTACCCGGAGTAGGAGGTGTTATCACACCAGTGCCTCCCGTGGCGGCACTTGTAGGAAGAAGTGCTCCTGGTGGGTTTCCCGGTACATCTCGTGGTCTAGATGTAGATTCATGCGCTGCCTAAGCGTTTTCTCTCTGTGCTGCTCGAGCAGCTGCCCTTTTATCCCTTTTGTCCAAAAGCTCATCGATAGCCATTATGAACGCTGCTGTTAGTATAATCTCTAGAGCTACTTCTACCCGGTGAGGCGGCGCCCTTACCACAAACGAGTCCATACGAGACTGCGCGTGTATTGGCACATCATGATCATATCTTTGTTCCTCAGGAACTACTTGTTCCTCAGGAACGAGCTCTTCCTGAGCAGATTGGGGCGACACCATTTGAACAGGTATGTATGATGTCTGTCCCAAGTGCTGTTGCAAATTTTGAAGCGAATCTTCATCGTTCACTTCCTGAATGGTCTTTGCTCGCGTTGCAAGTGGAACCATGACTGACTTTTGTTCAAAGGTTCCCACAGACGGCGCCAATGTATTGGATCACATAAACCGTAGTCTCCTTCCAGGCGTTTGCTCCGTTGATATGCACAAAGGAAAGCCCAGGATGTCCCGTTGTTTCCCCTCCGATGACAAAGTAAGTCGGAGGTTCGTTTGTAATATGTATGTGTATGGAATGCTCTGGTATCAGAGAATACTTGCCCTCTAATGAAGGTGATATTGAACTATTTATAACATGTCATACCTATAACCATAGTCGAGTCAGAACATACCCTGGTTGTTCTAGCTGTCCCTAAGGCAAGCTGACCATAGTTACTTTAAAGAATATTCTCTGTTAGTGGCTACTCCACTGTAGAATATCATTTGTATTTGTTTAATCCTAGGCGTGCTAAAAGCAGCCAGCCTAATTCGTAGGAATACAAGCGTACCATCAGAGGTGGTTAGTGGATGCGGTGTCACGCACTATAACTGAACAATTCATCTTATGGCGTCGCCTTTAAAGGCGACACCTTTATGCTCCTATGCTCATGGGTGACACCTTTATGATCTTATACCCATGGGCGACACCCAAACATAATTTGGGATTTTGGAAAATACAATCCAAAGTACTTATTGAGCCAAATTCTTTAACATAGTCCAGTCCAATATTTATGACCCATCAATGACCACATCCCCTTAATGTTCCCCTCGACACTGTCGGGAATAATCTCTTCTTGTTTCTTCGAAGTACCAAAAACATATGTGGTATTTGAGGAGGACTTCAAAATGAAATTCATTCGGAGGTGCATGGGATATCATCAATGGATAAGGAGTGTGGTCTCTCTAGACAACGTAAGACAGGAGTTGAGTGAAACCTTGACAGACTTCTATGGACACTTCCACAAGAATGCCAATGAGGCCATGTAACAATTCTCTGAGGACAAAATTGTTTGTGCACTATATAGAAGTCTCAACCTTCAGAAGAAAACATCTAAGAACCTAAGGAGATATTAACACTTCAAGGAAATCAATAATATGGAGGGCTTGCCATGAGGGCCAAAGGATCATAGTCTTGGACATAGCTTCAAGTACTAGTCAATCTCATTCTCAGCCCTCTTAATTTGATAAACAATGTCCACCACATAGCTAGCATATACAAATAACTGCATTCTTGGCAACTGGTTAACCAGAAGGTACGACCTCCTCAGTTGAGATTTCCTTTCTTCAGATTTAACCCGTATTTAAAAATTAATTACCAATCTGACTTCCGTATTTTAAAATAGATGCATGTAACCTTACCCACGAACCTCGTTCGCGAGTATAATGAGATTCACGGATAACTGCAAAACATTTTTTATAAATATTAATGTGTTTAATATGTACGAACTAAGGTATTTCATATCATTTTTTGCGTACATAATTATTTAAATATATCAAGTTTGAACACCATTGATAAGATTTTGAAATACAATGAAGAATCGTAACATTCAATTATAAATCTAAATATTGTTATACAAACTTAATAACAACTATCATCTAGGGTTTCTACTCTCTACGCCTTCTACCTTGACTACTAGACGTAAGTCCCCCACTCCGATCCTAAATATTTATTATTGTTTCTAGTTAGGAGGCTTCAGGTTGTACCTTATCAGTCTGCGGTTGTTGAGTGACCTGAGGCGATGGATATGCGTGCTTTTGAAACATCCATTCAACAATATCAAAATACATCTTGCGGTTGATTTTTGTTTTCTGCTTGTTCATCCTCACTGGATGACACATGTTCTGTCACCATATGGTTGAACCACACTAGTTCACCAGTTACATCGTTGGAGTAATAACAAGTGTTTATAATCTTGTTCATATACTTCTTTGACCTCCCGGTGGTAATTTGTTACAATAACAAGCTACATGTTTTAAACCTTTCATTTGTAATTATTTGGATACCCATCATTTTCGTTAACACAGATCCAAATCTAACCCTCTTTCTTGTTCATTGGCCCCAATTTGTAGACAAGACTAAGATGAGTTTATCACAGCTGGTCACTTTTGAGTTGTTCTGATTTTCCAGAGCACGTTGTTAATTTCAGTTACCCAGCTTTCTCCTAAAGTGCTCACTCTTTTCGTTAGTGCGAACAAAATTATCTTGCTGGCTAACTTGACTTAACCATTTGTTTGTAGATGATGGACTGACCCAAAAGGGTGGTCTATATTAAACTTTCACAAAGCAATTTTAATTATTTTTTTCCATGAAATGAGTTTCATTATCACTAATGTGGATTCTTGAAATACTACATTGAGAGAAAATATTAACTTTCAATAACTTTATCTCCTAGAATTCGACGATCGAGTAATTAGTCTATCACCACTATAATTTCAGTATTTATCATGTTCTAGTTGGGAAAGGTCCCAGTAAATCGATGCCCTAATACGCAAATGATCAAGAACCTATTAGAGTTAACTTCATTGGTGCTCGTCCAATCTTTGGAGAAAACATAGGATAGACTTCACATTTTTCTATCAAAGTCGTGGCCTCCTTGTTCATAATAAGCCAGTAGTATCCAAGTCAAGGAACTGTTCTAACTATAGATTTTTATTACATCTAATTACTCCTTCATGGACTTCTAACAGTACCATTTCTTTTGGATGCGTAATACTGAAGGTTAGGTGTCCAGTATCCTCGTTCGTTCAAATCCTTGATAATTTATAGATAACACTTGGTACCAAACGTATGATATTTATTGCCCCCACTTCTGATTCGATTAAAGCTTTTGATGTCAAGTATTTGTAGATTCACATCCTCCAATTGGCGTGCACCTTAATTTTGAAGACTTTTTATGTGCTTTCCACAACTGAATAAATATTTTTTTTGTATTCTTCTAAAAGTGAGAATGCTTAAAACTTTGGCAAATGATTGACATCCCAGGGAATTTCCTTAATCGAAAAATCCTCAATTCTAATTTCTAGATACATATTCATCTTTCCACTCTATATTGCGTATATTCACCTTGAGAGATGTTACTCTAATTCTTTTGGCCAGGCATTGGCTGGCTATCAGGGCTTCGTGGTCTGATTCGTTGTTAGTGGCCTTGACCATAAGACCAATCACATACTTTATAAGCTTA
The DNA here is from genome assembly GCA_946814005.1 of Chamaenerion angustifolium. Lineage (NCBI taxonomy): Eukaryota > Viridiplantae > Streptophyta > Magnoliopsida > Myrtales > Onagraceae > Chamaenerion > Chamaenerion angustifolium. Next base: position 17,098,161 of record OX328273.1, on the reverse strand, counting down.
TCTTCAAGTGGTGACAAAACTAATCCAACTCATGCTCCATCATTAAAAGAATATCCATCCGCATGCAACTCTTACTTGGTCCATCTTGTGGTTTCTCCGGTATAACTTGTTGAAGATTGAAGTATAAAGCCTTCCGGTCTGCATCTCCGTGTGGGCTTTTACTTGCATCTTCGTCTGGGCTTGACTATTCTTGTTATTTGGCTCATCTATCTGTGATCCAGCTTTGTTGGTCCGTCCAATTGTTGAGTTCAGCAATGTTGATTATTGAAGTTTTCCGTATGGACTTATTTGTTTCTTTTGTATTTGTTTTAGGATGTAATTGAAAATTATTTTCATTAGGTTTTAGTATTTAAGGGTGAAGGAGTTCCAAATGAAGGAACAACTTCTAGTGTTCCTTTAAACACGCCTGTTATCTCTTTAAACTCTGTTTTTTTCCATGAAAATGATAATTGGATCTTAGATACGGGAGCAGTCAACCACATGACCAACATAAATGATTGGTTGTGTGGGGTTAGGGAAGTTCCTGGAAACAAGGTTCAATTACCAAATGGTGGGTCCTCAAATGTGCATAGTATTGGAAACATTTTATTAGACTCAGAAAAAGAGTTGCATGATGTTTTATACCTGCCAGATTTCAAATATAACTTGCTTTCTGTGTGTAAAACATTTTTTTTTATTAGTAGAGATGTGGTTTTTAATGAGGATATTTTTCCCTTCGGGGATGGTAAACTTGATCAGTTGTCGGTGTTTGTTGAGTCTAATATAAATGATTCTGATGATGTCAACGACCAAAAAAGAGTTGTCGAAACTGAGAATGATGTAGTCCAATATGGAGAAAACCCACATGATGATCCCCAACAAGGCTCATATGGGATATCTTCATATGATGAGTCCTTAGTTGACTCTGATGATGGGAATGACCCTCCGACTAATGACCCTTCTGGACCCAAAATGAGTAGGCCAGGAAAAGCCATTAAGCCTCCTATCTGGATGAAGGATTACCAGACATCGAGTGCTTCCAAAGTGCATTGTATCAAAACTTATATATCTTATGATATGTTATCTGATGAGTATCAATTTTATGTGTCTTCCATATCTAAGATGATTGAGCCAGAAAGTTTCAGTGAGGCAGTTAAGGACATGTTGTGGTTTGAGGCAATGCACGACGAAATTAAGGCTCTTGAGGATAACCACACATGGGATCTGGTCCCAACACCAACATGTAAATCTGTCATAGGGTGTAAGTGGGTTTATAAACTCAAATTAAATTCATGTGGTAGTTTAAGTAGATATAAAGCTAGATTGGTTGCTAAGGGATATAATAAAAAACATGGAACATACTTTTTTGAAACATTCTCTCCAGTTGCAAAAATGAATACTGTCTGAACCGTTCTAACTCTTGCTGCGATAAAAAAAATGGCATTTTTATCAAATGGATGTTCATAATGCCTTTTTTGCAAGATGATTTAGATGAGGATGTATATATGCGTATTCTTGGTGGTTTTGATGATAAAAGAACATATCTTGTATGTAAGTTGCGAAAGTCCCTTTATGGATTTCAGCAAGCAGGAAGACAGTGGAATTTAAAATTGAGTAATGTGTTGGTCAGAGCAGGATACACCCAGTCTAAATTGGATTAATCTCTTTTTACAAAATGCGTTGATAAACAGATTGTTGTTCTCCTTATATATGTGGATGATTTACTCATTTCGGGGAACAGTGAGTGTTTAATCAATGAGTTGAAAGATGTTTTGTAGTCCAACTTCAAAATGAAGGATCTAGGGGAGTTGAAGTATTTTCTGGGAATTGAAGTTGCCAGATCTGACAAAGGTAGTGTATTGTCTCAAAGAAAATATGCTTTAGAATTAATTTATGAAGTTGGGTTTTCAGGTGGGAAAGTGAATAAAACCCCTATGGAGTTGAATATGAAACTGACTAGTCGGACATATGATGAACACCTGAAAGTTAATCAAGATGATAAAACCTTAAATGATGCAAGTCTATATAGGCGACATTCGTTCAAGAATTGCACCTTCATGTGGCATGCTCAGGATTTCTATCATTGTGTGCTCTTAAATTTACCGGGTTGGCCTTAATCCATCGCTCACTCGACATGAACTCCAAGAACTTCCCAAACTTAACAAAAAATGTTCACTCGGTAAGGTTTAAGTGGACGTTATGCAGACGCATCCATTCAAAGGCTTCCCTAAGGTTAGATGTGTTAAACTCATTTTTGGTGGAGTTAACCAGAATGTCGTGAACATATGTTTCCATGTTCCTACTCAGCATTCTCTTGAAGACATTTTCGACCATTTTATGATAGGTGGTGCTGCATTGACTCATCTATAAAGCATAAACTTGTAGCAAAGTATGTTGCTCTCAACATAGAAGGTTGTGTGAGATTTATCTACAAGGTGCATCCTGATCTAGTTGCATCATGAATAGGTGTTCTTGAAACGTATAATTTCTTGCCTTGAGGTTACATGATCCACCAGTTGATCAATTCGTAGAAGAGGTAGACTTCATTCAAGCACGCCTTATTTAGATCACGAAAATCCGTGTACTTGTGCCAGTTCCCATTCTATATCTTCACCAAGACTTAGTTGGTCAACCAAGTCTGAAAGCAAACTTCCCTGGCGAAACTCACGTCTAGCAGTTTCCCCATTTCTTGCGTGACTACAAGCCTCGTATAATCTATAGACACCTTATCTTTTAAACTATCGACTTGATCATGGGGTTAATCCTTATATCATTGTAGATGATGCCCATATTGGTTCCTAACATGTCACTAAGCTTCTCAAAGAACAACTCCTAAAACTCTTTAAGGAGTGCAATCAGGGGAAAGCTCTTCTCCTTGGTGAGCACAACTCAAATTCACACCTTTTTATCTGGCTTGTGTACCTTCACCTTGATCAGGTCCTCTATCAGTGATGATCTAGACTTCTCCTTCCTCTGAATGATCTCTGTTACAATTGCGAGGGTTTGCCTATGATTTCTCATCCTTAAGCAATTGAGATAGAATCTCCTTGAGACTGGTTGATTGCCAAAGGCCTCGTCGATTCCATGAGGAGTTGGCAACTTCATTCTCGATGAATTGTAAAGGGGATGATGTTGTTTGGGTTTATAGTAACCCAACCCAGGATGATGTTGTAAGAGGCAGGTCCATCCACGAATACAGCCAACACATCAACCATAATGCTCTTTCACCATTCGCTTAAGACACTGAGAGGTTGATAGCTCCTAATGGGTAAATTGTACTCCCTGTAAACCCTATCAACAAGAAATCAATCTTTTTTTTATCTCCTTCTTGCTTTGACCTATGCTTTTTATCGCATCCAAGAACATGATATTTGTTGAGCTCTCTTTATCAAGCAGAATCCTCTTCGTGTTGAACCCGCCGACTTTAGCAATAATGACTAAACCATCATCATAGTGAATATTTATGTGAACCATATGATCCTGTGAGAAGGATATCATTGTTTCCTCCTGAGGCCTAAGTTTTTTGTAAGTTGAAAGACGTGGAGAGTTGGGTGGATAACTCTGCTCGAGCTCCACTACTCCCATCTATTGTTGAGAACCCTCTAGATATCACAATTATAGTCTCTCATTTCTAGTGAGAGGGACCATACTGTGCTTTTCCAACTGGTGGAAGTCGATGTCATAGCAGTTCAACAAACGCTACTCAAAGTAGTGCACGTTGTAAAAACCTCTACCCCAGTAGCGCTTATATACATTTTGCTAAATATTTTTTCAGTATACTTTTTCAAAAAAATTTGGCACAGTGCCTACTTTAGTAAAAAAACTCGTCATCCAGCCGTGATCTATTGCCAAGGAAGAGGAGTTCATCCGGCTATGATGAATTGCATATTGACTTGCTAGGCTACTACGCAGAGCCTCTTCTCGATAAGTTATACCAGGTCGTATGGGAAGTTTTGTATTATGATTGGGTATTTATGGACAAGATGTGCTCGACCATTGTATCATTCTGTATCTAGAGGTGCTAATAAGGGTGAATGAATTCCAGGTGCAACAGGGATGTTTGTAAGTTTCCTGAAGCGTTCTTTTTTTATTCCCCAGTGATTTTTTTTTTGGCCAAAACTATCATCTTATATTACTCACAAAATTGGGGAACAATCGCGTTCCCGATACAACCAGAATCAAAAGACAACAATTATAAGAAAGGGGTTGGGGTTGGAACACCCAATCACCAGGACACATCCCCCTATTGCTTGCTTCGCTACCCAATCCGTACAAAAATTTGCGGATCGGGGTATCTTAACCCAAGACAAGTTCACAACCGAACCTGCCAACTATAAACTATTTTGTATAATCGTTTCTATCTCCCAAAAATGGACTACACCCAAAATGTGGTTAACCACCACTTCCAAATCCGACTCAATAATAACCGACTCCCACCCATTCACGATCGCTAGTCAGACACCAAACAAAATTGCCCTCGCTTCCAAGATGTCAATAGAGCTTGACATCTCGGCTGCTTGGGCTCCACCGACTAGCCGACCCGTATAGTCCCAGGCTATCACACCTATACCGCCATTACCTTCCACATTCGACCAAGCCGCGTCGACATTAATCTTGATCGTCCCGGACCTCGGTTTCACCCACAAGCTGCCCGCCTGCTGACCCCTAACCTGCAGGTTGTTCTGCAGCACAGATTCAGCCAAAAGATGCTCTTGGACCGCAATCCTCATCAAACGAACGACCTGGTATGGGTTGGGGTGCACCCCATCGAACTCCATGGAGCACCATGCCTTCCAGATGGACCGGCATGCCAACAGAACCGACCGCCACCTGTGTTCGGATCCAGCCCTCAACCCCACCTGGTCCGCTAATCTCTTCGTCAGCTACTGGTTTACTGAGGTGCAGTCATCCTTGACATCCCCAATACCCAATAGCTCACGCCATACTGTTATCACCCAATCACACTCCAACATCAATTGTTCTATTGATTCGGTCTGATCACACATTGAACAAACAGAACTAACCTGCATCCCACGTTTTTCCAAGCCCTCCTTAACAGCTAATGCTTTGGAAAGCAACTTCCAAGAGAACATCTTTACCTTTGGAAATACTGGTGCCTTCCACACAGCTGCCCACAGTTTCGTGGCTGGCGAATCGTCTGCAGACACAGCCTCGGGTGTCACCTGTGCTCGGTCAGCCTGGGCTTTGATATAATGGTAAGCCGACCGAACTGTCACCGCACACTTCCTTTCAAAGGGCCATTTCAATTCGTCGACCCTTGACACTAACGGAATAGGAACAGCAAGGACCCATTCTGCCTCTGTCTGCTCAAGTGCAGCCCAGACCACATTGACTTTCCATTCCTTTGTGTCGTGGTTGATCCAGTCCAAGAGTAGAGTTCCAGCTTGCACCTGCTGGACAGGTCTCGACCCCAGTCTTGCCGGAAATCTGCCCGGGATCCAAGCGTCCATAAATGGCCGAATGGACCTCCCGTCTCCAAGAGACCACACAGCTCCGTCCCTAATGACCCTTCTTCCTTCAATAAGACTCGACCATGCCCAAGAGGGTCTACTTCCTTTCCCCGCTTGAAGGAAACCGGAAGTCGGGAAGTAGATCCCCTTGAGTACCCTAGCCCAAAGACCATTTGGCTCCACCAATAACCGATTTGCCATCTTCCCCAAGAGTGCAAAGTTGAAAGATTCCAACTCTCTAAAGCCCAAACCACCCTCGTGCTTTGATCTTGTGATCGAGCTCCATCTCACCCAATGAATTTTTCGGTCACCATTCTGGGGCCCCCACCAAAACCGTGCTATCAAACCATTAACTTTACTACACCACGTTTTGGGAAGCTTAAAGACGCTCATAGAATAAGTTGGAATTGCCGATATAACTCCTTTAATAAGAACCTCCTTACCCGCATTGTTGAGGAGTTTAGATCGCCAACCTTGGATTTTGCCAACGATCCTCTCCTTCAAGAAAGCGAGAGCCTCGCACTTAGATCTACCCCACAAAGAGGGTAGACCCAAGTACTTCCCTGAATCCGAGACCTTGTTCATTCCAATCAGGGCAGCCACGTCCACGCTAGCTGAAGTAGTCACGGACCCTCCACAAAAGAGAGACGACTTGGCGAAGTTTACTCTTTGCCCCGAAGATAAGCAGTATTCATCCAACGTATCCTTCAATACCCGAGCATTCTCCATCGTTCCTTTGATAAAGAAAAAGGAGTCGTCCGCGAACAATAAGTGGTGGATCTTTTGAGCTGTCTCGAGCCGCTCTCCCAAGTTTAACCCCTTTGAGCTGTCTCGAGTCGATCTTTTGCACCACTCTTCTAGATAACACATCGGCTACTAGGATAAAGAGATAAGGGGACAAAGGGTCCCCTTGTCTAATCCCTCTCTCGGGATTTATCCGATCAGTTCTCTTACCGTTAACCAGGACCTGGTAAGACACAGTTGAGACACACGTCATCACCCAATCGACCCATCTCTTATCAAACCCTCTCTTAGTCATGATTTGGGATAGGAATCCCCAGTCGATTCGGTCATAGGCCTTCTCCATGTCGATCTTCAGAGCACAATCTGAGGTAGCCCGATTTGCTTTTTGATTAATCTTCAGATAGTGGATCATCTCGTGAGCCACGATAAGGTTGTCTTGAATCTGTCTACCTGACACAAAGGCGCTCTGAAAATGGGTAATCAGTTCTGGCAACCAGGTTTTCAACCTATTTGCCAGAACCTTAGAGATAATTTTATAGCTGAAATTGCATAAACTAATCGGCCTAAAATCAGAAGCACAGACAGGGTCGTTTTTTTTTTGAATGAGGGTGATATCGGTGTGGTTTAAGGAGGGGGAAACATACATGTACGGAGGAAGGTCTTGACCATGGTGACGATGTCTGGGCCTATGACTTTCCATGAACGTTGAAACAAGGAACCCGAGAAGCCGTCCGGGCCCGGAGCTCTAGATCCCCCCCCCCCCAATTGGAAGACAGACGATCTAATCTCCCTTTCAGTTACCTCCTTAGTCAGATACTCGTTGATTGTCGGGGTAACATCATGAGGAAGGCATTCAAGTATGTCACGTGCCCCATCTTGGTTCGTCCCTACGCCTCTTTCCTCCCCAAACAGGTCCGAAAAAAACTTATGGACCTCCTCAATGATCCCAATTTCATCCTCAATCCAACCCCCCTCCTTATTCCTTAGCTGAATGATCTTGTTCTTCCTGAGTCTTTCCATCGTGGTTTGGTGAAAAAATTTAGAATTCCTATCACCTTCCTTTAACCATCGAACCCTAGACCTCTGTTTCCAGTATATTTCCTCATTCTTCCATAGGGCATGTAACTTCGACTTAAGTACCTTTTCCTCCACCAATAAGTCCGCAGTTGGAACTAATTTCACAATTTCTGCCAACGTGCCCTTTGTTTGATCAATGTTGGTCCTGTTATTCCCAAATGTGATCCTACTCAACTTCTCCAGGCCTATGCGACATGCATTCAGTTTTCGGTTATACTCAATCGGTTGAATGAGAGAATCCCCTCTACCCCATGCCCGCTTAATAACCTCTATGCAATCTGGTTTTTCTAGCCACATGTCTTCGAACTTGAATGATTTCCTACCCCTTCGGTCCGAGAAGTCGAGCCTAAGGAGAATGGGAGCATGGTCCGAGCCCACGGCTAAGCCATGGATGCATTGGGCTCGAGGATAGAGGCTGGTCCACTGATCGTTAGCCAAAGCTCTGTCAAGCCTCTCAACAATTCTATTCGGACCAACTCTGTTATTTTCCCAAGTGTACAATTGACCCTTGAAGCCAAGATCACCCATCCTTAAATCCTCAATAAGACTTTTGAAACCATCCATTTTGCGTTGGTCCTTCGGTTTACCCCCTCCTTTTCCTAGGGGTGAGTAATGTCGTTAAAATCCCCCAACATCATCCATGGCACCCTCCTATTTCCTCCAATTATCCTCAGCTGAGCCCAGTTAACTGTACGTCTACGGAAATCAGAATCCCCGTAAACCCAAGTAACATGAGTCTTGATTCCATCCCCCACCGAAATGAACCTCACCATCCAAGATATTCTTACTTACATGGTTAACCTGGATTGTGACATCACTAGTCCACCACAACGCCAGGCCACCACTACTCCCCACCGGATTCACATACAACGCCTGGCTCATCCCCACTTCTCTTCTTACTCTTTCACAGGACAGCTCCAGTTGTTTAGTCTCCATAAGGAAGACTATATCAGGCTGGAGTCTCCTAATCTGGTCTTTTACGTGACGAATCGTCATGGGAGACCTCAACCCCTCACAGTTCCAGTTGAGGACGCTAATTGACCCCGTGTGGCTGTTTTGGAACAGACACCAGAATCCTTCGTATTTGTCTCATTTTTCCATGTTTTCCTTCCCTTCAAAACTAGAGGCCCCCTGGTTCCACCTCATCCAGATTCAGCTCGGGTTCCCCTAGATTCCAGACCCAGGAAACCCGAGCCCTCTTTCGCTGTGACCTGTGCCTGCCCCTGGGCTTTCCTCTTCTTCATCGGGTGATGGCAGTCCTCCTCCACCGATTGGTGGAGGTCAATCTGTAATGTCGATCGTGTCAGCCTATTATGCTTGATAGAACCAGAGGAAGGGTGGGTTGATGAGGTTAGTTGACTAAGCTTGGGAGGCAAGGAAGCTGCAGGTACTGTTCTGGTAGTAGGGTTGTGGGGTAGAGCATTCAATATGGGAGGGGGGTTACCAGTGAGGGGAGGTGGGTTGTCGATATGGCTCAGAGGGTTGGCTTTGTGAGGGGTTGAAAGGCTTTGGGGGAAGGGCTGCGAGATTGGGTCGCCACTGAGAGCTCAAACAAGTCCTTGGCCGAGGTTTGGAGAGGTGGTAGGAGGGGAAGAGCGGTAGGGGATGGGACAAGGTAAGGGTCTGTGAGGGAGGACAGTGCTCGGTAACCACCTGGGGGTTACTTCTGGTTGAGAGGTATTGGTAGGGGAGGATTCAGGATCCACCGGTTCAAGGTTCAGGTCAAATGTCGCTCTCCCCCTTCTAGGTGGGGACAACGTAAGATTCAGGTTGAGGGCTTGGATAGAGCTGGTCACCTTGCTTAGAGGGTCAGGCATAGGCTGGGAGCTCCCTTCCTGGGCATCTCCTTGATCAGGCACACGGTCAAATTGGGTTTCCGGAACCCAAGAGGAGGCTACACTTTCAGGTTTGACCTTCGGGTCACCCCTAACACCCTTGGAAGCTTCTGCCCTACCATCCTGCATCATTTCCGGCCAAGTACGACGAGCAGGGTCCCTTTGCCTAGTGCGACTAGCCTGGCCTCCTCCTGGCTTAATCCAGGGATTCATCTTCCTTTGCCTTGGGCATGACACCCACGGGCCATACATCGGTAACATGGTGTTAACCTCTGATGTCACAATGTCTAAATCGCAAGCCTGGGAGGAGTGACCAAGACAGCCACAACCATAACATAGGTCAGACAGCCTCTCATATTTGAGTTGTGCCCACTTCTCCACCCCTCTATTGTTAGCCCACCAGAATCCAGGTCAAAGAGGATCAAGGGTACTCAACTCGGCTTGAAACCGAATGTACCCTCTCGATTGCATCTCCAGGTCACTGGCAAAGGACATGCCCTTACCAACTCTAGCTGCAATCTGCCTAGCATTATCATCATTGAGCATCTCGCCACTGAGGCCATGAGCCTGCACCCACATACGAATTCTACTGAACTCCACCTCCTCTAAACTTTTGTTTTTCTCCCAAAGTTTCATGTTTAGACAGTGTACATGGATAGCCCACGGGGACATATCCAAGACCCTGTCTCGATCCTCCTCTTTCTCAAATTCGAATTCCATGACCCCTTCGGTTAAATCAGACATCTTAACTGATCCATACCCGCCCCATGCTGCCTTCAGGACTGTAAAGACAACATTACTCTTGATTTTCTTTTGGAAGATCATTCTACCCACTAACCTAGTTATCCTTCTCTCAGGCGGTTTCGAGTTCAGAGGCAGGACTACCCTACGGAGAACCTGTCGATCATCGTTCATGGAAGTCATACCCACTCACCCACACTATAGTCGTACCTTCCTGCAGTACAGAAACGACAAACAAGAAAGGAGGGCAAAATAGGCGAGCAAATAAGTCAGGGTGTCAAGGCCTAGCAACTACAAGAGAAGGTTCAAAGACAAGCCTTTGTTCCTAAGCCTTGCGAGGACCGGTTTCGGCGAGATCTAGATGATCTAAAGTAATCACACACAGTAATAAGCTGGTGTGAGAGGGGAGCTGCTTGATCGAGACAAGCTACGGTGCGGAACGCCAAGAAACGGACACTCCACTCTTGCCAAATGATTGAGGCTTTTAGTCGAACACCTTGCAATCCGGCCGATTTAGGAAATTTAGGGTTTCTCTCTCTTCTTTAAGAATCGCCTTCTCTCTCTTGACTTTTTCGTAAATACACTTGGACCAAAAGAAAGGAAGAAAACTTCAAGAGTGACGTTCTAGATTTATTGTCGTCGATTCGACGGCAAATATTTCTTTTGTCTTTTAATAAGGAATGGGAGTTTGATGCATTCCCCAGTGATGAGGACTAAGAATTGTTGTTGCAAAGCAGTTGGCCTGCCTGCATGGCGTAGATTCTGCTTTTATTTGTTGTTTGCGGTGAGGCATGCAACGATTTGATGAGCTATTCGGTGATACTACCTGCTGCCTGTCTGAGGGGGAAGCTCCGCAAAACGTTGAATATCAATGTGAGAAGATCAACCAAACTCAATTGGAAATCTCCCTTTTGATGTGCTAAATTCAATCAATCTCAGGGAGGATGGTTGGATGACTTCCTCTCCCATTTGATTTGCTGCTGCTGCGCACTCGTACAAGATTGCAAAAAAGTGGAGATCCGAGCCACAAACTTACGACTGAATCATTTCGTGCAGTGACAACAATTCTAAATCAAGTATAACCACCCTCCTTCCCCACAATACATGGACCATGGCTATATCTAATTTAGACTACAGAATCTTTATACTGTAAATTCAATTTCATATCCATGTCTATGAAAGAAAAGAAGAAAAAATAAAGCAAAACTGCCAGAAACATGACATGAATAATTACAGAGCTTTTTAGTTTTTACCACATAGCATACAGATGAACGAAACACAATATAATTCTCTGCCAAACCCAACAGTCATTCATTCACTCTGCCAAATTCAACAAACCGACAGTCATTCATTCTGCAAAATCCAACAATTTACTTACGAACCAACCTTTTCACAGTGGCAAAAGGATAACAGGACAGGGAATGAACTCTGCTAACAGGTTCGCATCCACATGCTTCGAGTGAATAGCTTCCATGCTTATAACAACTAGATCCAAGTTCAGATCATCAGCAACCTCACCGATGATAGCTGTTGGTTTGCTCCCTTCTCCCAGACGCTCCAACAATTTATACTCCTGGAATCCTCCTATGAATTTCCCAAACATCATCAACTAGAACTGTCGTAACAAAACTTTACTAGAACTTACAGAAACAGTTTGATTTTAAATATTACACTTTAAAACAAGTTTCCATAATAATATTTCCTTGCTAAGATTCCATCTTTTAAACACAAGCTACCTGATGTTTATCCAATGAACGCAGCTATTCTTGAGTAAATTCATAGATAAATACAATTTTTTAACCAACAGCTTAGCCATTAGCAGACATATTCACAGTACTTACGGGTTTCAGTTATTCCTTTCTTTTGGCAGCAAATCACTCCGTAAATCAGGTGTATTCCAATTGTCATGAGCCATAACTACTTATGATGAAACGTGCCCTAAACTAACAAATAATACCTTCAGACAGATGCCACCGAATACTAGAGAGCTGGGTCTCATGCTCCGGTAATGACTCTTTTTGCTTTTCATCAATCACTGCCAACATAAAGTTTAGTTTCTTCAGTCTTTCAAAAAGACAGTAAATAAGGTCAGAAAACTGAATTCCAAGGTAGGAAGTTTAAGGCTTTTTATGAACAGGCTACAACACATACCAACCACTGTGATATCAGCTCCATACTTTTTCGCCAAAGCAGCAGTAGTAGCTATAGCCTGTCCAATTTAGTGCCAGATTGTGAACAACTACTTCCACAGATGTTTCCAGGAATAATCTCCAAAGGCAATTAAGAAAAACTAGCATACAATTTCCATGAACCATTAATCAGAAGATACCAACAACTTCATCAATGGGTCCCTTACCCTTAATTTTTCAATAAAGCATGTTATATATATATATATATATATGGTTCACCCAGCATCCCATTGCATGCTAGTTTCACAATCAACCACAGTAAAAATCTTTATGTTCCAGATTTTTTATAACCGTTGATTCAAGAGATCTACATTGTCAATGATAGAAAATATCACGCCAACCTGTCTACTTCCTTCGGACAGGTAAGGATTTTGATCTGTGATTGGCAATAGCAGGTGTTTGAAATTGCTGAAGGCTTCTGCAGCTATACTAACTTCGGATTCCAATGGCGTGGCCTTAGCTGGTATCAGGGAGATCACAATATATTGTAAGAAAAAAGGTAAAAGCTTGAATCACTAATGTAACTATCAAAATACACGAGGGGTAACGACATGGCAGCTAACTAGGCTAACTCCTTTCAAGACATTTTGTGACGCACTTGAAAGGCAGATGTATCTCTTGGAACACATTTCATGAAAGATAAAGGGTAATTCATTCTCAAATGTAGTTAAAAACTGATGAATGTGCCTCTTCCTTCCTCCAGACGTTAGGCTAAAGTAGAGTGTATCACTTACACAGATGGACAGTTTGCTACTTGTCGAACTTAACTTGGCACCTGTGGTTAGTCCAACCTCAGGTTGAGACCTAAATTACCACACGAGATTGATTGCAGTACCAGCTTGGCCAATCGGCACCGATGGTCCACATATATGATGTTTTGAAGAAAGAACACACATAGGAAGTTTTCTACATATGAGGGTCTAGCACAAGAGTAGATATTTCCACGTATATGAGGTCGTTCTAACACATGTCATCGATTTTGGAATCTCAATCAATTTCCAACCTAAATAAATAAATAGACTTTTCGTTAGGAGTGCATCCTCCAGCCTCTTAACCCAAATTCTTCCATACAATCAAACCGTAAAAATGCAGACGTTAGAGCTTCTCTAACAGATTTACAATCACCTCCACTGTAAATAGTTAATGATAAAAAAAAATGCTTTCAAAGTCCTAAATCGAAAAACAGTAAACTCAAAATAAACAAAACTTCAGTGACTTCAATGAGGTCACTAGTCGGTAAAAATACCTCGTATGCAGCATGAATTTGGCTTTGAAAGTTGAGGGAGGGCCTTGAGTCGGGAAGGAGAATAAGGGGATGGTGGCGCCGAGATGGACAGCGAGGACAGAGAATCAACGGTCGCCGAACAAAGAGAATAAGACCGACGGAGAGATGAAACACAGGGAATGAATGATGTCGCAGTTTCAAAGGGAGCTGGAAGCAAGTGCTTGCCGAAAGCCATTGAAGCTCAGAGGACAATCGAGAGCTGAACTTGCTGCGAGAGCGAAACTACGAAAGTGTGTTTTCGGGACTCTAGAAAACTCGGAAAGATAAAAGAAAACTATTTTTTGGCTACGATCAAAAAATGTTTAAAAACAAAATTAATTATCAAAATAAACCATCTAAATCGAAAATGAGTGTAACTCACATAATCCGTTACTTATGTTTGCATATATGATTAAATGGTTACTCATTTATTTTTGGTATAAGTCAATCGTTACTTAAGTTGTCGTATGTGACTAAACGGTTATTCCGTGAAGTTTCCGTCCAATATTGTCGTCTGACTGTCACGAGGAAAACACGTAACTTAATTTGAGTGAATTAAAATTAAATGGAATGACAATTATACTCACATGTCACTTTGTGCCGTTTCCACACGCTTATGTTCAAGGTCAATCCCAACGGCGATGAGCCCAAACTCAAGGTGAAGTTCTCTGTCATTGGAGATTACTGTGTTCTGTCCATTGATGAAGATTACAACTATATCTGGGTATAATTTCTTTATTTCATGGTCAATTTTGGTGCAATTGATATCGTAATTGAAACTTGTTAACAAATTGCCGCATTAGAACAACTTGGTGTATTCTTGAATATGTTGTTCACAACTTGTTAACAGATTTCATTCGAGGGAACGAGTCTCAATGGATGGCGATGAAGAAAATGAAATGAGAAAACTTAAAGAAGAAGATAGAAATTAGTGAGAAGAAAAGTAATGATTATGAAACGCAGAACCATTATAGCTGAATTAAGTTTTGAAACCTCAATTGAAAGTGAACGTTTGAGTATTCTCGAGAACAACAATTTCCCTGCAATAATAGTGAAGAAACCAGATGAGTCCAATAAAGAGAAGAAGTTTTTATAGGGTATATGAATTATGTGAAACTTTGATAAGGATGAAAAGAAAGTTGTTGGTTTCCATTTAGGAGATAAATCTAAAGAGATAAATGCATATGTTGTTGAGTTGCTTGAGAAATCTGATTGCTTACGTGATGGGGAAGAAGAAAAAGAATGTCAAGATGAAGATGATTATACAGAGATGAGGTAGAACATGTTTGAACAACAAATGGAAGGAAAAGAGATTCAAACTAAACATTATTTTGTTTCAGACATGAAAACACCAGAAATATCACCAGAGAAGAAACATGTTTCTTCATCAGTGCCTTTGAAGAAACAGAATTTTGTTTCAAACTAATACTAATCATATTTCAAACTGAAAAAATCCACATGGATCACCACCAAAGTCCGCATAAAGAGATTGTTATTAGAAGAAGAAGAAGATAAAGCAGTTGTGGAAGCAGATATGAACAAATCGTCATATTACCATTCAATTTCTTCACCTGAGATTTCTCTTTCCTATGTGATATGAAGAACCAAATAACAAGAATGTGAAAAAGTGCATTTCCTCAACAACTAGATTCTTCTTTTTGTTGCAAACTGTTATCAACAAGAATGTCGCTATTCATCATTTTCGAATTAAATAATGGTTAGATAACAAAATATTCAAACTAAAGTAACATTTAAGTTGACATACAACTTAATTTAATAACTTCTCCACAAACATAGGTCATCCCTTTCGCAAATGACACAATGTTCTTCATACATCAGTTACAGACAAATGACATACTAAGTAGCTACATACTCGACCTAATTCTTCGCAATTGAACTTAGAACAAAACCAACAATAACAATTACAAATGCAACAACTAACTTTCGATTGGTTTGACTTTCAAGAGTTCGAGTTCTCGCATACGAGATTCTGCAACAACAAACATAAATTAGGGTTCGAAAATGATAAATAATTGAAGCAAAACCAATTAGGGTTACCCACTATGAAATTACCTCAAAATGAGCAGATTTGTCCCCAGTTTTCATGCTCCAAGCTCCGTGGGGCTGTTCCAAGCTATTCTTTCTTCCGTAGTTGCATGGGTTCTTCGTTCTTCTTCCAAACTCTTCTTTCCCACCTTCAGATCTGCTGCGAAGGTTGAAGCTAGATGTAAATAGAGAAGGAGATGGATAGTTTAGGACCTTCAGCTTCGCAGAAGGTCATGTGAACAACAGATGCGCAAGTTTAACGGAGATAATTAACGGAAGTTACGAACCTAAACCGTTCAGTTACATTTTGAAAAATGAGTAACAGTTGAGCTCAAGTTTGAACCGTTCAGTCAGATTTGCCAACATAATTAACAGTTGAGGTAATTAACCCCAAAATTATCATCAACTCATAAATGGACATGGTTGGAGTAGTAGGATAACATTTATTTTTTACTTAGAAATTTTAAAATTTTTGAAATTTTTTACCTACCTGCCAAACCATGTCAAGTTCAGGTACCTGTTTTATAATGAACCCTAATATGGTTTAGGGTTTGCGAAATTAAACGGTCACGTGCGTTTCAAAAATGTGATTTTTTTGTTAAACTTTTCATATCCAGTCACTTAGTTTTTATATATGTGACTAAATGGCTAATAAAATGACAATTTACCATCCCTTTTATCTTGTTCTTAATGTTCATATCTGAATAATGATTTTAAACTTCAATTTGCGCCAATCTGAGTTTGAATTGAAACCAAATTCGCGTTTCAGAGTTCAGTTTAGACCTAGATTTGTTGATTTGGGTTCGAACATGAATATTTTAGTTATTTCTTCACATTTTTTATTTTGTCGAGGAAGAAAAACTTGAACATGAATAAGATAAAGAGAATGGTATTTTAGTTATTTCTTCACATTTTTTATTTTGTCACCGTTTAGTCACATTTTGAAACATAATTAATTGTTCAACCCAATTTTCAAACAATTTACCTGAAAACCTATGATATCTTAAATTTGTATTTTTGGGTTTGAATTCAACTCAACTGCATTTTTTGGTTGAATTTGAACCCTAATATGCAAATTTTGGTTGAATTTGAACCATAATATGCAAATTTTTGTTGTATTTGAACCCAAACATTCAAATTTAATCAAATTCAACCCCCAAATGCTTTTTTTGGGTATGAATTTAATAAAACAAAATATATTTGTGTTAAATTTAATCAAAAATTATATTTTTTGGTTGATTTTGAACTCAAACTTCCATTTGTTTTTGTTGAATATGAATAATAAGTCAAATAATCATTTTAACAGAAAATAATAATGTTTAACAAAAAATAATGAACAGACAATTCATCATTGGTTCATTCAATATCTTCTTATAACTTATAAATGCACATAATAACATTTTTAAATAATTTAAGGTATGTAATAATAACAATCAAACATGTTATATAAACATTTATGTAATAATAATAAACTCTTGTTTCCAAAATTAATATATCGATAATTTGAAGATAAATCCTTTTTCATATAAAGGTTAATTATTGAACAGGTAACTGAACTTGACATGGTTTGGAAGGTAGGTACCTCACGTGATATTCCCGTGATTTTTTTCGTCAAGAATAAACGGTAAATAAGATTTAGGTATTTATTTGCTTATATAAAAAAGTGAGGCAACATATTTATGACAAAAGAAAGTTTAGGTACCTACCTGCCAAACTTTAAACTTCGAGTTATGGTGATAGTTCTATTCACCATGCTTATAATGTCGCAGAAAGGCTTCAATCTTAAATAGGGTCGGCAATGGTGTAGTGAAAAACCCATAACCATGGTTATAACCGTTACTGTTTAATATGGTTAACTCTACCATTATGGTGCAGTGCGGTTATGGTGGTGAATTTTCTACCCATAATGGTTATGGTTATGGTATTTGAGTTATACCTATGGTTATAGCCATGGTTATTATATAAATATAATAATTATTTATTATTAATAAACTAATATATATATTATACTAAATATAAATTATATAATTGAAATTGTTGACACACAGTTGTACATCACTCATGCAAGATTGTAGAATGTAGGCGCCAAAGTCCAAATTTTGGACTCCAAAATCAATAACTTTTAAGAGTTTTTAAAATTATTTATTTCATAATAGTGACACCACTAAATATTGTTCATTTGTCCAACAAATGGTTTGGTGGAGAGAAGACATAAGACCACCTTTACCTCAGTTGTTTTTGAGTTCTTGAGACAAACTTTCGCTGTCACCACTCACCACCGCCGAGGAAGGAGGAACTCTCAAGGTACCTACTTTTTTATCTTCAACGGGTTCTTGGTTTAATTTCATCAACATGCTGCTTGATGCCATCATTTTGAGCTTGATGTGATGATCCTGTTGTTGATCTTCCACTGAACTGATTTCATCTGTTGGAGAATTGGATCACTACCCAAGTTGTTATTGTTGATTGTTCTTTGGACCCTTGTTGAGATCTTTTGTGTTAATCGAGAATGGAATGTTGATTCGAATTGAGATAGATATTATATTTGATATGTTTCATAAAAATTCTAATGTTGCTCTCTGCTTCTTAGGATTTTCATTTCTAATGTCGAATCAAAATGACCATGCAGATGAGTCTTTGACAGTAAGTCAACCTCAAATTCAGCCTTTATTTAGAACAGTCCGCAGTGAAAGTTCTCACAATCCTGCAATACATAATACAACAGAATCAGAGGTAGACATTGGGACACATGTTCCTATGATATATATATCTGACACACAAATCAACGTTGTCGTTGAAGATGCATCCACTGCAAGTGAAGGTACAACTTATAAACACACTGAATGTACGAATGAATTAGGTGCTGAGTTGGATGAAGTTGACGACTGTAGAAAGAAGAGGACATCGAAGGTATGAGACCATTTCAAAATAAAAAAAGTTGATGGAAAAGGAAAAGCATTTTGCAACTATTGCAACAAGTCTCTTGGGGCAGAACCACAATCTGAGACTAGCCACCTACGGGAACATCTTAATGGTTGTTTGAAAAGAAAGTCACAAATTGGCCCTTTAAAAATGATACTCAACCGCCAACCAAAGATAGATGGTACCCCAACTCTAACTTCGTTCAATTTCGATTAAGCAGTTGCAAGGACTAAATTTGCAAAGATGATTATCATTAGTTTTTATATAATACAAATATTTTTGAAGTTTTATGGCATGTGTGCAACCATTGTATAAAGCTCTTAGTCGTAACACTGTGAAGAGTGATATTTTGAAGGTGTACACCATTGAGAGAGAAAAGTCTATGAAACTTTTGGAGAAAAACAACAGCAGAATTGCTTTTACGACTGATATGTGGACTGCGAGTAATCAAAATAAAGGATATATGGTGATAACATCACATTTCATCGATGAGAGCTGGACATTGCAAAGTCGTCTTATTAGGTACTTTTATGTATTTGTTTTTTTTAGAATATATAGAGTTATTGTTGAATATTCTTATAATGATTATGTATTTTCTTATTATTGTAGGTTCATTCAGGTGCCATGCCCTCATACATCTGATGTGCTTTCATCCATAACGGTGGAAACTTTCTTGGATTGGAATGTTGATCGGAAGCTTTCCACTATTACAGTTGATAATTGCTCTACAAATGATGCTATGATTACAAAGATGCTATAAAGGTTAGATCTCTCTAGGTTGTTATTAGATGGAACATTATTTTATATGAGGTGTGCTGTACATATATTGAACTTGATTGTGAAGTAAGGATTGAGTGATATAGAAGAATCTATTGAGAAGATTCGTACTAGTGTTGCATTTTGGTATAGTTCACCTAAGCAAATGCAGAGGTTTGAAGAGGTTGCTCGACAATTTCAAATCAATTGCCCAAGAAAACTAGTTCTTGATAGGTGGAACTCAACTTACTTAATGTTATGTGTTACACTAGAGTATAAAGAGACATTCAACCGCTTGAAACAAAGAGAACCACAATATAAATCTTTGCCATATGAAGATGATTGAGAGTTTGCTCAGGGATAAGTTTCAAGCATTTCATTATGTGACAGAGTTGTTTTCAGGAACATCATATCCCACTGCAAACTTATTTTTTGTTTATATATGCAAAATCAAGATTACATTGAAAGAGTGACGCCATGACCAGAAGCAAATCATTAGATTGATGGCAGATAGTATGTTGAGTAAGTTTTCTTTATATTGGGATAACCATTCATGGATTGATGGTCGTTTCTTCTATTTTGGATCCTAGATTCAAGATGATGTTGGTTGAATTCCATTTTCCCAAAATTGATGCCGAAGATGATGTTGATAAGGAGATCACAAAGGTTCAGACTTACTACGTCAAATTGGTGCAACAATATTCATCTAAGGTAAAACGCGATAAGGAAAGAAGTGCTTCTACAATAAGTTCAAGGTTTAATGCTAGTACAGTGGATAAATACGACACTTTTTCAGAGTTTGACAATTATGTCGCAAACAAAATGTGAAAGCTAATTGATCAAGCAAAGGGGGAGTTAGATACCTACCTAAATGCAGATGTCCATCCAAGGAGTAATGACTTTGATTTGTTAGGATGGTGGAGAATTGAGGGAGTAAAGTACCGAACTTTGCAAATGATTGCACGAGATTTGCTCGCAATTCTAGTCTCAACTGTGGCGTCAGAATCAACATTTTCAACAAGCGGTAGGTGGGTAAGTAAACATCAGATCTCCTTAACTGCAAATACTATGGAAGCACTAATGTGCACCCAGGATTGGATGTAGATGGACACTCAAAAAGGTAGTAAAATGTTTATTTCTTGATTAATTCACTTCATTACATAATTTGTACTAATACACTATTTTTCTTTGTTATAGTTGCATCTATGAAGATAATAAAAGTGAAATCAGTTGATGATATTGAGGAGGATGATGATTGATAGAAACAAATACGACAAGTGTGGAATGGTTAATGGTGTTGAATCGTTACTTGTTAGGGGTATTTGTTGAATTTTAATGTTAAGTCAGTGGTGTGAATGTTAATGTTGAATCATATGAATG
Organism: Chamaenerion angustifolium; assembly: GCA_946814005.1. Taxonomy (NCBI): domain Eukaryota; kingdom Viridiplantae; phylum Streptophyta; class Magnoliopsida; order Myrtales; family Onagraceae; genus Chamaenerion; species Chamaenerion angustifolium. The sequence continues at coordinate 17,077,757 of OX328273.1, read as the reverse complement.
TTTAATGATGTTAGTGTTATATATTTTTATTGTTAGTAATATAAATTGATGTATTTTTTAAAATAAATTTTTCGGCATGTGGAATAAATATGGGTATATGGGTAAAACCATGGTTAATAACCACAATTATTTTAATGGTTATGATAATGAAAATTGTACCCATAATGGTTATGGTTATGTTATGTGGTTTAAAAATATGGTATGATTATAGTATTTGAGATACTCGTACCATACCCTAACAATTGACAACCCTAATCTTAAACTCCATTGAAAGGATGCAAAGATTAAATATATTTGTGGGGACAACAAAAAATGATCACGATCTTTGCCTACAGGTCCACCCGAAAGGGTTTCAAGATTCATAAAATAAAATAATTTTTATTAAACGTTTGTATCAAATCAGTTCATGAAAACTTGCTTACAAATTGAAAATATAGTTCATAACAAAACTTTAGGCACTAGATCCGAATTTTACAAAATGAAATTTTTATTTATGCTCATAAATAATCATATATGACCTTTGAAAGTCCATAAAATGAAGAGAATAATTTATGTTCAAACTAGAGCTGTCGTTGGTTAGAATATAGTACATGTATAATGGTTAGGGTATGGTACAAGTATGACAAATACCATAACCATACCATATTTTTAAAACACATACCATAACCATAACCATTACATGTACAATTTTCAGTATCATACCCATTAAAATAACTGTGGTTATTAACCATGATTTTACCCGTATACCCATATTTATTCCACACATGTAATATAATAAAAGACTGAAAAATTTATTTTAAAAAAATACATACATCTATATTGCCAACAATAAAAATATATAAAACTACCATCATGGTTATTTATTATTTGTATGTACAGTAACTTCCATTATTTAGTATATATTAGTTTATTAACAATAAATAATTATTATATTTATATAATAACTATGATATAACTCAAATACCATAACCATAATTATTATGGGTAGAAAATTCGTCACCATAACTGTAGCGCACCATAATGGTACGATTAACCATATTAAACAGTGACAGTTATAACCATGATTATGAATTTTTCACCGCACCATTGTCGGTTCTAGTTAAAACACATAAAAAGTCAAAAACTAATTAATTTAACTAAATGTCAAATCTTATATAGATAGAATTGTCAATATGAACTTCTTCAAATTCATATGATCAAGAGTATAAACTTTTCCATTTGCACAATAGAATCTAATATTTATTTCTGACACCTATTCATTACTAATATCTCCTAGGGGCCAATTCAGATTCCAGATTCATTGTTTTGATTGTGTGATGCAGAGTGAGGTGAACTCCAATATCTAATTCATCATTGATTTTTTGACCGACTCATAAAAACTCCAAACAATAAACGTCTCTATAGAGTTTAATAATGAGTTCAACGTTGCAAACATCATTGTGTTTCTACGTCGGAGTTGCTTCACACCAGACTGTCAAAGTTGGTCGGACGTAATCAACTTCATCTTCAACCTAGGGACAATTTTTACAGATATTAGAGTCGGCTTTGAGAGTTTGTTCTAAAACATACTAGCTTCATTTTGAGTGTTTATGTAAATAATTTACAACTAACTACAACATCATTGATTTATTTTTGTGAATAAACACTAAACATAATTTTTAGGGTCTTAAAGTTGTACGTTCGCAATATATACTAAAATCTCTAGACTTGATATTTAACAAATAGATCAATCAAATCAAGTTTTGTCACTTGGGTTAGGTTACTTAGAACCTAGAGTCTAACCATGTTACTTAGAAACGAGAGTACAAATAATAAAATGGAAATCCAACATTAATGATATTGGAAGTTTTTTCTCTCTAGCTAAAATTATGCAATCATGAGGGAGAATACTACGAATATATTTGGAGTCTTACCTTGGTCGTGATATGATCCTTGATTGATGGCTTATGGTCGTGTAATTGTGCCCATTTCTATTATAGTTTGGTTATATTCCAAATTTTTGCATATTTCTCCATCAAAACCTCTCTCGTTTGTTTCAAATTCTTTAGAGATTTATAGGACTGCGGAAATAGAATGATATCAACCTTAAGTTGCAGTAACAAAGTAAAACACTCCACAAATTATGATCTTAGGTAGTGTGTAGTTGTTGAACTAATTAGCTCACGTGAAAAATATGAATTCACGAGAAACTAGTCTTCTGCCCTTAGACTTTACCAATAGACGTTTATGAAATATGATCCTTAAGACTTGTTACAGGTGTTACAATCTCCCCCCTTCAAAAAATCGACCTTGAAATTTAAATATTACCTAAGTTGTCAAACAGATAGTGGTACTTTTGCCGCATGTCCCTTCCCTATTGGTGTGATATTCTCATTGAATTTTCACAAACGGAATAACAATGTAACATCTTAAAACTTGACCCTTCTTATCTAATCTACTATTCGGAGGGGTTTTCTCGAATGATAAACTTTATCTCAAATCCAATGGTGGTAATCGATCGCATAACTTTTGTTGTACACGCATTTCCTTAACTTTGAGACATGGAATGTATCGTGCACTATAGAAAGCATGAGTTGTAACTCGCAAGTTAATACGCTGTTTCTCCTACTTTCTACAGTATTTCAAATGGTCCAACATACCTTGGTTTGAGCTTAACGCGCAATCGAAACCTTATTACTTCCTTTATCTGAGATACATTTAATAATACATAATACCTTACACAAAACTACATGTCTCGACATCTCTGGACTGCAGAACTCTTCTGCCTACTATGTGTGGTACATAATTGTTTTGGATCACTTGAACATTCTCTTCTATTCGTTGCACCAATTATGTTATCAAATTTTGTGGTTCTCCTACCTCATCCCAACAAGTAAGGGTTTGACAACTTCTACCGTACAACACTTCAAATTGTTCCATCCAAATACTAGTTGAATAATTTTTGTTTCAGGAGAACTCGACCAATGATAGGTGGTCATCGCATGAGCCACCAAAATTAACTACATGAAACGTTAACATATCTTTGGTAATTTGAATGGTTCACTTTGACAAATCGTCGGTTTGAGGATGTAAGGCAGTGATAAAGCTCAATTTCGTCCCAACTCCATGTTGTAAGCCCTCCCATAATTTAGATACAGATCATGTATCACAACTCGACATAATTTTCTTTCAAGTTGCATGCAGTCGTAAAATTTTCTTTATGTGGAGTTTTGCTAGAGAGTCTTAAGGGATATCCTTCTGAATAGGTAAGAAATATGCAAATTCGATAATCGGTCCATTATTACCCAAATTACATTCTTCTTACTAGGAGACATTAGTAATCTAGAAACAAAATCCAACATAATCGTGTCTGACTTCCACTCTTGTATGTGGAAAAGTCTTAGCAATCTAGAGGGTCTTTGATGCTCCACATTTATTTGTTGGCAAACCAAACACAGAGCCATAAAGTCGGCAACATTTTTCTTAAAACTAATCCATCAAATTTTTTGTTAAAGGTCATGATACCTATTTGTCCCTCTTTATCACAAACTTTGGTCTTGTTGTAATATTTTCTTCTTGAGTTATTTGGAGTTACATTGAGTCTGTCTTAAAACCTCAAAGATCCACCAAAGTGAATTATAAAAATAAAAATACTGAAAATGATTCAACATGTTTTGTACAAAACTTTTGTTGCACCAACATATTTGTCATGCTGGTGAATGCACCATCATGTTTCAAAACAATCATAATTGCATATTTCGCCAATCCTTTGTAAAAGAAATTGTTAAATACTTTTAAAATATACAAAAGTAATTGAATATTTTTCAATTTCACAACTAAATCTTAATAACTTAAACTAATTTTATAATTAAAACACGACTCGATTGAGAACCAACTTGAGCGTTTCAGGTACTCACCCTAATTAATTCATGCACAGGTATTGAACTGATCTAGATGGGGACCCAAACCGGGTTCTCTCTCTTATTGGGCGTTAATCGAGTTGAGAATTAATTTTGAAAAATTATTTGGTTAAGTTTGAAAAGTATTTGATAAAATTTGGATAGATGATTAATGGAAATACCAATTACCATTGGTTTTAAACATGTTGGGCCATTTTATACATTTAGGTTTGAAAAAATATTTGTTGAAATCATTTTGAACCATTTTAAAATTTCTACGATTATTAAAAAAAAACATCAACTCCAGATGCGACCCTTATTTTTACCTTTTGTAACTATGATTCGTTATGCTACTTCGATGTGATGCGATCGACAATAGTTAACTGGAGACTCATATTATCCAAAAGCGCATAAGTTTTGTAGACCTGAACTTCCAAGTTCAGCTTCCTCATATCTTGTATAATGTGTCTCTAAGGAGTGAAAATCATTGCTAGGGAACATGATGGATTCGTACTAAGTTTTCCATCTTCTATGTTTGTTTTCCCAGGGTGGTAGTTCAATGTTAAATCGTAGTCCTTACACGTTTCCAACTATCTTATCTACCTCATGTTGAGCTCCCTTTGCATGATAATATACTTCAAACTCTTGTGGTCTATGAAAATCTAGTGTTGCTTAAACTCAAACATTGCCTCCAAATGTTTAAGGTGAACATAATTGTCGCCGGTTCCAATTCGTGCGTGGGGAATTTAAGTCATGATTCTTTAGGTATCGGGAAGTTTACACAATCACTTTACCATTTTGCATTAGTACGCAACCTGCTTTTCTCCCTGACGCACCACTGTATATTATGAAAACCCTACTACTTCCATTGGACACGATGAGAACCGATGTCGATACGAAACAACTTTTCAGTTCTTGAAAGCTCTTCTCGCTTTTGAGAATTCGAATTTAACTCCCATTTGAGTTGTTTGTGTGAGCGGTGCTGCCAATCTAGAGAAATCTTCGATATCTAGCCAAATCGAGGAAGCTCCAAATTTTAGTAACATTATAAGTTGGGTCCATTGTGTTGGTTGTGGCCCAGCCCTTGGGCCGGTCTGATTCAACCTGGTCCGGTTTAGGATTAAACCGACCCAATTTCTTGTGAATGGTAAATGAGGAAGGAAGTAATATATTAGGAAATATGATTGTTGGTATAATATATTGGGAAATATTAGTGTTGATATAATATATCAGGAAATATGTTCTTAATATTCTTCACAATATTGCACAATATACCTGGAATATTGTTACTATCTTTTTTATATCAAGAGAATATTATTAATATATTTCCTAATAAAATATTTCCTAATAATATATTTCCTAATAATATATTTCCTAATAATATATTTTCTAATGGAGTGTTTCCTATTGTAATATAGTTGTTGGTAATTTTGATTTCAAGGAGTACCATAAACCCTATAAATAGGGTTGGTTTTTCTCAATTAAAAACAATCTCATACACTCCCGAAAATCACCAACAGATATATTGCTCAAGAGTTAAGTCAGATCCGAGTTTCCAGTTGTGTTCGAATTTCCGTCGAAGTCCTATGACCTTGATCACTCCCACTGAGAATGAGATCCCTAATGCTCCCACTGTCAACAAGATCATCAGGAGCGAAATCTGTTCCATTCGCTTCAGCAACGATGAATACGGCAGACGACGAACTGATTCATCATATGCGGTTTCAACTCTCCCACTCGAATTAATAGGTGTCTGCTCAACTTGATCTTGAATCTCATATAGAGATCGATCCAAATCAATCTGTCCCTTCTTAGGAAATTTGTTCTCTACAAACGTTACGTCTCGTGATTCGATCTCGGCAACACTCCCACTGTCCTACTCGTCTATAAACACATAACCCTTGGAGGTATCAGAGTAACCAAAAATAATCTTCTTTCCTCTAGGTCCAATCTTTCCCAAACTTATTTGAGAAATCATGGGTGTAAGCGGCACACCCCTATGGGCGCATATGGTGAAGGTCCAGAACTGATTCCAGTCCAAAACTCATATGAAGTGGAGTTAACCGTCTTCATCGGCACATGGTTCAGGATGTAGGCAGCCGTCTCCAAAGCGTTTCCCCATAAGGAAATCAAATATTGAGTCTACGCCAAATCGACCGAACCATTTCAAGGAGCGTTTTATTGCGCTTCTCTGGAAAACGATTTTGCTGAGGGGTGTACGGGATCGTCAACTGATGAATGATTCCCTTTTCATTATATAAACCGTTAAATTCTACTGAAAGGTACTCTTCTTCCACAATCTGGGTGGAGGGCATTTACCCTCCTGTCTAACAAGTGTAATCATCTGTAAATGTAATGAAATTATGCGCTCCGTGCCGAACTCTAGTACTAAGAGGGTCACAGACGTCGGAATGGATTAATTGCAAATGGAAATTCAACTCTAGGTGCCTAACCAAAGAGGCGTTCTAGTGGAATTTTCTGCTAGACAACTTACACAAGTAGACCACTCCACTTGTGAAATGTAGGATAGCAAACCCCAATGGGCTAGCCGCTGCATTCTATGTTGACCTCTGTAGTCAAGTCTAGTTTGTCTTTCATTTACATCGCAAACATATCCGCGAGTAGAATAAAAAAACATGAAATTATTATTGTTGCCTGAATCCAAATCCGAAACAATAAATCCACCAGAAATATTACTAAATCCAAATGAAGTTGAACCTAAAAACAATTGGACGGAAGATTCATAAAAAGATAATATAAAACCGAGTTTCATTAATCCTAAAACTGAAATAACATATCGGCGAATCTGCGGAACATACAGGATATGACATCAGACTAAAACTCTACCGCCGCGTAAGCGCAGCTCACGAGTTCTAATCCCTTCGACTTCAACACAAAAGTTGTTGTCGATGTAAATCCACCTAATTTCACGCGGGACTCTGACACTGTACGAAAACGTTACGATCCTTGGCGATGTGATTTGTCGATCCTGAATCCAAAATCCACAAAGGACATGACTCAGTCAACATATTTGTACTAGAAACACAAAGTTCACTAATAGCCAATAAGACATTTAGGTCGGATCGATGCAGGACATGCCTTCACAAAGTATACCCACTGGCCACAGTTGGAGCATTTCCTGTATTTAGGCTTCTCGGCCTTACGCGAACATTTTCGCGGTGTTGTTTTCGGAGGAGTCCTTGGGTTCGCCTCAGTCTTTGTCTACTTTGCCTTCAATCCATTTGCGCCATCGCGCAGTGCATTACTCCTTCGCCTTCAGCGACTCTTCTTTGTTCTAGCGGATGGCGCCACGCGCACCTCAACCTTAGGTACAACGACCTTGGGTTTATCCTCTTCAACTCAATGTCTCTTCGAACGTGTTCAAAGGTATTGAGGCCCTTATAATGAGTTATTTATATTTTCATATGATTATAGGAGTTAGGCAAATAGCGGATTACGACCTGGATTTGCTGCTCATCGGTCACTAACTGAACGTTCTCCTCGAGTTTTACAATCGGCCACATTCCTCAGATGCTATCTCACGGAGTGCTGAGGATTCATCATGTATGAATCAAACTTAATGTTGAGTGAGCACTGCTGAGCAGTCGTATAGAACCATTTCTAGCCTGCAAAGTTTCCCACAACCCTTTAGCCGTGTGTTAAGCTCAAACTCATCCACCGTACTCAGCATCATGGTGCACGTCTCAACATCATTAACCTCCCACTCAAATGGAAAGCCTTCTGCTGATTCGCTGTTCCAGAATCGGGTCTTTTCATAATCTTCTTGATGGGGTTAATGGAATTCTACTTAGCACCATCTTCATATGCTTTCTCCGGATTTTATAGATGTCTTCGTTAAGTCTAAGACCTTTGTCCAACTAAGCGTTGATGTACTGGCAACCTAATTTCTCTAACTAAAGGAAATTCTAATAGGATCATAGAGACACAAGGAGCAATGTTCTATTGCATGTAAAAGACAAGTCTCAGACCGATAGGACAAACTTGAGAACATACTTAAACCCGGGGGACAACCCTAGCTATGCCGAGAAGCACTCCCCACTCTAAGCATGCCCTAAAGTCACTATTATCAATCAATACACAGTCTATACCAACAGTCCTCAAAGGACCGGAGTCGAACATATCGCACTAAACCAAAGTGTTCGATTCTTACACAAAACAATTGTTCTAGCATTATTCAAGGGAATTTGGAGAACCTCCCAGACTAACCGATTGGTTCACACTCAGGAACATTTTGCTAGGTGTAGTTCGTACTCATCCAAACTTCTGAAAGGTTACTAAGGACAATCCTAAAGGTTTGCTATCTATGCTAAGCGAAAACTGGATCTACCTATCGAGGTAATCTAATACATGCAAGCAAAGAAACAAACCATACATGTTAATACACACACATATATATATTGATACCTTTCAAAAATAAATTAATTTGGAGCTAATTTGTAATTTTCAAAACTTTGAGGACTAAAGTCACCCTAACCAAAAGTTTGGGTATCAAAATCACCATGAATAAAAATTTGGAGACCAAAGTCTCAACAAATAAAAATTCAGGGACTAAAGTTTCAACAAACAAATTAATTAACATGTTATACCAATTTCACACACTATGTTGGGATCTCAACAATCACAACCTAGTCAATTCTACCAGTCATGGAGTTAAGAGCCACACATATAATGTAAGACAAGACTATCTACCCTGCAGAAATCACAAAGTAATCCAGGGAACTCAAGGAACCCACACAACATTCTATATATATCCAGTCATACAACATAAAGCAATATAAGGCTCTCCCAGCAATTTAAATTGTTCCAACAATTAATTAAATTAACCCAAAATATTATTTATGAAAGGGTCCATGCACATTTACAGGACTAAAATAAACCACTAGCACCCATAGAGCATCCAAGATCGACACCAAATTTGTTTCGTACCAATTCTGGCGGCCTGGGGCCTCCGAATTAGTTCAGACCGATCCAGACAGCACAAAACCATCTGAACCGGCCCAATCAATCGATCTGAACCGAACCGGTCGGCTCTAAACGATTGGACTAGACCGGCCGATTGAAACCGATCGGACTGAACCAGCCTGGATTACACAGAACCAGTCCCATCGAACCAGACCGATTCTGTTCACAGCGAACCAGACCGGTAATGTTTTTCTTCTCCACGGAGAAGAACAGTGGATGCTAGGGTTTTGAAACCCTAGCAGCCGCAGCCACCAAGGGTGGCCAGCCGCGAGGGCTGGCTATAGGGGTGGGTCAGCCACCACTAGGCGACCCTTCCCAAGCGTCTCCGGCGACTGGCCGCAGCCACAAAGGCACGAAGGTTGTGGCCCCGTCTCAGCCGAGTCGCAGCCACGAAGGTTGCGGTCGACTTGAGCGTGGCTGAGCTGCGGCCATGAAGGCCGCGACCACCTCTATTTCGGCCTGGATTGGGTTGCTTTTCCCGATTTCGATCCCGTCGCGGTCACGATGACGCCATGGGGATTTTCCTTAAATTCGACAATTCGGAAACCAACCTACTATGACTCTGATACCAATGTTGGAAATTGATGTACAAAACACGCAATCGATTATGGCACAACATAATACATAATAAGTTACCTCCTTGAGAGATTGCCTTAACGGAAGCGGAAGCGGATCTGCCTGAGGTTGGGATCACGGTCTGCCGGACGGGATGACACGCCTTGGTTTGACGGGCAATGACCTATAATACCACAGCTACTGACCTATGTCTAAACTGTAGGGAAGCTAAATATTTAGCATCAGCATCAGGTTTTCCTAACCCTGAGAACCCCTATATATACTGATATATAGATGGATAGGTTTTAAGGCCAGATACACAACTGGGCTTATGTATGTGGGCTCCCACTTATGGGCGACCCATTATCCTAAAACCAACATCTCCCACTCACACAAAGTGGGGGCACTCATTTATCAACCCAGCACCAAGAGAACAAATCTCATTATACAGTAAAATCACATACAAGGAGGCAGTCGTGCGATTGGAAGGCACAACGACCAAAGTGCTACGCACCGATTAAGAATACGTAGCGACCCGCGGATCCCACAGCAGCAGTAGAAATGTGCCCTGCACCCTTGGTCATGTAATCTTTCACCATGTATGACCGCACAAGGATCTTTCAGACGTATATATGTATTGCGCCCACAACCGCGGTCGATACCGCGGTTGGTGGCCACCTGGTGGACACAATATCGAGAAGATCCCATAATGACCATCCTCTTCCCACAAAACCATTAGTACAATTCAACTCGCTTTTCTAAAACCGGGACCCGGGCGGAATACGTCGAAGGCCCATCGAGCACGGACTAAGATAGAAAACTCTTAACTGAACCTCAAGTCTTTGTTCAAAGTAATGAGGGTACGTACGCGGCTCTTGCACAAAGATCTCTGGGTATCACACGACTCCGAGTTAAGATCACATCTCGGGTCATACCCATAGTCGTATTTGGATGCGCCGCGGTATGGAACGCGTGCTATAGCATATCTCCTCTCCTATGGAGCATATGTCCACATGCTGTACAGAGTCCATCAGGCACACAAAGTACCCGAACCAAAAGTCACAAAGACTCCCATCTGATCCCTAAATGGATTGATAGACCATAATTTGTCGTAGTGCGAAATCAGAGAGTTCCGGACACAAAGTCATTTCCGGTCATCCTAACAGACTTCCAGAACTAGAAACTATCACCAGACTCACCTAGCCACAAAGGCATAGAAGCTATCACCTGTGTGAGAGGGCGATCTAATCTATTTTGACATATGTCAATAAACAATCATAGTAAGAACACACAAAACACTCAAACTGTGAAAACATGCATACTCAAATATAATTCAAGTCAAAGAACATTGTATGGGAAATAAAACCAATGAAGTACATCAACTAAGTCTACACAGTCCTAGAGACTACACATGCCTCACTAAAGACTCCCTCTTCAAGGTTGGAGAGACGGTTCACAACCATCTCATCAGTAGACAAGCACTTCAAACTCATCACCTTGTGTCTAACCACGTCTCTAACATAGTTTCGCTTGATATCTACTTGCTATGACTTGTTATGATACTTGGGCTTCTATATCACGGAGATTACGACTCCAATGACTCATCAATCAATCGAAGCCAGAATGTGAAGAAGCGTTTCAAGAGCTCAAGAAGCATCTTCGAACACTACATCCCCTAGCTAAGCCATACAAAGGCGACGCTTTGGTTATATACTTAAGTGTCAGTCTGGTGGCTGTAAGATCCGTACTTGTAAATAACACAGAAACGAGCTAAGTGCCAGTTTACTATGTATCTAAAGTTCTCTCGAAGGTAGAGATGACTATATAGAGGTTGAGAAGTATCTATTTGCGTTGGTAGTTCCTGCTAGAAAGATTCACCCATACTTCCACGAGTACGAAATCAATGTACTAACTAATCAACCACTAAAACATTTTCTCCAAAAACCAGATGCGTCTGGAAGGATGATAAAGTGGGCAATAGATTTAAGTGAATTTCGAATCCAATTTGCTCCAAGGATAGCCATCAAAGGCTGTCACAGGGTGAGGTATCACCCTCAACAAGCACTTTACCTCCGCCAGTCGTAGAAGAAATTTCTCCGCCATGGAAGTTGTACACGGATGGTTATTCATGCATCAAAGGCTCGGGGGCCGGGTTTGTGCTAACTCCACCAGATGGAGGAGAGCCTTTGAGATATGATCTAGTTTTAACATTCAAGGCTACCAACAACGAATCTGAATATGAGGCATTGATTGCGGGTCTAAGGATAGCTAGAGGTATAGGCATTACTGCCATCAAGGTATACTCCGATTCCCAACTTGTGGTTAACTAAGTCAAAGGGGAATATGCGGCCAAGGGAAAGATAATGAAGAAATATTTGAGAGAATCCAAAGTTTTGGTTGAAGGCTTCGCCCATTTCGAGATTAACGCCATTCCAAGGGAAAAGAACGTGGAGGCTGATGCATTGAGCAAATATGCCTGACAACAAACGCCCTTGAAAGTGCACTTTGTCGAAAGCGTCTCAGCCCAAGGGACTTTTGAATGTTTTAACATTCAAAGTACTCATACTTGGGCGACGCACATAAAATCATACCTCGAAAAAGGGGTAGAACCCTTGGAAGAGGTGGAGATAAAAAGAATGAAGCGTATAGCTCCAAGTTATACCTTGATTGATGGAATCGTTTATAAAAAGGGATTTTCTACACCATTCTTGAGATGCGTCGTCCAATATGAAACTACCACCATACCTAGAGAATTACATGATGGATATGATGCCTGAAATAAGGGGGCCAAATCAATTTTTCGGAAAGCCTTGAATCAAGGATATTATTGGCCCACCGATGGCCCACGAATGGGGAATCGATTTGGTGGGTCCATTCCCCAAATCTAAGTAGAAGTGTTATATCATCGTGGCAGTAGATTACTTCTCCAAATGGATAGAGGCTAAAGCTTTGGCGCTGACTACAGAATTCACTTCTCCAAATGGATACAGGCTAAAGCTTTGGTGCTGACTACAGAATTCCAAGTGATTTAATTCCTAAAGTCCAGGATCATATCCAGATATGGAATTCCGAGTATCCTCGTTAACGAGAATGGTCCTCAGTTTGTTGGAAGCGAGCTAAAATGCTTTTGCGAAGAATTGCATATTGAGCATCAACATGCTTCAGTAAGGCATGCGCAGACAAATGGACAAGTAGAGACGGCAAACAAAATCATTCTCAGCGGATTGAAAAAGCGGATTCACGCCTTGAAAGTAAAATAGAGTGAAGAACTGGATAATGTCCTGTGGTCCCTCGGGAGAACGCCAAAAATATCTACGGGTGAAACACCCTTTGGATTGGTATATGACTCAGAAGTTGTCACTCCTACTGAAATAGCAGTAGCCTCACATTGGGTAACACATTTTAAGGCGGCGCCCAATGATGAAAAAAGACGCGTCGACCTTGATCTAGTGGAGTCCAAAAGATGGATATCAGACGAAATTCAAGGAAGAATGATGTTGGCTACTGCCAGATATTATAATCGGCAAGTGTTCTCTCACCAATTTTTTGTGGGGGAGATGGTATGGAGAAGAAACGAATTCTCACACTTGGACATGATTAATAAATTATCTCCAGAGTGGGAAGGGTCTTATAAGGTCGTCACTAGCCCTTACCCCAACGCCTATGTCTTGGAGGATGAGAAAGGAAGGAAGTTGATGAATACTTTCAATGCGGAGCATTTGAAAGTATTCTATGAGTAAATTGTAAAGAACGATGCCATTGTAAATATATCAAGTATGATCTTTTAGTAATAAGTGTCACAAGTACTCAAAAGTGTCGATTCCATAAATGACGGAGCCATTAAAGATAAAGGAGTTGTAAAAATTACTTCCATACCAAAAGAGTTGCCGCCTTGATTGCATGCCTTGATTTCATTATCCAAAATGATTTACAAGATAAAATGTCTTCAAGTGCAGAGAAACAAAAACTAAAAGATCTAGATAGCAATAAAATCCTTCAAGTGCTACTTTGGAGGAGTGTCCTTCGGAGGAGTGCTACTAGGTTCCGGCACCGCTCGCTTCTGCCCAGCCTTAGTCTGACTAGGAGTGTTGCTTGTCTCTGGCGTCGCTGCAGGTTTCTGGGCAGCTTTAGCCTTTGAAGCTACAACCTTAGCCTCCTTCTCCTCCTGCTGCATCCGTAAGAAGGCCTGAAAATCCCTTACTTGCTCCACAGGGAAGTCAGGTTGAATCTCGAGAATTTGGGAGATTAGTTTATTATACATCCGGATAATCTTGTGTACCAAATGCCTCTCAGCAGACTCCTTAAAGGCGGCAGTCTCCTTGAAAGAATCTACTGCCTTAACCTTCGCAGTCTTCAATTGACGAAGCGCCGCTTCTTTCTCCTTCTGGGCAACCTGAAGTTGGAGAAAATTCGCTTCTTTCTCCTTCTAGGCAGTCTCAGCCTGGAGAAGCGCCACCTCTTTCTCTTTAGTTGCCGCCTCTTTCTCCTTGGTCAAGGAAGAAATGGTCTTCTCGGCTCGGCGATCATTTTCCCTAATCTGGTTGGAGACCTGCTCACATTCCGCAAGGTGCTCAGCAAACTTCTTGGCCTTCTCAACGGCAAATTGAGCTTTCTCAATTGCTCCCTCCTTGAGGTGAAGCTCCTCACCAACACGCTGTTGGAGGAAGGCATCATCTTTTTCAAGATTAGCCTTCACTTTTATCCATTCAGCCCTCTCCTTCTCAAGATGAGCAGCCTTGACAACCTTCACTGCATTATCCTCCATAAAGGCACATTTGTGGGCAAGGTGCACTGCCAAGGCGCCGACCTCAGTCTCTGTGGCTAGAAGCTATATACAAAAGGTTAATTACAAATAATGATAAGAACGACCAAGTCTAAGGAAGAAAAACTTACTGAGGCGACTGAAGTGAGGTGATTCCTAACAACCCCTTCGACCCTTTGAGGATCGAAGTGGAGTTGACGAAGATCCCCTGGAAGAACAGAACCTCCCACGATGTGTAGGACCGTGTCGGAATGAAGGGGGGTTCCTTTGGGAAGTCTGGCATGAAGGGAGGTTCCATTTGGAATACTGGTACCCTGCAACCGACGCCAGGGCTCCCAGTTCATCATCCGATTCTCGTAGACAGGTGTCTCGTAGAGGTGCCGCCTCAAATCAAAACTCGGGCCTTCAGAAGCACCCAAGGGAGGATCGATTGGTGCGGCAGAGGAAGGGGACATTTGAGGCATGGTTGACCTAAAGGGTAAAGGGCACCAGTGAGGCATGGCTTGCCTGAGGGGTGAAGGATCGAGCATGGAGGTAAAAAATCTAAGACCTTCGGGCGATGCGTCATTACCTAAAGCGAGCAATCAAAGAGTTCAGTTAGCAAAAAATATCACAAAATAGGGTAAAATTCTTTTGAAAAATAATATGTATTTGCGTTGCCGTCTCTTTAGTACTCTCATCCAGCACAATAGTGTTGGAGGAATCAGCACGGTTGGTCTTGTCCTTCTTGGAGCGCCGATTCCTTTCAGGGGCTATGGATTTGGCCTTCTGTTTTTTTATGGCTCTTCCTCCTCCCTGATAGGTGGAAGGACACCAGTCGCCGTCTGGATATAGTGTCCAGAAGGTCGAATTAATTAATCAAAAGAATCATCATCATCTGCAAAGTAGAAGAAAGGATTAGAAAATACCCAGTTAATCTCGGGATGAAGATTCGACGACTTTAATGCTGCACTAGCAAGCATTGCCTCTGTTGTATCCTTGGATATATACGAGAGTTTTCCCTTAGAATGTGCTAGGTATAAGAGGGTGAGGGTGTCGATATCATCCTCAGAATATTCGTACGGGGATTTCTTAAAGTCCAGTTGACGCCTTCGATTTGAGTTAGTGGACTTAAACCAACTAACCAAGGGTTTCTTAAGATCCTAGAACCAAGGGTTCTGTCCACGGCGTCGAACATTCCAACCCTTCGACTCAAAGAAAGACGTTGAACTGACACAGGAGTTTGAAAAAGAAACACGCCAAAGGCGTTGAATTGAAGGCGATAGAAGGACCTAAACAAAGAAATAGAGTAGGGCCAACCCTTATCGAAGCAAAGAATACTACATTCTACCCACATACGTATGGCGTTTGGGGTCAGTTGTGTAGGATCGATGTCATAATAGCGACACATCTCTATGATAGATTCGCAAAAAAGGAAGCGAAGCCCCGCCTCTATTTGACTCAAATAGATCGTGGCTTCATCTTCACCTAGAAAACATACTCGATCGTTGCCCATAGACTCAGGACGAAACCATCAGCACAATTCAACTCGCTTTTCTAGAACCGGGACCTGGGTGGAATACGTCGAAGGCCCATCGAGCACGGACTAAGATAGCAAACACTGAACTGAACCTCAAGTCTCTTTTCAGAGTAATGAGGGTACGTACGCGGCTCTTACACAAAGAGCTCTGGGTCTCACACGACTCCGTGCTCGAGGCGGCGCACATCCTTGGGATTTAGATCTCGAGAGATCGCCGTAGGAGGTAGTTGTGGATTTCAGAGGAATGCTACATAAACAAAATGTTGGAAATGTTCAATATGAGTAACTGCGAACCAATTGAAACTCTTATTTAAAAGCCAACAAGAAGATCGAGTGGACGCCAGAATGCGAAGAAGCGTTTCAAGAGCTCAAGAAGCATCTTCGAACACTGCATCCCCTAGCTAAGCCAGACAAAGTCGACGCTTTGGTTATATACTTAAGTGTCAGTCTGGTGGCTGTAAGATCCGTACTTGTAAAGAACATAGAAACGAGCCAAGTGCCAGTTTACTATGTATCTAAAGTTCTCTTGAAGGCAGAGATAAACTATATAAAGGTTGAGAAGTATCTCTTTGCGTTGGTAGTTCCTGCTAGAAAGCTTCACCCATACTTCCACGAGTACTAAATAAATGTACTAACTAATCAACCACTAAAATATTTTCTCCAAAAACCAGATACGTCTGGAAGGATGATAAAGTGGGCAATAGATTTAAGTGAATTTCTAATCCAATTTGCTCCAAGGATAGCCATCAAAGGCCAAGCTCTTGCGGATTTCATAGTAGAGTTCACCCATAAACAGGGTGAGGCGTCACCCGCCAGTCGTAGAAGAAATATCTCCACCATGGAAGTTGTACACGGATGGGTATTCATGCATCAATGGCTCGGGGGCCGGGTTGGTGCTAACTCCACCAGATGGAGGAGAGCCTCTGAGATATGCTCTAGTTTTAACCTTCAAGGCTACCAACAACGGATCTGAATATGAGGCGTTGATTGCTGGTCTAAGGATAGATAGAGGTATAGGCATTACTGCCATCAAGGTATACTGCGATTCCCAACTTGTGGTTAACTAAGTCAAAGGGGAATATGCGGCCAAGGGAAAGATGATGAAGAAATATTTAAGAGAAGCCAAAGTATTGGTTGAAGGCTTCGCCCAATTCGAGATTAACGCCATTCCAAGGGAAGAGAACGTGGAGGCTGATGCATTGAGCAAATATGTCTGACAACAAACGCCCTTGAAAGTGCACTTTGTCAAAAGCGTCTCAGCCAAGGGGACTTTTGAATGTTTTAACATTCAAACTACTCATACTTGGACACCGCCCTTAAAATCATACCTCAAAACAGGGGTAGAACCCTTGGAAGAGGCGGAGATAAAAAGAATGAAGCGTATAGCTCGAAGTTATACCTTGATTGATGAAATCCTTTATAAAAAGGGATTTTCTACACCATTCTTGAGATGTGTCGTCCAACCTGAAACTACCACCATACCTAGAGAATTACATGATGGATATGATGCCTGTCATAAGGGGGCCAAATCAATTTTTCGGAAAGCCTTGAATCAAGGATATTATTGGCCCACGATGGACCACGAATGGGGAATCAATTTGGTGGGTCCATTCCCCAAATCTAAGTAGAAGTGTTATATCATCGTGGCAGTAGATTACTTCTCCAAATGGATAGTGGCTAAAGCTTTGGCGCTGACTACGGAATTCCAAGTGATTTAATTCCTAAAATCCATGATCATATCCAGATATGGAATTTCGAGTATCCTAGTTAACGATAATGGTCCTCAGTATTCTGGAAGCGAGCTAAAATGCTTTTCCAAAGAATTGCATATTGTTGGATCGTGAGATCCTGGATGCTGATCTGGCAGTGGATTAAATGCCAAATAAGGACGGAAGACGGTTCTGCTCCAACTCCGGTGAACCTGCAAGTAAGGGAGCGCAACAGAGGGGGTGTCTCTGGGTCCCTCTCCGATGCTTATATGAGTATATGTTGGAGTATATCTCAAAACGTGAGGAACGTATGTAAAGAAAGGGTATTTATAGGGTAGGAGAGATCATACCGTATAAGGCAGCTGAATATCTTAGTGTATATTGTGTTGCTGAAGATTCGGATCATGGGATATGGCAGTTACTGCGAGATATTGCAGTTACCATATTTAATCTTTAGTGAATATGTGACCGAGATACGCGTGATATCGTGGCCACTTCCTTATTAACGGTTTAGTGGGACCAGAGGAGAGAGGCAAGGCTCTCTTCGGGGCGAGCACTCTCATGGCGAGCAGTGAGAGGTCGCGGCCTGGTGAAGAATGGCGAGCAGTCTGGAAGCCTTTGGCGTCCCTAGAGACTTTGGGCTCGATTCTGAGCCACTCGATGATGGGCCAAGTTTGACTCGTACTTAGGCCGATCCGGTTTGAATATCATGGGTTTACCCCCTCTATGACTATTGGGCCTTCGAGGCCTTTTCTTTACTGGGTTGTCACTATTGATACCCAACATTTGCCCCCGAAGCTTGATTGAAGTTTCTTCAGTCGAACTTTATTTCTTGGTAGGGTTTTGGATAGTGACGTCTTAAATTCAGTTTTCCTCGTCCCTTGTAATGGTTCATGACCTTTGAGGCACTTCAGGCTCGTTTGGCGAGCAGTTCCTCCACTGTTCAAAGCTGAAGGAATATTCTTCCTTTTATTCCCTTTTGGTGATCACTCGAGGTAGCCTTGGTCTGAGGAATTTTATCTTTCTTTGCTAGGCGATCATTCCCTACCAAAAGTGTTTCTGATAGAGCCTATTAATGCGCTGGCGGCCACTTTGTCTGCTCAGTGGTCTTTAGCATTTAATGACTACACAGTTATCTGGAAATCGAACGGTCGCTTAGGGTACGCCTGTCATTTATTATTCCGTAAACCAATGGCAGTTTGACAACTGTATGTACTGGCCGACCGTTTGTCTCCCAGAGGTGTCTCTTGGAATTCTGACATTGCTTCGGTTTTTTCCAAAAAGGTGCAATTATTCTCCTGCGTCGCTTCGTCCGTGGCGGTTACTCCTTTTTGAGCTCCAGAGCTTCTTTTGCGAATCCTTCTTCTTTCTTCTTCAATCTTCTTCAACCTTTTTTCCCAATTGTTTCCATGGCTACCCGTGGTCAGAGGATCAAACACGCAGCCACTAAGGCATCCAAGAACGCCAATGCGTCCAGGAACGCGAATGCCCTCTTAACCATTAGGGAAGGTACTGTACCCCCTTCAGCGGGGGAACAAACTGTCGTGGGGAGGTCCGCAACCACCCCGGTGGTGGTGGATGGGCCTGAGCTTCAAACACCTATTTTTTCTCCAAAAGGTAAACCTTCGTCCTTTTACTGCTTTGTTTTGGGAATATCCTCTGTTTTTCTTTGTTTTTTATACTTGCTGTGCTATATTTGAACCGTTCTGAGTAGATGTCAAGCCCAACGAGTTGAAGTCAGCGTATTTCAAGACGATGGTGCTACTTGGTGGTCTTGGTACGGGGGATGTTCCTAGATATCCGGGCACGGGTCTGCATTACCCTTGTCAAGGAGAGGTTTACTTATATGCGGCCCAGATTGATGCTGGGTTGCGTTTTCCTCTCTGCGAGGATTTGCAGGACTTGTGCCGATTCTACATGATACATCCCACGCAGCTTGTTCCCAACACCATTAGGATCTGGGATGGATTCAAGTTCCTGTGCATACGTCAAGAATGGACGTATTCATTGGCCTTGTTCCGGTGCTTTTTCCGGTTGGCGGCTGGGACGAATCATCTCCACCATTTCCAGTCCCGATGACCAAAGTTTGCTGAATGGAGGGGCCTTCAAGCATGGGTTTGGAATGTCCATGTCCGTCTGGTTGATGACTTCCGGGCCACCAACTCCAACTATAAGAAGTTCTACTTCTTTTACAAGGGGGGGGGGGGGTGCCTTGGAAGTTATCTACCCCTGATAGGGACCTTCCTCCTGAGTTTGATGAGCTATCCGGGGGCGACCGGAACGCTATCGATGATCTGTTCCGGATACATCGATCAAATTCATTCCGCTCCATCCACTCCGTGGCAGAGACCACAGAGAACATGCTCGAGATGGCGGGCATCCATCAGGCCACGCCAATCTTTGATGATTGGGTAACCCCTTCTAACTCTTTCTTGTTTTATCGTTTGTAGGCAAGGCCGTAGGCAAGAATCGAAAACTGATAGGTCTCTTTGATGACCAGGGATCGGCGGGGTTGTACTCCGACCAGGCATTGTTGAACTCTCCTCATCCCCCCTCTAGGCGTTCGTCCAAGAGGAATTCTAAGGAGGTGCTTCCCTCGGCCACTGCTGGCCCTCGCCAACCGGGTATGTTGCCTCGCCATTTGTAGGTTTGACGTTTTCATACTTCGCAGTTTTTGGGTTCTGACATCTCGTCTTGTTGTTTTGCAAAGAAGTCCTCGGCTGACGTGGCCCGGGACCCTCCTCCTCCTCCCTCCAAGAAGGTCAGGAGTGAGGAGCACCCGGAAGTCGACCAGCATCCTCCTCCTTCCTAAGGGCCCTTATGCCAGCAAGGGGAAGGGTCTGGACGTGGCGCCTCCTTCTCCATCTCCTCAGGGTCCCTCTGCCACCAAGGAGAAGGTTTTGGCCTTGGCGCCCCCTCCTCCTACTGTGTCCACGGTTCATCCCAAGGAGTCTGGGACCCAGAAGAAGGGGCCCGACGCTTCTAGCTCCTCGAAGGCTCCTGCGGAGGAGTACTGCTCCATGGCAAGCTTGTTCCAACCGCTTAAGGCTGCGAACCTTCGGGGGCCTTGGATCCCTTGCGGGGACCTTGCGAAGAAGGGGTTCCCTGCCCAAAAGAGCCTCTGGGGTAGCCCGAACATGTGCATGCGGCTTCTTTATGGGATAATCCCCCCAAGGACCGCTCGATTGTTCCCACGGAGCTACCTCAGATCGAGGGGTTCCTGCGGACCCACTTCGAACGAGTCGCTCTGGTATGATCTCGCCTCTTTTCCGTTTCTTTTTCTTTTTTCCTTGTCGTTCCCTTTTTGTTTGATGTCCTGACAATTTTCACTCTCTTTTTGTTGCCAGCTCGTTCGGGAAGAGGTGATTCTTGGCCGCGTCTTCGGAGAGCTCGCCGACAAGCATTCTGACCTGCTTATCGAGCTGGAGCAGTACCGAAGTACGGGGGTCACCCCTGGGCAATTGGGGGCCATCAAGAAGACCGCTGACGTGGCGATCGCCTTGGTGGACGGTGCCCGGGAAGAGTACTTCAGGAAGGAGCAGCGTCTCCTTGCTGATGTTAAGAAGAGGGAGGCTGATGCTGCAGCTTTCCTTCAAGAAGCTGAGGCCTTTCATCGGTGCCTAGATGAAGGAGAAGCGGTCCGGGCTCGCTTAGAGGCCGAGTTGAAGGAGTCTCGGTCCCAGATTGCGGAGTCGGACGCTCTTCGGGTCGCCGCTGAGACCCAGAAGGAAGCTGCTGAGGCCTAGAGGGCGATTGCTGAAGCCAGGGGGATTGCCCTGGAGGATGAGAAGAACCAGCTGGCTGATCAGCTAAAGGCCGTCCCTTCGCCCCAAACTGTGGTCGAGGAGTTCAAGGCCTCTGAGGACTTTGAGGACCACGCCTTGAAGGTGATGAAGTCGGCGATTGCTGATTTTCTTCAAGTCCTGGTCGAGGATGTTCAGGCGGTTGATCCCAACTTTCCCATTGGGGAAGTTGAATCCCTTAAGGGTTTCTTGTGGAGTCAGCTTCCTCGGCCCGCTGTTGCTGCTGAAGAGATTGCCCCTGGAGGCGAGCCGCGTACTCCTGCCCCCGAAGGCGAGCAAAGCACCCTTGCCCCCGAGGACCCAAAAGCTTGAAGCCTCCACCTCCTTGGCGATCATCCTTCTTATATTTTTCTTGTCCTTTTTTCTTAGACTTGCTTTCTAATTACTTTTTGATAAAAGACTCGGTTATTATATATTGAAAGCCTTTTTTATTCATACGCCCTTGGATGACTTTGAATGTGTTGGCTATCTTTTCCGATATCTTGATCGCGTAATCGTAATTACTCCAGACTTTTTCTTGCTTTGTAATGGCCTCGACTTTTAAAGCCTTGGACCAAGCATAAGTCTGTATGAACTTTCTAAGGACAATACTCTAACACTTAAGAGCATAGACTTCTAAGGAGCAGTACCGAAGTACGGGGGTCACCCCTGGGCAATTGGGGGCCATCAAGAAGACCGCTGACGTGGCGATCGCCTTGGTGGACGGTGCCCGGGAAGAGTACTTCAGGAAGGAGCAGCGTCTCCTTGCTGATGTTAAGAAGAGGGAGGCTGATGCTGCAGCTTTCCTTCAAGAAGCTGAGGCCTTTCATCGGTGCCTAGATGAAGGAGAAGCGGTCCGGGCTCGCTTAGAGGCCGAGTTGAAGGAGTCTCGGTCCCAGATTGCGAAGTCGGACGCTCTTCGGGTCGCCGCTGAGACCCAGAAGGAAGCTGCTGAGGCCTAGAGGGCGATTGCTGAAGCCAGGGGGATTGCCCTGGAGGATGAGAAGAACCAGCTGGCTGTTCAGCTAAAGGCCGTCCCTTCGCCCCAAACTGAGGTCGAGGAGTTCAAGGCCTCTGAGGACTTTGAGGACCACGCCTTGAAGGTGATGAAGTCGGCGATTGCTGATTTTCTTCAAGTCTTGGTCGAGGATGTTCAGGCGGTTGATCCCAACTTTCCCATTGGGGAAGTTGAATCCCTTAAGGGTTTCTTGTGGAGTCAGCTTCCTCGGCCCGCTGTTGTTGCTGAAGAGATTGCCCCTGGAGGCGAGCCGCGTACTCCTGCCCCCGAAGGCGAGCAAAGTACCCTTGCCCCCGAGGACCCAAAAGCTTGAAGCCTCCACCTCCTTGGCGATCATCCTTTTTATATTTTTCTTGTCCTTTTTTCTTAGACTTGCTTTCTAATTACTTTTTGATAAAAGACTCGGTTATTATATATTGAAAGCCTTTTTTATTCATACGCCCTTGGATGACTTTGAATGTGTTGGCTATCTTTTCCGATATCTTGATCGCGTAATCGTAATTACTCCAGACTTTTTCTTGCTTTGTAATGGCCTCGACTTTTAAAGCCTTGGACCAAGCATAAGTTTGTATGAACTTTCTAAGGACAATACTCTAACACTTAAGAACATAGACTTCTAAGGAGCAGTACCGAAGTACGGGGGTCACCCCTGGGCAATTGGGGGCCATCAAGAAGACCGCTGACGTGGCGATCGCCTTGGTGGACGGTGCCCGGGAAGAGTACTTCAGGAAGGAGCAGCGTCTCCTTGCTGATGTTAAGAAGAGGGAGGCTGATGCTGCAGCTTTCCTTCAAGAAGCTGAGGCCTTTCATCGGTGCCTAGATGAAGGAGAAGCGGTCCGGGCTCGCTTAGAGGCCGAGTTGAAGGAGTCTCGGTCCCAGATTGCGGAGTCGGACGCTCTTCGGGTCGCCGCTGAGACCCAGAAGGAAGCTGCTGAGGCCTAGAGGGCGATTGCTGAAGCCAGGGGAATTTCCCTGGAGGATGAGAAGAACCAGCTGGCTGATCAGCTAAAGGCCGTCCCTTCGCCCCAAACTGTGGTCGAGGAGTTCAAGGCCTCTGAGGACTTTGAGGACCACGCCTTGAAGGTGATGAAGTCGGCGATTGCTGATTTTCTTCAAGTCCTGGTCGAGGATGTTCAGGCGGTTGATCCCAACTTTCTCATTGGGGAAGTTGAATCCCTTAAGGGTTTCTTGTGGAGTCAGCTTCCTCGGCCCGCTGTTGCTGCTGAAGAGATTGCCCCTGGAGGCGAGCCGCGTACTCCTGCCCCCGAAGGCGAGCAAAGCACCCTTGCCCCCGAGGACCCAAAAGCTTGAAGCCTCCACCTCCTTGGCGATCATCCTTCTTATATTTTTCTTGTCCTTTTTTCTTAGACTTGCTTTCTAATTACTTTTTGATAAAAGACTCGGTTATTATATATTGAAAGCCTTTTTTATTCATACGCCCTTGGATGACTTTGAATGTGTTGGCTATCTTTTCCGATATCTTGATCGCGTAATCGTAATTACTCCAGACTTTTTCTTGCTTTGTAATGGCCTCGACTTTTAAAGCCTTGGACCAAGCATAAGTCTGTATGAACTTTCTAAGGACAATACTCTAACACTTAAGAGCATAGACTTCTAAGTTCCAAGAGATATTACCTTTTCGAAGTTTAAACCTTTGACTTGTTTTCATGGTAACAAGGAATTTGTTAACTTAAGGCTTCATCACCCATAGTGATCGCCTAAAATCCCTTATCCACTGTTTAATGGGTTGATAGCAGATCTCTTTGTCTGGCTTTGGCGTCTGCTCTCCCGTTTTTGCCTAATTCATTGTTAGGACTTTTTGGCCTGACTTTGGCGTCAGGGCTTTCATTTTGCCTAACTTTTTTGCTAGGTCTTTTGGCCTGACTTTGGCGTCAGGGCCTTTTGGCCTATCGTTGGCGATAGGGCTTTTAGCCTAACTTTGTTGTTAGGGCTTTTGGCCTAGCTTTGTTGCTAGGGATTTTGGCCTAGCTTTGTTGCTAGGGCTTTTGGCCTATCTTTGGCGATAGGGTTTTTTGGCCTAACTTTGTTGTTAGGGCTTTTTGGCCTAACTTTGGCGTCATGGCTTTTTAGCATGACTTTGGCGTCAGGGCTTTTTGTGCCCGATTCGGTTATCAGGTCTTCGCCTGACTTTTGGCGTCAGGTCTTTTTTCTTCGACTTGCTTCGAGTGGACACGCTTTATGAAGGAATGACTTTCTTTTATTAACATAACAGTTTGATTACAAGCTATGTATGAAATCTCCTTAGATGCTCAGAATTGAATGGACGAGGAAACCTTTCGCCTTCGGTGGTTTCCAAATAGTAGGATCCTGGTGCGGCGATCTCTATTACCTTGTACGGTCCTTCCCATTTGGCTGAAAGTTTATTTTTACTGTCCAGCCTTGTGAATTCATTCCTCCTCATAACCATCTCTCCCACGAAAAATTGGCGAGCGCTGACTTTTCTGTTGAAATATCGAGCGGTCGCCAGGCGCATCTTTGCCTGTGCTTTTTCTGATAACCATCTCTTTTCTTCTGCCAAGTCGAGGTCAGTTCTGCGCTCGATCTCGTTTGCCTCAGCGTTGAAATGTAGGATTCCATGGGTAGGCACTGCTATTTTGGCGGGTGCTATTGCTTCTGATCCATACACTAAGCTGAAAAGTGTTTCTCCTGTGGCTGACTTAGGTGTTGTTCTGATGGCCCATAATACATTTTCCAGCTCTTCTGCCCAATTCCCTTTGAATGCTCGAACCCTTTTCTTGAGTCCTGCTAAAACAACTTTGTTGGCTGCTTCAGCTTGCCCATTCGTTTGAGGATGATGCACCGAGCTGAAACGATGGTCAACATGATATTCCTCACAGAGCCATTTTAGCTCCTTTCCAATGAATTGCGGACCATTATCACTGATGAGTATTTTGGGAATTCCAAACCTGGAGAATATGTTGATCTTTAGGAATTTGATGACCTGAAATTCCGTTGTAGAAGCTAGAGCTTTCGCCTCTATCCACTTGGTGAAGTAGTCGATCGCCACTATAATGTGGGTGCGTTGGCCAGTGTTAATAGGGAAAGGACCTAATATATCAATGCCCCATTGAGCGAAAGGCCAAGCACCCGCCATTGGGGATAATAGTGTTGATGGTCGACCTGATCGTGGTGCAAACTGCTGGCAAGTCTCACACTTTTGCGTTAATTCAGCCGCATCTTTTCCTAAGGTTGGCCAATAGTATCCCAACCTGAAGATTTTTCTTGTCAACGATCGAGCACCTTCGTGACATGCTGCCGCCCCTTCATGAGCTTCTCGAAGAACCCTTTCTGTTTCTGGATGAGCAACACATCTTAAGTAAGGAGTCGAGTAACCTCTTCTGTAGAGTTCTCCATCTATAATCAGATAACTGGTCGCAAGTCGTCTTATCCTCGTGAATTCACCTTCATCATCCGGGAGGATCCCTTCTTTCAAGTAATTCTGAAACGGAGTCATCCATGTGACCTGTCCTTGAATATTGAAGACCTCGGCTCTGCTTTCAAGGACTGGACATAGGGCCTTTTCCAGAAATTGCACATCCTGGATTGTTGTCCCTCCGAATGCTAGTTTGCTCAAGGAATCTGCCATCTAGTTTTCTTGGCGAAGAATAGGCTCAATCGCGAAATTTGGGATTTCCGCAACGAGCTTCTTGGCGATGCCGATGTATTTTTTCATCTTTTCTCCCCTTGCCTCGTAGGTGTCATTAACCTGATTGACAATAAGCTCTGAGTCACTTTTTACCTTAGGCGCAGTTATACCCATTCCTTTTGCTAGTCTGAGTTCAGTGATAAGAGCCTCATATTCTGCTTTCATTATTGGTCGTCGGGAATGTTAAGGCGATCGCATACTTCAAAGGCTCGCCTTCAGGAGGAATAAGAATTAAACCTGCCCCCGAGCTTTCTTTTGATGAAGACCCGTCTGTGTAGAGTTCCTAGATTTGATTGCTGTCTGTTGACTGACTTGGCCTGTTTTCTGCTTCTGTTTGACCGTTACTCGTGCTTTCCACAATGAAATCAGCTAGTGCTTGACCTTTGATGGCCGTTTTTGGCCCAAATTTGATCCTGAACTGGCTGAGCTCGATCGCCCACTTGACCATTCTTCCTGAAGAGTCTGTCTTGATCCAGAAGTTTTTGAGCGGTTGATTAGTGAGGACCGTGATGTCGTGCGCATGAAAATAAGGTCTTAGCTTCCGAGCAGCAATACCTAAGGCATAGAGATACTTCTCAATCTGGACATATTTTATTTCAGCTGCTCGCCTGGAACGGGCTTTGCCAGAGCTGGGAGTGTTTGGATATGCCTCTTCAAGGATTGGAACGCTTCCTCGCAGTCTGGCGTCCACTCGAACTTGCGGTTGGCCCTCAGCGTTTTGAAAAATGGGAGGGACTTGTCGCTCGCTTTGGAGAGGAAGCGGTTGAGAGCAGCTAGGCGTCCATTCAGGCATTGGACCTCCTTGTGGCAGGTTGGCGACTTCATTTCTTTTATGGCCTTTAGCTTTTCTGGGTTTACTTCGATTCCCCTTTCGCTGACCATGAAACCCAGAAATTTCCCGGACTTGACTCCAAAGGCGCTCTTGGCAGGGTTCAGGCGAATGCTGTGTCATGCATTCGAAAGCCTCGCGGAGGTCTGTTGTGTGCGGATTGCCCTTGATGGTTTTGACGAGCATATCATCCACATAAGCCTCCATGTTTCTCCCCAGCATGTCCTGGAACAGGCGGTTTACCATCCGCTGATAAGTTGCCCCGGCATTGATGAGGCCAAAGGGCATCACCTTGTAGCACATAATGTCCCCATCGACATAAAATGCGGTGTGAGCCTCATCGTCTGGATGCATTCTGATCTGGTTGTAGCCTGAGTAGGCGTCCATGAAGCTCAGCATCTCGTGACCAGAGGTAGCATCGACCAGCTAATCAATCCTGGGCAGGGGATATGAGTTCTTAGGGCAAGCCTTATTCAAATCGCGGAAGTCGACGCACATCCTCCACTTGCCGTTTGATTTCCTGACCAGAACTGGGTTGGCGACCCAGCTCTGAAATCTCACCTCTCTGACGAAGTCAGCCTCAATCAGCCTGCCGACCTCCTGCCTGATCGCCAAACGCTTGTCCGTCCCGAATGACCTTCTTTTTTGGGCGATCAGCTTGATGGAAGGGTCTATTCTGAGCTCGTGGGAGATGATATCTGTGCTGATTCCCGGCATATCGCTCGGCTGCTAGGCGAAGAGCTTTTTAAATTCCTTGAGGAGGGCGGTCATGGCCTCCTTCTGATCCTCTTTCAAGGTGGTTCCAATGCGCACCTTCTTGTCCGGACCATCGATTTCGACCTCTTCCAATTCCTCCATGGGTGCTGGCCGAGCCAAGTCCTCGCGAGGGTCGGCCTCTGTTTCAATGGTGAGGGCCTCCCTTTGGATCTTCCTGCGCAGACAGTTCACATAGCATTGCCGCGAGGAAGGCTGGTCACCAAGCACTTCTCCGATCCCGTTGGGAGTGGCGAACTTCATCTTCTGGTGGACCGTGGAGGCCACTTGGATTTATTGTGGTCCTCCCTATGATGGCGTTGTAAGATGTAGGTGAATCGACCACCAAGAAAGTGACCGATATCTTGATACTCTTCCATCCCTCGCCAAAAATCACTGGCATAGTTATAGCCCCCAGCGGATAAGTTGTCCTTCCTGCAAACCCAATCAATGGAAAGTTGACCCTCTTCAGGTCACTCTTGGACTTGCCCATCTTCTCGAAAGCATCCCGAAATAGGATGTCTGTCGAGCTGCCTCCGTCGACCAGAATCCTTGCAACGTCACAGCCGTCAATGTCTGATGTGATAACCAAAGCATCGTTGTGGGGGGTGGTGACGTATGCCAAATCATCTTCAGAGAATGAGATGACAATGTTCTCCTCAGGTCGGGGTCGCTTTCCCAACTAAACTGTTGTGGAGATCTGAGTGGCGTAGACCTCTCTGGCGTGCAACCCCTCGCCGCCTGCACCGAATCCTCCTGCAATCAGATTTACTCTCCTCTTGCTTCCCGACGGATCAGTTTGCTCAGCAGGGGCTGGCGAACAATGTCTCCTAGGGGGCGTTCGAATTCTGTCTCGCCCTGCCACGAATTCCTTCAGCATTCCCCCCTGAAACAACTTCTCTATATCCCGCTTCAGGATGCGGCAGTCATCTGTCTTGTGGCCCTTGCACTTGTGGTATCTGCAATAGCTCTCGACATCCTTCCCCATGGGCTGACCACCTCGACGAGGCATCGGTGGCCTCACCAAGGATCTCCTCTCCATCTCGACTAGTACCGATGAGATCTGCCTATTTAAAGGCGTGAAGTACTCAGGGACCTCTGGATGGAGAGGCGCTGGATTAGACTCGACCCGGGGCCTGCTGTCTTTTCCCTTCTTCTCCTTCTTCACCTCCTTCTTAACATCGCGTCGGGGTTCAGGAACCACCCTTAGCGAGGTCGTCAGGAAGTCAGCCTCTGTGTTCGACCTTTCAAGATCTATGAAACCTTTTGCTCTGGACGCTAACTCCTCCAGCGTTTCGATCTCCTTCACATGGTAGCTATTTCGCAGCTTCCTCGAGGCCTTGTTGGCCACATCCAGACCTCTGTAAAATGCTCGAATGATCTCCCCATCCGAGATTCAGCGATCTATCTCTGTGACATTCTGATGGAAACGTCAATAAAAGTTGGCCAGCGACTCTCCAGGCTGCTGTTTGGCCGCATCCAGGGCGACCACGCTCTTTAGCAATTGGCGCTCGCCCATATACCTCTCCAGGAACTTGCTCCTTAATTCTGCCCAAGTTCCGATAGATCCTGCAGGGAGGCCGAAGAACCAGGACGAAGCCGAACCCGAAAGAGTGGATGGAAATAACAAAGCCAAGTGATTGGGATCATTCGACTTACCCAAGAGAGAAGCCTCGTGCTTGTTGACGTGTACGGTGGGGTCTCCTCCGCCACTGTACTCAGGTATGGCCCGAGCAACCACGTCTTTGGGGATCTTGATGGAGACGAGCTCGTCGGAGAAGGGGTGAGCAGATTGCTCCTTGAAGGGAGCTACGACTGTCAACCGTCTTTCTTGGAGCCGTTTATTGAGGGATCGTCCATCTGGTCCACAGTGCAGTACCTGGGCGAGGTCCCTGATGGAGGAGGACCGGAAGGGTTGGCAGTGTACGCAGCTGTTGGCTCCTTGGTGTATGCCGGAGGTATAGACTGTTGTCCTGATGTCATCTCCTGATCCTCCTGAGGTGCGGTGGTGCCAGGATTCGCGGCTTCAGAAGGCAAGGGCCCTGTGGCAGCAGGGCGGTTGTTTTCTTGAGGAGCAGGGGCTTGACGGCGTGCCTGTCCTAGGATGGCCTCCAGCATTGAAATGATCTCCGGGGTTAACTGGATGTTTTCCCCGGCGATGTGGACGGTTTGCGGAGCTGGAGTCTCGACGTGGTTGGTAGCTGGGGTCGGTCTGGAATTACCGACATTCTATCGGGCCGTCCGCAGGGGGACGACATTGGCTCCTGCCTGGCTGGCAGGTACTTGTTGAAGCGGGAAAGCGGCGACGGAATCAGAGCTATCTGAGGATCGCTCGCGAGTCTGGTTTCGACGGCTGTTTTGGGATCGAGTTCTCATGGCTGAATTGCTCGGTTCCCACAGACGGCGCCAAATGTTGGATCGTGAGATCCTGGATGCTGATCTGGCAGTGGATTAAATGCCAAATAAGGACGGAAAGACGTTTCTGCTCCAACTCCGGTGAACCTGCAAGTAAGGGAGCGCAACAGAGGGGGTATCTCTGGGTCCCTCTCCGATGCTTAAATGAGTATATGTTGGAGTATATCTCAAAACGTGAGGAACGTATGTAAAGCAACAGTATTTATACGGTAGGAGAGATCAAACCGTATAAGGCAGCTGAATATCTTAGTGTATATTGTGTTGCTGAATATTCGGATCATGGGATATGTCAGTTACTGCGAGATATTGCAGTTACCATATCTAATCTTTAGTGAATATGTGACCGAGATACGCTGCATATCGTGGCCACTTCCTTATTGACGGTTTAGTGGGACCAGAGGAGAGAGGGAAGGCTCTCTTCTGGGCGAGCACTCTCATGGCGAGCAGTGAGAGGTCGCGGCCTGGTGAAGAATGGCGAGCAGTCTGGGAGCCTTTGGCGTCCCTAGAGACTTTGGGCTCGGTTCTAAGCCACTCGATGATGGGCCAAGTTTGACCCGTACTTAGGCCGATCCGGTTTGAATATCATGGGTTTACCCCCTCTATGGCTATTGGGCCTTCGAGGCCTTTTCTTTACTGGGCTGTCACTATCGATACCCAACACATATTAAGCATCGACATGCTTCAGTAAGGCATGCACAGACAAATGGACAACTAGAGGCGGCAAACAAAATCATTCTCAGCGGATTCACGCCTTGAAAGTAAAATAGACCGATGAACTGGATAATGTCCTATGGTCCCTCGGGAGAACGCCAAAAATATCTACGGGTGAAACACCCTTTGGGTTGGTATATGACTCAGAAGTTGTCGCTCCTACTGAAATAGCAGTAGCCTCACATTAGGTAACACATTTTGAGGCGGCGCCCAATGATGAACAAAGATGCGTCAACCTTGATCTAGTGGAGTCCAAAAAATGGATATCATACGAAATCCACGGAAGAATGATGTTGGCTACTGCCAGATATTATAATCGGCGAGTGTTCTCTCGCCAATTTTTCGTGGGGAGATGGTATGGAGAAGAAACGAATTCTCACACTTGGACATGATTAATAAATTATCTCCAAAGTGGGAAGGGTCTTATAAGGTCCTCGCTAGCCCTCACCCCAACGCCTATGTCTTGGAGGACGAGGAAGGAAAGAAGCTGATGAATACTTTCAATGGGGAGCATTTGAAAGTATTCTATGCGTAAATTGTAAAGAACGATGTCATTGTAAATATATCAAGTATGATCTCTTACTAATGAGTGTCACAAGCACTCAATAGTGTCGATTCCATACCAAAAGAGTTGTCGCCTTGATTGCATGCCTTGATTTCATTATCCAAAATGATTTACAAGATAAAATGTCTTCAAGTGCAGAGAACAAAAACTAAAAGATCTAGAAAGCAATAAAATTCTTCAATTGCTACTTTGGAGAAGTGTCTTTTGGAGGAGTGCTACTAGGTTCCGGCGCCACTCGCTTCTGCCCAGCCTTGGTCTGACTAGTAGTGTTGCTGGTCTCTGGCGTCGCTGCAGGTTTCTGGGCAGCTTTAGCCTTTGAAGCTGCAGCCTCAACCTCTTTCTCCTCCTGTTGCATCCTTAAGAAGGCCTGAAAACCCCTTACTTGCTCCACAGGGAAGTCAGGTTGAATCTCGAGAAATGGGGAGACTAGTTTACTATACATTCGGATAATCTTGTGTACCAAATGCCTCTCAGCAGACTCCTTAAAGGCGGCAGACTCCTTGAATGACTCCACTGCCTTAACCTTCGCAGTCTCCAGTTGACGAAGCGCCGCCTCTTTCTCCCTCTGGGTAACCTAAAGTTGGAGAAAAATCGTTTCTTTCTCCTTCTGGGCAGTCTCAGCGTGGAGAAGCGCCACCTCTTTCTTTTTAGTTGCCGCCTCTTTCTCCTTGGTCAAGGAAGAAATGGTATTCTCGGCTCGGCGATCATTTTCCCTGTTCTGGTTGGAGACCAGTTCACATTCCGCAAGCTGCTGAGCAAACTTGTTAGCCTTCTCAACGGCAAATTGAGCTTTCTATATTGCTCCCTCCTTGAGGTGAAGCTCCTCACCAACACGCTGTTGGAGGAAGGCATCATCTTTTTCAAGATTAGCATTCACTTTCATCCATTCACCCCTCTCCTTCTCAAGATGAGCAGCCTTGGCAGCCCTCACTGCATTATTCTCCATAGAGGCACATTTGTGGGCAAGGTGCACTGCCAAGGCGCCGACCTCAGTCTCTGTGGCTAGAAGCTATAGACAAAAGGTTAATTACAAATAATGATAAGAACGACCAAGTGTAAGGAAGAATAACTTACTGAGGCGACTGAAGTGAGGTGATTCCTAACGGACCCTTCGACCCTTTGAAAATCGAAGTGGAGCTGACGAAGATCCCCTGGAAGAACAGAACCTCTCACGATGTGTAGGGCCAGGTCGGAATGAAAGGGGGGTTCCTTCGGGAAGTCTCGCATGAAAGGAGGTTCCTTTTGGAATACTGGTACCCTGCAACCGACGCCAGGGCTCCCAGTTCATCATTCGATTCTCGTAGACAGGTGTCTCGTAGAGGTGCCGCCTCAAATCAAAACTAGGGCCTTCAGAAGGACCCAAGGGAAGATCGATTGGTTCAACAGAGGAAGGGTACATTTGAGGCATGGTTGACCTAAGGGTGAATGGCACCTGTGAGGCATGGCTTGCCTGAGGGGTGAAGGATCGAGCATGGAGGTCAAAAATCTAGGACCTTCGGGCGACGCCTCATTACCTAAAGTGAGTAATCAAAGAGTCCAGTTAGCAAAAAATATCACAAAAGAGGGTAAAATTCTTTTGAAAAAGAATACGTATTTGCGTTGCCGTCTCTTTAGTACTCTCATCCACCACAATAGTGTTGGAGGAATCAGCAGGGTTGGTCTTGTCCTTCTTGGAGCGCCGCTTCCTCTCAGGGGCTATGGATTTGGCCTTCTATTTTTTTTATGGCTCTTCCACCTCCCTGATAGGTGGAAGGACACCATTCGCCGTCTGGATATAGTGTCCAGAAGGTCGAAATAATTAATCAAAAGAATCATCATCATCTGCAAAGAAGAAGAAAGGATTAGAAAAATACCCACTTAATCTCGGGATGAAATTCGACGACTTTAATGCCGCACTAGCAAGCATTGCCTCCGTTATATCCTTGGATATATACGAGAATTTTCCCTTGGAATGTGCTAGGTATATGAGGTTGAGGTTGTCGAGATCATCCTCAGAATATTCGGTGAAGGATCCGTATGGGGATTTCTTAAAGTCCAGTCGACGCCTCCGAAAAAGAAAAAGTATTTACTTCTCCAATTTGAGTTAGTGGACTTAAACCAACTAACCAAGGGTTTCTTAAGATCCCAGAACCAAGGGTTCTGTCCACGGCGTCGAACATTCCAACCCTTCGACTCAAAGAAAGACGTTGAATTGAAACAGGAGTTTGAAAAAGAAACACGCCAAAGGCGTTGAATTGAAGGGTGATAGAAAGACCTAAACAAATAAAGAGAGTAGGGCCAACCCTTAGCGAAGCAAAAAATACTAATTCCTACCCACATACGTATGGCGTTTGGGGTCAGTTGAGTAGGAGCGATGTCATAATAGCGACACATCTCTATGATAGTTTCGCAAAAAAAAAGTGAAGCCCTGCCTCTATTTGACTCAAATAGATCGTGGATTCATCTTCACCTGGAAAACAGACTCGATCGTCGCCCATAGACTCAGGACAAGGGAAACGGGGTCGATCGGTATTGCTCATACCTGAGGTTTCTACCCCGCACACACAATTCTCTCGGGTAATGATATTTACCTTCGGATCAATGGAAGGAAGGAGAAAGTTAAGAGTCTTGCTAGGGGTATTGCTTGAAGAAGCCATGACTTTCTTTAACAATCGAACTTCGTATTGCGTTACTTGACAACGGGAAATGATGGCTACGCTTTCGAGAGAGAGAATCTAGAGAGAAGGCAGAGCTGAAGTGGCTAAAAGTATTCAAAATGAATGGGCCACCCCTTTTTATCGTGGACCCTTGGAGAAACGGTAATCATTGCAACTGAAGACGAAAGGTCAAGCCTGGTAGACCGTTGGATTGAAATGGAATTTGAAACGTCGTTTCTGGTGAACCGTTAGATCTCAACGGTCAAATGGATTGTTGACGTCACGTAACTGTTCCATTCAAATTCAAAGAAAACCAAAACGTGAGACAATGTAGACCGTTGCATTTCAGAGGATCACACGGATTGCTAACGTCATGAGGGGCAGATGAACTTATTCATCCTTTCAAATTCGAATTTTCCTGCCAAGAAGTTTTTGAATTCCCGCCTTCCAAAGATTTGAATCATCGCCTTATAAAGGCCCTAAAGGCTCATCGACGCCTATTAAAATTTAAGTCTCATCGACGCCTATTAAAATTTAAGTCTCATCGACGCCTATTAAAATTTAAGGCTCATCGACGCCTATTAAAATAAGAACCCAGTTGAGGCAAATTAAGGCTTATAGAAAGTCGAAACTCACGGAGGATTCTATCCAATCAGGACCAACGCTCCTGTTTGGCTCGGGGGTTTATAAGGGACGCCTTATTTAATAACCATTTATCACTGACCTTTTAAAATAAAATCATAAGTTGTTATCCACCAAAGGCGTCGCCCATAGTGCTAGAGAAGCGTTAGCTTATACAAAGGTGTCGTCTTCAGGTGTTAGTATAAGACTGCATTAAATGGGGTTCAGACAACATTAAATGGGGATCAGACATCTCTGATATTTAAAGATAAGATCCTTGTCCCATCCGAATGACAGTTTAACCTCAGTGAAAAGGCTAACCACAGTAAAAATGTTACACTATTCATCCGGTTAAGTCAATGCTATAAATACAGGCATTCATTGTAATGTATTACATTTAGAAATTTTATCACACACACATAAAAGTTTTTCAAAAGCTCAGACTGACTTAAGCTTCGGAGTGGATAAAACGGATCAACCCGAGGCTGTCTATCTGTGCAGGTCCGACCCGAGGAGTGTGACGCCTGTGTAGGAGAAAGATTTAAGAGGATCCAACAAGTTGAGTGTTTTTTCATCATCTGTTCTAATTATATTACTTAATTTTAGTGATCCAAGCTTCCGAGAATCTGTCGTGCTCGCACACGAAGCTGCAACCGAACCAGTGCTTGCATGCAGTGCAACGCCAACTGCGTCTGCTTCCTCACATATGCCCCTCGAGCCAGGGCTTGCAGCTTCACAAGGCTACGTAGCGCTTTGAACGCCCTTCTTGCCTATTCAACTCAACCAGATGATTATATTAGACACATTCTACTGTTCAAGCTAAGATAAGATAAGAACGAAAGTATATATATACCAGGTGGCCTCTGAAAGTAGCTTGGATTTTGATGGCTGCTATTTCATATTCTTTCTCTTTCAACTTGTCTCCTTCATCTTCACCTTCATCTTCACCTTCATCTTCACCTTCATCTTCACCTTCATCTTCATCTTCATCTTCATCTTCATCTTCATCTGCACTTATTATTTCATCGTTGTGTCTGGGGACGGTATACCTGTAAACAATGTCATCGTTGTTGCTGTGGTGGGATGATCTAAGAAACTTCTTCCGGATGGATTTCAACCACTTACGAGATGACGTTCTCATACTACTAGCCTTGTCATTCTTGTGAATTATGTTGTTTTCAGGTTTTATATGAAAAGAGGGAGACGTGGAGTGGAGGAAACGTTAACTTTGGAGGTATGCGCACCATGTTTACTTCAACTTCAAGTGGAGAGACAGATTTTTCTTGTGTCAGAAACTAAACAACGTGGTGCTCACCTCAGACCGTCCAACCTCACCACCCCCGATCTAACTTTAAGTTTGAAATTTCTCTTCGGGGGGCACAGACCTTTGATTTTTTAGAATATTTGCAAATTATCCCAAATAATTGTGCCAAAATCAAGTTTATAATACATTAATATTTGGTTTTGGAAAAATCGGCCCTTAATAGTTAACAATCTATCAAGTTTTAAGCTTCACCCGAATTAGGATTAATTGAACCGACCTTAATTTGAATGGGTCTCGGATTTCGATCTTCACCCAAATCAAGCCTCCACCTATGGGCGAGAGTTAGTCTGGATCAAAATTCAGACTTTAGCCCTTCGACTGGGACTTAAGTATACTTTATAGAAAGGTTTCAAAATGATTAAACTGTGATATTTTTAAAGAAATTTTTGATGAAAAATTTGATGGAAGGAAGGAACTCAATAAATTGACAAATATTAAGAACCAAACGTTTTGACACAAACTATTAGGTGAAAAATTCTATTTTTACTAAACTATTAGGAAGTATGGAGGGGTGGGCATCAATCGGTTCAGAACCCAACAGTACATAAAATGTGGTAAGGTATGGTTCTAGCCATTTGTCCGAACTCCTCCACTTTTTTGACAAATTACCGTAACACTTGTGAACCGGTTCAAAACACAATTCTAAACCGGTTCAGCTATACATTTTATTTAAATAGAAAACTAATATAAATATTCTAAATTAATAAATTAAAATACGAAATCCGATAATACATAAAAAGATCCACATAAGGATTGAATACTAAAATATTTTAAAATAAAAAATCACTTCCGAACAAAATGGTTCACTTGAAATAACAAAAAACAAATATATATATATAACTAATTTATAAAACTGTACGATTTATCACTTATGAGCCCATTGTTTTATGGTTGGACCAAACCGTTTCATATTTCATCCCAAAGACCATAGCAGTTCCAAACCGATTCAAAAGAGGTACGGTCCACATTAGATATGGTTCGGTTTGGCCATAACGATTTTTTTTCCAGCCCTATGTATTGTACCCTTTTTTTGAAATAAAATTCTGGTCATTAATGAATTATTGTCCTGCGTACAATAACTAGACACTCATGTTAAAGAATATTCAACTAAAAAATGAAGAGTAAATTCAATCTCTACAACATTCACTTTAGTTAAATATATTCAGATGAGGTGCATAAAATACATAAAAATTAAATGTAGGTAAATTTAACTTATTATAAAGTTAAATCTCAATACATGAATTTAAGATATGTGCATAGAAAATACATATATATATATATATATATATATATACTAGACTCTCGCACGCGCTACGAACGTGTACGTTGTCGTCATTTGTCTTGCGTGGTGTGTTTGGAGGACATGATCAACCCGACTCCTAGGATAGTATAAGAATTAAACACTTGATCAAAAATATTATTTAAATTGTAAAACTAAACTTAAATTACCTAATATAATGACATAAATTGAATTTTATTATAAATATTTTTATTGCTCGAGCATTCCGGAGCAAGAACACTAATAAAGAGGCTCCTAGTTGCTCGAGCAATTTGTTAAATATATTTAAAACAAAATTAATTTTATTTCATTATATTAGGTAATTTAAGTTTAGTTTTAGAATTCAAATAATATTTTTAATCAAGTGTTTAATTATTGTACTATCCTAGGAGTCGGGAGCCGGGTCGATCATGTCCTCCAAACACTACACCCAAGACAAACGACAACAACGTGCACGCGCGTAGCGCGTGCCAGAGTCTAGTATAACCATTAGGAAAATAAAATCAAGTGGATTCTAGAACTTCCATTTTAATTTATTTTAGATTGTCTATGAAATTGTTTCTAGAACTATTCATTGAGTGGATGAAAATTGACTCTTAGAGAACAATATAAATATATAAGCAATATAATTAGTAGTAAATGAAAATAGTATACAAAAATTATAAAATTATACAATTAAATAAAATTAAGATGCATATCTTCCTCTTAACTAACTATAACAAAATTGAACAATTAATTGATATAGCTAAATGAAAAGAATATAATTAAAGAAAATTACGTTGCACGTTTTCACTCACAGGCAATGTCATAGTATCTCATCTCATACCAACTATCGCTTAATGCCTGACCTCGAACTTTCGATGAGTATTCATACCGACTATTACAAATATATCATGATAACATCAACTATGGCTTAATGCTTGATCTCAAATTTTATATGAGTAATTTTCACTCGCATACCATGTCATACTATCTCATACTATGAGTATTCATACCAACCTCAAACTTTCTTTGAGTATTTTCACTCCGACAACATCCGTAGGATTTAGTGCTATGCGCTCATGCCATTTGAGATTTAAGACGTACGCTCATAAGTCAGAACTCATCAATGAATTCATTCAATATACTTTTAAGATATTTTAACACGTTCACTACCATATCTATAAAATAACGACATCAAGAAATTTCACTAATTTGCAAAAAAAAATAAATAATAATATTTGATCAATTTCTTTTTTAGTTTCTTACTTTGCATAAAATATGGGTAAGTTAAGAATTAATTATATTTTAATTTCAGATATATTTATCAAATGTTTAATTCTCATACCAACACCTCAAGCACGATACATTTATCATAATATGATCAAAAATATATATGTCAATATTTGGACAAAATTGAGTATTTTACTTCTGACATACAACCGACATTTCTTTGGGTATTTTACTCCCGACATTTGCCTTTCATTGAGTATTTTATTCCTGACATTCGACTTACCTATCTTTGAGCATTATACTCTCACATCCCGAAGATTTGAATAGGGGCGCTATTACTATCTATGATTTATGACGTACGCCTTAACCAATTGTCTCATAAGTCCGAACATGTCAGTGAAGACATTCAATATACTCTTAAGATATCTTAACAATCTCACTACCATGTCTATGAAATGACGACTATCAAAAATCTACTGTTATGTTAAGATCTTTAGATCAAAGAAATAAGAGAAAAATAGATAAAACTGAAACAGATATCTTTTCTACTTAACCTATTGTTACACCGAATGCATATATATATATATCCTTAACCTTCGGCATAACTATACTTATATCCTAACATTCTCCATACTTGATTTGCTTTTGAAAAAACTTTGAATTCCTTTGCCTCCTTGAACTCCTTTGCCTTGTTTGAACACATGAATTAGCGATTTTAGTTCTGATAATCCATTGATGCTTCTCTGACTGACCATTCTCTCTAACTATCTATCATTCAAGCCAAAGCACTAGTTTTTCTTCACACACAAATGTATCCATATCAAACAGATTAAAAAAACACAATCTTATACTCATAATTCAGTTATAGTAGAACCTTCACTTATGATATTATCATAAGCACACATCATGAATCATCCACTCAATGTTTTCTCTATAAAGACTCCTGCAGATGTATCATAGATTACACATCAAATATATCTCACACATGTACTTAACATAGCTGAACAATTTCTTTACTATTCATCACATCATCATACTAACCTAACACCAGTCTTCCTTTCTCTGCTTTATCTATCATTTTTCCGAATATTTGATTGAGAGTTTGATTTCTTATTTCTCTCTTTATATATATATATATATATTTTCACTGCAGTTATTTTACCTTGACAAAAGAGTTTTAGCTCTTATCTTACTAATACAGTTGGATGGTTTCAGCCATCATCTTTTCTTCCTCAAGAGTATGAACACAAGTATCTTGTCGTTCTCTTGTGAACATAACTCTATTTTTGGAATCAAACTGTACCATATGTCAAGTCAGTGATCTTGATATATCTTGAAGTGCAGAGAAGAGGACGAACAAGTATAAATGGCAATATAAATGATGAGAAAACTCAAAGAAAAGCAGTTACATACCAGTACAGGATAAAGAAAAGTCAATGGAACTCACTGATGCATAATAAGGAGGATTTATGGAAAATAGAGTAATGACAACAAATGTAATGCTCATCTAGATGACATCAATGATCATGAACTATTAACTGCATAATGAAATAATCATGATGCCTTAAATCTGATTGAATAAGATCATTCAATGGAATAGAACAAGGCACTTTTAAGACTACAAACGATACCAGCTGCTGAAAGGACATATCAAGTCATAGATATATACAAGAATTACCTGAACCTATTCATGTGCTCAATGCAGAGGTGAAGACAACTCCTGAAGTTCTTGAACCGAAAACACACCAAGCTTCTTTCTCCATGGAACAAATGTCTTTTATGTTAATGGTTTCGTTAACACATCAGCCACATTCTCATTAGCTGGAACAAAGTTGACTATGAGTTCCCCAGATTGAACTTTTTCTTGGATGAAGAACAAATCAATCTCCACATGCTTCATCTTTGAATGATGAACCGGATTTTCTGACAATGCTACAACACTGGTATTATCACTCCATATCACCGGAGGAGATGGCAGAGTCCAACCTATTTCCAGAAGAAGAGACTTCACCCACAGGATTTCACACACAGAATTAGCAATCACACGGAATTCGGCTTCAGCACTGGACCTAGAAACCACTGACTGCTTCTTGGAGCTTCAGATGATGGGGTTGCCATTGAGAAGAAGATAGTGGCCAGAGATGGACTTCCTGTCAAGAACGACACCTCCCCAATCAGCATCAGCAAAAGAAACCAGTGACACATCAGTAGAGAAACAAGGAGCTGAGCGAAACAACAAACCATGATCCAGTGTGCCTTTCAAATATCGAATGACATGAATAACAGCAGACCAATGACTAGAGCACGGTGCCTGCATATACTGACTTAACTTGTTGACAGCAAAGTTAATGTCAGGCCTGGTGATACATATATGTTGCAATGCACCTATAGTACTTCTATAGAGAGACTCATCATGAAACAATTCAGTACACTGATCCATACCTGAGAGAGTGATGCACGTACCTGTCATAGGGATAGGAAAAACATTTGCATCAGACAAACCAACCTTAGATATCAGCTTCTGAATATACTTATTTTGATTAAGAAGCAAATAGTATTCTCCAGTGGAAACTTCCATTCCTAAAAAATAATTGAGATTCCTCAGATCTTTTAGCTTGAAGTGATCATTGATGGAACAGATAACTTGTTCAACCATTAAAGAGGATGAACCTGTGATGACAATATCATCTACATAAACAATTAACAAAAAAAAAACATGATCAGATTTCTTAATGAACAAACAACTATCAGCAATAGAAACATGAAAGCAAAGAGACTGAATAAGATATGATTTCAATTTTTCAAACCAGGCACGCGGAGCCTGCTTCAAACCATATAGGGCTTTCTGTAACTTGCAAACCAAAATAGCATAACTAGATGACGAAGGCTGCTCAAAACCAGGCGATTGCACCATGTAAACCTCCTCGGTCAGATCTCCATGAAGAAATGCATTATTGATGTCCACCTGCCATAAGCACCACTTATGAGTTAGCGCAATAGACAATAGAATCCGAACAGTTGCAGCCTTCACAACAGGACTGAAAGTATCCTGAAAATCAAATCCAGCCTTCTGGGAAAAAACTTTAGCAACTAGCCGAGCCTTGTGCCTAGCTATGCTTCCATCTGCATGTCTTTTAATTTTGAACAACCACTTACACCCAATGGAAATCCTTCCAGCAGGCAGAGAAACCACAGACCATGTTTTATTATCTAGCAAGGCACTCATCTCATCATGAACAGCATTGGCCCACTGTGGAGAAAGCAAGGCTTCATGAATGGACAGAGGTTCTCTAGAAGATAAATCCTCAGTAGAAACACAAGTAGACGTAAGAGCTTGTAAAGATGCCTTGGATCGTGTCATCATTGGATGAGTACTCAATACAGGAGCAGATGATTGAGCCTTTAACAAAGAACCAGATGCAAGTGGATTTGGCATCAAAGTTGGTAATGATTCTAACTGAGATACAGGGAATAAGGAGTCATGATCAGGAACATACCGCACAGACGCAGGTGCAGAGGAAAAAGTGTCCACACACTGAGGTGGAGGTGGAGAACAAGCAGATGAAAAGGGGGATACCACCGATCGAAAAGGAGCGGAGTCATGGGATGTTGGAATATCATGAGAAACTGCAGAAGACCCGTCAGACTGAAATATAGAATCAATAGGAATAAAAAAAAGGTTTTGAAGCTGGAACAGATTTAGGAGAAAGA
Organism: Chamaenerion angustifolium; assembly: GCA_946814005.1. Lineage (NCBI taxonomy): Eukaryota > Viridiplantae > Streptophyta > Magnoliopsida > Myrtales > Onagraceae > Chamaenerion > Chamaenerion angustifolium. Next base: position 17,035,828 of record OX328273.1, on the reverse strand, counting down.
GAACCAAAGAACTCACCATGAGGATCAGCAAAAGGAAATGTCATTTCATGAAAAATAACATTTCTAGAGACATAGATCCTACCAGACGATGAGAGACATTTATACCCATGATGCTTAGAGCAATATCCCAGAAAAACACAAGCCTCAAAACGAAAAGAAAATTTGTGATTCTTAAACGGTCTGAGATGAGGAAAACATAATGAACCAAAGACACGAAGAAAAGAGTAATCAGGTTTAGTTTTAAATAAAACCCCATGGGGAGAAAGATTACCAATAGAAGATGAAGGTAGACGATTAATCAGAAAGACAGCCGTGAAGAAAGCATCTGTCCAGTAATGAAGAGGAACAGATGACTGAGCAAGAAGAGTCAGGCCAAGCTCCACAATATGACGATGCTTTCGTTCCACCATACCATTCTGTTGACTGGTGTAGGGAGAGGTGACACGATGCATAATTCCATGTTGAGCAACATAAGAGGACAATAACTGAAACTCCCCACCACCATCAGACTGAACATCTTTCAGAGAACAACCAAGCTGCTTCTCGGCCAGTACATGGAACTCTTGAAACGCCTGAGCAGCATCACTCTTCTTGCCTAAAAGGTAAATCCACGTATACTTACTGTAAGCATCAACCACACTATGATAATAGTTAGAATTGCTGGATGTGTAGGGAGAGGGTCCCCAAACATCAATCTGAACCAGTTCAAGAGGAGCATTATATTGAGTTTTAGACGACAAATGAGGTTGATGTTTACTTTTACCTATAGCACAAGCCGAACATTCAGAAAAAAATATGTTTAACAGGAAGATCATGAAGACGCAAAATATTTGTCAAAATGGAATTCGAAGGATGTCCAAGTCTCATGTGCCACAACTGAGATGAACCTTTGGGACTTAAGGATGCAACAAAACATTTAAAAGAAGAAGAAAGATCATCATTCATCAGATCACTATCAACATTCACACAATCAGAATTAGTTGTAGGTCCAACATATAAAGAATCATTATCAACCAAAATATTTTTATTGATTAAATTTTGTGAGGATGTAGCCCCACTTGGAGCAACATTTAGAGTAGAATTCAATTGACCAGGCACTGCAACATTATTATTAATAGAAGGACTACTAAACTGAACCGAATTGACAGATCTAAAAGTTGACAGATCAAGTTGATAGAAGCAATCACACTCAAATCCGCGAAGAAGCACTCTGTGCGACATGGAATCTCTAACCAAACAATGCGACGCATGAAACTCAAAGTAGACGTCATTGTCCTTGGCAAACTGAAAAACAGAGAGGAGATTATCATTAACACTGGGAGTATATAACATATTATTTAACATAAGATGCTTAGACTGAGTAGGAATCATGGAAGATCCAATCGCAGAAATACGTAAAGATGAGCCATTCCCTACCAGTACCTTACCTGGACCTGTGTACCAAGATGTCACCTATGGAACAGGATGAGCATTGGTAAGATGGTTTGTCGCTCCAGAGTCAGGATACCAGTTTGCATCAGTATGAACTACAGGAGTAACACATGCAAGAATTGCTTGCGGCGAGGGCAATATGTTGGGTTGACCACTTGATGAGTTGGTTGAGACCATAGGAGAAAAGGCATACAAACCTGATGGCAGGTAATGACCATAGGCAGCTGGTGTATGCGTATGATAAGGAGGAGGACAAACCATAGGGGGTGCAGCCGAAGGCATGTGTGGATGAATAACCGGAGCATGATGTGCAACACCAGGACATGGGGCGATCTGTGGAACTAATTGGTGCGGATATGCAGAGGCTAGAGACGGTTGATATGCAGCAACATGACTTTGATATGGAGAGGCATCATCCACTGAATCATCCCATTGAGCATATGACATGTTTGCAGAAGGTGTGGAAGAGGATGAATGAGCACGATCGGTGACTCCAGTAAAGTGCACGTTGAATCGTTGATAACATCTATGAACTAGATGTCCAAATTTCCCACACAATTGACATTGTGTTCTGTTTCCTCCATATCCCCTGCCACGTCCTCTGCCAGAATTACCTTGCTGATGTTAGGCTCCTGAACTAGAGTGTTGATGTCCTTGATGTTGCGATCGTACCTGATGCGAAGTATTTCCCTCACCAGTGACAGGAGAAGCATTAACAGAGTGCATAGAATCATAAGTTTTTGGACCAGTAGTGTGATTTACCGCAACATTCGCCGTAACAACCGAATCAAAGATCATATCAGACTGCCTAGCTTCGGCATCTAATAGAACCGAGCTCATAGATGCTATATCATAAGGATTTCTACTTGCATGTATTACAGAAATCACATTATCGAACTGACCTTTCACACAATTAAGAATGATCGAAATCTGCTGCATCTCCTCAATTGGATGTCCACAGCTGGCGAGACTATCACAAGTAGTCTGAATGTCGGTTAGGTAATCACGCATGGACTGATGAAGTAGCTTCCAGGCTTTCAGGCGATCATATAAATGCATAATCTGAGTGGTTGATGAAGACGAAAAATCCCTGTGCAGTTTTTGCCAAATATATGATGCATTCATACAACCAATTAGACCTCGACTAACCTGAGGAGATACAGACACCAACATCCAAGACGCTAACAAACTGTCGAGCTGCATCGATTTTCCATACGCTGGATTGGCTTGATCATGACCATTGTTGTCACGAACAAATTGTGGAACATCCACGGTTCCAAGTAGATATGCTTCAAGATTATATCCACGCACCGCGAGCAGAACATGTTGCTTCCAGGACTGAAAATTTTCTTCTCCAAGCAATTGTACAACCTTCTTGTTTGCAAACGGTGGAGTAGCGTCTTCCATGGATGACCGCAAGGAAGACGGCGCGGCGTAGGGTTGTGACGACCTATGGTTGATGCGGCCTAGGGTTGCGGCGGCACAGAAACAACCTTGCTCTGATACCATGTTAAGATCTTTAGATCAAAGACATATGAGAAAAATAGATAAACTGAAATAGATATCTTTTCTACTTAACCTATTGTTACACCGAATGCATATATATATATATCCTAAAACTAGCCGTTGGTAACTTCCTATCTATATATATATATATATCCTTAAACTTTGACTATATATATATATATATCCTTAACCTTCGGCATAACTATACTTATATCCTAACATGTGACAACATCAATAAATTATCAGTAAAATTTGCCCAAAAAATACAATTATATATTTCATTAACTTCTTCATTATTTTTTATTTAGATATTTTCAAAGTTATTGTTTACTTTAATATTTCCAGAGTTCATAAAGTAGGGTTAGTGTAGTATATTCATATTTTTATTTTAGATATATTTCGAACGTAGGATTAAGTACAGAAATACTCATAGAATCTAAATTTTATCAATCTTAAAAATATTTTGTAAAGATAATAAATAATAATGGGTTAAATACCAAGTAGCTACCTGAACTTTGGACGTTTTGCAGCGACCTACCTGAACTTTGAAAATTCAAAACGGGTTACCTCAACTTTGACGAAAGTGCAAATAGCTACCTCCGTCCAATTTCCAACGACTTTCCAACGACAGTTGACGGGAAATTGGACAGATGTAGCTATTTGCACCTTCTTCAAAGTTGAGGTAGTCCATTTTGAATTTTCAAAGTTCGGGTAGCCCGTTGCAAAACGTCTAAAGTTCATGTAGCTACATTGTATTTAACCCAATAATAAATCCTGAAAGTTAATATTGATTTTCGTATTTCAGTAATCCGCAAAATATTATTTCAACACATCATCGGGGTTAATTTAATTTTGTACTAAAATAGATTTTATATTTTTTTCTCGACATATAATACCTAAATTTTGGATGATATTAGTTTGGAGTAATAACATATTAACAACTTTTGGCAAAAAAAAAAATAACGAAGAAAGATATTGTACTATTTTATTAAAATAACTTTGTCAAAGTATTGGAATCATCCATGCATTAATATTAATAATACTAAAAAAATCTATAAGTTATTTTTTAACATTTTAATAATCTCAGTATTTGAAAATACTCTATAATACATAATTATCATTATAAAAAATGTATACATTAATCAAATATCTCCTTTCAATTTGGTTTTAAGTTTTCAAATTTCATTATTTTTTTTGTATTTATTGTTTCACGTGATAGATTATGTATGTTAACATATAAATATAAATCAATATTAATCTATTTTAATTTCGTTTGAATTATTTAATTTTATATATGAAATGTATTTTTATAATGACAGTGCTCACAATTCAAAATATCTATAATTTCTTGGGAAGAAGAGAGAATTATTTGAAGAAACAAAATCTATATAATTGTAGAAACATTAAAAGTCACAATTACCAAACAAATATGACGACTTGTGAACATAATATACAAATATCATTATTATGTAAAATTGTAAAGTTATATAAAATAATAGATATAATAATTAAATAAATAAATCAAATAATGAATGAATGAGATTTTTTTTTCCACTCTAATTTAAATTCAAACTTGATTATATTGTAGATCTTAATTATTTATTGCTTCAAATAATAGATAATGCATATTTGACATTGTTAATTAAATCTAAATTCGCTTAGTTGTAGATGAAGTTATAAATTTAATAAATCATCTAAGTTTTTAGATTCACTGTTATCTTAACGTTGGATAAAGTGAAAATATAATTTCATTTGTTAGCTAGATATAAAAAAAATAGTGCATGATAAATGATGAATAGATAGTGATAGAGAAATATATAATTATCATCTTGTAAAATTTATAATGTTACATACGTGTGAAGCTGATTAATATGTGTGTATTTAATGTATAAGGTCATATCTTCGAGTCTTCGTGCAAATAGTTTTTTTATAAGTTTTTGAGAAGAAATTTGAATGACAAAAAATATAGGGATATTGATATAGAAAAATACAATTATCATCTTGTTGAGTTTGTAATGTTGCATACGTGTGTAGTTTGTTAATACGTGTGTCTTTAAGTTATAAGGTCATACAAATGTTCGAGTCTCTGTACAAATATTGTTTAGAACATTTTGAGAAGACAGTTAAATGACCAAAATAGTCATAATAATATAAGAGAAAAGTATGAAAAAGATGTAAGATGTTTGACCAAAGTGGTAAAAGCGGCACAATGTTTGTTTTTAATGCAATATGTTTGGTCTTATTGGTTTTTGATGAATTCTGTTTGTGTCCGTTAAATTTTTTTGTTAACACACCAAATGTCGTGCACGTGATTTTTTTTGCTGTGAAATTCCTCAAATACCCCTATCTTCTTCACTGCTATTATATTATTAACACCATATCATTATCACCGTCAACAATCCCCACCGAACCAACTAATTCCTCACTCCGAACCTCCATAAAAGGTAATCCACGTAGGCTTGGACACCCTTAATTACCGTCCTTCTGCCATGTTCCCGATGAAGAATCCAAAGCTAAAATTGCAACCCCAATATGCAATTAGAAAATATAAAATTAATTTAATTATTGTTGAACCATGTGATAAGTAGTCATAAGCGGATAATAATTTGTTAACACATTCCTATAATAATAAGTTCACAAAGTGACGTGATGAATTCATAGCATAATTTATTTAGATTTGTTTTTATATTTTAAAAAAAATTTTAACTACGTAATTTTTATTATTTAAAATTATTTTTTCCCTCGTACATATATATATATATATATATGGTTGTTACGGTTTTTTCTTAGATTTATAACATTTCGTTAATAATATTTTTTAACAACTTGTATTAATTATATTTAACAGAAACAATTAATTATCAACTAATCATCTGTTAATAGCATGCAGCGTTTAGTAAATAGTAATGCTAATGTCATTACGTCTTCTCTGAGAATCCCCCAATTCTTCTTCTCCAAGTCACATCTCCCAAACCTTACTTAGCTCATCGTGTAGAAGCGAAGCTCTCCTACTACTTTCCCTTCCCCCATTAAACCTTTCACGCCTCCATTTCATAGATGTTTGACACTTGTGATTTACGGATAAAGCAGCTTACCTCGCCTCTCTTTCTCGTACTATAAGACATAGTTGTCGTTCCTTTTACACTCACCACCTTTACCTCACCCATGGCGGACATGTGTCTGCTGCTATCATCCGTCATTCATCGTAATCTATTGCCTCCACTTCTGCAACCTCAGTCCTGTCGCGATTCTCGATCCTAGCGATTTCATGGCGCTTATATCGATTCGTAAGTCGCTGCAGGACTTGCTGGGATTGAACTTCTTCTTGTCGTGGGACTTCACCTCCAACCCCTGCTACTTCGCGGGAGTTTAATGTTCCGTCGAGAAGGTGGTTTCACTTAACCTCGACGACCTGAGGGCGGATTCTCCTGGGCTAATTGGTCGAATCAGTTCAACAATAGGGAAGTTGTCAACGTTGTCGGAGCTCACCGTTGTGTCGTAGGAGGAGGGCGATAGGACGAGGGTAGTTTCAGTATTTTCATTTTTTTTACGTTAAAAAACAAGAGCACTTGAGTTGCACACTTCCAATTTAAACGGATAAATTGAAGGAAAAACAACGTTTCTTCAATAACCAATAGAATGAAACATAATGCATCAAAAACCCGCGGTCCAAAACAAATTACATCAGTTACCAATTTTGTCAAACATGTTATATCTTTTTCATAATTTTCCCTAAATATAAACTAATTAGATTATTAAAGGGTATTTGTTTCATTTTACTAACAGCGATTATAAAAACCATTTCTGCCTTAATAATGTAGTTAAAACATAAACCATTTAAGGCTCCCGGTTGCTCGAGCAATTTCTTAAAAATATTTAAAACAAAATTAATTTTATTTCATTATATTAGGTCATGTAAGTTTAGTTTTACAATTCAAATATTATTTTTAATCAAGTATTTAATTCTTGTACTATCCTAGGAGTTGGGTCGATCATGTCCTCCTAACACTTCACGTAAGACAAACGACGACAACGTGCACATGTGTAGCGCGTACCGGAGTCTAGTATATTATTAAGGGAGAGATGGTATAGAACTTCCATTTTAATTTTATTTAGATTGAATATAAGTTTTTTTTCTATAACTATTCATTGAGTGGATAAAAATTGACTCTTGGATTGTATATAAGCAATATGATTAGTAGTAAATGAAAATAGTATACTCAAATTATACAATTAAAGAAAATTAAGTTGTATATCTTCCTCCTAACTAAGTATAACAAAATTGAACAGATAATTTATATAGCTAAACGAAAAGATTATAATTAAAGAAAATTACGATGCACTTTTTCGTCTTTACTATAACAAACTTAAACAGTTAATTGATAAACCTACCAAACTCTTTTGTAGACTCCATTCGAGTATATATATTGATAATTCTTTTGAAATCTCATTTGTTAACCAAAACCTTTGTTGGTGACTACGTATAATATTTTTGTTACTATGCGTGAGAAAGTAACATGTAATTTTATTTGTTACTAAGAATACGATCAAACAAATATATATATATATTTGATAAAGTTGACCTTGCACAATGTTTATAGTCACATCTAGTCAGACTATGAGTATTTTCACTCACATACCATGTCATACTATCTCATCTCATATCAACTATCGCTTAATGCCCGACCTCAAACTTTCAATGAATATTCATACAGACTATTACAACGACTATTACAAATCTACCATGATAACATCAACTATCACTTAATGCTAGATCTCAAACTTTCTTTGATTAATTTTCACTCACATACCATGTCATACGATCTCATACCAACTATCGTTAATGTCCGACCTCGAACTTTCTATGAGTATTCATACCAACCTCAAACTTTCTATGAGTATTTTCACCCACACAACATCCCTAGGATTGGGTCATATGCGCTCATACCATTTTAGATTTAAGACGTACGCTCATAAGTCATAACTCGTCAATAAATGCATTCAATATACTCTTAAGGTATCTTAACATGCTCACTACCATGTATATAAAACAACGACTATTACAAACCTATCATACAACATCAAGAAATTCCCACTAATTTGCACAAAAAAAATAATATTTATATTTGATCAATTTTTTCCTTATTTGTTTACTTTAATATTTCGAGAGTTCATAAATTATGGGTAGGTTAAGTACTATTTATATTTTAATTTGAGATATGTTTATCAAATGTTTAATTCTCATACCAACACCTCAAACACAATAAATATTTCTCATATTTATTTCTAAGAATATGATTAAAAAAATGTTGATATTTAGACAAAATTGGCATTGCACCTTGTTTATAGTCAAGAGGCAAAAATTTGGGCACTCTCACACCATCGTCATTTCTTTGAGTAATCTACTTCCCACATATTTTACTTCCCACATCTGATTGACCATTCTTTGGGTATTCAATATTTTACGCCCGACATCCGACCGATCTTTCTTTGAGTATTTTACTCTCGACATCTAACCTTTCTTTGAGTATTATACTCCCGACATCTGAGGATATGAACATGGGTGATGTTACTATCTATGATTTAAGACACATGCATTAACCGACTGTGTCATAAGTTCGAAAATGTCAGTGAAAACATTCAATATACTCTTAAGATATCTTAACAATCTCACTACCATGTTTATGAAACGACGACTATCAAAAATCTAATGTGACAACATCAAGAAATTACCAATAAAATTTGCACCAAAAAATAAAATTAGATATTTGATTAACTTCTTCCTAATTTTTTTACTATAATATATTCAGAATTCATAAAGTAGGGTTGAGAGTTAAGTATATTCGTATTTTAATTTTAGCTATATTTGGAATGTAGGATTAAGAAAATAAATACTCATAGAATCTAACTTTGACCAATCCTAAAAATATTTTGTAAAGATAAAAAATAATAAACCGTGAAGATTAATATTGATTTTTATATTTCACTAATTCGTAAAATATTATTTCAATGCATCACCTGAATTATTTTAATTTTGTAGTAAAATATTTTTGTTACATTTTTCTCCACATATAATACCTAAATTTTGGATGATGTTAGTTTAGAGTAGTAATATATTAACAACTTTTGGCAGTTGGAATCATCTATGCATTAATATTGATAATACTAAAATAATCTATTTTAACTGTTTAATAATCTCATTATTTGAAAATACTTTATAATACATAATTATCATTATAAAAAATGTATATATTAATCAAATATATCCTTTCAATTTGGTTTTAATTTTTCAAATTTGATTAATTTTATTGTATTTATTGTGTCACGCGATAGATTATGTATCTTCAACATATAAATAGAAAGAATGCTTAAATGGCGCTCACAATTCTATAAATAGCGCTCACAATTCAAAAAAAAATAACTTCTTGGAAAGAAAAGAGAATATTTTCAAGAAACAAATTCTATATAATTGTAGAAACATTAAAAAGACACAATTACCAAGAATAATATGACGACTTGAGAACATAATATACAATTATCATTATTATGTAAAATTGTAAAGTTATATCAAATAAAATATATAATAATTAAATTAAATTAATTATAAAAATTGTATAAATAATAAATGGGATTTCTTCTTCCACTCTAATTTAAATTTTAAACTTGATTATATTGTACATATTAATTATTTATTGCTTCAAATAATAGATAATGCATATTTAACATATTAATTCAATCTAAATTCTCTCAGTTGTAAATGATATTATAACTTTTATAAATGATCTAAGTCTTTAGATTCACTGTTATCTTAATGTTCGATAAAGTTAAAATATATATAAATATAAATGGTGCATGAGAAATGATGGAAGGATAGTGATAGAGAAATATATAATTATCATCTTGTAAAATTTGTAATGTTACATGCGTGTGAAGTTGGTTAATATGTATGTCTTTAATGTATAAGGTCATATGTTTGAGTCTTCGTACACATAATTGTTTTTATAAGTTTTTTAAAAGATATTTGGATGACCAAAATAGTCATGATAAACCTAATTTAATTGGATTATTAAGGAGAATTTGTGTAAATTTATAGGTGAAAGTTACAAAAATCATCTATCCCTTAATAATATAGGTATATAATATAATATAGATATAAATATAAAAAAACTGGTGCATAAGATATGGTTTTAATTAAATTGGGTCTGGGACGGTCCTATTCGGGCATTTGGGGGAAAAGTATGAGAGCGAGACCGACCTTGAAGAAAAACTCGCTCGGTTTCGGTCCCAGTGGGATCGGTTTTGTCGGGTATTCGGTTCAGCCAGTCGTTTTTGCTCACCTCTAATATCTTGGATCAAGAGTTGAAGTTCATGCACCTAGGGCAACACATGCATGGACTCCACCATCTTGAAATTTTAAGAAATCGCTCTACCACAAACCCTTGTTTGTTTGTCTCATCATGCTTGTCGCTCTAGTTTATTTTACTATTGTTTTAAGGTATTTATAAGTTGTTTTATTGTAGCAATTGAATATATTTACTTTGTTTTTATTGAACTGTTATTTATTTATTTTGTTACTTTCAGGTGTCCAATTATAGTAGATACATTTTTAACTTTAGAAGTAACCGAAAGTAATAAAAAATGTATGAGGTACTTATTTGTAAAAACGTAATTTTTGAGGCATCTAAATGACTTTTTACCCTCCTTACATATTGTTGGCAAAATTTGCACTTTATTTGCAAATTGTTAGCTAATTATTTTATTTCGTAATAAATTATGAGTTAAACTTTAACTAGGAGCAATTTGCAATCTCCGTACATTTTAATGGAAAAATCTTAAGAAAATAAATTATTATTTTTAATATACTTAAACGTTATATAAAATAATATATATTATAAAACGATTACAATAAATTAATGGCCACAAATATCAAAAGAACAATTCTAAAAATATTTATATAATTTAAAAAAGTATAAAATTATTTTTGGAAATCAAATAAAGAATGAAATAAAAGGTATTTACATTGAAAATGAGTCAATATGGTTCCAAATCGGTGGCTCTCCGAAGGTGTAGTCCACGCGCACACCTCTCTGTCCTTGCACAGGAATCTGCAGCTTCGGCCTAGGTTTCACCCCGTGATAGACATTTCGATTCGCTTCCTTCCAATTGGTGGTTTTCGTTGCATTTAATTACAACAGGACAAAGGAATCGAACAACCGCATCTGGAAGGAATCAATGCAGCTTGTGATTGGACGTTTTGATGCAGTAGATAACATGAAGAAGTAGGGCAAACCGAAGCTAAACCTCAACGGTAAATAGCGGTTCTTTTGCAGTGGGAGAGGGATTTAGACATTGACAACCGCCGCCCAAGCTTGACCACCTAGGTGGCCACACCACCAGGGAGGTCGCCGACCACCACCACTTACCGCAGAAGAAGAAGGGGTGAACCAGAGCAACCCAGGCCCAGAACTGGCGGAGTCGTTTGGCAGCGGCAAAGGTAATACGACAGTACCAGCTGCTGCCCAAACGTTCCCACCGTGGTGGCCACACTACCAAGGAGGAGGCCGACCACCACCTGCTGCAGACGGTAGATAGCTTGGGGCCACAATCCACGACCACTCATCGCAGAATCGTGAAACGGGCAGACCTCGCAGCACGACCCGACTACCTAACCACCATTACCTGTGTTTTCTATGTGTTTACCTTGTTCTTGCAGGAGATGCCAGCTGCGGTGAAGACGCGGACCCCACCCCATCCACGAGATGCAACTAAGTTCCGGCTCCAGCAGCATGAATAGACCTAGCAAGCCCGCAGTATACCTAGACTCGAACGAGAAGGTGCAGAGCGAGACTTGGTATGTAGGCAAAGTCATGTCCCAAAAACCGACGAAATTGAACATGATCAATGGGGTACTCCGGTCGGCGTGGGCTAGATATGGCCATGTCGCAATTTCGGAAGCGGAGGCGGGAATACTTTTGTTCGATTTGGAAATACAGGAAGATGCTGATCAGATCTTAGACCGCTCTCCATGGGAGATCAATGGTCACATACTGAACATAAAAAGATGAGATCCGAGTGTGGGCTTAAAGGAGATTGAGTTTAACAAGGTAACCTTCTGGACTCAAGTACATGACATAGGGCTTGAGAAACTTAGTGATGTCAATTCCTGGAAGATAGGGAATATGATAGGAAACTGTCTGGAAATTGAGAAGCATGTTGGGAGAATCTGTAAGAGTTATATAAGGATCCGAGTAGAAGTTAATGGGGTCGTACCACTGATGGCGGGATTCTGGTGGAAAAATTCCCAAGGATTGGATAAATGGGCATCGATAAAATATGAACGTTTGTCTGATTATTGCTATGGGTGTGGCACATTATGTCACACGACCTAATCATGCAAAGCGGAGATACAAATGGCGGAATATGGCCAAAGTATACCAATGTATAGACCGTGGCTCGTTGGGGTAAGGCCAAAACAGGCCACGATAAGACAACATGGGGGACGAGAGGAGGGGAAAGGATCGAACCAAGGGACGGGTCCTAGAAAATTGTGGTTTGATATAATGGTCGAGGTGACGGGAAGGAACACGGATAAAACACAATACCAAATTCGAAGGGGGGCACATAATGATGATGGTGGGAGGGAGGAGGTCCCACCCACAAACCAACTGAATGAACATACGGAACAATATCATATGGAGACCAACCTAGCCCCCGGCCTAGGGGAGCTAAATAGCCAAGGAACCAGACCGACCAGGACTGAGCCAAACGAACCACCACACTCAAAATCCCTAATCATCCACCTCACCCAACACCAAGCCGACCGACCCACACCACCCAAGCCAATGCCAATCCAAATACCTGAGTGGATCCCACCTCAACCGAGTTGAACCTACCCCCGCCCCATACCAAGCCAAACCCAACCACATCAAGCCGAGCATGCCCGAGACAAGAAACTCCTCCAACTACCCTAACCCTTTATCACCTACCTACCCGACAATCCGATCAATATAGACCCGACCGAGAATACCACCACCCTCCAAACATACATTGTAGAGAACCCACCTGATACACCACCACCATGCCACTAACATCCCCCCAACCGCTGAACCATAACCCCACATACGACTTGAGCACATACCTAGACAAGATGACCTTAGAGAAATATGGGGAAGAGATGGAAGACCAACCGGGGACGAAAAGAATAAGGAGACAGGAGGAAGAGATCGACTGCCCGGGACCGAAAATAGGGAAGAGCCCTATGAGAACGTTGACCAAGATAAACCTGAACCGCAAGAAGAGACCGGAAAAAGAAAATGGGGTTTAATCGGACATGAATAATCATATGAGCTGAACAAAGGTTCTGGTGGCTGTCCCGAAACAGCCACGGGTGCCCAATGAATGTGATCTCTTGGAATTGTCAGGGTTTGGGGTCGGCCCTGACAGTTCAACACCTACACGACCTCAACAAAAGGTATCGCTCAAGCATCATATTCTAAATGGAAAGGATACCTACTGTGAACGGATACGGACACGAATGGGGATGGATAATATGTACTATGTGAGCCTGAATGGGGCATCAGGAGGATTAGCATTATGGTGGTCATTGGAAACTAAGGTCTCAATAACATATGTCGATCCGAACATCATTGACTGCGAGGCACAATTAGCAAGACAGGCCAAAACAATGCATGTCACATGGGTATATGGTAGCACAGAGACACACGAACGTACCCAAAACTGGAACCTCCTACGAACAATAGGGAGGGGCCGAAGCGGTAGCTGGATGGTGCTTGGTGATTTCAATGGCATTTTCCACCAACATGAGAAGCAAGGTGGGAGGAGAAAGTCACAAAGACAAATGGATGAGTTTCAGCAAATGATTGAGGACATCAATATGAAGGATTTGGGTGCGCATGGTAACCCCCATACATGGTGTAATAATCGAAGTGGCCCTGACCGAATAAGCGAGCGAATTGATCAGGTCCTAACAAATGCGGTGTGGACAATGAAACATCCACAAGGGAGATGCATTAATAAACTAGCCATTGGGTCGGACCATGCACCATTGGTGGTCCAACTCAAACAACCGAAAAGAAGGGTAAGGAGAATGTTCAAATTTGAGGCAATATGGTTAAAGATCCCGCATGTAAAGAGGTGATAAAGGAGGCATGGGAGAGACCAACAACACGGAGGGAAACACAGGGGGTCTACACAAAGTTGAATAAATGTCGCATGCGCCTCACGACATGGAGTAAGACAAATTTTGGGAACAATATGAGAGAGGTAGCAAGCATAAAGGCAACCCTAAGAAATTTTTACCAAGGGGTGATGGATGAAGAGGCGATACGGGAGGAAAGGAGACTAAAGGGGTCAAATCCCTTTGGACAAGAGAGGAAACATTTTGGAAACAACGGTCGAGGATTAAATGGCTAAGGGATGGGGAAAGAAACACTGCCTTCTTCCACCAAACAACAATAGTCAGGCGAAGGCGAAATCAAATATACTGTTTGAGGGGAATGAATGGGGAGTGGATCGAGAACGAGGGGAGGATAGCTGATGAGCTATATCGATACTTCGGGACATGTTTACCTTAGAGAAAATTGAACTGGGTGATGAGTTCCTTCGATACATACCAAACCAAGTGAGAGCCGAGATGAATGAAAATCTAACAAAGGAGGTAACAGACTTAGAAATCCACGCGGCAACATACCATTTGGGAGGATCACGGGTGCCGGGTCCGGATGGGTTTCCGGGTCCGTTTTACCAAAGGAACTGGAACATCGTGGGGGCGGATGTCATCACTGCGATCAAGCCTTTCTTCAGAACACGTATCATCCTAAACACTTTCAATAATACTGATATTGTACTTATTCCAAAAGTGCAAAACCCGACAAAACCCACTGATTTTTGGCCTATAAGCTGTTGTAACTTCATGTATAAGATTATCTCGAAAGTGTTGGTGAACCGATTGAAAATATATCTATCAGAGCTTATCACTCCTTTCCAGAGTGCATTTGTATCAGGTAGACACATTCAGGACAACATCATGGTAGCACGTGAAGTGTTCTATCACCTACAAATGGGCCGAAATGGGAACAAGGTGGAATGTGCTCTAAAAATCGACATGCAAAAGGCGTATGACATAATAGAATGAGACTTCCTACTGGACACACTAAGGAGTAGAGGTTTCGAAGAAAAGTGGGTGGGATGGATAAAGACTTGCAAACAACTACCACATACCAAGTGGTGGTTAACGGGCCACGAACCGAACGAATATGCCCAACACGAGGTATCCGCCAAGGTTACCCACTATCACCTTCTCTGTTTATAATACTTGCGGATATGCTATCTAGGAGGATTATTGAGATAAGGGGAATAACACTAAGGAGACAGTGCCCGGAACTACATCACCTATTCTTTGCAAATGACTCGCTCTTTTTTATCAGTGGCTCAATCGAGAATGCCGAACAAGTTAGGAAGATTCTGGATAACTATAGCTAGGTCTCGGGACAACGGATAAACAGGGAGAAGTCGACCCTTTATTTCAATCAAGGGGCGGGGCATACCGAACGGAGCGAATTTGAGGCGACCCTTAACATACACAGCATGAACAATCCGAGCAAGTACTTAGGATTACCATCGATAAGGGGACGCTCAAAGAAGGAGGCCTTGGAATCCCTAAAAACAAAGGTCAAGAACAAGCTCCAAGGGTGGAGACCGAAGACACTAAACCAAGCGGGGAAGGAAGTCCTCATGAAGGCCATCATTACCGTTATACCAACGTATGTGATGAGTGTATTCCGGTTACCAAAAACATGGTGCTCGGAAATAGATGCTCTCATTGCGGACTTTTGGTGGGGACAAACCGTGGAGGGTAAGAAAACTCATTGCCGCAGATGGGAGATCCTAACAAAGGCAAAGGACATGGGGGCCTAGGATTTCGTGAGCTACAAAGTTTCAATATGGCGCTACTCACGAAGATGGCGGGTCGCATAGTGACTGAACCGACCAGCCTATGTGCGCAGGTCTTTAAGGGACTATACTTCCCAAGGTACTCTCTCCTAGAGGCGAAAAAAGGAGGTCAGGCCTCGTGAGGGTGGAGTAGTATTTTGCACGGCCGGGACGTGATGAAGCAAGAGGGTGTATGGTTGATCGGAACAGGGGGAAATGTCCGAGTTTTTGGTGATCCATGGATCTACACAAAGGAGGATAAGGAGGTGGATACCGAAAATAGGGTGGAGAACAGAGAGGACCTACTAGTGTGGGACCTTATTCAACCGAATGGAGCATGGAACGAGGGCCTCGGGAGAAGTATTGTAAATCAGGAAGATGTCGAGCACATCCTTAATATCCCGCTACCGCATGATGGGGAAGGGATAAATACATATGGCCACATACGAGGTATGGAACTCCTATAGTCTGATCGGTATACCATAAGATACGAGAAAATGCCGACTGAAGTGGGGGATCGAACACACCCAACCATAGCGCGTTTTGGAAGGGAATTTGGGCAACGAAGGTAATACCTAAGGTGAATAACTTCATTTGGAGACTTGCAAATAATGTCATAGCCGTCAAAGCGAACATGGTAAGACGAGGTATGAATGTAAGCCATGGATGCCCCATATGTGGAGAAGCGGAAACAAGGGAACACATGATCCTTGAATGCGCTTGAAACGAACAGGTATGGCTTGGAGTACTTGGGGTAAGAGTGGACCGTCCAAACAACCTGGACGTGGTCTAATGGCTCGAGTAGAGGAGAGCAAAACCGAGGGGTCAAAGAGTGGAAAGCGAGCGAAGATTGGCACTCACATTGATCACAAGTTGGCTAATATGGAAGATAAGGTGCAAGGCGGACTTTGAAGAAAAGCAACCAAGAGCAAGGGTCACTATCGAGGAGATCAAGCGAACATATGCGGGGAAAATATCGAATGTCTGAACTATCCACGCCGACACCGAAGGAATGCCAATGACCGAGGACCGAATGCACCAAGAGTGGCGACCATCGACGGCAAACACGATCAAGATCAATTGTGATGCATCTGTTGAAAATCTCATATCAAACACTAGACTTCTCAGGTTGAATTGATGAAGATGAATCTCAGAATTTAGGAATGAATTGGAAAATGAAGAACATAACGGAAATAACATAAACGGAACGAGAAATCTGTTATTGAACCATAAAGTTTTCTTACCCACAAACTAGTCCTTCAAGAATATTTATAGAAGAAACTTAACCTTTCTAAATTTACAAAGACACACACAAACATTCAAACTAGCTTAAACAAACCCTAAAGTATGATGACAACATCATAACCTCCAACATTCCCCTGTGAAGATTTGTGATAAGCAGAACCTTGACAAGCAGAACCTCGATAGCTGAAGTCTTTATTCTCTTCTGTTTTAAGTTCATATTCCACTCTGTTATAAGCAAAGATTAATGCTGAAGATCATATAACTGAATAGAACAAGACCAAAAAACATGAAGAATAAAGAGCTAACTATATAATGTCCTTAGTAAAATGAACATCATCAACAATGGAAGCATCATCAAGAGGAAAAGACAAATGAGAATCTGAACCATTAATTTCTGCAATAGACAATACTCCAAGCTTGCGTCTAAAAGGAATTAACAACTTAGATGTTAAAAGTTTAGTAAGTATATCGGTTGTCTGATCAGTAGCTTGAACAAAATTAACTAGAACCTGTCCATTCTTGACCTTTTCTCTGACAAAACACAAATCAATTTCAACATGTTTCATCTTATAATATTGAATTGGATTTTCAATTAAGGCAACCGCACTAGTGTTATCACAACAAATAACTGGAATTGAAGACAGTCTAATGCCTAATCTAGTAAGTAAAGAAACCACCCACATAACCTCACACACAGCATTAGCAATTGCCTTATACTCAGCCTCTACAGTAGATCTAGAAATCACAGATTTCTTTTTAGAACTCCAAACAATAGGATTTCCATTCAAGAGAATATAATGACCAGAAACTGATCTCCTATCCAAATCACAAGCCCAATCCGAATCAGAATAGGAGACAAGACTAACCTCAGATGAAACACTATGCGAAGACTTAAACAACAAGCCATGTGTCAGAGTACCTTTCAAATAATGAAGAACACGAGTGACAGCCTTCCAGTGAGAAACATAAGGAAACTGCATATATTGACTGAGTTTATTAACTGCAAAAATAATATCAGGACGAGTAATGCAAACATGTTGTAATGCACCAATAACACTTCTATACATATGAGGATCAGCCATAGGAGAGTCATCCAAAGCAGAATCAGACTTAGAAGAAAACGTACCAGACATATGAGTTGGAAGAGTAGACTTAGCTAAACCAGTTTTGTTCAACAGATCAGTAATATATCTCCCTTGACTAAGTAATAAACAATAATCTTGAACCTGAATATCCATCACCAGAAAATATGTGAGATCACCTAAATCTTTGAGCTTGAACTCAGTATTCAACTGAGTAATAACATGCTCAATTTCAAAAGAATCACTGCTTGTAACCACAATGTCATCAACATAAACAAGTAGATATACAACACCAATAGACGTTGATTTCAAAAACAAACAATCATCAGTCAAAGAAGCAGTAAAATGTAACTGATTTATCAAGAAAAAATTCAACCTTTCAAACCAAGCCCTTGGAGCTTGTTTCAATCCATATAAAGCTTTATGAAGCTTACAAACTAACACAGATCCAGACTTATCACATTGTTCAAACCCGGGAGTTTGGACCATATAGACATCTTCAATTAAAGTGCCATGAAGGAAAGCATTATTAATATCAATTTGTCGTAGAGTCCATTTATGAGTCAAAGCAAGAGTAAGTATAATACGAATAGAGGGAGGTTTCACAACTGGACTAAACGTATCTTGAAAATCAAAACTTGGTTGTTGAGAAAACCCTTGGCCACAAGTCAAGCTTTATACTTGTCCATTGACCCATCAGCACATAGTTTTACCTTAAAAATCCATTTACACCCAATGGGTGTCCGTCCAGTAGGTAGCTTAACCAAATACCAGGTACCATTATCAGCTAGAGCCTGTAACTCAGCATGAACAATAGATTTCCACAAAGGATAATGCATAGCTTGGCGAATAGAAGACGATTCAGCATTAGGAGCCAAAACTGAAACAGAACTGAGTAAAGCCTGAAAAGAAGAACCATTAAGAGCTTGTTTTGAACGAGTAATCATAGGATGAACATTAGAAGAGAAAGAATTAGATCTTATAGATGTAGAAGAATTTGCAGGAACCAAAGCAGACCCAGTTGCACTAGGAACATATTTACAAGAAAGAGGTGGAACCAAGTCTGGTTGACATGAATCTTGAAAATGTAAATCAGATGAAGAAGAAGGCATAAAAGAAGTAGAAGGCATAGCAGTAGTAGAAGTAGGAACAAGTTGAGTAGAATCAGAAGCAACAACATAACGAATATCAGAAGATATTTGAGAAGACTTACAATGAACAGATAAATCAGGTGAAGGAATTGGAGAACTAGACAATTTAACAACATTATCAGACACAGACCTAATAGAATTAGGAAAAGAAGAATTAACAGGATGAGAAGAGGTAATATCATCAAATCCAGGTACACCAATTTCAGAAGACAATAAAGGATCTAAAGCAGAGGAAGATGTATGCGAAGAATCAGAAGGTCTATAGATCGTTGCTGGATCAATATCAGGTTCCTGAAAACAATTATGATCATCAATAGGAACACAAATAGACGAATTGAATGGCATGAAAAATGGATCAGGTGTGTGTGTTTTTAGGAGCATAAGAATGAAGAAACTTACCTACTTTGTCAGCAAAAGGAAATACATTTTCATGAAATCTGACATGACGTGAAACATAAACTCTTCCATTTGAATCTAAACACCTATAGTCATGCTGATTAGAACAGCATCCCATAAAACACACGGTATTGATCTAAAATCCATCTTATGCTTATTAAATGGTCTGATGAATGGAAAACATAAACAGCCAAAGACCCTAAGATAAAAGTAATCAAGGACATTGTTGAACAATTTTTGATGAGAGGACATACCTGACAAGGCTTTGGATGGAAACCTATTAATGAGAAAAACAAGTGTGAAAAATGTGTCTGACCAGTATTGCATTGGCAAGTTTGCTTGATGAAGAAACGTCAGACCCATTTCCACAACATGCCTATGATTTCGTTCAACGATTCCATTCTGCTCAGAAGTGTATGGACAAGTGACACGATGATTAATCCCACGCTGAACCAGATAAGGATGCAAATCCTTAAACTCTCCACCACCATATGTTTGAACAAATTTAAGTATATACCCCAGTTGTCGTTCAACATTAGAGTGAAATTCAACAAAAATTCTAGCCACATCACTCTTCTTCTGCAAAAAATACATCCAAGTGTACCTAGTTGCATCATCTACAATAATCATATAATAGAAATTGCCATTAAATGACACAGGAGTTGGACCCCAAAGATCAACTTCAATTAATTCCAAAGGATCAGAATACACTGTCACATATTGAGCAAAAGGAAGTTTACAACTTTTTTCCAACAGCACAAGATATAAACTTATCAATAGCGGGTGGTGTGGCGACAATACCACTTAATTGACTTAAAGCAGGCAAAACACCATGCGAAGGATGACCCAAACGTTGATGCCATATAGTAGACGGAACGTTAAACCGACTTACACAACATGTAATTGACGGAGATTGACTAGTAGAAACAGAAACAGGTAAAACAGATCGTGAATCAGAATCAAACTTGAGAAGACTAAAATCCAACTTGTATAAGCCACCACACTCATATCCTTGAAGAAGAATTCGCCTAGTCATGGAATCCTGAACATAACAATGAGTACCATGAAATTCAAAGAACACACCATTATCCTTTGTGAACTGCGAGATAGGAACTAGATTTTTTGTAATATGAGGTGTGTAAAGAAGATTATGTAACAACAATGGCTTAGAATTAAGAATATTAACCACAAATGTACCAATCCTAGAAATATATAAATGCTCACCATTATCTACTTGAACCTTACATGTCCCAGTGTAAGGAACTGTCCCAGTCGGACATGGATGCTGGTGAGTTAAGTGATGTGTAGCCTCTGAATCAGGATACCAAGCAGCTTCAGAAAACCCAGGAGATGTAGCCACTGCAACATTAGCCTGAGGAAATACAGTTGGTTGATTGGATGGATTAAATGAAGTTGCTGAAACAGGACAGTTGGGTGACAAGTATGGTATGTATCCAGGAACAGCTGACGAAGGCATATAGTTAGGTATACCAGAAGGCATCATTGGAAAAGGACAGGAAAGTTGGTTTGGATAAAAAGAAGGAGGATACATCAACGGATGTATAGAAGAATGCATTACACCAGCTGAAGAATGTGAAGACATAGCAGCTGAAGAATGTGAAGTCGTAGAAGATCCAGAGGTCATGTCATGAGAATCCACATCAGTCCATTGTGACTCACAAACATTGGCACTGATTTCACTTGCAGACTGACTATTAATGCCTGCAAAATTAGTATTGAACCTCTGATAGCACCGATTCACCAGGTGACCAAGCTTACCACAAAACTGGCACTAATATCAGTTACCTCGACCACCTTCAGGTCCTCTTCCACAAACAGCATTGTTAGATTGATATTATGGTACAAAAGAGTTCAGAGACTGTGTTGATGAGGACTGGACACCTTGGCCAAAAGAAATGGATGGTGGATTTGGAAATGTACTTGAACTTTGAGATGCTGAAGACAGATTAGTACCAGAATAGACATTATTCTGTGGAACTACTGCAACACTCGCAGACATTGAAGGATCAAATAGTTGATCACACAGTCTAGACTCAGCATCTAACAGAACTGAACTCACGGAGGCAAGATCATACGGATTTCTGCTCGTATGAATGACAGACACAACATTATCGTATTGACCTTTTACTCCATTCAGAATACTTGAAATATGATGAATCTCTTCAATCGGATGTCCACAACTTGCTAAGCTATCACGTGTGGACTGAATTTCAGCTAAGTAATCTCTCATTGACTGATGAGTAAGTTTACGCACCTTCAGTCGATCATAAAGACTCATGATCCGAGTTGTTGACGAAGATGAAAACACCTTATGAAGCTTACTCCAAATAGAATAGGTTGTCAGGCAACCAATCAAACCTTTGTTGACTTGAGGGTATATTGAAGCCAACAACCACGACGCCAGAGCACTGTCACGTTGCTTGAACTTCGTAAATTCAGGATTGACTATATTCATACCATTTTCTGTCAACAGCATATACGGAATCGTACATGGAGTAACAAGATGCGACTCTAAATCAAAGCCACGAATAGTTAACAGTACTTATTGCTTCCAAGACTGAGAATTCTTATCTCCTACTAATTGACAAATCTTCTTATTCGGAAAAAAAAAAAAAACAGGAAAGGATTCATCCATTGTCAAGAACACAGTTAATCTCAGCACCGCAGGTGACCGCAAGCAGAATCACAAAATCTTTCAATTCACAAGCAAACGATAGCAATATCTCAAATCAATACTTATAGAATTCTTGATCGGCTGGCTCTGATACCATGTTGAAAATCTCAGATCAAACGCTAGACTTCTCAGGTTGAATTGATGAAGATGAATCTCAGAATTTAGGAATGAACTGGAAAATGAAGAACATAACGGAAATAACAGAAACAGAACGAGAAATCTGTTATTGAACCATAAAGTTTTCTTACCCACAAACTATCCTTCAAGACTATTTATAGAAGAAACTTAACCTTTCTAAATTTACAAACACACCAACGAACATACAAACTAGCTTAAACAAACCCTAAAGGATGATGACAACATCATAACATCCAACAACATCGTGGTGCCAACATTCGAGACGAGCGGGAATAGGAGTCGTAGCAAGGGACACCCACGGCAAAGTCATTGGGGGACTCAACCGGTGATACCAGAGCGATGACATAGAAACAATGGAGGCCATGACAATATATGAAGGGGTAAGACTAGCGATAAAGTTGGGATGGCCACATCGAGACGGACTAGCAGGTGGTTCACCAACAACTAGAGAACGGCCTGACGCATTGGAGGGTGACGAACTTCATCACAAACACCCGAGCACTAGAAAGGCAACTTGAGCAAGTGCAATGGCGAGCTATTCCAAGGACGGCAAACGAGTGCGCGAACTGGATAGCAAAACAAGCACGATTGGGAGTGAGTCTAAATGATTGGGTCGAAAGACCACCACGGTCATTTATATGTTTAGTAGCAAATGATTGTTCCCAAATCACGACGTTTTATTTCATCAAGTAAAGCGTTAATTTGACAAAAAAAAATGGTTCCAATAAAGATCTTAGTGGGTTATACATATGTTCGAGTTTGTCTAAAAAAACTATTTTTTTGTTAATCTTGAGTCGTAGCTACTAGCTAGCTTCATCTTATTTATAATATATACTAAATTTAAATTCAATTTGTGAGTTATAATAATTTTATATAATATTTGAAGTTTGTTTATTATTATAATAAAACATTTAGGTGTTTTTGCAAAAAAAAAAAAATAATAATAATAATAATAGTTTACCCGTTAAAATTAACCTAAAAAGGGATAGAACTGGTAAATTGATTTAACTTAGAAGAGCATCTAGCAATTTGTCACGAAAAGAAGTTTAGGTAACAGTTTATCAGTACAAATAGTAATTTGATATTTAAATAATATAGGAAATATAAATTAGGAATGAGTCTGCAAGGAGATGATAGAGAATCGTGCTCAGCCATCGACCTAAACCAGGAAAAAAAATTTATTATAAGGTGTTCTATCACAATAGAATATCTTCTCTAGAACTATATGAAATATATAAAACTATATAAATGAAATATAAACCTTTTTTTTTTTTGGTAAATTAAATGAAATATAAACCTATTAACTCATATATATATATATATATTATTTGACTAATTATGTAATTTTGTTTACACGCGATGATACCTTCCAAAATTTAGTTTGTGATGAGCTTCATATACTTCATCAATAAAAGTCATTTAGGTGCTCCATAAGTCACGTTTTTAAGAATAGACACTATACAAATTTGTTACTTTTGGATACCTTATAAGTCATAAACGTATCTGTTTTATTTCGACATCCATTTTGGATGAAAAATGCCACAAGTCTTCCAGGATAGTGGAATTGAAACTTTCACTTAGATTGTTGACAATCAAGTTGACATTCGAGTGAACTGGAAAGTAGCTTCTACATCATGCATGCAGATTTGGTTCTACTAATTGTAGGTTTTTACTTTGATTTTCTTGAGTTCCTCTATGTGCTCTAGATGCTTGCTTGAACATGTTATAACATGTTGCAGCAATCCACATGATGCATTTGGTTTTACAATTTATCACCAACATATTAGCATGAATGTGTGAAAAATGCCATGTGTTTAGCACCAGGACAGTCCCTACAACTAGGCTTGTTCATGAACCGGTTCGGGGTCGAACCGGTTCTGAACTGGACTGGTCTGGTTTGAAAAAAACCAGTACATTTTTCTGTTTCTAAAAAAATTGGTCTGGTTTAAGGAAAAAAGAACTGGTCTGGTTCGAACCGATTCAGAACCGGTTCGAACAGTTCTGGTCTGTTTTTTTAAATAACAATTTTGGTTTGGAAATAATCCGGTTCAAATCGAACTTAAACCGGTTGAAAATCCTGTCCAACACACTGAACCGTCTGAAAAAATACTGAACCAACTGAAAAACACTGAACCGGATGAAAAAACACTGAACCGACTGAAAAATACACTAAACCGACTGAAAAATGCACTGAACCGATTGAAAATCTGTTCCACAACCAACTAAAATCCTGTCCAACATCAACATATGAGAGTCCAATATATCTCTAGGTTTGATTTATTGAAGACATCTCTAGGTTTGGTTTAATTTCAGACCGGTTTAGTTGATTTAGCTTCAAACCGGTTCTAAAATTATATAGGTTTAAAGTGGTTTGATTTAAATTTAAGTATAAACCAGTATCAAAAAACGAGTCGAGTCGAACCGATTCGAACTAGATTTTTGGTACTATTTTGAACTGTTCTATTTGAAGGCTAAAAATACTGGTTTGGTTTTGGAACTAGTTCGGCCGAACCGGTTCGAACCAAACCAGTTCCAAACCAGACCAGTTCATCCGAACCGGTTCATTTGGACAAGCCTACCTACAACACAGAAAATGCAATACTTCAAACATTCAAATTTTTTAAATAATGTAAAACAAAATAAACATTTTTTTATTGAAAATATGAAATAAAATAACAATAACTATTATTATTATTATTATTAATTTTTTATTTCATATTTTTAATAAAAGTATTATATTAAAAAATCATATTTTCTTTATTAATTTTCTATTTTTAATATATATATATATAACTTTTGAAATTATGGACCAATTATGTGCTCACGTCATTTTCTGTCTATATTTAACAGAAAATTTAACAGATGTAACAACTTTAAATATCAAAGTCCATGTAGCATTTTCCCTATGTATCAAGGTTTAATAACAATTTTCTAAAAAATAAAATTTGAATAGTAATATGTTAAGTGCCCAAAGTTGAAATAATAATTTAATTATTAACCCTATATTAATTTAAGATATCTCAATTTCAACTGCGTACCTTTACCATACCAGATAGACTTGTTCATGAACCGACTCAAACTCGAATCGGTTCTAAACTAAACTAGAAATGTTTAAGGCAACCCAGTATTTTTTTGGCTCACTAAAACAAATGGCATATTTAACACATAAAAAGCTAGTCGAACTTCGTTCCAACTAGTTTGGTCCTTTTAAAAAAAACAAGACTCAGTTCTGATTCGGTCAAAAACATAATTGTTTCAGTCTAAAAAATAAAATTGATCCAATAAACAGATTCCTTTAAACATTAAACTATACAGAATATACAAACAAAAACTCATCTATAATATTTAACCAATTAAGTTATACCAGTTTAGTTTATATTGTTTTGCACCGTTTCAAAATTATATAGATTTAATTCGGCTTGATATGAATTTTTAGTATAAACTAATACAAAAAAATTTGGTTCAAACCAGTTCAAAACTTAATTGAATTCCCTTTTTGAAGTGACTTGCCTTAAAAAACTTATTTGATTTTGAAACTAATTCGGCCGAACTAATTCAAACCAATCCCCCCAATGCAATTCAGTTCGTCCATACCGTTTTTTTTAACAAGCCTAGTCCCAGACCACGTGTCCTAAAATTGTGATGTTTAATGGAGCCTATTTGGTACCAAACTCAATGTGTTTGTGGTGAGCCGTATCCATTCATATGGTGAGCCTAATTGGCCCAAAGTACCAGTTCCTGCTGACCAGTCCAACGACTCTAATTACATCAGCTTGGTTTGGCTTTGCTTTTCTTCAAAGTTGACATTGAAGGGTGGGGGGATAGGCTGTACTAAATGAATCTGCTGCCTACTCTCTCTGCACCAAACTCAACACAAAGGCATGCACGCATCTTTCTCTACTGGAAAATGCATCTAAAATTTCATAGAATGATTCAGTTAATGAATCAATCTCTTGAGACCACCGGATTCCATATCCTTGGCTCGGTTGTACACCGACTCAAAAGCATTCATACACACGCTCGAGAACCCAAGAACAGACTGAAAAACGTGAGGAAGACCCATCTGAAGGTTATTCAGTGTGGTGGTCCTGGTCACACTCACCAACTTGTCTTGCTTAGTCTTCTCCTCCTCCGCCCTGGCCCTCAAAGACGCAACCTTTGCCCGTTTCTCAAAAACAGCATTCTTGGTCCTTTCAGAACCAGAAGACTCAAGCATCGTATGGGGTCCATATTTGGACTCCATGCACCTTAACTCGTTATTTTTCTTTTCAAGGGCCTTAAACACTGACTCCGACTTCTTCTGCTGTTTGTGCTCCTCCTCCTGTTGGACCATGATGGCATGGACTACAGTCAAGAAGCTCTTTATCCCCTCCGAGGCAACCCTGTCAGGGATACGGTCAATGGCCTGGCTCCACTCCTCACACAGGGAGTAGATCCTTGAGTCATGCGCATTCCCCATGACTGCCACAGGAGGTGAGGAGGGAGAGTTGTGGTTGAACTGGAAGAGACTGAGGCGGAGCCAACCCGTGAGGGAGTGCATATAGTCACGTTGGGACGCCACAATGCTACAAAAGGAGAGCAGCCATTGTTGGACCTCATGCTCAAGCTGAATGGTTGACTGTCTGTGGATCTCAGTTGTCGGCTCCATTGAAGGGATTGTATTGAGGTACTTGAGCTGCTGTACTATGTGGGTTTGTACTTGATGACATTCATACATACTTCTCCACATACTCATCAATCTGCATCCATCCCAACAGCAAACATAATTGAACTTGATACATGTATAATATATATATATATAAGCTTGTGAATAGTTATTGAGACCAACCCTTTAACAATGTCAAGGAGTTGCGGGTAGAGTTCATTCTCCCTCAATTGGGTAATCTCTGAAGAGGTCGATTCAATGGCCTTGGAAGCAACGGTCATCTGGGACTCCAGCTTCTCCACCTCTTTCTTCATTTTCTCAGTCCTTAGATAGTCAGCCCTCTTCAGCTCTAGCTTCCTCAGCTGCTCCACTCTCTTCTCATGCTCCATCTTGATCAACCCAGCATTCTTCACACCAGTAATATGATAGACTCATTATTATGAATAATATAATATTGTAGATAACACGTAGAATAAGGATTTCCTCTTCAAGATTCCAAGGACGATAACATAAGCAGTATGGAAGCAGGCTAGGCAACAAACAGCACATGCACATCTGAGAGGGTTACTAGTACTATTATTATTATAGTAATAAAAACCATTAAAATAATCCATCAATTTCAGCTGAGTGCTTACAGATTCATACATGCAATGAAAATACAAAAAGAAAACAAATCAAGTCCAGGATATTCCTACTTGATTCACATCTGTATGTGACTTGAGAATGCTCTCAGTAGTATCCTAACTTGAAGAAGCATCATTATTACATTCACGAAAATTCTAATCCATCAATCTTTGATAATATTGTCAAAGACATATAAGAAGTTTGTTTGTTTTGGAATGTTAAATACAAAGGGGAGGAATACCTTGACCTCCTGGTAGAGTTTCTTCTCCCAAGCAAAGAGTCTTTCGACAGTGGAACAATGGCTGTCGAGATTGCTTCCCAATGTCTTATGGTCATTGAATTGGACAATGTTGCTGAACCTTTGGCTGGAACATCCCAGATTCCAAATAGATGGACTCAAATTACACCCATTGTCATACACTCTATCTGAATCAAAAATTGGATCAGTCGAATCAAAATGCAATCCGCAGATATATAGAGGAATGATGTGTACCTCCTTTCGTCTGAGAAGGAAAGCCAGGAGAAGGAACCTCGAGCAGCCGCGACAGCTCCTTACCCGAGTCGGCTGCTCTGAGGAAATACTCATCAAGATCCCTAATGATCCCAACCAGATCTTTGACGCTGTTCCGAGATACCACCAGAGCCAGCTCGCTGCTCGAACCGCCGCCCTTTGAAAACCCACTGTCTCCTGAAGACGGAGGAGCTACAGGGCAGGATGCAGCACCAGCAGCAGCAGGGACCGCGACCTCAGAAGCCGCCGTCGTCGCCTCCCACTCCTCGTCGGTCGCTGTCCTTGATTGGGGTACAAATGGGTACCAAAAGTCCCATTCGGAAGACTGAGGAGGAGGAGGTGGGGGTGGGGGTGGGGGAGGTGGTGCAGGTGAGGCGGTGAACGATGAGGTGGTCCAATTGTCGGAGCTGTGCGGACTCATGGGAGGCGGGGGAGGGGGAGGGGGAGCAGGCCTGGGAGTGGGGACCGCGGGAGGAGGATGTACATGGTGGCGCGTGGCCTCGGCAATGGCAAACTGAAGAAGGGCAGCGCCAGTGCTACGGAGGGAGCGGAGGTAGATGGCATGGGAAACGGCGAGGGACTGACGGGCCTTGACGAACTGCTTCGTGTACCGCTTGCGGGCTTTACAGCGACTCACCATTTCCTCCCTGTCTATCCTGGAATAGCAAGATCCCATCTTGTTTGTCCTTCCCCACTCCCAGAGACGACGGGTGGCCGGAGTTGCTAAATGCAAATGGTATAGAGAAAGCAAATCTTCAGCTTCCCAAAAATTCCAGTGCCAAGCAGATAGATGGAGATGAGAAAAAGGAAAGTTGCCTCCTTTGAAGTACAGTAGAATAGTCAAGATAAAAAAAAAACATACAACACCTTTACTTTGGTGGTTGTTCGACCGGAGTAGGGATAGGGCTCCACTGAACTAAGCAAGACTTCAAGTGTTCAACTACTGAAGAAGAGGAAGAGGAAGAGTTTTGAGTCTTTGACGGAGATGCAAGTGTTACAGAGAAAGCAAGAGAGAGAAGGAGCATGAGTGTTGGGCAGAGAGCCTATAGGGTTACCCCCCCTGACCTTGGTAATTCCCTCCACGCGCCTTGAATGTCTGTTCATCTGTTATACTGAATAAATTTTCGGAAACATTTTATTTTAAATATACAAAATATTTTTTTAAAAACAAAATGCTTATTTATGAAACGCTCTTTTATTGAAAAGTCAGCGCTCTTTCACACAGAATGCTCTATTCGTAGTTATTATAATTATAAGTTATAACTGAGCCCGTTATCCAATCGGTAAGGATCGGTCCTTTCAGTTTGACCACCTATCATTCCCTCACTTTTTTTTTAATATACCTCAAATTAAAATCAAATATCAACTTTTAAAAAATAATTACAAATTTATATATGTCTGCAAATGACATTCACGGGTAAGAATTCAGAAAAAACTTACATATGAATGAGATTCGTAGGTATTTAAGTCGTACCCGCAAATGTTATTCACCGTTGAGAGTTGATATAAAAACGAATAAACTCCCATCAGTCGTGTCTTGACTCTTCTCCTCTGCTCCTCTCGTGTCGTTGATGTGTCAGAGTCGTGTCTCCCGTCGTGATGTTGTCTCCCTCCCACCGTCGACGTCATGCCTCCCACGAGCCTATCTCTTTTCCTCCACATTTCAGCCTCCTCGTAAGCTAAGGTTCGATTTTTTATTATTATTATTGTAATTAAGTGTAATTGCTACCTAAAATGTCTAATTGTTTGTAATGGTGAATTGTTATGTTTGTTTCATTTTTGTTTGACTTTTAATGCATTCTTTGAATAATTATAAAATACTATTTTGAATTTTTGGAGAAAATTATTAATTAAAGTGCAATTAGGTATAATTGCTATCTAGAAGGCCTAACTATTTGTAATTAATGAATTATTATGTTTTTTGTTTGAATTTCAATGCATTCTTTGAATTGTTGTATAACACTAATTTTTAAATTTTTGGGAGAAATTGTTAATTAGAGTGTAATTACTATCTAGAATGTGTAATTGTTTATAATTGATCAATTTTTATGTGTTTTTGTTAAATTGTAATGTATTTTTTGAATAATAGTAAAACCCTAATTTTTTAGTTGAATTATAGGAATAACTGTAAACAAAATATTTTTTTACTTTTTGGGAAAATTGTTAATTGTATTTGTTCGAATTCATAACACACGAATCAAAGATTGAATAAAGCATCTGATTGAACAAAGCATGAAACCCTAGAGGAAGGGCAATAGAGAGAAACCTACGATAATGACTTATCTCATTTAGAAATCCAACATATTGTTTTCTTACAAGCCGAGACATATTTAACGAAGACAGACTACGAAAATTACAAACATACCCAATACGGAAATTACAAACAGACCCCTAACATATTTGCATAACCAACCCTTATATTTAGACAAACTCAGATTTCACCCTTATAGTTATATACATCAATATTCCCCCATGAAGTTTGGTGCTCTGCATCTTGATAAGCTGCATTGTGTTCGGACAGCTCTTTGCACTGAAGAAGACTGAATTCCAGGATTTGCAACAACTGGCAATCCTGTTATAGCAGATCTAACAAGGTATAACTCAACTCCAATGAAATGCTCAAACCGAAATAAGTGCCCAGTTGAAGTGAGAATCATAAAATGAACAAGAGCACACAAGATTCGAAATGGATGACAGAGAGGTTTTGCCTTCATCTTTTGATTCCTCAAGAGTAAACACATGGAGTGGCTTTCAGTTGTCTCCAAACGACAGTGAGTACTCTGTTTTTGGAATTGAATCACACCCTATGTCATCACATGTGATTGGGAAGTTTGAGCCTCCATCTTATAGTCCTCAAGAGGGTGAAAAACCACCACTCTGTTTTTGGATAGAAACCACAGTTTTAATTTAAAGCAAGGCATGATGTGTACATAACGAAATAGCTAAGGCACTTAAGACAGAATATGAACATCAGACAGAGGAGAAAACCAGAAGAGATCTACTAAGAACAGACTTACCAGTTGTCACAAAGCTGAAAAACCAGGTTCAACAGCAGCATCAAACTGCTAACAGCAAGCAGATATCAAGGCTTGCAACCATTCATGAAAGAAGTAATACAAGTATATAAATAAACAAGGAAACTTTTAGCTAAGGGTACTCGAGGAGACATTGGCAGGTGCAGTAATACCATCAGAGGTATGACAGTTAGCCATGTAGTCTGCAACTGTATTGAGTTCTTGAATGGATGTGACCCCTAGTTTTTTTCCGAAAAGGGATGAACTGCTTTGCCGTGAGTGTCTTGGTTAAGATATCCTCCACTTGTTCTGTAGCAGGAACAAAGTTAATCAATACCTGACCTGCAGCTACCTTTTCCCGAACGAAGCATAAGTCAATTTTGACATGCTTCATTTTGGAGTGTTGCACATGATTTTCCGAAATTGCCACTGCACTGCAATTATCAGTCCAAATAGTAGGTGTAGATGCAAGTGATATATTTAATTTAGATAAAAGAGATGTTACCCAACGGACTTCACAGGCAACATTGGCAACTGCACGGTATTCAGCTCATGCTGATGAACGAGCCACGACCTGCTGCTTCTTGGAACTCCAAACCACAGGATTTCCATTGAGCAACATGAACTGACCTGATATCGATCTACGATCCCAGGCATCACCTCCCCAATCTGCATCAGAATATGATATTAAAGTGGCATAAGTACACAAAACAGAGGTGTCAGCTTTGAAGATTAAGCTGTGATCAAGCGAACCCTTGAGATATCGAAGGATACGAAACACGACTCCAATGTGATAAGTGGAGTTTGCATAAATTGACTGAGTCTATTAACAGCAAAGTGAATATCTGGCCTAGTAATGCAAATGTGTTGAAGTGCTCCTATAGTACTTCGAAAGAGTAAACCATCCGAAAAAGGTTCTTGATCAAGAAGCATACCTGATTTTGACAAGCATTTACCTGTCATCGTTGTGGGAAGAGGATCAACATTGGTAAGCCCTGTCTTCGCCAGCAAGTCACAGATGTATTGTTTCTGTCCAAGCAGAAGAGAGTCAGTGGTGCGATGGACTTCCATACCTAGGAAGTGGTTGAGGACCCCAAGATCCTTGAGCTGAAATTCATTGTTAAGTTGGGAGATAACATCACTTATAACTTCATCGGAACTCCCTGTGATGACAATGTCATCGACATGTACCAGAAGAATAACATAACCAATATTAGAAATCTGGATAAAAAGACAACTGTCAGAGTTAGAAACTGAAAAAAAAAAAACAGAGAATTCAACAAAAAATACTTAAGACGTTCAAACCAGGCCCGCGGAGCCTGCTTTAGGCCATAAATCGCCTTGTGAAGATGACAGACAAGAGTAGTGTCGTGAGGATCCCGAAGCTGAAAGCTCGTGGTTGTGTCATATAGACATCCTCCAGCAAGTCACCATGCAGGAAAGCATTGTTTATGTCAATTTGCCTAATGGTCCAATGATGGGTTAATGCAATTGTGAGTATAATTCTCATGGTTTGAGGTTTGACTACGGGACTGAAGGTGTCTTGAAAGTCAAACCCGGGTTTTGTGAAAAGTCTCGGGCTACAAGCCTAGCTTTGAGGCGATCCACCGAAACATCAGGTTTCTTTTTTATTTTAAATAACCACTTACAGCTTATAGGAAGACGACCCGGTGGCAGGGGAACAAGAGACCACGTGTTGTTGTTGATGAAGGCATCCAGTTCAGCACGAACAGCACTCGCCTAGCTGGAGTGATCCATTGCTTCGTGAATATTTGCAGGTTCGGTAGGCAAGTCTAAAGGAACACCTGCAGCAAGCAAGGCCTGATTAGATCTGGTTTTTGACCTGGTTTGCATGGGGTGAGTTGACGGACGAAAACCAGGCTGAGAATGAGGAACTAAAGCAGAGTCAAGAGAACTCAAAGGCAGATACCGGATGGAGGATAGAATGACTGTGGAAAGAGGATCAGATTGAGAAATTAAAGGGTTAGGATGTGAAGATGGTACCTGAGGAGCAGAGCCACCAACTGGAACAAGACCAGATATAGAAGTTGTAGGAGATGTAGTATCAGGTACATACCTGATCACTGGTTCAGTTGGTTGGGGCAGAGACGGACAGGCAGGTCCTGATAGGGATGCTGAGGTAGGAAACCGATCAGCAGAGGCCGGAGGAGGTGCTGACACTGGGGATGATGCCAGAGGATTTGAAAGGTCTGGAGACAGGGGCACAGACCCGGAGAATTGAGCTGGACCAGAAACATGTTGGGAATCTGGTGAAGGAGGAGCTGAGATATCGGGGTCCTGTAACAGAGAGGAATTAAACGGTAAGAAAAAAGGTAATGAGGTTACCGTGTTTTTGACAGATGCTGAGGTAAGGAAGGGACCTGTTTTATCTGCAAATGGGAATGTAGATTCATGAAAAGTAACATGTATGGAAATATAAATTCTACCTGTGGCATCTAAACAACGATAACAATGATAGGAGGAGCAAAAACCGGAGAGAAATCATTGACCGATTCCACCCGAGACAAAAAACGAAGAACAACAGAAGATAATAATCAAGCGAAACATAGAAGAACAAGATAGGCTCTGATACCATGTTTAAGTGTTATTATTAATTAATTGTTATTATTACATTATTAATTCATTTTATATATTAAAGGTAAATAACTCCAATGCACTCGGATGTTTGAGTGTTGTTAAATGCATCAACATGTTTAAAATTGTTGTTTTGTGCACCGTTAAGTTTGAAGTTATTGTTAAATACACTCACTGTTATCTTTCCATATCGTTTTTCTGTTAAAAATCATGTTCTTGTCACGTGTTAAATTAAAATGACTTTTTAAAACTGAAAAGTCGAAATTTCCCATTCCCTTTATCAATCACTTGCGTAAAAATTGTTATTTTTCTTCGGTTTGTCTTCTCCAACCTGTCACTTCTCTTCTTCTCTCTGAAACCCTCAAACATTATCGCAAGCAGAAAGTGATCAACCGTACTTGACACGAAGTCTTGTCAGCGACTCCGTAGTTGTTGGTATCCATACTCGAGTGTGATGCAAACCATTGTGTCGAAGTTTTGGAATTACTCCGAAGGTGGCGAACCGAAAGCTTTGGTCCTGAATCGTTCAGGAAAGGGTGAAGAAATCTCATTCGTCTGAAAAAGTGTGAAGAAATTTTGTTCCTAAAGTACATCGATTCTTAGAAGAAGAATATCACAGAAAGGTAACACTTTGTCGTTCAAGTATAATAGTAAGTGGGTTAAAGAACGTAATTAGTGGATAGAGTACCAAGGGGACAATGAAGGTAGAAGAACGATGAATCTATTTTTTGGATATGGTTTGCTTTAGTTTGGGTAGAATTGATATTTTTTGGATATGGTTTTACCAAGGGGACTTGTATACGTTTTCAGTTTGCAAACTTTTGCGAAGAACCTGTCTGCGTTTTCAATTTGCAAACTTTTGTGAAGAACATGTCTGCGTTTTAAGTTGGCAAACTTTTGTGAAGACACATGTCTGCATTTTCAGTTATCATACTTTGTGAAAAACATGTGTGCGTATTTAGTTATCAAACTTTTGTGGATGAACAACATTTTTGTTTTAGCTAATGTGTCAAGTAAAAACATAGATTATAACATCAGTTAAGAAAAGGTTCCACTGCAAAAAATGAAAAGTCATGGTAGTGCATATAACAACTAGGCTTGTTCATAAAATGAAAATTCACTGAACTAGAAGTGTTTAAAACAAAACATTATTGTTTGGCTTACTAAAATAATTGGTCTATTTAACACATTAAAAAACGATATGGTTAGGACCGGTTCATAAACCTGTTTGAACTGGTTTGGTCTATTTTTTTAAAAAAAATCAAGACTCAATTCCGGTTCAGTCAAAAATAGTTCCAATTCAGTTAATAATAGATCCGGTTTGATCTAGAAACAGAACTAGAGCAATAAATAGATGCTCTTGAATATTGAACTACGCAGAATACACAAAAAAATACTCCACTATTTAATCAATTAAGTTAGATCGGTTTGGTTTGTTTTGGTCGGTTCAAAAATTTATAAGTTTAATCTGGTTTGATTTGAATTTTTAGTATAAAATATTACAAAAAAAATGAATCAATTCGAACTGAATTAAATCTACTATTTTGAACTGACTTACTTTAACCTTAGAAAATGGTTTTATTTTTTAACTAATTCGGTTGAACTAGTTCAAACCAGACCAAATCCGATTTAGTTCGGTCGATCTGGTTTGTTTGAACAGCTGTAATAACAACATTACATATACATGATGTTTCACATAGAAAAATTAGATCTAATGAAATAGCTTTTAGAATGACGAGGTTAACATGATTTGCATTAACTTAACAAGAGGTTCAAAATACATCATTATACACTAAACATCAACTAAACTTAGGGAGGCTAACATGAAGACAAACATTTCCCACCTAAACCGATAGTTAACAATGCATAAGATTTGTTCTAATCAATAATTCATCTTTTTAAATAAGGTAACAATGAATGCAGCACAAAACACCAATAAAGTACTACACTCAATTACAAGTATAACTAAGACTTTATTACTTTATTTTCTCGGCGGGCAGATGATAGTTGTTCTTCCAAAACATTGTGCATTTCTTCGAATTTATGGACAACTCTCCTTACATGTTGGTACATTGGAGGATTTTCCTAATAAAAAAAAATACACAACCTGAATCAACTTTACCTTGTATTCACCAAAAACAAACAAAATAAATAAACTATTGCAAAGTACTAAAAGTGCATTGTAAGGAATCCTGACCAGAACTCTGAATTACGATGATGCTAACTGATGAACCCTAACTGGGAATTACCGAAAATGAAATTAAGAATAACCCTAATTTTTACACCAAACTAAAGCAAAATTAAACACTGTCCAGACTCAATTGAACACAATATTGAATCATTTGGAGAATTTGGGACTAACACTAACCCTAATTCGAAATATCATACCTTGTAATTAGGGCATCCATGAAATCTTTGAGCAAAATTCTTCCATGTATAGGTTAAAATGACAATGTAAATCTAACCATGTATAGGTTAGAGACTTTATCAGCATGATTGAGGGAACAATACGAGGGAGCCATGAAGGGGAGAAAACTGAAGTTGTTAGGGCGTGAAATGCCAAAACTGTATGAGATTGTATATTAATATGGAAGATAGGGTGTAATAGGAATTCAATTTAGTTTCAGAAGCATGTGACAAAAATGTGAGGATATAACAAACGAAAGTAATAGTGAAGGTTCCTCTAGTGCAAATAACAACACTTCCAAACATAGAGGTGCACAAAACAACATATATGATGCATTTAACAACATGACCAAACATTCGGGTGCATTGGGGTTATTTTACCCCAAAAATGATAATGCTAGTACTTGTCGTAGAGATGATAAGTATTGGCGAGCGGGTAAATGTTAATTTTTAGATATGATGACATAAAATTGGGTAGATATAACTCGGTTTCGATGGGTTGTAGACATATCTCATATCAAGGTCAATGCGGGGTTACTGCATGCTCTTACTGAGAGGTGGCGGCCAAAGATGCGTACATTTCACCTCCATTGGGGTGAAATGAATGTAATCGTGAGGGACAT
Organism: Chamaenerion angustifolium; assembly: GCA_946814005.1. Lineage (NCBI taxonomy): Eukaryota > Viridiplantae > Streptophyta > Magnoliopsida > Myrtales > Onagraceae > Chamaenerion > Chamaenerion angustifolium. Next base: position 16,998,815 of record OX328273.1, on the reverse strand, counting down.
ACAAATTTTGTTGGGTCTATGAGTCAGTGGTCCACCCATTTCTGATAGTGGTGTCAATTCGGGTCAACCCGTCGGGATCGTCCTGACCCGCCGCATTCAACCTGAACATAACCCGTCGTACTGTTCGGGTCAGGTTTCGTGACTTGAGCACGACCTGGTGGGTCGACGGGTTGACCTGCCTAACCCGCCCGTGGAGAAATAGCCAACAGGGCGTGGGCCAAAGGCCAAAAGCTGTTGAACCTGTGTTGAGTGGCTGACAGCAGTCACAACACAAAACATATAGGATAGGGGCTCCACTCCACTCCATAGACGCACAGATGATTCAAGCACAATTGCATTATTGCATAAGGCCACATACAGTCATACTCAAACTGAGATACATATACTAAAATATTAATACAAAATATTAATTTTTAATGATTTTAGACCTTTTGTTAATATATGTGTAATAAATGTAGCATTAAATTTTTTTTAATTATAGTTAATGTCATATATATAACATTATATAACAATACTATATGAAATGATTTCAACATACTCAATTTAATTAATAGTATGGATTAACTTAAAAAATTATTAATATTATAGTTTATTGAATATTAGCTTCATTTAGTATTAGTTTTCACTGTCGAGTAAAAATACGTTTAATACTTACACTTCTTTATTAATAAATATAATATAATGTAATGTATTTAGGTATAGTTTTTTTCTCGGGTCGTACGTGTCAACCCAGACCCGACCCGTCTCTTGTGGCGGGTCAGACGAGTCAACCCGAAAATGACCCGTAGTGCCTATTTTGTGACCCGAACCCGACCTGACCCCGGGTCGATTTCGAGTAATTTCGAGTTGGGTCATATTTTGACAGGTCTAATTTCCAATCATCTAGGTTGGTCAAGAAGAAATTATCGACTTGTCAAACCTATGCCTACAACTAGTAGGAGTAGTCCATTCTCATAAGGAGGAGAAGATCACCAAGAATGATGTATCCTTATAGTTGGTATTTCTTCTTGAGGATATACATGGTGGTTCTTCGTGGTTAGGGATGGTAATGGTTAGAGTATGGTACGAGTATGACAAATACCATAACCATACCATATTTTTAAACCACATACCATAACCATTACAGGTACAATTTTCAATACCATAACCATTAAAATAACTGTGGTTATTAACCATGGTTTTACCCGTATACCCATATTTATTCCATACATGTAATATAATAAAATACCGAAACATTTAGTTAAAAAAAATACATAAATCTATATTGTCAACAATAAAAAATATATAAAACCAACATCATAGTTATTTATTACATGTATGTATATTAACTTTCATTATTTAGTATATATTAGTTTATTAATAATAATTAATTATTATATTTATATAATAACCATGGTTATAACCATGGGTATAGCTCAAATAGCATAACAATAACCATAAGCATTATGGGTAGAAAATTCATCACCATAACTGCACCACGCCATAATGGTACGGTTAACCATTTTAAACAGAAACATTTATAACCATGGTTATGAGTTTTTCACCGCACCATTGTCGGCCCTATTCGTGGTGGTATGATGAGATGAAATGGGACACTCCCAAATGCTGATAGATTCAAGAATCCACGCCTGGATGACTGCAAAATTATTAATTATATAAATCTCATAATAATTATAGTATATTCATATAGTCAATTGATCAATTTAAGGTGAATGGTGTTGTCTCTTAATGGGAGTGTGACGAAGTAAACTGGGACGCTCCCAATAATTATGGTATTTCCATATAGTCTGTAATTCTTGTAGTAGTGTTTGGGTGGTGTTTTTTTAGGTTAAATCAGTCCATGACCGTTTTGGTGGAGGCCTGGTGGAAGAGGAAATCCAATGGTGGAAAGAAGTGTTTGTTGCATACACACATATATATATATATATATACCTATGACTGTCAGTAACAGATGGAAGGTTAGTTGCTACCTACCTATGACTGTAAGTCATGGTTGGAAGGTTATTAAATGTGCTTGGCCGACCAAGCACAATTTTTCCACACTGAGCCTTCAATTTGTCCAGCCTTCATCAGAGTAGACTCTAAACACTCAAGCAACCGATGGTTTGAAAATTTCATTTTTTTGTCTTGATAAATTTAGAATGCATAATATGTTATAATGACAAACTTGCATTTTTAAATCAAATATGTGTTATTACTCTTTATTCAATCACCGATGAAGATGCATTGGAGTCAATTTTGAAATATACAACGAATACATGGAAGTATTAATTATTCAAAAATTAGAAATCGCTGGAGAAGATCAAGAGAAAGTCGATACAAAAGATGAAAAGGAAGTCGATGGAGAAGAGGAAGAGGATGAGAAAGTTGGTGGAGAAGAGGGATGGGGAGATTCATCCTTAGTAGATGACTATGAGGAAGAACATTCTACAGTTTTGAACGAACGTTAGGATACCCGTCAGATGATGAAATTGGTAACGAATTTTTGTACTCGACCCAACCAGTCACCTACATACAATGCCATCGTGAGTTTTACATAGGGTGATTGAAATTAAGCGTCTAAATATATTGATTGGACAGTCAAGCAAGTGGAATCATCCCATAGTGACGACGATTTCCATGTTGGCGCACAATATGAGGATAAAGTTTCAGTTTAACATCACGTCAAAATGTGGCATATTCAGTATTTTCGTGAATGCATAATGGAAAGATCCAGTCCTACCATAGTGACATCTAATTGTGCTAACGGGAATTGTTCTTGGCCATTACAAGGAGAGCATAAGAAAATGGGTAGTTGGGAAATCACCAAAATTGACCTTACACACTCATGTATGAATGCTTCTTCTATCCAGTAACATGACTGCAAAGTCATTGTTAATTTATTATATTCATACGTGTATAAGCACACACATATTAGAATTTGTAACTTGCAATAAGTTGTGAAAGATAAGTATGCATAAACTCCCTCGTATCACAAGTGTGGTATGTTAAGCAAGAGATGATCAAGAAGATGTTCGGAACACACAAGAGTGCATTTCAGCAGTTGCCACAAATCATGGTCGCAATATGTCAATTTAACCCTATCACCATTTAAGAATATGAGTGGAAAGGTGTATCAACATAGAGAGGTACCATTTTTGAAAATTAGTTCAGGGCTTACGGACCCTTACGAACCCTTTATTAAAGATTTCTCACATTGTTGATCATAAATTTGCATCGATGGCACACATTTCTACATAAAGTACACCGAAAGGTTATTAGTGGCAGTGACATACGATGCTGATAATAAAAATATTCCACTATGCTTAGCTTTTGCAACTCTCAGTGTACAGAGAGTTGAACATGGGTTTTAGAGCATTCACACCAACAAGTGACGAAGGATCAACGAGAGGTATGTATAATATTTGATCGTCATATGGGCATTAAAAGGATTATTGCAACTATTCTTTCAGAACCTTGGGGCAACATAGATACTGTGTCCATTACTTGGCTAGCAACTTCAATAAGATTGTTAATTATAAAAAATTGAAAAACAAATCTCTGAAATGGTATGAATAAGAAATTATTCAACGGTGCTAACGAGGACAAGTTTCGTCAATGGTTAACCAATTATGAGGATTTTAACCTATGGTATCAACCGTATGATGGTGCACATAGATACGACGTAATCATAAAAAATCAGTTTTAGGTATTCAACAGACTTTTGAAAGTAGCTCAATCATCAATACTAACGATATCAGTAGATGTTACGTTTAAAAAGCTAAATACATATTTTGTCGACCGTAAAGCCCGGTATGAAAATGAGGTAGAGATGGGATCGTAATTGGCAACCACTGAGGAGGATCTTATCTTTTGAAATCGATAATTACTCGTGCAGAAAAGAGTATGGAGTATTAAGAATGCATGTTGTAACGACTATGGTGTAAACTTCCAACAAATGTCATGTGACTACGGTGAATGGACGTTGTTTTGACGATCTTGTAAACAAGTTATGACACCAATCCAATTTAAAAATACGGATCCGAAACCGTACTTTGATCCAAATTTTGGTGTAGATTCCTACATGTGGACATACCTTCCTAAATTCCATCTTCTACCAAAACCATATTTGTTGCTGGACTGTTACAGTCTAGCACTAAGGTGTGATCCGCAAATGTTAATTTCTCCACATAGGAGTAAGAAAGTGTGAATTTACAATGAGATTGATTCTAGTAGTACACCACAACAAAATAAATTTAGTAAATGTGGTAAAAATGGCACAACAATAGATCTTGTAATCGGTAATGTAGAGAGTACTATAAATAATAATAAGAAATGACTTTCTTACGAAAGTGAGATAGTTATTGACGACCACCGAGGAGACTTATCAACCTTTTGAAGTGGATACATACTCCTTCGGAGAAGAGTACGAAGTAAGAACGCGTGTTGGTAAAGACTATTGTTTAAACTTGCAACAAATGGCATGTGGTTGCGGTGAATGGATGTTGTTTCGACGACCTTTTAAACACATCATGGCAGCGATCTAATTCACAAATATAAATATGAAATCGTACGTTGATCCACATTTTGGTGTTGATTACTATATGCGGGCATACCTTGCTAAATTTCACCCTATACCAGAACCATATTGGTGACCAAAGTGGTATAATACAATAGTAAGGTGTGATCCACAAATGTTAATTCTCCATGTGGATGCAGGAAAGTGAGAATTCATAATGCTATGGATTCTAGTAGTATACCACGACAAAAGAAATTAAGTAAATGTGGTCGAATTGGCCACAACAAGAGATCTTGTAAACAATAATGTAAAGAGTACTATAAATATTAATGTAACTATAATTATTTAGTAGAGTTGTGTAACTCGAATTGTCACGCCGTTTGTTTGATTATAGTTGTAATTTGTTTAGTTATTGAACCTAATTTCCTTTGTGGATGTTTTGAAAAAATTATATATCTAAATAAGGGTGGTTTAGGTACCCTGAATAGTTTGTTTGAAAGCAATTTGTTTTGGAGAAACTCAAATAAAATTCAATAACTACATAGCTTATAATATTAAATTTTAACTTAACCACAATTTAAAGTATAAAAATAATTACACACAGACACACACACACAGACACACACACACACACACAAACACACACACACACACACATATATATATATAGTTACACATCAAATTTTCAATAATAATTTTATTTATTTTAGTAATAGTAATAATATATTATATTTTAATTATATAAATAGTATTTTAATAATTCAAAAATGTGTTGAGTTATAAATATATAAAAACAATACTCTTCATAAAACTGTAAAAAAATATATGTTAATGTTCATATAATATTCTTAACTTTTATGGTGTATTACTTCTATCAATATCCATATAAAAATATTAGTATTTTTATAACAATAATAACAATCTCTAAAATTTTAGTATACATATTATATTTTAGGATAAAATACGATATTGCCCCTAACGTTTGGTCAATTTCTAAGTTTCCCCCTTAATGCTTAAATTTTTAAATTTTTGTCATAATGTTTGGGAAAAATGAAAATTTCCCCTATTCCGTCCAAAACCGTTTATTTCTGACGGAAATGAAGTCATGTGCTTGGCATGTGAGATTTTAATATTATGAAATGACAAAACTGCCCTCCATTTAGGTTAGGGGCAATGACGATCTGGAACATGACTCTTTGATGCCATCACGACCTGGCGAATGCTGTAGAGACCTACAATGACTACACAGACATGAAACCTCACGTCTCTCTCCATTTGCTCAGCTTCTCCGGAACAGGAAAGCTCTCAACTCAACAATACATTGCCTCCACCTACCCAATCCTCAATGATTTCAGATGGATCTACCACCACAAGTGGTGTTCCGAATTCTGCAAAAGATAGGGCGATGACGAAGATATTGTTGTCTATGCCTTATGTTTTGACCACAGGAGAGGGACCCAATGGAAGACGAATCCAAGGGTTTCTTTATCGGTATAGAAAGGGAGAAGAGGTGAATATTGTATGTGTCTGCCATGGAATCTTTCTGTCTCCTGCAGAGTTCGTGAAGCATGTAGGTGAAGGTGATGTCGTTCATCCGTTGAACAACATTGTTGTCACCCCTCCCCTTTCGTGTGATTCATAAGAAGAAAACACACAGAATGTCATTTTTTTGTTGAATTTGTCGGATCTGTTTAAGACAAGTAAATCTGCCCCTTTGTCGAAGAGAGAGAGAGCAGGGGATCTCCAGCGAGTCACCAGAGAACCCAGGGGATACCGGGTCACTGCCCCAGGGGGATTGCCCAGTGACCATCTCAACGACGGTACACCCTAGGACCCACACATCCGCTGCGATGCCCTGCTCATCCCTCCTTGCCGCTTTCAGCGCCATGAAGCTCAGGTAACACATAAAGCAATTTCGCCTAACTAGCCCGGAGGACAGTTTTGTCCTTTCATAATATTAAAAATTCACGTGTCAAGCACATGACTTCATTTTCGTCAGAAATAAACGATTTTTGAACGGAATGGGGGAAAAATTTATTTTGGCCAAACATTAGGACAAAAAAATTAAAATTTAAACATTAAGAGAGAAACTTAAAAACAGACCAAACTTTAGGAGATAATGTCGTATTTTATCCTATATTTTATCTATTTTGTTAATTGTAAATTATATTAAATTTATAAATATATAACATTTAATTTTATGATACTATTAAATTTTATTTTGATATTATTGTAATAAATTAAGTGATGTTTATATGTGACTTGTGTCTTATTTTTATAAGAGTATTATGTGATAGATGGAAATATATCCTTAATTAATCTATATTTTAATTTGTAAAAGTAAATTTTAATATGTTCATACTTGATATAAATAAAATATAATATTATGTATTTTATTATTATATAAATTTAACTTCATAAAATATATTTAAGAAAAAAATTATAATTATAATGTGAAATAAAGAGAAATGATATGAGCTTTGTAACTTATCTTGAAAATGAATAAGAGACTTTGAAATATTTTAAAATGATTTACATTGCCACTTAAGAATAAATTTTTATAATTTACATAGACCAATTAGAAAATGTTGATTTAATATTAGTAGTGATCCAGACCGATATTAGAAAATCTTGATTCACATAGTTATCAGAACCGGACCGGACCGATGGTCCGATCGGGAACCAACCCCCTGTCCGATTTGGTTCAATTAAAATATCGACTTGCATGGCGGACCCGGTTGAACTGGATGGTTTCCGTTTTTTTATTTTATTTTTAAAACTGACCAATCGGTTTTCTTCGTTTAAACTGATTGGTTTTGTCCCGCACAGCTGGTCCGACTAGTTCTCTTCGATTAAAAGACTAACTAGCTTTAACTCTTGTCGTGCCCATTTCATTTCAGCAGCAGTTCCACTTCCAGCACAACCATTCCATTTCATTTCATTTTGTCATGCAGAACCGTTCCACTTCCAGCTTCACTTCGGTGCACCTCTGATCGACCTCTGCTTCACTTCCAGCTTCCAATCCCCGATGAGGCGCGACCACCGTAGATCGACCTCTACTGAAGCGCCTCTGATCTATTCGAAGAAAAGCAAGCTAAAGTCGATGGCTCTATAAGCTCTGTGAAACCCAATTTGAACGTGTTCTTGAGCGACAACATTTGCCCATCGGGTAAGATCTCGAAGCCAAGCTCTGGAATAGAGAACTACGGTCATGGCAGCATAATCAAAGGAGGAACAGTTGAGAAAGGGAATGCGAATTTCGTTGAACTAAAGATTGAGTTCTCTCTATCTGATATAATAATTATACTGTTATGAAACTGAAGAAGAAGATTAAAGAAATAAGGAATGTATGTGTATGTCTTCTGTTTGTGCGGTATGTATACATTATATTGTGTTATATTGTGGTATGTTGTGTTTGAGAATTGAAATTTGAGAATATTATGTTAAGATAATTGTATGATTGTATTAAATCTATGTAGTTTGTATTTATATATATATTTTTTATTTATGTATGGAAAATCGGCCGGTCGGACACCGCCCCTCTCACCGGTCCGAGGACCGGTCCGATTTTGATAACACTGGTAAAAATATAATAAAAATTTATTTATTAATATTTTATGTGATTTAGTTAAATATATACAGTTGACCCAGAAAAACGCTAAATATATATATATATAGTCTGATGGGCTCTGTAAATTTATTAATCAAAGTGGTAGATTTCATGAATGAAAGAGGGACGAAGAAAGTAGGAGGCAGAAGAATAGAATCTATCGTACAAGAATCCAAAGGGAGGACATTATGGTAAATTGAGGTATACCAACGGACATGCAAGCCTTTCCATTTCAAATTTGTTTTGTGGGGATCACATAAGGACTGGACTCTCTCTTTCTTATCCCTGGGCCCTGCTGCTTTCTTTGTACACGAGGCTTGACTCGCTTGAGGGATGCTACCGACCGATGGTTCAGTTCTTTTAAAAGATGTTGGCCAAAAAAAAAGAAGTTCTTTTAAAAGATTAAAATGTATATTGAGCCGGATTTAATAATGAAAATCGGGCAATTTTATGCGAATCACACGAAATATTTAGAACCGGTCGGCTTTCCGTTTGACGGTTTAACTAGATTAAAAAAAAAGGTGAGGTACCCCGACTAGGACTGTCGATAGTTAGGGTATGATACATTTATGACAAATACCATAATCATATCATATTTTTAAACCGCATACCATAAGTATAACCATAATCATTACAAGTACAATTTTTAATACCATAACCATTAAAATAACTGTGGTTATTAACTATGATTTTACTCATATACCTATATTTATTCCACACATGTAATATAATGAAAGACCGAAAAAAATACATAAATCTATATTGTCAACAACAAAAATATATAAAATTAACATCATGTTTATTTATTACATGTATGTACAGTAACTTCCATTATTTAGTATATATTAGTTTATTAGTAATAAATAATTATTATATTTATATAATAACCATGGTTATAACCGTGAGTATAACTCAAATACCATAACCATAATCATTATGGGTAGAAAATTCATCACTATAAATGTACTGCACCATAATGGTACGGTTAACCATATTAAACAGTTACGGTTATAGCCATGGTTATGAGTTTTTCATTGCATATTGCCAACCCTAACCCGACTCCAATTCAAGCACATACGGAACGCCCTTGCCTTCCAACATCTCATTTCCTCTATTTTGTGCCAATTGGAATGTTGATGATGAAATACCGCTTCTAGAGGAAATTGAGGTGTACCGTTTGGGGAATTGGACAAAAGTTTATGAGTATGTTGGGACTTGGGACAAAGAGTAAAGCGCAATGTATTGAACACTACAAGTATGGCTAAACTCTGGTCGAAGTCGCGGAGTCCCTGAACTGGTGTAACACGACGGAGTCTGATGTTTCAAAAATTTTAATGGCGATCTGGGTGATGTAATTTTAGAGCAACATGTTGTGATTGTTCTCAATAACATGATGAATGCTATGAATATATTGCTTGACCTGAATTACTTCCAGAAGAAGTCAAAACCTAGATATGAAGTAATTCTCGATAACGTCACAATGAAGGTCTTCAATGTTACAATAATAATAATCGTAAGGACCAATCTGTATTAATCAAAAGTTCAAGGAATAAACAGTAAATAAATTTATAACCATGCAAAGGTGGCAATAACAAGTCGAGGCCCGTGTTGAGCACGGTTTCCTTAAGGTAATTTAGTCCTACCCAACCGTGAACGGTTTTGTGCAAGGGTATATCTTAGGCCTATTACCTCCCAGGATTCAACGACGACACCGGTTTTTACTTAGCACGAAGTAGTGACCGGCCGAACTGAACCAAGTTCTATTTCCCAAGGAAATCAGTCGAACACAACGACTATTTACTATTTTCAATACCGAACACGACGGCTTGAAAATTAAAAGACTAAGAAAGATCGAACACGACGACCTTAGAGAGCTTTTCCAATCGTCAACACGAAGAGCAAAGGAGAGAACGAAGAACACGAAGAACAATCTTCAGAAATTGAGAGGATTTGAGAGTTGATTTGTGTGTCAAATGACAAGAATGTGAGGTGTTTATATAGGCTCAGAAATGTGGTTTGAATTGAATGCAAATCTGTATTAATTCCGAAAATTAATTGTAATTAATCCCGAAATTAATAAAAACGGTAATTACTGAATTAATTACCTCGGTTCAATGTATTTAGACAAAAAAAAATCACATTGAATCTGGACAACTTTATAATCCGGTTTAGCAAAAACCGGCTCGCGCTAGGCAAGCTTTCCGGTCCGACAATCGTGTACGCATGTCGCGGGCACGCACCCAAGCCAAATGGTTCGAATTGCTAACCAAATCCGTGGTTTGCACCCCCCCTGCATGCGCGCGCAAGAGAGAGCCTCTTGACTTGGTTACTTACACACTTGAGAAGTGAATTATCATATATACTCACCCCCACTATGTAATCCGGTCGGTGTGGTACTCTTTTTCACTAGAGAAATACACTTCTCTTCCATTCCACATTGATTTGCTAAATTTGAGCCCAAAGCCCAAAATTTGTCCAATTTGCTTCCAAGCCCATTTAAGCCTAAATTTTCCAACAATCCCCCACATGGAAGAGATTTGTATTGACTCGATTCAATTAATACTTGCATAGGATAGGTAGGTGTAATCCCTTTGAACCTTCCCTTGTGATTTATGTAGCTTTTACTAGCTAGTCAGTAGACGCGATGTCCTTGAACTGTCTGCCGTATGTGTAATAGTTTTACACAAGTCACACAAGTATCTTTTTATCATGGTTCAGTTCAAACTTTCTGTGTCCATTCTGGCCATGGATCACAATGCCTGGTTCTGCAAGTGTTGCTAAGAACTGTGCCCCCACAGTTCCCCTTGAAGCGGCCCCTCTTCTCACTTGCATAGGTGATTTCATTAGTAACATCTGTACTTATTCGGACTTCCGAAATCTAGAAATCATTAAAAGCATAAGCTTATCCTTAATTTTTCCATCACTCTTTCTCATCATAGGAATGGTTTTAGGGTATTATTGTTTTCCCTACAGTGATTTCTTTTACCATTATGATTAGGTTGTCCCTTTGAACCTATATCTTGGGATCTCCATTCAACTAGGTTGGGTTTATCCTTCACAATAGTTTTTCATTCCATGGGCTTTAATCCCATTCCTCTTGATGATTTTACAACTTGCTCTTTTGTTAACCCCTTGGTTAGTGGATCTGCTATATTATCATTTGACCTTATATAGTCAACAGTAATAATGTCAGTTCCGAGCAATTGTCTTATGGTATCATGTCTTCGACGTATATGTCTAGACTTACCATTATACATTTCACTTTGTGCCCTACCAATCGCAGATTGACTGTCACAATGTATACTTATAGCAGGTACAGGCTTTGGCCATCTAGGAATATACTCTAAAAATTGTCTTAGCCATTTAGCCTCTTCTCCACATTTGTCTAGAGCTATGAACTCAGACTCCATGGTTGATCTGGTTATAATGGTTTGTTTAGAGGATTTCCAAGATATAGCTGCACTACCCATAGTGAAGACAAATCCACTCGTGGATTTTGAGTCTCCTGAATCAGTTATCCAATTAGCATCTGAATATCCTTCTATTACTGAAGGAAACCTCATGTAATGCAATCCATAGTTACAGGTATATCTTAAATACCTTAGCAACCTGGTAATTCCTTTCCAATGGTCTACACTTGGATTACTAGTAAATCTACTTAATACCCCTACAGTGTAGGCTATATCTGGGCGTGTACAACTCATTAAGTACATTACACTTCCAATAATTCTGGAATATGCCAATTGAGAAACACTATCCCCAGTGTTTTTAGAAAATGGTTTGCCCTCTATTGGAGTACCAACCATTTTCACATCATCTTTATTGAACTTTTCTATAATCTTATCGATATAATGAGTTTGACTTAAGATAATTCCGTCTGATGTTTTTGTTATTTTGATTCCAAGAATCACATCAGCGAGACCCATATCTTTCATGTCAAACTTTGAGTTCAACATGTCTTTAGTTGATTTGATCATTCTTTCATTGCTTCCAATTATAAGCATATCATCAACATAAAGACATAACATGACATACCCATCTGTTGTATCTTTTACATAGATACATTTATCACATTCATTTATTTTGAACCCCTTTTCAAGCATGAAATTGTCAAATTTTTGATGCCATTGTTTAGGGGCTTGTTTTAAGCCATATAATGACTTAACCAACTTACATACTTTCCTCTCTTGTCCTGGAGCAATAAAACCCTCAGGTTGTTCCATGTAGATTTCTTCTTCTAAATCTCCATTGAGGAAAGCAGTCTTTACATCCATTTGATGGATTTCTAGATTTCTCAATGCTGCAATAGCAATAATCAATCTAATGGATGTTATTCTCGTTCCCGGAGAATACGTATCAAAATAATCTAGGCCTTCTTTTTGTTTGAATCCTTTGATTACAAGTCTGGCCTTATATTTATCTATCGTTCCATCTGCTTTCATTTTTCTTTTGAAAATCCACTTGTAGCCTAGTGGTTTGCATCCTGGTGGCAGATCCACTAGCTCCCAAGTGTGATTTTGCAGAATGGATTCGATTTCATTTTGAATCGCCTCTTTCCAAAAAGGACCTTCCGGAGAACTCACGGCTTCTTGAAAAGTTTGAGGCTCTACTTCTAACATATATGTTAGAAAATCTGGGCCATAAGATTTTTCAATTCTCATCCGTTTGCTCTTCCGAAGCTCAATCTCATCATTTTCTTCTTCCTGGTTAGCATCTTTTATTTCATCATAAGTTCGTTTTGAAGAACTTGCTTCTTCCCTGATCTTTGCAGGAAATACATGTTCAAAGAAAGATGCATTCCTAGATTCCATTATAGTATTCTTATGAATATCTGGAATCTTGGAATCATATACCAGAAAGCGATATGCATTACTATTCTTCGCATATCCTATGAATATACAATCAACCGATTTTGGCCCGATCCTTACTCTTTTAGGTGGAGGTACTGCCACCTTAGCAAGGCATCCCCATACTCGAAGATGATGATATGAAGGTGTTCTACCTTTCCATAATTCATAAGGAGTTTTATTTTCCTTTTTCCGGGGTACCTTATTTAAAAGGTAGTTGCTACTTAATATAGCTTCTCCCCACATATTCCGGGGTAACCCAGAACTTAATAACATTGAATTCATCATCTCTTTCAATGTTCGGTTTTTCCTTTCTGCAACTCCATTTGATTGTGGAGAATAAGGCGCTGTGAATTCATGAATGATTCCATGTTTTTCACATAATTCTTGAAAGGGAGCATCATACTCTCCTCCCCTATCACTTCTTAGTACCTTAATCTTTTTGTTGAGTTGATTTTCAACTTCTTGCTTATAAAGAATAAATTTCTCTATAGCTTCATCTTTGTTTTTCATCAAGTATACATAGCAGTATCTTGTGCTGTCATCGACAAAAGTAATAAAATACTTATTGCCACCCATTGTTTGCACAATTTTTAAATCACATACATCACTATGTATTAGATCAAGGGGTTCAGTTTTCCTTTCAATTGAATAAAACGATGTCCTTGTTAATTTAGCTTCAACACAAGTGACACACTTATGTTTGGGATCTATTAAAAATTTGGGAATGTGATTTAACGCAATTAATCTACGTATTGTATCATGATTGACGTGACCAAGTCTACCATGCCACACATTGGAAGACTCAAGCATGTAAGCAGAAGAACTTTCTTTATTCATCTTAGGTTTTACAACCATTACATTTAACTTAAACATGCCCCCACAATCATATCCCCTTCCCACAAACACCCCATTCTTAGTCAATACAAATTTATCTGCCTCAAAGACTAAGCGGAAACCATGTTTGTTGAGCAAGGACCCAGAGACAAGATTTCTTCGGATGTCTGGCACGAACAATACATTCCTCAGAGTTAGTTCCTTGCCTGATGTCATCTTCAGGATAACATTTCCTTTACCTTTGACTTCTGAGAAAGCTGAATTTCCCATGAAAATCTTGTCTCCATTTTCAACTTCTTCAAAGTTGGTAAACATTCTCCTGTCAGAACAGATGTGTTTGGTGGCCCCAGTATCTACCCACCATTCTCGTGGGTTGGAGTCAACCAGGTTCACCTCAGACACAACTGCGCAAAGGTCCAACTCCTCTGTCTCTTTAGAGACCGCTCCAATCGTGTTTGCTTCTTGCTTTTTCTTTTTAGGGAACCTGCAAACATTAGACTTATGACCTGTCTTACCGCAGTTAAAACAAGATCCTTGAAAGCCTTTTGGAGGTTGGATCTTCTGCTTTTTGGAGATTCCACCTTTTGGTCCAAATTTCTGACTCTTTGGTTTGCCCTTTTGACCGTGCTCCACAACATTAGCTTTTACGGGGTTAACCGCCTTTTCAGCCTTCATTGTCTCTTCATGTATTGAAACACGGCGGACAAAGTCTTCCACTGTTATTTCCCGAGTCTCCTGTTTTAGACTTGCCCTGAACTTCCACCAACTTGGAGGTAGTTTCTCAATCATGCATGCAACCTGGAAGGGTTTGCCAAACTGCATGTTCAACTTCTCTATTTCTTGTATTATAAGTTGAAGTTCATGCACCTGGGGTAAGACCGGTTTTGAGTCAATCATTTTGAAGCTTAGGAATCGTCCTACCACAAACTTTTGTTTGCTGGCTTCATCATCCTTGTACTTTTTGTCAAGGGCTTCCCACAGTTCTTTGGCAGTCTTCTTTTCTAGGTAGACATCGTACAGTGACTCAGTCAAACAGTTCATGACATAATTCCTGCACAAGTAATCGGAATTAGTCCACTGATCTTTAGCCATTAAATATTCCGGTTCGTTTTCTCCCTGGACCGGGGGATCATCTGTCAGAAATTGCGTCAACCCTAAGGTTGTTAGGAAGAATTGCATCTTCATCTGCCATCTCTTAAAATTAGAACCGTCGAATTTTTCCGGCTTCTCTGCATAAACCAATGGACCTTGAGGTCGGACCACTGGTCTGGCCATTCCACTTGTGCTTCCCTGAACAGGGTTATTCTGGACAGGCTCTTGAGCTTCATTAAGATTTGCCCCATGTTGGCCCAATTGGTTCAAGTTGTCCAAATTCTCATTCAATGCCATTTCTGAAAGATGGATATAAATTTAGTTAGTATAATTCTTTCCTCAAAAACTTACTATTAATCCTTAACTTGTATTAATACACGAATTTGTCCTTTTAAATAGGATTACATTACCTTAAGATTGTTACAATAATAATAATCGTAAGGACCAATCTGTATTAATCAAAAGTTCAAGGACTAAACAGTAAATAAATTTATAACCATGCAAAGGTGGCAATAACAAGTCGAGGCCCGTGTTGAGCACGGTTTCCTTAAGGTAATTTAGTCCTACCCAACCGTGAACGGTTTTGTGCAAGGGTATATCTTAGGCCTATTACCTCCCAGGATTCAACGACGACACCGGTTTTTACTTAGCACGAAGTAGTGACCGGCCGAACTGAACCAAGTTCTATTTCCCAAGGAAATCAGTCGAACACAACGACTATTTACTATTTTCAATACCGAACACGACGGCTTGAAAATTAAAAGACTAAGAAAGATCGAACACGACGACCTTAGAGAGCTTTGCCAATCGTCAACACGAAGAGCAAAGGAGAGAACGAAGAACACGAAGAACAATCTTCAGAAATTGAGAGGATTTGAGAGTTGATTTGTGTGTCAAATGACAAGAATGTGAGGTGTTTATATAGGCTCAGAAATGTGGTTTGAATTGAATGCAAATCTGTATTAATTCCGAAAATTAATTGTAATTAATCCCGAAATTAATAAAAACGGTAATTACTGAATTAATTACCTCGGTTCAATGTATTTAGACAAAAAAAAATCACATTGAATCTGGACAACTTTATAATCCGGTTTAGCAAAAACCGGCTCGCGCTAGGCAAGCTTTCCGGTCCGACAATCGTGTACGCATGTCGCGGGCACGCACCCAAGCCAAATGGTTCGAATTGCTAACCAAATCCGTGGTTTGCACCCCCCCTGCATGCGCGCGCAAGAGAGAGCCTCTTGACTTGGTTACTTACACACTTGAGAAGTGAATTATCATATATACTCACCCCCACTATGTAATCCGGTCGGTGTGGTACTCTTTTTCACTAGAGAAATACACTTCTCTTCCATTCCACATTGATTTGCTAAATTTGAGCCCAAAGCCCAAAATTTGTCCAATTTGCTTCCAAGCCCATTTAAGCCTAAATTTTCCAACATTCAATAAGTGTGGGGAACTAGATGGTTTAGAGAAGTTGTTTGCTGAAATGCTTGAGAGAGGGATTCAACGTTATAGTATATCATTTTCTACAATGATTAGTTGTGCAAGGATATGTCAATTGCTTGCTAGAGCTGTACAGTGGTTTGAAAACATGCTCGGATACGGGTACAGTCCCGATGAAATTACCTATTCTGCTATGATTGAAGCTTATGGCCCGACTGGGAATGTCCAAATGGCCTTGACATTATATGACCGTGCAGGAATTGAAAAATGGCGCATTAGTGCAATCACCTTCTTGCCCTTGATTAAGATTTATGGACAGTCTCATAACCTTGATGGGTGCTTGATTGTTTTTGAAGAAATGAAAGCTCCTGGAGTGAAACCAAACATGGTTATATACAACATTTTGCAGGATGCAAAGAAGGCTGTCCAGGCGTAGAATCCCTGGTTTGAAATATTAAAGCATTAGATTCAAACAGGGGTTCATTATATGCTTTTCAAGGACATCTACAACCGAAAAGGCAATCAGTAGAACTTGGAAACTATTAAATCTTCCAATCTGTGCACTGAGATTATCGAATACACCAGTCCCCCTGAAACTGCTATTTGCAACCTTGCTTCTATTGATCTGCTTTGTTATGTCAGAGAGAAGGCAATACCTTTGGGATCATATCCATCTAAGCTAGTTGGAAACCGAGGCTCAAAGAACTGGTTATTTGGTTTTGACAAGCTTGGAAAGGGTGTGGACTTCTATGCCATCAACATAGATTATCAGGCCCTAGTGCAATCCAAATTTGAGAATCTACTTCAATTGGGAGAATTCATAACTCGTGAATTAGGTACATGTGGAAAACTGTTGGTTAAAGTAAAAAACAACAAGTATAAACTGACTTCTTTGATTGATAGATTGATAATTCAGTACAAGTATGACCCCTTACTTATACATGTATATCTAACTACTTTGTTGACAATATTAGCCAGCATTGATTGCAGTCCATGTATGTCAACATTCTCTTTTCGGTATTTCAACATTCCTTTTCTACTTTTGACAGATTGTCTAACACCTTTTTGACTTGCTTGTTTTATTCTAACACTCCCCCCTCAAGTTGAGTAGTCGGATATCTGATGCTCAACTTGCTCAGTACCTCATTGAATGCCTTTGAGCTTACTGCTTTGGTGAGTATATCTTCCAATTGGTCCTCGGAGCGAACGAATGGAAAATTGATATTCCTAGCTTTGAGGTTTTCTTTTTATGAAGTGTTTGTCCACTTCAATATGCTTGGTCCGATCATGTTAGACTGGATTTTCCGAAATACTGATTGATGCTTTATTGTCACATAGCAACTCACATGATCCAGTTGGAGGAAAACTTATCTCTGTCATTAGTTTCTTTAGCCATAGAATTTATGTTAGTCCCCTCGCTATTCTCTGGAACTCTGCCTATGCACTTGATAGGGCTACCACTTTCTGCTTCTTACTCCTCCAGGTTACCAGATTATCGCTAATAAGGGTAAAATACCCGGATGTGGATCTTCGATCAACCGGGTTACCTGCTCAGACAGCAACTGTGTACCCTTGTATTTTTAGATGACCATTTATTCTAAATAGGACTCCATGACCAGAGGTACCCTTCAAATACTTCATTATCCTCACGACCGCTTCCATTTGATCATCTTGGGGTTGATGCATGAACTGAATTACTACTCCTACTGCATAAGCTATATCTGGTCGAGTATGTGACAGATATATAAGTTTGTCAACTAGCCTTTGATATCGTTCTTTATCTTCTAGTCTCGTCTCTTCTGTTATGTGTAGGCCATGATTCACCACCATTAGAGTTTCAGCCGGTTTGCATTCCAACATTCCTGTCTGTGTCAGGAAATCTAAAATATACTTCTTCTGAGATATAAAGATCCCTTCTCTTGTCCTTAGTACCTTAATCCCAATAAAGTATTTTAAATTTCCGAGATCCTTCATTTCGAATTCCTCAAAAAGGTTTCTCTTAAGCCTGTGCATTTCTTCTAGATCATTCTCTGTGATAATCATGTCATCGACATAAATGATCAAACAGGTTATTAGGTCCCCCGTCTTTTTCAAGAATAAGGTATGGTCTGAGTTGTTTTGCTTATACTCATATGTCTTCATGACTATAGTGAACATCCCAAACCACGCTCGAGGAGATTGTTTTAGGCCGTAGAGTGACTTTTCCAGCCGACACACCTTTCCTTCTTGACTTCATTTTTGTATCATGGTGGAACCTCCATATACACTTCTTCTTCAAGATTTCCGTGAAAAAATGCATTTTTCACATCGAACTGGTGGAGTGGCCAGTCTTTGTTTGTGGCTATAGACATCAATACTCTGATTTTGTCTATCTTAGCTACAGGAGAGAATGTTTCAGATAAGTCAATACCGTTTGTCTGAGTGTATCCCTTTGCAACCAGCCTTGCCTTATATCTATAAATGGAGTCATTCTGCTTGTATTTGATAGTATAAACCCACCTGCAACCTACCAGTCTCTTTCCAATTGGAAACCTGCACATCTCCCATGTCTTATTCTTTTCCCGTCCCTCCATCTCGATATCCATAGCTTGTTGCCAATTCTTGGACTGTTGGGCCTATTTGATTGTACTTGTAATTTCTTCTGAAAGGATAGACATTGTGAATGTCTTTGCTTCCTCACTTAACCTCCCCCTTACTGCATTTGTCACTGGATACCTTGATTTGTTTGGCTCCCTATCCGGTGTGTACCTTCTTGGTGGTCGCCCTCGATTCTCTCTTGGAGGTAATATGTATCCTTCTGTCATTGGCTCATCATGTTCTTCAATATCAATATCTTCAATTATATTGACATTTTGAGGTTCAGACGGACTTACCGGGCTTGTCTCGGATACCTCAAACGAGGGAATATCAGTTGTGACCCTTAGCTCGCTGGTCGTTACTGCGTGTCAGATAATGCCTCACAGGTTCGGCCAGCCAACTCTATTGGATCATCATAGAAGGGACTTTGACTATCATAGGATAGGGTTGGACTACTTACCTAATCTAGTGGATCTACTGTATGATTCCCCCCCTGAACACTAGATTGGTGGTAGAAATATTATGTTTCAAGGAAATCACAGGTCATAGTGGTGAACATGTAACGATTTTTAGGGTCATAACACCGATACCTTTTTTGATTAACTTCATACCCTACAAACACATACTTGACAGCATAGGGATCAAATTTTGTGCGATCAGTTTTTGGTATATGTACGAACACGAAGCATCCAAAGACACGAGGAGTTAAACTGAGATTTGGGGGTACTTTGGTAATTTCAAACAGAACGTGAATCAGTGTTTAGAGGTGTAGGATCTTTGTAGGGAGACGATTTAGAAGATACGTGGCTGTGGCAACAGCTTCAGGCCATAAAAACTTGGGTACTTTGGACTCGATAAGGAGGGATCTTGCCATTTCAAGGAGTATGCGATTTTTTCTTTCTGCCACACCATTTTGTTCTGGAGTGTGTGGAAAGAAATCTGATGAATAATTCATTTTTCTGAAAAGAATTTTTTCATACGTTGGTTGACAAATTCCCCCCATTATCAAACCGAAGGACTTGAATATTTTTCTAAAACTGATTTTGGATCATTTTGAAGAAGTGAGTGAATTTGTCAAACACTTCGGATCTTTGTTTTAAAAAATAAACCCATGTCATATGAGTGCAATCATCGACAAACAACACAAAAATATCTGAGGCTGTGCCCCCTAGAAATAGGTGTTGGACCCTACACATCAGAATGTACTAAGGAAAAAATAGATTCCATTCGAGTATTATTTGGCTTAAAAGTTTATCTGACTTTTTGCAAGAATACAAGTCTCACAAAAAATATTATTAATCTTATTCAAAAACAACTGGGGAAACAAGAGTTTTAGATAGCCCGAGGATGGATGACCCAATCTCCTATGACATAGACAAGCCTCTCGTTATGTAGTTCTGTGACCAAGCAACACCGAACTTTGTTGAGCCATTTCATCAACGTAGTATAGACTCACGTGTTCAGTGCCACGCCTAATAATCATCCATGTTTGGATATCATGCAATACACAAAACCAGGATTCATCACCATAGTACAATTCATCTACTTAGTGGCATGAGACACTGATAACAGTTTTTTTGAGAGTGTCGGAACTAAGAGACAATTTGATATCTTCAGTTGGAGAAATTTCTACGGTTCCCATTCCCATAACCTGGGCCTTCCCCCCATCTGCCGTTTTAATATATTGGATCCGGGATCTCATAATACTAATAAGATCACTTGAATCATACGTCATATAGTATCTGTTGCACCACAGTCAAAAATCCACTCATTATTTTTAAGTCCATTTTTATGTTGGACTGAATAGGCATGTGTTAAATGTTGAGGAACTGATTTGTAATAATCAGGGGTTGTTTTGTCATTTTTTATAAATTTTGGACTCAAATAGCTAGGTTTACAAGTAGAGGGACTTGGATGCAATTTCCAAGTCCATTTACCATCTCTTCCGTCTACTGATATGTAGCCTCCGTCCCCATTTATGTTCCCATCTCCTTTGCGGCTGCTCTTTGAACAACTAGGGTTTCCGTCGAACCCTGCGACTCCGGCGAAGGGAGGGTTGCCTTCGGAGGCTGGTGGCCACGATGGAGTCCAGTGGATGGGGGGCCCTCTTCCCGCTTCTGCGATTCCTCCGACTTGTTCCTCGGTTTGTCCGTTCCCTCCTCCGATGCTGGTGGCCGAGGGGTTGCTCGTTGCGACGGTGGCACGGTTGCGGTCCTTCTCCGCACGACTCTCGTCCCGCCACTTCGGGTACCCGACTAGCTGGAAACACCCGTCTTTGGTATGTCGATTCTTCCCACAGTGTGTTCATTTGAGCTTGCTTTTGTCTAATCGGGATGACGATCCGCCGGTCGGTCTTCCCGGTTGTTTCCGACCGATTCTGTGTTGGTCGGCCTACTTTTGTTGTGTTTGCTGCTGCTGTTGTTTCGCCCTAGCTTGTAGGCCATACTCTGAATCCAATGATGGTCCGTCACCGGTGGTTGCCGCTCCCAGGATGTGGAGTCTGGCCTCCTTTCAGACAGAAGTGTATGCTTCTTCGACTGAGGGTAATCGGTCCAGTCGCAGGACCTCGCGTTTGATTCCATCGAATTTGGATTGGATTTCCCCAAGAACTGGTACATCTTTGTTTCGGTCTAGAGTTGATTAAAAAATGTGATGTTGTGGTTGCAAATCATCGGATTCGGTCTTCTGGCTTCGATCTCTCCCCATAGGGATTGCATCGTAAGCCAGAATTCATCGAGTGTCATTGTCCCCTGCATCATTTTCGCAGCCCGATTATGTAGATCAAAGATTTGTAGCGAGTCCTTACCACTATCGTAAGTAGTTTGTAATGCCTTCCATAGATCCCGGGATGTAGGGTAATGAGCAACATTGTTTGCCAATCGCGAATCGATATTCTGGATCATTCATGAAAAGACGACCAGATCGTCCTGTTTCCACCTTTCATGACCCAATTCGGATTTGCTTGGGAGTTCCGGATCCCCGGTAAGATGCTGCAACCACCCCTTCCTCCAATTGCAATATGTATTAATCTGGGCCAGAGATGATAATTCTGGTAATTGAGCTTTGTGCTCACCGTAATTGTTTCCGGTAGGTCCTTGGACTGTTTCTGATTGAGGTTGAGACCATTTTTGAGGGTTAGGTCGTCATCACTGAGACCTGACCCAGTTTGGGTTTGGGAATGGTGACTCTCATTGTCGGACATGTTGATCGGTCGAGTTGGTTTTTTCTGGTATATGATTTTTTTATTGGAATACGCGTTTAATTTGATGAAATAAAACGGCGTGACAAAACTGTCACAGATGTTCGGTTGTACAATCATATGCTAATAAACATGTAAAAGGAAGTGGGGGTCGGGAGACCCAATCGTTAAGACGCACTCCCATTCTTGCTTGCTTGCTTTCTGGTATATGATGAGCAACCAGAAAACAAAGAACACATTCCTACCATGGATTGTGAACCTTCTCTGATACCATGTTGGTTAAGGTAAAAAACAGCAAGTATAAACTGACTTCTTTGATTGATAGATTGATAATTCAGTACAGGTATGACCCCTTACTTATACATGTATATCTAACTACTTTGTTGACAATATTAGGCAGCATTGATTGCAGTCCAGGTATGTCAACATTCTCTTTTCAGTATTTCAACATTCATTTTCTGCTTTTGACAGATTGTCTAACACCTTTTTGACTTGTTTGTTTTATTCTAACAGAAACTGCTTATAGAGGAACAAGCTGCAGAGGAATCAAGAGAAGCCATAGCCAATGCTCTTGAAGGATCAGACCTTGTGTTTATAACAATTGGAATGGGTGGAGGAACTGGATCGGGTGATGCTCTGATCATTGCCCAGGATCGAAGAAAGCCAGTTAATTAACTGTTGTGGTCGTTACCTATACTTTCAGCTTCGAGGGGCGCAAAAGAAAGGCACATACTGGCCGTAACATTGAAAAGATGTTGATGGGTAATATGGTAGTATTGAGAAGCTCATGTTGACCAACACTTGAGTGAGGATGAGGAGGAAGCGAATGCACATTCTCAAGTATCAGTTCTATGAGAAAGTCTTGATGCTCGCTTGAGGCCTGAACAATGTATTTATCTTAACTATCGGTATCATCATCTTCATCCTTGCTTCGGAAAATGGTGGTCGTGTTAATACCGACGCTACAAAAGTTCTAATTCAATGGGAGGACCTTTCCGAAGATAGAGCAAACATGAGAGTTTTTGGATGATTTCAAACGTAAGTTTCCAAATTTCGATCTTGAGGATAAGATAATTGCATAGGGTAGAGTAATGTTACGGGTCAATATTATGGGCTAGAATATGTCTGAATCTTTGTAGTTTAGACACCACTCCTTAACAAGTGGAGGACATAATACATTCAGATTCAGCATCTGTAATTATACTAGCTAACTCTGTTATACAGACAGACAGAACCATGTAAACAAACATACAAATATGGCCTATTTCTTTTACATCCTTCTCAACATGTAAAATCTCTTCCTCATAACTCAAGTTCAAGAAAGAGATTCTCCATCACCATGGGTTGATTGTTGTTTTGTTTACCTCATTCATTTTACTTGACAAAATGAGAATCAAATCGAATGTTTTCTTCGGTTTTGCATAGTCCTTGAACTGACACTTACTGTTCTCAAAAGTCTACGAAATTCTGGAAGGCTAATCCTCCCATCTTTGTCGATATCCGCTTCCTCAAGAAGCGGGTCTATCGGCCCTTTCAAACCTGTTTGCTGAAATATTAAAAAAAGAAACCACATGTTCAACAAATGTACTATCTCTATTAGAAGAAGACACGGAAGAAAAGAGATCACTTGACAGTAACTAACCATTCTAAGTTCATCTGGCATGATATAGCCATCTCCATCAATGTCAAATTTGCTGAAAGCAGCTTGAGATCTCTTGTGCCTTTTTCTATGTCCAGTTCCTGCAATTGATGAAGATGTAGGGTTGCTGCCACAAACTCAGAGAAATCCACTATTCCATCTGTGTTGCTATCGATCTGAATTACATCCACATCACATTACATTATAGGGGGTATGGGTATTGATGAATGATGATACCTGTCATAAATAAATTATGAACAGTCAATTAATTCTGGTTAAGAAAATGGCAGAGCTTACAGCTTGAAGAATCTCCAGGACACGTGATTCCTTCAACTTAAAGGGTAGATCTTTAGCAAGTGCCTGCTTTTTTATTTTTTTATTGAAGATATTCGTTATAACAAATTGGTATATATATAGCCAAAGTAAAACAGATGAAGAGGGAGATACACATATAGTATAAGCTGCCAACCTGTCTCATTTCTTCAAGACTAATGGCACCACTTTTATCGACATCAATGGCATCAAACTGATCCTTAAGGTCAGCCAACTCCTCTTGATCAAGAATGCTCGCCAGGGCCTGCAACAACAATTACTCAGCAAATAAAAAATCACCCCCAAAAGATCAAACTTATAACTTTTATCCTACCCTTAAAGCAATTTGCTTCATGCGGCTGTACTTGACAAACTGTCGCATATTACTCAGAACTGATATATCAATAGGAATGTTTGATGCACTTCCTCCTTCTCTAACCCATGGATGCGCTGCATATATCAAAACACAAACCTCCATTGAGTACAATTTCAATGCTAAAAATATCAATTGCTTTTAAATTATTATATATATATATATTTCCACATACACAGGGCTTGAGCTGCCGTAAGTCTTGCCATAGGATCTTTCACCAGTAACTTCTTCACAAAATCGTTGGCACTTTCGCTTAATGTTGGCCATGGCTTGCGTCGAAAGTCAGGTTTGCGTCTCAGGACCTACATAAATGAAAATAATAACTACCAACACTAATTGAAATTTATAAAGGCATTACCCAGGCTGAGGTTAATTAAGAGAAAAATGTAAGATGTCTTTACTTGGCCAGTATTCTGTCTAATAATTCACCTCCCTCACATAATTTCTGAACAAAGAAGAATGAAAATTTTAACTGATAATTTCTGTAACATGAAAAAACTGGGGGAAAAAAAACTTACTCCATGACTATGTAAACAAATGAGTCATCCTCAAATGCATCATAAAACTGCACAACGTTCTCATGGCCAGTAAGTGCTTTCAGTATTTTGACTTCTCGTTTAACATCCTCAACTGCAATTCGAAGAACCATCTGTCCGAAAAAAATCAGAGGTTGAGTAAAGGAAATCTATTCAACAAAGCTACAATTTGCTGATTAAAGGAAAATGAGTTTGCCGATGGTTTACTTTTAAGGTAAAGAGTAATTGTCCTCAACAACTTCCTTTTACTATTTTAGTCTCAGGATTAAACAAGAATGGGACATAAGTTTTGGAAAAGAAAGAATACCAATAGCATTGATTCACCGAAAATTTCCACTGACATCATAATAAGTCCATCATCACCTCATTTCTTCAGGATTTCTAACCGATCGAAATAATAAACAGTTAGAGAAGTTTGAGCAATGTCCATTACCTCCTTAAGACAACATCATAGAAACAACAAACGAAACTATTTCCAAGCATGGAACTACTCAAATGCAGAAAGTTGTACGTGATCACATAGATTCGAAGCTATTATTTGAAAGTTTGCAATCGAGCTTAGGGCATTTCATCCAGAAAAGGAGTTTGACATTTTATTTGTTTGCATATGTAAATCGGAAAATATAGGAAGCATCGCATGAATCGAATTAAGGGTATCCCAATTACACATCATAAAAGCAACTATACAACATTTCAAGAAGAAATACCAACCTTATTCTTGTCAATTCT
Source organism: Chamaenerion angustifolium (assembly GCA_946814005.1). NCBI lineage: Eukaryota > Viridiplantae > Streptophyta > Magnoliopsida > Myrtales > Onagraceae > Chamaenerion > Chamaenerion angustifolium. Next base: position 16,973,120 of record OX328273.1, on the reverse strand, counting down.
CTTAACGGCGACTCTGTCTCCATTAGCCTTGTCCATGCGGACAAACGTGTAACCAAACTGCCCATGGCCCAGAAACTTGCCCAGCTTGTAGCGATGGCCGAAATCCTTAGCGTACCCAAAATCGGTGCGTTTGCCAATGGGATCGAGCTTCCTTGCTTCTTGGTGGACCTCTCCTTCCCCTTCACCTGCTGTGGTGGCGGTGTATTCTTCTTCTTCTGCTAATCCTTATTGGTCAGGTCGGGTACATTTGGCGCTGGCAGCGGATTCTTCTTCTTCTGCTGATCCTTATCGGTCCCGTTGGAGACATTGGGCGGTGGCGGCCGAATCTTCTTCTTCTACTGAACTTTATCGATCCCATCGGTGACATTGGGCGGTCGCGGCTGATTCTTCTTCTTCTGCTAATCCTTATTGGTCCCGTCCGTGACACTGGGGGTTGGCAGCAGATTCTTCTTCGCTAAAGGCGAAACCAAGCAAGTCCAAGTATTAGAAACCTTAATTTTGCCATCACCATTAGGAGGAGGGTCTGCTCCTGAGGGGGCCTAAGAGATCGTTTCCAAATACATTGGTTCTCCGACTCGCCAAGATGTTCCTGCTCCTCAATGCACTTAGGCTTTACAATATATATATTTTGTAACCTTTGGTTGAATGGATGTTTTTCTAGCCGTTGGATTTAGGTTAATGGGTAGCCTATAAGTGGGAGTCCATTCAGGTAAATCCAGTATGTGTTACTGACCCTAAACTCTATCCCTCTATATATCTATATATATATGGAGTGCTCTCCTTGGAATTAAGAGAGATTAGAACCTGATAGCCACCCACAGTTTAGACAGAGGTCAGCAACTGTGGAAACCTAGGTCACTGCCCGTTAACCCGTGGCGTGTCCTCCCGTCCGGCAGACCGTGATCCCAAGCTCAGGCAGATCCGCTTCCTGTTAGGCAATCAATCCAGAGGTAACTTAATTATATGTGATTATGTTTTACCATATAGATTGCATGTATATTACATAATCCAACATTGATATCAGAGCCGTGTTAGGTTGGTTTCCGAATTGTCGAATTTAAGGAAAATTCCCATCGCGGTCAGTTGTGATCGCGACGAGCCCGCCGCCACAGATTCAGCCACTCCGAGGCCGTCATAGGGGCTGCCGGGGCCTTCGTGGCCGCGACTCAGCCCCTAGTGGCCGCAGCCACCGTGGCTGCCGCCACGCCGAGGCTGACCGCAGCCTTCGTGGCTGCGGCATGGCCAAGGAAGGGCCGCATCCTCCGTGGCTGCGACCAAAGGATGGGCCGCATCCTCCGTGGCTGCGACCAACAGGAGGGCCGCATCCTCCGTGGCTGCGGCCAACCCAGGCAAGGGCCACAGCCTTCGTGGATGTGGCCCTGCGACTGGATGTCGCCGAAGGCCTGGGGTTCGGTCAGCCAGTGGTGGCCGACCGACCCCCCCCCCGTGGCCAGCCGAAGGCTGGCCAACTAGCGGTGGCGGTTGCTGCAGTGCTAGGGTTTCAAAACCCTAGCATTGCAAGGAAGAATACGACACTGTGCTGGACCTGTCTGAGTGAACCGGCCCAGCACCGGTCTGGTTCAATACTTTGGACTTGACCAGTTTTAGCCCGGTCCGGTCTGAAATGTTAGACCGGCCGGTTCAGTCCCGGACTAGTTGACTGAGGTTGACCGACCGGTTCGGCCAAGACCGGTTGGCTTAGGCTGACCGGTCTGGTTCAGGCCAGTTTAGATGGCTGAAAGCTGTTTAAGCCGTTCTGAGCTCATTCAGAGGCTTTTGGGCTACCTGAATTGGTTTGAAACGAATTTGGTTCCGATCCTGGATCCCTAGTGGGTCTTAGTGGTTTGTATATCCGGTATTTGTGCCTTGACCATTTCATTAATAATTATTTTGGGCTAATTAAATTAACTGTTAGATCAATTTAATTGTTGGGAGAGCCTTATATTGTTTAATGATGCATGACTGGATAGGTAGAACACTGTGTGGGTTCCTTGAGTTCCCTGGTTTACTTTGTCTTTTCTGCAGGGTAGATAGTCTTGCCTTACTTTATATTGTTGACTCTTGACTCCATGACTGGTAGAATTGACTAGGTTATGACTTGTTGAGATCCCAGCATACTGTGTGAAAATTGGTCTAACATGTTAATTAATTTTTTGTTAGAGTGACTTTGGTCCTCAAAGTTTTGGAAATTATAAATTAGCCCCAAATTAATTTATTTTTGAAAGATTTCAATATATATGTGTGTGTATTGAATTGTGTGGTTTGTTACCTTATTACTTGCATAGGATAGAATACCTTGGTAGGGAGATCTAACTTTGGCATAGTCTAGGTAGCAAACCTTTAGGATTGTTTTAGTAGGCTTTCAGAAGTTTGGATATGTTCGAACTACACTTGGGGATATGTTCTTAAGTGTGAACCGGTCGGTTAGTCTGCGAGGTTCTCTGAATTTCCTTGAAAAATACTAGGACAGTCGTCTTATGTTAGAGTTGAACGCTTAGTGCGATATGTTCGACTCCGGTCCTTTGAGGACTGTTTGTGTAGACTGTGTTTCGATTGATAGTAGTGACTTTAGGACATGCTTAGAAACGGGGAGTGCTTCTCGGCATAGCTAGGGTTGTCCTCCGAATTTAAGTATGTTCTAGAATCTGTCCTATTAATTTGAGACTTGTCTTTTTACATGCATTAGAACATTGTTCCATGTGTCTCCATGATCCTATTAGAATTTTCTTTAGTTAGAGAAATTGGTCTGCCATGTAGAACATCATCGTTTAGTTGGACAAAGGTCTTAGACTTAATGGTGAGCACTATAAAATTCGGAGAAAACATATAAAATTGGTCCTAAGTAGAAATCCATTAACCCCATCAAGAAGATTGTAAAAAGACCCGATTCTGGAATAACAAATCAGCAGAAGACTTTCCATTTGTGTGGGAGGTTAATGATGCTGAGACGTGCGCTATGATGCTGAGTACGGTGGATGAGTTTGAGCTTAACACACGGCTAAAGGGCTGTGGGATACTTCGCAGGCTAGAAATAGTTCTATACGACTGCTTAGTTGTGCTCACTCAACATTAAGTTTGATTCATGCATGATGAATCCTCAGCACTCCGCGAGATAGTATCTGAGGCATATGGCCAACATGATTATGAATCTCAAGGAGAACGGTCAGTCAGTGACCGATGAGCAGCAAATCCAGGTCGTAATCCGCTCTTTGCCTAACTCCTAGAAACAGATGAAAATCTACATAACTCATTCTAAGGCCCTCAATACATTTGAATGTGTTTGAAGGCACATTGAGTTAAAGAGGACAGACCCAAGGTCGCTGGACCTAAGGTTGAGGTGCTTGTGGCGCCATCCTCTGGACCTAAGAAGAGTCGCTGAAGGCGAAGGAGTAATGCACAGCGCGATGGCGCAAATGCATTGAAGGCAAAGTAGACAAAGACTGAGGTGAACCCAAGGACTCCTCCGAAAACAACATCGCGAAAATGTTCGCGTAAGGCCGAGAAGCCTAAATATAGGAAATGCTCCAACTGTGGCCAGTGGGTACACTTTGTGAAGGCATGTCCTAAATCGATCCGACCTAGATGTCTTGTTGGCTACTTAGTGAACTTTGTGTCTCTAGTACAGATATGTTGACTGAGTCATGTCCTTTGTGGATTTTGGATTCAGGATCGACAAATCACATAGCCAAGGATCGTGACGTTTTCGTAGAGTACCATAGAGTCCCGCGAGAAATTAGGTGGATTTACATCGACAACAACTTTCGTGTTGAAGTCGAAGGGATTAGAACTCGTGAGCTGCGCTTGCGCGGCGGTAGAGTTTTAGTCTGATGTCATATTCTCTATGCTCCGCAGATTCACCAATATGTTATTTCAGTCTTAGGATTAATGAAACTCGGTTTTATATTATCTTTTCATGAATTTTCCGTTCAATTGTTTTTTTGGGTTCAACTTCGTTGGCTTTAGTATTATTTCTGGTGGATTTATTGTTTCGGATTTGGATTCAGGCAACAATAATAATTTCATGTTTTTTCTTCTCCACGCGGATATGTTTGCGATGTGAATGAAAGACAAACTAGACTTGACTACAGAGGTCAACATAGAATGCAGCGGCTAGCCCAATGGGGTTTGCTGTTCTACATTCCACAAGTGGAGTCGTCTACTTGTGTAAGTTGTCTAGCAGTAAATTCCACCGGAATGCCTTTTGGTTAGGCATCTAGAGCCGAATTTCCCTTGCAATTTATCCATTCTGATGTTTGTGACCCTCTTAGTGCTAGGGTTCGGCACGAAGCGCATAATTTCATTACATTTACAGATGATTACACACGTTAGATAGGAGGGTAAAGACCCTCCACCCTGATTGTGGAAGAAGAGTACCTTTCAGCGGAATTTAATGGTTTATGTAATGAAAAAGGGATCATTCATCAGTTGACGATCCCCTACACCCCTCAGCAAAATAGTTTTGCAGAGAGGCGTAATAGAACACTCATTAAAATGATTCGGTCGATATGGAGCAGACTTAATTGCTGTTTTCCTTATGGGGAAACGCTTTGGAGACTGATGCCTACATCCTGAACCATGTGCCGACGAAGACGGTTAACTCCACTTCATATGAATTTTGGACTGGAATAAGTTCTGGACCTTCACCATATGCGCCCATTGGGGTGAGCCGCTTACACCCATGATTTCTCAAATAAGTTTGGGAAAGATTGGACCTAGAGGAAAGAAGAGTATTTTTGGTTATTCTGATACCTCCAAGGGTTATGTGTTTATAGCATAGCTAGACAGTGGGAGTATTTCCGAGTTCGAATCACGAGACACGACGTTTTTAGAGAACGAATTTCCTAAGAAGGAGAGATTGATTTGGATCGATCTCTATATGAGATTCAAGATCAAGTTGAGCAGACACCTGTTAATTCGAGTGGGAGAGTTGAAACCGCAGATGATGAATCAGTTCGTCGTCTGCCGGATTCACTGCCTGCTGTAGCGAATGAAACAGCTTTTGCTCCTGATGATCTTGTTGACAGTGGGAGCATTAGGGATCTCATTCCCAGTGGGAGCGATCATGGTCGTATCTCTGGTAGTAGTGAGTTGTTAGGCCGTGGGCTAGAACATAAGTTTTCCTCCCGACGATATGCATTCGAAGGTGATGGAGAACTAAACACCCAATATCTGACGATATGGTTATTGTGCCATAAAATGTTAGAGAAACTTTCAATGGAACCTTCTAAGAAGAATGGATGAAAGTAATGGAAAATGAGATGAACACTTTGGACTAGATGGAATCTATAAGGAAGAACGGTGTTTGGCACTGGTCAACCTTCGAGAGGACATAGAGAAATAGAGCTAAATGGGTTCTTAAGATTATGGCTATTGGAGTGAATCTAGACTTGGAACTGCACTAGATAGACGTTAAGACCGTCTTCCTCAATGGTGAGTTAGAAGAGTGGATCTATATGGAGTGGTCTGAATGCTTTGTGCAGAAAGACCATGTGTACTTAGTGTGCAAACTTCACAAATTGATCTATGGTTTGAAACAGTTCGCTATGCAGTGGTACCGCAGAGTTCATGATTTGTTAGTGGAAAATGGATTTCTCTTGATGGATGAGAATCATTGCGTGTACACCAAAAGGGTCTGGACCGAACTTTGTGTTTATGATTCTATATGTAGATGACATACTCATAGCCGTAAATAGCTTGGAGTTCCTCACACAAGTAAAGGCATGATTGTCTTCTCTGTATGGGATGAAGAACTTGGGTGAGGTGGCGCACATCTTTGGGATTTAGATCTCGAGAGATCGTCGTAGGACGTAGTTGTGGCTTTCAGAGGAAAGCTACACAAACAAAGTGTTGGAAACGTTCAACATGAGTAACTGCGAACTAATTGAAACTCCAGTTTACATTGATCAACCTCTCAAAATGGATATATGGACTAGATAAATAATTTATGTAGCTAAGTGCAGTCGGAAGCCTGATCTGCGCAATAGTGTGTACTCGGCCTGATATTTGTCATGCAGTCGGCATGGTATATAGGTACCAAACTGAACCCGAATTGAAGAAATGGTAGGCAGTAAATAAGATCATGTGATATCTTAAGGGCATCGTCATGCTCTCTGCTAGTGACTTGCTAGAGATCTGAGAATCTCTGGATGACTAGGTATAACATTGTGGACTATGGTGGTGACTTTGATGAGAGAAAAATCACCTCGGACTTTATGCTCTGCTCTCTGATGGCGCCATATCGTGGATGAGCAAGAAGTAGTCGCGCATTGTGTTGATCGCCATTGAAGCCAAATTTGTGGGTCTTGTATGGACCACTCAGTTGGTTGTATGGCTGAGGAGACTTCCAGATTGATTGCTGAGTCATTGGAGTCGCAATCTCCGTGATATATAAACCCAAGTATCATTACAAGTCATAGCAAGTAGATATCAAGCGAAACTATGTTAGAGACGTGGTTAGACACAAGGTGATGAGTTTGAAGTACTTGTCTACGGATGAGATGGTTGTGGACCGTCTCTCCAACCTTGAAGAGGGAGTCTTTAGTGAGACATGTGTAGTCTCTAGGACTGTGTAGACTTAGTGATGTACTTCATTGATTTTATTTCCCATACAATGTTCTTTAACTTGAATTATATTTGAGTATGCATGTTTTCACAGTTTGAGTGTTTTGTATGTTCATTTCTGTGATTGTTTGTTGATATATATGTCAAAGTGGATTTGGTCACCCTCTCACACGGGTGATAGCTTCTATGCCTTTGTGGCTGGGTGAGGCTGGTGATAGCTTCTAGTTTTTGGAAGCCCGTCGGGATAACCAGAAAGGACTTTGTGTCCGGAGCTATCTGTTTTCGCACTACGACGGATTATGGTCTGTCAATCCACTCAGGGGTCAGATGGGAGTCTTTGTGACTTTTGGTTCGGGTACTTTGTGTGCCTGATGAACATCTGTACAGCATATGGACATATCCTCCATGGGAGAGGAGATATGCTGTAGCGTGCGTTCCATACCGCGGCGCACCCAAAATCGACCATTGGTATGACCCGAGATGTGATCTTACCTCGGAGTTGTGTGAGACCCAGAGCTCTTCGCGTAAGAGCCACGTACGTACCCTCAGTACTCTGAACAGAGACTTGAGGTTCAGTTCAGTGTTTGCTATCTTAGTCCGTTATAGATGGGTGCGCTCACAAGTACCTTGGACCCGGTTCTAGAAAAGCGAGTTGAATTGTGCCGATGGTTTCGTGGGAAGGGAATGGTCATTATGGTATCTTCTCGATATTGTGTCCACTAGACGGCCGTCAATCGCGGTATAGGCTGCGGTTGTGGGCACAATGCAGATGTATAGGTTTGAAAGATCATTGTGTGGTCAAACCTTGAGAAAGATTACATGGCCAAGGGTGCAGGGCACAAATCCACTGATGGTGTGAGATCCGCGAGTCACTGCAACTCCTAACAGATGCGCAGTACCTTGCTCGTAGTGCCTGCCGGTCGCACGGCTGCCTCCTCGTATGTGATTTAACTGTATAAGGGGAATTCATTCTCTTTGGTGCTGGCTTGATGAATGAGCGCCCCCCACTTTGTGCGAGTGGGAGATGTTGGATTTAGGTTAATGGGTCGCCCATAAGTGGGAGCCCATTCAGGTAAGCCCAGTATGTGATACTGGCCCTAAACCCTATCCCTCTATATATCTATATATATATGGGGTGCTCTCCTTAGAATTAAGAGAGATTAGAACCTGATAGCCACCCACAGTTTAGACAGAGGTCAGCAGCTGTGGAAACCTAGGTCACTGCCCGTTAACGCGTGGCGTGTCCTCCCGTCCGGCAGACCGTGATCCCAACCTCAGGCAGATCCGCTTCCGCTTAGGTAATCAATCCAGAGGTAACTTAATTATATGTGATTATGTTTTACCATATAGATTGCATGTATATTACATAATCCAACACTAGCTATTTTTTCTCTTTTTTTTTTGATGCTTTCACTTTATTATTCACTTTTTTTAGGTAGGTTGCTTGAGAATGGTTTGCGAGGGATTGTTTGGTCGAGCGCTTTGCTCGTCAAGTGCTCGGCTCGGTGAGCTAGTTATCTATCCCCTTTGGATAAGTCCCTTATCGTACCCTTTTCCTGAGTCTCATGATTACTGCTTGGACGAGCAAATGGTAAATTGTAAGTCGACTAATCATCTTTCAAATTGTTGCTCATTTCTCTCTCTCTCTCTTTTTTATTTCATGGATGAGATGATAATAACTTGTAAGTTGGATGGCCGCCTTTCAACCCTTTCTACAAGTCTTTGGATGGGGGGCGGTGACTTGTAAGTGGGGTGGTGACTTGTCAGTCAACCGATCCATGATCGACCCTTTGCCTATGTCTTCGCTTTCGTTTCTTAGATGGGGGGAGAGGCAATGATTTATTCAACCCTTTGCCTAAGTCTTACACTAAGGTTGATAGGAGTAGTGATCACCATCGAACTCTCCTTTATACTTGTACGTTAGTGTTCGTGGAGTTAATGCAAGATTTTATTAACACAAATTTGATTGACATAATATGCATGAAATTTCTTTAAATGCTCTAAATTGAAAATCCGAGGTAGTTTCACACCTCCAAGGTTTTTCAAGTAATATGAACTTGGCGCGACAATTTTGATGATCTTATAAGAACCTTCTCATTTTGTGGAGAGTTGGTTTTAGGTTCCTTGTTTGTGAATTCATACTGTATTAATACCATATACTCTAAAACAAATTAGTGAACATTAACTCCACGATTGAAGTAACGTGTAGTAGTCAGCCTTATGTTTCCTTTATCTCTCTCGATACCCATCGATTCCTATACGGTATATCCAATTTTTTCCTTTGTTCCACATTATCCGCGATTTGGTCGACGTACTAGTTCTGCACGATGCAATAATGACCTATGTTAGGGCAATTGCTTTTGAAATGTATATGAGGTTGAATGGTGTTTCCCTTGTAGCTCGTTTTAAGGTCATTCTGAGTGCCCATAGTATGTTCTCGAGTTCATATGCCTAACTTCCACTCAGGGCATTAACTTTTTTCTTTAATCCTGATATGATTGTTTTGTTGGTTGCTTCAACCTGGTCATTTGTTTACAGATGATGTATCGATCTGAAGCAAAGTTTCATGTGCAGTTCTTCCTAAGACAACTTCATGTCTTTTTCATAAAATTGAGGTTCATCGTCGTTGATTAGAATTCTTGGAAACCTTGAAGAATTATGTGATGCAAGTGCTTTGAATTCAATCCATTTAGAGAAGTAGTCGACTGTGATTATGATCATGGTCTTTTGCCTTGTATTGATTGGGAATGATCTTATTAGTTGATCCCCCATTGGACGAAGAACCAGAAACTCACAATTGGGGTCAATTATATTTGTTTCCGCCCGATCTTTGACGAGGACTTTTGGAAAGGTATTTCATTTCTCCCCTAGTGTTGTCTTATTTGTTAATTATAGGTCAGTGGTAACCCAACCGGATGGATTTTCACACAATGGATTCGGCACCTTCGTGGAATACGAGTATCGATTCATGAGTTTCTATTAGTAAATGTTTTGTTACCAGGTGGCTGTTGCATCAAAGGTAAGGTGTTTACTATCATAACTTGTACAACTCTTTATTGTTAACTAGGAATCTCGCGAGAGTTATCGGGTTCTGGTTGCCTTTAAGTCCGGTTTGAGCAGTCGTTAATGTCATGTAGTTGTAGATCCATGTCAACCAAATGTTTCATTATTCGATGTTGAAGACTTTTTTCTCTATTCTCGACAACTGAGCGGGGAGATTTCTAAACGAAATAGACTTCTTGCTGGCGAGCTTAGCCGAAGGCGGCCCTGCTCAGATAATCTTCTATAGCTTATTATCCTTCCTTTGCATGTCTTCGATTGAGTTTTTTTTTTTAATTCCTTTGATCAGACTTCTTGTTGGCAAACTCCTCTGAAGGCGAGCTTGCTTAAGGAGTCTGTTATAGCTTGTTAGCCTTCCTTGGCATGTGTTTGATTGAGATTTTTTAAATTCCTTTGATCAACTCTAGGGCAATACTTATGTACTTTTTTTTTCCCTCCTTCATCGCGTATTCACCCTTGACTTAATTGACCACTAGTTGTGAGTCACATTTACTCTGACTGACATTATGTCCAGTCATTTTGCCAGTCGCAAATTGATCATAAGCTCTTCTTATTTGTCTTGAATAGTTGTGGCTTTGAACATGAAGACAAATGCATATTTAGAGGCTCGTCAGATGGTGGGGGTTTTGGTGGACGACCTACCTGTATGCTACTTGCACATTTATGCTTTGTCCCATGGTTGTTGAGGTACTTCTTCTACCGGTTTATTCCCTGAATTGTTGACTATGAAGTCTGCGAGTCTTGTCTCTGTATAGAAGTCTTTGGTGAGAATTGAATTTTCAATTCACCGAGCTTTATCTCTCAGTTTACCATTGTCCCTGTATGTTTTTCTTAACACCCGTATGTTTCCATTTGTTGGTAAGTGCACATTTCCGTCAATACTCGTTTGTTTCTCATCAGATGAAAATCACGTGCCTTTCATGTAATGTAATAGTAAATTTATATACCTAAAATACCTCTGGCATGTTATGTTCATCATACATTTGAGAACGTCTTCCCCTCCCTCTATTTGTTCGCGGACCGGAACTGCTCGCGACTTATGCAAAAGAAGATCAAGGAAGGCATCGACAAGGAAGAGATTGAGGTTCTTTTTTCGGAGTTGATCGAATATGTCAGAGTCCTGATGGTCGACAAGACCATGAACTTTGTTCTTTAGTCGATTCTCAATTATCGTGATGAACAACAAGTGGCCCAAAATCATTAACTGCAATTTTGGCATGTCTTGTTCTTTTGGTATATACTGGAAAGCATTATCCCATTTTCTTGTAAAGTAGTTTTCAAATTTGTTTTGACTTTAATTCTACTTAAATCTTGTCTTTTTTTTGATTTACTGCAATTTCTCATGAATGCTTCAACGATTGTTCATACTTCAAGGCAGCTACTACATTATTACTTCAAATGTGGAGTTCTAGGTTTGCAACCAAATCCTAAATTATTTCGCAACATATCTTGATCGTAACTTCTTAAACACTATCTTCTACAGGTGATTAATGTCGATGATTGAATCTATCGAGTTGTGATGGTGAATGTATTAGTTGTACGTTCACTCGGGGTGGCTACCGATTGCTAGGGTAATTACGTGGTTCAGTTTTTACTAGACATGGTAATTCCACAAGTTACTTCAAATATATCGAGATGCGATGAAGAATTCGAGGATCATCTCCATCACCTCGACCACTCATTCCATACTTTCCACCACCATCTCAATGATTGTTTAGGCAGAAGGAATTTACCGCATAAATCCATAGAACTGCGAAAAAGAACACCTAAGAGACGAACTGAACCGTGGCATTGTCCCCAACAACATCGACGTACATTGTCTGGTAGGTCTAATCAAAGCTTAGTTCAGGGAGCTTCCTTGTGGTCTTGATGGACTTTCCCCTGAACAAGTTCTTGACTGCAATACTGAAGAACAATCTCTCTAGCTTGTGAAATGTCCGAAGCCGATTGAGTCTGCATTGCTCAATTGGGCAGTGAAGCTCATGGTAGATTTGGTCGAATAAGAAGAGTCCAACAAGATGAATGCCAGAAACATTGCGATGGTTTTTGCACCAAACATCTTTACTGAGAAAGTGCAAAAACAAGTTACATTTATAGGAAACATCTTAATTAACCAACAAGCAACAAGTTTCCTGATCTCTTTTCAAAGTGGGAAAATTCCACATATCTCAAAACATTCAAATCGAGTGAGAAAGTGAATTTTTTTTTTTGGTGTCTTCTAGATGTCGGATCCATTGACCGCTCTAATGCATGATGTCCAAGTAATGAACTTGCTCAAGACATTGATCACAAAAATACTGCAAGAATGCGAAGATGCAGCCACATGAGAAGGGTATTCACCAATGTCATCTCATATATATGATATTAACCACAGGATTATGATTACGATACCCAACAAGACATAGACGACACGAGCGGTGAATTGAAGGGACCCACATCAGATTATGACGACAATGCCATTTATTGCAGTACTGAGGACGACAAACACGAGGAAGAAGAAGAGGACGTCGGTTTAGTGAGTGAGATCAAAGAATGCTTCTCGATGAAATTGTCTGGGGTTGAGAATGCGCCAAGCTTGTCCAGACGATCATTCTCTCTAAGCAGATCACATAAAAAATAGCAGAAGAGGGGTAGAAACGTCTTTTTGTTTGGAATTAACGGTTGAACGTGCCATACACATGACAATTAACATGTAAATTTAACGAAATGTGCAATTACATACAAAATGAAACATATGGGTGTACTTATTTGCGGCAAAAAACATTCAGGTGCAGTTACTAAAAAAACTAAACATCCGAGTGTTTTTCATACTTTTTCCTTATTCTTGAAGTACTATGATTTTGTATGAAGTGTTTGAGTGTGTTGTCGATTAAGACTATTAATTTGTTTGCGAGGAAGTATAGACACAACTTTCAAGCAACAATAATGAAATTACAGAGGTACTTCTCAATCTAAATATATTTATGGGTTAATTAATTAAATGGTTACACATGTTTGCCCAATGTTCAGAATGGTTACATATGTTTAAAATGTGACTAATTGGTTTTTGTACGTGACTGAATGGTTACACATCTTTTCCCCAGTGTGATTAATTGGTTACGTCGTTAGTCTCCGTTACTCCGTTAATATTTTAAACATTTTTTTGAATTATTACATGACTATTATGCCATTCTACTGTTCACCATCTTCCTCAAAACTTACTTCCTCATCATGTTCTTCGAGCGATAAAATTCCAAAATCCAGTTCTTCAAAGTCGAAATCTCCAGCAGATTAGAAGCAATATTAGGGGATAGAGCTTTTGGTTTTCAAAATGGCAAGCAAATTAAGAGGCTGATGAATCAGAAGCTTCTCAAGTCCCAGATCAGAAACACGAACATTCTCTTACCCAATTGTAATTGCAGCTTTACAAAAGGACGCTCTGCTTACCCAATCAAACTTTCTGTAAATTGTAATACAGACATAAATGTATGTATTATAGTACATATATACCGTCTTGGATCCTCTCTTATAGGATGTCAAAGGCTTGGTAGGATTGAGCTCACTCGAAAAGACAGCTTCTGCAGCTCGCCGAACATGGACGACGTTATCCGATAATCCTCTTCTCTATAATTTGAAAGAGGAGTTTCATTTGGTGGCGAAATCGGAAATGGGTAAGCAATGGGCAAGGATCTGAAATGGAAGTGGGTTAGTTACTTGAATGCGTCGATTGGAAATAGGTGAGTGTCGGAATTCCTGTCGCCGACGATTGGATTGGGAATCCAAGCTTGGACAGGAGATGAGGAATGACAAATCTTACGGAAGAATTCCGACCTATTCCTGAAGCTGACGGAACTCGCTCCGCTCTCTCTTCTTCTGCTCGACGTCGTTCTTCTGCTCGGCTTTCCAGACGTTCTCTACATTCCGGAGGCTGCTTGTGTGCCATCCTTTCTTGTTCAGGAACTTCAAAGTCATCTATTACGGAATCTCTTGAATACGATGTTCTAGGGTTTGGCAGAATTCGAAGTCTAGCAAGAGGTAAACGAATGTTCAAAGGAAATCTGAGCTTGAGGCTTCAACATGTTAGAGAAGATGAAGGTAAGGATAATTGAGTCATTTTATATATCCAAATAGTGACTTAACGATAATTGTTTACGATGAATAGTAGCAAAACCAATTAGTCACATTTTGAAACATATGTAACTATTCTGAACATTAGGCAAATATGTGTAACCATTTAAGTAATTAACCCTATATTTATTTTCAGTTGAAATGAATAACTTACTTACATATTAAATGATGAGTTTGGTGTTTGTCTCCTCCTTCACAAAAACTGGACTAACAGACACATTGTTAATGTTGAGATATAAAAGCATAGGCTCGCTTAGAATAGGATTTGTGAGAGTGAGTTGGGTGTGTATTTGCTTCTTGAATTGTTTGAAGGCTCCCTCACATTTAGTAATCCATTCAAAACTTTTATTTTCTCGCAAAATGTGAAAGAATGAAAGGGCTCGATCACTTACCTTAGATAGGAAGTCATTTAATGTCTTTAGTCGACCGTTCAAGCATTGAACTTTCTTGTGGTATGTCACTAACTTTCTTGTGGCATGTCACTAACTTTCTTTCTTCAATTGCCTTTAACTTTTCTGAATTGGAATTGATTTAGAATTCACTCACCATGCATCTTAGGATTTCCTCAACTTCACCATAATGTGCATTTGGAAGGTCAGGCGGATGTTGTGCATATGCATGCATTTGAAGGATTCTCGGAGATCAGTTACATGAAGCTGCCCTTGGACATATTCGACCATCATGTCATCTACGTAAACCTTCATGTTTTGTCCAAACATATTCTTAAAGAGATTGTTGATCATCCTTTGATAGGTTTGCCCCACGTTAACTAGATCGAAGGGCATGATCTTATAACAGAGTATGATGCTATCAAGTATTAACATAGAAAGTAGTGTCAACCTCATCGGTTAGTTGCATTCTGATCTGGTTGTAGCTGAAATAGACGTCCATGAACCTCAACATCACATTCACCACCTGCTTGAGTCAATCCAGTTGGTAGGAGTCCTTTGGGCATACCATGTTGAGGTCCTAAAAATTCACGCTTAATCGCCATTGCCCAATGTTTTTTGCTTGCCCATTTTTTGATTGGCGACACAACCCTGGAAGCAGATCTGTTTAACGAAGCCTGCCTCGCGTCTAGTAGTTTTCCCACTCTCATTATTGTCAACCTCTTGTCTAGGGCCGACAATGGTTTGGTGAAAACCCAAAAAACGTGTTTATAACCGTCATTTTTTATATGGTTAACCGTGCCATTATTTTATGGTACAGTTATGGTGTTGAATTTCCTACCCGTAATGGTTATGGTAATTTAGTCATACCCATGGTTATAACCATGATTATTATATAAATATAATAATTATTTAATATTAATAAATTAGTATATACTAATAACAAAAATATGATTTTCATTTTCAGAGCAAATCTAACCGTGAGGCATTGCTCCATAAATTCCCTGCTCCTCTCATAGTTGCTACTTCTATAGTAACCAACCATCAGAAGATAAAGTTGCTCTCTTACTTGCACATGGCTTGTTGCATTAGAAGCATAAGTTACATAAAAAAAAATTTGTTTTATCATTTTTTTTATTTCAGATTAATACTATCTATGATTACATCTGAAAAATTCAGTGTACGCTTTTGAGCTTATTCAAGCCATAATTTAATAATGTTACCAAAGAGGAAGCGAGAGCTTTCTTACCTTCGAGCATTCCTAGTCCACGCTGCACATCTTCTTGTTGTATTGAATAAACAAGAGCCCATGACAGACGCATAAGACACTCATTCACACGCTGCACATCTTCTTGTTGTCTTGAATGAACAAGAGTCCATGACAAACGCATAAGGCACTCATTCACATGTTCATTAGAGGAACCCTTCTGAGCCTCAGTAACCTCTCGCTCACACCCCTAACGAGGAAACAATAACAGCAACAAACATAATTTAAGAGGATACATCTACAATGCTATATACGCCAGCAATAGACATATCCAATCAAATAACTTGAATGCAAGTGATACAAGTCTGTTCTACGAATAAAACTAGAAGCATTTCGGCAGGGGGATCAGTTGTTCTTCGGCAAGGGGAGAACAAAGACGAGCTGCAGGGACAAAGAGAACGAAAAGACTGCAAATGAACGATGGAGGAGATGAAGAATTTAAGAACATAACAGGCTATGGGTATTTTCGGAATTTCAATTTACTTTTTCATCACATATTCGACATGTGATTAATATTTCACAGAAAAAAAACGACAATGAACGGAAAAATGCAGTTACAAACAGAATGAAACATACGAGTGTTAAAACAAACAATATGAGTGCAATTACCAATCAAGGCAAACATCGAGGTGTATTTCCATAATTATTCCTTAATTGCATTTATGGTGAAATTTAATTATCTACCTATTTTTTTATTAGATACATGTCTGGTCTCCTGGTAGTTAAGTGTAACTACCTCCCTACTAAGCGGAGATAAATGTCTATGATATACTATTATATTCTACTAACTGATACTCAATAGACAATTAATGACAAAACACAGAAAATGTGCTTTGTGCTGCCTGTGAGTTTATGCAGTATTTGTTGGACATAACCACAGCTTGGGCTGGTGCTGCCCATACAAAAAAACGTGGATTTGCTTTGCTAGACATACCGGGCATGGTGGCTATCTGGATGTCTAGTATCTATCTTCCTTCAATGTCAGAATAGCTAACAACCACAGCCGTCGATAATCTTAATGGAGCTTCGATCATCATCGACGTAATTTGGAAGGTAAATGTAGGTTCTTTTGGTAGAGAAAGATCTGCCTCGCCACTTAACATCTGAATTACAGAAGACATAAGGGGTCTGTCTGCTGGTTGATCTTGAAGGCACATGAGTCCAACTTGGATGCATTTCTCAACCTCTGCCAAGCAATAAGATTCAAGTTCTGCTCCATCTAACAGGTCAAGTCCTCTGCCTTCTCTCCATAATTCCCATGTCTAGATATGGGAAACGACTTTATTAGTTCGAATAATATTGATATACATATATGTTAAGCTATATCAATATGCACTTACATATGAAACAAGATTGAGAGGTCCTTCGTCTTGACGGAAGCTCGTATTCTTTTTAGTGCTAACAACCTCCAATAAAAGCACCCCGAAACTGTAGACATCGGACTTCTCAGAGAATATCCCACCTATAACATATTCAGGAGCCATGTATCCCCTGTAGAGAAACAATTTAGGGACTCACTCGTAAGTCTTAGCTAGTGAATATGATGCTAGAAAACGAGGAATTCTTGTTGAGTTTAAGTAATACTACATTTTCTTAGAATAACTATGCTCGGGTGCTTACAATGTTCCTGCAACCTTTCGAGTGTTAATAATGTCTATCGTGCCCTGAAACATGCGTGCCAACCCAAAGTCGGAAATTTTAGGGTTAAAATTTTGGTCAAGGAGAATATTGCTCGCCTTGAGGTCTCGATGAATGACCCTTAGGTTGGAGTCTCGATGAAGATACAGAAGTCCTCTTGCAATCCCTTGAATTATTTGAAATCGCTTATCCCAGTTGAGTTCCATTTTCTTGATAGGATCTATACACCATATGGAGATCTTCAATACCACATTTTGTTAACGTGGTAATGCATCATGGTAAGTTAGAGAACACATACCAAAGAGAAATGTATCCAAGCTTTTGTTGGGGAGGTATTCGTAGATCAAAATCTTCTCCTCCTCCTCGATGCAGCACCCGACAAGCCTAACGAGGTTACGATGTTGAAGTTTTGAGATTAACGTGATCTCGTTCTTGAACTCTTCAATTCCCTGCCCTGAGTTACTAGAAAGTCTTTTCACTGCTACGTCTTTCCCATCCTGTAGCTTTCCCTACATTGTACCTTCAAAGTTAGCACTTGGGCATGTAAAATAGAAGATCATGCAGCTGATTCTTTATAGTTACCTTATAGACAGGACCAAATCCACCTTGTCCAAGTCGGTTGTTGTTGCTGAACTTATCCGTAGCAACTAATATGCTACCGAAGTCGAAGATTGGTAACTCGTTTCCATCTCCGCTCTTCAGCTGTTCTTTCCAGGAACTGTTCATCATTCCTGGAGCCTCATTCTTGTCTAAGTTATCAGTTTATTTTCGTAAACGGCGTGATTATATATTGTACGTACTTTTTGAAGGTCGTTGAATTGAGATAAAAACAAACCTTTAAGTTGTTGACCACGCAGATAGATGAGTTTTTGCTTGGACCGCCGCAACCATAGAGCACACACGACGAGTAGAGAGATCACTACGATACCAGAAACCACACCGCCGACAATGGAAGCATTCGTCACCGTCTTATAACCAGACTTAGAAAAAGATGGCTCGTGTGGCGTTGACGGTGTCATTGAATCAGTTCTGGGGGGATTGGGTCCAGCAAGATTTCCCGTATCATTGCTAATCTTGAAAATTTCTAATCCGTTAAGAATTGCATCAACATAACGTGTAGGTACACCCCAAACTCCAGGGTGTATAGCAATGTCGAGTTTTACCTTCTTATTCTCATCATCAAACATATCAACGACGTAATCCCGACAATACGGCACACCTTTGCTTCCAGTCCATTTTATAATGTCTGCTCTCTCTTCTGCCATGATGGTGGCTATGAAGATCTGAAAACTCCGATCTTCTATCGTATTCACCCCATCCACAATCTCACATAAGTGTAATCTGACAAGGTAATAGAAATTGGTGTCCACCTGAAAAGACCATGTAAGGAAGTAGCGTTTGTTCCTTCCGATTGACCTTGCAGTTCGGTACACATTTTCTGGGGCTGTGTAATTGGGAACCATGGTGAAATGAAATTGCATGGTTGAATTCACCGTACGAACACTACTGCCAGGGTCCTCCAATACATATTTACTATCAGGACCTTCCCAAGTACGGTACATGCCCGTATCGTCTTTCGGAGAAATATAACTTCCACCGACATTAATGCGATATATCTGATAACACAGACAGATATGTTATTATTCTCAATTTCTCATACTTGGATATTTGGAGAGAGTATTGGATTGATGAAGGAACATCTCTCTCAGTTAGGTATGATGATTCGTTGTCTCAAACAAATTTGGTAATGCATTTTGTGCCTGGTAATTTATTCCATAAATTTCAGATAATTTAATCCCAAATTTTAGGCAATACTTAACTTTTAAAAAAATATGCAACATCATGAAAGTGTTCTAGAGCTCGAAACGAATTGTACCGTCTCTAAGGCAACTGTAGTAGACATGGTGTACGGATCGAGGGCACCACCACCCAGAAACTTGACTTGGTGGGTTGTTTCAGTAGTCAGACCTTTCAGATCGCCGTAATATAGATTAACAGGCATGGAGACGACCTCGATCCCATTGATAAATGCGTAGGCGTTGGGCTGGTTTGTGGTGGGAGTGAAGGTCAAGTTCAGCCACCTCTCGTTGTCTCCCACGTTCACGCAAAATTCTCGGAAGAAGACGGGGAAGTCCAGATAATCAGCGGTGAGGGCGGCGCTGAAGTTACGGAGGAGGGTGTAGCTGCCAGATGTGACAGAGAAGTAAGCGTCGGTACGAGAGAAGGTGGCGTAATTGAAGGGGTAGAAATGAAGGCGGATGAATTTGGGGCCGACGGTGACGGGGAAGGAGTAGTTGAATGGTGAACTAGAGAGTCGGGCGGAACCGTAGGGAACCTTGTCGATTTCCGACGGCTGTGGAACGATGAAGGTTGTAGATGAGAAGGATTCCGAGTTATCGTCAATTGGTGAATATTTGGAGTTCTGATCTCCGGTCCAGGATCTAGTCGAGAGGTCCGTAGAGCTTCCAGAATATCCACAGTTGACGGCGATGTCATCCTTGGGAATGTAGACGACGGCTGAGCAGTGGAGGAGGAGGAGGAGGAACAACGATGGAGTAGAGAAGAGATATTTCTTCATTTTGTGGAGAGAGAGAAAGTGGAATTATTGCATCTATCAAGAAAAAAGGTAACGTTAAATATGGCCATAAACGAACATGTGTTTGTATCATTTTCTGCTACTTAATTAATTTCGGAAGAAAAGTCTTAATGCCCAAAGTACCGCCAAGTTTTGCTAGTAATTGAAGTCTAAGTCGTGACTCAAGTCAAGATAAATAATTTTTGGAATTTCTGCTTGACTTGCTTTTTTCCAGTAGTCAATGTCCTTTTCCTAATGTCGTCTAGTCTCTCATTTTTCTCATCCACAATTATTTTCATTACCAAAGCCGCCACTTGAGAGGATTTAGCTGATTGGTTTGAAATTTCCTTGTGGGGACAATTCCAGCATGATCTATATTGTTTTTATTATCCACGTCATGTTTAAATTAATTATTTGTACGTTAATATACAATAATTTAAAGATAATATTAAAATAATGAATTATTTACAAATTTTTAATAGAATTAACAAATTCTAAAAATAAAACAATTTGCTATAATTTTAAAAATTATTAAACAAAATTTATTTAAAACTAATAATTAACAATCTAACTTATTAACACAATTTTATTAAGTTATCATATATGTTGTGATAACTAGGGTTGGATTGGATTGTCAAACATACATTTAGAGGGTTATGTTCTCCAATTTGAGTCGATCGACCCAAAAACATGGGCATACGCGTTACCGGGTGCGACTTGAATCACAAGTCGCACCCTAGGATAGCGTGTTGCCCATTTGTTTCCTGATGACTCGATATTTAATTTAAAATTAATTATGTATATATTAAAATAAAATTAGAATAAGTAGATATTTTAATTGCGATTCAAATTATGCAAAAAAATATTACATTTGGACTTACGGATTGACTATACGGGCAACTCTGCCCTAGGATGAAATATGAATATTTGACTTAAACAATATATAACTCTGATTCTGTAAGTCCAAACTCAACATTGATAATTAGAGGGAAAAGTATGAAAATACACTCGCTTTTTTTGCAATTGCACCCAAATGTTTTTTTCTGCAAATAAGTCCACACAAATTTTTCATTTTGTTTGTAATCACATTTGACCCGTTAAGTGTCACGTGGAAGTCACGCGTATCCGTTAATTTCGAACTGATGCAATGTAGAAAGATAATTTTACCCCTTTGTCCTGTGTCTTCAAAAGATTGAAATCCATGGACGTTAACTCCGTGTTTGACATTGATTTCTCAAATAGCCTGGATTAAGCCATTTCCACCCTTCTCTCTAAGAAACCAAGAACCCCATCTCGGTCCTCGTCAATTGACAAAAGCTGGGAGCATATCTCTTTCCTCATCTCACTCTACAAGCATGCTAACTCCGATCCGCTTGAAGTCACCAAGATTGCTTCCCTGAAAGATGCCCTGCAAGCGGAGCTCGATTCCAAGACAATGCAGATTGAGAAGCTTCATGAAGTGGACATAGACTATGATATAGACATTAAGATGCTTGAAAGCAAAGATCGTGGAGTTTCAAGCGAAGGTGAATAAATTGCAGGACGCGAACGAGGAGAATGGATTCATGATGAAGAAGTTGTTCAAGGAGACGGAGGAGAAAGGGCCTCTCTTTATGCACTACCTTCAGAACGAGCCGAAATGGAGATTGAAGAAGAAGAAGGCGTAGAGGGAGATTGACAGGGTCGAGTAGACTTGTTCATGAACCGGTTCATCCCCGAATCGGTCAAAACTGAACTGGTCCGGTTTGTAAAAAAAAACAGTATTTTTTCTATTTCTAAAAAAACTTGTCTAGTTTAGATAAAAAAACGGGTATGGTTCAAACCAATTCAGAACTAGTTCGAACTGGTTTGGTCTGTTTTTTTTAATAACAATTTTGGTTAGGAAATAATCCGGTTCAAACCGAAACTTAACCGGATGAAAATCATTCCAACACACTGAACCGACTAAAAAACACACTGAAGCAATTGAAAATCTATTCCACAACCAACTAAAATCTTGTTCAACATCAACATACGAGAGTCCAATACATCTTTAGGTTTAGTTTATTGAAGACATCTCTAGGTTTGGTTTAATTTCAGACCGGTTTAGTTGATTTTGCTTCAAACTAGTTCTAAAATTATTTAGGTTTAAAGTGGTTTGATTTAAATTTAAGTATAGACCAGTATAAAAAAACGAGTCAATTCAAACCAATTCGAACTGAATTTTTGGTACTATTTTGAACTGGTCTACTTGAAGCCTAAAAACACTGGTCTGGTTTTGATACTAGTTCGATCAAACCGGTTCAAACCAGATCAGAACCAGATCAGTTCAGTTGAACCAGTTTGGATTAACAAACCTAGGGTGGAGAAGGATTGGGAAGATCTGAATAAGGAACCCCCTCTTTCTGATCAATTTAGAATGGATAAGAGTTGGTTTGCTGTCTTTAGAACGCCCAACAGAGTTAGTTGTTGTCTTTAGTACAGTCTTATGTTACTATGTCTTTGTTTAAAAATATACAAGTTGTCTTTGGTCTCAGTGCATGTCCCTCTGTTGAAGTGGTCAGCTTAGCAAAACTGATGAACAGACGGTCTGTGTCTTGTATGGAACTGTAAATAATATCATCACAAAACTGTCACTAATAATTAAAGACATCTGAACCAGAAAGATTGTCAAACATACATTTAGAGGGTTGTGTTTTCCAATTTGAGTCGATCGACCCCAAAACATGGGCATACGCGTTACCGGGGTGCGACTTGAATCACAAGTCGCACCCTAGGATAGCGTGTTGCCCATTTTTTCTTCTTCTGATGACTACATATTTAATTTAAAATTAAATTATGTATATATTAAAATAAAATTAGAATAAGTAGATATTTTAATTGCGATTCAAATTATGCAAAAAAATATTAAATTTGGACTTACGAATTGACTATACGGGCATCTCTGCCCTAGGTTGAAATATGAAAAATTGACTTAAACAAAATAGGGTTAATTACTTAATTGGTTACACATATTTCACCATTGTGCAGAATGGTTACACATGTTTCAAAATGTGATTAATTGGCTTTGAAATGTGACTAATTGATTTTTTTACTGTTCACCGTTAGAAATCACAGTTAAGTCACTATTTAGATACGTAAAATGACGTAATTAGCATTTTCATCAATCAAGCTGTGTTCTTCATCAACCAAGCTGTTCTTCATCACCGAATTGAATTGAAGAACCCAGAAACCATATTCTGGATTCTTGAAGAACCCAGAAACCAGATTCTGGGTTCTTCAAGAAACCATATTCTGGGTTCTTTAAGAACATAGAAATCAGATTATGGGTTCTTCAATTCGATTCTTGTTCTTGAAGATGATTCTGTGTTCTTCAATACCACTAGGGGCATAATAGTCATTTCACTATGGGCACTACCTTCAGAACGAGACGAAATGGAGATTGAAGAAGAAAAAGGCGTAGAGGGAGATTGATAGGGTCGAGTAGACTTGTTCATGAACCGATTCATCCCCGAATTCTTCAAAACTGAACTGGTCCCGTTTGTAAAAAATAGTATTTTTTTCTATTTCTAAAAAAACTAGTCTGGTAGATAAAAAAGCGGGTATGGTTCAAACCAATTTAGAACTAGTTCGAACTGGTTTGGTCTGTTTTTTTAATAACAATTTTGGTTAGGAAATAATCCGGTTCAAACCGAAACTTAACCGGATGAAAATCATGTCCAACACACTGAACCGACTGAAAAACACACTGAACCAATTGAAAATCTATTCCACAACCAACTAAAATCTTGTTCAACATCAACATACGATAGTCCAATACATCTCTAGGTTTAGTTGATTTTGCTTCAAACTGTTTCTAAAATTATTAAGGTTTAAAGTGGATTGATTTAAATTTAAGTATAAACCAGTATAAAAAAAAAGGGTCAATTCAAACAAATTCGAACTGAATTTTTGGTACTATTTTGAACTGGTCTACTTGAAGCCTAAAAACACTGGTCTTGATACTAGTTCGGTCAAACCGGTTCAAACCAGATGAGAACATATCAGTTAAGTTGAACCGGTTTAAATTAACAAACCTAGGGTGGAGAAGGATTGGGAAGATCTGAAGAAAGAACTCCCTTCTTTCTCATCAATTTAGAATGGATAAGAGTCGGTCTGTTGTCTTTAGAAGGCCCAGCAGAGTCAGTTGTTGTCTTTATAACAGCTCACCAGCAAGAACTCCCACAACAGTAGCATCTATCCTGATGCCAATAATTCCATGTACAATACAATTACAATAAACAACAACACAATGATTGTGTTTCATCGTTGATACATAGAGCTAACAAAATAGTAACCATAAATCTATGGACTCAAATTACCTTTGGTGATGCGGTATAAAATTGTATTCTTGAGTGTCAGAGCCTGCCTCCAGTCGGGTTTTATCTGCACAGAAACTACCAGCTGAGCATAAACATGATGAAAAAGGACTACCGAGTGATCTATTAAAATAGATATGCAAGTTGGTTACAGTGATTAGAACAAGAAAACGTGGACTCAAATCTAACTGTGAAGCATTGCTCCACAAATTCCCTTCTCCTCTCATAGTTGCTACTTCTGTAGTAACCAACCATCAGGAGATAAAGTTGCTCTCTTACTTGCACATGCCTTGTTGCATTAGAAGCATAAGTTACATAAAAAAAAATTTGTTTTATCATTTTTTGATTTCAGATTAATACTATCTATGATTACATCTGAAAAATTCAGTGTACTCTTTTGAGCTTATTCAAGCCATAATTTAATAATGTTACCAAATAGGAAGCGAGATCTTTCTTACCTTCGATCATTCCTAGTCCACGTTGCACATCTTCTTGTTGTCTTGAATAAACATGAGCCCATGCCAGACGCATAAGACACTCATTCACACGCTGCACATTTTCTTGTTGTCTTGAATGAACAAGAGTCCATGACAAACGCATAAGGCACTCATTCACATGTTCATTAGAGGAACCCTTATGAGCCTCAGTAACCTCTCGCTCATACCCCTAACCACACCCCTAACGAGGAAACAATAACATCAACAAACATAATTTAAGAGGATACATCTACAATGCTTTATACACCGACAATAGACATATCCAATCAAAGAACTTGAATGCAAGTGATACAAGTCTATTCTACGAATAAAACTAGAAGCATTTCGGCAGGGGGATCAGTTGTTCTTCGGCAGGGGGAGAACAAAGACGAGCTGCATGGACAGAGAACGAAAAGACTGCAAATGAACGATGGAGGAGATGAAGACTTTAAGAACATAACAGGCTATGGGTATTTTCGGTATTTCATTTTACTTTTTCATCACATATTCGACATGTGATTAATATTTGATAGAAAACAAACGACAATGAACGGAAAAATGCAGTTATAAAAAAAATGAAACATACGAGTGTTAAAACAAACAATATGAGTGCAATTACCAATCAAGGCAAACATCGAAGTGTATTTTCATAATTTTTCCTTCATTACATTTATGGTGAAATTTAATTATCTACCTACTCTAAATTTTTTAATTTTTTTTATTAGATACATGTCTGGTCTCCTGGTAGTTAAGTGTAACAACCTCCCTACTAAGCGTAGATAAATGTCTACGATATACTACTATGTTCTACTAACTGATACTCAATAGACAATTAATGACAAAACACAGAACATGTGCTTTGTGCTGCCTGTGAGTTTATGCAGTATTTGTTGGACATAACCACAGCTTGGGCTGGTGCTGCCCATACAAAAAACAGTGGCTTTGCTTTGCTAGACATACCGGGCATGGTGGCTATCTGGATGTCTAGTATCTATCTTCCTTCGATGTTAGAATAGCTAACAACCACAGCCATCGATAATCTTAATGGAGCTTCGATCATCATCGACGTAATTTGGAAGGTAAAAATTGTAGGTTCTTTTGGTAGAGAAAGATCTGCCTCGCCACTTAACATCTGATTTACAGAAGACATAAGGGGTCTGTCTGCTGGTTGATCTTGAAGGCACATGAGTCCAACTTGGATGCATTTCTCAACCTCTGCCAAGCAACAAGATTCAAGTTCTGCTCCATCTAACATGTCAAGTCCTCTGCCTTATTGAGAGGTCCTTCGTCTTGACGGAAGCTCGTATTCTTTTTAGTGCTAACAACCTCCAATAAAAGCACCCCGAAACTGTAGACATCGGACTTCTCAGAGAATATCCCACCTATAACATATTCAGGAGCCATGTATCCCCTGTAGAGAAACAATTTAGGGACTCACTCGTAAGTCTTAGCTAGTGAATATGATGCTAGAAAACGAGGAATTCTTGTTGAGTTTAAGTAATACTACATTTGCTTAGAATAACTATGCTCGGGTGCTTACAATGTTCCTGCAACCTTTCGAGTGTTAATAATGTCTATCGTGCCCTAAAACATGCGTGCCAACCCAAAGTCGGAAATTTTAGGGTTAAAATTTTGGTCAAGGAGGATATTGCTCGCCTTGAGGTCTCGATGAATGACCCTTAGGTTGGAGTCTCGATGAAGATACAGAAGTCCTCTTGCAATCCCTTGAATTATTTGAAATCGCTTATCCCAGTTGAGTTCCATTTTCTTGATAGGATCTATACACCATATGGAGATCTTCAATACCACATTTTGTTAACGTGGTAATGCATCATGGTAAGTTAGAGAACACATACCAAAGAGAAATGTATCCAAGCTTTTGTTGGGGAGGTATTCGTAGATCAAAATCTTCTCCTCCTCCTCGATGCAGCACCCGACAAGCCTAACGAGGTTACGATGTTGAAGTTTTGAGATTAACGTGATCTCGTTCTTGAACTCTTCAATTCCCTGCCCTGAGTTACTAGAAAGTCTTTTCACTGCTACGTCTTTCCCATCCTGTAGCTTTCCCTACATTGTACCTTCAAAGTTAGCACTTGGGCATGTAAAATAGAAGATCATGCAGCTGATTCTTTATAGTTACCTTATAGACAGGACCAAATCCACCTTGTCCAAGTCGGTTGTTGTTGCTGAACTTATCCGTAGCAACTAATATGCTACCGAAGTCGAAGATTGGTAACTCGTTTCCATCTCCGCTCTTCAGCTGTTCTTTCCAGGAACTGTTCATCATTCCTGGAGCCTCATTCTTGTCTAAGTTATCAGTTTATTTTCGTAAACGGCGTGATTATATATTGTACGTACTTTTTGAAGGTCGTTGAATTGAGATAAAAACAAACCTTTAAGTTGTTGACCACGCAGATAGATGAGTTTTTGCTTGGACCGCCGCAACCATAGAGCACACACGACGAGTAGAGAGATCACTACGATACCAGAAACCACACCGCAGACAATGGAAGCATTCGTCACCGTCTTATTACCGGATCGAGGGCACCACCACCCAGAAACTTGACTTGGTGGGAGGTTGTTTCAGTAGTCAGACCTTTCAGATCGCCGTAATACATATTAACAGGCATGGAGACGACCTCGATCCCATTGATAAATGCGTAGGCGTTGGGCTGGTTTTTGGTGGGAGTGAAGGTCAAGTTCAGCCACCTCTCGTTGTCTCCCACGTTCACGCAAAATTCTCGGAAGAAGACGGGGAAGTCCACATAATCAGCGGTGAGGGCGGCGCTGAAGTTACGGAGGAGGGTGTAGCTTCCAGATGTGACGGAAATGTAAGCGTCGGTACGGGAGAAGTTAGTGTAATTGGAGGGGTAGAAATGAAGGTGGATGAATTTGGGGTCGACGGTGACGGGGAAGGAGTAGTTGAATGGTGAACTAGAGAGTCAGACGGAACCGTAGGGAACCTTGTCGATTTACGACCGCTGTGGATCGATGGAGGTTGTAGATGAGGAGGATTCTGAGTTATTGTCAATTGGTGAATATTTGTAGTTCTGATCTCCAGTCTAGGATCTAGTCGAGAGGTCCGTAGCGCTTCCAGAAGATCCACAGTTAACGGCGATGTCATCCTTGGGCATGTAGATGACGGCTGAGCAGTGGAGGAAGAGGAACAACGATAGAGTGGAGAAGAGATATTTCTTCATTTTGTGGAGAGAGAGAAAGTGGAATTGCACGAGTGGCGCAGTGCAATTTTGCGTTATATAGTTAGGATTAGTGTTATTATACAAGATGCAATTTTCATGAGAAGAAAAATTAATATTCAGATTTTCCCAATTATTATATAATGATTCACACCTAATTTTTAGAATCATTATATTTCATGTCACTCTCTTATTATACTAATTTTATCTGTTTAAATTAGTTTTGAACAATGATTAGTTAGTACATAAATAAATGAAAAAAGAGTGTTTTTTTGGCCAAGTAAAAAAGATAGTTACTATAGATTTTTTGGGTGAAACTGGTTGTCGAAAATTACTCATCAAGATGATATATCATAATGTAAATAACAAAAATATAATTTGAACTATGCACTTATTAAAAAATATATATTATTTTCTTTCAAAAAAGTAACTTCCGTTCATCATACGTTAAATATGGCCATAAACGAACATCTGTTTGTATCATTTTATGCTACTTAATTAATTTCAGAAGAAAAGTCTTAATGCCCAAAGTACCGCCAAGTTTTGCTAGTAATTGAAGTCTAAGTCGTCACTCAAGTGAAGATAAATAATTTTTGGAATTTCTGCTTGACTTGCGTTTTTCCAGTAGTCAATGTCCTTTTCCTAATGTCGTCTAGTCTCTCATTTTCCGAATTTTTTCAAAAAGTAAATCTGTCAGAATTCTTTTTTAAAAAGTAAATACCGTCCGAATATTTTTGAAAATGTGTGTATTTACGCTACTGGCAGTTGCGAAATTTTAAAATCGCTACTGGTAGTAGTGATTTTTGGATTTTCGCTACTGTAGATTGCAAAAATCCAAAATCGCTACTACCAGTAGCGATTTTAAAATTTCGCTACTACCAGTAGCGATTATGTACAATTATTTGTGACTTTCACCAATTATTTGCGTTTTACTGTGCAAATAATTTAAAATATTAACCGTATGAATCTATATATTCATCTTCGTCTTCTGAAGCCTTGCCTTTCTCATCCTTCCTGCGCAGCATTTCTTCATCATCAGTCTGCATCTCCTCTTCCTAATCTCCTAAGGTATGTAATTTGTATGTAATTTTTAATTACAATATTGTTTAAATTGTTTGCAGTTAAATTTTTATAAATATTAGATTATCTGAAAAATAAGCACATCTGATATTGAATGTTATAATATTAATTATTTAGGATCAAACATGACAGATATCGGTATCATTTGCTTGTATGACGGTGAAATATTGTCTATGTGGGTGGTACTTCCATTATTACTACAGCTACCTTGGATATTTCTCTTTATAGACTAAAAGAAATTATATGTATCGAGTGCGGTTGGCATGACATTGATGCTAGGTCCATAAGCATATCCTATAAATTTACAGATACTGATGGACTTTGCAAGTTTGTACGGATTCGATCGCAAAGTGCATTGTCTATTGCTTTACAGTTAAGCGTGGCTAGTCAATTTATTGTGTTTAGCTTAACTAGATAAGGTAACTTTATGTCAAACACATCTGATGGTGGTGAGACAGAGAATGTTTTGCATGGTCACACCCATGATCTCTCTGATGACGAGGTCGACGTTGATGTACTCTCAGATGCCTCAATAAATGAAGAAGATCCGTATATGGAGCATTTTACGGGTCACATTAATGAAGAAAATGAAGAGGTGTTTGACGAGGGTACGAGGGTGGAAATAGCTCCCATGGTGGAAGTAGCTCCCACACCCTTCAAATTATGCAACCCACTGCTGGAAATTGGATTGATAGTAACTGGATTGATGACTTTCAATCAACAGATGAGTTGTATATGGACGTTGATGAATCGTCAACTGAAGGTTTCCTAAACAGAAACATGAATTTTAGCAGTAAGGACGAGTTATCTGCGGCTGTGAGAAGATGGCATATTTCTAATTCTAAGATTTGCATTGTTGAGACATCGACCCCAAAATCAATTGTCTTCAAGTGTAAAGTTGATCCCATAAATTGTTCATGGTCATTAAGAGGAAGTCTTTTTCAGCATACTGGATTGTGGAGAATATCCAAATTGCGAACTCCACATACATGCACGAATGAAGTCCTCATTGAACGACACCAAAACATCGATTGCAAGATGATAGCGTCTTTAATAAGAAATTCTGTTTTAGCTGACACTGGATTGAAAATTTCAGTAATCCAGTCGATGGTGGAGAATGAGTTTGGTTCGAAAATTGGATATCCGAAGGCGTGGTACTCCAAACAAGTAGTGTTGGAGTCTTTATACGGAACACACGAAGAAGCCTTTGTAAACCTCCCGCGACTACTGGCAGCCATGTCCGTATACATCCCTGGGACAGTCTATGATTTTTTGCCCAAAAGAGTAAATGTTCAAACTCAAGTAGCCACATTTGGTATGATGTTTTGGTCATTCGGTCCAGCTATTGAAGGATTTGTCCATTGCCGACCACTTATAAGTATTGATGCGACGCATTTGTATGGAAAATATAATGGAAAAGTTCTCGTAGCCGTATCATATGATTCTAACAAGGGCATCTATCCTTTGGCATTTGGTATTGCAGACGCAGAGACAAATGAGAGTTGGAACTGGTTTTTGCAGCATCTTCGGGATAACGTGACGAAGAAGAGAGTTGTCTGTCTAATGTCTGATCGACACAGAGCAATAATTAACGTGGTCGAGAATGTATACGCTCAACATGGTCGTGGAACACATCGCTTTTGCATGCGTCATCTAGCGAGTAATTTCAATCACACCTTCAAAAGCGTACTTATGAAAAAGCAGTTGTATAAAATGGCAAGTACCCCTGATAAACGTAAGTTTGATGTGTGGTATTCTAATCTATTAACTCTGCAAGATGGAAAGTACCGTGATTGGATTTCGAACATCCCCCTTGAGAGATGGGCCCTGGCGTACGATGGAGGCGCTCGATATGGAAACATGACTACGAATTTGGTCGAAGTGTTTAACGGAGTGCTGAAAGGGGCAAGGGCATTACCGTTGACTGAATTAGTGAAACTCACTTACTGGAGGTCAAACACATACTTTTTCACTCGTCGCCAACAAGCAATGGAGGCAATTGTGGAGTCTCAGGTATGGTCTGACATCGTCCAAAAAACCATTACTAGTGCACAAAAACAACTTGGGAGGATGCAAGTGGCTCAATTTTCGCAAGTACACGGTGTATTCCAAGTGCGTGATATTGGTAGATTTGTCCAAGGTGTCGGTTGGACTACTCCAGGAAATTATACAGTCAACCTAGTTGGAAACAATTGTGAATGTGGATTATGGCAAATATATCAACACCCTTGTGCACATGGAATGGCAACACTGACCAAGGCGGGGATGCAATGGGCTCCTTACGTGGATCGGCTATATTCGAATCAAGCACGTCTGGCTGCATACACTCCATGTTTTCAACCAATCCCGGATGAATATTATTGGCCCCAGTTTAATTTACCACAATACACTCACGATCCAAATAGGTGGAGGACCAAGCGTAGTAGAAGAAAACGCAGTCGTATTCATAACGAAATGGACGCGAGGGAAGGATTGCCCAGGAGAAACAACTGCAGTAAGTGCGGTGAAAGTTGTCATAATAGGAATACATGTAAAAATGTATAATAATTGTTGTTTTGTATTATAATATTTTGCATAATAAGTGTTGTTTTGCATAATAATTGTTGGGTTTTGTAATATTTTGCATAAAAAACGTGACTATCAAAATGAGGTGAAACTTGTGCCATTAGTCTTCTTATATACGTATGTACGTCCAATAAAATTTTAGGAAAAAAAATACAATAGTTGAAAAATTAGTTACACACCTTTTAGGGGGGGGGGGGGGGTAAATGAGGGTTCTGTAAGAGATGTCATTTTTTGACCATTCTCAAAAAAAATCCACAAAAATAAAACAAGTTTCTACATAGCAACAAAGGGTAATGCAATAGTTAGTTAATGCAATTAACAACAATATAAACTAATTCTAAACTAAATACAATAGATAATTTACGACCAACGAAAACGTTCGATAACGAGCAAATCATTGTGCAAAATACAAACTAAAAACTCCAAACTACTCTGAATCATCATCCCCATCATCTTCTTCGGTTGAGGTGGGTTGTCCATGACGAGGTTCAACAGACCTAAATTTACGTGACGGTACAGATGGCCCTCGACTTGAACTTTCTCCACCCCGTCCACGCCCTAGAGCTGTTGGACCACGTCCTCTTCCTCGAACTGTAGTACGTATACGGCGTTCCTCACGTGCAATTATTTCATCTGATTGTCGAACATGTTCTTCGTACATGGGTAGTTGACCGGCGACATCATAAGACGAACGACATGTCTCGAGATAAGTCTCTCCAAGTAGTTTGAAATTTTTCTTTGTGAACTTCAGGGTACCTTTAGCAGCTTTATGTGCCATTAGAATTCCTCTAGCCATAATACCCATCTGCACTCCATGTTTAGAGAAAACAATTGTATAATATTAGTATGTAATGAATTAAAGTTACATATCAATCACCATAATTACCCTTACCACTGTCTCTACTTGGCCCCCGTGCGGATTATATGGGGCCGATGGGTGACCTCGTGAAGAACTACCTGTCTCGATTGTTGGACCCGTAATGAAACGCCGCGTTATTGTACGATACCACCTCATATACTGCGCCCAATCTATGAAAGATCGACGTTCCTGTATAACATAATCAGACTGGTTGATCCACATAGCAATCAAATCTTGGTGTGTTATTGACCAACGACGCTGTCCCGACGTCCCTCTACGGACCAACTTATGCAGTCTCATGTGCTCTTGTATCTCATTGTGGGCCATCTCCGGGATATGTTGGTGCAATCCAAATTGCCGCATGACTCTATCTGGACGATGCCACTCAACCACATTAAAATGGATTAGTGGAACCCTCGCTCGGAATAGCTCGGCGTGCTGACGACATACAGGTGGTGCACTAGCTAACCTAAAGGCGGGATATGGCATCCACGTCACCTAATATTTAAGATTTTGTCATCATATTAAGTAAGGTTACAAAATGGTGAAAATTAACCAATATGTGTCAAATAAAAGTACACAAACCTGGTCATGGGATTGAGACTCTAGGTCATCCCTATAGTACACCAAATTTGCAGTTCTAACTTGGTGACTGAACGACCTATTTAGGAATGCCCACCTATTAAGCAAAATCACAAAAAATCAATAAATTTACATTACTAAATTCTGCAGTAATAGACATTATTTTACGTAGTCCAACAAACCAATAAATTTACAAAAATCACATGTATCCTAATGGATGTATCTCTCCAGCAGGCACTTCACCTTGAATCACAGGGCGACCAATATGGAAGTGCTCCCACAACCATAAATGTAGTAGAAAACCTCATTATGAAATTTTTAATAACCAATATTAATGACATGATAAGACTTTCATATAGTTTACCTGCACAAGGATGGCACAACCATGAAATGTTGCACAGTTTAGCTCAGATGCCTCACACAGTCCACGGTACATTGCAGCCAACACAGCTCACCCCCAACTGTACTGTGCTGCTCTTTCTAAATCTCGAAGTAGGGGTAAGTACATCAACGACACACTATCTTTCTTTGTCGTTGTAAATAGAACACCACCGATTACAATCAACATAAATGTTCTTGCTTGTTGTTCGGCGGTGAGATTAGGTTGAACTAAATGTTGTCGTAAAGTAGTAATTTTCAGAAAATCTTTATGACCTTGTACATTCAGTCCCAACAAATCCAGACACGCACCGACCATGTCTTCCTCAGGTACATGGTCATCAGTTACTGCATCTCCGTGTACTCATAGTCCCAATAGCACGGAAACATCCTGAAGTGTGATCATCATCTCCCCATGTCTGAGATGGAACGTATGTGTCTCGGGTCTCCAACGCTCGCACAATGCGGTCAACAATTTATGATCCAGCTTGGGATGTGACAGAATAACTACATCCCATAATCCAACCGCTTGGACAATAGCTTTAGCCTCTTATGATAATAGATTATCCTCTAATTTTAAACACCTAAATGTTATTTGTTGGTTCTCACTCAGGTCTGACGAACGATGTTGATCTTGTCCCCAGAGTACTGATTGATCCAACGGACCAAGTTTAACAACATTTTCACCACTTGACATAATTACGCGCGGCGGTATTTGGATTCTACAATTTAAAAATACAAATTCTAATTTTAAACTTTCATAACTAACTACGCAAGCTTTAATCAACACAATAATTATTCATAATACTTTTAATTAACAATTAATAAAATAATTAAGCATAAAAATATATTTGAAAAAAAAGGTATACCTGCAACAGATGAGGCCACGACGAGGGTGACATACTTTCGGCGAGCTTGGACGGCGAGACTCCGGCGAGAGGAAGAAGACGGGGCCGGGGCTTGGTCGGGGATGCCGGCGACGCTCTAGGGCCTTGGTCAAGGGTGGGGTGGGGGAGCTGGGAGCTGGGAAGCAGAGGGGGGCAGGGGAGCTGGGAGGCAGAGGGGGCGGGGGAGCTGGGAGGCAGAGGGGGCGGGGGAGCTGGGAGGCAGAGAGGGCGGGGGACCTGGGGAGTGCAGCACGCAGAGAGGGGAGGGGGCATTTAAAGGAGTGCCTGTAGGGTTTTTCCTAGTGGGGACAATACCTTAAGGTTTTTAAACAGTAACTACTATGCAAAAAATATTTAAAAAAGTAAGTATACTGAAAAAATATTTAGCAAAATGTATATTAAAAAAACAGTTACTTTTTTTTTTTACGATTTGATGTTTAATTTTAAAAATAAAAATAAAAATTACAGTAAGTAGATATTTTAATTTTGATTCAAATGCAAAAAATATTAAATTTGGACTTACGGATTTACTGTATGCTCTGCCATAAGTTGAGATATGAAAATTTGACTTAAAAAAATATAACTCATACCCTGTAAGTCCAAACTGACCACGGTGAACGTCATTTATGTCGTAATTCAATTATCTACCTAGGGTAATCTTTTTGATTAGAAATATAATGATTTTGTAACCTAATATCGCTTGTCTTAAAATTTGACCGAAATAATCAAATGAATTAGGTGAAAATTTTAATTATGTACTTACTCAAAAAAATCAAAAAAATTAAAGTGAGTAGATAATTTAATTACAAATTAAATGACGCTAACTCGGTATTAATTTTTTGCTTTTAGACTGATCGTATAATACAATATAATACAAAGTAAATTACGTATTGTATTATACGGTCAGTCTACAAGCAAAACATTAACGTCTAGTTAGCGTCATTTAATTTATAATTAAATTATCTGCTCACTTTAATTTTTTTGATTTTTTTTTTAGTAATGACATACTTAAATTTCTCACCAAATGCATTTGATTATTTCGGTCAAATTTTAAGACAAGCGAAGTTAGGTTACAAAATCACTGTATTTCCAATCAAAAATATTACCCTAGGTAGATAATTGAATTACTACATAAATGATGTTCACCGTGGTCAGTTTGGACTTACAGGGTACGAGTTATATTTTTTTAAGTCAAAATTTCATATCTCAACTTACGACAGAGCCTACAGTCAATCCGTAAGTCCAAATTTAATATTTTTTGCATCATTTGAATCGAAATTAAAATATCTACTTACTGTAATTTTTTAAAAAACAATTATTTTTTTTAAAATTAAACATCAAATTGTAAAAAAAAAAGTCAAAAACGTAAAAAAAAAAAAACGAATTTCGCCGCTAGGGGTAGCGAAATTCATAAAAACGCTACTCAAAGTAGCGAATGTTGTAAAAAACGCTACCCTAGCAATTATATACATTTTGCTAAATATTTTTTCAGTATACTTACTTTTTCAATTTTCTTTTGCACAGTGGCTACTTTTTAAAAAAATTCACAATACCAGCATGATCTATATTGTTTTTATTATCCAATAATTTAAAGATAATATTGTTTTTAAATTAATTATTTGTACGTTTATATACAATAATTTAAAGATAATATTAAAATAATGAATTATTTACAAATTTTTAATAGAATTAATAAATTCTAAAAATAAAACAATTTGCTATAATTTTAAAAATTATTAAACAAAATTTAATTAAAAATAATAATTAACAACCTAACTTATTAACTCAATTTTATTAAGTTATCATATATATTGTGATAACTAGGGTTGGATTGGATTGTCAAACATACATTTAGAGGGGTGTGTTCTCCAATTTTAGTCGATCGACCCAAAAACATGGGCATACGCGTTACCGGGTGCGACTTGAATCACAAGTCGCACCCTAGGATAGCGTGTTGCCCATTTTTTTTCTTGATGACTCAATATTTAATTTAAAATTAAATTATGTATATATTGAAATAAAATTATAATAAGTAGATATTTTAATTGCGATTCAAATTATACAAAATAATTTAAATTTGGACTTACGGATTGACTATACGAGCAGCTCTGCCCTAGGTTGAAATATGAAAATTTGACTTAAACAAAATAGGGTTAATTACTTAATTGGTTACACAGTTTCACCATTGTGCAGAATGGTTACAAATGTTTCAAAATATGATTAATTGGTTTTGAAATGTGACTAATTGATTTTTTTACTGTTCACCGTTAGAAATCACAGTGAAGTCAATATTTAGATACGTAAAATGACGTAATTACCCTTTTCATCAATCAAGTTGTGTTGTTCATCAACCAAGCTGTTCTTCATCACTGAATTGAATTGAAGAACCTATAATGAAGAACCCAGAAACCATATTCTGGGTTCTTCAAGAAACCATATTCTGGGTTCTTGAAGAACCCAGAAACTAGATTCTGGGTTCTTCAAGAAACCATATTTTGGGTTCTTGAAGAACCCAGAAACCAGATTATGGGTTCTTCAAGAAACCAGATTCTGGGTTCTTAAATTCGATTCTTGTTCTTGAAGATGATTTTGTGTTCTTCAATACCACTAGGGGCATAATAGTCATTTCACAATTCAATAATATGTTAAAAAATTAATTAGCGGTAAAATTAACGATTTACTAACGGAATATTCAATTAATCACATTGGGAAAAACATGTGTAACCAATTAGTCACATAGGAAAACCAATTAATCACATTTTGAAACATGTTTAACCATTTTGCACAATGGTGAAACATGTGTAACCAATTAAGTAATTAACCCAACAAAATATAACTCTGATTCTGTAAGTCCAAACTCAACATTGATAATTACAGGGAAAAGTATGAAAATACACTCGTTTTTATTGTAATTGCACCCAAATGTTTTTTGTTGCAAATAAGTCCACACATATTTTTCATTTTGTTTGTAATCACACATTTGACCCGTTAAGTGTCACGTGAAAGTCACGCGTATCCGTTAATTTCGAACTGATGCAATGTAGAAATACAATGTTACCCCTTTGTCCCGTGTCTTCAAGAGCTTGAAATCCATGGACGTCAACTCCGTGTTTGACATTGATTTCTCAAATAGTCTGGAATAAGCCATTTCCACCCTTCTCTATAAGAAACCAAGAACCCCATCTCACTCTACAAGCATGCTAACTCCGATCTGCTTGAAGTCACCAAGATTGCTTCCCTGAAAGATGCCCTGCAGGTGGAGCTCGATTCTAAGACAATGCAGATTGAGAAGCTTCGTGAAGTGGACATAGACTGTGATAGGGACATTAAGATGCTTGAAATCAAAGATCGCGGAGTTGCAAGCGAAGGTGAATAAATTGAGAGGCGAACGAGGAAAATGAATTCATGATGAAGAAGTTGTTCAAGGAGATAGAGGAGAAAGGGTCTCTCTTTATGCACTACCTTCAGAACGAGCCGAAATGGAGATTGAAGAAGAAAAAGGCGTAGAGGGAGAGTGATAGGGTCGAGTAGACTTGTTCATGAACCGGTTCATCCCCGAATCGGTCAAAACTGAACTGGTCCAGTTTGTAAAAAATAGTATTTTTTCTATTTCTAAAAAAACTGGTCTGGTTTAGATAAAAAAAAACGGGTATGGTTCAAACAAATTCAAAACTGGTTCGAACTGGTTTGGTCTATTTTTTTAATAACAATTTTGGTTAGGAAATAATCCGATTCAAACCGAAACTTAACCGGATGAAAATCGTATTCAACACACTGAACCGACTGAAAAACACACTGAACCGATTGAAAATCTATTCCACAACCAACTAAAATCTTGTTCACCATCAACATACGAGAGTCCAATACATCTCTAGGTTTGGTTTATTGAAGACATCTCTAGGTTTGGTTTAATTTCAGATCGGTTTAGTTAATTTTGCTTCAATCTGGTTCTAAAATTATTTAGGTTTAAAGTGGTTTGATTTAAATTTAAGTATAAACCAGTATAAAAAAAAAGAGTCAATTCAAACCAATTCGAACTGAATTTTTGGTACTATTTTGAATTGGTCTACTTGAAGCTTAAAAACACTGGTCTGGTTTTGATACTAGTTCGGTTAAATCGGTTCAAACCAGATGAGAACATATCAGTTCAGTTGAACCGGTTTAAATTAACAAACCTAGGGTGGAGAAGGATTGGGAAGATATGAAGAAAGAACTCCCTTCTTTCTGATCAATTTAGAATGGATAATAGTCGTTTTACGAATTCATAATTTCAGGGGTGCTAAGTTTGAATGGTGTTATGTTTTGAATATTATTTTTGTTTGTAACATAGGTTTATATATTTATTAAGATAACATTCATGGTGTGTCATTATACGTGTGGTAATAAATATGGGTATACGGTTAAAATTGTGGTTAATAACCACGATTATGGATATAGTTATGATATTGAAAATTGTACAAGTAGTGGTTATGGTATGTGGTTTAAAAATATGATATGGTTATGGTATTTGTCATACTCACTCCATAACCTAAACATTAACAACCCTACTCTTGTACTCGCCCAGAGTCCTCCGTTTCTTAGCACTTGGTTTAGTGGTGGGGTCGATCTTCAACTCATGGGATATGATATTTGTGCTAGTGCTTGGCATGTCGTTGGGCTGCCATATAAAATTCTCCCTCAACTCTTTGACGAGTTTGGTTATGGAGGCATTCTACTTGCTAGTTAGTGTAACTCCAATCCTAATATTCTTGTCGGGGTCGTCAACCTCTAAGTCGACCAGGTCTTTAATCGGTGATGGTATAGGTTTATCTTCTATTGGACCCGCTTTGGTATTGACGGCAAGGGTCTCCCTTTCATTCTTATTCCTAATGGACTTGAGGTAGCAACTATTCGTGAAACTAGTTGGTCACTTAAGGCTTCTTCAATCCCATGGACAGTGGGGAATTGTATCTTTTGATGTAATGTAGAGGGGATGATCTTGTTAGGGTTGAAGGTGCTTTGACTATGGTGTTGTAGGCGGTTTGTGCATCCAATACTATGAAAAGGTTGTCAACCATTTTCTAGGACCTCTAACAAGTTGATGGCCTTAGTGTGTAGATTGCGCTATTGGAGAACCCGATCAGGGTAAAGTCAACCTCTTAAATTCTTTCCTACAACGACCCATTTTCTTGAGGGCGTGTAGGAAAAGGATGTCGGTTGAACTTCCTCCATCCACCAGTATTCTTTTAATGTCAACTCCATCATCATTGGGGGTTGTGACGTTGGTCATATCTTTTTCGGAGAAGGATATGACATTCTTCTACGTTGGCCTTGGCATTTCTCCTAGTTATACCATAATGGATAGCTAAGTGACGTACACTTCTCAGAATATGCTTCGTTCGCCTCCTAACATGAATCCACCGGATATAACGTTAATAGTTCTTCTCTTTTGAGAGGAACTGGGTTGCGCCAGATCTAGTTGTGGCAGTTTTGGTAGTTGGGGCGTTGAGTGTTTGTGTTCTTTTCTAGCCACCGTGTTCTTTAGGAAGCCTCTTTGGATTAGGTCATCAATATCCTTTTTCGTGATTTTGCAATCATCGGTCTCGTGGCTCTTTACCTTGAGGTATTTGTAAAAGTTGTTCAACTTGCAGACCATGGGTGCGTCGCTCTTCCTTGGAGTCGGGGGCCTTGCAAATGATATCTTTTCTATTTCGGATAGGATCTAGACTTCTCTATATGGTTGAAATAGTCATGTGTCTCCTTTTGCTACTTGCGCTAGAGTTTTCACTCATTTACCTTTTTCTTTATTTTTCTCCAACCGTTTTGGTCCTCGTATTAGTGGGGGATGGTTTGCTGCCACATTTTCCAGCTCTAGATTGATGTATCATTTGTCTATGATGGTGACCTCTTTTAGCGTATCAATGTCCTTGATATGATAGTTATTTCTTAGGTTATTAGCGACTTTGTTCAAGTGGTCAACACTTTTCTAGAATATCCATCAGATCACGCCTTCTTCGATGTGTTGAACTATCTCGTTGACGCTTTTGTGAAATCGATCGTAGAAGTTTACTAGGGTCACAGCCAGTTTTTGTCTGATTTTGTTTTGAGTGACCACCCAACCACCTCAACATTCACTTATGTTTGTCTTATGTGACTAAATAGTCATTTATGTTTTTTTTTGTGTAGTTAGACAGTCACTTACATTTCAGAATGTAAACTTTATGCTATTTAGTCACTTATGTTTGATAGATGTGATTAAATGGTCACTAAATTGGTCACCAACTTTGGTTGAGTTGCATATGGAAACTTCCTACAAGAGCCAATAGGGACCTAGAAGGAGAGAAGTGGTAAGAAATATCAGCTTGCTTAGTCCAGTAAAAAACAACACACTAATAAAATTAGTGAGCGGCGTCGTGTCCAGATGGGCTAAAAGAAAGTGTTATAGTGGTACCCGAAAGGGTCACAACTTTAAAGATTGCACTGAACTAAATCATCGGGATTGAGCCACGGGCATGAAGCATTATCATTGATCTATGAAATTCAACCCAAGTACATAATGAAGTGGAAAAACTCGAAAGCTGCCGTCAAAGGAGTCTCTGTCCGTAAGCTATGTCTAAGATCAAGGATTAAACTGTAAGGTTACAAAAGGTTGTACCTTTTCCGGACCCCTTTGGTTGCACAAATCATAACTAACAAATTCTAGTTCTCACTACATAGATAATTGCTATGTCTGATCTTAGGATCCTTCTTCGTGGAAACATAAGGTGCGCTTCGATCACGTGACGCGTCCTTCTGACTGGCACGCTCCCATCGTGACTCCAAACCACCGATAATCTCTTACGCTTTCGTCATCACACATCGTTATAACGAACAAGTATTGTTCCGGTATTACATTGTTTATGGTTTGAACGTGAATTTTTTGTGCATGTATGTCGAAATCCATAAATGAAGGACTATTTCCCTCACATATATACATAACAAAAATGAAGGCTTTAAATGGAATTTCTCTAATAGTTGAGTTGTTTCTCTATCTCAAGAGGCATAAGTGAACATGTGTCTCAAAACGTAAAGGAGTTGAATGATAGTCAACGTAGGCCATCCTAATCAAGATCACACGTATGTTTTTCCTTACTGAACCCATCTGCTATTCGTACTAAAATGTGAGATGTCTCTCATTTTCATCATTCATTTTAGCTTTGTCTAAAGAAGCAAGTTAAGGCGAAAACTCCTTTGGACAATAAGCAAGGTATGAACAACGTAATACAATTTCAAAGTTCATGCATGTAGTACAACTTTCGCCTAAAAGGAGGATAGACCTTTCTGCCAAATCACTGAAAATAAAAACAAACAGACTTCTAATTCTAAAACTCGTTACAATCATTTCCAAAACCTTTTTCCTCTAATACATGCTAACAAATTCTTCAAACGTCTCCTCGTTTCAAACTTTTTGACAACTCTCCATCCATACTCGCACATAGGATTTGCACATTTAATCTAATTACACCACCTAACATATTATTTTGTATTTGACTGCACATTTATGCATTTAAATAAAATAAAATATATAAGGGTCAAATTTTGTGGAAATTTAAGGATAGACGGTTTGTAAGGATTATATTTAAAATAGATATTTGGTATGCGTTTTGCTCAATTAGTATTATATTTTATTTCATAAGATTTTTACATTTTATTTTTAATATACGTTATTTTTTATGGTACATAATATAACAAATTTAAATTATTTTTAAATGAATATAGTATAAAATAATTTTAAAAAATAAAATAATAAGTTTACTGTTATAAGGTTTTAAATTTTTTTGTTTTTCAGTGAATATACATACACTCTAATAATTTTTTAAAAAGTTCATTGTTGTAAGTTTTAATTGTTTACAATAAAAATATTAAAACTTAAAAATGCATGAAATAATTAATTATATAGATAAGTTATTATAAGTTATATTATGAAATACACAAATTATATATAATATTAAGTGCATTTATTCATAAAACTAGAAAAAAATGCATGAGTCAATAATTAAAAATAATAACAAGATAATAATCAATACTTTTAAGTTAAATATTTTTATTATTTAATTTTGTGCATATGTTTACGAAAGACTATTAAAATCATTAGTAATTTATTTATTTATTTTACTACTACTACAAATATATTATATTTTGATTATATAAATAATATTTTAATAATTCAAAAATTGGTTGGCTCACAAATATATTAAAAATATTTTTGATAAAACTGTAAAAAATATTTTAATGTCCATATTCTCTTGACTTGTTTTTTATGGTTTATTACTTCTATCAATGTACATATAAAAATATTAGTACTTTTCTAGAAATAGTAGTAACAATCTCTTATGTTTTACCTATTATCTTTTATCTATTTGTTAACTATAAATTATATTTAGTCTATAAATATATAATACTTACATTTTAACATTGTTAAAATTTATTTTAATGAAGTACGTAACGTAGGTGATATTTATATGTAGGGCTGGGCATGAACCGGTTCAGGGCCGAACCGGTTCAGAACCGAATATTTACCACATTTTAAAACCGGTACGGTTTACCGCTCCAGTTTTTGGCTGATTTACCGTACATGTTCTGAACCGGTTCGGCCGAACCACTTCATACATAACATGCAGTTTGAAGCAACATGGGCTCTTACAAACATTGCTTCTGGAACATCTGATCACACTAGGGGTGTTATTGATCATGGGGCAGTTCCTATATTTGCGAAACTGCTAGGCTTACCCAGCGAGGCCAAGTGCTAGGACGGAGGTCCGCCGCAATCGGTACAAAGTCGTTGTAGACGCTGATGAAGGGCGGAGGCGGAGAGAGGACAACATGGTGGAGATCCGCAAGAGCAAGCGCGAGGAGAGCTTGCAGAAGAAGCATCGTGAGGGTCTCCAAACTATGCAGTTCCCCACTGCTGCTCTCCAGGCATCTAACGTGGAGAAATAGGTATTTTTTTTTAATATTTAGTCAAGTGCGATTTTGATTCATGATGTGTTATTATTGACTGTTACTTCTCGATTTCCTTTACCCTGATGAAGGAATCTTGTGGATCTCTGATGACGATTATGATACTTTTATGATCCAACAGTATGTTTCTAAGTTAAACTGGAACATGATATGGATTGAATTAGCGATGTGGTCAGGAATAGTTGGTTAATTTGAAAAAAGACTGCTTTAATACTGGATTGGAATTTCTTGGAGTACTCACTGAATCGAGCTTATTAAAGTACTCGCATGGTACTGCTCGTCAATATGCGCTGACGTTCTCGAATTTTAGAATTGAATGCTGCTGTATTTTCCATTTGGTTTAATTGAACATTAGGGGTTCGAAATTAGATTAGGGAATTCAGTTGAATGAGAAGGAGTCTGATTTGCAACTTTTTGTTTATTCACCGTTAATTGGTTTTGAAATGTGATTAATTGGTTTTGAAATGTGACTATTTGGTTTTTTCACTATTCACCGT
Organism: Chamaenerion angustifolium; assembly: GCA_946814005.1. NCBI lineage: Eukaryota > Viridiplantae > Streptophyta > Magnoliopsida > Myrtales > Onagraceae > Chamaenerion > Chamaenerion angustifolium. Next base: position 16,929,686 of record OX328273.1, on the reverse strand, counting down.
TAAAATCACAGTTACGTCACTATTTAGATAAGTAAAACGACGAAATTACCCCTAAAATCATCTTCAAGAACACATCATCTTCAAAAACAATAATTGAAGAAACCAGAAATCTGATTTCGGGGTTCTTCAAGAACCCAGAAATGCTGTTTCTGGGTTCTTGAAGAACCCAGAATCGCAATTCTGGGTTCTTGAAGTTCTGTATTGCAGTATATGTTATCACCAAATGTGATTAAATGGTCATACATGTTTCTCTATAATGTGATTAAAAGGTCATACATGTTTCTCTATAATGTGATTAAAAGGTCATACATGTTTCTCTATAATGTGATTAAATGGATACTGTTGTTTGAAATGATGTGATTAAAAGGTTCGACATGTTACCCACATTGTGAAGAACCCAGAAATCTGATTTCTGGGTCTTCAAGAACATCATAAATCAGATTTTTGGTTCTTCAAGAACCCAGAAATCTGATTTCTGGGTTCTCAAGAACATCAAATCGAATTTGATTCGATTTTGGTTCTTCAATCCTTCCAATCTGTTCTTCAATACAACTAAGGGCATAATAGTCATTTCACAATTCAATAATATGTTAAAAAAATGAATTAACGTTAAAATTAACGGTTTACTAACGGAATAACCAATTAATCACATTTGAAAAAACATGTGTAACCAATTAGTCACATAGCAAAACCAATTAATCACATTTTGAAACATGTGTAACCATTCTGCACAATGGTGAAACATGTGTAACCAATTAAGTAATTAACCCTAAAATATATTTAATGAAAAATCATAATTACTAATGTAAAATAAAGATAAATGATTTGAGTTTTGTAACTTATCTTGAGAATGAGTGAGAGATTGAATGATTTTAAAGTGATTTACATGGCATGCCACCGAGAAATGAGAAATTTATGATTGACATGCACCAATTAGAAGATGTTAATTTAACATTATGAGTGAGAAAATACAACAAAAATTTATTTGTCAACATTGTACGTGATTTAGCGAAATTAATATATATTAGATATCTGATTTGCGCTTTGCGCAATTAGTAGTATGTTTTATTTTGTATATATTTAATATAAGTTATTTTTTCTTGTACATAATATAACATATTTAAATTAGTTTTAAATGAATATAGTGTAAACACTACAGGAAGAGATGCATTTACCGGCTAAATCTAACGGCTCAATGTATATTGAGCCGTTATAAATTAAATATCACGGCTCAATAATTAATATTGAGCTGTTATGTTTTTTTTTTACGGCTCAAATAATTCAACCGTGACATTTATCTTATTTTTAACGGCTCAAATAATTCAGCTGTTAATATTTAATTATTTTTTCATACTATATCACGGCTCAAAACCAAATGAGCCGTGAATTTTTTTATTTTGTTTTTAAATTTTGATCATTTATCACGGCTCATTATTTGTTCCAGCCGTTATTATTATTTAATAAATGGACAAAAATTTAAAAAAAACAAGTATTTTCACGGCTCATTTGGTTTTGAGCCGTGATAAATGGGGAAAATAAAAAAAAAACAAGTCTCGCTCAAAAATTTCAAAAATTTCCCGCTCACTTGACTCTTCCTTTTCACTTCAAAAATTTCACTAAGGAACTCTCTCCCGCTCAGTCAGTCTCACTCGGTGCAGGTAGTCCTTTCATTTCAAATCTTCTTCCTTCATGTTATTATTTGATTTGTATGTTCTCTTCCTATGTATATTTATGAGAGAAAGATGGTCCAGAAGAAGACTTACGTCCAGAAGAAGACTCACGTCCAGAAGAAGAGAAAGATGTTCTCTTCCTGCGACTCACATCCTCGTCGTTCCTCGCCGCCACGGCTTACTCCTCCGTCAATTCTTCACGTTCTCCGCCCCTTAACCAAAGCTCACCTTACCGAAGCTTTCCATCATAGTGAACGCGACACTCCACCCTCACTGCCACGTTCCACGTCACCCTCATGTTGCCATCCCATAACTCCGCCGTGAACACGAACTCGTGGTCGTTATTGTTCTCCATCTTAAACTGGAATAGGCCGTTAGGGTGAGGTCTAAGCGCGGATCTGAGTCTTGCCATGGTGGCGATGGAGTTCTCTGGTGTAGAAATGTCAACGACGAAGACGAGGTCTGTAAGAGTTAGTCGCGGCTTCGGGGGGCTGCGATGGCGAAGCTTAGATGCAGTGTGGTGGCGAAGCTTGGAAGCTTGGATGCAGTGCGGTGGCGAAGCTTGGACGAAGAACCATCGTGGCGGAAGGAGAAAGAAGAAGACAATAAAAAAATAAGATTTTATTTTAATATAAATATTTTTGGCGGCTCAATATAATCGAGCCGCAACAAATAAAAAAAAAAAACGTTTTCGCAGCTCAATCAAAAGCGCCGCCATAATTATTTTGGCGGCACTTTTGATTTTGGGCCAGGAATTATCACGGCTCATTTTAAATTGAGTCGTGATAATTGTCCCGACGCTTAATGTTGCAGTGATAAATTAACGGCTGAAAAATTCAGCCGTTAAAAATATATTTTTTAGCCGGTATTTGATATTCCTCCCGTAGTGAAAATAGTTTTAAAAATAAAATAATAAGTTTACTGTTATGAGGTTTAAAAAGTGTTTTTTTTTTCCACTGAATATACACTATAATAATATTTCAAAAAGTTCATTGTTTTAAGTTTTAATTGTTTACAATAAAAATATAAAAACTTAAAAATGCGTGAAATAATTAATAATATAGATAAGTTATTATAAATTATATTATGAAATACAAAAATTATATATTATATTAAGTGCATTTGTTCATAAAGTTAGTTAAAAATGCACGAGTCATTAATTAAAATTAATAATAAGATAAGAATCAATACTTTTAAGTAGGGCTGGGCAAAAATAACTGGTTCAGCTGAACCCTACCGAACCGTACCAGAACCGTACCTGAATCGTACCGGTTTTGTACCGGTTCACAAAATTAACAGGTTTTTTGAAAAAATATGGAGCGGTTTAGAATAGGTACAGAAAATCGGTTCAAAACCGGTTAACCGAACCTTTTTTTGTACCGGTTTTAACCTTAAAATGCTACTAAATACTAAATCAGACCAGACAAAACCAGTTTTTCTTCACTTTCAAACCAGACCTAAACCTAATTCACGCGTCTTCAGACTTCAATTCATTCTCAGGCATTCATACTTCAGACTTCATTACTTTCATTCTCAATTTCTCATACCTAATTGGCATTCACCATTCAATCGCTCGTCGCTCGTCCATCATCAGGGCGCCATTTCCCGCAATAAAAAGGAAGAGACGGTCGAAGAATGAATTGGATGGAACATGAAGGCCGTGTAATGGAGAACACTCAATTGGATAGAAGCATGAAGGCTGTGTAATGGATGCTGTTGTAGAGGTGATGTCGTTGTTTCTAAAAATTAGTATAATTTTGGGTGAGTTCATCATTGCCAAGATATATGTTGCATCATTATTTTGAGCCCTCACAAATTGCTCATCTGATTGCAAAATAGCAAGTTGCTTATGGATGGCTATGAATATCATTATTTTGTTAAGTTTGTTTTAGTTAAGGGAAGAGCAGTAGCAGTTGTGGAGATTTAGAGGTTTGCTAACCTAGAAAAACATATTGCTGCTGCATTTCAGGACAAGTCAGTTTCTGTACTAATTACCATATGGTATTGTGTTCTTGTAGAGCAATATATATACATAATAACTAATCAGCTTTGATATTCATATAAAATATATCCTGAATTTGGGTATAGTATCCTGAATCCTGATTCACAGCTGAGTGTTCTGATATTGCACTATTAATTTGAGATGGTATAATAAATCTTCCTACAAAAGGCCACCTCCTTAATCATTTCTAGGCAATGCAAGTAGTGCTCGACATCTATGCAAAGAATGACAAAAGGGATTGCTTAAGTTGTTATTTTTTCTTTCCCTTATAGTGAGCTGTATAAAACACACTAGTAGATCTGGAGAAGTACAACACTCTTACTTAATACTTTTTCATCTCTTATATCCTCAAAGATCTTAAACCTTATACTACTGCAGATTAGCAAAAAAGGGCCGATGCTGAGGATATTCAGCCCCTTGTATGTGATAATGGAACTGGAATGGTGAAGGTAACTCAGAATGTCTTCTGCAAATAAGGAATTTGTGTTTTGTCACCAAATCCTTCCAGGCTTCCACTGATTCATCTCATTTATATCTAACTCATTTATCTTCTTGTTTTCCATTTAGGCAGGATTTGCTGGTGATGATGCTCCTAGGGCAGTCTTTCCAAGTATTGTTGGTAGACCAAGACACACTGGTGTCATGGTTGGAATGGGGCAGAAAGATGCCTATGTTGGTGATGAAGCCCAATCAAAAAGAGGGTGTAAAATGCGTGCAGTTCATTTCTGATATCTCGGTCCCCCTCCAACCATACACCTTCGTCGCCTCGAAGCCGAATTATTTTGTTCCTTCTTTTTCGGGATAATTTCGCTTGATGAAAGAACTTAGTGTTCTTATCCCCGTGTGCTAACCATGTGATTCTCGATCTCTACTTGCAGTAAATCTCCTCCCGTTTCCATAATGCATGTAAACGGGATTTGAGTGCTCTCTCCTCATCTAGCAGAGCATCTTGATCGTGATGAGTTGGCAGCGACCTCAACTGTTGCTTTACTTTTCTGATTTCGACCAAATTGTGTTTAAACTCCCTGCTGCTCCATTCGGTTAGGGAGTTCCTGCACCTGTCCATTTTTGGCCTAAGGTCCGCTACTGAGGAAGACGAACCTCCCACCTGCCATGCTTGCCTAATGATGTCGTGACACTCCTCTTTTTCGAGCCACACTATTACTAGAAAAATACTAATATTTTTATATGTAAATTGATATAAATAACAAACCATAGAAAATAAGTCAAGATTATTATATGGAGATTAACAAATATTTTACAGTTTTGTGAACAATATTTTTTATATATTTATAACCCAACCAATTTTAAAATTATTAAAATACTATATATATAATAAAATATAATATATTATTATTATTAATAAAATAAATAAAACAATTACTAGTGATTTTAATAGTCATTTATAAACTATATGCACAAAATTAAATAATACAAATATTTAACTTAAAAGTAGGGTTGGGCATGAACCGGTTCGGCCCCAAACCGGTTCAGAACCGAACTTTTACCACATTTTAAAACCGGTACGGTTTACCGCTCCAGTTTTTGTCCGCTCCAGATTTTGGCTGGTTTACCATACCTGTTCTGAACCGGTTCGACCGAACCTGTTTATACCCAAAAAAAAATTTGAACCTGTTTATTATAGAAAGTGTGATGCCTGTTTATTATAGAACCTGTTTATTATTAAAAAAAAACATCTCCTCGGGAGCAACACGGAGCTCATTATAGAAAGTGTGATGCCAAATCTTCTCCATGCCATCTGTTTCTTTCCTCTGGTCTCGGAATGCGTAAGGTGCAGAGTAATCGGTGCGTGGTCGGATCCTATAATCAGCTCATGTGTGCATTGTGTCGTCGGGAAGGTCGCACACCATGCTTGGTTTGCAAGTACTCTATCCAACATTTCCCTCACTCTTTGGTCGCCTCTCCGGTTATTGGTCCAAGTAAACATCTACCCCTTGAACCCGATGTTCTCTAGGAGGAGGTCCTCCATAAGGCTATTAAAGCCATCGATTTTGTATTGGTCCTTTCGGCCCCCTCATACCTTCTCCCTGTGGTGGGATATGTCGTTGAAATCCCCCACACATGCCCACAGTTCCGTTCTGTTCACCCCCATGGTCCTCAGTGTGTCCCAGTTTTGTGTCCTCCGAGCATAAGACGAGTCCCCATAGACCCATGTAATATGACATTGTCCCTGAAATTCAACGCTCATGGTAGTAGTATCAATGAAGTTCTTATCCTGCATATGTATCCTGATTAACACTTCCTTAGTCCACCATAGTGCCAGCCCACCACTAGTCCCACTAGGTAGGACGGATGATGCAAACTCCATCCATATTTCTCTTCGTACTTTCTCACAGTGGGCTTCATTCTATTTTGTTTCCATGAGGAAAACAATCTTCGGATGAGAGCCCTTCACCAGGTCTTTTAAGTATCGAACTGTCAGGGGAGACCCTAACCCCTAACAGTTCCAACTAATAAAGATCATCGAGAACCCGTGGGTGTTTGGGGACAGCCACCAGAACCCTTACATTTGAGTGATTGTTGTCGCACTTTGGAACCATCTTCCCTTCCTCCCGAAATAATTGTTGTTTCAAGTTGGTTGCTTTTGGGTCTATTCAGTCCTCCTGCTTGTGTCATGGATGACGCTCGAGTATTCATTTTACGCCGCTTGGCCTCCCCCTTCTTTTCATCTACCTTGCCTTGCTTGAGGAGATAACCTTTCGGGGCTGGTTAGCTACCTCCCCCTGGATGTCACCCCACGGTTCACTAGAGACCCCCAGCATCAGTGGTGTCTGTTCGGAGGTGTTGTCCTGCAGAGGAAGGCGCCCTTCTGCAGATGCTTTATCTGTCCCCTTACTAGCCACCTCCATGATCGCATTAGTATAAGTATTGATTGGCTCCGGGTTATGGTCAAGCAGATTTTGGACACATGGTTGAGTTAGATTGAGAGATAGATCACACTCTGCATGGACAAACATCTCATCTGCAGTCTCCCCATCCGGAACAGCATTCAGATCGAACATGATTTTTTCCTGGGTTATGGGAGGTTGGTGTCCTCCTCCTTCCGGCTGAATAGACATAGCAGAGCTAGAGGATCCTATTGCATGAGTTTCCTCCCCCTGCTCTGTCCCTGGCGTAGCTATCCCCTGGCTCCCTATCCCCGATTGTGACCTTTGTTGGGTGTGGTTGCTCGCTTCTTGGCTCTGTGGTAGGTTCACATCGGGCTTCCCCCTGCGGCATAGGCCTTGTTGGCCTGATGGTGGTTTCTCCTGCATGATGTCCCGCCAAGTTTTGTTGCCCACGTCCCTCATGATGGTCTGTCTCGTACCACCCCTGATGTTAACCCACCTACTATTCGTCCTCGGTCCCGTCCCTGTTATCCATGGGCCATAGAGAGGCGTCCCATTGATAACATCAGTTAGGACCTGTTCCAAGCACTTGTTCGATGTGTGTCCAATTCTTCCGCATCTGTAACATAGGTTTGTCAGTCGCTCGTACTTAGCAGACGCCCATTTCTCCTGCCCTCTTGAGTCCACCCATTTAAACTCGGGCAATAGAGGCTCTGGCATATCAACCTCTATTTGAAGTTGCAGGAATGTGCATTGTAGCATTGTTTGTGCATCCTCTACCCGAATACATCGACCTATGGTGGCCCCAATACACAGCGCATTCTGATTGTTGAACATTTTTAAGCTTAGGCCATGGACCTATGCCCACATTTGAACTCTGCTAAAATCGATCGCCTCTACCGACATGTGGGTTGGGCATAGCTTCAAATTCAGGAAATGACCATGTACTGACCATGGTGACAATTCTAAAATCTTATCCTTATCCTTAGCACTCTCAAAATCGAACATCATGGTAGTCTCGTTTACCTCCGTAATCCGGACCGGCCCGTAGCAAACCCACGCTTCTCTCAGGACATTCTGCACAACATTGTTCTTGATATGCCTTTCTGATATCAGCATTCTGAGCACCCTCGAACGTGTGTCCCTGGTTGTTGTCGGATTCGTCGAAGGCACCAGTCCCAGAATTGGTATCTCAGGTAGCCGCCCGTCCTCAAAGTCGGTGCGACTAGCCATCGGCAGCTCCTCGACCCAGACGAGATCACAACAGTTGCCCCAACGTGCACACACAGAGGAAAAGGAAGGCAAAGAAGATTTATGGAGGGAATGAAGGTTTTACTTTCTAGGGTTTGACTTGATTTTCTCGATTGCTGCTTCTGTGGTTCGGAGCTGGAATCAGTAGCTTGAATTCCGTAGTTTGCGAGGATCCCGTGCCCAGATGCTTTGGAATTGAGGAATTGAAGAAACCCCTCTTCGATTGGCTGATTGGACGCCAAGAATCAGCAGCAGACCCCCTTGGAACTATGCGACGAAACTTTCGCTAGGTAGTTTGGAGAGAGACTTCTAGCACAGCGCGTCATGTTACGCGCGCTCATCATTCATTCCACTAGTCTATTCGTGACACTGGATTTGAGACAATATGAAGGTTTGCTTAATTATCACACGAGTCTAGCATTCTTTATGGGTTTCAATCCAACTTCAAAGAATAAATGATATATCCACAAAACTCCACGGGAAGACTGTATCACTCAACATCGACACTAAATGAAGATACTACAGTGTATTTTGTTACCTCGCTAAAGGACTAGGTTTCCTCCAAAAATGACGCAGGAGCCTGTAGTAAACCTTCTATCAATCTTAGGCCCTGCCCAGTTTGTGATACTAGCGTGATCGGCTCATGTAATAACAATATCATCAACGTACATGCCAAGAAAATAAAAATTGTTGATGATTGTATAAAAAATACAAGATGGTCACACTTACTTTTCTTCAACACAAACTCCAGAGCTACTTCGCTAAATTTCTCAAACCAAGCACGAGAGCTTTGTTTAAACCCATATAATGATTTTTTAATGACATACTTTCCAACTGGTGTAAAAAACAGTTTTTAGATGCACCTATGGGGGAGAGGGTGTCAGAGTAATCCATATCATACGTTGAGCATATCCCTTAACAACGAGCCTAGCTTTTAGAAGAGTTGCTAAGCCATCTGGATTATACTTAATAGCAAAGACCACTTACACCCTACTGCCCTTTTTCTTTCAAGTAAAAGTTTACTAAAGCCCAAGTGTGATTATTACCAAAATAGTCATTTCTTCAATCATAGATCCATGTCATCCGGGGTGACCAAAGCTTCCATAACAGCGATGCAATCACAGATCTAGTGGAAGAAGACAAATGATCATACGAGATGTAATTCACAATAGGATAAGAATACTGAGTGAGGATGTATTGGTGTTTACTTTTACGAAGAACAATTGGAAGATAGTAATCAGTGGAAGGATCCGCATGGGGTGTCAGAGGAGGTGCATTCTCCTGAAAATCAAATGACAACGATGTTGGTGCAGGACATGTATCAATGGGCTCTTGTATTCATGAATAAACTTGGAAGATAGATAACAAAGGTGAAGAAGGTACATTTTGACTAGCGATGGCAGGATTATACTCTTGTGCATTGACGAGATGTGTCATCGTGTAGAACTGATGGGTATATTACTTTTACTGCTAATTTTATTGACGAAGAGTGGAATTTGCGTAAGTTCATTTTATCTTTCTTTTTTTAAATGTTGCCGCCTCATACTGGTAAAGCTATTGCAACCAAGTTATTAAATCTACTTGATGAGTGGGGCATTGCAAATAAGATTGGTACTTTTACCTTGGATAATGCATCTGCTAATGATACATGCATTGCTTCATTGAAGGATCAGTTAGTTAATAGGAAAACACTTATGTTGAATGGTGAACAATTTCATTTGCGTTATTGATCACATATTTTGAATTTGATTGTTCAAGATGGTTTGAAAGAAATTGATCCTGTTATAGAAAAGATTAAAACCAGTGTCAAATATGTTAAAGGTTCTCAACCTAGGAAAACAACGTTTTATGAATGTGTATCAAAAGTGTGTTTTGATACTAAGAAAAGTTTGCGACAAGATGTTCCTACAAGGTGGAATACTACTTCTTTTATGTTACAAAATGCAATTTATTTCAGAACTACATTAAGGCAATTAGAATTGAGTGATGCTCAGTATAATAGTTGTTCTTCTTCAGTTGAGTAGGAATGAGTTGAAGCTATGACTGAATTCTTGGAGAGATTTTATTATTTGACTTACATCTTTTCTCTAACAAAATATCCAACATCAAATTTGTACTTTCCCAAGGTGTTTCTTATCCTATTGTTGCTTCTATGACTCGTGATTTACTAAGTATGTATATCACTACTGTTCCGTGCGAATCAACATTTAGTGTTGATGATCGTGTGGTTATGCAGTTCGCAATTTACTTGTTCCTCAAATCATTGAAGCAATTATTTGTTGTAAAGATTGGATACGTGCAGAGTCTGGACATCTAAGTGAGAGTTCATAAATAAAAGTTGTTTACTTGTATATTTTTTATGCTAACTAATTTACTTGAGTGTTTTTAAGCTAAAGAACCATTGGATGATAGCTTTATGACATTACGAGTGGAAAATGTTCAATCATCAGTTGCTAATAAAGATGCTTAGTTGAAAGATAGTAACCGTGGAGAATGACATGTCAGATTTTAAGCCATTTGAATAACTTTGATTTTTATTTTTGTTTGAAGAAGTAAATGGTAATACGCTTGCTTTGATGATGATTCAGTTCCGTTGTGGTAATGAGAAACATTTTGAAGTTTTTGTTTTGGAGGTTGAGCATGAATGAATCAATTGCTGTTTTGGAGGTTGAGCATGACTGAATGAATCAGTTGTTGTTTTGGAGGTTGAGCAACTTGAAGTTTTTGTGCAAGGGTGATGCCTGATTTTGTTTTGGATATTGATATCGATACGTTGGAGTCCTTACAAAGCAGAATAGGTATATGGTGGATGTCAAGTAAAGATTTATAGTGAAGAATTCAATGATTAACTTTGACTTTTGAATCACTAACTAGTAGATGTATTGTCTCTTTTGTACAAATAAATAAGTAGTATGTATATTGTATTGTTGTTTCTGTTATTTAGGTCATGTTTTCGTGAGAACGTGTTATCGTCTTACTACGAAATATTTATCGTGTTATCGTGCAACCGTGCTATCGTGCTACGACTTTTCACAATTATTTTTGTGTTATCGTTAGAGTTGGCAATTTCTAACACGACACGATTAAACGACACGACACGATCTGCTTTAAAGCGTATATGAGTTTGACCTTAACAAATCCCGTGTCTAAACAACTCTTATACGTTTATACACGATTAATAATCGTGTCTAAACAACTCAGATCTGCGGATATCTGTATAAACACGATAAAACACGATTAACTAATTGTGTCTAATCGTGTTGTGTATATCTGTGATACGAATAAATACACGGTTAACTAAATGTGTTTAATCGTGTCGTGTCTAATTGTGACACGTTCAGAAAAATATATGAAATTAATGTTTTTCGTGTTAATCGTGTCGTGTAACGTGTCGTTTCGTGTTTAATCGTGTAAATTTGTATCAATCAGGTTGTTCTTAATCGTGTCGTGTCGTGTTAATCGTGTCTATCTGTTATGTTTTTCGATTTTTAATTTCCAAGAAAGTTAATCGTGCCACGTGTCGTGTCACGTGTGATCTGCTACTTAATCGTGTCGTGTTCGTGTCTGATGTTTTGAGACACGTTTAGAAATTATTCGTTTAGACACGAAACCTGTTAAGACACAACACGATTAATAACACGATACGATTAGACACGACACGATTGCCACCCCTAGTTATCGTGTTACCATGCTAAGTAGTTAGCTATGGGTACACCATCAGGTTCAGGTTGACCCATTTCGTCCCGCTTCTCCCACAATGCCCAATACACAATGTGGCGTGTGATCCATGGTTCAGTCTCACATTCAACCGACGACAGACATGCTAACAAACTCAATATCACCATGTTTTCTCTTTATTGTTGTTATACCTTGATGTCTGCACTGAATGACATAAGCATTCAATTCCTCATAGATTTTCTTGCACTCCATGAAGTACTCAGTGGTGAATTTTGACTCCTTTTGCGCAACAGAAAAGGATTTACAGATGCCATAAATCCAAGAGATATTATCTTTCCCATAATATAAGAATTCAAGGTACTTCATCAACTCTTTAACAAATTCACAGTTATTAATAATGTCAACAATTGATTCGTTAATAGAATTTTTAATTTGTAAGAATAAGTAGACATCATCTCTTAGGCAATCTTTTCTATTTTTGACTTCTAAGGAAGGTGTGTGTCAGTCAAATGATTATCTTTCTCAGCACTGCGAAGGTAAACACGAATAAATTTACTCCACTTTATATAATTATCCTTACCAATCAATCTATGTTATGTAACTTTTGCCATAGTTGAAATCATCTCACTCATAACACTTATCTCGACCATCCTTAAAATAGCAACAAGCAATAGAAAACCACCAAACTAACTGAAATAGTATTCAGAGCTAAACTATCCAAATCCTCAAAACAACAACAGGAAACAGATAAACACCAAACTACTTAAGCAATTTAACTTAGTTGAAGTATCCAAACCTCATGCTAGACTTGACAAGGTCAGCCTAACTGAAGCAATCACCCAAACGCCTTAAGTGAACCAACCAATTGATGAGAGACAATTGAACGTACGGACTCCACAGAACAGTCGAATTCCGGGAGGGAAATCGACACATATGTGTGTTGCAAACCTCAAGAATACAACCATAGACTAGTAGTAAACGCCTTGGTGACTACACATTAGAGAAAATAGACGTGAAATATATGATTGATGGAATGTTGCTGTGGGAATTCCTATGTGAGACTGATCTTGCTACATACAGTTTTGTGATGGTTGATGAAGCTCATGAAAGAACGTTTTCTACCGATTTTGTGAATGGTTAAGGATTGTTTTTGATTTAGGCCTGATATAAAGTTGCTCATTTCAAGTGCAACTCTAGATGCATAAAATTTTAGTGATTTTTTCAACTCTTCCCTAATATTAAAATTTCCTAGAAAAATATATCATGTGAACACCATTACACAAGATCCCTTGAAGTCGATTACATTGACGCAACAATTGTCACTGTTTTCCAAATCCATGCCATAGAAGACCAGACGCTTGAAGATGTCGGAATTCAAACGCAACACACAAAGCCATCCTCACACGCTTACATGCTCCAATGTGTGACGACGGATGTAGGTGTTGTGACGGAGAACAGTCGTCAATCGAAAAAGGGAAGCGCGCCTATTTACAGTGGCGGTGAGAAGATACGACCATCCTACAGTGACCGGTGAGAATTTTCCTCTCAGATCAAAACCCTAATTCTGAATGCTCTAATACCAGGTAGAAGGAATTACCATGAGTTTTTAAGAAACCTTAATTCTTCATGCCTTCAGATTCATCCTTTATATCCACAAGAATCATTCTTACTAATGTAAGTGTGATATATGGTAATCACCATATATGGGAATAAGTATATTCTCTAATAAAGTGGAAGGCAATGAAGCTCGGTGGAGTGAATATGCTTTCGGTGGATTTAATGAGTTATGCTGAGTTGAATGCGTTGAGTTGCTTTCGATCGCAGGAGAATCGTATATGAACTGTTGAAATAGTAGAAAACGAATATGAAAATTGGCAACGACGATGAAGCAATCGAAGAAAATTTACACCCAGCTACTTGATTTCGGTCCCTTTGATCACAATGGCTCTGATACCATCCTGGATGTAGAGAATGAATATGGAGAAAAAGATGAACAAAAGTTTTTTCTAATGAAAAACATTGTGATTGTTAAATGTGATCAAATACAATGAAAGGTCATCCTAATTATATTGGAAACTCTAGGGATTAAGTAGTAATTAACTAAACATGGAATTAACAAGCAAGGACAATACTACTTAGCTAGTTCTCTAAGAGGAGGCAGTTTGAAGATAATCTAACTACCACTACAAGAAATACAACTTTTACCGGCGCAACTTAGTGAAAAAGTCTTTTTTGGTCATTAATTTTACCCAATGATAAAAGTCGGCGCTATTGCGCGATTGATAATTTTTACCGATGAGTTAGAGACACCGGTAAAAAGGCATTTTGCAATGTTTAAACGTCCTATTATCAACACAACTTTATCTTATTATACTGCGTGTCGTATTGTGATATCTAAACACAAACACAACACAAAATTATCTCGTGTTATTATGTTCATGTTATCGTGTTCGTGCTATTATGTTGTTATATGATTCCGTGAAACACCATTTTTTCGTGAGGTGTGTTTGTGTTAGGTAATATTTTGTCAAACCTAATTAAAGGGATTTAAGTGTAATTACTGATGAGATATTTCTAGTTCAATGGTAAATATTTCTACTGTAGAAGCTAATTGTATCCATAGTAGAATACACTATTATTAGGGAACCAATCTACTTTCTCCGTAAAAAAAGTTACCAAAGATATATTTTTGCTTCATTGATAAATTTTTTTTTTACTAGCGAAGCGAATTGGTTCGTCAGTTATGGTATACTTTTATTGGTGATGTGAGACAATTTGCTTCGCGAGTAAAAAATGAATTACTAGGGAAGCAAATCGGCTCGTCAGTAAAAATATATATTACGGGTGAAGTAAATTGTCTCGTTGGTAATAAATATATTATCCACAAAGCAAATTATCTCTTCGGTAAAAAAAAAAATACGAACGAGTTTTCTTTACCTGGCGGTAATGTTGTAATTTTACGGACAAAAAAAAAAAGTTAACATGTAATACTCTTTACCGTTTTTTTCCCTGTTGGTAAAAAGTTACAACTCTTGTAATGTACATAGAGTATGCTACACCATTAATAAAAAAGGATTTGTTTGCACTTGGATTAATGTAATTCAAGTAAAGTGTACGCTAAGCAACACAAACACCTCCTGAAAGAAGATATGATTTGACTCCACCTCCTCTGACAAATAGATAAGCAACATGTTACCTAATTAATTAATATACACATTTAGGTATACAAGTTGTGTGAAAATGAAAAAAAATATGGATTTTTTTTTAAAAAGTAGCTATGTTACTTTTTTTATTTAAAAAAGTAAGTATACAAATTTTTTTTTAGAAAAATGGGTATACGCGCACCCCCGGGTCGCGCCTTTTTGACATAGGTGAGAAACACTATTTGGAAGTTTTTGTATCGTATGTAGATATTTTTACGTACCGTATTATACAGTCAGTCTAAAAGTAAAAAATTAACGCATAGTTAGCGTCATTTAATTCGTAATTAAATTATCTACGCACAGTAATGTTTTTGCTTTTTTTTGAGTAAGTATATAATTAAATTTCTCACTTAATGCATTTACTTATTTCGGTCAAATTTGGGTGTAAACGATGGAAGGTTACAAAATCACGGTATTTTTAATCAAAAATATTATCCTACGTAGATAATTGATTTACGACCTAAATGACGTTAACCGTGTTGAGTTTGGACTTACATGGTCCGAGTTATAATTTTTTAAGTACAATTTTCATATCTCAACTTACGGCATGCCGTACAGTCAATCCGTAAATCCAAATTTAATATTTTTTGCATCATTTGAATCGCAATTAAAATATCTACTTACTATAATTTTTTTAAATTTTTTTTAATAGATACATAATTTTATTTTTAATTAAACATCGAGCCATCATATTCCAAAAAAAAAAAATTAAAAAAAAATTAAAAAACATAGCAGACGCCACTTCTGTGAATAGGCGCACCCTAGGGGTGTGCCTATGTCAAAAAGGCGCGACCCCGGAGTGCGCGTATACCCATTTTTTTAAAAAAAAAATCTGTATACTTATTTTTTAAAATAAAAAAAGTAACATAGTTACTTTTAAAAAAAAAATCAAAAATATGTATTGTCAGCATTTATATTTTTTAGAAAAATTATTGTAGGTGTAGAGTAAAAATTCTAAATATACTAATCTTCCCGGATAACCCCAAGAATACTTCATGCAAAACCAAACTAATAATAATTATAATACTTAACGTACAGAAACCACTGCAAACAAGCTCCATTAGCAACCACCCACCATCTTTTGTTACTATTGTCAACCAATTACTTACTTATATAACTGACACCTACAGACCGTTTGTTTGTATTAGAGGCGAAGAAAGATAAGGCAGTGGATGGAAGAGATGGTTGGGAGAGGGGAAATCGATAACCGATCGCCCTTCAAATCAGTCAAAGAGGCGGTGGCGATGTTTGGGGAGACAATTCTTGGTGGAGAGATTATTGCAAACAAGCTCAAACAGGTATCTTATAGCTTTATTAACTAGCTGATAAATGCCCATCTTTTTTTTATAGATAAGGGAACAAGAAGACAATACATTTAGCAGAATAGTGGTTAAATAGTATGGTGTAAACACTAACCTTACACACACATATAGAGAGAGAGAGAAAATTAATATACTCTACCACCCACAATGGCAATGTTCGAAATTTGGAAGAAAAAAAGTTTAATTAAATTTTTGGTTAAATGTGGAAAAATGTCAAAATAATTGGACCAAACTAAAATTAAATGAATAAATTAAATGACAAAAGTGGAGACAATGTGAACAATTGAACACCACACCGAAATTTTCAAGTAGTTTTGCACAATATATAAGTTCTTTCACTTCACAAGAGCACAAGAGTTTGCATGACAATATTCTTTTTCGCGCCTCGATTAAAGGTGGATATGAACTGATTTGGGGTTGAACCGGTTCAAGAAGCGTAACATAATAAGTTCTGAAAATTGCAAAAGTAACAGAAAACTTTTAAAAGTATTACAATTTAACCATTTAAAATGTTACAATTGAGCCTCGTTCAAATTGGTACTCGATTGAATCCCAATCAAGGCGGCTCGGTGAAGGTCTTGGCCGAGACTGACCCCTCATGGGTGGGTGACCAAGCCTGGGCCAAGACCCAGACCCGAGCCCCCTCGATTGGGGCTTAAGCGATCCCTAATCGAATCGAGACTCTATTGTAACATTTGAATTATTTTAAAGAGTTAAATTGTGACATTTTTTTTAAGTTTTTTATTATTTTTGCATTTTTCAAAATTAATTATGTTAAATTTGGATTCAAAAGTTGATGGAGGGGAAAAAATTGCACTTTGGCCAAACATGAGGGGAAACAATTTACAATTTAAACTTTAGGGAGAAAACTCGAAATCTGGTCAAATATTAGAGGGCAGTGCGATTTTTTATTGTTCAATAGAAAGATTGAAAATAAAATATCATAAACTAGGGAGAATACAAATGAACAAAATGGTTCACTTAAAATGACAAAAAATAATTAGAATATATTTAAAAAATAATTCAAATAATATATATATATATATATATATATATATATATATATATATATAAATAAGAGGTTCATGAAATAGTATGGTTTACCACTTATATATGAACCGGTTCGACCGAACTGGTTCAAAAGAGGTGTGGTTCACAAGTGGTATTGTTCGGTTTGTCCGAAATAGTTTTTTTTGCTCATCCCTACCATGAGTGCACTAGAGGCATGCGTACACGATTGTTGATCAAAAAAGTATGTATAGCGCAAGCCAATTTTTGCCAAAACCGTAATTGTTTCTAACAAAACCCTACTTCAATATTTATTTTTATGCTTGTTGGAGAATTTATTTTTTGTGACTCTTGGAAATTTTCAATTGTGATTTTTTTATTTTGCAGAATTAATTCCTTCAATTTTCGTAAAAATTTATTGTGTGTCATTAGTGTATTTTATTGCACCTATGTGGAAAAATATACTATAGATAAAGGGTGTTTTCCTTCATTTTATACACCAAGATACTACGACAAAAAGTGTTGTGCTTTCAAAACTATGTTCGCGTTTCGGTCTTCGTCTTCAATCTGCAAGACAAAATTGAGGTATTTTCAGTTTGGTAATTAAAGGGAAACATCGTGTTTGTTTTCGTCTTGATGACAATGTTGTATCTGGTAGGTAATCGATCCATTTTCCTCTTACTTAAACCAGTTATAGAGTGGAAGGCGAAATTGTCTTGAGACCGTCCACCTCACGAAACTCAGTTAAAACAAAAAAAATTAGTTTAATTTTAGGATTTTACTAAATTTGCATGTTATTATGGGATTTTTACAAATTTTATCATTAAAATATTTAATTTGAAATTATTACAAATAAATCATCTATATCATAACCTACAATAGGTGCAAAATGAAAAAGCCTACATATAGGCTAATCGCGATACGTCTCCATTTTCAAACACTACTAAAGTTGACATGGACGTTGCGCATGCAATAAATTTATAAGTTAAATAGTATTAACTAAAAATTGTAGTATACAAATTGTAGCAAGAATCGAGGGTCTTCCCTTTGTCCCACTAAAATGTTGGGTGGATCTCCAAAACTTAATATTTATGTAATGAATTACGAAATATATTACATATGAACATTTAAAATGAATATATGGTAGCTTTACTAATAAATTCTAAAAAATAAAGTAATAAATTACTTAAAATACATTTATTTTGTGGAAGAGTTTTTGAGATAAAGTTAAAAAGATGAGAATATTTAAGTGTTTAAGAGAAAACAAATAGAAAGAACATGAAAAAGTTTGTAGAATGATATAAATATAACTATTGGTAGAATTGTGATGCATGAGAATTATATAGGTGTAATGAGTATAATTGTATGAAAAAGTTTGTAATGTGATGGTTGACTATTTATAGAGTTATGATGATTAAAAATTTTAGAGATATAATTTGGTATAATAAAAATGAGATTGACTAACCTTACTTTTAATATTGATGATGAAAGTACTGCTTCTAAGCCATAGATTGTGTCTCCCTCTCTCTTTATTATATGGTTAATTATGCATGCATTCTCTCTATCTGTTTGCCTTGTCGCGTTTGATGTTGACAATATTTTCTGTTAATTACTTAGTTGCAAGATGGAACACAATCATGTTATAATAAATCAGAGATTACAACGTTAACAACTGAGCTTGAGGAAACGAAGCACAAGCTGTTAGCCACAAGAGAAACCAACACTAGACTTGAAATCTGCATCAACCGTCTTAAAGACGAACTCCAGGATAACAGGAGAAAGTTGAGGGAGAAAGTCAAAGAGGTTCATCACAAACAGTTGACATTCTCTCACGGTAAAGATGACATCAAGTTTGTGAGTGTCATCAAAGATGTATGGATCAATAAAGAACAGGAGATTGGAGAAAACGGTCATCAGGTGGGAACCACCGTACTCGGACATGAGAGCAAGAAGAGGGTTAAATTTGCGAGCCCTTCATCCCTCACAAACCTTATTATTCTTGATAAAAAGGAAGATTTATCATTGACGAAAAAAAACAAAGATAAAAAAAAGGCATTCATTGCGTGGTTGTCTCATCTCAAAAAACAAAGACATTCTCCTCCGACAAGTTAAGAAAAATATCATATCCTTGAGTTTTTGTTTTTTTAAATAACTATGTCATAAAACAAAAATTTATAAATATGGGTATATGTGCTATCCGGGTGCATCAAATTCACAAGTCGCACCAAGAGTGCGAATTTCACAAAACGCTACTGATGATGGTGTTTTTTGCAATTTGACACAAAATGCTACGCATAGTGACATTTTGTCCATTTTTGTTTGTTTTTTCCTCTTACCATTTTTTCGTTGTGAAGGGTTCTTGGGTACCCTAACCTCCCATCAAGATTTTTTTTTGAGAATTAAAGGGAGAGAGAATGTACAATTTTTTTAATTTTTTGAAAGTAAACACGTATCTGTGTATGATTATTATGACATGGTTATTTAAAAAAAAAACTCCAAATACTTTCATATTCAGTTTGTTTTTGGTCGTTTCTTTCAACTTTAATAATGTCGGTGCAGTTCATGTAATGATATGATCACTGTGCAAATGAAAAGTCTGTCTAAGTTCCACTTCTACTTCTAATATTGAGAGTCAAACTTTTGGATATCAGCCAAAGCAACATTTATAATAATAGAATCTGAATAAAAAGAACTCAGTACATAGATCCAACCCGACGATGGAAGAACCGAACGCCACATGGATCCAGGAAAAAAAACACTTAACTTGAATAAGCAAAAGTAATAAATGCAACAATTTACATTTTCCATTTTAGCAAATGCTTAACCAAAATTATAACTAGCGAAAACACAAATGGAAGACAACTTAACCTATCACACCATAGCAGTGAAATTCAACATATCCATCGATGAGTTATGAACTTTGGGCTTAGTTATTTTTACATTTGGCCCAAGAACATTCAGAACTGAACTTATAGGCCTAAGTGTATTAGGGCGTCGCTCTTGTAAGGCTGATAGGGTAAGGGTGTCACCCCGTGAGGATGCGCCAGAGAATATAAAATACTCAGATTAAGTGTATGTCAGAACATCCACTGACTACCCTAGTCTTAAAGCCTGCACGCCTACAGATTAGCTCGGTTGCTTTTACATATTAGCTCGACCGCTTTTAGCAGACCTATGATTAAACAAACTAAAAGAATAGTCTACAGTGGAATAGCCCTATGACAAACCAGTATTATTCCTAAAGTAACTGTGGTTCGCTCGCCCGAGAGACATCACAGATAACTATGGTAGGATTTGACATTACTATGGTCCAGGTATGGAAGGTTATAAAAACTCCTTCATGATCCTCATTTAGGGGGAATTTCTTATTCCATTCAAAGACCATATACTTATAAGTTCTCATCGGAGGAAAACAATAGGAACACCTCGAGATTTCCTTTTGTGCATGTTCAAGGAGCAATTACAAGGAATAGAAGAAGAAGTTCCGGTTTATGTGATCCAACACATTGCCACCTTCTGTGGGAACCTATTGAATGAAATCAGTCATGGTTCCTCCTGCAACTCGAGCAAAGACTAACAACCGAGTGGTTAATGAAGATGACTCGCTCCAAAACCTCCAACAACACATGGGACTATCAGCATTCATGCCATCCCAGCCTGTTCAGTTCAGCCAGTCTGTTCAGTTCAGCCAGCCTACCCAGTAAGCACCTCCCGCTCTTACTAAGCAAAGGCCTGAGTCGGAGACACCAAGACCAACGCAATCTCATATTGCCTCTTCTGCGAAAAGGGTGCCGCCTCGACTGGAGGTAACTCCAGAAATAGTTTTAACACCATCATTTATAGCGGCCTTTGACGAATTCTTAGATAGAATAGAACAAAGAGCCGCCACCCAAGCAACTCAATAAGCAAACACTTATAGGATGGAAGAAGCCACCTCCATGCCCCAAAATTTGCCAAAGGCTCCACAACAAGTTCCTCTCCCTGGCATAGTTAGCACATGACCGACAATGGCTCATCCCCCTAACATAATGACCAGGGAGGAAATCGAGGAGTCTGTCGCTCAAAAGATGAAGGAACAAAAGGGCATAGCCATGTCACATCTGCGGGATAGGACGTCGCACCATTTGCTCCTGAGATCTTGTTTGTCACTGTACCGCTTCATGTACAGACACCGCGAATTGGTTATTATAGAGGAGAAGGTGACCCAGTCGAACATATTCAGAGGCATGAAACCTCCTTACTGGGACAAACAAACGATGACAATCATTTTGCGCTCCTCTTTCCTTCTACCTTGGGAGGCGTCGCGTCTCATTGGTTTTTCAGTCTTCCTAAAGTATCAATCAAATCATGGGGAGATCTAAAAGAAAACTTTATTGTGCAATATATGGGAGGACGCCAACTCCTAAAACGTGTGTGGACTCTGGACCACTTAAAATAAAAAGGCGATGAAAGCTTAGGTAACTTCTACAACAGATTTCATAAGGATCTAACAAGGATTGATCAAGCAATCACATAAGGCGAGACTATCCGCGCTTTTGTTAAATGCACACACTGTTATCTTTCCATCTCAGTTTTCAGTTAAAAGGAACGTGAGGGGAGAGTGTGAATTTAAATTGAAGGATAAAAAAATAAAAGACGAAATTGTCATGTCCCCCCTTAATCCTTCAGTGCAACTCCTGGTATTCCCCCCCTTAATCTCTTTTTATGGGATCTTTTAAATCAAAGCGATCAAGCAATTTAAGGAGGAAGGTATGATCAACGTATCTCTTAGCCAACTTAACATCGGTCTCAGGTTAGGCTACAAACCGAAGAAGAACTTCATACACAATTTGCAAATGTGGCCATGAAGGATCCATGGAAGGTTCATCCTCGTCAAGATCCAACCCCCTTCCAGAGCCTCAGTGAAAAAAATTTGAAATTTCATTCATAAATCGAGAAGTTCATACAAAAATCTGAAATTTCATTCACAAAAATCTGAAAATTCTAAAACTTCATACACAACCGACGAAGGTTCATACACAAATTGAACCAAAAATTTAAAGGGTTAATTACTTAATTGGTTACACATGTTTGACCATTGTTCAAAATGGTTACACATGTTTCAAATTGAGATTAATTGGTTTTGCTATGTGACTAATTGTTTTTCTACTGTTCATTGTCAGAAATCACCGTTAGTCACTATTCTAACATATGAAATGACAATATTACCCATAAACTCTATGATTCACTCAGAACACCAAGAACACCAGGAAGACACCATGAAGAACACCGAAAGTGAGGGAAGAAGAAGAGGAGGAGCTAGGTTTGTAGGTAGAGCTGGTACGTGTCGAACTCAACTGAGGCTTGGACAGAGACCAAAGTTAGAGAGAGTGGAGGCGTCGAAAATCGCCGAGAGGGAGGACAACAGATCTTAGTTGATGTATGCCGCAACCGATGTTGGCCAAGTGCATAAGATATGAGTTGTTGTGCCAGAGCAAAAGATCCTCAGCGGTTCTGTGCTTCTGAATCTCGAACAGAAGATTCTCGTTCAGATGCATGAACCCAATCTGCGTTTGCGCGTCGTAGGAGATTCTGTCTTCCTCCTCGAATCTGTTGGGTCCTTTGCCAACGATTCAAAGTTTTTACTATGCATCTTCCTTAATCGAATTTGATTGGAATCCATCTAAGCCTCGATACTGATTACTATGATTCATCATCTAATCCTCGAGGAACCCTTGCTGCATTAGTCAGAATTATCTCCCAGCGCTGCATCAGTTGCTCTATACTCCAGAGAGAAAAGAGTAAAGAGCGTTGGATCATCCCGCTTTTCCATCGGGAATCATCTCGATTTTGAGTCTCTGGAGCATCAGTCTGGTTACTAAACCTCATTAAACACATTTTGAGTCTCCATCAGTCTCTTGAATTCAGCCGGGATCGATTTTGAGAAGAACATAGAGAAGAGATTTCTTCAATTTCAGTCGGATCAGTTGGAATCGATTTTATGATTTATTCAATTTCTTCAATTGTGATTTCTGATTCTGCTATGGAAGATGAAGAATAGTGAAGGAGAAATATGAAGAACAGTACGAGGGTATAATATTCATTTGATAAATAAAAAAATATGATAAAAAATATATTAACGGAAAATATTAACGGTTAATGACGGAATAACCAATTAATCACACTGGAAAAAAGATGTGTAACCATTCAGTCACACAACAAAACCAATTAATCACATTTTGAAACATGTGTGTGTAACCATTTTACACAATGGTCAAACATGTGTAACCATTTAAGTAATTAACCCAAATGTAAAATTTATGGGAAAGTTTAGCCTTAGTGACAACAAAATAATCCACACTCTGCACGCTGGCCAAATTCATTCTCAAACACCAGAACGCGTCAAGGAACTTCCCATCCAAGCTATAGATAACATTTCAACAACACCGTGCAACTTTAATTGTGATCTTCCTACAGATAAAAAATGGAGTCCAATAGAATTACTTCCAATTTTTCAACGATTGAGTTCACAGACCAGAAAAAGTAGCAGTTAAAGTAGCAGTTTTCACCTCTTGTTGCTCATCAGCATCACGTGGTAGGAGAATCACGCCTTTCTGCTGAAGATATGATGCCACCAAGAATTCAAGTCAACCAATCAAAATGACATTGCCAAAGAATCAATTTGGGGGGTGGGGGGGGTATAATTGGAAATCAATTGAATTTCGGAACCATGTGACTATATCACGTTATGAGATAACGAACGAAAGTAACGATGAAGTTGGATGTGGTGCAAATAACAACAATTTCAAACATAAAGGTGCTCAAAACAACATGTGAGGTGCATTTAACATCTCCAAACATCCGAATGCATTAGGGCAATTTATCGATAAAATAATGTTGAACATAATAAGCCCGGGTTAAAACATAACATTTTTTTAAAAACAATTGTAAAATAATATGAAATAAATAAATTATAAACAAGATTTATGATATATAAATTATATTTAATATATATTTAAGTCTAATTTATAATTATATTTTAGTTTAATTAACTTAAAAAATGAATTAAGTGTTGAAAGTACATAATATTTATAATGGAAAAAATGATAAACAATAGTAACTAAGTAAATTAAAAACTGAACTAAATAGATAGTAAATGTATTTTTTTTCCGCCAAGAATTAAATTCTATAACTATTCATTTGATTTCTACATTTAAAAGAAAAAAAAAGGTTTAGCAATCAAATTTTAAACAAAAGTTCTAAATGTGTACACAATCATATTTGCTGAGAAAAATTGAAAAGGAAATTATAATACAACAATTATGTATTTATAATTATAAAATTAAATTAAACTAATATTTTTCATAAACTTTGTAAAATAATTATTTAATATTGCTATTTAGCAATTATTATTATATTTGAAGTAAACTTTTATATATTAAAAAATAAAACTAATAGTACTCTAAATAGTGAATATGCATATATAATTTATTACATTATATTTGTGGATATAATTTTCACATATTTTTAACCAAGAACACATATTAATAAAAAATAAGAAACAACTCACTATTTCTAAATAAAATGTTTATAAATAACTTTTTTATAATTCTATTACTAAATTAATTTATCATATATGTTAAATGCCAGTGAATGGCATTGGCATGTATAATTTTTTTGGCCAAAGCATTGACATGTATAATTTGATAGATGGATATATATTTTAATAATTAATTTTTAAAACTGAATATTTTAATATTTAATTTCGAAGTGGCGTATATTTTGGGAAAAAAAATCTACGTAGAATAAAATAATGTTTAACATAGTAAGCTCGGGTCATAAGTGCGACAAATGCCCTTCCACACCCAAGAAATTGCGATAAGCCCCGTCACTTCTCTAAGTTATATTTTTCTGTTCCTCATTCTCCAATTTCTGTTCCCTAATCCTTCTCAACCCTCATTTGCTTCCCGACACTGTAGAAAACCCACCCAGTGATCGACCTGACGTGTGAAGAGGTATACAGGACGGCAGAGACAAGATAATTGCTTATCTTGGAGGTGGGTGTATCGTGTGTTGTGGGGTTCGCTATGTTCTGACGTTCGTCGTTTTTGTTGAGTTCAGTATCTTGCAGGCAGGCGGACAAATGGAGAGAGATGACAAGGACAAGGTCTCACTGGAGCTCACTGAAGAAATTCTTCAGAGCATGGAAGTCGGCATGACCTTCAGAGACTATGTATACCTCTTTTACCCTCCATTGATTTGTTGATTCGTGTGGGAGTCTCGGATTCCCTGTATCAACATGATTGATTTCTGAGGGCATGTTTAAATACATTGTATTTGCCTGCTTCAATGTTCTTCTGATTTGCAACGGATGATTTCACAATGTAATACTTTTCTGAAATTCAGTATTACGGTCTGCTTTCTCTTGATTAAAAAAGTCCATTCACAGAATTGTCGGATCAGTTCAATGGATTTCCATAGAGCATCAAACTACCTTGTCACTGCCAGTGATGATGAATCCATTCGCCTATATGATGTCACAAATGCAACGTAAGCTGTTTCTGTAATCATCGATTAAGTTTGTTTTATTCTCATTCAGCAATCATGGTTTAGTTGTGCTCAGTTATCATTTTCACTTTATGTATTGCTCCTATCTGGCTTAATGCCTTTAGCATGAGTCAAGATTAGTGCTTACACGTGATAGTATTTGCTCGCCTTTCAGATGTTTGAAGACCATTAATAGTAAAAAGTATGGTGTCGATCTTGTATGTTTTACTTCGCATCCAACAACTGTGATATACTCCTCAAAGAATGGCTGGGATGGTATGTTACCTTTCCGGAATGGAACTTCTTGAGTTTTAAAAAAAAATATATATATATTTATCCATTCGAAAATCTTGTTTATCTGTAAATAATGTGGACAGAGTCACTACGTCTACTCTCATTGCATGACAACAAGTACTTGCGCTACTTTAAAGGTCATCATGACAGGTTTGTTGTTTGTTTTCTTTTCTAATTTGGCTTCATATTGCAGGGGAATTTATGATAATCTGATGGCTTATAATCACTCTTTATTGATAGGGTTGTTTCCCTTAGCCTATGCCCACGGAAGGAACATTTTATTTCTGGTTCTCTTGATCGGACTGTTCTGCTGTGGGATCAACGAGCTGATAAATGCCAGGTTGCTTTTAATGCTACATCAATTTTGTTTTTATTTTCTTCTGAAATAGTGATGTGTCACTGTAATTTGTAGGGTCTCCTACGTGTACAAGGGAGGCCTGCAACGGCTTACGATGAGCAAGGCCTTGTGTTTGCAATTGCCTTTGGTGGTTACATAAGAATGTTTGACACTCGCAAGTTTGAAAAGGTTAGTCTATCATGCATTAATCGCAGTTATGCATTTGGTTATTGATACCGTCAATAGTATTGCTGGAATAGGGTGAAGATCATTTATCTGATGATAAGTAACTTACAGGGGCCTTTTCAGACGTTTTCGGTCGGAGGAGATTTTTCAGATGCTAATGTTGTGAAGTTCAGTAATGATGGGAGACTTATGCTTTTAACCACAATGGATGGGCATATTCACATTCTCGACTCATTCCGAGGCATCCTGGTACTAAATAAGAATTGCTTTTGACCATAATGCTTTCAGTGGTTTCAATTATCAGGTGGTTCTGATTTCTTATCGGTGTTCCTGTCATCTCAGTTATCCACATTTAATGTTGCACCCGTTTCAAGCAACTGTACTTTGGAGGCATCTTTCAGCCCTGATGGATCGTTTGTCATGTCAGGTAATATATGTGAATTCCTAGATTCCTAGTTATACACTTCAACGGACATTTTAATTGTTAAATACAGTTTGGTCATACACTTATATATATGTCTTTCCTTAACTCTATTCACTCTACCAAGAATTCTTGATATAACTTTACAATCAACAAATCTAGTTTTTTGAAGGCAACAAGTATATGATCGATCTTTTAGTGTAATGAGAACACTGCTTATATTGTTAATAGAAGACACTTTATTTTTGAAGAATGTTATGTCTGATGAAGCTTCTGGATCATATATATTTTTTAAGGAAGTATTAGACATTTGATTGTTATTATGGAATTTTAGTAGTGAAGATTTTGTGTTCATATGCTTTATTTCATTTTCTAAAAAGAAATGTGCTAATGGTTAGTAAAATGTGTTTCCTCTAAAATAATTGTCTTGACAGGTTCTGGTGATGGTAGTGTGTATGGCTGGAGTGTGCGAACTGGAAAGGAGGTAGGATGTAACCGTAGTCCATACAATTTTGATTTGTAATTTATTCCTACAAATTGACATTTTTTTCTATTCAAATAGAATGATTAGAATCACTTGAATAGTACTTGTATGTAAGCATGTAATGTTTAGGTCATGATATGTTTGGACAAATGATGGTTTAGTACTTTCCACTATAATAACTATGGAAGATTTCTGATTTCTCAACAAAAAAATGTAATAGAAAGTAAAATATAAAAGAAGAGAACAAAAGAAAAGATGTATTTGCTTTGTTAACCCTAATTATGCAATTTATCCTTCTGTTATAGGTCGCTAGTTGGATAAGTACTGACGCTGAGCCTCCTGTCATTAAATGGGCCCCTGGATCACTTATGTTTGTGACTGGCTCTTCAGAACTGTCCTTTTGGATTCCAGATCTCTCAAAATTAGGAGCTTACGTTGGTCGAAAATAATTCCCTACCTCCACTTGTGAGTTGTGACATAGATACAAAGGTCTGCAATCTCTTATTTTTCTTGTTGAACCTGTCACACTGTTTGTTTGGTTTCTATCTCAGGTGAAGTAATTCATTTGCAAGTAGAGTAACAAAAAAGTATTCAGAAAGGTCACTGCGTCTTTTATGCATTGTTAGCTTACTACATATGGAAAGATGAACAGAAAAACGTTGATAATTGAGTTTCATTTGGATTTAATATTCTTAATTGACTCGGTTGGTGGCCAAAATGGAAAAGCAAGTAAACATTCTCATAGTGTTGCTTTAGTGTGCACCCTTCAATTTTCTGGATAGTATTATATTTTACCTAGGCTTTATTGAGTTTTTGTAGCTCTGCTTATCCAATCTAATAGGGGTTTGGTAACTATCTATCCAACTTAGTCAATTTTCGTATACACTGTAATTGTGTTTGTGAAAGGATATTTTAATTGGTGACTCTTTTTTTTTTTTTTTTTTTTTTTTTGGTGACTCTCATTATGCATGTTTATTTAAGTAAAATATATGCCTTATTATCATTTTCCTGTTTCATCTTGATAGAGTACTTGGTAGGGTACTTCACTTGTATGTTACTTGGTTGCAAGCGTCTATTGACAGTTTCCCTGTATATTATAGGTGTTTCAATTACAGTTTCCCTGGTTGAATAGCAGATGAGGACGGATTCCATTGAGATTTCCAGTCGAGATAGTTGTCTCCATTTAGCTTGATGGAGATTAAATTGGGAATGTTTGGGAAAGAGAGATGGGGTGTGTGGCGATATATGCATTAGTAAGGGATAAAGAGTTAGGGAGGAAGTGTACGACATGGAGAAAAAGATACTTAAATTATAGGGTTAGTATACTCAATGTTTACTTCTCTTTACCCATTTGACTAATTGGTTATAAATTGTGCAGAATGGTCATACATGTTTGGTCATGTGACTATTCTATCATTTTTACTGTTCAATGTTAGATTTCTCCATTAAGTTTGTCATGTGCTCTGCACATGATAACAATACCATCTGAACTCTCTAAGATGCCCTTGTCCCCTTTATTTTAATTGATGTCTTCAATTGAACAATAGAAGATAAATTTCACCAACAATAGAAGATAAATTTCAAGGGTGAGGAACTTCCAAGATTAGCAAAACCAAAGAGAAACCATGTCGCTGCAATTCGAGACCTTCCCTACAACAAGAAGCTGCAACTCTCTATGCAACAACCGTAGCTTCACATTCAAACTAGATTTGACTACGAATTTAGACGATGCTTCCTTGACCAAATCAACTAACATCTCATGCCTCAAAGCTTCGGAAATTCGACAATAGATAGAAAAACTGATTCGCCTTATACATAAACATAATAAAAAAAACATTCATACATGATGGAAATGGACTTTGAGTTAAAGTTTATCTGTGGTGAGCGGCTGGGTCGACACTTAATGATTTCCTGCCTTTCTTCTCCACATTAACGGACTCCAACCGACATTATAGAGTCAATGAACAAAAATTTACGACATTGCACCACTATAACACTTCCACTCTCCTCCCTTTAAGTGGGAACCAACCCAACAACAACACCAATGTTCTCTTTATCATTGTTATTCTTCATTGTCAATGTTATTTTCACTTGGCATCTGTCATGTCTCTGCTAGTGTCATCCGTGTGGCTTTCCCTAACCTTGCCTCTACCAGCATACCAATGATGTCATCGAAATGTTGTACGCAAATACCCCCATTGGATGGTTAAACTTGTAGCTCAACCCAAATTTGCATATCCCGTAATGAGAATATAATATGCCTCGGGCATAGAGGAAGGCCTATGGGACTCAAAGCACAGTTTGGAGAAGGGATTGATCTTTTTTTAGGGTGATGAAATTTACAGATAACACAAAACTTGCAGTCTCCTGTTTTCATATAGAACTGACACTCTGGCTGCTCAGGTCTATCCGAAAATATGTTCTCCATCTCCGATGCATAATAGTCTGCAACATCACTGTGGACTGTATTGAATCCATATATTGGTCTAGGTATGAAAGATGCTTGTGACCAAGGAACTCTTCTGGATGTTGAAAGGAATGAGATCGAGGGTGGCGTTGATGCTCGCTAAGCAGATCTCACAGGTGCAATTAGCGTCCTTCCTTCAACCTGGATAGTAGCAGCTATCGCGCTAGTCGTTGTTCATGGAGGTCGTGAAGTTGGAACTGGAGTTAGAGCTTGATCGAGAAGAAGAAGACAACGCTACAGGAGGGACGCCCATGTCTTGTTCCATTGAGATTAGGGCATAAAAGTAATTCAATATTTTAGAAAAGTACACAAAAAGGTGTCACGTGGTTGACACATGCCAAAATAACGGAAAAAGTTAACGTTGAAGGGACGGAGTGACCAAATAGTCACATACTGAAACATAAGTAACCATTTAGTCACGCAAAAAATAATAATTAACCAATTAGTCACATTGGTCAAACATATGTGACCATTGAATATATTAACCCTAAATTATATTTAATACATTAATACTCAAGTGAATATTTTAATTTTGTAAAATTATTGTATTACAACAAAAAAATAAAATTTATGACCTTGTTATAACAATCAATATTTTATTACTATTGTATTAATATCATATATTTTTTACGCACCTAAATTATAAGTCGAAAATGTTATTCAAACACTTTAAACCCTTTAAGTTAGAAATATTATTTTTTACAGTCGTTATTATACTTACATTTTTTTTTAAAAAAAAATATCATACTTTTCTAATTCATTTGTAAGTATAAACAACAACTCTAAAAAATAGATTTCTAAATTATAGGGTTTAAGGTACTCGAATAACATTTTTCAAGTATAATTTAGATTCGTAAAAAAATATATGATATTTATACTAAAGTGATAAAACATTTTATATTGTTATAACATGATCATGAATTTAAATTTTGGTTGGAATATAAATTTACAAAAATAATGTTTTCAATTAGGGGTGATAAAAAAAGACTGTAGGACCGAATTCCCGACAAGACCGGCCCAACTAGAACCGAGATCGACTAGGACCGAGACCGAGCCGACGTTTTTTTTCTTCAAGGTCGGTCTCAGTCTCGGGCTTTTTCCCGAAAGCCCGTTTAGGACTGGCCCGAAGAAAGGTGAATTTGAGATTTTCATAATACCACACCGAAAGAAATGTGAATTTTGGAGGTTTTGTATCTCTATAAAAGCTACATTCTGATAAATTTACTAAAGAATACCATGAGTTCATAATTTTTTTTAGAAATGAACTATTCTTTCGCATTTTACTAAAGAATACTGTGAGCTCAATAGTTTTTTTTTTGGGTGCAGATTCGGTCCAGGACCGAGACCGACCCGAGTCAAGAAAGACTGACTCAGGCGGGCTTTTTTGGCCGAGGTCGGTCTCGGTCCTCCAGAAGGCAAGACCGAAATTTCGGTCTCGGTCTTGCCTTCAGGACCGGCCTGACCCGCCCATGATCAACCCTATTTTCAATTGAGTAGTTAGTGTATTAAATATAAGGGTTAATTGTCAATTTCCCCCCTAAAGTTTGGACCGAATTAAAAAATCCCCCTTAATGTTTAAAATTTTAGTCCTAATGTTTGGACAAAATGAAAATTGCCCCCATTCCGTCATATCTCCGTTTATTTCAAACGTTTTCGGGCACATGTGTGGGCCACGTGCGGTTTCAAGTTTGAAAATGACCACATTGCCCTGTTGTCTGCGTCATCTTTTTCTGCTAACCTTTCTCCTCTTCTTCACAAGCTTCTCGCCAGATTCAACAATGGCGGCAAATCCGACATCCACAAACCCCTCATCTGACACAACCACCTAACTAATAAGATAACCTCAGTATGGTTCTTCAAGTTCCCGTTACTGATATTCATCCTCTTTGCCTCTGCATACGCAACAGTCTTTGTTCTAGGGTTTAGCCGAGTCGCCGTCATGGAAGGTTCTCGATCCTTCGTTCTGGTTAATTCAAGTCGTTATGCATGAAACTTTGTTACATTATAGAATCATAGATTCGTGGATTTGTTGAAAATTCAATGGGTAGAAAAGTTGCTACCTTGTTTGGAAAGTGGGATGAATCTGTTTACTATGTGATCAATGAAGGAGGAATTAGCAAGACAAAGTATCTTAGTTCTTCGACTGATGCTTCCTAATTCTGGAAGAGCAATAAGAATCTGCTTACTATGTTTACTGTGTTTCTTTGACAAAGAATCTGTTTAGTGTATTTCTTTTCTTGTTTTGATATATATCTGCTCTGGTAATTGTGTTGTTCTTGATGATAAATGAAAGAGATGCTTCCACCCACGTGACTTGCAATTGATCAATTTTGTCCACCCACGTGATAAATGAAGGTTGTTCTTGGGGGCAATTTTATCATTTTAACACATTGGACATGCACATATTTCATAAACCGTCTGAAATAAACGGATATATGACGGAATGGGGGAAATTTTCATTTTGTCCAAACATTAGGACTAAAATTTTAAATTTTAAACATTAAGGGGGAATCTCAAATTCGTACAGTTGTTTAATGGTTTAGTAGAAGAATGTACTATTCTTGTGTTCTACCTACTAGAGGTCTTAGTTCGAATTTTGTTGTAACTTTTTTTACATGTGTTTTCAACTACTTATAGAAAAAAGGTCACAACAAAATGTTGAATTTGGGCCTCTAACTATGTATATATATATTAATTTGACTAAGTATCCTGTAATTTTGACAAGTAAACTTTTAACACAATTTTCTCTATCGTAGTGTCATAATAATTTAATTTGATTGGTCTAGGTCAAAACATTAAGTTACATCCATGTCATCATTCTCTCAAATCCACATGGACACTCTAAAATTAATCAAAAGCTCCACATTCAATTTCAAAAGATGTTACATTTATAAGTATGTCAAATTAAATTTTACCTTTAAAAAATAGTAAATTACAAGTTTTGCACCTAAAAATTTACTTTGAACAGTTACACAAAAATTAAGAGTTAAATAAATAAAAATGAAAACATTTCATTAAAAAAAAAATTGTAAAATAATTTGAAATTGATAAATGATACACAAGACTTACGATATATAAGTTATATTTAATATATATTTAAGTCTAATTTATAATTATAGTTTAGCATAATTAACTTAAAAAAGAAATGAAGTGTTGAAAGTAAATAATTATAATCGAAAAAATGATAAACAATAGTAACTAAGTTAATTAAAAACTGAACTAAATAGATAGTAAATGTATATTTTTTCCGCCAAGAATTACAATATATAAGTATTTATTTGATTTCTAAATTTAAAACAAAAATAAATATAAATCAAATTTTAAACAAAAGTTCTAAATGTGTACACTAGGGCTGGGCAAAAAAAACCGATTCGGCCGAACCGTACCGTTTACGAACCGATTCGGCCGAACCAGTTCACAAAACAAACGGTTTTTTCAAAAAATCTGGAGCGGTTCAGAATAGGTACAGAAAACCGGTTCACAACCGGTTAACCGAATCTTAAAATACTAAACCAAACCAGACTACTTCAGACTAGAAAAAATCGGTTTTTCACTCTGTCTTCAGACCAGATAACTTCAAACCAGCATGCAACAGAAGACCTAATTGCGTTCAGCCGTTCACTCTGTTGTTTCAGACTTCACTGATCACTCTGTCTCAGATCGCCGCCCGTCGTCCTCGTCTCCCTCGTCGCTCTCGTCGCCGTTCGTCGCTGCTCGTCGCTCTCGTCGCCGTTCGTCGCTGCTCGTCGCTCTCGTCGCAGGTTCGTCTTCACTCTTCTAGTCTTCTTCCGTTCTTTGATATAATTTTGGGTGTTTGATCCACGAGGCTGGAATCCACAGTTTTCAACAACTGAAGACCTCACGATTTCGGGAGTTGTTAGAGGAACGAAACCTTTTTTGACAACTTGGGACAGTGTCCAATTAACAAGTGCCATTTCTAGCAAAACTGCTTCGTCCAATTAACAAGTGCCATTTCAGAAGCAGCATCAAAATAAAAAAGATTGAGTTCCTTTCCTAGTTGAACATGATCCTTAATAGGAAATCCGAACTGCCTTGGGCTCCCAACCTGCAAATGTATACCAAAATTAATTTTAAAGTGAAAAAAGAGTTATATACTCGAAATTGAAGCACCATTTACAGTTGTTATGAGACAGATTTAGATAATTTATGTACTGAAAGGTGCCTTAGTAGTTTAAGCATGCAGTATATCTAAAATCGTCTCTTACCCTCGCATAATGCCTATAGAATGCTAAGTAAGGTAAAGATAGATCTGTACCATTTTCCTAACATTTGAACTGTCCTCATCGCCTATACTGTGTGCATGACTGCATGGTGTGTTACTGTGTTTAGACGTAGTGCATGGTGTGTTACTGTGTTTAGACGTGAATTGTGGTGTGTTACTGTGTTTAGACGTGAATTGTGGCGTGTTACTGTGTTTAGACGTAGTGCATGGTGTGTTACTGTGTTTAGACGTGAATTATGGTGTGCATAGTGCATGGTGTGTATCTGCATAGTGCATACATTGAATAATAATAATAATAATTCTGAATTGCATACATGACGTGAATTATGTTGATGTTTGCATATATTACGTAAATTGAATAATAATAATTATGAATTTCTCAAAAATGTATAAATTAGAAGTTTGAAAATAAAATTATAATACAATAATAAATGTTTTTAATTTAAGTATATAAATACACATGTTAGATTGTTATTTATGTATTTAAAATTATAAAAGTACAATGATATTTTTCATAAAATTTTCTAAAAAAATTATTTAATATTTCTATTTAGCACTTAATATTATATTTGAAGTAAACTTTTATATATATAAAAAACATTAACTAATAATACTCTAAATAGTGGATATGCATATATAATTTATTAAGTTATGTTTGTGGATATAATTTTCACATATTTTTAACCAAGAAAACAAATAAATAAAAAATAAGAAACAATTCACTACGACTAAATAAAATGTTTATAAAGAACTTTTTTATAGTGCTATTACTAAATTAATTTAACATACATGTAATTAGGGTTGGGCATAAAAAACCGGTTCGGTCGAACCGTACTGAACTGTACCGGTTTTGAACCGGTTCGGCCGAACCGGTTCACAAACCAAACGGTATTTTTGAAAAAATATGGAGCGGTTCAAAAGAGGTACAAAAACGGTAAACCGCACCACTTTTTGTACCGGTTTTAATATACTCCTAAACTAGTAAATCATACCATATTTACCAGACCGGACGGTTTGAACATTAATTTAGTATGAACCAGAACCCTAAACCGAAGCCTTCACTTCAGACTTCAGAGGCTTCACTAAACCTAAGCCTTCACTAACAAACCTAATTCAGTCTTCATTCTTCAATCACTGAGTTGGAGGCGCAGCATGTAGATCGGAGGCACAGAGGACCAGAAGTGGAGGCGCAACAGTGGAGGCTCCCATTCATGCTCGTCGCCGTCTCCATCTTGCTCATCGCCGTCTCCATCTTGCTCATCGCCGTCTCCATCTTGCTCGTCGCCGTCTCGATTCATGCCCGTCGTCTCCATCTTGCTCGTCGTCTCCTCTTGTCGCCCTGACCAGTTGCTGGCGTTTATCATCGACCTCATCCTCATCTCCCATTAGCAGGAAGAAACTGTGTTATAGTTGTCTGCTTAGGTTAGGTGGATTATAAGTTGCAATCTTCTTCACACTATATCAATGATAAAAAAAAAAACTGTGTTTTACTACTATGATGAATCTGGAATATGTTTCATATGTATACAATGTAGAAACATATTTTCCATGATAGGCATTTGAAATTGACAAATATATTCTATGAATTCATTCCGGAGATTCAATTGAAGTTGATGCTTCGAATTTCTTTCACTGACAGTGATATGGATGGTCGAATTTAAAGAAGGAGCAAACTTAGGTGAAGAAATTATGCACTAGAAATTGATCATCCATGTCTTAAAGCATGTACTTGAGATGGCTCCAGCTCAAACCAGCTAGTGCCAGAGCCAGCTATTTGAAACTCTGATTCTCTGGTTTTTTCACAGAACCAACTAGTTTTATAAACTAAAGCCGTTACTTTCTGAAGCTAGTGTCAGAGCGAAGCTAGTGTTAGAGCTCAACAGAACCAGCTTTCTGCATAATGAAGTTTACATTCGTCTGCATAATGAGGTTCAATTCACTGTAGGGAATTTTCTGGGTTAACATCTCCAGAGCGGTGCAACCTAGACTCCATATATCTGCTGGTACACCTTAACCTTTGTCCTTGGATTTTTTAATAACCTGCATCAGTGAAGTACAAAGAGAGATCTAAACACTAATGTACTATCTATCGAGAATAAACACAGCGATCATTTGATGCTTACTATATTTTCTCTATTCCATTGAAAGCAAAATGGAACATCAGTCATTTGCCGTAATGTACTAGATGTAGTATTATGTTTGTACTATTAGTCTATTAGTATTATGGTATTATTGGATCATTGGTTATGGTCATGGTCCTCATGGATATTGGTATTGGATGCTGCTTGCTTAAATCTCAGTTGAGATTGTTTTTTTTAGTGACAAAAAAAGAGAAGATTTTTTTGTTATGTATGAAGTGGTTCGGCCGAACCGGTTCAGAACAGGTACGGTAAATCAGCCAAAAATTGGAGCGGTAAACCGTACCGGTTTTAAAATGTGGTAAAGGTTCGGTTCTGAACCGGTTCGACCCTAAACCGGTTCATGCCCAGCCCTACATGTAATGAATATACTATAAATAATAAATGTTATACCAAAAAGTAAATTGAATAATATTATATTAATAACAAAAATAAAAATATTTTCATTTTTTAAGTTAAGTTAATCATGTCAATATAATAATATAATTAAAAAGTAATTTAATTTATTTTTGTTAATTAATATAATAATTTTAATTTTATATTAAACTTTATTTATATAATGTTAACTCAAATATTTTTTTCAATTCTGCGGAAAGTGCAGTTCTCTAGTTAGAGTATTAACTCTTTTACTGGATTAAAGGTACTTAATTGTGTATTAACGCATACCCGTGAATGACATTGATATTGACACGCATACCAATCAGGATGCAAATCGAAGGAAGAATGGCTGGTGATAGCGATAGTACCATGCAAACAAAGTGAAGGAAGTGAAAATACCACAACTTCCCTACGTCAGTTTTCTTTCTTTACCGAATTTCTCTGTTTTTTCTCTTCATTGTTCTTGCAAGAAGTTGTGATCTGCGGTGAAGACTCTGAGCTCACGAAGCTGTCATGAATCAAAACTGCAATCCCTGTGAGAAGAACACACTCCGGCGACCCGCGCTTGACCTGAACTCGAACCAGCAGCTGTAGAATGGAGTTTGGTATGTGGGCAAGATAATCACGCAAAAAACAATCAAACTGAGTACAATTCACAATGTGCTTAGGATGACTTGGGCAAGATATGGAACTGTGAACATATCGGAGGCAGAGGCGGACATATTGCTTCTCTACTTCGACCGGCAGGAGGACATCAATCAAATTCGCGACCTGCCGCCGTGGGCAATAAATCGACACATAGTGAATATAAAACGATGGGAACCGAGCATATGAGTGAAAGAGGTGGAATTCAACAAGGTAAATTTATGGACCCAAATTCATGACTTAGGTATGGATAAATTTAGCGATGAAAATGCTTGGAAGATTAGGAACATGATAACGAAATACTTGGAAATAGAACAACATGTGGCGAAGATTAGTAGGAGCTATATGAGAATACGAGTGGAAGTTAATGGGGGTAAACCATTGATGACGGGGTTTTGGTGGACAAATTCCCAAGGGGTAGACAGATGGGCATCAATTAAGTACGAATGACTATCCGATTATTGCTACAGATGCAGAAAGTTGGGTCACACGACCCAGACATGTAAAGAAGATGTACAAATGGCAGAGTATGACCCAAAGATACCAACTTATGGACCATGGCTAGTAGGCGTGAGACCAAAGAATACCACGGCTCGACAACATGTAGGAGCGGTTGAAGGACAGGGATCCTAAATAAAGTAGGGAGCAAGGAGATTGTGGTTCGACATCATGGTCGAGGTACGACATGCGCCAAAAGGAGAGGTACCAATGCATAAACCAACGGTGAATACACAAGACATTGACAAGGAAGAGGGGGAAAAGAACCAAAGTCGAATGAGAGAATCGATGGATAACGATGCCACCACTAACCAAGAGGAATACTCGAAACTCGGGGACCATGCAGTCGATATAGAGTTCGAGGAACCACCAGATGAAACATCAATAATCCTCCACAAACCCTAATACCAAACCTATCAAAACATACCGAGCAAACCACAAAGGACAACCCTACCCCAAAACGCCCACACCGGATGGCTATGAAGGAAACCGAACCGGGCCGATACTCAACCACCAACAACCGAGTACCCCACAAACCCTAAACAACCCATGATAACGTACCTACCCGACAATAGCACCCAACCACACTCATGTTAGATTTAATAGAACATGAAGACGTCAATGAGATGAATAAGAAAAACATCTGACTCCATTATTTAGAAACTTGGTATTTTGTACATAGCGAACTACATATATATAGTATAGAGATAACTATCTATATATATTGATTCTATCTATAAAGATACTCATACTATCTATCTAACTATATATATATAATAAACTAAATATAAAAGGATAAATTAATTAATATAGATAAACTAAAGATAAAGACTAATCTTGATTAATCTAGACTAGACTACACAGTACTCTAACATTCACCCATGTTCTTTGTTTTTCCTGATTTTGATCCTCAAACTTTGAAATTTGATGATTTGGCCCATAAATTTCCAATGCTTCTTTGCTTGTGTCGGATCCCAAATCCAATCTCGATCAAATCCCCAATCGAATTGAGCTCACACATCTTCATCATTGGTGAGATACTCCACATTCGAATACAAGTTTTTCAAGCTAAAATCCAGATGAAAAGGAAAAATAAAAAAAAGACTCGGACATGCCATCGCGTTGCCATCTTGTTCACCTCGTCGTGGTCATGCCGTAAAATAAAGAAGGGTCATCCCGGTCATGCCATTGCGGTGCCATCTCGGTCATCTCATCGTGGTCATGCCGTAGTAGCTAACAAACTAATCTAAAATCTGAATTCCAACATTCCAATCTTCTTTTGAATCCATTGTAAATCATCAAAAAAATTGGTTGTGCAAACTCAATTTGATAATACATCTTCACGATACCAAACCGAGATTTCAACACAATTAATTCAGCATTGTTGAAGAGGCATTGTCTCAGCAAATCACAGATCAGCAGCAGGAATGATTCGGTCCTTGGAAAGAAGTCTCTGATACCATGTTAGATTTAATAGAACATGAAGACATGAAGAAGATGAATAAGAAAAACATCTGACTCCATTGTATTGAGAAACTTGTTATTTTGTACATAGAGAACTACATATATATAGTATATAGATAACTATCTATATATATTGATTCTATCTATAAAGATACTCATACTATCTATCTAACTATATATATAATAAACTAAATATAAAAGGATAAACTAATTAATATAGATAAACTAAAGATAAAGACTAATCTTAATTAATCTAGACTAGACTACATAATACTGTAACATTCACCCATGTTCTTAGTTTTTCTTGATTTTGCTCCTCAAACTTTGAAATTTGCTGAATTGGTCCCTAAATTTCCAATGCTTCTTTGCTTGTGTCAGATCCCAAATCCAATCTCGATCAAATCCCCAATCGAATTGCGCTCGCACAACTTCATCATTGGTGAGATACTCCACATTCGAAAAAATTTGTTTCTTTAGGATAAAAGAAAGGATCCGAGAATTCCCTTATATAAAAGGAAAGGATTTCCTAAGATAACATCATGCGATAAATTTTTCACAAGCATAAAAGGCATTTCTAGGCAAATTCCTTTATAACAAATTGCGGTATTTTGCAATTTATATTTAACAAGCATTTTACTACCATAAGCAGTATTTAATACTTCAGTTGTTTTTTAGAAATATCTCGAAGGAACAAGACCTTCATTTATACAATTTAAATCTGCTCCTGAATCAACCATAGCAATCACAGAAAAGAAATATTCTTTATGAACAACAATAGTAATTTTTATATGCCATTTATGAGTAATAACTCTATCAAGCATATTGATGAAGGTTAATGAGTTTAGTTCTTCTTTAGCAGTATCTTCTTCCTCATAATTTCCTTCTTCATTATATTGTGTTTTTAAAATAATAATTCTAGATTTGAACTCAACAATCTCCTTTTTAAGGAGATAAACTTCATGTTTAAGAATTTCTAAGCTGGTATTGCTTTCTGAAATTTTCTTAGAAGTTTTATTCCTATTTAGAATATTTTTAAGACTATAAGCCTCTGGTTCATTTAATTTTGATGTCTTATCTTGAGAATCATCTTTTAATTCCTTTTGACCATATTGTTCAAGATATGATTTAAGATCTTCTTTCCTGGGAAGTTTTTAAGGCTAATGCGCCTATACAAAAATTTGGAGAAACAATTGCCACAATTCCTTATTTAGGAAGAAAAATATTTATAAAATGGTGGGATAAATATGAATTCATTCGTGAAGATTCTGTTTATTCGCAAAAGGGAATGATCAGTTTAAAACCCTTAATTGAAATTTCTGATTCACCCGAACCTCCTAAAAAGGATATGGCTGACATCTTATATTTAACAAGCATTTTACTACCATCAGCAGTATTTA
This sequence comes from Chamaenerion angustifolium, assembly GCA_946814005.1. Lineage (NCBI taxonomy): Eukaryota > Viridiplantae > Streptophyta > Magnoliopsida > Myrtales > Onagraceae > Chamaenerion > Chamaenerion angustifolium. The sequence continues at coordinate 16,889,225 of OX328273.1, read as the reverse complement.
ATACTTCAGTTGTTTTTGATAAATGAAAGGAAGGTCATGCCATCGGGGTGCCATCTTGGTCATCTCGCCGTGGTCATGCCGTAAAATAAAGAAGGGTCATCCCGGTCATTCCATCGTGGTGCCATCTCGGTCATCTCGCCGTGGTCATGCCATAGTAGCTAACAAACTAATCTAAAATCTGAATTCCAACATTCCAATCTTCTATTCAATCCATTATAAATCATCAAAAAACTTGGTTGTGCAAACTCAATTTGATCACACATCTTCACGATACCAAATCGGAATTTCAGCACAATTAATCCAGCATTGTTGAAGAGGCATTGCATCAACAAATTACAGATCAGCAGCAGGAATGATTCGGTCATTGGAAAGAAGGCTCTGATACCATGTTAGATTTAATAGAACATGAAGACGTGAAGGAGATGAATAAGAAAAACATATGGCTCCATTATTTAGAAACTTGTTATTTTGTACATAGAGAACTATATATATATATATATATATAGTATAGAGATAACTATCTGTATATATTGATTCTATCTATAAAGATACTTCTACTATCTATCTAACTATATATATAATAAACTAATTAATATAGATAAACTAAAGATAAAGACTAATCTTAATTAATCTAGACTAGACTACATAATACTCTAATAACCCATCTAAACCTACATAGTACAAAACCTGCCGGATACACCACCCACATCACCCAAACCCTCAAACCAAAACCATATATCCGGACTAAGCCCATACCTTGACAAAATGGCCTTAAAGCGAACAGGTGAGGAGATGGAAGACCAACCGATGACAAAGAGAATGAAAAAATTGGAGGAGAAAACCAATGGGGAGGATGGGTAAATGGTCCAAGGGCTAGAACTAGCTCGAGGAGAAGAGGAAGCAGGATAAACCCCAACAAAAAGAATAAAACTGAGAGGAAGAACAAGGAAATAAGTACACAGGTGGAATTACATGAGAAGGAGAAGGGTTCTGGTAGCTTTCCCAAATTAGGCACACATGCTCAATAAGTGCCATATCCTGGAACTGTCAGGGTCTCGGGTCTGCCCTGACAACTCAACACCTCCAAGACCTCAATAAAAGGTATCGACCGAACATTATATTTCTAATGGAAACAAAGAACGGTGATACCTATTACGAGAGAATAAGAGCACGAATGGGGATGGACAATAAAATGTATGTTAGTCCGAGAGGCACATCCGGTGGTTTAGCACTATGGTGGTCGGCCAAAACAAGGATTCACACCAGGTATGCCGACCCGAGCTTTATAGTCTGCGAGGTTAACATAAACCAGCATGACATGCCAATGCATGTGACTTTGGTATACGCAAACACAGAGGCACAAGAACGATCATCAAACTGGAATCTCCTAAGAGCGATAGGAAGGGGCCGAAGGGGCAGTTGGTTAATCCTCAGAGATTTCAATACCATTTGCTACCCGCATGAAAATAAGGGTGGTAGGAGAAATCCACAGTGGCAAATGGATGAATTCAAGCAATTAATTGATGATTTGCGTATGGAGGACTTGGAAGCTAATGGTGTAAAAGCGTGGAAGCCTACACACGTGGTGTAATAACTGAAGTGGGAGAGATAGAATAAGTAAGCGGCTGGACGGAGTGTTGATAAACTTGGAATGGGCCGCGCGACATCAAGAAGGGAGGTGCATAGACAAACTAGCCATCGGGTCGGACCACTCACCAATGATAGTCCAACTGGAAAAATCGAAGAGAAAGGCAAGACGACGCTTCAAGTTCGAGGCCATGTGTCTCGAAAACCCGTCATGCAAGGAGGTTATAAAGGAAGAGTGGGAAACACCTACATCACGTAGACCAATACAAGGAGTATACATTAAACTTCACAAATGCCGAAGGAAACTCGTGACATGGAGTAGGGCGCACTTCAATAACAATATCAAGGAGATTGCTAAAACAAAAGAAGCACTAAGGAAACACATGCAAGGGGGGATGAACCATGAAGAAATCCGGGAGGTGAAAAGGTTAAAAGTACAGATCCAAGGATTATGGACGAGGGAGGAAATGTATTGGAAACAAAGGTCGCGGATCAAATGACTTAGGGAAGGGGACCGCAATACCACATTTTCCCACCGAACAATGATATCGAGGAAGAGAAGGAACCAAATATGTCGATTGAGGGGAAAGCACGGAGAGTGGATAACGAATGAGGGGAGGATAACCGAGGAATTAAGGATGTATTCGGAGGAATTAAGGAATTAAGAATGGGGGAAGACTTTCTTGGATGTGTGTCAAACCACATCACACCCTAGATGAATGTGTAGTTAACGCGGGAGGTAACGGATACAGAAATCCGATCGACCACATACCAACTCGGAGGGTCATGAGCGCCGGGTCCGGACGGGTTCCTAGGTCTGTTTTATCAAAGAAATTGGAACATCATGGGAGCAAACGTCATCACCGCGGTTAAGGCTTTCTTCAGAACAGGTACTCTCTCATACCAACATTGTACTAATACCTAAAGTGCCAAACCCCACCAAACCGACTGATTTTAGGCCTATAAGCTGCTGTAGTTTCTTGTCCACAATCATATTAAATGTGCTAGCGAATTGTTTAAAGGTGTATCTATCGAAGTCTATCACTCCCTTTCAGAGTGCATTTGTATCAGGCAGACACATACATGATAACATCATGGTGGTACATGAAGTTTTCCACCATCTTCACATGAGTCGATGGAATGTGCTTTGAAGATTGACATGCTTCTGGAGTCCTACTGTCAGGTATCTGGACAACGAATCAATAACGACTAGTCAATCCTATTTTTGAATAAAGGGGCGGAACGAAAGGAAGGTAGTAGAGGAAGTTCTTAACATACAAAGCACAAGTGACTCATGCAAATACATGGGATTGTCATCGATATGGGGAAGGTCAAAGAAGGAGGCTCTGAGGTCCTTACAAAACAAAATCAGGGACAAGTTGGCGGGGTGGAGACCGAAAACCCTAAACCAAGCAGGGAAGGAAGTGCTGATAAAGGCGATCATCACAGCAATCCCAACGTACATCATGAGTGTATTTCACCTCCCGAAAACTTGGTGCTTGGAAATCAACTCACTCATAGCGGATTTCGGGTGGGGACAAACAACGTATGGTAAGAGAACACAGTGGAGGAAATGGAAATTCCTAACCAAATCAAAAGAGTTCGGGGGATTAGGGTTCCAAGAATTGCAAAGTTTCAACACAACCATCCTCACAAAGATGGCGGGTCGAATCATGGTCGAGCCCGATACACTCTGCGCACGGTAAAGGGAGTGTACTTTCCAAACAACACTTTCCTAGAGGCGAGGAGGTCGAGCATCGTGGGGATGGAGCAGCCTAGTACATGGACATGACGTCATGAAATGAGAAGGAATGTGGATGATTGGATCGGAAGAGGACATCCGAGTCTTCGAGCACCCGTGGATATACACAAAAGAGGATCTTAAGGTGAGTGTCGAGCTAAGAGTTAAGCACGGAGGGGACAAGGATATCGTGCGAAACATCGTAAACCAAGAGGATGCCGAACACATTCTCAACATACCAATCCCGAATGAAAGAGGGAAAGATCGATACATATGGCCACACACCAAGGATGGAGCCCCACAAGTTCGATCGGTGTATCACAAATTAAGGGAAAGAAGCGATCAACGAGCGAAGGAGGTACAACCTAGCCACAAAACCATTTGGAGGGATGTATGGACAACAAAGACGATGGCAAAGATAAAAACTTCATATGGCGCTTCACAACAAACGCCATAGCCGTCAAGGAGAACATGGCACACTGAGGAATGCCTGTAACCCTAAGTTGCCCAATATACGGAGGAGTGGAGACACGGGAACAAATGATCCTCGAATGTAGTTGGACTGAACCAGTATGGTTTGAATACTAGGCATAAGAGTCGACCGAACAAACAACATGAACATGGTGCAATGGCTTGAAGCAAGGAGGAAAGAACCGGGTGTGCTAGGGGTGACACGTTGGATCCTAACACTCCTCACATGCTGGTAGATATAGAAGACCAGATGCAAGACCCCCTTTGAAGCAAAACAACCCAACCTGACAATAGCGATAAATAAGGTCAAACAAGCCTATGAGGAGCAAAAGGGTAGCGACCGAAATGAGCAACCTAGACGATATGACCGACCGCACCAAAGATGGAAAACACCGACGGGCAATACAATCAAGATAAATTGTGATGCATCATGGTGTAGGTAAACGAGAAGAGCACGCATAGGGGGTGGCTAGAAGCAACGAAAGGAAGGTCGTGGGCGAAATAAACCGAAGGTGCCGGATCGATGATATAGAAACGATGGAAGCCATAACAATACATGAAGGAGTAAGGCTAGCAATAGAAGCGGGTTGAAAAATCATTGTCATAGAAGCGCACTCACAAACGGTTAAACAACAAATAGAGGAGGGTCTGACGCTATGGAGGTTTGATAACATTCTCGGATTAGAGATGGATTGAAGAAGAAGAAACGATGAACATGAAGAACAAGAGAGACAAAGGAGAATACAGACAAAAGGATTATACTCAGATTTCTTGAAGTGTTCTACACACTGTAGTCATACTTATAGAAACTAGCCGTGATACAAGAAATGTATAATTGCAATATGACCCCTAAACTTAAGTGATTGACACATTTATATCATATTATTCCTCATACTCGATCTTGATCTTGAGGTATTTGAGTGACTTTCTTAGTCCATCCAGTCTTCTTGATTCCTTCCTTGATACTAACACCTGCCAGTGTAGTCCGTAGGTATTATCCTGACCAACAGACTGAAGACCCCTGATCTTAACTGCACACGCATTAGGAGGTTCTGGGTAGAATACTGGTTTCACCTGCATGACACAATTGGAGATAGTTGCAGTACTAACTACTCACGAGTCATAGAACACACCCATATCATAGAGTTGATCTACACATGACATCTTGATAAGGCATATGAGAAACCATCAGTCTGCAAAACCAGAACATAACAGGAACATATGTATAAATCTCCCTATACATGATCCTCCATATTCGCCCAATGCATCAACCTCAGCCAGACTAATGAAATAAGTTTACTGTTATGGATTTTATCATGATATTTTTTTTATTCATTTTTTATATAGAGCAGACTGATTATGTTCAGCTGCATTTCTTAGCATTAGTTTGAGAACAGAGGAGTTTGGGCTCCTATCTTACCAACATGATTGCAAGGTTTGATCCTTGATCTTTTCTTCCTCAAGGGTGAATACCGAAAGTATCTTGTCATTTTCTTGCGGTATCCCCCTGTTTTTGGAATCAAATCATGCCCTATGCCAGCAGAGATTCGAGCTAACAGAGAATTAAAATGGTAAGGCTGAGAAGATGCACATAAGCGAAACCAAAGGATCAATAATAAGAAGAATGACATATGACTCGAGAACCTAGCTGATCTGCAAAACAAGATTAGTTAAAACACATTCATACCAGAATGAGCATGAGTAGACCAGTAAGATGAAAAAGGTGCCTAGAGTGAGGTGTCAAACTGCAACTAAAACCAAGAGGTAATGGAGAAACCAACACATACCTGAAGAACTACATCTAATGGTGGGATTCATAAATGGTAACTCGGGCAGAGAGTGCAAGATATACTTACAGACTACCCCGAAGCTCTAAATAGAGCCAGCGGTACCTGAGAAGAAGGACGAGGCTCTGAGATCGTCCACTTCTTCAAGAGAGAACACTCCAAGTTTCTTCCTGCAATGAATAAAGTGTTTTTCAGTTAATGGTTTGGTTAGGTTGTTCAGAAGCTAGAATGAAATTAATGATAATGTCCCCTGAATGGACTTTTTCCCGAACATAGAACAAGTCTATCTCCACAAGTATCATCTTGGAGTGCTGAATTGGGTTCTCGGATAGAGCAATCGCACTTGTGTTGTCAGTCCATATAACAGGAGCAGTGAGTATATGCAAGCCAATTTCTTTGAGTAAAGGTTGTACCCACATTATCTCACACACTGCGTTTGCAACAGCTCGAAATTCAGCCTCTGCACTGGATCTGGACACAACAGACTGTTTCTTGAAGTTCCATACGATGGGATTTCCATTGAGTAAGAGATTGTATCCTGAAATAGACCTACGATCAGCATAATCACCGCCTAGTCAACATCCGAATACGATGTTAGTGAAATATCAGTAGTAGGAGAAGGGTTAGTTCAAAAAAGAAGACCATGATTCAGAGTACCCTTGAGGTATCTTAGGATATGAAGAACAGCTTTCCTGTTGCTTGTGTTAGGGGCCTGCATGTATTGGCTTAGTTTATTCACAGCAAAATGGATGTCGGGTCTCGTGACACAAACATGTTGAAGAGCACCTATTGTGCTTAAGTATAGTGTTTCATCATGAAAAGGTTCATCACATGTACTCATACCTGATCTGGACAGACATGTACCTGTCATGAGTGTGGGGAAGTTGGTTTGATCAGCAATGCCAACCAAGCAGATCCAAGATGTACTTCTTCTGGTTGAGCATAATGAAGTCTTCCCCAGAGACAACTTCCATGCTAAGAAAGTAGTTGACGCTCCCTATATCCTTGAGTTGAAACTGCATGTTAATGGATTCAACTATGTTAGAGACAAGATGGGAAAAGGGGCCAGTAATGACAATATCATCGACATATACTAATAAAAGCACAAAGGAATTCGAATCTGACTTAATAAATAAGCAGCTATCAGACATTGAGACTTTGAAACCAAGAGAGTTAAGGAGAAATGATTTCAGCTTTCAAACCATGCCCTAGGAGCCTGCTTAAGGCCGTAGAGCTCTTTTTGAAGTTTGCAGACCAGAGTAGGAGAGGCAGCCAATGGAATCTCAAAGCTTGGGGGCTGCACCATGTAGACCTCCCCTTGAAGATCCCCATGAAGGAAGGCATTGTTGATATCCACATGTCTTATGCACCATTTATGAGTTAGAGCCAAGGCTAATACAATGCGAACAGTTGTCGATTTGATAACCGGACTAAATGTTTCCTGGAAGTCAAAGCCTGGTTTTTGGGAGAAACCTTTGGCCACAAGGCAAACCTTATACCTGACAATGTCCCCTTCAACATTTCTCTTAATGTGAAAGAGCCATTTACATCCTATGGGAATCCTCCCTGCAGGAAGAGATACAATGCTCCACGTGTTATTTAAGGATAGTGCGGTGAGCTGTTTCTGAACTGCCTTGGACCAGTGTGGTGATATAAGAGCATCTTGAATATTGTGTGGCTCAGTGTGAGCGAGGTCATCAGGTTGCACAAGGGACATTGTTAGTCCTTAAAGAGAAGTTTTTGATCGTGTTTGCATCAGGTGCACATTGACAGAGGATTTTGAAGAAGTAGGAATAGAGGACGGCGATTGTTGATTGTGTTGAGAAGGGTGGACATAGCAGGGGTGGTGGAAGGGTGGACGGAGCAGGGGTGGTGGAAGGGTGGACGGAGCAGGGGTGGTGGAAGGGTGGACGGAGCAGGGGTGGTGGAAGGTAAGCTCGACTCACCAGAGGTATGAACAGGGGAAGGAGGTCCAAAAGAGTGAGACATTGTCGTTGGGACAGAGGTAGGCTGGTGGAAGAATGGGTCACAAGGAATAAAGAAGGGTTTCGAAGGAGCTGAACATTTGGGAGTTTTAGAAGCATAGAAAAGTCCAGTGGTGTCAGCAAAGGGAAAGGTTGATTCATGAAAAACAACGTTCCGAGAAACATAGACACGACCAGAGGAGGAGAGACAACGATACCCATGATGATCAGAACAGAAGCCAATGAAGACACATGGTTCTGATCTGAAGGAGAGTTTGTGAGAACGATATGGACGCAAGTGAGGAAAATAGAGACATCCAAAAACTCGTAGAAAGGAGTAGTGAGGTTTAGACCGAAAGAGAATCTCATGAGGTGAGCAATTGTTCAAGGTTTTAGAAGGGAGTCTGTTTATGAGAAAAACCACAGTGAAAAAGGCATTTGTCCAATAATGCAGAGGGACAGATGATTGTGCGAGGAGTGTGAGGCCAAGCTCAACAATATTGTGGTACTTACGCTCCACCATACCATTTTGCTGGCTTAGGTATGGACAGGTGACACGGTGAACTATACCAAATTGAGCAAGATAGGAAGTGAGAAAGTGGAAATCACCTCCTCCATCGGATTGAACCGCCTTCAGTTTCGTTCCAAGTTGTTTTTCCGCTAAAACATGAAAATCACAAAATACTTTAGCAGCATCAGATTTACGAGATAAAAAATAAATCCAAGTGTAACAACCTTGAAGCATCAACAATACTTAAGTAGTAATTGTTGTTACTAGAAGAGAAAGGGGCAGGTCCCCATAGGTCGACTTGAACCAGCTCCAATGGGTGATTGTAGATAGTGTTCGAAAAGGGGGGGTACGGCTGAGTCTTACTCTTCCCAACTGCACAAGCAGCACATTCAGTTTATATATGGTTAGTGGGAAGATTTTGAAGTCTGAGAAAGTTAACAAGAATGTTCTTTGAGGGATGGCCTAACCGCATGTGCCACAACTTAGAGGAATAATTAGACTTAAGATTAGATAAAAAGTCATGGAATTCAAAATCAGGTATAACAGAGGTGTAGTGAACAGCAACACTGTCATCAGAAGGAAGGTCAGTATAATCATCACAAGCAGAGTCTAAAACAGCAGGATCAAACTGCATAAATTGATTATCATTCAATTGCAAACTTGAAGGTTCAGCAAGCAAGACCGCATTATTACATAAAGACTCAAAGTTGTTTTCAAGACTCATACACTGATCTGGACAGACTTCAGGAGACAAAGCTAAGCTATTACTAACTAGAAAACGGAAAACTTGACAGATCAAGACGATATAAACCCCCAGATTCAAACCCCTTGATCAGCACACGGTTGGAGAGTGAGTCCTTGACCAAGCAATATGTCGCATGAAATTCAAAGAATACCTGGTTATCCTTTGAAAACTGAGACACAGAAAGTAAGTTTTTAGTGACAACAGGTGTATCTAACATGTTATTTAGGACAAGTTGTTTGTCTAAGGAAGGTATAAAAGATGAACCAACTGCAGATATTTGAAGAGAATAGCCATTACCAACAAGGACTTTACCTGGGCTAGAGTATGGTGCTGTCATGTGTGGAGTTGGTTTGGCATTTGTCAAATGGTTTGTTGCACCAGAGTCTGGAAACCAGCCGTCCTCAGTTGGAACTGCAGAAGAGACGCTGGTCATGTTAGCTTGGTAGGGTGATGGCGAGGGGGCTGAGGTGAGGCGGATGCAGTTGGTGGCGGATGACTGGGAAAGGCAGCATACGGAGGAGCAGGGATGACATAGCAAGGAGGTGAGTACATATAAGGGTAGATGGGTGGTGCAGGTTGAGGATAAGGTGAAACAGTGTATGGTGAGTATTGCACCACTTGGTGAGTCTAAGCAGCAGAGAAGGAGACAGTACTGGTCTGGGCTGATGGAGGATGAACCTGAGACTTGTTTACCTGAGAGTGGGGTGGATATTGAGCTTGAGGTGAAGATGTCAGTTGTTGTGGCTGAGGAAAGGAGCCAGTCTCATAATCATAAGAATCAAGGTTGGTTGAGGGTGTGGGAAAGTTTGAGTCTGGATCTGTGACCCCGGTGAAGTGCACGTTGAACCTGTGAAAACAGTGATGCACAAGGTGCCTAAACTTGCCACATAACTGGCACTGATGCTTGTTATTCCCAAAGTCACGACCACGCCCCCTGAGTCTACCAGGTTGCTAATTAACGAAGGTAGTAAGGTGCTGCTGTGGTGTAGGTAACAAACCAGTGGAAGCAGGCAACATAGAATTATCATCCTTCACCCCTGAACTTCCTTCCTCATATGCTAGACCAGGTTTAGCAGACACAGGTAACTTAACAGCAACAACATTTGCAGACACACTTGAATCAAACAATAAATCTGACTGTCTAGCCTCAGCATCAAGGAGAACAAAACTCAAAGAAACAATGGTGTAAGGATTTTGGCTAGCATATGTTGGGTATCGATAGTGACAGCCCAGTAAGGAAAAGGCTTCGAAGGCCCAATAACTATAGAGGGGGTAAACCCATGACATTCGAACCGGACCGGCCTCCATAGAATGGCCCAGAACCGAGCCCAAAGTCTCTGAGGATGCCCTGAGTGCTCGCCATTCTTCACCAGGCCGTGACCTCTCACTGCTCGCCATGAGAGTGCTCGCCCCGAAGAGAGCTCTGCCTCTCTCCTCTGGTCCCACAAAACCGTTAATAAGAGAGTGGCCATGATATCCCGCGTATCTCGGCCACATATTCACTAAATATTAGATTTGATAACTGCAATATCTCGCAGTAACTGCCATATCCCACGATCCGAATCTTCAGCAACACAATATACACTAAGATATTCAGTTGCCTTATACAGTTTGATCTCTCCTACCCTATAAATACACTTGCTTTACATACGTTCCTTATGTTTTGAGTTTTATACACACATATACTCATTTAAGCATCGGAGATGGACCCAGAGACACCCCCTCTGTTGCGCTCCCCTACCTGCAGGTTCACCGGAGTTGGAGCAGAAGCGTCTTTCCATCCTTGTCTGACATTTAATTCACTGCCAGATCAGCATCCAGGATTTTACGATCCAACATTTGGCGCCGTCTGTGGGAACGAGCAATTCAGCCATGAGAACTCGATCCCAAAGCAACCGTCGGAACCAGACCAGGGAGCGATCCTCAGATAACTCTGATTCCGCCGCCGGTTCACTGCTTCAACAGGAACCTGCCAGCCGAGCAGGAGCCAATGTCATTCCTCTACGAACAACTCGAGAGCATGTCGGTGATTCAAGACCGACCCCCGCTGCTAATCAAAACGGAGCCTCGGCACCGCAGACAGTCCACATTGCTGGGCAGGACATCAATTTAACCCCAGAGATGGTCTCCCTGCTGGAGGCCATCCTAGGACAGGCGCCCCGCCAAGCCCCTGCTCCTCAAGAAAACAATCTCTCTGCTCCTAAGGAAAACCACCGCCCTACTGCCACAGGGCCCTCACCCTCGGAAGCGGCAAATCCTGGTCCCACCGTGCCTCAGGAGGATTAGGAGATGACGTCAGGTCAGCAGTCCCTACCTCCGGCATACACCAAGGAGCCAGCAGCTGCATACACTGCCAATCCTTCCGGTCCTCCTCCACCCGGAACCTCGCCTATGTACTGCACTGTGGATCAGATGGATGACCTCCTTAATAAAAGGCTCCAGGAAAGACAGCTGACAGTCGCATCTCCCTTCAAGGAGCAGTCTGCTCATGCTTTAACCGACGGGCTCGTCGCCATTAAAATCCCAAAGGATGTAGTTGCGCGGGCCATACCTGAGTATAGCGGTGGAGGAGATCCCACTGTACATGTCAACAAACATGAGGCCTCTCTCCTGGGTAAGTCAAATGATCCCAATCACTTGGCTTTGTTATTTCCATCTACTCTTTCGGGTTCGGCTTCGTCCTGGTTCTTCGGCCTCCCTGCAGGATCAATCGGAACTTGGGCAGAGTTAAGAAGCAAGTTCCCGGAGAGATATATGGGCGAACGCCAGTTGCTGAAGAGCGTGGTCGCCCTTGACTCGGTCAAACAACAGCCTGGAGAGTCGCTATCCAACTTCTATGGGTGTTTCCATCAGAACGTCATGGAGATAGATCGCCGAATCTCGGATGGGGAGATCATTCGAGCATTTTACAGGGGTTTGGATGTGGCCAACAAGGCCTCGGGGAAGCTATGAAACAGCTATCATGTGAAGGAGATTGAAACGCTGGAGGAGTTGGCGTCCAGAGCAAAAGGTTTCATAGACCTTGAGAGGGCGAATACAGAGGCGGGCTTCCTGACGACCTCGCTAAGGGTAGTCCATGAATCCCGACGCGATGGTAAGAAGGAGGTGAAGAAGGAGAAAAAGGGAAAGGACAGCAGGAGAAAAAGGGAAAGGGTCGAGTCTAATCCAGCGTCTCGCCATCCAGAGGTCCCTGAGTACTTCACGCCTTTAAATAGGCAGATCTCAGCGGTACTAGTCGAGATGGAGAGGAGATCCTTGGCGAAGCCACCGATGCCTCGTCGAGGTGGGAAGCCCATGGGAAAGGATGTCGAGAGCTATTGCAGATACCACAAGTGCAAGGGCCACAAGACAGATGACTGCCGCATTTTGAAGCGGGATATAGAGAAGCTGATTCAGGGGGAATGTTGAAGGAATTCGTGGCAGGGCGAGACAGAAGTCGAACGCCCCCAGGAGACATCGTTCGCCAGCCCCTGCAGAACAAACTGAGCCATCTGGAAGCAAGAGGAGGGTAAATCTGGTTGCGGGAGGATTCGGTGCAGGCGGTGAGAGGTCGAGCGTAAGTGAGGTCTATGCCACTCAGATCTCCACAGCAGTTCAGTTGGGGAAGCGGCCCCGGCCTGAAGAGAACATTGTCATCTCATTCTCCGAAGAAGATTTGGCACATGTCACCCTCCCCCCCATAACGATGCTCTGGTTATCACAGCAGATATTGACGGCTGTGACGTTGCAAGGATTTTGGTCGACGGAGGCAGCTCGACAGACATCCTATTTTTGGACGCTTTTGAGAAGATGGGCAAGTCCAAACGTGACCTGAAGAGGGTCGACTTTCCGCTGATTGGGTTTGCGGAAAGGACAACTTATCCACTGGGGGCTATAACCATGCCAGTGATTTTTGGCGAGGGATGGAAGAGCATCAAGGTATCGGTCACTTTCCTAGTGGTCGATTCACCTACATCTTACAACGCCATCATAGGGAGGAGCACGATCAACTCGAACAAGATTGTGGCCTCCATTGTCCACCAGAAGATGAAGTTCCCCACTCCCAACGGGATTGGAGAAGTGCTCGGAGATCAGCCTTCCTCGCGGCAATGCTATGTGAACTGTTTGCGCAGGAAGAACCAAAGGGAAGCGCTCGCCATTGAAACAGAGGCCGACCCCCGCGAGGACTTGGCTCGGCCAGCACCCATGGAAGAATTGGAAGAGGTCGAAATAGATGGTCCGGACAAGAAGGTGCGCATCGGAACCACCTTGAAGGAGGATCAAATGGAGGCCATGACCGCCCTCCTCAAAGAATTTAAAGAGCTCTTCGCCTGGCAGCCGAGCGACATGCCAGGAATCAGCACATATATCATCTCCCACGAGCTCAAAATAGACCCTTCCATCAAGCCGATCGCCCAAAAAAGAAGATCATTCGGGACAGACAAGCGTTTGGCGATCAGGCAGGAAGTCGGCAGGTTGATTGAAGCCGACTTTGTCAGAGAGGTGAGATTCCAGAGCTGGGTCGTCAACCCAGTTTTGGTGAAGAAATCAAAACGGCAAGTGGAGGATGTGCGTTGACTTTCGCGATTTGAACAAGGCTTGCCCCAAGGATTCATATCCCCTTCCGAGGATTGATCAGCTGGTCGATGCTACCTCGTGTCATGAGATGCTGAGATTCATGGACGCCTACTCAGACTACAAACAGATAAGAATGCATCCAGACGATGAGGCCCACACCGCTTTTTATGATGATGAGGACATTATGTGCTACAAGGTGATGCCCTTTGGCCTTATCAATGTCGGGGCAACTTATCAGGGGATGGTGAACTGACTGTTCCAGGACATGCTGGGAAGGAACATGGAGGCCTACGTGGATGATATGCTCGTCAAAACCATCAAGGGAAATCCTCACACAGCGGACCTCCGCGAAGCTTTTGAATGCATGAGGAGACACAGTGTTCGCCTGAACTCTGCCAAGTGCGCCTTTGGGGTCAAGTCCGGTAAATTTCTGGGTTTCATGGTCAGCGAAAGGGGAATCGAAGAAAACCCAGAGAAGCTAAAATCCATAGAAGAGATGAAGTCGCCAACCTGCCACAAGGAAGTCCAATGCCTAAATGGACGCCTAGCTGCTCTCAACCGCTTCCTCTCCAAAGCGAGCGACAGGTCCCTCCCATTTTTCAAAACTCTGAGGGCCAACCGCAAGTTCGAGTGGATGCCAGACTGTGAGGAAGCATTCCAATCCTTGAAGAGTCATATCCAAACGCTCCCAGCTCTGGCAAAGCCCGTTCCAGGCGAGCATCTTTTCCTTTATCTAGGCATTAGCGATGTGGCAGCTAGTGCTGTCTTAATAGAGGAGGAAAATAATGTTCAGAGTCTAGTGTATTTCATTAGCAAAATGTTCAACTCAGCTGAAATAAAATATGTCCAGATTGAGAAGTATCTCTATGCCTTAGTTATTGCTGCTCGGAAGCTGAGACCTTACTTTCATGCACACGACATCACGGTCTTCACCAATCAACCTCTCAAAAACTTCCTGATGAAACCAGATTCTTCAGGAAGAATGGTCAAGTGGGCGATCGAGCTCAGCGAGTTCAAGATCAAATTTGCGCCAAAAACGGCCATCAAAGGTCAAGCACTAGCTGATTTTATAGTGGAAAGCACGAGTAACGGTCAAACAGAAGCAGAAAACAGGCCCAGTCAGTCAGCAGACAACAATCAAATCTGGGAACTATATACGGACGGGTCTTCATCAAAAGAAGGCTCACATGCAGGTTTAATTCTTATTCCTCCTGAGGGCGAGCCTCTGAAGTACGTGATCGCCTTGACATTCCCGGCGACCAATAATGAAGCAGAATATGAGGCTCTTATCACTGGACTCAAACTGGCAAAAGGAATGGGTATAACTGCGCTTAAGGTAACGAGTGACTCAAAGCTCATTGTCAATCAGGTTAATGGCGCCTACGAGGCAAGGGGAGAAAAGATGAAGAAATATATCAGCATCGCCAAGAAGCTGGTCGAGGAAATCCCAAATTTCGCGATTGAGTCTATTCCTCGCCAAGAAAACCAGATGGCCGATTCTTTGAGTAAACTGGCATTCGGGGGGACGACAATCCAGGATGTGCAATTTCTGGAAAAAGCCCTATGTTCAGTCCTGGAAAGCAGAGCAGAGGTCTTCAACATTCAAGGACATGTCACATGGATGACCCTGTTCCAGAATTATTTAAAAGAAGGGATCCTCCCAGAGGACGAGGGCGAATCCACGAGGATTAGAAGACTCGCAGCCAGTTATCTAATCATCGATGGGGAACTCTACAGAAGAGGCTACTCGACTCCTTACTTGAGGTGTGTTGCTCATCCTGAAACAGAAAAGGTTCTTCGAGAAGCTCACGAAGGGGCGGCAGCATGTCATGAAGGAGCTCGATCACTGACCAGGAAAATCTTCAGATTGGGATATTACTGGCCGACCTTGGGAAAAGATGCAGCCGAATTAACACAGAAGTGTGAGACTTGCCAGCAGTTTGCATCACGATCGGGTCGACCATCAACACTATTATCCCAAATGGCGGGTGCCTGGCCTTTCACTCAATGGGGAATCGATATATTGGGTCCTTTTCCTATTAGCACTGGTCAGCGTACTCACATTATAGTGGCAATCGACTACTTCACTAAGTGGATAGAGGCGAAAGCTCTAGCTTCGACAACAGAATTCCAGGTCATCAAGTTCCTACAGGTCAACATATTCTCCAGGTTTGGCATTCCTAAAATACTCATCAGTGATAATGGTCCGCAATTTGTTGGAAAGGAGCTGAAATGTCTCTGTGAAGAATATCATGTCGACCATCGTTTCAGTTCAGTGCATCATCCCCAAACGAATGGGCAAGCTGAAGCAGCCAACAAGGTTGTCTTAGCAGGACTCAAGAAAAGGGTTCGAGCATTCAAAGGGAATTGGGCAGATGAACTGGAAAACGTATTATGGGCCATCAGAACAACACCTAAGGCGGCTACAGGAGAAACACCCTTCAGTTTAGTGTACGGATCAGAAGTAGTAGCGCCAGCCGAAATAGCAGTGCCTACCCACAGAGTCTTACACTTTAACGCGGAGGCAAATGAGATCGAGCGCAGAACTTACCTCGACTTAGCAGAGGAAAAGAGATGGCTCTCGGAAAAGACACAAGCAAAGATGCGCTTGGCGACTGCTCGATACTTCAACAGAAAGTCAGCGCTCGCCAATTTTTCGTGGGGGAGATGGTTATGAGAAGGAATGAATTCACAAGGCTGGACAGTAAAAATAAACTCTCAGCCAAATGGGAAGGACCGTACAAGGTAGTAGAGATCGCCGCACCAGGATCCTACTATTTGGAAACCACCGAAGGCGAGAGGTTACCCCGTCCATTCAATTCTGAGCATTTAAGAAGATTTTATACATAGCTTGTAATCAAACTGTTATGTTAATAAAAGAAAGCCATTCCTTCATAAAGCGTGTCCACTCGAAGCAAGTCGAAGAAAAAAGACATGATAACCAAATCGGGCACAAAAGCCCTATCGCCAAAGATAGGCCAAAAGCCCTGAGCCAAAGTCAGGCCAAAAGCCCTATCGCCAAAGATAGGCCAAAAGCCCTAGCAACAAGGCTAGGCCAAAAGCCCTGATGCCAAAGTCAGGCCAAAAGCCCTATCGCCAAAGATAGGCCAAAAGCCCTAGTAAAAAGGCTAGGCCAAAAAGCCCTAACAACAAAGTTAGGACAAAAGCCCTAGTAACAAGGCTAGGCCAAAAAGCCCTGACGCCAAAGTCAGGCCAAAAAGCCCTAACAACAAAGTTATGCCAAAAGCCCTAGTAACAAGGCTAGGCCAAAAGCCCTGACGCCAAAGTCAGGCCAAAAGACCTAGCAAAAAGTTAGGCAAAATAAAAGCCCTAGTAACAAGGCTAGGCCAAAAGCCCTGACGCCAAAGTCAGGCAAAAAAAGTCCTAACAATAGAATTAGGCAAAAACGGGAAAGTAGACACCAAAGACGGACAAAGAGATCTGCTATCAACCCATTAAACAGAGGATAAGGAATTTTAGGCGATCACTATAGATGATGAAGCCTTAAAGTTAACAAATTCCCTGTTATTATGTGAATTCCTCAAAGGTTTAAACTTCAAGGAAGGTAATATCTCTTTGAACTTAGAAGTGTACACTTTTAAGTGTCAGAGTATTGTCCTGAGAAAGTTTGGATAGACTTATGCTCGGTCTGAGACTTTAAGAGTCGAAGCCATTATACAGCAAGAAAATTCGAGAGTAATTATGATTAAGATATTGGATAGCCAAATGTGTTCGAAGTCAATTAAAGGCTCATGAATATCAAGGCATATAAAGAAACCAAGTCTTAAATAAATAATTACAAACCGAAACAAAAAATTACAAAAACAGCTATCTAAAAAGATAAAGAAATACGGTCGCCAAGGAGCTGGAGACTTCAAGCTTTGGGATCCTCGGAGGCATGGGTGCTCTGCTCGCCTTCGGGGGCAGGAGTACTTGGCTCGCCTTCAGGGGCAGTCCCTTCAGCAACAGTGGGCTGAGAAAGGCGACCCCGCAAGAAACCCTTCAGGGATTCAACTTCCCCAATGGGAAAGTTGGGGTCGACCGCCTGGACCTCCTCCACCAGGTCTTGGAGAAAATCGGCAATCGCCGACTTCATCACCTTCAAAGCCTAGTCCTCAAAGTCCTCGGAGGCCTTGAACTCCTCGACCACGGCTTGGGGTGAAGGAACCGCCCTTAGCTGATCAGCCAGCCGGTTCTTCTCCTCCTCCAGGGCGATCCCCCTGGCTTCAGCAATGTCCCTCTGGGCCTCCGCAGCTTCCCTCTGGACGTCAGCAGCAGCCCTTTGCGCCTCAGCGGCGACCCAAAAAGCGTCTGACTCGGCCACCTGAGCACGAGCCTCCTTCAACTCGGCCTCTAGGCGAGCCCGGACCGCTTCTCCCTCATCAAGGCACCGATGAAGAGCTTCAAAATCCTGAAGGGCAGCCGCCACGTCGGCCTCCCTCCGCTTGATATCAGCAAGGAGGCATTGCTCCTTGCTGAAGTACTCCGACCGGGCATTGTCCACCAAGGCGATCGCCGCGTCAGCGGTCGTCTTGATAGCCTCCAGCTGCCCAAGGGTGATCCCCGTGCTCCGGTATTGCTCCAGCTCGACAAGCAGGTCTGAATGCTTGTCGGCGAGCTCGCCGAAGACACGGTCGATCATCACCTCTTCCCGAACGAGCTGACAACAAAAGAAAAATTAGAATTGTCAGGACACGAATAAAAGGGAGCGACTATGAAAAAATAAAAGGGGACGAGGTCTTACCAGAGCGACTCGTTCGTAGTGTGACCGAAGGAACCCCTCGATCTGAGGAAGCTCCGTGGGGATGGACGAACGGTCCTTGGGGGGAATTATCCCATTAGCCGCATGAAAATGTCCGTGATACCCCAGAGGCTCTTCTGGGCGGGGCACCCCTTCTTCGAAAGGTCCCCACAAGGGAACCAAGCACCCCGAGAGCTCGCAACCTTGAGCGGCTGGAACAAGCTCGCCATAGGGCAATACTCCTCCCTAGGAACCCTTGAGGAGCTGGGGGCATCGGGCCCCTTCTGCTGGGTCCCAGACTCCTTCGGAGGGACCGTGGACGTCGTAGGAGGAAGGGGCGCCAAAGATAAAACCTTCTCCTGGCCAGCCGTAGGGCCCTAAGGAGAAGGAGGGATGACCGCTGAAGCGGGAGCCTTCCCCTTACCAGTGGAAGGACCCTTAGGAGGAGGAGGAGGATGTTCAACAGCCTGCTGTTCCTCACTCCTGACCTTCTTGGCAGGAGGAGGAGAAGGGTCTCGGAGTACGTCAGCCGTGGACTCCTCTGCAAAACAAAAAGAAGAAAGTCACGTCAAACAAATTCAGAAAACTTAGAAATAAGGAAGAGTATGGAAATAATACAGTATGAAACAACATACCTCGCTTGCAAGGGCCAGCAGGGGCCGAAGGAAGGGCCTCCTCTGGTTTCCTCTTGGACGATCGCCTAGAGGGGGGAGGAGGAGAGCTCAGCAGCGCCTGGTCGGAGGACAACCCCGCCGATCCCTGGTCATCAAAGAGACCTATCAGTTTTCGGCTCTTGCTTACGACCTTGCCTACAAGTGATAAAACAAGATAAGGGTTAGAGAATTACCCAATCATCAAAGATTGGCGTGGCTTGATGAATTCCCGCCTCAAGCGCATTCTCAGTAGTGTCCGCCACTGAGCGAATGGACTTGAACTGGGACGACCGATGCAGCCGATACAGGTCGTCGATGGCGTTCCGGTCACTCCCTGACAATTCTTCGAACGAAGGAGGAAAATCCTTGTCCGGAGTAAACAATTTCCAAGGTACACCCCTTGTACAAGAAATAAAACTTCTTGTAGTTGGAGTTAGTGGCCCGGAAATCATCGACCAGACGAACATGGACGTTCCAAATCCATCCTTGAGGGCCGCCCCACTCTGAAAACTTAGGACAGCGTGGTTGGAAGTGGTGGAGGTGGTTCGCCCCTGCTGCCAGGCGGAAGAAACACCGGAAAAGGCCAGTGAATACACCCATTCATGGCGTATGCACAGGAACTTGAAACCGACCCACATCCTGAGGGCATTAGGAACGAGCTGCGTGGGGTGAATCCCGTAAAACTGGCACAATGTCTGCAAAACCTCACAGAGAGGAAAACGCAACCCAGCATCAATCTGGGCCGCATAAATGTAAACCTCTCCGTCGTGAGGAAAGTGCATACCTAAGCCAGGATACCTAGGAGCATCCTCCACACTGAAGCCACCAAGCGCCACCATGGTCTTAAAGTAAGCCGGCTTCAATTCATTAGGCTTGACGTCTACTCAAATAAATTCAGATATATCAATGACAAACATAAAAAATAAGGAACCGCAGGGGATATTACCAAAACAGAACACTGAAAGGACAGCGGTTTACCTTTTGGAGAAAAGATGGGCGTCTGGAGCTCAGGCCCATCCACCACCACTGGGGCAGCTACGGATCTCCCCACGTCAGGCTGTCCCCCCCGTTGAGGGGGGCACGGCGCCATCCCTAATGGTCAAGGGGGCATTGGTACTCTTGGGGGCGTTGACATTCTTAGACCCCTTGACGGCTGTGTGCTTGACTCTCTGACTTCTGGTGGCCATGGAAATAGTTGAAAGGAAAACTGGAGAGAATTGAAAAAGAAAGGAGAAGGGTTCGCAAAGAGGCTCTGGAAATCTGAAGGAGTGAATAAGCGTAAAGAACAAAACAGAGAAACTGATGTCTCTTGTATAGGCCCAAAAAGGAGTAACCGCCACGGGCGAATCAAAGCGACACAGGAGAATAATTGCACCTTTTTGGAAAAAACCGAAGCAATGTCAGAATTCCAAGAGACACCTCGGGGAGACAAACGGTTGGCTGGTACAGACAGCTGTCAGACTACCCTAGGTTTACGGAAAAGTAAATGACAGGCGTGCCTCAAGTGACCGTTCGATTTCTGGACAACTGTGCAGTTATTAAATGCTAAAAGTCCACTAAGGAGACAAGGTGGTCGCCAGCGCACTAATAGGCTTTATCAGAAATACCACGGGCAGGTAGTGATCGCCTAACCAAGAAAGATAGACTTTCATAAACCTAGGTTACCTCGAGTGATCGCCAAAGGGGAATAAAAGGAAGGATGTTTTTACAGCTTTTGAGGAAGAAAAAACTGCTCGCCAAACGAGCTCAAAATGCCTCAAAGGTCATGAACCATTACAAGAAACGAAGAAAACTGAATCTGAGACGTCACTATCTAAAACCCTACCAGGAAATGAAGCTCGACTGAAGAAACTTCAATCAATCTTCGAGGGCAAATGTTGGGTATCGATAGTGACAGCCCAGTAAGGAAAAGGCCTCGAAGGCCCAATAACTATAGAGGGGGTAAACCCATGACATTCGAACCGGACCGACCTCCATAGAATGGCCCAGAACCGAGCCCAAAGTCTCTGAGGACGCCCTGAGTGCTCGCCATTCTTCACCAGGTCGTGACCTCTCACTGCTCGCCATAAGAGTGCTCGCCCCGAAGAGAGCCCTGCCTCTCTCCTCTGGTCCCACTAAACCGTTAATAAGAGAGTGACCATGATATCCCGCGTATCTCGGTCACATATTCACTAAAGATTAGATTTGGTAACTGCAATATCTCGCAGTAACTGCCATATCCCACGATCCGAATCTTCAGCAACACAATATACACTAAGATATTCAGTTGCCTTATACGGTTTGATCTCTCCTACCCTATAAATACCCTTGCTTTACATACGTTCCTTACATTTTGAATTTTATACACACATATACTCATTTAAGCATCGGAGAGGGACCCAGAGACACCCCCTCTGTTGCGCTCCCCTACCTGCAGGTTCACCGGAGTTGGAGCAGAAGCGTCTTTCCATCTTTGTCTGGCATTTAATTCACTGCCAGATCAGCATCCAGGATTTTACGATCCAACAACATGTATGACAACTATGACATTATCAAACTGTCCCTTTACACCATTTAAATCTATCGAAATTTGTTGCATTTCTTCTATTGGGTGTCCATAGCTAGCTAAACTATCGCAAGTGGTTGGTATCTCAGTTAGATAGTCACGCATAGACTGATGAACATGCTTTCGAGCTTTAAGGCGATCATACAGATGCATAATCCTAGTGGTTGATGATGATGAAAAATCACGATGCAACTTTTGCCAGATAGCCGCAGCAGACATACATTATATTAAACCTCTACTGATCTGAGACGAGACTGAAGCAAGAAGCCAAGATGCATGTGAGCTGTCGTGCTACAGAAATTTTGCGTAGGCTGGGTTCGGTATAGCCGCTCCCGTCTCATCCTCCAGGTATTGAGCTACATTCATCCCATGTAGGTGGCTTTCCAGGTTGTAGCCACAGACAGAAAGCAGGACTTGCTGCTTCCATGACTGGAAGTTCTCTTCTCCAACAAGCTGTGCAACTTTCTTGTTGACGAAGGCAGGTGAGGAATCATCCATCGATTCGAGCAAGTAACAGAACTTGGGTAAGAAATCAGGCTCGATTTAGCTCTGATACCATGATAACATTCTCGAATTAGAGATGGATTGAAGAAGAAGAAACGATGAACATGAAGAACAAGAGAGAATACATACAAAAGGATTATACACAGATTTCTTGAAATGTTCTACACACTGTAGTCATACTTATAGAAACTAGCTGTGATACAAGAAATGTATAATTGCAATATGACCCCTAAACTTAAGTGATTGACACACTTATATCCTATCAAGGTTGACAACTATCATACTGAATATTCGAGCATTAGCAAAGCAAATCGAGCAAGTGCAATGACGAGCTATTCCAAGGACGACAAACGAGTGTGCAAATTGGATAGCAAAGCAAGCGAGATTGGGAGTGAGTCTTAATGATTGGGTCGAAAGACCCCCACTACCATATGTTTGTTTAGTAGCAAATGATTGTAATACCGAACTACCGTGATCACAAGTCACGACGTTTTATCTCTTCAAGTAAAGTATGAATTTGAAAAGAAAAAAAAGTTTAACTGCGACAAATGCCCTTCCACACCCAAGAAATTGTGATGACTCCCGTCACTTCTCAAGTTATATTTTCCTGTTCCTCATTCACCAATTTTTGTTCCCTAATCCTTCTCAACCAGTGTTATCAGAACTGGATCGGACCCGCGATCCGACCGGAACCGAACCCCTGTCCTGTTTGTTCAGATAAAAGACTGAAATGCATATGAACAGTGTTTGAATCGGGTTGGACCGACCGTTTTTTTGGAAAACCGGTTGGTTCTAGTAAAATCGGCCGGTTTCCGGTTCTAGTTTTTTGGGGGGTACTTTTTTTGGGTTTAGGGTTTCGGTTTAGAAATTATGATTAAATTTTAGAGCTATTGTGTATGGTTTTGAGACTATTGTGTTATGTATGTTCAAAGTTTGAGGTAATTATATTGTGTTATATTTTGTTTGAGAATAATGTGTATGTTTTAGACTATGTAGTTTGTGTGTTTGAGACTATGTAGTTTATAATTGTATTTTTTTTTTTTTTTGCTTGTGAACAGTGAACCGCACATCAAACCAGGTCCAACCGGGTTGGACCAGACGATCCGGGAAACGGACCCCTCGCCGGTTCGAGGACCGGTCCGCTTATGATAACAATCTTCTCAACCCTCTTTACTTTCCGACACTGTAGAAAACCCACTCAATGACCAACCTGACGTGAGAAGAGGTATACAGGACGACAGAGATAAGATAATTGCTTCTCTAGGAGGTGGGTGTATCGTGTGTTGTGGAGTTATGTTACGACCAAAGAATATGGTTGAACGGAAGTAGAAGATTGTAGAAGAAGGAACTAAACAGAATGTTGAGAGAGAGAGAGAGAGAACAATTGGTTAATTTTTGTTTGAATGCCTTCCTTCCCATCTACTCACGCACTATAAGCGTACGTGGAAGATACAATTTGGATAAGGCCCAACTTATTCTAACCAAACTAACTACCCAGCCCACTTATTACTGACTACTAGCCTTAAACTCTGGCCCGGACATAAAGGCTCGTAACAACGCACCCTTCTCAAACTACGACCTTGTCCTCAATGTTGAAGTCAGGGTATTTCTTCTTAATATCCTCCAAGAACTCCCATGTGGCTTCCTTATCATCCTGACCTTCCCTTTTGATGAGCACCATGGTAGCGGCTATATTTCCCCTACGAACCATCTTCTGACCAATGATGGATTGAGGTGTACTACTGTCCCGATTGGTCCCAACTATCAATGGTATAACTTGGCTCACTTCTCCTCTAGCAAGTTTGAGTTGTGACACATGTATCGTTGGATGAATTAATGCCGAACTCGGAAGGTCCAATTTGTAGGCGACCTTGCCAATCCGATCCACCACCTTAAAAGGCCCATAATACCTTGGTTGTAGCTTCTGATTCCTTCCTTTATTCACTGAATGTTGACTATAAGGATGTAACTTTAAAAATACCCGATCTCCAATCTCAAATTCTCGTTCCGATCTCTTCCGATTCACCACTTGACTCATCCGATTTCTTGCCCTTTCCAAATGAAATTTTAGTAGCTTAATACTTTCCTCCCTTTCCCTTAAGATGAAGTCCACCGACTCAATGCTCGAGTCCTTCGGGAAATATGGTATGTGCAATGGTGGTTGATACCCATACAACGCCTCAAAGGGTGTCATTTTAATGGTCGAGTTATAGGTGGTGGTGTACCACCATCCCGCCAATGGTAACCACTACGCCTAAGTCCCTTGTTTCTCTCCCACCATGCATCGTAAATAAGTTTCAAGGCATCGATTAACTACCTCAGTTTGGCCATCCTTTGCCGGTGGTAAGAAGATGGCATGCACAATAACACACCCAATATGTCGAACAACTCTTTCCATAATGTGCGTAAGAAAATAGGATCTCAGTCACTTACAATGTTAATTGGCAGCCCATGGAGCCTATAAACCTCATTTATGAATACTTGTGCCACCATCTGAGCTGTGTAGAGATGAGCTAGAGCTAGAAAGTGGCCATACTTTGATAATCGATCTATCACCACCAATATTACTTCCTTACCCTTAGACTTCGGCAACCCAGTGATAAAATCCATGGAAATGTCCGTAAATAAGGCTTGAGGTACCGGTAATGGCTGGAGCAGTTCCAGTAATGATGATCTGTCATACTTGTGTCTTTGACATGTCTCACAATTCCGGAAAAATTTACGTACATAATGTTTGAGCCCCTTCCAATATAAAAGAGTCGTGATCCTTTGTAATGTCGCAGTCACCCCCGAGTGTCCCCCCATTGGAGATTCATGGAATAACAAAAGAATAGTCTTCCTAACCTGCTCATCCTTACCCACCACCAATCTGCCCTTCCTTCTCAGCAGATTTCCATCCCAACTGAATTTAGTTGATACTCAGCCTTTTTCAATCCGTCGATCAGTTTGGAACACTCCTTATCCTGTGTCCAACTGTCGGTTATGTGCTTTAATAACCCTGATGATACTGTGGATATGGTCATAGTCAACAATTCAGGGCCTTGTACCCTTGATAAGGCATCAACAACTTTGTTCTCCACGCCCTTCTTATAAGAAATCTCGTAATCATACCTGAGAAGCTTTGCCAACCACGTATTCTGCAATGAAGTCGAGAGACGTTGCTCCAATAGAAACTTTAGTCTCCTATGGTCCGTCTTGATCACGAAATGTCGGTCAATCAAGTAGAAGTTCCATTTCTTTATGGCTAGCAGAATGGCTAACAACTCTTTCTCATAGGCTGAAAGCGTTTGTCGTCGTGCTGATAACCCTTTGCTGCATGAGGACTGCCCCAATTCCTGTGTTTGAAGCATCGGTTTCCACCACAAATGTCTCTCCCATGTTAGGTAGTGCTAAAACTGGAGCTGTAATCATTCTCTCCTTTAACTGGTTGAATGCTTCTGTAGCTTCCTTATTCCAATGGAAAGCCTCCTTTTTAAGTAGTTCGGTTAAGGGTTGACATATAGACCCATATCCCTTCACAAATTTCCTATAATAACCCGTCAATCCAAGGAACCCCCTTAATTTCGGTATAGGCAAATTCTTGATTGCCTCGACCTTGGCAGGGTCGGTTGATACCCCTGATCCGGTTATAATATGGCCCAAATACTCGACATGCTTCCCACCGAAAATGCACTTTGATTGCTTGGTGAACAAGGTACTCTTTCTTAAGATGAGTATGACCGTCTTCAAATGCTCCAAGTGTTGTGCTACGTTACTACTATAGACTAGGATGTCATCGAAGAAAACCAACACAAACTTCCTGAGATGTTCTTTGAAGATCGAGTTCATAAGACACTGAAACGTAGCTGGGGAGTTGGTCAAGCCGAACGGCATTACCAAGAACTCGTAATGGCCCTCGTCTGTTTTGAAGGTTGTTTTATGTATGTCCGTCGAATCCATCCTTATCTGATGATAACTGGATCTCAAATCGATATTTGAAAAAATCGACGCCCCGTGTAGCTCATCCAACAACTCATCCACCAATGGTATCGGGAACTTGTCCTTAATTGTTATGTCATTTAAACACTTGTAATATATGCACATTCTCCATGTTTGGTCCTTCTTCCTTACTAATATGACCGGAGATAAAAATGGGCTTGAGCTCGGTCTTATAATACCACTCTCCAGCATCTCTCGCACCATCTTCTCTATCACATCCTTTTGAGGAGCTCGGTAAGGTCTCAAACTCACAATGTTACTCCCCTACTTCAATGGTATCCTATGATCCACGGTTCTTGGGGGAGGTAACCCTTTGGGCTCCTTAAACACGTCTTCATAACGCCTTAATAATTCTGTCAGCTCCTTGCACTCCTGTTTCTCCTCTATGATACTCGTCGCCAAGATTGATGGATCTTCCTCTTTATTCGGTAAAAGAGACAAGCAACATAATTGGATTGAAGCGAGCTCTGTTTTTCGGGCTAATTGTTTGTCCATCTTATTAGGACTGCTCACATAAACCGAACCCCCTCTCTGTCCTTTAAGTTCACACAATTGTTCATCCCTTACGAACTTCATCGTGAGCTTCCCAAAGTTCCATAAAATGTCGTCCAAAGTGGCTAGCCATTGTACCCCCAATACCATATGATAATTTTCCAATGGTACTAGGAATACACTAGCTGAAAACTGGTGTCCTTGCATTCAGCAAGTGAACTCCCTGCAGATCCTATTGCACATCATTTCGCTACCATTCACCACCATTACTTTAAGTGGTGCTACCAGCTCCGTTTGATAGCCCAACTTATCGGTCATGCCCTCATCAAGGAAATTGTGGGTACTACCCGAGTCTATGAGTAGTTGAAGTCATTTTTGATTGACTTCCCTTTCGACCTTCATGGTCGAATAGCCTAATGTACCTGTGATAGCATGCAACGAAATTTCAGGCAATTCCTTCGGTTCAACATCAGCTTCATGACCTGGTATTTGCTCAGTTTCATCCTGATCCTCTTCCCCCACCTCAATGAGGAAAA
This sequence comes from Chamaenerion angustifolium, assembly GCA_946814005.1. Lineage (NCBI taxonomy): Eukaryota > Viridiplantae > Streptophyta > Magnoliopsida > Myrtales > Onagraceae > Chamaenerion > Chamaenerion angustifolium. The sequence continues at coordinate 16,862,413 of OX328273.1, read as the reverse complement.
TCTGTTTCCCTTTACACACATTTCCAGACGTGTATTTTTCTGGACACCAGTAACACAATCCTCTTGCTCGCCTAGCCTCCATCTCTCTATTACTAGTAAGCCTTGTTCCCCTGTTTTCAAACTTCTTCACAGTCGGATTTCCAGCATTCGAATCAATAGAATAATTCTCAGCTGAAGTGGCAGCAGTACGATAAAAATTTCCAACATGCTTATTCTTATGTAAGGCGGCAGTACTATCTACAACATGGCTACCTATTGTTCCAATAGAGGTCGGAGATTGCTTACTCGGGGGAAACGATGATCTAAGGTGGTGACGTGCACTTCCCTGCGACTGAATGATGGCATCGTGAAGTTTTTCCATGGCATAAGCTTCCTGCAGAGTCTGAGGATGCTGCATTCAAACGGATCCTTGCAGCGGTAACTGTAACCCACCGATGAATTGACTCACTGCCGCTCTTTCACTCACTTCCTCCATTAGTTGGATTCTATGGAGAAGTGCATCAAAATTGCACTGGTACTCAGCAAACGTACCTTCCTGGCGAAGATTCTTCATCTCTAAAATGGGGTCCCCGAACAATTCTTCTCCAAACCGAGCTTGCAGGGCTGCAATATAAGCTTCCCAAGACAGGGTTCGGCCCTATTTCGCCTGGATCTTCATAAATACTTGGTGTCACTGCAGTGCCTCTCCCTCGAGGTGGATTATGGTCACTTTCATCTTGGTTTCCTCCGGTGTACGATCTATCTCGAAGTAGTGCTCCACTTGATACAACCAGCTAGCAATGTTTGCTCCAGCAAACCTGGAAAATCAATTCTACTGAATCAGTATGCCTGATGAGGTTCTCGATGCTCTATCGGTTGTTGCTGAAGTGCGTGAGCTGGAACTGCAGCGCCTGAAGTTGATTGCAGTGAGTTTCGCGGAGCTCCTCCTCTTAGACTCAAAATACTTGGATTATGCCTTAAATCTGCAATCTGAGCTGAACGATTAGTAGACATATCAGTCATCAACGTCCTGATATCATCAAACATCGACTGATTGGAAAGATTTGTTGTCGTCATCTGCTCCGATAGCTCCTGCAATGTGGCATCTACTCTCGCATCTTTCTGGGCTCAAAATTCCTTAGCTGGTTCCATGCTTCAGCAACTCAATCGAAGGATTCCCTACTAGGTAGGTCCTCCCTCGACAGAACGGCGGATGGCGGTGGATGCTGACTCTGATACCACTGTTACGAACAAAGAATCTGGCCGAACGGAAATAGAAGATTGTAGAAGAAGGAACTGAACAGAATTTTGAGAGAGAGAGAACAGTTGGTTAATTTTTGTCTAATGCCTTCCTTCTCATCTATTCACGCACTACAAGCATACGTGGAAGATACAATTCGGATAAGGCCCCAGCTTATTCTAACCAAACTAACTACCCAGCCCACTTATTACTGACTACTAGCCTTAAACTCTGGCCCAAACATAAAGGCTCGTAACAGGTTCGCCATGTTCTGACGTTCGTCGTCTTTGTTGAGTTCAGTATCTTGCAAGCAGGCGGACAAATGGAGAGAGATGACAAGGACAAGGTCTCACTGGAGCTCACTGAAGAAATTCTTCAGAGCATGGAAGTCGGCATGACCTTCAGAGACTATGTATAGCTCTTTTACCCTCCATTGATTTGTTGATTCGTGTGGGAGTCTCGGATTCCCTGTATCAACATGATTGATTTCTGAGGGCATGTTTAAATACATTGTATTTGCCTGCTTCAATGTTCTTCTGATTTGCAACGGATGATTTCACAATGTAATACTTTTCTGAAATTCAGTATTACGGTCTGCTTTCTGTTGATTAAAAAAGTCCATTCACAGAATTGTCGGATCAGTTCAATGGATTTCCATAGAGCATCAAATTACCTTGTCACTGCCAGTGATGATGAATCCATTCGCCTATATGATGTCACAAATGCAACGTAAGCTGTTTCTGTAATCATCGATTAAGTTTGTATTATTCTCATTCAGCAATCATGGTTTAGTTGTGCTCAGTTATCATTTTCACTTTATGTATTGCTCCTATCTGGCTTAATGCCTTTAGCATGAGTCAAGATTAGTGCTTACACGTGATAGTATTTGCTCGCCTTTCAGATGTTTGAAGACCATTAATAGTAAAAAGTATGGTGTCGATCTTGTATGTTTTACTTCGCATCCAACAACTGTGATATACTCCTCAAAGAATGGCTGGGATGGTATGTTACCTTTCCGGAATGGAACTTCTTGAGTTTTAAAAAAAAATATATATATATTTATCCATTCGAAAATCTTGTTTATCTGTAAATAATGTGGACAGAGTCACTACGTCTACTCTCATTGCATGACAACAAGTACTTGCGCTACTTTAAAGGTCATCATGACAGGTTTGTTGTTTGTTTTCTTTTCTAATTTGGCTTCATATTGCAGGGGAATTTATGATAATCTGATGGCTTATAATCACTCTTTATTGATAGGGTTGTTTCCCTTAGCCTATGCCCACGGAAGGAACATTTTATTTCTGGTTCTCTTGATCGGACTGTTCTGCTGTGGGATCAACGAGCTGATAAATGCCAGGTTGCTTTTAATGCTACATCAATTTTGTTTTTATTTTCTTCTGAAATAGTGATGTGTCACTGTAATTTGTAGGGTCTCCTACGTGTACAAGGGAGGCCTGCAACGGCTTACGATGAGCAAGGCCTTGTGTTTGCAATTGCCTTTGGTGGTTACATAAGAATGTTTGACACTCGCAAGTTTGAAAAGGTTAGTCTATCATGCATTAATCGCCGTTATTCATTTGGTTATTGATACCGTCAATAGTATTGCTGGAATAGGGTGAAGATCATTTATCTGATGATAAGTAACTTACAGGGGCCTTTTCAGACGTTTTCGGTCGGAGGAGATTTTTCAGATGCTAATGTTGTGAAGTTCAGTAATGATGGGAGACTTATGCTTTTAACCACAATGGATGGGCATATTCACATTCTCGACTCATTCCGAGGCATCCTGGTACTAAATAAGAATTGCTTTTGACCATAATGCTTTCAGTGGTTTCAACTATCAGGTGGTTTTGATTTCTTATCGGTGTTCCTGTCATGTCAGTTATCCACATTTAATGTTGCACCCGTTTCAAGCAACTGTACTTTGGAGGCATCTTTCAGCCCTGATGGATCGTTTGTCATGTCAGGTAATATATGTGAATTCCTAGATTATTAGTGATCCTTGCTGTTCAGTCAGACAGAAGTGTGTTCCAACTACATCAATATTTTATACACTTCAACTGACATTTTAATTGTTAAATACAGTTTGGTTATACACTTATATATATGTATTTCCTTAACTCTACTCACTCTACCAAGAATTCTTGATCTAACTTTACGATCAACAAATCTAGTTTTTTGAATGTAACAAGTATATGGTCGATCTTTTAGTGTAATGAGAACACTGCTTATATTGTTAATAGAAGACACTTTATTTTTGAAGAATGTTATGTCTGATGAAGCTTCTGGATCATATATATTTTTTAAGGAAGTATTAGACATTTGCTTGTTATTATGGAAGTTTTAGTGGTGAAGACTTTGATTTCATATTCTTTATTTCATTTTCTAAAAAGAAATGTGCTAATGGTTAGTAAAATGTGTTTCCTCAAAAAGAATTGTCTTGACAGGTTCTGGTGATGGTAGTGTGTATGGCTGGAGTGTGCGAAGTGGAAAGGAGGTACGATGTAACCATAGTCCATACAATTTTGATTTTTAATTTATTCCTACATATTGAAAAACATTTCTTCTATTCAAATAGAATCACTTGAATAAAACTTGTATGTAAGCATGTAAATTCTGTTGGATTAGATATCTAGGCAGACATATGCAAGAGGCATGTAATGTTTTGCTCATGATATGTTTGGACAAATGATGGTTTAGTACTTTCCACTATAATAACTATGGAACATTTCTCAACTAAAAATTGTGATAGAAAGTAAAATATAAAAGAAGAGAACAAAAGAAAAGATGTATTTGCTTTGTTAACCCTAATTATGCAATTTATCCTTCTGTTTTAGGTCGCTAGTTGGATAAGTACTGACGCTGAGCCTCCTCCTGTCATTAAATGGGCCCCTGGATCACTTATGTTTGTGACTGGTTCTTCAAAACTGTCATTTTGGATTCCCGATCTCTCAAAATTAGGAGCTTACGTTGGTCGTAAATAATTCCCTTCCATTTGTGAGTTGTGACATAGACACAAAGGTGTGTAATCTCTCCTTTTTCTTGTTGAACCTGTCACACTATTTGTTTAGTTTTTATCTCGGTGAAGTAATTCATTTGTAATTAGAGTAACAAAAAGGTATTCAGAAAGGTTACTGCGTTTTTTATGCTTTGTTAGCTTACATATGGAAAGATGAAAAGAAAAACGTTGATAGTTGAGTTTCATTTAGATTTAAGATTGTGAATTGGCTCGGTTGGTGGCCAAAATGGAAAAGCAAGTAAACATTCTTATAGAGTTGCTTCAGTGCCCTTCAATTTTCTGGATAGTATTTTATTTTACCTAGGCGTTATTGAGTTTTTGTAGCTCTGCTTATCAAATCCAATAGGGGGCTGGTAACTATCTATCCAACTTAGTCAATTACGTATACACTGAAATTGTGTTTGTGAAAGGATATTTTAATTGGTGCCTCTCATTATGCATGTTTATTTAAGTAAAAGACATACCTTATTATCAGTTTCCTGTTTCATTTGGATAGTACTTGGTATGGTACTTGACTTGTATGTTACTTGGTCGCAAGCGTCTATTGACAGTTTCCCTGTATATTATAGCTGAAAGTTATCGTTTGAAATATAAATGAGGTTATATTACCACCAAAATGTCTTATTGTAAAAAAAGAGCTATCTCTATTTGAGATTATTCGTTTCTTGATGACATATTGACCTTATTATATGTTGTTTTCTGCAGATTTGATTGTCAATGTAAATCTCATGCTTGTGTCTCTATTCACGTGTGAGGATATAAATTAGCTGTGAAGTGATCTTCTCAATCTGAACCGTTCCCCAACCTCAACCTCCATTAGTTTCTGTTAGTCAAGAGGTGAGGTATGCAGTTGCTTTATGAATAAATTAGTTTCTCACATTATTGTTGTTTCCTTTGGATTTGGAATCACCGCCATATTAATATTATGGTTTCTGCATAGAAGAACAAGAATTGAATTGTGTTGCTTGGGATATACTTGTCGACAGGATTATAGTGTTCTCTCAAGGAAGGGGAGTAGTTGCTAATGAAGATCATTTATAGAAGAATCTTCGGAAAGATGTTATAAAGTCAGTGAGTGGTAATGAAACATAGTTGAAGGCTGTTAGGGAGAGACGGAACTACGGATTTCAAAATATTTTTAAGGGAAAAGTATGAAAAATATGTAATATGTGATGCAACTTGTTTTGGGATGTTGGTTTATGATATACCATGTTTCAATTTCTTGATGAGGCTTCAGTGAATCGAAACCTATCTAATTAAACAAATCCATTTAATTCACTTGGATATCATCTTATCCTGAGCCGTAGTAGCAGCACCAACAGCCAGCACAGCAACAGCAGCAACTCACATTATTCCAGTGAACCAATATTAGTACCAAAGTCATCTTTCACTTCATATCCCTCACCTATAGGTGGCCCATCTCAGCAGGGCTCTCCCAGTCCTCTCAACTTTCCTTATCCTTCAGGGAGAGAGACCTCAGATGTCATTGCCTTCACCCAACCTTCCTCCTTTTTCTAACTCTCAGCTACAATTGAACAACTTACATCTTGGGACGCATTCAGTTGGAAATATGCCGCATGGTCTTTCTGAAAATAACAGGCCACCACATCAAAGAGCCAAACAGATGTATCTTGGGGATCACCCAAGTCGGTTCAACATGTTACAACAACAACAATTGTCTCATCATCAGAACGGGCTAATGCCTAACCAAATTATGCGTCAACCACTAGCTAAAGCCTTACGTATGTCTGGTGCCCCAACAAAGGATGCTGCATCCAATGCGGTCACCATTTGGTCATTTACCTGGGTTCCAAAACCAAATGTTGAATCCCCGCCTTTCTTCTTCTCCACCATTACACAACAAGTTTGAACCCACAATGATTGGGGGGATGCCTGACTTGAGTGACCCTAGACTTCGATCAACTCAGAGTGGTAGGCAGAACTTTTGTTACCCCTATTAGGCTAATGAATCCAGTGGGAAGAAGAGTGAGTGGCCTCGTTTTAGATCTAAATACATGTCTGCTGAAGAAATAGAGGGTATCCTGAGAATGCAACTTGCAGCAACACACAGTAACTGTTTAGATGACTTAAGAGTATACCCGTCGCCTTCACTCACAAGTTCGGACTTTTGAGACAGTTGGTTAAGGCATACGTCTTAAGTTTCACATGGTATCAGAGCGCGCAGATTCAAATCCGGGAGACTGTTGAAAATATTGATACGCTCCCATTAAAGGTCGAGGTCGGGCACAAAGTCCATGTATAAACCGATGTTTATAAACATCAGTTTAAGTGAGGATGTTAAGATGACTTAATAGTATACCGGTCGCCTTCACTCACAAGTTCGGACTTTTGAGACAGTTGGTTAAGGCGTACGTCTTAAGTTTCACAGTAACGACCCTTATGTAGATAACTTTTATTACCAGGATGGTCTCACTAAGAAATCTGGTGGGGCAAAGTTGAGACACCCATTCTGTCCAACTCATCTGAGGGACGTTCCTCCTCAGGCATTTTCTATTGGAAAGGTATTTCGAAAGATGTAAGGATGTATGTCAGAAATTGCTCTGTTTGCCAACGAGCTAAATCTGAAAATGTTGCTTCGCCTGGTTTGCTATGTCCTCTACCTATGCCTAAGGGAGTTTTTACTGACATTTCAATGGATTTCATTGTGGGGCTGCCTAAATCTCAAGGGAAAGAAGTGATTTTTGTTGTGGTTGATAGATTTACTAAATATGGGCATTTTGCAGCTTTGAGTCATCCGTATTCTGCAGCTCAAGTAGCAGAGGTGTTTATGGAGACAGTATACACACTCCATGGCTGTCCCTCGACTATTGTTTCTGACAGAGACTCAGTTTTTTTGAGTCAATTCTGGCAAGCCTTCTTCAGACTGCAGGGGGTTCAATTGGCTATGTCCACTGCTTACCATCCTCAGTCGGATGGGCAAACCGAAGTCGTAAACAGATGTTTGGAAGCTTATCTCAGATGCATGGCAACGGATCGTCCCTCTACATGGGTTAAATGGCTGTCCTTGGCTGAATTTTGGTACAACACTACCCATCACAGCTCTATTGGTATGTCCCCTTTTCAAGCTTTATACGGATTTTCCCCACCTCTGCATATCCCATACATTCCGGGTGATTCTAATGTGGCTGCTGTGGATGAGCTGATGAGATTAAGGGAGGAGACTTCTCGGTTATTGAAGTATCAACTGTCTAAAGCTACAAACAGGATGAAACAGTATGCAGACCGCAGACGTACTGATCGAGTTTTTCAAGTGGGGGAATGGGTCTATCTCAAGCTACATCCTTTTCAACAGCATTCAGTTCGAGGTTCATCACAATCCAAGTTGAGCCCCAAGTATTTTGGGCCTTTTCTGATTCTGGAGAAAGTCGGTTTGGTGGCCTATCGACTGGATCTTCCTGAGGGATTACTGATACATCCTACCTTTCATGTGTCGCTTTTGAAGAAAGCTCATGGTGTTACTACAACGATCCATCCACTGCCATCCATTGAAGATAATAGATTGTTTGTACCAGAAGCAATTGTGGAAAGAAAGCTGGCGAAGAGGAACAATAGGGCTGCTGTCAAAGTGCTGGTGCGCTGGAAGGGTAAACCTTTAACATATGCTACTTGGGAGTTCTTGGATGATCTGCAGGTTCGATTTCCCGAGTTTGATCCGTGAGGACTCGGATCTTTTAGGGGGGAGTTTTGTTATGTAAATAGTCTGTTGAGGGGTGTTATGAAGTCGAGAGAAAGTATAAGGAGTCAATTGTAATAAAGGAATAAGAGTCTGTTAGTTTGTTAAAGTCGGTAAGTCTGTTGTAAACCGTTGAAGAAGCCTCTTCCTTGCTTTATAAGGAATGCTATATTGAATAGAAGGTATGCAAAATGTTGTGAAGCTAAATCTCTTCTCTTCTTTTGATCTTCTTCCTTATCAACGATGCTCTTGGAAGGATCTCCTTTTCCTCAATTCGGAGACAATGGCCTCTCCTTGAGAAAAATCGACGCTCAAGAAAAGAGAAGAAAACTTGCAAGAATTCTACTCTGAAACTAACCAATTTTCCCCATGGCAGAACCCACCAAAAGGTACGGGCTACATTAGAGTCTCCTCTGTTTGACTGAAAATGAAATGATCTCCTTCTCTGTCTGCAGATACGCAGTGGTTACCGGATCCAACAACGGAATCGGGTTCGAGATTTGCAGGCAACTTGCTGTAAATGGGATCGTGGTAGTTTTGACGGCGAGAGATGAACACCGAGGACTTGAAGCCGTAAAGAAGCTACACGACTCCGGTATTCATGACTTTGTTTTGTTCCACCAGCTCGATGTGATGGATTCTGCTAGTGTTGCCTCTCTTGCAGAATTCATCAAAACCCAGTTCGTTATTAGAAGAGCAGAGGAGGGAACGGAAGAAATTTTAAACTGATGCTTATAACAACGAAGAAGACCGGACCAATAAATAATTTTTCAGTGAACGTAGGTCACACTCTAAAACCTACCTATCATATTTATCTAAAATAGAGTAAATTTTCATAAAAAATAAACAAGTCTACGCAATTATAACAATTGACAAATATATTACATATTTTTTCTATTTTTAAAGGAAATACCAAAACTTACTTCAACATTGTAATGGGTGTCAACGACGGTATTATATGTTGTAGAATCTTCTAAATATAACATTTGATTTAACATATTATATATTTCATATATCAAAATATATCATCAGTTCGAAAATCAAAATTCAATATTGTCAACGCTATATACGTTGTAATTTTTTTAGTAAGTCATCTTGTCATTCTAGTTAAATTATTAAACAATATTAGACTAAATTTAATTATATACTTAACTAAAAAAAATATAATAAATAGATAATTGAGTTTCAGTATAAATGTTGTTAACTGTGTTAAGTTTTGACTTAAAAAATTTGAGTTGAACTTTTTAAGTCAGATGTTTAAATATTTAAATATTAAATTAGGACATAATGTATGATTAATTCACAAATCCAAATTTAATATTGTTTGCGTGATTGAAATTCAAATATTTATCACTCTATTTTTTTTAATAAATACATAATTAATTTTTATATAAATACTATTTGTAAAAAAAAAACTAATTACCTTATACAAACCACCTAGAGCAGCAAGTTGTGTACAAAATGACACAATACACTACCTTAAGTGCACGTATACGTATTGTTTTTATAAAAACAAATGGTTAATTACCTCAACCGTTACTTATGTTGGCACATGTGACTGAACCGTTCAAACTTGAGCTCAACCGTTACTTATGTTTCCATATGTGACTGAACATTCAGTTTTATAACTGTCGTTATTTGTCCCCGTTAACTAGTGTAATGTGCTTGTCACGTGAACTGCTTAGATTGTGAACTTCTGAAACTTCCCTAAACCTTGTCTACTTATAATCAGTTTGTTCCTTAGGCGTTGGAGAAGTTTGAGCGCGAAAATTCTGGAGAAGGAAGGAAGAAGTCACGAACTCACAGTGAGAACACAGAAGCGATGAAGTCTGAGCATGAATGTTGTCCTATGGGTTTTGACAATCGTAGAAAGGTCCAATCTCGGTCAATCTCTTCCCCTAATACCTACCACAGAGCTTCGTGTCTGAGAATCTGCTACTGTGGGCTTGTGTGCTCCGTCAAATCTGCTGGTACGTGGCAGAATATCTCTCGTTGTTTCCATGGATGCCCCAATTTTGAGGTAATTTGACAGTGGGTAACCCTAATTCGTTTTGCTGCAGTAATTTGAACCGTAATGCCTTATTTTCGAACCTTAATTTGAAATATGAGGTACCTGTTTGTTGTTTCTTTTGTTGTAGTCTGTACAAAAAACCCCGGATGTTGGTTTTTTTATTGGGAAGATCCAGCTATGTGTCCTTACGGTCGGATTGCAGTGATGCAATTTCAACAAAGAGAGAAACATTTGAAAGAACAATTGGATGTTGCGAAAACCCGAGCTCTTGAAAGTCGACCCAATCGGAAGTTAGTTGCAGTGTTGGTAATTGTTGTTGTTGTTTTTGTTCTAAGTTCAATTGCGAAGAATTGGTAGAAGTTAATTGTACCTTTGTCTGTAACTGAAGTATTAATTGTAACTGAAGGATGAAGAACAATGTGTAGTTTGCGAAGGTGGTGACTTATGTTTGTCGAGATATTGTTAAATGAAGTGTTATCTTTTCAGAAATGTTATTAAAAGGTGACTTAAGTTTGGACATTTTGTTACCCAACCGTTACTTGTGTTTCCCAAAATCCAGAATACATCCGAAAACAGAATCCATAAAAATCCAGAATCCAGAATACATCTGAAAACATAATCCATCATATAATCCCAAAACAGGTTCCGTTAAAACATACCTTCATAACTAACAAAATATGGAAGTACAAAATGAACCCGACTCTATTGTGTAGATCGCTAGAATTGCCTCGTTCTCTTTGGAAGGACCGTCTTGAGTGGCATCGGTCCCTCCCCCCTCGCTTATTCCTCTTCCCTTCCCTTCCCTTCCATCCTCCCAATGGCCTTCCATCCTTCCCACCAACCTTCCATCCTTCTCAAAAAGTCAAGCCACAACATTTCGCAACCCTAATTCGACACATCTCTCATTTCGCGTCGCACTTAATTCAAGCCAGAACCCTAAAACGCAGCAGCAACAGTTTCTTCCGTCGCACTAGCGGCCAATTCCTTCCGTAACAGCAACAATTCGCCGCGCTCAGCAGATCATGTTAGTTTGTGTATGATGTTGATTTGGATTTGGATTTGGCGTTATGCTATATGATTTGGATTTGGGTTAGTTCGCGCTGAACTGTTCGTTGCCAATTCTTATTCTTGTAGTTCATTCAGTATGCTGTTATGTTTGGATTTGATATGGATTTGGTATGCTGATATGGATTCGTGTAGCTCATTCTCATTTCATATGGAGTATATGTTTGATACTTGTTTTATTTCTGTATTTCTAATAGCAAAAATTTGGTTCAAGACAGAAACCGGTCAGAGTCAAGCAAGACCGACTCATACGGTTTTTTTTTACGAATTCCGTCTCGGTCCCAGTCCTCCAAATATAAGGCTCAAAATTTCAAGCTCGTTTTTTTTCCTCTAAAAATTCTGTCCCTGAGCTCACCTCTAGCACCAATCACGTGTTGCTACGTTAATTTTTGTACAGTTTTGATGAAAAATTGATCGAATGTAGTTTTTTACCCCACTCCGAAAGTAGAGATAACAATTCTAAAAAATATTGTACATTTTTGTAAAATATTTAAAGTTCAGATATTTTTTTTATTAATTGACCCTTATAATTTCACATTTATTATTATTAAGTATATAATAAAAAAAAATAATGTATATAATATTTTAGCATTTTGGAAACAAAAAATAATTTCAATGAGGTTTAAGTGAGACCGAAAACATAATAATACTAACAAGTTCAAGACAAATTTCGGTTCTTTTACTAGCAGAATATGAGCGAAGTTTTAAGATGATAAATTTGTTTATATATATGGAGTATTTTAATTTAGAGATATTTAGAACCGCCGGTGAAAATCTGAGCATGCGAGAGCAATATGTTTTTAATTATTTTTTAAGGATAAAATGGATAAGCAAATCCAGCCAGTCGATTTTGGTGCTAGAAGAAAGTTGGAAGACAAGAAGAAAAGGATGGAGGCCTGCAATCTCCATTCCCTGTACCCTTCGGTATCTCCATCGACGCATTTCACCTACTTGGGCACTTCATCTCCTCAGCTCCCTCTGCCTCGCCGTCTCCGACCTTTAACGCTTCGTGCGGCCAATGGAGACTCTGAGAAAGTTCGAGACGGCCCTGTCCCACGGGATATTACTCCCTCCTTGACGCCTTCGGAAACTGTCGAGATACGATTCCGTCCGAGGGGGTCTCGCAAGAGGAGGCAGCAGTACAAGGAAAGCGTCGGCGACGATATGTCTCCGATGATGAAGGCAAAATCGGAGGCGCCGCCGAAGAAGTGGGAGGATATGACCCTGTCGGAGAAGGCTTTGGAGTTGTACGTGGGCGAGAAGGGTCTGCTGTTTTGGCTGAACAAATTAGCGTATGCGTCCATCTATGCAGTGATTGGAGGGTGGATATTGTTCAGATTTGTTGGTCCATCGCTCAATCTGTATCAGTTGGACTCTGCTCCTCTGTCCCCAACTTCCATCTTCAAGACATAGAGCGCTAGTGAGGGAGGGGGATCAAGCTATCGTTCTCTCTTTGCATTTCATTTCATTTCATTTCAATTTCTTTTTTCCTTCATTATATATCCTATATGTTGCGTTATTGTAGTATCAAATAATACAATAGATGTGCAATACTACTACTACTGTATGTTATACTTTCGGAATCTCCTAAATAGGTTTGCGAATACATGGGAGTTGGTAGCTCATCTAGAATAATGCTCTCTCCTCATCATTCAAATTAGTAATGCTAAGAGATTCATACTTCGTCCATGCCACCTTCCGAACTTTGTGAATAGCCACATTCTTGAGCGGTTTTTGAGATATGACTGATCCGACATACTTCTCATGCAAATGACACTCCATTTTCGCAGTCAGGCTGAAGACGAGTTTCCCAGCTGGCTTCGGCGCACTAACTATGAGATTAGTCTCCATGATTGAAGACGAAATACACAAGATAGTTCACTGCAGTTGTGTCCAACCTGTAGTAGTATGATAATTGTTAGTAAATTGATAAAAGAGACCAATATAAAGCTAAGGTTAATGTCGGACGTCGGATCCGACTTTTCCCAACCTTTTTGATTTTTTTTTTTGTTTCGCTCGAAAAAATGTCAGGTCTTGACGAGCGACGGGCCTAATTGAGCGGGGTTATCAACCAGACCGAAAAATGAAAGAGCCGCCACCGATTAATTAAAGGCTAATCAGAATCCTAAAATTTGCCTAGGGTACATGGAGTTAACATCCTAGGGCTTAGAAAGGTATACATCCAGGGAAACGAGTTCGGGGATTTGATTACTTCTTAAGAGCACGCGAGCTCATAATTCGCCATTTCGGTACTTTAGTTTGCTTTAGAATTTGTTTTTACTGATTTACTCTAATTACTCGTTTTGATCATACTTGGCCAAAAATATTACATGCACATTTTTTAATTAACAATATACAAACATTTTCTATTTTATCGAGTTAATAAATAAACAAGAGGAGAATAAAGTTAATTGTGTCAAAAAAAGTTTAACTTTGGGGTCATTTTAAATGCGTCAAACATACACGAATGATCTTGAAAATACGAAACACATTGGACTAATTTGTGACACCTTGAAAAGTAATGGGATGTCCAGAAAAGTTTAGAGACCAAGATGCAATTATTAAAATTTCGAGCTGAATGAAAAAAATATTTTAAAAATACAGAATGACCCAAAACTTTTCTAGTTTGGTTTATAACATTCGGTAAAGTCCCAAAATGACCCAAGAGTCCAAGGACCGACTTATAACCTCCATCAAAGGTTAGGAATGATCTAATTCATTTTGAAAATATTATTTTTTTGACAGAAACAACCCCATAACTTTCACAAATGTCCAAAATGACCCCAAAATTATACCGAACTTAAAATCGAATACGATTCTTATATGAAATATAACTATTAACACCTAATATCGATAACATGCACTTTATTCACATTGGGACATAAAATATCGAGTACGAGATGAGATATACCTAAGTTATTCAGAGTTTATATACCTCACGAGAAACCGAGACCGATAATCACCGATTTTTCTTCACTCAATTTTCCTCTATTTTTCCACTCAGTATCACTCAAATCCTCACTTTGCCGTGTCCTTCTCTTTAATTTTATTCTCTTCTTTCTTTTCTTTCTTTCTATTTTTTCTCTCCTTCTTTTCCTTCCAAGCCGTAGCTTACGGCTTTGCTCACTTTGAGGCTTTGACCTCCCTTCTTCGGTCCTTTCCTTCCCCCTTTTCAAATGTCGTGGCTTTCACATTCTCCTTTTTCGTTTCTTTGGTTTGTTTAGGTGGGAGACATGCTTTAGTGAAATGTGAAGACTTTGGTGAAAGGCAGGAGACTTTGGTGAAAATTGGGAGACTTTGGTGAAAGGTGGGAAATTGAGAGTTATTTATGTCATGAAAAGGGGTTTGGCCGAAATGGGTTTAGGGTTTAAAGTTTAGAATTTAGAATTTAGGTTTTAAGGTTAAAGTTTAGGATTTAGGGTTTAAGGTTTAGGGTTTAGGGTTTGGGGTTTAGGGTTTAAGGTTTTGGGTTTAGGGTCGATTTTTCTCGCATCGATTCCTCACGTACGGTATTTTGACCCCGAGCCAAAATCAGGTGTTTACAGTTAGAGTTTAAGGGGGTTCGGTTTGCTAGGGTTTCTGCATGGGTCGATGCTATGGACAACTACACCATAATGGAGTCGTGGAGCCTACAGAGACGTCAGGGCTCAGTTTCCTTGGTCCCCAGGGGGATTTCCGACGTGGTGGACAGGCCTGCAGATGCTGACGACGGGGAGCCAAGGTGGCGGAAATATCACTTGATGTGATTAGGGTTCGGCACATCAGATGGGAGAGAAACTCCTGCATAGGGCTAATGGGGCTAAGTACACTCATGTCGGGAAAAGGTTTCCGACATGGTGAGGTATGGATCTCTCGCAGGTGGTGGGTCTTCGACGCGATGGAAGGGTAGGCCACTCACGGGCTAGGGTTTTTCGCAGCAGAGGAGGTTCAACCTATGAAATTAAAATGCTTTATTGGCATCAAGTAATTACTTCACATATGAGTGTTAATTACAAATAATTTTATGATAGAAAAATAAGTAATATAACATCTATAAAACAATAATAAAGGATTTGTAATATTTTATTGTAATGCAACTACGAATACGGGTTGTTGGGGGGGGGGGAAATGATATTTTAGTATTAAGAACATCTCGATGCAAATTTAGTATAGTTGGTAGGGGTGGCAATCGTATCGTGTCGTGTCTAATCGTATCGTGTTATTAATCGTGTCGTGTCTAAACATGTGCCGTGTCTAAACGGATAGGTTTTAAACGTGTCTCAAAACTCCAGACACGAACACGACACGATTAACTAACAGATCACACGAGACACGACACGGGACACGATTAACATTTTTGAAGAAAAAAATAAAATAAAAACATGTCGGGTTATACGACACGATTAGACACGACACGAATTTATAGACACGATACGATTAAACACGATTAAGTAAACGAAAACCCATGGATTCATCAACAATAATCTAGATCATTATACAAGTAAAGCAATAATCTAGATCAATATACAAGTAAGAGTAAAGCATCAGAAATTGACCAAAAAAGAAAAGAAAAAGTAAAGCATCAGAAAGCATATTGTTGTGGTGACCTACTAACAAAAGAACAAGTTTGCAAATAATAATAATAAAAGTATCTTCTTCTTCTTCCTGTAAACTGAGCAATCGTCAAATGAACGAATCCAAAGTTCCCATCAAGGCTTCGGGACGAATCCACTGCGTGAGAACCGCAGGGCAGCTAGGGATGGAGCTCGGGACGACACTAGCAGCTCACAGGGGAAGCTCACGTGCGACGATGAAGGATGATGAAGGTTGGAGGTTGAAGCTTCATTCACGTGCGATGTGCGATGACGGGAAGCTCGCCTGAGGTTGAAGCTCGGGCAGCTCGGCTGAGGCTGAGGCTGCTCGGGAACCTAGCAATGACGTCACTGCAAAGTGTTTGTGAACCAGATGTTGTCACGGGAGCTCACCAGATGCTGCGTGAGAGAACTTGCTGCATGAGATGCTGGAGGAGGCGCCGTCCCGATCAACGGTGGAGCTCGGGGAGCTCACGACCAACGCAACAGTGGAGAGAAACGGAGGAGACGACGTCCCAACGCAGCGGTGAAGTCAGATGGTTCACCGAGACCTCGTTGGTGGGCGACGACGTCCTCATTGCTTTCTCCAGAGAGGAAGAGCGGTGGAGCTTTAATTCAAACAAACAAATGGAGAGAAACGGGGTTTCAAAGGAAAGTAAAAATAAATTAAGATAAAAATAAAACTGTGACAGATGTTGCTTGCTTCGTTGAATTGAGTCTGTCAGTCTGGTACGATTGGACAATGACAATTTCATGCCGTTGGATTGTTTTCAATCCAACTGTAAATAAGTGTAGAAATTTATATGTGTATAAATGTGTCACGATTATATACGACACGATTAGATACGATTAGACACGATTAGTTAAACGTGTCTTTCTTCGTGTTACAGATATACACGACACGATTAGACACGAATAGTTAATCGTGTTTATACAGATATCCGCAGATCTGAGTTGTTTAGACACGATTAATAATCGTGTCTAAACGTATAAGAGTTGTTTAGACACGGGATCCATTAAGGTCAAACCCATATACGCTTTAAAGCAGATCGTGTCGTGTCGTTTAATCGTGCCGTGCCAGAAATTGCCACCCCTAATAGTTGGTGTCAAACAATGTTAGTCATTGATAAATGTTTATGACATCAATATATGGAGATGTGTAATATCTGTTATGGTATCAGCATTTAGCTATTACAGATGTAATCAATTACCAACATATAATTTCGAACAATATGCATGGTTTCCCAGCTAAAACATGCCGACGATAATTACACATAAACACCTTCAACAGTTTGTTAATGCAATTGATAATTGAAACTGTTCACTCCAGCAACGACAAAGCTTTAGCCGCGACACATTGTCGTTGCTGAAACTTTTAGTCATGGGGCCTATTGGGACAAAAATTTGGTCGACAGTGACCTTTAGTTACGGAAAAAGTTCAATTAATAGCGACTTTTACTCGTCGATGTGGAGGTACATTCTTGTAGTACATTAAGGGATGAGTGTCGGAGTATAATGGATACAATTTTCTAGATCGTCGCTCCACCTATATGAATATATTATGGGTTAAAATAGTGAAATGCATTATTCCAAAATTGTCTCAAAGCTTGTTCATCTCTCTCAATGTTCCCCTACATGTTGCCTAGCTCTCAAGCGAAACCAATTTTAGTTTGATGAACAAAATAAATTTTTATCGAAAAACAATCTCTTTCTCTTCTCCCTCCTTAGTCCCCCAATCGGTGTCGGCATCTCTGTAACGTTACTACATCCTGTACACTTTGGCTGTTGATTATTGCTCGATCGAACTGAACATCCACTTCATAAGGTTCTCCAATAGTTCGTGTGTGATTGACTCATCTTCTCAGCCTCATGTTGCACGACTTATAATCCATATCTTCCTATGCCAAAACTTCTTCTTGGAGTAATGAAGGATGCCATTGTCGTTTACAGGACCAGACTCTGACAACGATTTTAAGATTGATTGATTCCTTCCGTCCTCATTCACTCACTCACTCTCTCTTTTCTATATGAAATCCCGTCAGCAATTTCACGCGGTCAAAAGACGGTGTTTTAAAGGCTTACTCCATCATTTGCAGATTTCATCCTCTTCCTTCTCTCTGGTGTTCGGTGAGATGTGGCCAGGCTCTGCAAAATCTCTATTCCTTTTCTCTTTGTTTCAATCTGTTGGTATAAATCGGTTTTTACTATTTAAATTGCTGCTACTCCAACATGTGTTTTACTATTGAAAATGCTGCATATCTACTATTGAAAATACTGCACCAACCTTGTAAACTTTGTCAACAAAGTGTTGTAAACTTTGCCAACAAAGTGCTACTATGTATTAGTATAAATAGGTGGTTATGTTTGTATGTTTTGTATGAGAGTTGTATGAGTTTTATAAGAGTTTATGAGAGTTTGTTCAACACATATAAGATTTGTATTTGTGTTATTCAACTCCATGTTGAATCTCATCTTCTTCAATTTCTCTTGATTGAAGACCAACAGTGGTATCAGAGATTTCTTCTTGAGGGATCTGTGAGGTTGAGTGATTGTCGATTTCTTGAGATCATCCACCCATAGCTTAACTTCTTGAGGGATTTGTGAGGTTGTTTGATTGTCGTTTTCTTGAGATCATCCACCCATAAACACTCTAAGCTCTCATCAAATGGAAGAAACCTTCTCAGGCGTTGCTCCACCAAAATTTGACGGCTCAAACTACCAAATTTGGGCTGTCAAAATGGAAGCTTACATGGAGGGCACTGATCTGTGGGAAGCTGTTGAAGAAGACTATGAAATTCCAGCTCTTCCACCCAACCCTACACTTGCTCAAATCAAGGTTCAAAGGGAGAAGAAGATGAGAAAGGCACGAGCCAAGTCATGCATTTATTCGGCTGTCTCACCTGCAATTTTCAGTCGAATCATGTCCATAAGAGGTCAGCCAATGAAATTTGGGACTTCCTCGAAAATGAATACAAAGGATATGAGAGGATAAGGGGCATGAAATCTCTGAACTGGATAAGGGAATTCGAGAATGAGCATATGAAGGAATCTGAGACCATCAAAGAATACTCAGATCGATTGGTGGGACTGGAAAACCAGGTTAGAATACTTGGTAGGGAAATGAAGGATAGCAGAATTGTGGAAAAGATATTAGTCTCTCTTCCTGAGAGATTTGAAGCAACCATTGTTTCATTGGAGAACACCAAGGATCTGTCAACTCTAAAATTGGGAGACCTCCTTAGTGCTCTTCAAGCTCAAGAGCAAAGAAGATTGATGCGTGACGAAGGGGTAATTGAAGGTGCTTTGAAGGTGCTTTGAAGGCCAAACTGCACTTAAACCAGAAAAGCTATGGTGACGGTGAATCGAGTGCAGCAGATAGGGATCCCAAAGGAATAAATCTTCCTCCTTGTAAACATTGTGGTAAGGAGAACCATCCTCACTACAAATGCTGGAAGAGGCCAGACATAAAATGCAGGAGGTGTCAGAAGATGGGGCATGTCGAAAAGATTTGCCCTGAAAAGTACGATCAACCGAAAAAGGAAGCTCAAGCTGTTGTCCATGAAGAAGAAGAGGAGCATCTGTTTGCGGCTTCTTGCTTCACAACTGGAGCATCAAGTGATAGCTGGCTGGTTGACAGTGGCTGCACTAGTTACATGACTGGTAATGTGAGACTTTTCAAACAACTTGACAGGTCAGTTCTTTCTAAAGTCAGAATTGGAAATGGTGAGTATATTGCAGTGAAAGGTAAAGGAACCATAGCTATCGCAAGTTGTTCTGGAACAAAACTAATCACTGATGTTCTCTATGAGCCAAATATTGATCAAAATCTGCTTAGTGTTGGTCAATTAATAGAGAAAGGTTTTAAAGTGATTTTCGAAAACAAAGTATGTGTTATAAAGGATGCAACAGGCCAAGAACTATTCATGATCAAGATGAAGGGGAAGAGTTTTGCACTCAATCCATTGGAGGAGGAGTAATCTGCTTTCACAATCAAAGAAGGCATCAAAGAAGTATGGCATAAGAGGCCCGGGCATTATCATCATCAGGGGCTGCTGCAAATCAAAGTCAAGATGATGGTGAAGGACCTACCTGAACTTGATGATCACATTCCAAGCTGTGAAGCACGTCAGTATGGAAAACAAAGCAGGAAAACATTTCCCAAAATAGCATGGAGAGCATCAAAGAAGCTGAAATTAATCCACGCGAACATTGCAGGTCCACAAAGAATGCCCTCTCTGAAAGATATAAAGAAGCCGAGAGTCCAGTTGGGGAGAGCTGCAGAGTGTGAAACCATGCAGAGTCTGCACATCAGGATGTTCATACACTTCGTATGAAGCACTCTGAAGTTCTTGAACCTGGAGGATATGAGGAAGCCAAGATTGATGAGAAATGGCTAGCTGCAATGAAGGAGGAGCTTTCCATGATTGAGAAGAATGAAAAAGGAAAGACAATTGCAATTAAGAAGGTTTTTTCAGGATAAACGATTTGGATTTCTTAGAGAAAGATTGGGAGTTTGCAGCAAACCTGATTTAGGAGGAATGTTGGTATAAATCAGTTTTTACTATTTAAATTGCTGCTACTCCAACATGTGTTTTACTATTGAAAATGATGCATATCTACTATTGAAAATACTACACCAACCTTGTAAACTTTGTCAACAAAGTGTTGTAAACTTTGTCAACAAAGTGCTACTATGTATTAGTATAAATAGGTGGTTATGTTTGTATGTTTTGTATGAGAGTTGTATGAGTTTTATAAGAGTTTATGAGAGTTTGTTCAACACATATAAGATTTGTATTTGTGTTATTCAACTCCATGTTGAATCTCATCTTCTTCAATTTCTCTTGATTGAAGACCAACACAATCTCAACAAAAAATATATTTCCCATTTTTCCTAATTTGTATAAAAATTGAATCTTTTAGTTCTTAAACATCAATATCGATACTATTTAAACTGAATAGGACATAGAAATTTGTTCTTTGTACCCAAATTTTGATTCACCCAATCCCCCAAACCACAGGGCCATCCACAATTCAGTTGATTTTTGTCATTCACTAAAGAAATATTGTTCAGTTTTGCATGAAAGAAAGATGGACAGAACGGAGAGAAAATTCGTCATTTAATAATTTATTATTGAAGTAAGAAGACAACACACATAACCAATTTGATAGAAAAGATAGATAGGACAATTGACATATTGTTCAATTGGTCACGTTCTAAAACACAAATAATCATTTAATAACATCAAAATAGATGAGTGACCAAAAGGTAGCATGTGATTATGTGATCAAATAAATAATTAATCATACTTCTCTTTCAACCCTTGTGAGTCGAGAACACTCTCTCTGACATCACTAAACACATGCCTGG
This sequence comes from Chamaenerion angustifolium, assembly GCA_946814005.1. Classification (NCBI taxonomy): domain Eukaryota; kingdom Viridiplantae; phylum Streptophyta; class Magnoliopsida; order Myrtales; family Onagraceae; genus Chamaenerion; species Chamaenerion angustifolium. The sequence continues at coordinate 16,841,460 of OX328273.1, read as the reverse complement.
TGTGTATGAATCGACAAATGGAGTTGACCCGTGCAAAATGCATCTCTTGGAGACTACATAAGCCATCTTTATGCCCAATGTCATTCTTGGTAGCCTACAATTCCATACTGGATATGGACAACGAATCTTCCACCCATTCGAAAATCGATCGTCATGTCCAACTCGTTAAAGCATTTGGGCGGCCTTGGACATCATTATAGTTGGACTTTGAGATATATGCACGAGAAAATAGAAATAGCACGTGAGTACGACAAACACCGTTATACAAAATTATCCTTACATCATTCGTATATAGCGACGTGCGATGACGGAAGCGTGCGAGATCGCCGACGGTTCAGAGTCACGGCGGGGGCGGGCCGATCGGAAGGATACGTCACGTGATCGAAGCGCACCTAGGTTTTCATGGAGGAAAACTCAAAGATCGGAGAGCAACTATTAGCGTTTTCGGGATTGTGTCTATCGGTATATCAATTGTGTGCAACCAAAAGGGCTCCATTTATAGGTCCTGGGGAAGTTACAACACTTTGTAGTTTTACACTTTAGTCCCCGATCGTTTTACGGCTTGCACTTAGCACCCTATATGAGTGAAAATTTCCTACATCTCTCACTCACACATAATGTGGGTGTTGGTGCTCATGTGTGCAGGAAGACATACTCCATACAACTCACCTGTGTTTCATACATGGTCTACTCCGTGCGATCGACTACTTTGTGAGAGCTAGTTGCTGTATATCTGTTAGGGCTATACAACCTCTCATTGGGATCAACATGCAATAATAAACATGCTTGTACCCTAGATCATCAAACCTCATTTAGGTATCTTTAAAGTCCTCATTAGTCATACTTTGTATTCACAATCATAATGTTAAATCATGATTATTTAACCGGTGAACACAATTCTTAAAAGAGATTTCGTTGACAATTTTCATACCCTATATCACACGCATATACACAATGCTTCAATAATGATTAATTATGTGATCCTTGAGCATCAAATCAAGTCGAGTCATATACCTGATTTGGTAGTTGGTCTAGTAAATGTCACAACATGCATAGAACTTCATCATGCTTAGGTTGATTTTCAAAGATCAATGATAATGCTTCATGTCCGTGGCTCAATCCTGACGTTTCGGTGTAGTGCAATCTTTAGAGTTGTGACCCTTCTAGTTACAATTATAGCACTTTATTTTAGCCATTTGGACACGACGCAGACATTTTCTCTTGCCAATTTCATTAGTATGTTGTTTCTGACTGGACTTAGCAAACTCATCTTTCTTACCACGATCCCGCCTTTTAGGTGTTTAGTGAGAACATGACCGGCGTGCTTCAGTTCAACTATAATGTTGACTATGTGTTGAACATGTAACTTCAAGGAGTGTTTAGGGTGTCTCTTGTAGGAGACTAATTTCATTGTCACGAACTGTATCATTTTTGTGGAATAAAAAAAACATTTTGTTTCCCAAAACGCCTTTACCCTTTGATAATCTTTAAATTTCCTAAACATATTACCATCCATTGCACTTAACAAAATGTTGCACACTGTGTAGTTCTTCTCTTTCCAGATTTCATAATTTTTCATATCTTGCCTTTCTTGGGCCACATTCCTGCTTGTAGGCTCCATGTCATTGAATATGGTCTCTAGAATTCCTAACTTTTGCAGTAAGTACTTAACTTTCCCTTGCCCTGCTTTATAGTTATCACCATTCAATTTCAACAAACAACTGAGTTTGACGATAATTTTCTGGAGGGTTGATGTCATCCTTCACACAAAAATGATCATTATGTCAGGATCAACATATACACATTTAATACCTAACTCTCTTATGAACAAATCAATTAATGTAACACTACTGAAAATTCGGTATATACCGACGAAATTATTTCGTCGATAAAAGGTATAAATTATGCCGGCAAAAATAATTTTTGTTGGTAAACACATATTTTCGTTAGGAAATATATCATTGGTGAATGCCCCGTCGACGAATGTTTACCGACGAAAAAGGGCACAAATGTTTCGTCGGTAAAAAAAATCGAAGAACATACGCTCAATCAAACCAGTGAAGCGTACCTTATAGAAGAAGGTTGCCGAATAGAACGCTGATTGGCTGAACGGAAGAATGATGCCGAACGAAAGCGTGGTCGAACCAAGAATCGAGATTCCAATGTTAGGATCATAGACTCTTGTGGAGGGGGAGAGAGGGTAAGAATAGGGAAGTGACAGTGAATGATTTTAACAAATGAAATTTCAAAATATTATTTTTGTCGACAAAAATTACATTTCGTCGGTAAATATATATTTTTACCGATTTAAATTATATATCTCGGTAAAGATATTTTTTTGCTGACACAAATTGATTTTCGTCGCTAAAATTTATACCTGATATATTTATTTGCCGACGATACATTGAGTTTTGCCGGTAAAGACCTAATTACCGATGATAATTTCATTTTGTCGGAAAAGACCTGGATTTTTACCAACGAAATTTCTAAATTTTGTCGTTAAAAATATATTTTTCCGACATAATTTTATATTGTCGGTGAAATAATTTTTTACCGACGAAAAATAAATTTGGTCGGTAAGTTAACATTTACAGACGAAATTAATTTTTCGTCGTTAAAAGAGGGAATTTCAGTAGTTCAAGCATATCTCGGAGTCAAAATTTCACTATGTTATGAATCATGGTCCAATGTATATGCTTAACAAAAATTAATTTTGCTAATAATTAAGTTGAGTACTCCGTTAACATCAAAAAGCAATCATGACCCAATCTACACATGAATGCATAATTAAAACATGTATTATAATTGAATTATATAAAAAAAAAAACAATAACAAGTAACACATGTTTGCATCATTGATGTATCCATGGAGTCTAAGCAAACAATCTCAAAGATTATCAATATCTACAAGTAATCATGCTCTATGAGTTTCCAACACTAGTGGAATAACTTAGCTCTACAAGTAATCATGCTCTTATCATGTTAGACATACAATTAACATAAAATAATTTAGCATGTTCACATGAATAACTTGGACATGGATAAATTAGAATTCTAACATATCATGCTTCATATTTATCACACTTCCTATACATGGATTCTAAATAAGTCAGCGTGCATATTGTGTGAAAAATAAAGTATAAGCATGTGTTTATGATTAAAAGATGTCTCTACACATGAAACTATAATAATAATGCATATTTGCTTTAAATTCATGCTCTGTATTCAAAAGTCACATATTACTGTGAAGAGTCAAGAATGATAATCTTGTCACTAATTAAGTTTCTAGAATCACTACTCATACTTTGAAGGGAGCCTCTATTATCGTTGAGTTGAAGCCATAAGAGAATAGGAAGGTTGTGGCTGTTCAGGGTGCTGACGTGGTCAACTAGCGAGACGTACACATCATCACGGGAACAGTCTCCTCCGTTATCGGAGCGGAGTACTTGAATCTGGGTATAAAACTGAGTTTTGACTAAGTTGTGGAATTCTAGAAATTTTAGAAAATATACCCAAGTCATGCGAGTAAAATCATATTTAAAGAGAACAAAATATTTGAATCCATTAATTGACATGCATCTACCATCGTTTGGGGCAGGACCCCATACGTTCAAATGAATAAGTGAAAAAACAGTCTTATCTCTAGAATTAGAATAGAAATAAGCATGTTTATGACTTTTAGCAAGAATACATGTTTCACAAGAAATATTTTTATTTGACGGAAATAACTTAGCAAATAATTTATGAAAATACCCTGCAGACGGATGTCCCAATATTCGGCGCCACATCCATTGTTGCTTGTCATCTGTCCCATGAGCAAGCACTGCAGTTTCGTGTTGAGTCACTTTGTTCACATAATACAATCCTTACTCAACACCATGTCCAAGGACTGTCCCTGACCGAATATCCTGAAATACACAGAAACGTGGATACATTAACACCATACCGTTTGGCACATATATACAATTCCGCAATTGTAATGTTGGTGATAGGGCAATAGTTCCCACTCCATGAACTTTCGATATGTCTCCATTTGCACTCTGAATCGTTTTCCTCCCTGGTACTGATTGACTAATAAAATCATTTTGATCATACGTCATTGTGTCGGTAGCCCCACAATCAAATAACCACCTGATGTTTCTTTCAGGTTTCGAAACCTGAGCTACAAGCGCCTGAAGAGTACATGTTCAATTTCCAAAACATTATGTACCAGGTTGCTGATCAACAAGTTTAGGGTCTGAAGTACTCAATTCAATACGCGAGGGTGTAAACTGAACAGAAAAATTCGTAGGGAAATAAGGTAATTTCTCCATTCGTAACCCTATACCTAATGAATCAGTCGTGATTTCCGTTTCAGTTGCTCTTCCCGCATGAAGATCTTCTCCTTACTGTTTATCTTTAAACCCTAGGTCAATTTCCTTCTTTGTCGTGCCACTTTCTGTGTCGTGATTTTCAATTGTTGCTGTAATCATGTTCACAGTTTTGACTCCATCTTTCCGCTAGCTTCTCCACCCTTCGTGAAAAGTGATAATCTAAAAACACTCGACCTTACTCTGACAAAACTTCCCTCAATTGCTACACCACATGTTGCCTTACTCTAACGGTCTTCCCTTTTTAGCGACTGATTGCGGCTTGGTGGTGTGACCTGTGGAGGAAATGGACACCCCTCCTTTTGAGTAAGGGTTCCTGATCGAGTATGTGGATTTGGCTGAGAGGCCATCCGAATATGTAGCTTTGGTCGAAAGGCCATACTCTATTTCGGTGTCGGACGAGATATTTACCGATTCTATGCCTCGATTTGCTGTGTTCATCACTTGTCTTCGATTCCTTTCCGACCGTATGGTGGCGTATGCCGACTCCACCTCAGGTAACAGATCTTCTCTAAGTAGGTCTCGTTTCTCTTAGTCAAACTCTTCATTTATTGCATTGAGAAACTGATATAACTTATTTTCTGCCATTTTTTTCCAAATTGTAATGTCTTCGGGATGCTTCATGGGATTCGGATCCCGTAGCTTAATTTCTCTCCAAATATGCTGCATTTAACGTTTTCAGAGAATCTGACCTCTGTTTGGTGTTATTTTCTTGAACAATTAGATCGAACAGTTGAACACCATCTTTTCCTTTGCTAAATGTTACGAAAAGTCCCTTCCATAGTTCTTTTGCAGTTGGAAATTTTGTGTACTGATGCACCCGGTCTGCCTACATATTATCAAGCATCCACGAATAGACGATTAATTCATCCTGTTCCCATTGGGAATAACTTGGATCCTCGGTCCCAGGTGGCTTCGGGATGCCTGTGAGATGGTGTAGTTTCTCTTGTTCGCCAATCATCATCTGAATTAATCGAGACCACAGAGAGTAGTTGTTCTCATTGAGATTTACACTCAAATTAATTGTAGGGACTGATATTGAGTGCTTCTGTATATTATTGTTCAGTTGTGGCAGATTTGAGAGCAGTGTTGCCAACTGACCCACAAACGTGGTCTCCGTTGTAGCAAGTTTGCCGGAATTGACACTGTCGACTGCAACAACAATCTGGTAGATGATGACGTCGAATGTCGAACATCAGATCCAGATTTCCCCAACTCTTTTGAGAAAGAAAATATTTGTTCGTTCGAAAATGTAGGGTCTTAGCGAGCGGCGGGTCCGATCGAGCGAGGCCATCAACCGAACCGGAAAAAAATGAAAGAATCGCCACTGATTAATTAAAGGCTAATCGGAATCCTAAAATTTGCCTAGGGTACACGTGTTAACATCCTAGGGCTTGAAAAAATCTACATCTAGAGAATCGAGTTCGGGGGTTTGATTACGTCTTCAGAGCTTGCAAGCCCATAATGCGCCCTTTCGGTACATTAGTTTGTTTTTGAATTTATATTTTTCCAATTTATCTGAACTACACATTTTGATCATGTTTGACCAAAAAGATTACATGCATTTTTTAATTAAATTAACCATGTACAAGCATTTTTTTGATGAGTTAATTTAAAGTAAATAAACAAGGGAAATTAAAGTTAATTGTCCTAGAAAAATGGTGGTTTAATTTTGGGATCATTTTGAAGGGTCACATTAGGAATCACACATACAATATTGAATATGAAATAAGTATACCTAATTTATTCAGAGTTTAGATACCGCACACGAAACGGAGACAAAACATTACCGATATTTTTCACTCAATCTCATTTTTTTATTTTTTCTTCCTCACTGAAGCCTTCGTCCTTTCTCCATCTATTTCTCCCCCTTTTTTTCTCATGGTCGAAGCTTACGGCAAGTTTTTCTTCCTTTGGCTGAAGCTTTCCCCCTCAATTCCTCATCGAAACTCTCCTTTTATAGATCCAATATCATCATTTTGTTTTTACTATATGAGCAATTGGATGGATAAAGCGAACAAGTGGATGGATGGCAGACAAATGGATTGGTGAGTGAAAGGTAAAAGTTATTATTATTATTATTATTATTATTATATATATATATATTATATAGTGGCTGATATATATATATATAAATAAATTTTAGTCATCATATTATGTGTATATATATATATATTGTTTTTCTGTATCGGTTCGGTTCCTCACGTACAGTATTTTGACCCTGAGCCAAAATCAGGTGTTTACACCGAGAAAGGGCGATCTTTTAATTGATCGAGAAGTCTGGCTCTGATACCATGATAAAACGACTGAAATTGGAATAACTCTAGAAGATAATTTTGATAATATATTCTGCGTTTGTTTCTGAATTACAAATGTTATACTTATAATGTACATTGTATCTAGTAAAGAAAATGTTTACATTAGGAAATGTATATTTTATAGGATTTGTTTCTTATATAAAAAACCTTCATGTGTTGTATTATTTCCATTTCTAACATATTCAACCCATATGATACAACACCCTCATCGTTTTATTATCATTGACTCTTTTGGAAATATTCATTCATTCTTACAACTTTACCACACCATCGATCATTCTGTGTTTGAGTGTGTGTAAGTTGCTTCCCAATATATCGCCTAATATTTATGCCTAAGCTCTTTCATGGGAGCCTGTCTCCCGAAAAAAGACTATCCCCACTTTGAAGTCATTATAAACTTTTAAAAAAACAAATTGACACCTTTCCTACCCGTAGAGAAAATCATCCATCAACCTTGAACACTTATCCTTCTCAAGATGCAATATATATATATATATATATATATATATATATGCATATGAATCAATTATCTCGGGTGTATCCACTGCGTGTGACACCGACGTTGTATATATCTTTGAACGCTCAGACCGGAACATCTCAAGTGTTCTTTGAAGCCTTAGCAACACACCTGATAACCCATGTGGCAAAGTTTTAACAACGAAATTTAGTTTAAACAATGACATCTAGTTAATTATATCGCTTTGGCTTTATGTATAAGTTTTTTGTGGGGAACCATTCCTAAATTAATAAAGACTGCGCAGACTCTAATGCTACTTATAATTTTTTGGTTATTCTACTGTAACATTCCTCACAGAATTGTAACTCAATCATCCCCTTAACAATTTATCCTTTACAAACCTCTGCGGTCAATACGTTTTTTGGACTCAACTCTCCCTGGTGTATCCACTCGTTGTGACACCGTCACCGCATTTTCTTAAGGTCACAAAATGGGTGACCTTTCTTTTTCACTAAGGCTCGAGCAACACAACCTAATAACCCTTCCATTCCAGTTGTTTAGAGTCTACCACAATATTTATTTTTGGGTTAATTACGTATTTAGACACTTATGTTTGGCCATGTGATCAACAAGAAGCATCCATGATGATGCCCAATGTGTCCATAGGATTGCTTTGTGTGAAATGAAAAGGCAACTAGATTACATTCGAAATGCATTCTTAGAGTACATTCTCAGTGCACGTTCGATGCAAGCTACAATGACATCCGTTGTGCATTAACAATGCTAACAACTATCCAAGTTGCAATGTCATTTGTAGTGTCAATGACATTGCAACCATAATGCCTTGTCAGTTCAATTATAGTGCCTGAACAGAGCAACTCAAGAACGAAAACATTGGAGATTTTATTGCATATTATAAGAAGATTAGGAGGCAAAGACTAGTAAGTGGAATATTAGGAGTATAAAATACTATAGTTTCTATTTAGTTCCGGTGTTTTAGGCAATACACTTTATGCCTTAGCTACTCCTATAAATAGAGTAATACATTCCTTGTAATCATTTAAGTTTAGTGTTTTAAAGATGAAGTTGTCCAGATGAAGTTGTCCGTAGTTGTTTCACTAAGCTCTAATTCATCTCCTCATTCTATCTAGAAAACTAACAAGAGTGGTCAAAATCAATGACATCACCCTTGCCCCCTAGTATATAAGGGGATCCCTACAAAACCTTCACTCTCAACCAATACAAACAATAGTATGAATTTTGTTTAAGGGTTCCATGATATATTTTCTTAATCGAGACTTCTCCTTATTCACGCAATAATAGGGTTTCATTCCTTGCCACACTTAACAATCGACGAACACCTTTCATAGGAACTCAAAATCGAAGGTTCCAAAAATGGCTTAACACAAAAATATCTCCAAGAAAGACTCATGGAGGTCAAAGACATCCTAAAAATAATCGAAAGGCTTGCCAAAAGCAGCGTATAACACAATTAAAAATCTCACTAGAGAAAGGCCCACAAGGGAAAAGGCAGACCATAAACAATTGAAAGGTTCTCCAAATAAGGGAGAGCACCAGAAAAACTGTGGTCATTCGAGACAATACCTGTCGGCAGTGATGAAGCTACGAAGGGACCAGGGGCAATCGTCCCCCTAAACTTGTGACTTTGCGTGAATTTGACCCTAGAAAATGCAATAATTTGCAATTTAGCCATTTTAAATTATACATTTGCCCTCACTAATTTTTTTTAGTTCAATTATTTTCCCTTACTCTAATACTTGCCCCCACTAAAGAAATTTCTTGGCTTCGTCCCTGCGTGTCAGGGCTGTCCTTTAGTACGATGCACGAATATCATCCCTATTGTAACAGTCCCCGCATACTCCGCTTACTTAAAAATGAGATTATTACTCATAAAATATACCATAATATCCAGGGAAAAACACCCGCCTAGTACACATATATGGGGCGAGATATATAGAAACACTATCATGGTATGCATCTTAACGTTAACACATCGACGTTAGATTTTGATCAATATAAGTCTCAATGCTCCTCTTAAAAAACATTCTATATTCAGTATTACTAACATATACATCGTACTCATTTAAAAATAACATAGGGACTCAGAGGAAAAGTTTTAATCATCTTTTTTTGCAGGTGCTTGGATCAACATCTGACGAATTTCACATTCAGTTTCGGTAACTCATCCCAACACATAATATCCATGACCATGAATAAATCAGTAAGAAAACAAATAGGTCTAATTAGCTAGATGATAAGTAAAATAATTAATGGAGACAGACTTTGAATATGAAAAAGATTATTTAAAATTTATTTCTACAAGTAGTAAGTTATACTACGGGAGAGGATTATGTTAACGGTTGAAAGTAGGTTAATTAACGGATCATTTTTTGAGCCGTTAATTAAAGACATCTCAATAAAAATGATCTGTCATATTAAGCGTCATCCTATTTATAACGGCTCAAAGAGGTAGGAGTCGCAAAAGGAACGACTCAAAATAATGAGCCGTCAAAAGGACGACACAATAAAAATGTGTTGGCGAAAATACAAATGTATTTAATACTCTGTATTTGTCGCGGCTCAATTTAATGATTCGTCAAAATTAAATTATATATCAATAATTTATTTTTGACAATTCATTTCGTTTGAGCCGTCAAAATTATATTATATTTAATTATAAATAATTTATTTTTCACGACTCATTTATACTCAACCGTCAAAATTATATTATAATTTATTTATTTTAATGGCTCAAGTCTTTTCAGCCGTAATTATTTGAATCCTTTTTAAATAAAAACTTAAATAAATGAATCTACCCCTAATCATAATTTTGCAACCTGAATAGTTTTACAAAGAAGAATATGTAAATATGAACAAAATATATTAAACCAACCAGAATCAGTTTACAATATGTTGTTCAATTCCTAAAGCAGTAAATAAACAATTTCAAACATTGTCAACTATTTCCAAACATTTTTCGGATCATCATCTTCACTTCTACGCTCGGCATACTGATCACTAACAAAACATGCAGTTTGTTGAGTTGTCTCACCATCCTATAAAAGCATCCCAAAAAAGTAATATATATATATATATAAGATGCATCACATTTAGACATCAAACTAGCGCGGGTGGTTAACATAATCATATCATATTAATAACTGAACTAAACTAGAATTCGAACACGAAATTTTATCAACCAGTATGTATTAAAAATGACTACTATTCAACAGTCAGTAAAGGAATAATTGTAGTGATATAATTGATAAATATAACATATAATTGTGTTGTTCTGATCGTGAAGTGTCATTATCACCATCAAATGGCATATTATCTTGCACAGTGTTTGACGAACCAGATCCAATGGCAGCATGAAATAAATCTCGTAATTCACCTTGTCCATCCAAATGACTATTAATTTCACTGTTACTTATAGGATTATTCATTTATTGGTTCATAGTGGGCTGAGTTTGTAGACAAGATTCACCATGAAAACACCATATTGTATAGTCAACCAAGAAACGATTCCAAATCAAGTGACTTTCTACTTCTTCTACCACATGATATTTTCTATTTTTGCATTTACGGCAAGGACATATCATTTTTCCATTAATCAAACCATTTCTATTAGCAAATTCAATGAAGTTTTTGACACTAGATTGGTACTCTTTGCTAATTCTTGGTTTTTTATCCAACTTCTATCCATGTCGAATTTTAAAGTTCCTAACAGAAACATGTCAATATAGTTAAAATACATGTTATCAAATCAGTATTCAGAACATACACCGCGAAAAATACTTTGAATGTTCAACAGTGATCAATGTACAAATGCATATATTCTGATTATTATGGAACTGATTCAATCAAGTTCACTTTATTATTAACAATGAAAGTTAGTTCTAGTTCTGAATGTTAGTCAATGTATATCTATCTATACAAGCACAAGTTCATTATATATATAAGTTTATGACAAAGTCTAGTATACTTCATGTCCAATGCAACTTAAGTGCCTATATTATTTTATACTAAAAAAAAGTACATATATTTTATGCAGTAAACTCATATAGGCTTAAGTCATCGATTCCAATTCTCATTAAAGAAGATAGGCTTCTTTTTTTTCCACGAAAGTCCTGCCTTAGTCTTCATTTTTTAACAAAGGAAAGTGGAATGTTCATTATGATGAGTTGTTGTTAGGGCCGACAATGGTGCGGTGAAAAACCCATAACCATGGTTATAACCATTACTGTTTAAAATGGTTAACCGTACCATTATGGTGTGGTGCAGTTATGGTGATGAATTTTCTACTCATAATGGTTATGGTTGTGGTTATGGTATTTGAGTTATACCCATGGTTATAACCATGGTTATTATATAAATATAATAATTAATTATTATTAATAAACTAATATATACTAAATCATGAAAGTTAATGTACATACATGTAATAAATAACTATGATGTTAGTTTTATATATTTTTATTGTTGACAATATAGATTTATGTATTTTTTAAAATAAAATTTTCGGTATTTTATTATATTACATGTATGGAATAAATATGGGTATACGGGTAAAACCATGGTTAATAACCACAGTTATTTTAATGGTTATGGTATTGAAAATTGTACTTGTAATGGTTATGGTTATGGTTATGGTATGTGGTTTAAAAATATGGTATGATTATGCTATTTGTCATACCCGTACCATACCATAACCATTGCCAGCCCTAGTTGTAGTCGATTAGGAGAACTGCTATGTTAGTACATGGTATACTCGTCCGCATGTTTCGTTATTCATATTTTATGTCGTTGGTCATAGGTATTCTAGATATCCCATTATGAATCAATCACCAAAGTCTTCCCTGCTCGTTTTTAGCTCAGTAGTACTCACATACAGTGCTAACTATACTGCAATCAAAGTGCAACTCCAATTTCTTTCACAGTGCATTGCAAGTGCAGAGAAAGTATAATACAATTCACATATATTTCAAGCGAGCAACTTAAGGCAGCAAAAGGAAGCAGACCCTCAACTGTCAACACGAGTCAACAAAAATCCAAAACGAATACAACCGAGACTTGATACCTGGAAATCGAAGCTTGATGGAGAAAATAGGGTTTGCATAATTGATGAGTTTGACGCTTTCTCTGATAAATTGTTGAAGGTGAGACATATATAAGACTCAGGAAGGTCGAATCGTTGAAGGAACTGAAAAAAATAAACATTGAAACTTACCGATTCGGAGCAGTGGCGCAGCAGAGCAGAGGGGAGGGAAGACTTCCTTCGACAGAGGAGAACTTCATTCACATAGGAGAAGAAGTTAGGTCGACAGAGGAGGACTTATATTTTGAGGGACGACTCAATATTATTCGAGCCGTCAAAAATAATTTTGATTAAAACAATTGTTTTTGAATGACGGCTCAACAATATTGGTCCGTCAAAAACAATTTTGATTAAAAATAATTGTTTTTAAATGACGGCTCAATACTATTGAGCCGTCAAAAATAATTTTGATTTTAAAAAATTAATTTTAATTACGGCTCAACAGTATTCGAGCCGTCATAACTAATTTTGATTAAAAAACATTATTTTGAAGGACGACTCTACAACATTCGAGACGTCAAAAAGAATTTTGATTAAAAAATTTAGTTTTAGCGCCTCTTTCAATATGGAGCCGCAAATAAAGATGACGACTCTTAAAATTGAGTCGGTAATTCAATAATCGACGGCTCAACATTCATTGAGCCGTTAATAATTGTAAAAGTAATATTTTCACGGCTCAATAATGCTTGAGCCGTTTTCTTGAGCCCTTAACAACGTCTTCTCCCGTAGTGTTAACGTGGACGAATATAATAAAGATGTATTTGATTCAGTAAAAAACCTAGAGTAGATGAATATGATTATGTTAGGACATTTGTTTTTTTTTGCTTAGGTGATAGCATTAGAAGTCTCTGGTCTTGAATTAATATAGTATAATAGTTGATTATGTGGATAGTATAATAGTTGATTATGTGGATCGTTATCAGACTTCGTTCACTATAAATATATAAATAATAGGATAACTGCGAACAAGTCATAACCCTTCTCCATTGTCTCTAACCACTTGAATGCTTTCTGTTTCCAACGCTAAAAACATGCCGGACGACCTATATATCCTTGATTATCCATTCTTCTGCCTTCATAATGCTGTCTCTACCTTCTCGGTGGCATCCTTTTTCGGCTTCATCCATACCGCACATGTCTTCTCAGAGCAGTTGCCATCATCCTACGATTGAAATCCCATCTCCTTGCAAATGCCAAATGGTAAATTTCTAGCCATCTATGTATATAGCTTAATAAATTCATATGATAATGTTATTATGAAGGGTATCGGTTACTTGTCCTGTCTCGAGATATGCCTCCTGAAGATAGTAAGACTGCTTATACATACATATAATTTTCTTAATTGATGGCTTAATTGTCCCTTTTCATTAGCTGGAACATGGTATTAATTAAATGTCCTTGTCTAGTTTTGGTATAAAGGAGGAAAAGTATGGCATCTTCTATCTGAACATTTGATCAACTGCCATATCCCATCCAAACAGATTCCCTCTCTATTCTATCAACATACTGGAAGCAAGCTATATCTATATCAGAGAAGAAACATTGTCTTAACTAAGGTTATGCATATTGATTCTAAATCGATCAGATCGAGTTGTGAGAAAAAGATGAAGTCAGGCAACGATGGAAGTAGTAGCTGTCGAAAATACGAGTTATGGTGGTGGTCAATGTTTTCCCTCATATTTGGAATCTTAGTTGTGTCGATGGTGGTGTTCACAATAGTGAGAAACTTCCACTTTGATCATCCTGAAGAAGAAGATGATGGTCCCAGTACACAACAACTCCACAAAAAGTATGCAGATGCCTTAGAAGTCGCCATGCACTTCTTCGACATTCAAAAATGTGCGTACGTACGTACCTGTACACTGACATAGAAACCCTACATCTCTTGTACTATATATATTACTTTAGTTCTGATGATCTACAACTGCCATTTAAATATATTTATTGCCTATTTGTTGTTGTTTTTGTTGAGTCCATCCAGCTGGTAAGCTGGTGAATAACAAAATTTCATGGAGGGGAGATTCTGGATTAGAAGATGGTATAGAGGGAGGTGTGGATCTGTCAAAAGGAATGTACGATGCAGGAGACTTAATGAAATTCGGTTTCCCCATGGCTTTTACTGCAACAATGCTCTCATGGGCAATACTTGAATATGGAGATCCCATGAATTCAGTCAAGCAATTGGAGCATGCTAAGGAATCACTCATGTGGATCACAGATTACTTAATCAATGCTCACCCTTATGAAAACGTGCTCTATATTCAGGTACTAATATATATATATATATATACGTGTGTGTGTGTGTGTATATCTGTTGGAAGATATTACAACCAACTAAATCAAATATTTAGGGCAGTTAGTTAAGTGTGTTCCATCAGCATCCTAGCTAGCTAGATGAAATTGAATTTATTCATTTTACGCTCGTCGTAATAATAATAGTGGACTAAATTTTGAAGGTAGGAGATCCACAAATCGACCATGCATGTTGGCAGAGGCCAGAGTTCATGACCGAAGGCATTAGACCTCTGATTCAGGTGAACACAAGTTTACCTGGAACTGAAGTTGCAGCAGAAACGGCAGCAGCCATGGCTGCAGCATCCCTTGTCTTCAGGAGAAGCAATTCCAGCTACTCAGATCTCCTCCTCAAGCATGCAAAGCAGCTTTTTACCTTTGGTGATACGTACCGGGGTTCCTACAGCATTAGCATTCCTCAGGTACAGGACTTCTACAACTCTTCAGGATATGGAGATGAGCTCCTTTGGGCAGCTTCGTGGCTCTTTCTTGCGACCCAAGACACGTCCTACCTGAAATATGTGACAGTTGATAATGGACTCGAGTTTGCTAATTGGGGGATGCCCAGTTGGTTTAGCTGGGATAACAAGCTTCCAGGAGTCATGGTACGTACTCTATTTCAGTTTATAATAATGTACCATCTCTCACTTTGCTCTTATTTTGTAATCATGCCATGTTATTTTCTTCAAAGGTGTTGCTGTCAAGAGTGGATTTCCTGGGTGCAAAGCAAGCATCACTTGCAGAGAATCTTGGACTCCAGATGTATAGGAAGACTGCTGAAATGATGATATGCGAGATTCTACCTGGTTCACCTACTGCAACTACCAGCAGAACCAATGGTGGTTAATCTCTCTTCTTCCTTTTTATCACGTGCGCAAATAATCGATATGATTCTCAACATGATATTGATTCCATTTCTAGTTAAGTACTCAAACTTATATGACAATCTAGTTAAGTTTCCATATAATGATTAAGTTAATGCTTTCCTGCAGGTGGTCTCATATGGGTGACACAATGGAACTCACTGCTGCATCCAGTGGCTGCTGCCTTCTTAACCATTGTATACAGTGATTACATGCTTGTCTCTCATACTCCTGCATTGTATTGTGGTGGGAACCTTTATAAACCGTCTGATCTTCGGGAGTTTGCTATCTCGCAGGTTGTTAATTATGCACTACTGCAGCCATTTTTATCAAACACAATAATATCCATATATGTATTAACTTTGAACAACCAACGAAATTGGACTTCTGCTCAGGTAGATTATGTGCTAGGGGAAAAGCCCATGAAGATAAGTTATCTAGTCGGCTATGGCGAAGCATACCCGTTGTACGTCCACCACAAAGGAGCTTCCATTCCAGTTAATGTGCAAACAAATTGTCAAGATGGATTTAAGTGGCTTCATTCCTCCAACCCCAACCCAAACACGGCTACAGGAGCGCTTGTGGGGGGTCCTTTTCAGAACGACTCCTTCATCGACCATCGAGAAAACTGGATGCAGTGTGAAGCCACAACTTACAACAGCGCTGTCATGGTTGGCCTACTCTCAGGATTGGTCTCTAGTACTTCGTTGAGGACCAAGACTTTTACATAGCAATGTTGCACTGTCTTTGCATTGCTTTGCTAGCAATCAAGTCATGTGAAGACGTCCCATTTTAAACTAGAATAGCACGACTCTGCCTTATGTTAGTGGTGACAATAAACCTTCTAGCTATGCTATCTAAATATAGCATTTGTTTGTTGAAGAAACAAGATGTACACCCAACATCACAACATACTTAGATGTCGAAATACATTAGGCTAAATTACCCAACATCTGCGATTACACTCTAGGGAAGACAACTATATTATTAGTTTTGGTTATTAGGTTGTTCATAAGTCGAAATCCATTCAAGTATATTCAGTATTGTAATATTGATTCAAGAACCATTTCATCTATATATGACTATATATAAGAGTGTTCAAAATAAAAAATTTAACAGTTTATACTCTACTTTAGAAAAGAGAAACCTTTGTCATCCTACAGTTAAAACAAATGTCAATAGCTGTCGAAACCCGTCGAAACCTAGGTACCATCCATTAACATGTGACGTGTTCTACGATCGATAGACCGTGATTCCAAATTCAGGCAAATCCATTTTCGTCAAGTCATACGTAGAGGAGATAGCTTAAATATGCATATTTATGTTGTGCCCTAACCGACTACATGTTTCGTATACTCCAAAATTGGTATCAGAGTCTTCATAGGTTAGTTTCTGAATGTCGAATTTCGGGCAGAATTCCCCTCACCCCGACCACAACCAATAGTGGTCATAGTTGGTGGTGGCTTATCGATGCCACCTCTGTCGCGACCTCAATGGTCGCAAACATGTAGCCAAGTGTAGACACGAGGTTATGTCTGCTGCAGCAGGACACAACCAAGGTGGCCGCACTAACAATTGTGGAAGCATATGACTATTGGACCATTTCTGAATGAACCGGTCCAATTTGGTATGTCAAGGTGGATTAGACCGGTTCAATTCAGTTTGGCTGGCTGAGGTCGACTAGAACAATTGGATGAGGTTGACCAAGCGGGTTCGAATGGTTGAGGTTGTCTAGACTGGTCTGAACTGATTCGGGAGGCTGACTGGTTCAGTTTTGAAAGAAACTTGAATGTGATCATGGACCATGTGTGGATTCTAATAGTTTGTTATTGTCGGGTAATTGTACTTGGACCCCTTTATTAATAGTTTTTCAACTAATTAATAGTTTTTGGACCAATTTAAATTATTTGAGAGTCTTGTTTTGATTTATATAGCATGACTGGATATATAATGATCATTGTGTGTGGGTTTCTTTAGATCCCTAGATTACTTTGTGTTTTCTACGGGGTAGATAATTTTGTCTTACTTTAATTGATTGGATCTTGACTCCATGACTTTTAGATATGAATAAATTATGCCTCAGTAAGATCCCAGGTAATGTGTGTGTAAATTAGTCCTTCAATTAATTCTTTCATTTATGGGAACTTTGGTCCCTTAACTTTTGAAGTCCTCAATATGGGTGGGTGGCTGTGTTTAATATATTTTATTGTTTGTTACCTAACTTGTATGTATTAGATTACCTTGATAAGATCTAGTTTTCGTGTAACATAGACAACAAACTTAGGAATTGTCCAAAATAGCCCTTTGGAAGTTTAGATAAGTTCCAATTGTATCCAGGAATATGTTTTACGTGCGGATCGGTCAGTTAGTCCGCGTGGTTCTCCGAATATTCTTAAAGCTAAGAGAATTATTTCATGTAAGAGTTGAATGGTTTTTAATGATTTCAATTTCAGTCTTGTAAGGATTATTTTTTCAATAGTGGTTGCTTTAGGACATTCTTAGAAACAAGTCGTGCTTTTCAGCATAGCTAGGGTTGTCCTCCGGAATTAAGTATGCTCTCAAGTCGGTCGTGATTTATCTAAGACTTGTCCTACACATGTGTTAGAACATTGTTTGTTGTGTATGTATGGTCCTAATATAATGAAATTTTCCTTTAGTTAGAGAAGCCCCCACTAAAAACATCATCCTTGAGTTGAACAAAGGTCTTAGACTTAACCACCACAACTATAAAATCTAGGGCAAACATATACAGATGGTCATGCTTGAGCAGAAGTCACCAAACCACTTTAATATGATCATGAAAAGACCCAGTTCTAGATTAATGAATCTTCAGAAGGTGTTTTCCATGACGAGTGGGATGCAAAGGTTGTTAAGGAGCGCGCTAAGGATGGATGATTACATCATCTATTAGTTTGAGTGAGGAGCCACGACTAAAGGATTATGGGATGCTTTGTAGGCTAGATTTGGTGTCTATACAGTTGTGCTCATTCAATATCATGCTTGATTCTTACAAGATGAATCCTCAGCACTCCATGAGACAACATCTGAGACACATGGTCATTATGATCGCAGAAGCCAAGGAGGTTGGTCAACCACTGGCCAATAAGCAATAGATCCAGGTCGTAATCCTCTATTTGCCTAACTCATACGAACAAATGGAAATCCTAATGACCTATTTTGAAGGACTCAACACCTTTGAACGCGTTAGAATGCACATTGAGTTAGAAGGACCACCTTAAGGTTGTTGGGCCTAAGGTTGACGTGCACATTGCATCATCCTCTAAACCCAAAAAGAGTCATCGTGGGCGAGGCAGTGGTGCACGACGCCATGATGCACCATGGGCAATGAAAGAAATGATTAAAGTGAAAATAAGGGCTCCTCTGAAAGAAGCGACACCAAACGCCCGCGTAAAGCCAAGAAGTCTGCGTCCGTGAAATGCTTCAATTGTAGCTAAAATGGACACTTTGCGAATGAATGCCATGAAGTGGTGCAACAACTTTGTCTTATTGGCTATTCTACTGAACTCTGTGATTTTTAGTACAGTTATGTTGGTTGGATCATGTCCTATGTGGATTTTGGATTCAGGATCGACAAAACAGATAACTAGGGATCGAGACGATTTTGTTGAGTATCGAAGAGTACCACGAGAAACTAGGTGGATTTACGTTGACAACGACTCTCATGTTGAAGTCGAAGGGATTGGAAATTGTGAGTCGTGTATATGTGATGGTCGAGTCCTAGTCATGTGTGAGGTTCTTTATGCACCGCTGATTCACTGAAATGTTATTTTAGTCTTAGGATTAATGAAAATTTGTCTTAGATTATATTTTCATGACATTTTTGTCCCGTTCACTTCAGGATCAATTCTATTTGGCTTTAATATTTTTTTGGATTCATGCAATAATATTTCCATGTTTTCTTCTATTCGTGAATGTGTTTGCGATAGAATGGATGACAATTTAGATTAGGCAACCCGAATGGATGACCCGAACCAAACCGCCATTTGCACGGGTTAGACAAGTCAACCCGAAGTTGACCCGTGATTCCTATTTACATGGCCTGACCCAAACTCAGGTCGGATCAAAGTCGTCTTCGGGTCGGGTCAGTTTTTGACATGTTTAAATTTTGAAATGGTTTAACTCATTCCCTATGTTATGTGTATCTTTCTTATGTCTGTTGGTGGGCCATATATTCTGAAAATACAGTAAATTCTAGGGTTAATTACTTAATTGGTTACACATGTTTGACCATTGTTCAGAATGGTTACACATGTTTCAAAATGTGACTAATTGGTTTTGCTATGTGACTAATTGTTTTTTCTACTGTTCATCGCCAGAAATCACCGTTAAATCAGCCATGTACCTAGCACGTGACCATAACCCCATATGAAGTTACGAAAATGCCCTTGACTCATTTATTATAAGTGAATAGAATTTTGAACTCAATCGCTGAATCGCCGAGATGAAGAAACCAGTGGTTGAAGATGAAGGAATCTGGAGGTTCCATGGTTGAAGATGAAGAAGGAAATCAGTGAGTTCACCCCCCTCCAATCGCCTAGAACAGTCTAGAGGTTCCATGGTTGTTCCAATTTTGACGTAATTGCAAGCATTTTGAGTATTTTGTCCCAATTTTTCCATCGATTGTGAAAAAATTCTAATTTTGGTAAGAACCCCACTTGGAGTTGAAGTAGGAATAAGAGAGATCTCAAAATTGAAAAGCATACCAAGGTGGGAGTGGAAGAGGGGCAGCGAATCGAGGATTTCGATGACAATAAGATGTATTCTATACTAAACAAGTAGTTGTTTGAATTTGTTGCTGCATCTTTTATTGAAATGGAAGCAAGAAGATGTATTTTGTACTTATATTCTTCAGAACCTGGGTTTCATGTTCTTCCTAACCTAGGTTTTAGTTCTTCAAATCCTAGATTTCATTGAATAGTTTCTAAATTAAAGAGTTCATTCTAACTTGAAATTTGATTAAATGGTTACATATGTTATCCTAGAATGTTATTAAATGGTTACATATGTTTCCTTGTAATGTGATTAAATGGTTACGTATATTTTCTTAAAATGTGATTAATATGTTGAAATTGAGCATTATTACTCGAGTTAGACTTATATACCTTTTGTGTTAGTCATTGTTTGGAGAAACAGAAATCGATCGATCATGTCATTGATAATTGTAGTTTTGCTCTCAGATTTCTGCAGAAATTCGAATGCAAGAGGTGTTGCAGCTGCTGCAAATCAAAGCGTTTGGAAGTTGTATGCTGCATTAATCAATGTGTGTTCTTTACTTTTGAGCAATGTACTGATGAAGTAGTTGTAAATGGAAGCAAGAAGATGCATTTTGTACTGATGATCTTCATAACCTGGGTTTCAGTTCTTCAAATCCTAGATTTCATTGAATAGTTTCTAAATTAAAGAGTTCATTCTAACTTGAAATTTGATTAAATGGTTACATATGTTATCCTAGAATGTGATTAAATGGTTACATATGTTTTCTTGTAATGCGATTAAATGGTTACGTATGAACAAACTCATTTCACTCCAAGGGTCACAGAAACATCCATTTACAACAAAACATCTAGAACAACAAGGTTCACAGAAGCATCCATTTACAACAAAACATCTAGAATAACAAGGTTCATAGAAACATCCATTTACAACAAAAATTAAGATGCTAAATACAACAGAAATTTAACCACTTGTTTTCTTTACAATTAAGATGTTAGATAGAGAACATGTGACCTGTTTTGTTTGCATAATGCATCTAGTATTTAGTTACAACTGATTTCTGTAAGATATTTACAGTGTATGGATAATGGTTGAATGTTGCACTTTGTTGAAATATCGTCATCATCATAACTTTGATCCATATGTTTGAGGTGTTCTTGATTCACCATGAGTCGCCTACTATCTCTAAGTGTCCACATAGATGGAGTTGTTTTTAGTGCATTGGCTAGTGCTTTATGATAATGTAAAAATAACGTAGGATCAAGATTCAACTAACGCACTTGAAACATGAAAAAAGAAGTGTTCTTTGATAAGTAAATGGCAGATCAGGATATGATTCAAAGACGAAAGAAAAGCAAACCAAAAAATAATTGTAGTATAAATCAAACATCACCATGCAAAACAGAGTTGCAACAACCCAAAGAAATTAAAAGTAAATTTAAAATTAAGATGCCAATGAAGTGCCAACAACCCAAAATAGAGAAATTCTCAAGGAAGTAAAAGATTGAAGTGCAATGTCCTTACTAAGATGCCAAGTTCAAATCCTCTTTTATTCATTGAAGTGCAATGGCTAGGGCTGGCAATGGTGCGGTGAAAAACCCATAACCACGGTTATAACCGTTACTGTTTAATATGGTTAACCGTACCATTATGGTGCGGTGCGGTTATGGTGATGAATTCTCTACTCATAATGGTTATGGTTATGGTTATGGTATTTGAGTTATACCCATGGTTATAACCATGGTTATTTTATAAATATAATAATTATTTATTATTAATAAACTAATATATATATATTATACTAAATATAAATTACAACATAAAAGTGAAATCAATTGATGATATTGAGGAAGATGATGATTGATAGAAACAAATACGACAAGTGTGAAATGGTTAGGGGTGTTGAATCATTACTCGTTATGGGTGTTTGTTGAATTTTAATGTTAATTCAGTGGTGTGAATGTTAATGTTGAATCATATGAATGTTGAATGATGTTAATGTTAATGTTGAATGATGTTAGTGCTATATATTTTTATTGTTGGTAATATAGATAGATGTATTTTTTAAAATTAAATTTTCGGTCTTTTATTATATTACATGTGGAATAAATATGGTTATACGGTTAAAACCATGGTTAATAACCACGGTTATTTTGATGGTTATGGTATTGAAAATTGTACCCATAATGGTTATGGTTATGGTTATGGTATGTGGTTTAAAAATATGGTATGGTTATGGTATTTGGCATACCCTGACCATACCCTAACCATTGCCAGCCCTAGCAATGGCCCTACTTTAGCAGGTCAATTTGGGGTTTCCCCAATCTGTATTTCTGTAACCATTAACACAAAATAAATTATTTATGTCAAATTATTGTATTTATACTTATTTTGAGAAAACAGGGGCATTTTGAATCTTTGAGAATTGGTATTCAAGAACATGAGGTTAAATAGATGTGAATTAAGAATAAACACCGACTAACATGCAATCAAGAAGATGTACACCGACTAACACACAATCAAACCCTAGGAAATAAGAAATAGATGAGTCAAACTAAGAATGAACAAATACCCATTTATTGTTTGTTTTTTTTGCTTTTTGTTGATCATAACGAATACTCACATGAATTCAATGTGAAAAATCTAAGCATTACAGTCATGCAAAGCGAAAAATCCAAAAAGAAAAAAGAAAAAACCGTAAACAAAGTAGAGAAGATAAAGCATGAGAAAAGATGTTCTCAAGCACGAGAACTCACAATGAAGCCTTCGCACAGAGGTGAAGCACTTGATTTGAAGAAAATAAGTAAGGGACAGAGAGTATACATGAGCCTTCGCACAAAGTTGGAGCACTCGGGGAGATGAGAAGCAACTGGAAAGTCTCACAGCCAAAAACCGCAATGAACCACTCTTCGAAATGGGGGGAATAGGGGGAGCCTCATCAAAGGTGATAGAAGGGCATAAGAGTCTTTTCAAATGTCGTAAATTAGTGAAACAGGGGTCACGTGTTACACGCATGCGAAATTGATGGAAAAATTGACGATTCACTGATATTTTTTTTGGTCTAAAGGATAGGTTGCTTCATTTGATACCATCGTTTTGAGCTACATTGTTACATTCGCTACTTAAGAAAGATAACAATTGGGGTGGGGGTTGTGATAGTCGTTTAGACACACTCCCATTCTTGATTGTTTTGCAATCCAGTTAGCCGCTTCATTTGCCATGCGGTTGACTACCTTTCATTCAATTGAAACAAATTCGGTTGTCAGGTCTTTGGTATTTGAGCATATGGTCTCGATTCGCCAATGAGCTCGTCTTCCCCGTAGGTGATTGATGACCACTTTGGAGTCTGACTCAATGATTACTTGGTTCCATCCATGATTCTTTGCTAGCATGACACTCAAGTTAATAACTCTCGCTTCCAGTTCATCGATCGCTTCTCCATTCAGTCTTCGGTTTGCTCCTCCCATGAGTTGACTGAGATGGTTTCGTGCCACCGCACCTATACCTCCTGTCTTTGTTTGTTGACACCAAGAAGCATCACAGTTTATCTTGATTGTTCCTTGGTTCGGTCCAGTCCATGTCTCGGCTTCCCTCCTTGTTTGGTCTGGGTTCCTTTGTCGTGGTCTCGTCATATATTCTTCCTCCACCTTAGTGATTTCCTCGACAAGATGGATAGGGTTCGTCATTTTAGACTCAAACAAAGCTTTGAATCTTGCTTTCCATATGTACCAACGCGTCATCATGCATCGGTTCCATCGCGCTTCCTTTGTGCCTCTCCCGGGGTTCGGCTTGAGCCATCGGTCGTCTATCCACTCTGTGAGGGTCGGCCGTAAGGTGTCTGTGCTCGCTAGGCCAAGGGTGCCGAGCTATACCGCCTCCATCTACCTACACTTGTAGATCATATGTTCTCTATCCTCCTCCATACCGCAGATCGGGCAATTCGTTGTCACATTCATTCCACGTTGTTTGAGGTTATTCGTGACCATAATTGAGTTTGTGAGCAACTTCCACATAAACATCTTAATCTTTGGTAGGGTGTCAGCTTTCCACACTGTACTCCATACCGATATAGACCTGCTCGCATGGTTGTACATGTTGGCTTCCCTTCCATCATAAGCTTCTCGCAACCGGTGGTATGCTGTTTTCAAAATTACCACGTCATCCTCGGCCTGTGGCCATATGAGCCTTTCATTTGTCGCCTGTGAAAGGATAGGGATCTGCATTACCTGATTCACTACGCGCAGGTCAGCGATCTGCCTGAGGAGCCTCTCGTCCCATGCTCCATCATCGCCCATGAGGTATCTCACGCGGATTTTCGAATCGGTTTGTTGTGTCAGTGATGAGATCAAACAGAACCCTCCCACATGTATACCCACGGGTCGAGGAGGGCTCAGATGTTCCTCCCGTATCCCACTCTCTAGAGTCCCTCCCTCTTCAGTATGTCTCATCCGCTTAAGATGCTCGACCATCCCCACGATGCTCGTCCTCCTTTTGTAGCCGTTAGGAATTCTCCCC
Source organism: Chamaenerion angustifolium (assembly GCA_946814005.1). Taxonomy (NCBI): domain Eukaryota; kingdom Viridiplantae; phylum Streptophyta; class Magnoliopsida; order Myrtales; family Onagraceae; genus Chamaenerion; species Chamaenerion angustifolium. The sequence continues at coordinate 16,816,792 of OX328273.1, read as the reverse complement.
ATGGCTAATATAACCCTGAAATGACCCGGACCCAAAGTGCATTTGGTTCCTTCATTACTCTGTTTACCATCTTCGTGAGGAGTGCTAAGTTGAAGGTCTCGAGTTCACTAAACCCAAGTCCCCCATCTTCCTTGGTTTTCGCTAAGACTTCTCATCGTCTCCAATGAATCTTCTTTCCCTCATTTGAATGTCCCCACAAAAAAACCGATATCATTTTGTTGATTTCCGCACACCATGTTTTTGGTAGTTTGAAAGTTCTCATTACATATGATGGTATCGCTGTGATTATCGATTTGATTAGCACTTCCTTGCCCCCTTGGTTGAGGGTCTTTTCTCTCCAACCCCTAGTTTATCTCAGATTCGTGCCTTTAGGTAGCTCAATGCTTCTTTTTTTATCGACCCAAACCGCTGGGATTCAAAGGTATTTCCCCGGCTCGCTTGTACTTTTGATATGGAGTTCCTCCTCGACATCCTTACATATACTTCAGTCAGCTCCGGTATTAAAGTATAGACTTGATTTTGCCTCATTGACCCGTTGTCACGATGTTCGACAATACCTCATTTTTAATTCCTTCAAGTGTCGTGCATTCTCCACCGTGCCTTGAAAGAAAGCAGAGAGTCATCCGCAAATAGGAGGTGGTGCAGCTCCGGGAATCCTTTCCTTAGAATGATACCCTTTAAACGATTCTCCTTAGTCTCTTGCTCAATCTGCTTGGAGAGGACATCCGTCATTAGGATGAATAGATAGGGTGGCAGTGGGTCCCCTTGTCGAATTACTCTTGTCGGTCTAATGGTATTTGTTCGACTACCATTGACGAGAACACAGTAGGTTGGTGTCTCGATGAACGCTCTCATCCAAGTTACCCAATTTGCACAGAAACCTCATATCTCTAGGCTTTTAATTAGGAAGCCCCATTGCACCCGGTCGTAGGCCTTTTACATGTCAAGCTTTAGGGCACATTCAACCTTGTTCGGTCTTTTCCTGGACTTCAGATGATGAAAGACCGTGTGCCACCACAGTACTATCCTGGATAAGTATACATGCCACAAATGCACTTTGAAAAGGGGTAATAAGATCTGATAGATATATTTTTAGTCTATTCACCAGCACCTTCGATATTACTTTATAAACAAAATTACATAGGTTTATGGGTCTAAACTCAGATGGGTGGGTGGGGTTTTTCACTTTTGGGATCAAGGTTATGGCAGTATGGTTTAGGGATGAAGGGAAAATACCTATTTTGAGGAAGGCTCTGACTGCGGCGAAAATGTCTGGACCTACGACATTCCAGTTCCATTGATTGAATAACCCCGGAAAACCGTATGGCCCTGGCGCCTTTGTCCCGCCTAGGTGAAAAACTACATCCCGTACTTTGTCTTCAATAACCCTCCTGAAGAGGTTCGCGTTCATATGCTCATCAATCTGTTCAGGTAGTCTGTCCAGTATACCATCCTCACAATCTGGGTTGTCTGATTTGAATGCCCTCCAATAGTACTCTCATATCTCCTTTTATATCGCACTATCCTTTGTGATCCACAAGTCGTTTGATCCTCTTATTTTGGTTATCCTATTTCTCATTCTTCTAGATGTTGTTGTCAAGTGGAAGAATGTAGAGTTTCAGTCCCCTTTTGTGAGCCATGAGATTCTCGACCTTTGTTTCCAAAACAGTTCCTCTCTACGCCACAAATCCCAGAATATGTTTATCTCCGCCACAATTCCCTATCTCCTTAAGCCGATCTTTGGCCTTCTTCATCTCAATCATATTGTCTCCAAAGTGCTCTATACTCCAGAATATAAGTTCCCTTCGGCACCTTCCCAGCTTAGGCCACAACATTTGCCTGTTCCCTCGGTGGTCGATAGAGTCCCAGCTTCTTTGGATCACTTCCTTGCAATCTGCACTTTCAAGCCACATTTCTTCGAACCTGGAGTCTTTTTTTTTTCCTGGTGGTCTTGATCCCCTGTTAGGATGGTCGGAGAGTGGTCGAATCCAATAGCCACTTCATTTATGTTGTGACTGTTTGGATGGTTGGTCGCCCATTCGACATTGGTTAACACCCTATCCAGTTGCTCATACACACGGTTTTCCCCCTTACGGTTGTTGCACCTAGTAAAGCATTGACATGTCGAGCCAAGGTCTTCCATCCCAATGTCATATATAATCTGGTTGAATACATCCATTTGTCTTTGTGGTTTTCTTCGACCGACTTCTTTCTCATAAAAGTGTGTTATTGCATTGAAATTTCCTAGGCATACCCATCTCCCCCTTCGGCCTCTTGTTATCTTTCTGAGTTGATCCCAATTCTGACTCCTCTTAAACTCATATGTGTCCGCATGGACCCACGTCATGTATGTTGGTTCGGTTTTTCCCTTAAATCACACTAATGTGTCCATGATATTAGCATATGTGGATTACACTTGGACCTCCGTATCATCCTTCCACCATAAGGCTAGACTGCCAGCACTTCCCCTAGGGTTAACATAGAAAGCATTCTCCATTCCAACTTGTTCTCTAATACGTTCACAATAGGCACCACCGTTCTTTGTCTCCATTAAGAAAATAATCTTGGGGTGGTACCTCCCATTGATGTCTTTCAAATGTCGAATTGTCAAGGAAGACCCCAGACCCTGACAATTCCAAACGATTGTGCTCATTGACCCCCTGTGGCTATTTTGGTACAGCCACCAGAGCCCGTGTTTTCGGTTTGGTGATCAACATGTGTAAGGGTTGCTGCTCTTAGTTTCTCCATTCTCGCCTTCAGTTTCTCAATTTGTTTTTTTGGGTTTGGCTTTGTACGTGCCCTTATCTTCTTCTTTCTTGTTCCTATCGTGCTTAAGAGTTCTTCTCTGTTTCCTTCCTATGATATTTGCACTGTTTTGTTTCCTTGGTCACCACTTGGTTATCCTCTTCATCCCTTTGGCGCTTCAGGTCCATCTTTATCATATAGGGGTTGAGTTTGGTTGCCAAGTTTGCCGTCTCCAGGTTTTTCTTTGGGGATGGTGTGCTTGGGGGGGTCTCGACGGAATACACTTGGCCTTTCCCATGGGGATTTGTTTCGCATGGCCATGTATGGTTGTCGGGTAGGGGGGATGGTCGGGTAGGTTATGGCCGGGGTGGGCAGATGGTTGTGGCTTTTGTGGGGTGGTTCTTCAAAGTAGTGCAATGAGATTGGTTTCGTCTTTCCTATTAGGGTGGCGTGGGTGGGTAGGGTTGGGTTGGCATAGTCCATGAGGGTTGGCCTATGGATAGGTTGGTGGTTGCTTGCGGGGTAGAGTATAAGGGTTGAATCAGCTTGTATTGTTGTTGGTTCAAGATGATTGGTCGGTTTTCCTTGCGGTTTGGGGTTGTCTTCTATAATGGTCATGCTATGGTTTGTGTCACCATAGCAATATGGTTCGAGTCCGGTTGGTGGTGGTCATGGGTACGGTTTGTTGTGTGTACTTCGACACCGGATCTCAGCCCTTCCTGTGTTTTCCCAAACTCGTGGTCTCCTTTATTCGTTGTTCCATCTCTTTCCTCCGCCCCCTCGTTCAAACTATTCATAATGTCAAACCATGATCTCCTATTTACATTGGTCTGCGGGGGCTGAATTTTATTTTCCGCTCCCTCCAGTTCGGCTGGCCAGACCTGGCCTCGGCCTCATTGCTTTAATCCATGGTCCGAACATTGGTTGTCCGGATGTCGTCTCCGACATCATAACCTCCTCATGGCATGTTTGTGTTGTGTGGCCAAGTCTCCCACATCCATAACAGAAGTCAGAAAGTCTTTCATATTTTGTTGATGCTCATTGCTCTTCCCCTTTTGAGTTAGTCCACCAAAAGCCAATCATCAGTGGATTATCACTGTTTACCTCGACTTTCAAACGGAGGTATGTCTTGCTTTTACTTTCCACCTCCTCATCCATTTCTATAAAAGTTCCTATCTGATCACCTATAATCTGAGCAGTTTCACAGTAGAATTTTTCTAGCCCTAATTCATGAACTTGAACCCAAAACTCGACTTTCGTAAACACGACTTTTGCTAGACCAATGCTTGGATCCCATTTTTGCATGCTCAAACAGTGCCCTTGTACAGACCAAGGCGACATATCCCGTATTTGTTTCCTATCATCCATATTTTTGAACTCAAACATGACAACTTTATCTGATACATCAGATATGACAACTGAATCATACCTCGCTCAAGCTGTTTTTAACACATTGTGGATTGCACCCAATTTGATAATCTTTTTGGATATTATAGTACCGACATACCGATCATTGGTTTCTGGCACATGATTGGAAGGCAGGTTTAGAGCAGGTTTCCGGGGTTGGTTTCCATCGTCGGAGCTGTCGCTATGGTTTTCCATCGTCGTCATGGTCCAGAGGTCATCGCCGCTGTCGCACCACCTGCACGAAACAACAAGAAAATGAGATTGTATTATAGATAGTGACTTACGGTTCAACAATCCATCCCACTGCATTAGGCGTAGTCTATTCTACATGCCCCTGCAGATGCCCTCCTTATCGTTTCGGTATGGCTCGGGGCGTAGGGGAGCTTCGACAGGGTTGGTTGCAGGTTGCAGTTCCGGTGCTGGTGGAGTGGTAAGTGCTGGCTGGGAGTATGATTTCAACAGAGGACTTCCACAGCTCTTTTGCAAGCCACTGTAGCAATCTTCATATCAATTGGCTTATGTTTGGCGCAGGGGGAGCTGCAGTTGTTGGATTGTATTTCAGGTTGTGGTTCCCGAGCTGATTGGTTGTTGAAGGTTGCTTGGCAGTTTGCTTCGGGCAAGGTTGCAGACGATAGGTTCCAAATCGCAAGCAGGATGGTTGTCTGTTTGCTGTCCGCTGCTTCTTGTCATATGATGTCTGGAATTGACTGTGTCGTCAGAGCTTCCCTTGTGCTTCGTTCGGTCTGGACTGCGTTAATTGGTCCGGTAAACTCAGCACTGTGATTGGCTGGGAGGGCAGCTGGCTGACGGGTTTCGCGGCGAGGAAATCGCTCACAAGATTGGTGACCTAAGAGAGAGAAATTAGAGTTTTTTGCCAAATAAAAACACGAAAGACAATACAAAAACGATTCACTAACTAATAGATTAACCGATTAGTCCTACAGTGAAACATGTATATAATTGACGCACAATTATATTATACGGTAGGACCGTAGCCAAATGCCTAAAATCTTGTATCGAGAGTTGAGATGAGAAAAGAAGCGATGGAAAGCCATTTCACCCAGCCAGTCAGACACCTCTCCCTCTAGAGAGAGAGAAGTCTAAAATCCAGCCCAAGTCTCCCTCTCATTCCTCGAATTCAGAGCCTCCCCGCTGTCGTTCAGCGAATCTACTCCCCGTAAGCTCAATTACAAATCTGTTAGCATCGGTCCATCTCGTTCCATTGCTTTGATTAGATTGTTAATCTTCACGTTAAATACCTATTCCCCTTTGAAAGTCTACGTTTTTTATAAAACTTTAGTTTGATTCTGTTATCTGTTGATGAGATCAGTGGTTGATTGAGTTTTTTTTTTGTTTGTGTGTGAACTAGTCGCGTTTTCATTATTAGGACCTCTGATTTGGACTCTGTTATTTCTTGTACTTTTATTGTGGACATCATCCTGATTGAAATGATCACTAGTGATTTCAGATTTTCGCAGAACAATCTGTGTGTGCGTGCTCATGTTTCATATGCTTGGTTGAATTTAGTTAATTTAAATAATGAAATTGACGAGGTCCATCTTCGCATTAGTTTAAATTATCCCCACCCACCCCCACCCTCGTTTTGCACTCTTGATTATGTTTGTGGCTAGAAAGATTTGGTGCAAGTGCTTGTCTCTCACAAAATTTGAACCGCTTATGTAAGATTTGTCATTGTAAAGTTAACGAAAACCAGGAGGACAATGGTATTGATTCAAATTCGAAATCAACATGTTTTATTACTTACTGTGTTGAAGTTTATTTACATTCCAGTCTTTCATCCTGTTATGGTAAAACATTATGCAAAAAGAATGGGACTCTAGTTTCTGAATGAAAACGAGAAAGTCTTTGTGTATGTTGCTGGCTTGCTGCACAAGTTGAACAACTTGATCTGCAAATCTTGCAACGCTGATATCTTATATGAAATTAAAAATAATATTACGCAAAAAATAAGAAGAAGAAGATTAGTTGAAATTGGATGTTCAATGCACCTGAAGTCCTGAACACGCATGAGTAAATTATGGGTTGTAATGCAGCTTGAGTTTGGTATATTGTAATGTCGTCTATATAATATGGCTGCCTCTCTCTATTTTCTTGTAAGTTTGTTTATGAACTGACTATATGTTAAGAATAAATACATCATCCTATTCTTAAATTATGCTATTGAATTTTACTTGCTAAATCCTCGACATTTTCCTTGAGTCTTTTGCTTTTCCTCTGCTTTTGTCATTTGAAAGAAACTGGAATTGTGTGTCAATTGTATGAATATTTATACGTGTATAGATAAATCATAATGAGTAGCTTACATCTCCAATGCAAGCAACTTGTTGTCGTAGTTAAGGATTGTTTGCTAACTACTTGCAGTAACTTTGAATGGTTCTGCCCCTTCCGATATAGATGATGGATGTCATTTGTGGTTAAGGTTGAATTACACCAGCAGTGTAAATTGAAAGACAAAACTGTGTGTCCCCAATTTTGTTAAATTCTTTTCAAGTGTGATTCCTTACAGTGTCTTATTTGTAAGTAGAGCAAACACTTGAGCTCAAGTGATTTATTCATTGAAAGGTGAGAAATAGGCTACATTCTGGAGATGCACCAGACTCTTTTAGTCAACAGCACAAATATAAAATTCCTCATCATGTTCTTGCAATTACCTATCTGTGCTACTCAGTTCTCTGATTTTTTCTTCTCTATGATTAAATCCTATAAGTAAACTAGTTAGTCTATCTTACAAAAGAATATTATAATTTGTAAATTTGTTTGTTCTTGAAGGCAAGGATTTTTGTAATTTGGTGATTGATCATATTTCCATAGGTTAGATGGCAGCGGAGGAGGAAATTGTCTCAACTCTCCAAGCTGACTTAAACAGAAATCACGATAAATGGAAGCATGAGATGGAGGTGAGACAGTTACATGTGGATGTATATGTATTGCAGGCAAGGCTCCAGGAAATACAAAGCTATACAAAGGAGTCTGAGGAAGATAGAAATAGTGAAACAAAGATTCTCTCGAGAAGAGTAAGACTCGCTGCAACATTGTTTACTTACTTAAAATCAAAAGCAAGAGTCATGGCTATTCCAGACTTAGCCTATGAATCATGCGGCATCAAAGAATCAGATGGGTTAGGCCTTGTTGATAGGAATGGAAATTCTTTGTCAAGATGGTTCAACGATGTGGACCTCTCGTCTTCTGATAGTCCAGATGTGGAGGCATGGATTGGAATCTCTGGTAGTCATGATTCCCTTGAGGAACAAGATAGTACCTACACTGGTGAACTGCTGCAATCTGTAAAGATGGTTGGTGATGTTATGGAAGCTCTTGTTAAGAGGGCTGTGCTTGCAGAGACTGAGGCGAAAGTGGAGAAGAAGAAAGTGAATTTGGGTAAAGAAGAAATTATAAGGAAAACGGTTCAAATGCAGACCATGTTGATTAAGTTGGAAGAGATGGAAAGATTCACTTTTGGCACGAATAACATATTGACTGAAATGAAGCAACGGGTTGATGACTTGGTGGAGGAGACGTATAGGCAGAGGCAAAGGGCAGCTGAGAATGAGGAGGAGCTCTACCGGGTTAAGCTCGAGTTTGAGTCACTTAAGTTGTATGTTAACAGTCTGATTAATGTGAGAGAAACACTTGTTTCTTCAGAGAAGAAATTTCAGACTATTGAGAGGCTATTTGAGAGGTCAGTATGTTATAACTATTTTTTTTTCTTTTCAAATTTGTCAACTCCACCAAATCAGATGATGATGTGTTATTATGTGATGAACAGACTCATGACAAAGACATCACAGCTTGAGAGCGAGAAAATGCAGAAAGAGATGGAAGTGAAGAAGCTGTTGAAAGAAAATGTGCGTTTGACTACACTGGTGGATAAGAAAGAAGCACAACTTGTGGCCATGAATGAGCAATTTAAGGTACTGTCTCTTTGGGAAGGCTCTTCTTGTATCTGAGTTTCATTCTCCATCCAATATTTCTTTGTTTAAGTTGATTGAATTTGTTGTTCTAGGATGGATGGTTGTACTGGTGTTGAGTTGATTTCGATTTATCATATGTTGTTGAAAACAAACTTAAAGCTCTCACTTTCTTACTTCAGAGATGTGTTATTCTTCCCACATCTAGAGTCTGTCTTAACAAGTCGACACCAAGGATGGACCGTGGGCACTTGTTGAAATTAAATTAAAGGTGGATGGCAATTTTTGTTTAAGTCTTGTCTGTTTCTTTGAGTTGTTGGTTACTTTTAGGGGGCGTTAGACCTCCATCCATTCTTTTCCGCGGTGCTTCTACATCAGCATTAGCCATTAAGCTTCTTTTCTTTCGAAAGGTTGATTGCAGTGCAGAGAGAGGAGGCCCCGGAGTACAGTCATAAATTCGATGCTTTGTTAGATTGTTTGGAATTTTGAGAATCTTACAGTTTACTCGATCTTTTTATTTAAAAATAAATTATTAATTGACTCTATCTATAGTTACAACTTTTTAACTCTGTCAAATTTACTATTAATTGGTTACCTTTTGTTTATTTTATTACTTTGTTCTTTGTGCAAACTGGATATTGAACTTTTTAGAAAAATATAATTTATTATCCGAATTTTGCAACTAGTTAATTCAACTTTAGAAAGAAAAAAAAATGAAATTTGTTAATTGAATTCTAGTGCCATGCACATGTGTCTCTGTCACAATTGAACAACAAATTAAACGAAACTTTTGTGATTTTTGTAATTTGCTAGCGAATTTTGGAAAATTTCCAATTCAGTAACTGGAGTTTGTAAAAAAATATGCAATTAGGTAGTTCAATTTTGATGAAGTGTGACAAACTCATGTTTTGGACTTTTGGGCTTCTACTTGATTTGTTGTTATAATACCATATCTATATCTACCATGGCATGCTTAGACCAAACCCCAAAATCTCCACAATTGGCTAATCATCATTGAATTTTGTCCTCGTTGTTGAATGTTTTCCATACAGGTCAAACTTTTCGCCTTGATGTAATCCACTCTATTTCAGAGATTTTGTTCTTAAGATTTCATTTCTTTTTTTTTTTGTTAAAGTTATTAGCTAGGTGACGGACACAAAAAACCTTAGCAACTCTCACTTTAATACACTCATGCCGATCATATATTATATATACCAGACGTTTATCTTTTGTCAAGTGTTGACACACACACTTTAAAAATCATGTCTAACTTCTTGCTGTCTCAATGTCTGCTGTCTCAATGTCTGCAAAGGTGAAGCATAGTGAAAAATATTGATTGTCAACATTGGATGTCACTTCCACTAATAACTTCCCTATGTATTTTATGTATAAATGGGTGACATCGACGTTGATTAATGATCGTTAGTGTGAGAAACCCTTCAATTGAGGGCCCGTAAGCAAGAACCACTTTCTAAAATGGTAACATCCTCCGTCGGTACACATTCCCACTCATAGTTATAAATGGTATCAGAATTTGAATGACATAACCTGACTATAAGTAGTGGTAATCAGTGTTATCAGAATCGAACTGGCCCTCAAACCGGTGAGAGAGACGGTTCCTGATTCGTTCGGTCGGATCCGGTCGAACTGTCCAGTTCATCATGCGAGCCAATGGAAGGAGAAGCAACCATACTAATTTCCAATTCCACACCCTTTTAAACGACATACTAATTTCGACAACAATTTCTTGCTTCAACCTCGTCAATTCCACAAGGCTACGCAAGAAACTTTGATTACCAAATCATATTTGTTCAATTTCGTCAGTAATTTCTTCCCACCGTTTGCAGATAAGATACCCATCTCTCTTATTATTCTCCCCAGCTGTTCAATTTAACGTGCATTACTATTCGAGTTCGACTTCGTCGATCAACATAGTTGATTGTAGGAAACTTTTGCAGTCGTGAAGCCTGGGAAGTAGGCATTTCTGGTTGATACTTTGGCCCTGGTAAGTTTCGTCTTTATCGATACAAATTCTCATGTTCTTAACTTTCCTGATTACGGTCTCGGTTTCGTTCCAATATATGAAATTTGTTGCATTTCCTTGTACTCTGAGGTACCAAAACTGTTCGGTTGAGCATCCCAAGACATGAAACGGGTACTTTCATCTGACTCTGCTGCAGAATATATTATTATTGATCTTATAGTTGTAGTGATTCCAATTTGAGTGTTAGGATATATGTATAATTACATATAACTAGAGGATAGATCTGCAAATATAAGAGGGACCGAAGTGCAATTTCTGTTTCTTAGAAGCCTATAAATAAGGAAGGCGTGTAACGACTTAAACTAACTGAAGATAATCAGATTTCATTTCTTCATCTTCAAGTAAGCTCTAGCTTTCATTTTTCTTTGCTTAATTCGAGTATCCTATCATGGTATCAGAGCTACTACGATCTGGAGATTCGTAGTAGTTTAGTGCGCATTACTCTGTTCTTCATTCTATGCTGTTAGCGACAAAATGGAGGAGATTTCAGCAACGTTTCTCAACAAGAAGGTGTGCCAATTGGAAGGAGAGGAGAACTTTCAATCATGGCGGCAGCAGGTTCTTCCGGCAGTCCGTGGATACAATTTGGAATCGCATCTGTATGGGAATACAACAATCCAACCGCGAATTCAAGGTCCAGACGGTGAAGATTGCCAAAATCCAGAATATGGCAAATATGTGCAGAAGGACAGCTCTCTAGCATCCTGGATGTTAGCTTCTGTATCTTCTCAAGTAAGTAGAGGCTTGATTGGATGCATGTCTGTTTCAGCAATTTGGCAAAAGCTGCATAGAGATTTCTCGTCGTCATCGACAACTAGGATCATGCATCTATACGATCGTCTTAAAGTCAGGAAGCTACCTCAGCAGAACATGCGTGATTATCTGTCTGCGATTCAGTCTGCGTGTGATAGTTTGGCCAGCTGCGGGCATCCTATTGAAGAGATGCAGCAGATATCAATAATTCTCAATGGAGTTAAAGGTCAGTATGATAGTGTAGTATCTGTTATTCATGCAAGCAGAAATCCTTACGATTTAGCTTCGATTAGCTCTGTTTTGCTGGATGCTGAGGCAAGGCAGGTTGATCTTCTGTTTGAGACGAATATCACTGCTAATGTGGCCATCAATTCATCCTCTGGATCATCTGGACAAAGGCAAGGCGTGATTGATAAGTCTGGTGAGACACTGTCAAACTCCTCTGCAGGATCGGCAAGTATACCAGAGAATCTGCAGAACTCTCTGGTTACTAACTCTGCTCAGTCGAATTCTCAGAATTTCAATGCTGGATCAGGTAGAGGTAGAGGTAGAGGACGTGGTTTTGGCAATAATCGTCCTCAGTGCCAACTGTGTGGAAAGTTTGGACATCTTGTCCATAGGTGTTATCACAGGTTTAATGTCAATTTTACTGGAGTAACAGATCCTGGCAACGCCTCATCTCCTGTGGTGAATTTGGCATCATCTCAGTGGGACGATTCTAATGAAGGTGGCCAATATGGATCCAATACATGTGCCTCACCTGCTTCAGCACCTCCTATGACAGTGTCCAACTCATCTCAAATGATATATCCACCACAATCGTTTTCAATGCCTGTGCCTCAATTCATACAGCAGTATTCTCCATCTCAGCCTACCTTTTCTCATCTCAATGTTCCTCAGCCTATGTTTCAAACATTTCCAATGACACCTGTGTACAATGGCTCAGCATCGATGCAGCAGCATAATCCTTTTACAACTAATACAGCACCTTATGCCTCCTCGATTGCAAGCTATACTCCAAGTCATGGTCAGAATATGGACACGCAATCTGTCATAAGCAATCCTCAAGCTCATCTTGCGTCTGTAGCTCCTGTGATACAGCATGAATCAAGCTGGATTCCTGACTCCGGAGCAACTAATCATCTTACAAATGCCACTCCTACACACTATAACACATGTGTCCCATACAATGGTCAAGGTAAGGTTATGGTAGGTAATGGCTCTTCTTTAAAAATTTCTGCAATAGGCTCTGCTATGATTCCTGCTGATGTATGTGATACTGGTACATATTCTCGTCCTTTAATGCTACATAACATGTTATACACTCCATCTGTGACTAAGAATCTGTTATCTGTGTCACAGTTCGCTAAGGACAACAAGGTCTACTTCGAGTTCCATGCTATGCATTGTGTAATAAGAGATTCTCAGTCTCATCAAGTTCGTTTACATGGCTATGAACATTCAGGTTTATATAAACTTGATTTGTCCAAGTTAGATAGGATTAAGTCTGGTAGGAGTAGTTCTGAGCAGTCTGTGAGTAGTTCAAAGGTGTGTGTTGCTGAAAATCATGTCAATTGTAATGAAAACAAGGATTCTGATTTGGCATCTATGAATAAGAAGTCTATGTTTGTGAATCATGGTACTGATGAAATCATATCTATCCGTATTGATTCTGTCAAAGATATTGCTCAATCAAATGTTATATCTTGTGATCCGATTGATAATACTGATTTTGAGTGTTTTCTTGCATCTGTAAAATCAATTGATTCTTCTCAGTTATGGCATATGAGGCTAGGACATCCGTCGAACAAGATTCTTCTTAACTTCTTAAGGATACATAATCATCCTGTTCAGCATTCCTCTACTCAATGTGTTGCATGTGCCGTAGGAAAAAGTAAGAAACAACCATTCTCGCCTTCATCTACTGAATATAAACATCCTCTTGAGCTTGTTCAGGTGGATCTATGGGGACCAGCTGCATGTACCTCAAACGGAAACAGATACTACTTGAGCATTGTAGATGCGTTTAGTAGGTATACTTGGATCTATTTCCTAAAACAAAAGAGTGATGCTGCTAAATGTTTTGTAGATTTCCATAAGCTTGCAGAAAAACAGCTGGGGCATTCACTAAAAGCAGTCCAGTCTGATGGAGGAGGGGAATTCCATTTTCTATCTACATATCTTGCATCGTTTGGAATTGTTCATCGTGTAACATGTCCTTATTCGTCTCAGCAGAACGGAATTGTGGAACGAAAACATCGACACATTGTGGAGCTAGGATTGACACTTCTTGCTCAAGCCTCGGTTCCCCTACATTACTGGTCAGATGCGTTCTTTACAGCTACATTTCTTATCAATCGACTTCCTTCGTACAGTCTGTCAAAGATGTCTCCTCATGAGAAGCTGTTCAAGGTATCTCCTGATTATAGCTTTCTTAAAGTCTTCGGCTGTTTGTGTTTTCCCCATTTAAGGCCATACAACAAATCTAAGCTTGCCTTGAGGTCTGAACCATGCGTGTTTTTAGGCTATTGTTCCAAGTATCATGGTTATAAATGCATATCTGCAACAGGGCGTGTATATACGTCTAGAAATGTTGTGTTTCATGAACAAGTTTTTCCGTTTGCTGATAAACAAGGTAGTTTCTGTATTTCTGCAGCTCCTACACAGAATTATACATCTCTTCCGTTTTTTATTCCATGTGATTCTCAGTTTGTTTTATCTGATAGACATGCTACAGAGGGTGGATCTGGTGCAGTCTCGTTTTCTGATATAACACCCCCTTCCACAGTCAGAATGTCAAATTCACCATCACCTGTAATGTCTACTCCTCTTATGAATAACTCGCCTGGTATGTGTCCTATAACTACTCCTAACACATATAATAGATGGCAACCAATTAATCAACAAGATCAGCATGATCAGTGTGCTGTTTCTGATTCTGATCAGCATCAGGCTGAGATTTCCTCTACACCTGTGTCAGTTGATTCTATACCTACTATTACATATAGATTACATGATTCTGCTCTTGTTCCTGGCTCTCCTATTAGGTCTACGTCTGTATCTCCTATTATGTCATCTCGTGTTTCTCACAATGTACATTCAATGCAGACCAGATCCAAGACTCAAGCTCAAGGACAATCAGGTTCTGTAGCTTCTCTTCAGGCTCTTCTGTCATCTGCAGAAGACTCATTTGACTTAGATAACTTGGAACCTAAGTCTGTTCATCAAGCTTTAAACTGTCCTCATTGGAAAGCTGCCATTGAAGAGGAATATGCAGCTCTGCAGCTTAACAATACCTGGTCAGTGGTTGAGCTTCCTTCAGGTAGGATTCCAATAGGCTGTAAATGGATGTTTAAGATTAAAAGGAATGCAGATGGAACCATAGCCAGGTACAAGGCTAGATTAGTTGCCAAAGGTTTCTCACAAAAACCGGGTTTTGATTTTCAAGAAACATTTAGCCCTGTGGTAAAGCCTGCTACTGTTCGTATAATACTGTCTTTAGCCTTAACTCACAAGTGGAATTTGAGACAGATCGACATCAACAACGCATTTTTACATGGTGAGTTAACTGAGGAGGTTTATATGGTTCAACCTCCTGGGTTTGAGGTAAAACATGGATCTGAAACACCACTTGTGTGTAGGCTAAAGAAGGCGCTATACGGTTTAAAACAAGCTCCTCGAGCTTGGTTTGAAAAACTCAAGTGTTTTCTTATTAAAAATCTGAAGTTTAAAGCATCTGTATCAGATAGTTGTCTGTTTATAAATCAATCTGGTGATGGTTCTGTTTACCTATTAGTATATGTCGATGATATAGTTGTCACAGGTCAGTCAGCAGCTGCAATTGATAAGGTAATTCATGCTATCAATTCAGAATTCAAACTGAAAGATCTTGGTAGTCTTAGTTACTTTCTGGGCATGGAAGTTACAGCCACAGATGAATTCTTACTTCTAAATCAGAAAAAATACATACAAGATCTGATTGATAAGTTGGGTCTTACTGATGCCTCTTCGTTTCCTACACCCATGACAGGTACTTGTCTTTCAAAGACTGTGTCTGAGGTTGAATCAGGAGTATTTGAAGATGTTACGTTATACAGAAGTACAATTGGAGCGTTGCAGCATATCTGTGTAACAAGGCCTGATATAAACTTCTCCGTCAATAAGCTAAGTCAATACATGCAGACACCAGCTCAAATTCATTGGAAAGCCACTCTGCACATTGTCAGATACTTGAAGGGGACAATTAATCATGGTCTAATGTTTCGAAACAATTCTTTTTCCATGAAAGAAATTTCTTTAACTTCGTATACTGATGCAGATTGGGGAGGAGATGTAGCTGACAGAAAGTCTATATCTGGGCATTATCTCTTGCTAAATGGCAACCCAATCATATGGAGTTCAAAGAAGCAATCAGTTGTAGCTCGGTCTAGTGCTGAAGCAGAGTTTAGGGCCATAGCTAATGCTGTGTGTGAGCTCATCTGGGTGAAGTCACTCTTAACTGAAATGGGATTACAGATGTCATCTGTTCCAACTCTTTGGACAGACAGTATAAGTGCTGCAGCCATAACTGAGAATCCGATACAACACTCAAAAATGAAACATGTTGAAATTGATTTATTTTTTGTTAGGGAGAAAGTAAATTCTGGCCAGATTATGGTTAACTATGTTCCATCCAGTGAGCAGATTGCTGATATCTTTACTAAGCCTCTAACAGAGAAATCGTTTGTGCCTTGTAGGAAGAAGCTGGGGGTGTTCTCGGTTTCTGAGGTTAATGAAGATAAGACGATTCTGTTGCTTTCTCAAGGTATTAATTCAGAGTAAATCTATGATTTTGTGCTGTGTTGCTAAGGTTGATAGATCATAGTTAGTTTCATATTAGTTTTGTCAAAGACTGTTCAAGTCAGCAAAATCTATAACATACCTGTGCGTGCATTTTCTGTCAACATAGTGTACTGATCTGTTCTGGTGCATTTCGTATCATGTTGTTTAGATCTTTTTTGGTATTCATTCAGCATGTGATAGTGCATTTACAGATCAAATCTATCTAATGAGTATGCTGTCAGCTGATATGATTTCAGTCTTTCATGTGGGGCAGTTTCTTGCTGTAACTTGCATTCAAGAGTAGTAAGTCTGATTATAATATCTGCCTTCTACCGTATCTCATCATCATTCTATCTTATCTTTCTTCATCTGTGAAAAAAAGAGGAAGAAAAGAAAAGAATTGAAGTTCAGTTTAGTGATATAAGCTGGATATATTGGCATAAAACCTAGCTTGATTCCAAAAACAGAGGTGTTTCAAAGACAACGTCAAGATACTTTGAAACAGATCTTGAGGAAGTAAAGATAAGGGCTCAAACCCTTCAGCTAGTGTTGGTAAGATAAGGGCTAAAACCCTTCTGTCAATAAATGAAATTGAAAGGAAGAAAAAAAAAACTTCAAAAGAAGAAGATCAGTAGAAGAAAGATAGCTGTATGAGGTGTATGATATTGAGTAGTAGGCAGATGGTTATGTCAGCTTAATACTGTTGAGCGTGTGTTATGGTTAGATAGAAGCTCCATTGTTTGACTAAATGGTATTAATGATGTGTATATTTGTATGATAGTTTGAGCTGTGATGTTCGCTGTTCGTGGTGTGTGGATACTGAGAATGATCTAGATGATCATGATTGGTTATGCATTAGACATGATTGTGTCATTCTGTTTCAGAAGATGTGAGTATGTGTGTGTCAATGGATTTATGCTGGTATGTTCAATCTGTGGCATGACTATCTGTGAAATTGCTATGATGATGTCAAGTGAAGCAAGGTAAAGCTAATACAATCATAGAAGTACTCTGTGTTAGTATCATGTTGCAGCAGTTTTTGCAGTTTTTGCAGATTGTCTATAGAAGCTGCAAAGGATCATCAAACAAGGGTCATCAAACAAGGAGTCGAACAAAGAAATGGATCTTGATAGGGAAATGTTAGGATATATGTATAATTACATATAACTAGAGGATAGATCTGCAAATATAAGAGGGACCGAAGTGCAATTTCTGTTTCTTAGAAGCCTATAAATAAGGAAGGCGTGTAACGACTTAAACTAACTGAAGATAATCAGATTTCATTTCTTCATCTTCAAGTAAGCTCTAGCTTTCATTTTTCTTTGCTTAATTCGAGTATCCTATCATTGAGCAGGGTTGGCATGAACCATATGATTAGGGGTGAGCAAAAAAGACTGTCTGGACCAAATTCTCAAAAACCTGTCCCGAGATCGAACCAAGATCGGACGATCGATTTCTTTTCCAAAACGTCAGGCTCGGGCTCGTTCCCCCCACCCGCACACACACAAAAAAACAATTAGGACCGGTCTGGCCTACCTATTCTATTAATGGGCTAAAGAAAAGAATAGAGCCCAACCCACCAACCTCAAACCTAAAATCGAAGCAGACATTTGCTTCGCTCAGTTGATTTTTCTTCATTTGCTTTGTTCAGTTGCTTTTTCTTCATTTTCTTTGTTTATTTGTTGCAATCCTCACTCCTCAGCCACAACGATACTGAAGTCACAAACTCGACCCAACATTTCCTATCCAAGGCGAGTTCTCTTCTTTTTTCACTCGACAATTCTTTTCTGCTATCGACCATTCTTAATTGTAGCTTTTTTTCTCAGATTGTGAATCTCAATAGTCTTTTTTCACTGAGACGGTTCTTCATATGTTTCAATTGCAACAGTCCTTTTTCTCAGCTTCATATGTTTCAATTGCAGCTCGACATCCAGTTGATTAGTTCTTCCTTTCCAAGTAGCTCTTGCGTTTCAATCTCGGTGTAGTTTGAATGCCTTATTGCGTAGTTCTTCTTCTTCTTCTTCTTCTCCGTCTACGTCTCAGGTTCCGTTTGGTTTGTTGTTTGCTTCGTCTGGTGTTGTTTGGTTTGGTTCTGTTGTTTGATCTGTGTAAATCTTTGTCTTCTTCTTCTCCATTGTTGGTTTGCTATTTATGATCTGTGTAATTTTTTTTTTCAAAATTTCGGTCCAAGACCGAGACCGGTCTGAGTCAATCAAGGCTGACTCAGACTTTTTTTCTAAGAAGTCGGTCTCGGTCCTCCAGAAGTTAGGGACAAAATTTCGGGCTCGGTCTTCCCAAAATGTCTGTCTCGTCCCGCCTGAGCTCACCCCTACATATGATTATTGATGGAATTAAGGATTTCATGCAACAAAGTTGAATTTTTTATTACATATCCTAGGTGAGGAGTTTAGAGTCGCAAGGTGTACCATCGAAACATGTTGAGGCAATCACTTCTGCAATTACAGAAGTTCTTAATGATAATTTGGAACTGGACGGTCGACTCACCATGCAACTTAAATAGCAACTGTGATTAAACCGAAAAGAACCGAATTAAAAAAGTCTAAACCGAAAAGAATTGATCGGCAAGGAGTCGGTTCATGATCAGACCGACGGTCTGACTCGGTTCTAATAACTATGGTGGTAACCACTGAAATGTAGTCTCGTGTGCACGTCTCGATAACGTGATGTTTAGCATATCACACCTTGCGGTACAAGGGAGGGTCTCTGCGCATACTTATTTTTCACAAATTGTTGTAAGTCGCAAATTCTAATACTCGTGCTACTAAATGCGTATGGATGTATTAAATCGACAATAATTATGCAGTCAAATTGTTTATGATGTTAAATAGTACTAACCTTCGTACATGAGTGTGGATGACCAATTGTGGTAACCTCCCAATTACCCATTTTCTTATGCACTCCTCGTAAATGATATTACAGATGGACTTGATCTTGCAGTGACACATTCATGTGAATTATTAATGTCACGTTTTGACGTGATGTTGCAGTGCGACGTTATCCTCATATTGTGCACTTATTTAAAAATTATTTACATCATTGGAGGATTCCCCTTGCGTTACCATTTAATCAGTGCATTCAAACTCTTCTTGTCAATCTCCTGATGTAAACTTAGGAGGGAACTGTTGATAGTTCATTGGTTGGCTCGATTGTGGATCAATACTCGTGTCATCATCTAACACAGATAACATATAGTCAACCAATTTTGTAGGAAGTTTTGCATTTGTGTCATCTCCTAAAGACGAAACTTCTATTAACATTTTTTTTCATGAACTTCATTTTCATATTTTCTTATCGACTTTAACTTTTGTCATCACATATACTTTCATGGATTCACCACATATTTTAAAACATCCTTCAATGCTTCTTGATTGGTGATTGAATAAAGTTTGTTACCCCTTTCCAAATAAATTCATAATAAACAACTTGACTACTAACCTGCAAACTAAGGTAATTAGTCTAGTCATTAATGGATCCTGGCCCTATGGGCCCTGATAGATCCAGGCCTCACATGCCCCTATAGCAGAAACCCCTCCAGGCCCAAAGGTAAGGCCTGTAAACCAAGGCCCGTCCTTGAGGGCGAGCCATAGAGGGGGGCGCCACCAATGGCGCGCCACGTGAAGCATGCCCTACCCTTCCTGACAGGTTCGAGGCTCGAGGACCGACACGGAGGGATATGGGATCTTCACGCTTGAGGTGGAGCTCTGGCACAATAAACGAACCCACTGAGCACCAGACACTAGGCAGCACACTGTCCAATGATACCCCACTCAGCCACACCGAACGCCATGTAGGATAACCGGGGTCAGACTTCAACCCGACTCAGGTTAAGGGTGAAGGCTATAAATACCTTCACCCCTCTCTACTTCAAGCTAATCTGCTATTCATAACATACATACATACATTCATAACGAACTCCCAGCTCACTTAAGCTTCGGAGGGGAAACAAAGGGCCTAGCCGGTGTTTTCCTTATCGCAGGACGTCGGAGCGTCGCGACAAGGTCGACAGGAACACTTCAGGAGATCAGAATCCAACATTGGCACCAACATCCATGGTTCCCCCAATCACAATAGCAAAGAACAACCGAGGAACAGAGGAAAACATCTCGTTCCACGTCCTGCAACAACATTTGGGAGACACGTCGGTCATACCTCCCCAAGAGAATCTGAATAACGTCCCAATCTCGGAGGCAGCCCGCCCCAGCGTGCACTCCCAGCAGCCCACGGACGTAAGAGATGAAATAGCTAGGCCAGCGCACTCTCGGATCGCCTCTTCA
The DNA here is from genome assembly GCA_946814005.1 of Chamaenerion angustifolium. Lineage (NCBI taxonomy): Eukaryota > Viridiplantae > Streptophyta > Magnoliopsida > Myrtales > Onagraceae > Chamaenerion > Chamaenerion angustifolium. The sequence continues at coordinate 16,796,798 of OX328273.1, read as the reverse complement.
GTAAGAGCACCTCCGACAGCTGCGTCAGGGCCGACAAACGCATTAACAGCAGAAGTAATTGTTGTGCTGGAAGACCTGCTCGATAGGTGAGAGCAGAGAGCTGAAGCTAAGGCCGCTCGTCGGGCGGAGACTACAAAGGTGGAAGAGGCCAATTCCAGGCCAGCGCCATCAGTTCGACAGTCTCATCCCCCAGCCAGCAGCGTTACCTCTGCATCCAACCGCGTAGGTGACATGACAAAGGAGGAGCTACAGCAGCTGATAGCTCACCAGGTGAAGGAGACAAACGGCGGGCGGGTCATGCCTGCAGTTCGCGATAGAGCGTCGCATCCACTCGTCCCAGAGTTGCTGTGCCTTACGGTCCCACATCGGGTGCGACCCGCGAAGATTGACATATACAGTGGCCAGGGCGATCCTGTGGAGCACATACAAAACCACGAGGCTTACCTCTTGGGAAGAACGAGCGACGATAATCACTTCGCGCTCCTCTTCCCTACGACCTTGAGTGGCGTGGCGTCCAACTGGTTCTTCGGACTTCCTAAGGCGTCAGTAAAAAACTGGACTGACCTAAATGACAAGTTCATCATCCAGTACATGGGCGGCAGGCAACTACTAAAGAGTGTAGGAACCCTGGACACGGTCAGGCAAAGAAGTGAGGAAAGCCTGGGCAACTACTACACAAGATTCAACACGGAGCTGGCGGGAATAGACTAGGTCATCACAGAAGGCGAGACCATCCGCGCTTTCACGCGAGCTCTGGGTCCAAAAGGCGCTGCACTGAACGACAACCTCAGCGTGATCCCGGTGACCACAGTGGAGGACATGGCCGCCCAGGTCAAGTCGTACACAGACTTGGAGATCGCTAGGGAAGGTAGAATATAGGGACAAAAGGAGTTCAAGAAGGAGGCAATAGAAGGGAGACGAGTAGAGCATCGCGCTCCAAAGGGAGGTCATGATGAGGCGAAGCGTCGCCCTCTCATTCCACGTCCCCCCAGAGAAGTTTTTGAATCCTTCATGCCCCTGACCAAGGAGATATCCGTGGTACTGACAGAGATGGAGAAGAGAGATCTGGCGACACCACCTGCAACGAGGAGTGGTGATGCTCCGATGGGAAGCGACAAGAACGCTTATTGTCGCTACCATAGGTGCAAGGGCCACTCGACTGACAATTGCTGAATCCTCAAGAAGGACATAGAGAGCCTCATCCAGAGGGGCTATCTTAAGAACTTCATTGCGGGGCGTGACAGAACCAGAAGTCCAAGAAGAGAGAGGCGAGCGTCGCCTAAGAAGAATACAGGTGCATCCGGTTCAGGAAAGAACGAGTTGTATGTGATCAGCGTCGGTTTTACCGCGGGAGGGGAAACTGGCGCCGCCAGGGAGGTGTATGCGACCCAGTTAGCCGGGACTGACAGGGCAGGAAAATGAACCAGGGAGTAGGATGACGTGGTCATTTCCTTCTCAGAAAGGGAGATGGAGCATGTCACTTCGCCCCATGATGACACTCTGGTCATCACGCTGGGGGTCGAGAATTTCAACATGAGGAGGGTGTTGGTTGACTGTGGGAGCTCCTCAGGCGTACTCTTTTGGGAAAGTTACTTGAGGATGGTAAATAAGGAGAAGGATTTGAAGAAGGTTAACTTCCCACTCATGGGATTCGCCTCGCTCACCACCTATTCGGTAGGAGCGGTGACCTTGACGGTCGAGATTGGAGACAGATGGAAGGTCCTGAACATAGACATTACTTTCATCGTTGTAGACGCTCTGGCCGCCTACAACGCCATTTTAGGGCGCTCTACCTTGAACCCGCACAAGATGGTCCATTCCACCTACTACCAGATTCTGAAGTTTCCGACCCCGCATGGGATCAGACTAGTCAAGGGGGACCAGCCAGCGTCGTGGAGCTCCTACGTGAACTCCACGCGTCGCCACGTCTTGAAGGGTAAGGGATAGGAGGCCATGGCGATTCAGACAGAGGAGGATCCTCGAGAGGATAGGATTCGCCCACAGGCGGTGGGAGGCTTGCGGAAGGTTGAATTATAGGGGAAAGGGAAGGCGGTGCAGATAGGAGCGTCGCTTCCAGAAGACGAGGCCAAGGCCTTATCTATGCTGTTAGTCAAGTTCAAAGAGCTGTTTGCTTGGAAGCCTAGTGACATGCCAGGCATCAACAGGGACATCATCTGCCACGAGCTGAGGATTGACCCTACAATCAAACCAATCGCTCAGAAGCGACGCCCGGTGGGGGAGGAGAAAGCGATCGCCATCAGGCAGGAGATAGGGAAGTTGGTAGAGGCAAACTTTGTAAAAGAGATCAGGTTCTAGACCTGGGTGGCGAACCCAGTACCGGTGAAGAAAAATAACAGCAAGTGGCGCATGTGTGTTGACTTCAGGGACTTGAACAAGGCGTGTCCCAAGGACTCCTACCCGCTGCCAAGGATCGACCAGCTGGTGGACGCCACATCAGGACATGAGTTGCTCAGCTTCATGGACGCCTATTCTGGGTACAGCCAGATCCAGATGGCAGAAGGCGACGCTCAACACACGGCTTTTTATGCAGATAGCTATATTTATCACTATAAGGTGATGTCGTTTGGTTTGCTGAATGTAGGGGCGACCCACCAAAGGATGGTCAACAAGATCTTCGCCGGGATGATAGGCGATACCATGGAGGCATACGTGGACGACATGGTGGTGAAATCTGTGAAAGGCGCAGACCATGTGGAGGATCTGAGAAGGACCTTCGAGCGCATGCGCCTCCATCAGGTGCACCTGAACCCAGCCAAATGCGTCTTCGGCGTGCACTCAGGAAAATTCCTAGGCTATATGGTGAGCCACCGAGGGATTGAGGTGAACCCAGAGAAGCTGGAGGCGATCGAGAACATGTAGAGCCCTACTTGCCACAAGGAGTTCCAGTCCCTGAACGGAAGATTGGCGGCGCTCAGCCGCTTCCTGGCCAAATCTGGAGAGAAGTCTCTCCACTTCTTGCAGGTCCTTAGAGCCAGCAAAAGGTTTGAATGGACGTCGGAATTCGAGCAGGCGTTCCAGTACCTGAAGAACCACCTGAAGACACTGCCTCCGCTAGCCAAGACAGAAAAAGGCGACGCTCTTTTTCTGTATCTAGGCATCAGTCCTATAGCTGTAAGCTCTGTTTTAGTTAAGGAGGTCAACAAGGCGCAGGCGCACGTGTATTATGTTTCCAAGGTCCTTACAAAGACCGAAATGAACTATATGGAAGTTGAGAAGTACCTCTATGTGCTAGTAGTTTCTGCTAGGAAGCTTCGCCCTTACTTTCACGAGCACGAAATCACGGTCTTAACGAATCAACTTTTAAAGCACTTCCTCCAAAAGCCTGACGCTTGAGGAAGAATGATTAAATGAGCGATCGAATTAAGTGAATTCCGAATCAAGTTCGCATCTAGGAACGCTATAAAAGGGCAAGCACTGGCATACTTTATAGTGGAATCTACTTGTCCCCCCAGAGGCGTCGCCTCCGAAAAGCAGCGGGGCAAAGGAGACTTGGACTCTCCATACGGATGGATCTTCATCAATAGATGGTTCGGGGCAGGCCTAGTACTAACACCACCAGATGGAAGCGCGCCCCTGCGATACGCTTTGGTCCTTACCTTCAAAGCCACCAATAACGAAGCAGCATATGAGGCGTTGGTTACGGCCTGCGACTCGCCAAGGGTTTAGGCATCGAGCACCTAAGTGTCTACTGCGATTCACAATTGGTGGTAAATCAAGTTAAGGGAGAATATACCACCAAAGGCGAGCAGATGAAGGTATACCTACAGATGGCGCGCTAGTTAGCAGAAGGATTCAGTAGCTTCCAGATAGAGGCTATCCCTAGGGAAGAGAACAAAGAAGTGGATGCATTAAGTAAATATGCATGGTAGGCGACGCCTCTACAAGTGTCATTTGTGGAAATTATAAGAAAAGAGGCTGGACATGTGTGCACGAACATTGAAAGAGGGGAGGACTGGGCGACCCCTATCAGGAATTACATTGAGAAGGGCGAGCTATCAGAAAGCGAAACGGAGTCAAAAGGGATATTGAGGCTCGCCCCGAGTTATAAGATTATCGAAGGAACATTATACAAAAAGTGTTACTCAACGCCTTTCCTCAAATGCGTCGCTCAGGCAGAGACGATCATCACAATACTTAGGGAGGTCCACTAAGGATACGCCGCCTATCATGAAGGACCGCAATCAATTGTTTGAAAAATCCCCAATCAAGGCTATTATTGGCCTACCATGAGTATATAAGCCAAGGAAATGGTTCAGAAGTGTGAATCATGTCAGAAATACGGCACGAGCATAGCGCGCCCACCGGCGGACCTAACCTCAATAAGCGCTGCTTGGTCTTTCACGCAATGGGGAATTGACTTGGTGGGGCTACTTCCTTAGTCCAAGCTACACACATATGTCCTAGTAGCGATCGACTACTTTTCCAAATGGATTGAGGCGAAGGCGCTGGCTTCGATCACAGAATTCCAAGTGATCAAGTTCATAAAATCAAGAATCGTTTCTAGATATGGCATCCCAAGCATACTAGTAAGTGACAATGGGCCTCAGTTTGCAGGAAGGGAATTGAAGTGGTTGTGTCAGGAATTAAAGATACAGCATAGACATGCTTCAGTCAGGCATGCGCAGGCGAACAGACACGTGGAGGCGGCCAATAAGACTATTATGAATGGATTGAAGAAAAGACTAGATGCCATACAGGGAAAATGGACTGAGGAATTGGAAAATGTACTTTGGGCGCTCTGTATCACGCCTAAACAGGCTACAAGGGAGACGCCTTTTTCCCCTGGTATATGGCTCAGAAGCGGTAGCACCAACAGAAATAGCAGTCGCCTCACATAGAACAACGCATTTCTATGTAATTACGAATGAGGGTCAAATGCGCATGGAATTGGATTTGGCGGACGAAAAGAGATGGGCATCTGAACAGCTTCAAGGAAGAATGTGGTTAGCGACAACCAGATACTACAATAGGCGAGTTTCCGCTCGCCAATTTTAAGTGGGGGAGATGGTATGGAGGAAGAACGAGTTCGCCCATCAAGATAAAATCAACAAGCTCTCGCCTAAATGGGAAGGGCCATATAAGGTGATCACCATTCCCCATCCAAATTCCTACATACTTGAAAACAAAAAAGGAAAGACGCTGAAAAACACGTTCAATGCAGAACACTTGAAAAAGTTCTATTCTTAAAAGCGTTATGAACAATGTACTTAGGCAATTACCATGGTCTATAAAAGATTGGTATTCCCGTTGTATTGTTTGGGAACTTAGCCAAAGTAAGCAAATCATATGTGTTGTTCAGACACTTGGCCAAAGCGAGCGAGTCATACATATATAATCAATACTGGCGCTCAAAGTAAAAGAGTAATATAAACACTTGATTACTGGCGCTCAAAGTAAAAAGAGTAAAGATAAACACTTGTCTAAATTTAGAATAAATAAGGGCAAACGCCCCAGTTCATTACAAGAAATGCGCCTCACCAAAAAGAGGACTTCCTAAAAGCAAAGTATAAACTAAATACGATCTTCGGAGGGAGGAGCGGGCAGCACAGGCAAGTCTTCGGCGGGTAACGGAGGAAGGTCTGGGGTCTCGCCGGAAGGGATCGCTCCATCTAAAGGCAAGGCATGCTCAGATGTAGGGGCGCGCTTGGTTCGATGAAGATGAGAGGGTTCATGAGACTCATCTTCTTCTTCATCCAAAGGCTCTGTCGCTTTCTTTTTAGTCGCCTCAGACTCAAGCCGCTTTTGCTTAGCCTATCTCCAGGCTTCCAACTTGAAAATGTTTGCAAACGAGTGGAGCGTCGACAAAGGAAACTGAGGATCAGTCTTCAGGATGTCCTTGCGAATAGCAGTGAAGGATTCTACCAAAGCCTCACGACACCAGCTGGCGTAGGTAGTATTAAACTCCTCGCTGTTCTTGTACTCTTCGACAGCTTTAGCGAAGCGCTTGGGAGCTTCCTTTTGAAGAAGTAGCACCTCTTCCTCCAAATGCCGAACATCCCGCTCAACCACAATAGCGCGGTGCTCAAAGGAGCCTGACTTACTCTTCTCCCGGTCAAGCTGCCTTTGAAGATCAGAATGCTGCTCATGCGACTAAGATACCTGCTCATGAGCCTTCCCCGCTTCAGACAGTTTGGCCTTCACCTTGAGCATCTCTTGAGCATGGCGAGCGGATTCGTCATCCCTCGCGGCTTTCTTTGCGGCCAACTTATGAATAGCACGCTCCTGCGCCAACTCTAGCTCTTTGGTTCCCTCTAGTTGAGCAGTAGTGGCCTCCGGCTCCTCAGACAGATCCACAATGGTGGTACCCATTTGGAGTTGCAAGGGCAAAAGCTACACAAAAGGCTAACCGTTAGGAAAAAAGACTTAGTAAAAATAATAAAAACGAAGGAACAATTAGTACCTGAGAAAACAAGGTCAAGCCTTGGTGCACAAGATTGTCTAAAGCGCCGCTAGCCTTGTCGATAGGCGTGCGATCAGCAGGCGGGCAGGTGCCAGTCAGTAGGTGGAGACCCAAATCGGGGTCCAGCAAAGTGTTCCCTCGCAGCAGGGGAGCATCCTGGAAACGCTCGCAAGGAGTCCAGGGCGCACCGCTCGGATCCTCCTGAGAAGCCCACTCAGGAAGCTTCTCGACTTTGAGATCCCTTTGAAAGTCGAACGCCGGACCCGCGTACGACCTATAGCGCCCCTCTTGGCCACTGGGTAAAGTCAAGGGCGCCTCCAAGTCCATAGGAGAATTGGGGGGCAGCTCCCTATCCACCCCCGAGGCGGATTCCCTGGCCGAGATAGATTCCCTCGTCGGGGTCTTCTTCTTCCGTGAAGAGGGAGCACTGAGACTTTTCCCTATGTACGCGGCTCCATCGTTCCTAATGCTTTTCTCTGTGGAAGTGCCATCAGAGAAGACATGGTAAGTCCAAGCCATGCCCGAGTCCGTCACGACAGACGCGCCCCACTTTTTAGTGTGGAGAATATTTAATCTTCTAGAAAAAACGGAATCGTTGCAATATCGAGAATAAGGGACCGCACCTTTGAAAAGAGCCACCGCCTCTTGAGTGTCAGGACTCAACGTTTGAGGATCCGCGGAGAGAGGATCTATCTCCTCCTCAGGGCGTGCATTCTTCTTCGAAGACTATCGCCTCCTTTTCTTGGAACCCTCGACAGCGTCGCTCAGAGCCTTAGTAGTGAGCGGTTCTAATTCATGTTCATCATCCGTGAGTGTGAAGGCAAGGTCAAAGCGCGAAACAAGTTGGTCTGCAAAAGAAAATTAAACGAGTTATTACCCGTGTCCTGTAAAAGCGATGCTGAACTGGAGAAATGCCAGCGTTGAAAAGGTCCTCCTCCTTGGTCTCCTTGGATATCCACGAGGCGCGCCCTTCAAGGTGATCGACATACACCATGTGGAGTGACTCCTTATCCCAAAGGGATAATTCATCATCCAGGGGATAGGGGTCACGGAGCACCTTGGGGGTAAAACACCAAGGAACCCCCCCCCCCCCTTTGAAAAAGAAGTAAGAATTCTTCCAATTCGAGTTTCGGGGTCCTATAACCAGTGTCTAAGGGGAAGGAGGATTTCCAGTTCTGAAACTTATTGTTAGGGAAGCGGCTGACAAAGCTAAAAACGCCAAAGCGGTTGGAATCTATCCTATAAAAATGGCGAAATAATACTAAAGAATATGTGTAGCCCTGCCTCTCACATAAACACCTAAAGCCTACCTAGGTGCGAAGAGAACGGAGAGAGAATTGGGTAGGGGAAACGCCATAGTAGCGACATGCTTTGGCCAGGTCAAGACAGAAGGGAAATCTTAATCCAGCATCTATCTGAAGGGTATAGATGGTTTCCTCGCTTGGCCCTGGTTTTGAGATAGGTGTGGCGTTCTCAGGATCACGCTCATCCGGGATAGGAAAGCGAGGTTCTAAGGCGTCGCCCATACATGAATCATCTACTGATCTATTAAAAACATACCTAGAAATAATATTGGGTCAAAGATCACTAAACCCAGGAGGGAAAAAGACCTTCGCCTCACCTCCTGTTGATCCGCTCACCATTGAAGAGAGATGGCGCTCGCGACGGGGGTAGAGGTTGGGCTCGAAAGGGGAGCAGCGAGCTATTTTGAGAGAGAGAACGGAAAGCGACCGGAATTCTAGGGCGACCGGAGGAAAATGATCTGAAATCTAGAGAGAAGGCAGAGCTTTCTAGAGAGAGAAGTTACGTTAGGAGGTTAAAATGACAGAATGAAGAAGAGGGGCCCTATTTATAGGAGCTTTTCTGGAGAAGCCCAACGGTCCCCCTACTCCTAGGGAGCCTCATTGGATGAAACATCCTTGAGAAGGTAAGGGTTGCCAACGGTTCGATCAAAACGGTACGACTTCCCAAACGGTTCGATCATAACGGCTACTTCTTTAAAGACGAAATTCAAAGAATGACATCCGACCGGGGAGCGCCCACCACTGCGCGACCTCAAAGGCGCGCCACTCGAGTTTAAAATGAAACGGACAACAGTGGGTCCAGGAAACGCCATCACTCTATAACATTAGAACGCCTGATAAAACCTAACACGAGCGTCACTTGTATTAGGCTTCGGGGGCAGATGATGGATCCTGGCCCTATGGGCCCTGATACATTCGGGCCTCACATGCCCCTATAGCAGAAATCCCTCCAGGCCCAAAGGTAAGGCCTGTCAATCGAGGCCCGTCCTTGAGGGCGCGCAACGTGAAGCATGCCCCACCATTCCTGACATATTCGAGGCTCGAGGACCGACAAGGAGGGATGGTGGATCTCCACGCCTGAGGTGGAGCTCCGGAACAAGAAACGAGCCCACTGAGCACCAGACACTAGGCAACACACTGTCCAATGGTACCCCACTCAGCCACGCCGGACACCACGTAGGATAACCGGGGTCAGACTTCAACCCGACTCAGGTTAAGGGTGAAGGCTATAAATACATTCACCCCTCTCTACTTCAAGCTAATTTTCTATTCATAACATACATACAAACATTCATAACAAACTCCCAACTCACTTAAGCTTCGAAGGGGAAACAAAGGGCCTAGACCGGTTTTTCCTTATTGCAGGACGTCAGAGCGCCGCGACAAGGTCAACAGGAACACTTCAGGAGATCAGAATCCAACAGTCATGAAACTCTAGAACATCTTCTTCAAATACAACATGAAGTAGAGATTGCAAACCTTAAGGGCAGCTCCGCCAATGGAAAATTCTTTTGGTTTATTCCATAATCACTGTTTCTTATTATCAAGACAATTGTCCAAAACCATTATAGTGTTATTTAAGTCTTTAGGTTCCCTTTATTTGTCTAATAAGCATGTTTGGAATCGTCCAAAGTCGCCGCCCACATGCCATCAAGATCATTGCTCACGTGTCACCAAGATTTTTGCCCACGTGTCACTAAGATTGACGCCCATGTGGTACTAAGATCGTCTCTCACGTGGTACTAAGATTGTCATCTACGTACCATCAAGATCTTCACCCATGTTCCCTCAAGTCAGGTCTTATACTTATTAGTGACTTATTAACGACGCCATAAATTCATCATTTGTCCCAGAGTCTAAGTAGAGCATTGCGTTTTTTAGACTAAATTTTCTCTGGCAGGATGGCGTCGCTTCCATGTCTGTCTATTGTAATGTGCATCTGGTCAAATTTGAATTTTGAACTTTTCATCAAGTTTAAATTTTTAGTCTTTTCAAATTTGAAGGTCAAATTTGATTTGAACTTTCCGTCAAGTTTGAATTTTAGTCCCTCCAAATTTGAACTTTCCCTCCAAATTGGAATTTCAAATGTTTAGATGGAAAAAGACCTATGTACTCTCAAATCCTTATAGAATCGGATGATAGGATGGAAAGACCCTTCAAATTCAAGGTCTATATAAACCCCTACCCCTTTTATTTCACTTCTTCGGTCGTTTCTTTATAAGAATTCCCCTTATTTATTTCTCGCTCTAACACTCCAGCTTTTCAAGATTGCTCGTTGTTTTTCTTTCCGTCGAGTTATAACTGGACGCCACCTTTCGCTCATGGATAACGAAAACTCAGGTGAGGAATCTATTTTTGTTCCTTCCCTGCCTAAAGACCCTGTTGGATCCTGAAAATCTTCCTCTCTACACATTCGTCGCTCCTCTCGGGTTTCACCTGCACAGATTAACACCTTCGGGTTGACCCGTTTATTCCACTCTGAAGCTTAAGTCAGTATGAGGCTTTGAAGAGATTTTATGTGGATATGGTAAAAAATCAGAATGTAATAAATGATAATGAATGCTGGTATTTATAGGCTTTGCTTAACCTGATGAACATTGTTTCCTTTTTACCTTGGTTATCCTTTTTAACTGAGGTCAAACTGACCTTCAAATATCAGAGATATTTGATCCCATTTAATGTTGTCTGACCTCCATTTAATGCGGCCTTATCTTGACACGTGGGGGCAACGCTTTCTATAGGTTGGCGCCTCTCTAACATCTTCATGGAGGCGACGCCTTACATAACTGGTTTATATAAATCTTATTGATTTTATTTAGGTCAGTGACATAAGGGTTTATTAAAATAAGGCGTCCCTTATAAACCCCATCATCTGCCCCCCAAGCCAAACAGGAGTATTAGTCCTGATTGGATAGAATCTCTCTATGAGTTTCGACTTATTATAAGTCTTAATTTGCCTCAACGGGGTTCTTTGTTTTAATAGGCGTCGCTTTGCTATGAAATTACTAAGTAACCGTTGCAAATTTCATAGGTGTCGATGAGCCTTTAATTTTCCTAGGTGTTAATACACATGGAATTTTCTAGGCGTCGATGAGCCTTTAATTTTCCTAGGTGTTAATACACCTGGAATTTTCTAGGCGTCAATGAGCCTTTAATATTCCTAGGTGTTAATACACCTGAAATTTTCTAGGCGTCGATAAGCCTTTAATCTTCCTAGGCGTTAATACACCTGGAATTTTCTAGGCGTCGATGAGCCTTTAATCTTCCTAGGTGTTTATACACCTGGAATTTTCTAGGCGTCTATGAGTCTTTAATCTTACTAGGCGTTAATACACCTGGAATTTTCTAGGCGTCGATGAGCCTTTAATTTTCCTAGGTGTTAATACACCTGGAATTTCTCTAGGCATCGATGAGCCTTTAATGGCGGGAATTTTTAAAATTTCCTGGCGGTAAAATTTAAATTTAAATTCTCTCAAAGAAGAAATCGTTTCATCTGCCCCCATGACGTCAGCAATCCGTGTGATTTCCGATGATCCAACGGTCCATATTGCGTGATATTTTGGTTTTGTTTGAATTTCAATGTAACAGTGTGATGACGTCAGCAATCCATGTGACCGTTGAGATCTAACGATATATCAAAAAACAACGTTTCAAATTCCGTTTTAATCCAACGGTCATCTATGGGTGACGTTTCGGATTCTGTTGCAATGATTGCGAATTTCTTCATGGGTCCACTATAAATAGGAATGGTCCCTCTATTTTGAACACTTTCGAATCTTTTGTTCTGCCTTCTCTCTAGTTTCTCTCTCTAAAATCTTATATTCATCGCCTTTTAAGAGGAGTGTCGCCACCATTGCACGTTATCGAGTAACGCCATCAGATGTCCAGTTGTTGAAGAAAGTCATGGCGTCTTCCCGCAATATCTCCAGTAAGGCTCTTAATTTTTCCCTTCCTGCTATCGACCCTAAACAAAACCTTCTTACTCGAGAAAACTTCGCATGGGCAGTCGAAACCTCGGGTATGAGTAATGAGGACCGACCTCGATTCCCCTACCCTGAGTCAATGGGCGACGATCGGGTATGCTTTCCCGAGGAAGACGAAGCCACAATCTATTTGAGTCAAATAAAGGTGAGGCTTCGTTTCCCTTTCTGTGATTCTTTAGTAGAATTGTGTCGCTACTATGGAATCACCCCTACCCAGTTGACTCCTAACGCTATACGCATGTGGGTAGGGTTTAGTATCCTCTGATTTGAAAATAACTGTCCTTACTCCTTGTCTTTATTCTGATCCTTCTATCGCATTCAATTCAACGCCTTCGGCGTTTTTCTCTTCCAAACTCGTTTCCCCGAGTCAAAGGGTTGGAACTTGCGACGCCTAGGGCAAAACCCTTGGTTCTGGAATGCCAAAAAAACTCTGGTTAGTGGTTTTAAGTCCACTAATTCAAATTGGAAAACCAAGTATTTTTTTTTTCTTTGGTGGCGTCACCTGGGCCTTAAGAAATCCTCGGACAGATCCTTTGCCTTCATTCACCGAGTATTCCAAGGAGGATCTCGATACCCTCAACCTCATATACATAGCACATTCAAATGGGCGACTCTCCTTCATATCTAAGGATACGACAGAGGCAATGATCGCTAGTGTGGCGCTAAAGTCGTCAAATCCTCAGCCAGAGATTGACTGGGTATTTGTCTAATCCTTTCTTTTCTTTTATAGATGATAATTTCGATTACTTATTTCAACCTTCTGGATGCTATGTCCAAGCGGCGACTGGTGTTCTTCCACCAATACAAGAAGAAGAGCCCTCTAAAAGAAGCACAAGGCTAAGTCTATGGCTTCAAAGCGTCGCTCTAAGAGGGACAAGACCAGCCCTATCGATCCCTCCAACACTATAGTGTTGGATGAAAGTACCGAGGAAACAGCGCCGCCAACAGGTATTCTTTTATTTTCAAGAATTTTTACCATATTTTGTAAAGGCTTTGGCTAACTGATTGTTGGTACAGCATCGCCTGAAGGTGGGAGGCTTTCTTCTTCTACTCTCGACCCTTCACCTCTTTGACAAGCCCCACCTGGGAGGTCTCCCTCTCCTATGACACATACCATGCCCCAGGCGTCGCACACCCAGACATCCCAGATGTCTCCTAGGCCCTCCGTCCAGCCATCTACTGGATCAGGAACGCTTCGCTCCGAACAGCCATCTGCTAGGCCAGGAATGCCTCGCTCCGACGAGCCATCTGCAAGACCAGCAACGCCTCAGGCGTCTCCCCGTGTCATGTCAGTAGATCCTCCCTTGGGTCCTACCGAAGGTCCAGGATTTGACTTGAGGCGACACCTCTACGAGACACCTGTGGCCGAGAATCGTCTGATGAACTAGGAGCCCTGGCGTCGCCTACAATATATGAACATTCCAGAAGGAACATCCCTTCAAGCCAAGCTTACCGAAGGAGCCCCTCTCCATTATGACTTAGCTCTACGTATCATGAGCGGGTCAGTTCTTCCTGGTGATCGTCGCCAGCTCCACTTCGATCCTCAATGGGTCGAAGAGGCTGTTAAGAATCATATCACCTTAGTCGCCTCTGTAAGTTTTTATTTACATTTTATTACTCTTCCTTTTTATTCGTCTAACCTTTTGTTTACAGCTTTTGGTTGCAGAGACTGAGGCTGGCGCCTTAGCAGTGCAACTAGCCCACAAATGTGCTGCTATGAAAGACAATGCAGTTGGGGCTGCTAAGGCTGCTCATGTTGAAAAGGAGAGAGCTGAGTAGATGAAGGAAAAGACCAAGCTCGAGTAGGACAAAGCCTTTCTCCGCCAGGGTTTGGATGAGGAGCTTGAGCTCAAAGATGGAGCCATCAAGAAGGCTCGATTTGCTGTTGAGAAAGCCAACAAATTCGCCCAACAGCTGGAAGAATGCGAGTAGGTTTCTAACCAGAACAGAGAGAATGCCCGCCGAGAAGAACATGTCCTCCTTAACTAAGGAGAAGGAGGCGGTTGAGAAGAACCTTTCTTCCTTAAATAAGGAGAAGGAGGCGGCACTCATATTGGTTGAGACTGCTCAAAAGGACAAAGAGGGAGCTTTTCTCCAACTCCAAGCTATTCAGAAGGAGAAAGAGGCAGGGCTTCTTCCAATAGAGACTACCAAAGTGGAGGCGGTGGAGTCTTTCAAGAAGACTGCCGCCTTTCAGAAAGCTGCTGAGAGGCACTTGGTTGCCAAAATCATCTGTATATACGGAAGATTAATCACTGAAATCCACGAGATTCAGCTAAACTTCCCTGTGGAGAAAGTAAAAGGCTTTCAGGCTTTCTTACGGATGCAGCAGCAGAACATGGAAGCCGAAGCTGCTGCTTCGAAAGAGAAATCAAGCCAGAAATCAGATGCGACGCCATAGACCAGCAACACACTCCCAGCCAAGGCTGGACAGAAGAAGGCGGCGCCCGAGCCTGACATCACACTCCCAGCTAAGTCTGGACAGAAGAGGGCGGCGCTCGAGCCCAGCGCCCTTCCACCTAAGGGTCCTTCAAAAACCATTTCTCCTCTAAAAGCCACTTGAAGACTTTTAATATTTTCCCGCTCTTTTTTTTGTAATATTTTAGCCTTTGAATATTTTATCTTGTAATTCATCTTTTTAGATAATGAAATCAAGGCATGTTTATCAAGGCGTCGACTCTCTTAAACTTATATATACTTATTAGATCAATGGCTTTAATAACTTGAAATACTCATTAGTAATATTCAAATACTTGATATATTTACAATGGCATTGTAAATTACAATCTAAGCATAGAATTTTTTTCAAATGCTCTGCATTGAAAGTATTCCTTAGCTTTCTTCCTTCCTCATCCTCCAAGACATAGGCGTTAGGGTGAGGGACAACGACGACCTTATAAGGCCCTTCCCATTTTGGATATAGTTTATTCAGCCTATCCAAGTGTGAGAATTCGTTTCTTCTCCATACCATCTCCCCCACGAAAAATTGGCGAGATAACACTCGTCGATTATAATATCTAGAAGTGGCCAACCTCATCCTTCCTTGAGTTTCATCGGATATCCATCTTTTATCTTCCACCAAATCGAGGTCGACGTGCCTATGTTCATCATTCGGCACCGCCTCAAAATGTGTTACTTGATGTGATGCGACTGGTATCTTAGTAGGGGCCACCGCTTCTGAACCATATACTAATCCAAAGGGTGTTTCTCCTGAGGATATTTTTGGTGTTGTCCTGATGGACCATAGAACATTATCCAGTTCATCGGTCCATTTTCCTTTCAAAGCATCAATGCGCTTTTTCAAACCATTGAGGATAACTTTGTTTGCCGCTTCTACTTGCCCATTTTTCTGCGCATGCCTTACCGAGGCATGGCGATGCTCAATGTGCAATTCTTCACAAAAGCATTTTAGCTCTCTTCCAGCAAACTGAGGGCCATTATCACTGACAAGAATACTCAGAATTCCATATCTCGATATAATTCTAGATTTCAAGAATTTCACCACTTGGAATTCAGTAGTCGACGCCAGAGCTTTAGCCTCTACCCACTTTGAAAAATAATCCACTGCTACTATGATATAACACTTTTTCCTAGATTTGGGGAATGGACCCACCAAATCGATTCCCCATTGCACGAATGGCTAGGCGACGCGCATAGGTACCAATTCGGATGGTGGACGCCCAATTCTTGGAGTGTATTTTTGCCATGATTCACACTTTCTCACCATTTCGTCTGCTTCCTTTGTCATTGTTGGCCAATAATACCCTTGATTCAAGGCTTTTCTAATAATGGACTTAGCCCCTTCATGGCAAGCAGCGTATCCTTCATGTAACTCTCTGAGAATAGTAGTAGTTTCAGGTTGAGCGACGCATCGTAAGAATGGCGTAGAAAATCCCTTTTTGTAAAGGATTCCATCAATCAAGGTATAACTTGGCGCTATACGTTTCATTCTTTTCATCTCTGCTTCTTCTGATGGTTTGATCCCGGATTCCAAATATGCCTTTATAGGCGTCGCCCATGTATCGATGCTATGAATGTTAAAACATTCATAGGTTTCTTGAGATGAAACAATTTCGACGAAATGGACTTTCAAAGATGTTTGCTACCAGGCATATTTTCTCAAAACATCCGCTTCTTCATTTTCTTCTCTCGGAATGGCGTTAATCTCAAATTGGGTGAAGCCTTCAGTCAGAATTTTGTCTTCACTTAAATACTTTTTCATCATCTTTCCTTTGGCCGCATATTCCCCCTTCACTTGATTAACCACAAGCTGGTAATCGCAATATACCTTAATAAATGTGATGCCTATACCTCTAGCTATCCTTAGACCTGCAATCAACGCCTCATATTCAGATTCGTTGTTGGTGGCCTTAAAGGTTATAACCATGGCGTATTTTAAAGATTCCCATCCATATGTTGGAGTTAGCACCAATCCTGCCCCTAACCCTTCAATGGATGAAGATCCATCTGTGTACAACTTCCATACAGAAGATGTTTCTTCTATGATGATTGGAGGCAAGATGTTTGTTGCGAGCGACGCTTCCTCCTATCCATGTGTGGACTCGACTATGAAGTTTACCAAAGCTTGACCTTTAATGGCTGTCCTTGGAGCAAATTGGATTGGAAATTTACTTAACTCTATCGCCCACTTTATCATTCTTCCAGATGCATCTGGTTTTTGGAGAAAATGTTTTAGTGGTTGATTAGTTAATACAGTGATTTCATACTCGTGGAAGTAGGAGCGAAGCTTCCTAGCATAAACTACCAACGCAAAGAGATACTTCTCAACTTCTACATAGTTTATTTCTGCCTTTGAAAGGACTTTAGATACATAGTAAACTGGCACTTAGCCAGATTCTATGTTCTTTACAAGAACGGAGCTTACAGCCACTGGACTAACACTTAAGTAGAGAACTAAAGTGTCGCCCCTTTTTGGCTTAGCTAGTGGAGGTAGGGTTCGAAGATGCTTCTTCAGCTTTTGAAACGCCTCTTCGCATGCTGATGTCCACTCGAACCTTTTGTTGGCCCTTAATACTTGGAAGAAGGGTAGGGATCTGTCCCCAGCTTTGGATAAAAATCTGCTTAGCGCCGCCAACCTTCCATTTAGACCCTGTACCTCCTGGTGACAAGTGGGACTTTTCTTGCCTTCAATGGCGCTCAGCTTCTCGGGATTTACTTCAATTCCTCTTAGGCTTACCATATACCCCAAGAACTTTCCAGATTGGACCCCGAATGCACATTTGGCGGGGTTTAATCGCACTTGATGAAGCCTCATAACTTCGAAAGTTTTCCTGAGGTCTTTTGTATGATCGACGCTTTTGATGGATTTTACCAACATATCATCAACATAAGCCTACATGCTCACCCCTATCATACCCGCAAAAAGTTTGTTGACCATCCTTTGGTAGGTGGCACCAGCATTAATGAGCCCAAAAGGCATAACAGTATAGTGATATTTATCACTGTCTGCATAGAAAGTCGTGTGATGAGCGTCGCCTGCTGACACCTTAATTTGGTTGTATCCATAATAAGCATCCATGAAACTTAGTAACTCATGCCCTGAAGTGGCGTCGACCAGCGGGTCAATTCTGTGTAATGGATATGAATTTTTAGGGCATGCTTTGTTCAGGTCCCTGAAGTCGACACACATTCTCCATTTGCCCGTGCTTTTATTTACCAGTATAGGGCACAATTAATCTTGCCACTTCTTGTCGAATGGATATGGTCTTTTCCTCCCCCACGGGTCGTCGCTTCTGAGCGATCGGTTTGATACTTGTGTCTATATTGAGCTCGTGGGTAATAATCTCCTTACTTATACTCGGCATATCGCTCGGTTTCCAAGCAAAGATCTCTCGAAATTCAATTAACAGGAGGGTCAAAGCCGTCGCCTACTCTTCTAGAAGCGTTGCTCCAATCTGGACAACCTTTTCAGGGTCATCTATCCATATTTTCACCAGTCCTTCTACTGGCGTTGGGCGAACCTTCTCTTCCCTTAAATCCTCCTCTGCTTGGATGGATAAGGTCTCATTTCCCTTCAATACTTGGTGTCGAGTGGATTGTACATTACAATTCCTTGCTCCAGTCTGATTGCCTTTTACCACTCCTATCCAATGAGGCGTTGGGAATTTCAGGAGTTGATGATAAGTAGAGTGAACCATTCGATGAGGGTTCATGGTAGATCGTCCAAATATCATGTTATAGGCTGTAGCGGTGTCAACTACGACAAAGGTGATGTCCATTGTCAAGGATTTCCATCCCTCACCTATGAATACTGGTAAGGTAATGGCTCCTACAGGATATGTGGGAGTTTAAGCAAAGCCCAAAAGTGGGAAGTTCACCTTTTTCAGGTCTTTCTCGTTCCTTCCCATTTGCTTCAAAGCGTCAAGGAAAAGAACATCTGTCGAACTTACCGAGTCGATAAGCACTCGCTCCACATCGTAGCCAGCAATTTCAGCAGTGATGACCAGTGCATCCTCATGTGGGCATGTCACATGATCCATCTCATCTTCTGTAAAAGTAATACTAGTTTCATCCAACGATCTAGGGCGCTTTCCTGCCTTAGAGGTTCCAGATAACTGAGTAGCATACACCATTCAGGCGCTACTAGTTTCTCCTCCCGAGGCAAAGCCACCACTGATCACTTGTACATGCCCTTGTTTACCTCTAGAGCCTTCATCTCCCGCCTCTCTCTTAGGCGACGCCCTCCTTTCCCTTCGTGGGCTAGGACTCTGATCCCTTTTTGCCATGAAGTTTTTGAGGAGTCCCTTTTGGATAAGCACCTCAATGTCTCTCTTCAAAGTTTTGCAGATCATGAAGTGAACTTCCTTCCTCAGGCTGCTGAGTTTTCTTAGCTCTTGTATTGGCAGGAGACATGGCAATATTTTGCTCAAGGTTTCCCACAGACAGCGCCAGATGTTGGATCCTGGAAATCTTCCTCTCTACACAGGCGTCGCTCCTCTCGGGTTTCACCTGCACAGATAGACAACTTCGGGTTGACTCGTTTATTCCACTCTGAATATTAAGTGAGTCTGAGGCTTTGAAGAGATTTTATGTGGATGTGGTAAAAAAATCAGAATGTAATAAATGATAATGAATGCTGGTATTTATAGGCTTTGCTTAAGCTGATGAACAGTGTTTCCTTTTTACCTTGGTTAGCCTTTTTAACTGAGGTCAAACTGACCTTCAGATGGGACAGGGGTCCTTATCTTCAAAAATCAGAGATATTTGATCCCATTTAATGCTGTCTGACCTCCATTTAATGCGGCCTTATCTTGACACGTGGGGGCGGCGCCTTCTATAGGCTGGCGCCTCTCTAACATCTTCATGGAGGCGACGCCTTACATAACTGGTTTATATAAATCTTATTGATTTTATTTAGGTCAGTGACATAAGGGTTTATTAAAATAAGGCGTCCCTTATAAACCCCATCAGACCCTAAACCCAACATTTTATCACATCTCAACCCTCCATAAGGCTGTAACCACTGCAAAAATGAGCAATGCTCATTCTCTCAGATATTCTCTTCCATTGAGTGAAGATGACGACACATTTACGTCAATTTGTTTGCCCCTAGATGACGAAGAGACCATATATTTCACCCCAGTCGACGTTGGTCTTCGTTTCTCATGTTGTTCGGATCTCATCGACATGTGTAAATATTTTGGTGTATCGCCCACCCAACTCACCCCTAACGCTCTGCGTATGTAGGTGGGGTTTAAAGTACAATACTAGCTTTGTGGTTGAGCATATTACCTAAATATTTTCTGATGTTTTATTGTTTTTAAGTAAATACTTTTATTTTTTGGGTTTTTCCAAACTCATTTTCCACAATAGAGTCCTTGCTTTCCTATACCGGAATTAGTATAACATTGTCTCCTTCTCCACTTACTTGGGTAATATATCTATCCTAACTCTTGTATTCTCTTTGCCTTTTTGTAGGTTTTAACTTATTTGATAAGCCTGGTGTGACTCAAGGAAAAACTGGTGTCGCCTTTAGGGAAGGAGGTCTTTCCAAGAAGAGGAAGAGATATCATCGCTCCAAAAAGAAGCCCACTACAGAGCCTCTCGATCCCTTGATGGCATCGCCAGGTCAGTTAAGTCCATTTACTAATGTTGTCGTCGTCACTTATGAAAGTGTAGTTTCTAATAATAAATATTTTGATAGCACACACGACTGTAAACGTATGCACATCCTTTGGACTAGGCGATAACGATCCCAATTGTGACAAAAAAAACATGCTAACTTGGAAAGTTCTTGAACATGTTGGGGCAAGAAACTCGCAGAAACCAAAGGAGACTCACTCATTAGCGAGTGTTCCCTCAAATGAGCGCCCGTTGACACCCATTAACATCAACATCCCCAAAGTCGTGGAGGTGTATCGAGGACCACGCTTCAGTATGTTGCGCCACCTATATGAGCATGCACAAGCATCATGACGCCACCAAAATGCCCAACTTATTGAATCCAACTCCTTATCTTTTGAAGATTTAAGGTTGCATTTGCTAGTGGGGATGATCCCTCCTACTGATACGGTGACTCTCCATTTTGATCCCTCCTTTGTGGAGGGATAATGTGACACCATTACTCTAGCCTCATTCATGTAAGTTATACTTACTCACTTGGCATATGTTAATTTACTTAACCTGAATTACTTATATGCATTATTGCAATCTAGTTCCTTCCAACTTCTTTTCAACTAGGCGTGACGACGTTGGACCTGTCACGCAAGTGCATCGCGGTGGAAGCCCAAGTCGCGGTGACACCACTATAGTACCTTGGAAATTCAAGTGTCTGATTTGATACATTGGCCAAGGGTCGTGAAGAAGAGTGTCGCCAATCTGATGCTAAGGCCAAGAAATTGGAGGTGCTGCCTGAAGAGCTGGAGAGTGCCACTAAAAAGGTCATTAAGGATTTTCAATCCTCTAAGGAATTCGATAATGCCACCGAGGAGTTTCTCAAAGAAAAGATTGTCGGTCTCTTTGAGAAACTTACTATGGAAATGAAAAATGTTAACGCTTCTTTTGCCTTTGATCGACTTGCCGCCATGAAGGGTTACCTGTATTGGAAGACCGACGAAGAAAGGGTGGAGCAACAAGCTTCCCTTGAGTAGGCTTCCAGCATCGACCTTGAAGACAAGGAAGAGTTCAACAAGGTGTAGGAGTTCCCCCCCCCCCCCCCCCCTTGTAAGGCGTCGCCACGGGAAAGATTTTGTAGTCTTCATAGTCATTGGTCGATTTGCTAGTTTTGTATATGTGTTGCCATATTATGAATATGATATTTTTATTTTAGTATCGTCACCATGGTTTGTTTCACATTTCGTAAAACTCGTTGATTCCAAATGTCTATACCTTTCTTCTTAAATAAAATCGAAATTTAGGATACGTCGATGTCAACTATTATTAGCGTTGACAAAATATTCATTCGTAAATATCGTAACCCAACTGTTGGACTAATCATATGAGGTAACGCCATAAAAACTTCCAACGTCCAAGTGTAAGAAAAGGTTTTCTTGAATCTTTCAAGGGTCACATGAGAGTCGCTTAATTGGGATAAAGCTTTAAATAGAATATTAACTCTTCATTATTGAATGAATATGTATTCTATTAGACATAGAACCTTTTCAAATGTTCCCCATTAAATGTATTCCTAAGTTTCACTCTACTTATTAATTTTTATCTTGATGTGTGAATTTGTTCCTTTGTCAAATCATGTCACCCACAAACAATTGGTGAGCGAGGACTCGAAGGTTGTAATATCGAGGTGTAGCGATACACATTTTCCCATGTGTTTTCTCTGATGCCCGCAACTTTTCATCAGACATGACCAATTCGAGGCGTCGCTCGACATCATTTGTGTTTTCGTTGAAGTATCTTACTCGATGCGATTCCACTGCAATTTCGACAGGCGTCGCCACTTTAGATCCATAGACCAAACTATAAGGTGTTTCACACGTCCATTTCTTTGGGTTAGTTCTTACTGCACATAGTACATTTTTCAACTTGTCTGCCCAATTTTCACTTAAATCGTCGATCTTCTTTTTCAAGTCGGCTAAGACGATTTTATTTTCCATTTCCACTTGTCAATTTGTCCGAGAATGTCTAACATATGCAAAGCGATGCTAATTACTGAGCTCCTCTAGCTATCACTTGACTTCTCGCCCAACAAATTGCGGACCGTTGTCACTTACTAGAATTCTTAGGATGCTATATCTTGATATAATTTGAGATTTCAGAAATTTTATAATTTGAAACTCACTAGTCGATGCTAATGCCTTCGCTTCTACCCATTTTGAGAAATAGTCTATGACAACGAGTATATATTTTCGTTGACATGTTGATTTTGGTAAGGGTCCAACCACGATGATCCCGACCCCATTGCACAAAAGGTCATGCACTTAGTATTAACAAAACATTTGTTGGTGGACACCCAAATAATATTTTTGACAAGTCTCACATACTTGCACCATGGTCGACACCTCCTTGTTCATCAAAATAGTATCCTTATCTTAAGGCCTTTATAATTATGGACTTAACAACCTCATGACAAGCGGTGTAGCATTCATGTAATTCCCTTAAAATGCGTTCGATTTATGAGTTGGCAACGCATCTTAGATAAGGTGTGGAGTATCCCTTCTTGTACAAAACTCGTTCTATGATCAATTAATTAACGACTATTCGTGGAATCAGGCATCGTTGCCTCATCAATGATGGAGACTACCCCTATTTCCAAATAGTTCACCTCTCGCAATGGCGGTGCCTCTACAACATACTTACTAAGAATGTCACCCTCCTTGTTTTCTTCACTCAAAATATCTTAGATTTCAAATTCTTTGATTTCTTTGATCAACACTTGGCTTCGACTAATTAAGTATTTCTTCATTTGTTTTACTCCCTTAGCTTTATATTCCCCTTTAACTTGGTTGACTACTAATTGAGAGTTACATTTTACACTCAAGGAAGCGACGCTTACTCCCCTTGCCAGTCTTAATCCCTTGATCAATGATTCGTATTGAAACTCATTATTCATCACCTTAAAAGACCTCGCATATCTCACGGTTCAACGCCAGTAGGGTGAATTAATACTAGCCCAATTTTTGAACCTTCCACAATGAGGATCCATCTATGTATAATTCTCATGTTTCTTTAGGCTTTTCTTCCTTTTCCTACGACTCTAAAGGTAACCCCTCATTCGTTGTAAATCATGTGGATTCCTTTATAAAGTCAGACAGTGCTTGGCCTTTTATAGTTGTACGAGGATATAACTTTATTCTGAATTCGCTTAGTTCAATCATCCACTTGATCATTCTTCCTGATGTATCGTTTTTTTGTAGGAAGTGTTTCAACTGTTGGTTAGTTAAGACTGTGATATCATGTGCATGAAAATATGGGTAAAACTTCTTTGTCGAAACTACCAACGCATAAAGATACTTCTCAACGTCAATATATTTCATTTCCACCGAAGTAAAGATCTTGCTTACAAAATAGACTTGATCTTGGCCCTTGGACTTGGACCTTGGACTCTTCCTTCACTAATACAGAGCTTACATCCACAAGATTGATGTGGTGATATAGAAATAGAGTGTCTTCAATCATAGGCTTAGCTAATGGTGGCAATATTTTTAAATGGGTTTTCAGCAGCTGAAAAACTTTCTCGCATTCTAACGTTCACTCAAATTGTTTATTGGCTCGCAGCACCCAAAAGAAAGGTAATGACTTCTCTTCTTATATGGATAAAACCTTCCCAAGTTAGCCAACCTTACATTCAAGCGTTAAAACTCTTTGTGACAAGTGGGGAATTATATTTCTTCAATGGCTTGTAGGTTTTCCGTATTAACCTCAATCCCTATTTGTCACACCATAAAGCTTAATAATTTCCCTGAGTTAACCCCAAAAACACACTTTAAGGGGTTGAGAAAAACACTGTGGAACTTTATACTGACGAAGACCTTCTCTAGATCTCCTGATGGTTGTCGCTCTTCTTGGACTTTACCAGCCATCGTGGACATATGCTTCCATAGTATCCCCAATCATATCAACAAATAATGTTTTGACCATCCTATGATAAGTGACACATGTATTGATGAGCCCAAAAGGCATCACAGTATAGTGATAAATGTCGTTGTTTGCATAGAAAGTTACAGGTGATGCATCCTTCTCAAACACATTTATCTGGAGTAAGCATCCATAAAGCTTAAGAGTTCATTGCCAGAAGTAGGAGCGCCAACCACTATAAAAGGGACCTTCATCCTTAATGTCTTCCATCCCTCGCCAAACACCATTTCCAATCAAATCTCCCCTATTGGATAAGTCATTTTTCCCCGCAAATCCGATCAAAGGGAAATCCTCATTTTTCAATTCCCCTTTTGTTTTTACTCATAGCCAAAAGGGCATCGAGAAAAAGTACGTCAGTTGAGCTCCCATAATCAACTTAGACCATCTTCATGTCACATACGTTGATTTCCGCAATAATGACCAATGCATCATCATGTGGACTGGTAACATGCTTCATATCCTTGTGAAAGAACAAAATAGTGACGCTTTCAGCGGGGAAGGGTCCTTTTTTCCAGTGTCACCTTCGTCGAGATGTTAGCACATCTTCTGAGTCCCACTAGTTTTTCCTCAAACGACGAAACATCCACTCATAATGTTTATTCTCAATAGGGGCACCAGGAGGCAGGGGACATAGGTGCCTTTTTTTATTCCTTTCAAGGCTTCGACTTCTTTCTCTCTTGAAGGCTACAAAGTTCATCAACTGCCCCCTCTGAATTAATTCCTTAATATCTTTCTTCATGTGATGGCCCTTAGCCCTATAATAGTGATAATACACGTTTAAGTCCTTTCCCATAGGGGGCCCCATCTTTCCTAGGCATAAGAGGCCTCACCAAACAATTTCGCTCCATGTCTCTCAGCATGGTTGATATCTCCCTAGTCAATGGTATACAAACCTGGTCATAGTTATCAAAATCGGACCGATCCTCGAACCGGTGAAGGTGCCAATTCCCAGTTCAAATGGTTTGACTGCTGGTTCACTGATTAGACCGAACGGTTCACATGTCTTATTACCTACAATTAGGGTTACACTTAAGTGATAAGTCACGGTGAGGAACAGAGGAGGAAGATAGTAAAAAAAAAGCTAGAGATTAATCGAAGAACCGAAACTAACCGGTTCTTAAATAAATCGGTCAGTTTTCATCTACTGAACCGGGTTCACTATGCATTTCAGCCTTTTGTAAGAACTGGACCTTGCATCCCATCGGCCCATGGTCGGACCAAGTTCGACTAACGGTCCGGTTCAAATAACTATGAACCTGGTGACTAGGGCGACACTTATGCTCCTATTTCTTGGAGTGATGTTGCTCCGATCTTTTTCCTTCCCAGACTTCTCATTTTGAAGGAGGTGGCGCCTTTTTTACATATCCCTGCCTTACGAACTCTTTCTTGTCCTTTGACTGCTCCTTGTCAATGTAGGCTTTACTCTTTCCGCGAACTCCTCCAGGTTGTGGAGGGGCATGACCTTGTAGCTATCTTATATGGATATGCCTCTTCATCCCAACCCTTTCATGAATTATCTTACGACCTCCTCTTTTGAAATGACCTGATCAATGTCAGTTAAGTTTTTGTTAAAACGATTGTAATAGTTAGCTAATGTTCAGTTTCACCCTAACAGACGTGATCCATAAAAATCATATCTTTCAAAAGAAGACCCTCACCCATAAATTGTTGGATGAACTTAAATTTTAGATCATGCCAAGAGCTGACTGACGTCTTGGGTAGGGCAAAGAACCAATATGAAGCATTGCCCGAAAAGTGTCATCGTAAATAGGAGTGTGAAGTGGTTATAGTCGCTCGTTCTTCCTAGGAGTGTGAAATGGTTATCATTACTCGTTCTTCCTAGGAGTGAAAACTCATGTTTTTGTATATGCTGAATGGGATCGCCCTCACCTATATAGTCAGGGATAACTCGAGTTGTCACGTTAGGAGGGACGATTATTGACATCGTTTCTGGTGTGCAAGGATGTGACACCCTGTCATGCAGAGTTGGCATTATCATTCATTTTTGCTCTTTGATCTTTCGATTTATCAATTCCTCTACCTAACTCATAGTGAGCGTCGCTGGTGGAGGAATCAGTTGCATTAGTAAGACCTGGTACCCCACTCATGGGGGTCAGTCTCGGTCAATAGAATCATTTACATATGTGATTAGTTTTAGGGGGAGAATTGTGATCTTTCAAATAGAATTAATTACAAAATAACTCTTGAAATTTTTAATAATATAAATTGAATTAAAATTATTTCGGTTTACAATAACTTATTATAGTATTAATAAATTATATAAAATAGCATTCCATTAAAATAATTTGTATAATTGAATATTATGACAACAAATTGTATTAGATAGTATACTTTTTTTTTTTCAAAATTGATTCTAAAAAAATGGTCAATCGATCTAGATCAAACTGATTGAACAAAAGTGTACATAATATATTATAGGGTTAATTGTCAATTTGCACCCTAATGTTTGGACCGAATTTAAGAATCTCCCTTAATGTTTAAAATTTTAAATTTTAGTCCTAATGTTTGGACGAAATTAAAAATCTTCCCTTTCCATCATAAGACCGTTTATTTCAGACGGTAAACCGAACATGTGTCATGCACGTGCCTTTACTTAAGTTGAAAAGACGCAACTGCCCTTATTACACTCTATAGAAAAACGTAACTGCATATTGGAGTATTTGAAATTGGACAGTGAGTTGATGAAGAACTGACCGAAAGCGAGGGTTCTTCAAAGGGAGGTGAAAGGCGTGGCACCGAGTTGATTCGCAAGGGAATGTCGACCCAATCTTCCTCAAAGGTATCATTCTCAATTCTTCACCGAGGTAATTGCAGATTGTCACCTCGTATGAGAATGTCCCGAAACCCCAAGAACTATGGACGTGAATTTTGGGGTTGTCCTCACTTCAAGGTATGATTGAAACCCGATTGAGTTAAGTTGTTTAAATTTCGAAGCTTATTGTATGTTTCGTTATGTATATGTTTTTCTGTTTAGAATAGTGAGAATCCGGGATGTGTTTTTTTCAAGTGGTTGGACGTTGAAGAACAAGAGGTTGATAAATGCAGATGTTGTGGTTGTGCTCTTGCAAATTTACTGGCTTTGTACGAGAAGGCAACCATTGAGGTCGAAGACTAACGTCGAAAATAACAGATTTATCGAGTTTGTTTGTTGATGGCTTTATTGTTCATGTTAGTTGTGTTCTTGACTATGTAATGTAGTTTTTTTTAGTGTATTTGTAATAATCATGTAAGAAGTACGTTATGAAGTATGTAATGTTGCTGTATGAAACTGATTTTTGGTTATGCAATGAAGATTCGATGTTCTTGAAATTTCCAGGTAGATTAACTATCCCCCTTAATGTATTGAACTTGGCCCTAAAGTTTGTCAAAGTAATCAGTTTTCATCCAGCACCATTTGAACAGATTTATTTTCATATAACCAAAGCCTTCAAATACGTCTGACAAGCAGTCTTTAACAGTTTTCCCTCTACATTGCTTCGACTGCATGTTGCCCCATATATGCCTAACGCAGGAGCGATGCTCTGATCCTTCAAACACCTCATCAATTGCAGGCATCAAACCCTGCCCAAACGAGATTGAATTTACATTAGGTAACATGCATTACTTGGAAAAATGAAAGATAAGTACGCACCTTCTGTCTGTCCGACATTATGGTCCACTTCAGGTCGGTACCTACATCGGCCGCTAACACTTCTAAGAACCACACCCATGATGCCCTAGTCTCGGCTTCAACCCAGGCAAACGAGATTGGAAACAACTGGTAGTTTGCGTCTCGTGTGACAGCACAAAGTAATTGTCCACATGCTGCCCCTTTTAAATGGCATCCATCAAGGCATATAAACGTTTGGCAGCCACACAGAAACCCCTTGTGCATCGCCTTGAACGATACATAAAATGTTTGAAAAGTCGGTGTTAATAATGTACCAATTTGGTCAACAGCAATCACAGTCGTGGACCCGAGGTTGAACTTCAATAGGGCCTCCGCATAATCTCGGGGTCTCTCGAACTGCTTGGCTGACACTCCATGCAACTTTTCCAATGTTTTTTTATGGGTCAATCGAATCTTATAATGACTTACCTCTATACTGAATGTCTTCATTATTATGTCCTCCGCAATAACTTTCCACGACATTGTGGAATCAACACTCCACTCGTGGATGTATCTATCCACTAACCACTCGGTTGTGATTTGGGTTGACTTGTTGGTCCTAGGACAAACATGCTTCACAATAAACTTTTTAATTCTATACGTCTCCTCATCCCTGACCTTCGACCCATACAGTTTCCAGTCGCACCCCTGGTTGCACTCCACTAAAACTCTAGTGGGGTCATTCTTCACCCATTTGATTTCCACCCCATTCATTTTGTACACTCCAATTGCGAATGCAATTCCTTAAGGCTACCATTGATGGGAATGTTAAACAAAGAGTCGGTTCTTGGACGGATCCGTCGTCGGCATTATATTCAGGCATTCTAGACATGTTCTCCTCTTCATTTTCAGATCCACAAGGAGTTTTAAGATCATCACTATCATAACCACATCTTCATGTACAACATTGTCATCCTCCCTAAGTGGTTGCTCAACATCTACACTTGTGTCAGAACTGTTTGTACTCTCCGCGTCGACATCCGGTTCTCAGTTGCTCTCCTCACTTTCTTGAGGTAAATCTACTGGTGGGGCTCGGTCCGCCAACTCTTCCAACTCGGCAGCCTTCTCCCGGAATTCATCGTCTTCACTAAGGTCAGATGCTTTTTCAGCCTCTTCAGTTGCAGTTTCTGTTTTTTCATCTGGTATTGCCTCTTCGAGTTGTGCTTTTTCGGTTGTGGGCTGAGTTTCAATGGGCTCATCATCCACAATTTCAATGGCCTCATGCTGACCACCTTCACCACCCTGTTGTTGCATGCGATCCTTGTAGTCCCTATTGAAACGATACAATCTCATACCTTCTACGTTCGGATCCTCCATTTCTGTCTTCCGGATTGGATATCCTTCCCAATCATCAAATATCATCCCAATAGGCACACCAACCTCACTGTCCTCTATAAATAGGATTATGGTTTTCATTCCATCCTATGAACCCTTCAAATCGGTCACATCATCCTCCGTAGCAATTTTCACTGAATCCTTATTAATGTCCATAAAGGGGGGCAAGTAGTATATATCATCACCACTTAAATATTTTTGAACCATTGTTAAATGGTTAATCAAGTCAGCCAACCGAAATGGGATAGGCCACTTAGGTCTAATGTATTTCTGACCAATGTAAA
Source organism: Chamaenerion angustifolium (assembly GCA_946814005.1). Classification (NCBI taxonomy): domain Eukaryota; kingdom Viridiplantae; phylum Streptophyta; class Magnoliopsida; order Myrtales; family Onagraceae; genus Chamaenerion; species Chamaenerion angustifolium. The sequence goes on along the minus strand of OX328273.1, from coordinate 16,767,750 downwards.
TCTTCTTCCCATCAACTATATCCAACCTACCACCGTAAAATGTATGTAGTGTGTAACTAGGCGGACCTTTGGGGGCATATAACCTATTTGATACACCTGTAAATGGAAAAACAACACAATCACTCTTATCTATACTTTTCAGTAAAAATATAGAACAAGCGAACCTAAACTCTTAGCAAAATTCGAAAATAGCGATTCTTAGCGAAGAACCAAACCTAAATCACCAACAAAGTCCGAAAAATCCATACTTTTCGGCTGCAATCCTTCCAATCAGCAATCCGAAAGCAAAAACTGGAAAAATGTCGATTGTTAGCAAGGGATTTACAACAACCAAGCAGAAACCCTAAATTTTCGCACGACATTGACAACATACGGGATTTGCAACAGCCAACAAACCCTAAATCTCACTTCGGACCTTACTTGGAACCAGCACCGGGAATGGAAAGAACAGATGAAGTCGAGGAGCGGAGTCCAGGCGCGAAGTCGAGTCGAGGCGCGGAGTCGAGGCGTCGCAAGGGCTGGAACTGTCTGCAGAACTTTCGGTCTAGAACTCTGCGGAATTTTTGTTGGAACCGAAGTGATTTCCTTATCCTCCTTGCGTGTTGGTATGGGTATATGGAGGGAAACCGAAGTGATCACAAGAAAACGGACATAAGGGCAGTTGTGTCTTTTCAACTTAAGTAAATGCACGTGCAGGGCACATGTTCGGTTTACCATCTGAAATAAACAGTCTTATGACGGAAATGGAGGATTTTTAATTTTGTCCAAACATTAGGACTAAACTTTAAAATTTTAAACATTAAGGGGAATTCTTAAATTTGGTCTAAACATTAGGGGCAAATTGACAATTAACCCTATATTATATATTTTCCAAAGAAATGTGAAAATTCAAATGATTTTTAACATTATAATAGCTAAAAAATAAGCACCGATATGACAAGATCAAAAATTTTATCCGGTCCCAGAACCGAATCGAAACCAGAATTTAGATTTACCAACTCGTATAATTTGTTCTTAATAGTAAATTAAATAGAAGAAAATACAATAAATTAAATTTATTATGTACTGAGTAAATAGAAATAGAAGCGGGTATACAACATTGAAATGAGAAACCTCAAATCTCTCTATTGATTAGCTCTCAAATGCTCTCAAATCACACACATTCCCTTACTGTAGTAGAGACTGCAGAACTTTTGAATAGCAACACCAAACTGAAGGAAGATCAGCTGCATACTCTGCAAGACATGGAAGATGACGCACCGAAGTCCCTAACAAATGTCATCTCCTACAAGGAAAAACTCACTGGTATTGTTCCAAGAGCATACAAAAATGCGTTTTATCAAGAATGTTTGAATAGATCTAAATCAGGTCCCTCAATAGACCACGATGAAGTGGATTCAACTGGTAAGCTAACATATACCATATCCAGAGATGAGAAAGCAAGGATTCAAAAAAGGTACGAACAATCTATTATCATTAAAATTATAGGAAGAAGCATACTGTACCATCATATGGTGTTGAGAATTCGTAATCTCTGAAAACCAGAAGGTGATATGTCATGCATTTTACTCGGGGAAGGTTTTTATTTAATCAAATTCACTTGTTTGGGAGACATGGATAGGGTCTTCAGAGATGGACCTTGGTTCATCAATGGACAATTTTTATCCATACGAATTTGGGAACCCAAATTCAATCCAGAAAGAACTAATATATCCAAAGTTGCTGTATGGATCAGATTGCCCAACCTACCAATGGAATATTTTGATCCTATAATTCTACAGGGTAGTGGAAACACAATAGGGCCTCTGTTGAGAATTGATAGTCATACCATAAAAGCTGAAAGAGAGAAATTTGCCCAGCTTTGTATCCAAATGGATTTGAGCAAACCACTTCCTCCTTCTATCGACATAGATGGATATCCTCAAAAAAATCTCATATGAAGGAATTCAAGCTATCTGCTTCTCGTGTGGCATGGCGGGACATAAAAAGGAGCAATGCAATTTGTTAACTACAACAGTTCAAAGTTCTGAAGAACACACCTCAACTATGACCAACACCAATGTCACGCCTAAACCTACGGATCCAATCACGGAAATTTCGAATGGAGAAAGGGGACCTTGGATGTTGGCTAATCGCCGGAAAAAACCACCGACATCGGAACCGGCTAGAATATGGCGGGAGAATCAAGAAAAACCTACATCCATTCCAAAATCTCAAAATCAAATGGAAATCCTATTACCTCATAATCGAACGGGCATCCAGAAGAAAAATGAACATAACACCGGAAACCTAGTTAACTTAACCGACGTAAAACCAAAAACCGACAAGGAACCACTGGGCGAACCACCGTGACGACCAGCTCGGCGGAAACAGAGCGGAGAGAAGATGGGGTCGGGACAGAGAATAAGTGGAGAAGCAACGAGAATGTTGAGACGAAACTAAAGAAAGGTGGCGACCACGGTGCTCAGTCCGAGGGGAAAGCTGTCGGCCACGTCTTGGTTGGCCAGACCGAGGTGAGTGTGAATGGCATGGGAAGAAAGTTGTCGGGCATGGGGCCACGCGGCTCGTCGAAACTGGAAGAAGTCGGCCACCTTGTAGAATACACCGAAGGGACGTTTGTCGGCCACGCGGCTCACCGGATTGAGGGGAAGGTTGTCGACAGTGGTGTTGACCAAATCGAAAATAGTGGCATTGGTAGAATACGGTCGGGCGTGGGAGCTGGTGTGAATAAAATATTAAGTGCAGGTGGAGAATGGGTTGGAAATGAGAATATAATAAGTAGAGAAGATGGTGGCCTTGGAACAAGTATGTCTGGCGTGGCTTGGGGAGGCGTGGGATGTGCAGGAGTGGGTTTTGCATGTGAATGCATGGCATGTGCTGGTATGGTTTGTACAGGAAAGGACATTAGAATAAGTAAAGAAGAATACAATGGGATGATTTTCAGCTTTGGGCCGAAATGGAGATGTGGACTGGGGCCGAAATGGAGATGTGGACCTGCATGTTGGGCAATCTGCAGCTTCTGTACACCGAGGCCGAAATAGTGGGCAAATTAAGCCCAAGGATACAGGAAAATTGGGAAGTCGAAAGGATGTGTCTTTCAAAGGTCAGGGCCATAAGAAAGTTGGGAAGCCGCAAATTCAATTGGATATGGTAGAGAAGGGGTCAATATACATAGCAAAGACACCTACTGCGCTAGGGAGTAAGAATGGTCACACTCAGGGAGGTGAGAGCCAAGGTGAGGTATCTAACATGAGTTTAGATGATTAGTAGCGTTATGTAACTAGTTTGGTAGTACTTTTATAAGATTAATTATGAATCAAGTACATCTTTCTAGTAATATGGTTCCAGAAAAAACCCACATGAGATCCATAATGTGGAATGTTAGAGGATTTGGTAATCCAGCAGCTGTCAAGGCAGTAAAGCAGCTCATTCAAACTCACAAGCCTACGGTGTTGATATTAATTGACACTAGACTTAGTGGTCAAGAGATGGTTGAGCAAGCAGGCAAGCTCCCGTTCAGCAAATTTTTAGGGGTGGAAGCCAGAGGTTTTAAGGGAGGTATTCTAGTGTTGTAGAATGATCATGAGACAAAAATCACGAAGATGGCGTTTACAGAGCAGGAATTACACTTCAAGATCCAGGTTATTCCTTCTAATCTATCTTAGTTTATGTCTGCGATTTATGCTAGCCCCAATTTAAAAGAAAGATTACTACTGTGGGAAAATCTTAAATCTGTTGCTTCTCTTTTTAATGATATGATTAGCGAGTGTAAGTTGATTGATCTAGGTTTTAGGGGGTCAAAGTTTACTTGGGTAAATATGTGGGACTCTGATAGATTAATCCAGCAAAGACTAGATAGGATGATGGCAAATATGGATTGGAAAATTTGTTTTCCTAATGCCTCTGTTACCCATCTTATGAGAACTCACTCTGACCATTGCCCGCTTCTTATTTCTTCTGGTGGGGATGGTGGTAACAGGGTAGTTAGACCGTTTAGGATGGAACCTATGTGGCTTGATCACCCAAGTTTTGAACTAATGGTAAAGAAGACTTGGAATGAATTTAGTAATAGGATCACGCCTGCCATTAATCATTTCCCTGACAAAGCTAGATCTTGGAACAAAGAAATTTTTGGAAATGTTTTTCAGAGAAAATAAAAAATTCTTCGGAGGATCTCAGGAGCTCAAAAATGTGTTTCTAATGCCCCAAACGAATTCATCGCCAATCTGAAAAAGAATCTTCAGCTAGAGCTGTCTGAGATTCTTGACCAGGAAGAAAAACTTTGGGCTGCAAAGTCTCGCACACACTAAGTGAATCAGAGATGGGGATAGAAACACTAAATTCTACCACATCTCTACCCTTGTTAAAAGGAGAAGAAATAAGATTTTGGTTATCAAAGACGCAGTTGGAAAATGAATTTTTGATGAGGGTCTTATTCAGGAGGAATTTCAAAAATTATTTTCAAAGTTATTCACAACTTCAAAGACTACTTCGTCTTTGTTGGATGTTCACCCCGATTCTTGGAGAACTATGTTGTCCGAAAACCATATTCACCGCTTAAACAATTTTATCACTCTGGAAGAAATTAGGAAAGCAACTTGGGATCTTAAACCTTTAAAAGCCCTGGGCCCTGATGGCCTTCATCCGGCTTTCTTCCAAAAGTTGTGGAATTGTACGGGTAACTCTCTGACTAATGCTGTTAGTGAGGTGTTTAAAAGGGGGATGATCCCTACAAGTTGTAATGAGACTTTTATCTGCTTAATTCCAAAATGTAGTCAGCCAAGTTCGGTCTCCCAATTCAGACCTATAAGTCTTTGCAATTCTATCTACAAGGTGATTTCAAAAATTCTGGTGAATAGAATCAGACCTGTCCTGAATAATATCATATCTCCATTTCAGACCAGTTTTGTCCCAGGGAGAAGGGGTTCTGATAATGTAATTATGCTTAGAGAGGTGCTTCACTTTGCAAAGCACAAACATGGCAAAACAGGGTGCATTATCATTAAAATTGACCTTGAAAAAGCCTATGTAGAATTGAGTGGGACTTCATCAGAAGTACCCTCGATTTCTTTAAATTCCCTGATAAAGTCATTAAGTTTATTATGAGTAGCATTTCCACGTCTTCGATTGAAATTTTATTTAATGGGAGGAAACTAGAAAAATTCTACCCGTCCAAAGGCATTAGACAAGGAGATCCCCTATCTCCGTACATATTTATTCTGTGCATGGAATATCTCGTGTTTCTTATCGATGAAAAAGTTATGCAGAGACAATGGAAAGGGATAAAAGTGGGAAGAGGTAACATGACTCTTTCCCATATTTTCTTTGTTGATGATCTCATTCTAATGGGAGAGGCGACACTTGAGAATTGTAACTGTATCAACTCGATTGCGCAATTTCAGGTCAAACTGTTAATCAGGGAAAGTCGATCATGGCTTTCTCCAAAAATGTACCCATTAGAAAAAGAACAGAGATCTCAACGATTTTAAAGTTTAAAACCGTTGAGAATTTTGGGTCTTATCTTGGGTTTCCTCTTGATTTGTCAAACTCGAAAGTTAACTCCATTAACTTTGTTTTGGATAAAGTTAGAAATAAGCTTTCGGGATGGAGGGCAAATCTGCTATCGATGGCTGATAGGGTTACGTTGGTCAAATTGGTCTTGTCCACAATACCCTCCTATTATATGCAATGTACTATGTTTTCTAATTCGGTGTGTAAAGAACTGGACAGGATTAACAAAAATTTTGTTTGGGGATCCACAGCCCAGAAACGAAAAATTCACTTGATTAATTGGGAGGAAATAACAAAGCCGAAAATACTAGGGGGCTTGACATTCAATCGACGATGTATCGAAATAAAGCAATCCTAGGGAGTTTGGCATGGAGATTGAAAAAGGAAACGACTCCTTAGGGGGTGATGATTAGAAACAGAATGTTCAAGCAGGATGAAACTTCTATCACTACATCGAACAAAATGTCATGTAATTGGAAAGCAATCAATGAAGGTATGAACACCTTTAAATTGGGGTCAGGATGGGTCGTGGCTAATGGGAGGGATATTAAATTCTGGCATGAGAACTGGGTGGGCAATCAGTCCATTCGAGCTTCTATTTACGGGCCACTGAAATATGAGGAGGACAAATTGATGGTAGGAGATGTCTTCCAAAATGATGACTGGAACCTAGATAGAATTTCGTTTGATTTCCCCAAAAAACTTTTGGACATGTTTCTAAGTATCCCAAGGGACAAGACAAATATCTCATTCGATACTCAAATATGGAATGCCACAAACTCGGGGAGTTACACTACAACCTCTTCTTATTCTCTCTTAGCAGGGCATGACTCAAATGGTCAGGTATTGGATCAATGGGAGTGGGTTTGGAAAATTCAGACTACCCCAAAAATTCAGTATTTTATTTGGTTGTGCCTTAAAAACAGGATAGCTACTTGCAAGCTATTGAACCATGGGAGTTGTAACTTGAGCCTTATCTACCAAATCTGTCACTCTGGGGTGGAGTACATAAACCACATATTGCGTGGGTGTGAGCATGCAAAAAAGTTGTGGAGTTCAGTTACTTGGCCGCCCAGCCTGGGGCAATCGTTCCACTATCCTTTGAATGAGTGGATTAAGTTTGGTTGTCAGGCATCGGGAATTACTATTCAAGGAGTTGAGTGCAATTTCTTTTTTCCTTATGTATTATGAAATATTTGGAAAAATAGGAACTCTCTTATTTTTAATGATAAACATGTTTCTTCATCTGTATATAATTTATCTCTATCTCAGGCACAGTTTCATAAAAATGTTTATATTGAGACTGAGACCACTAACGAGTTTATCTCCATTGATATTAGTTGGGTTCCTCCAAAAAAAGATTGGGTTAAAATTAATACAGATGGAGCTGCTAAGGGAAATCAAGGTTTTGCAGGAGCGGGAGGAGTCATCCGAGACTACAAGGGTCAATGGGTTGCAGGATTCTCAAGGAATTTAGGCTGCTCAAACAGTCTCACTGCGGAATGTTGGGTCATCCGAGACGGGCTACTACTGGCAAATACACTCGGATTCAAAGCTATTCACCTCGAAACGGACGCTCTCTCAGCTCATAAGGTAATCTCTGATGACAATATGTCAAATCTAAAACTAATGTCCATCATTGCGAATTGCAGGAAATTAATGTTGCAGTTCGAAAGAGTGAACTTCATACATATCTTCCGAGAAGCAAATGCAGTAGCGAATATCATGGCGGGTATGGCGATCAACCAGCGACATGTTTTTGAACTCCATACCTCACCTCCGAAAGAAACTAGTAACGCACTTCGAAAAGACGTTGTGGGGTTTTCTTTTTCGAGAAATGTTAAGCTAGCTAGTTTTGGGTTGTGTAGTTTTGAACTTGGGTGAAACTTTGTAACCTATAGCGAGTTTTAATCCATAATTATAAATAATAAAAAAATAGAAATAGAAGCCTTTTTACACCTAAATAATTAGTTTTGTAAAATGAATTATTTGGGAAGAAAATATTTCCGAAGATCGACTTCAAGTTCAATCTTCGGGTCCCTCAAATGCCGCGTGTGGACATCGCAACATTCCGTCTGCCGGAGAACTCTCTGCTGAAAAACGAGATGAGTTTCTCCTTTCATCCTCTGTTTCCTCTTTTTCTCTTGGTGGCTACATTTTTCCACGGAGCTCAGTGCATTAGATTTCTAGGCCAAAGCTCTGATTCCTCTCCGAAAGATCGATCCGATCAGTCCCTGAAAAACGCTGTCTTCGCTCTTGGGTGCTTCTGGAGATCCGAAGCAGTGTTTGGATGCTTGAATGGCGTCGTTCGATCTAGTGTTGGTTATGCCGGCGGAACCAAAACCAATCCGGAATATCGAAGCCTTGGCGATCACGCGGAGTCGGTTCAGGTCCGTTTCTCTCTCGCGCTAAACTACAGTTTAACTGTATTAGAAGCTTCTGTCTCGAGTTTTATAGATTGAACAGCTATTATAAGAAAAAGGTCTTGCATCTACAATACAGTTTAAACTTTGAAATTTTAACAAAAGCAGAGAAAATTTGAACTTTCACATTCCATAATCCATATGTACACATTATGTAGAATGTTGTCTGTATATGCTCTGTATAATTTCAGATTGCCCAGCAAGTAAATGCTAAAAGTTAATCATCTTACAATTATTGGTAATATGGAGTGTTAAATATAAACTCGTTTCAGTGAATCGAATTTTTCTGGTAGATCTTGCTTAAGAAAATGCAATTCTTTTGACCCCTGTAGGTTGTCATATTTCCAATCTCTGCCAATATGCTTAATAGGTGTAGTAAAAGGTGTTATCTTTATGCTGGAAAATTAACTTTTTTGTTCGTTGAATGAACTTGAATTCTTGAAATGTAACATTTATGCCTGCATTTCAATAACACTTAATTTCCATATGATGATGGACAGGTAGAATATGACCCAAAGCTCATCAGTTACAGGCAACTTTTGGATGTTTTTTGGTCTAATCACGATTCCAGGCAGGTTTTTGGGCAAGGACCAGATGTGGGTAATCAGTACAGGTAGCTACTATTAAATTGAGTATCTAAAATTACTGGATTTAACATGATGTACTGAAAGTGAAGATCACATTTCTACAGATCAATAATTTTTGTTAATGGAACTGAAGAAATGACATTAGCATCACTAACTAAAGAAAGAGAACAAGCTAAGTCAAAGACCAGCGTTGTCACCACTCAAATTCAACAACTTGTTACATTTTATCCTGCGGAGCCGGAACATCAGGTCAGTATGTAATGCATTTCACTCTTGATTTACTCATCAAACGTATACGGGCAACTTGATGTGTTGACAGAAAGTAGGTCTTGCTTAATGAATTTGTTTCCTTGACTCTACCGTAGTAGTTAAAACAGGAAAATAAGTCGTCTTGACTGAATTCTTGTTTCTAATAGTACATAACTGTATCTTTGATTCTTTGAGTCTAGGAAAATATTTTTTTGATTTTTTTTTTCTCTAAAATATACCCTATATAGAAACCAAATACTAAAATATTCAGTTTGGTTTTCAATTTTGCCAAAATATACCTACATGTGAATGTCATTCTTAGGTAGACGTTTTTATTTTTTTGTAACTTTTCATTTTTAAAATTGCATCTAAGTTAAAATTTAACGTCGTTTGTTCGATTCTGGTTGTAAGTTATTTAGCGGTTGAACTTAATTCTTTCAATTTTTTTTTTAGTTTGTCAAAAAATAAATATTTAGTTTAAAAAATGTTACTTGAGGTACCTTAAACCCTCTTATTTAGATAGATTTTGGGGGATCATCTCCAAAAAATTGAAAAATTTAGGTTCAATAACTAAACAAATTATAATTCTAACCAAGCAAACGGCGTTAAGTTTCAATTGACACAACGATACTAATTAAGTTTTCAAACTGTAGTATTTTTAAATTAAATCTAACACCGGGTTTATTAGTCTGTCTTTCTCGTCACTCAATTCACTTAAGACTTCCTCCCTCTTCGTTCACCCACTGCTTGGAGGAACGCTACCCGTGTTATCATTTGATCCAACGTCCACACAATAAAGGATTTCTCTACTGGTTTTGTCTCTATGTCATCACCATCATATGAATCTTTTTCTTCCTCTTGATTTTATCCATCGATGTAGATAATTTTTGTCATCAGGTATACTTTCATGCATCCGTCGCATATTTGTAGGACTTCATCCATGTTTCTTGATTGTTTATTGGTTAAAGATCATTATCCATTTTTCAAAAGAGATCTATTCAACTACTTGACCACTGAACCCACAAACTAAGTAAACAAGTTCTTTTAACTAGGTTAGAGTTGTTGTTTTTCAATGGTACTTATCACGGATTGACCTGTACTTAAGAACCTATTCTTTTAGGCTAATAATACACCACCATAACAAACAATGTTAGTCATTATTTCGATAAAAGTTCTAATACCTAATTGATTAAAAAAACATATAATAATTAATGAATATCACTATATTAAGTATTCTAAGTAGAAGTTGTATCTAATTATATTTTACTTAAACCATTATCACAAATTAAAAAAATAAGAATTTCGGACCACTTCAGGCAATGACGTAGGTGACTTCTACGACGGTTGATTCACCGTGTGGAGTCTTGCCCGACAAAGGCCCGTCCCGACAGAGGTTGGGAAGGGAATGACATCGTAGGAAATGCGTTTATCAGACCAGACAATTTATGCACCTTCTACCCGTGAATGTCATTCACGGGTAGGTATATTTTGATCAGTTTAAACCAAGCTGAATATTTTCATACTTGCCTTTCAAATAGGATTTTTTTTTTGTGGGTGGGGGGTGGGGTGGGTGGGGGTGGGGAACTATATTTTCTTTTTCTTACAAGTCACATAATTTGTTGCTTATATTATATGGATCAAGTGCATATCCAAGTAATGGATTGATTGCAGTTAGATCTGAAGGTTATAGGATTCGAGCTATCATAGATTATTGAGCATTGTAAATTAGTCTACCTTATTCTAGACTAATGTCAATCAAGTAAGTATTCAAGGTGTAAACAATGGTAAATCTGCAGGGTTATTTATATTTTAACATGAGAAACTAAGATTATATTTCACAAGATATGTGTTTTTGTATGTTTGTAATACCGTGTTGTTTCTGGTACATAGTATGTGATGTCGTTGCCAGAAATTGCTCAAACTGCATGGTTAGAATTAATTATTTTATGGCAGAGCTGAGCTAATGTCTGTGCTAAATATGCAGAAATTTGAGCTCAAGCGTAACCCATTCCTTCTACAGTTAATGGGGAATCTACGGGAAGAAGAAGTAGAGAGATCTAGTTTGGCATCCAAACTTGATGGTTTTGCTGCGGAGCTTTGCCCACCCAATATTCAAAGACAAATTAATGGGAAGATTAATGAAATTGTTGAGAAAGGGTGGCCTGTTCTGAGAGACATTTAATTAGTGGTAAAACTACAGACTCTCTCTCTCTCTCTCTCTCTCACTGTGTTATGCTGATTAAGAAATGTACTTAGCATTGATATTCTTTACGTTGAATGAAACATTGGCCAGCAATTTTCACTGACTACGCTTTAGGATGAATAGAGTGCACCGACCATAGGATATCTAGTTGGGCGTTTTTCTATCCTCAACAAATTGGCCAAGGTAAGTGTCACGGTTCATGAGTAAGGAAGGACGGGACGGGAAGGGGTTGTAGATTCTGGTGCATGAGAGTATTTAAGTAAAATGCCTTCCAGTTTTGAGTCCCTTTGGTGCTACATCCGACTTAGCCAAACTGAACCAGAATAATGAGGCAATCGTGCATTGCGAGCTTCAATCAATGCTGGTATAATAGATACCATGTTAGGACCAGAATAACATCGCAAGGCATGAATGAATACGAAATCCATCTACAGACGACCATACTCCAATAGTTTTACTAAGGATTAAGTCAGTATGGATTCATCTTGTTTTTTAATTTAAAATTTACAAAAAGTTGTAAAGAAGGTCCAGTTATGTTATTTTTTTCTCTCCGTCGCGACCTCTTCACTTGGTAGGTAGGTATGAGCGAGAATAACAAATTAAGAAATTTCGTTTGGATCATTAAAGATCCATGAATACCACTGTTATCAGAATTGGATCGGATTGGCGGTCCGACCGGAAACCGAATCTCTGTTCGGTTTGATTCAGATAAAATACTGTTTTGCATATAAACAGTATTTGAATCGGGTGAACCGGGTTGGACCGGCCAACCATGAACCGATCCCTTCGCCAGTTCGAGAATCAGCTATGATAACACTGATGAATACGGTCATCCTTGAGAATTATACAAACCCTAAACATAAAGCTCACAAATCTATATTGTAATTTTAAAAACTATATAAAACCACTGCTCGGGGAACACCATCCTAAAGACCCCTTCTTCTCCCTTAATAATGCTGTTTATAAATTCTCGAAACTGATTTCTGATTTCAGTACTCGGATTATAATTTAGGGTTAATTATCAAATAGGTAGCAGAACTTGACATGATTTGGCAAGTAGGTACCCAAACTTTTTTATGCCACAATTAGGTTGCTGAACTTTTGAAAATTAGCAAATAGGTTCCTGACGTTAATTTTCCGTTGAGTTTTGATGGAAAACTGTACGTGAGGAGCAACTAGATACCTGAACTTACACAAATTAACAAGTAGCTATCTGAATTGGTTCAGTCGAACCACTTTATTTAAAAACAAAATAGTAGGGTTTATATACTAAACACATGCATGACTTAGGGTTTAGGGTTGAATCATGCATGTGTTTGGTATATAAATCTTTGTTTTTTGTTTTAAATAAAGTGGTTCGATCGAACCAGTTCTGAACTGGTTTCGAACCAGCTCTGAACCGATTTTTGAACCAGTTCAGATCTCTACTTTCTAATTCATGTAAGTTCAGGTAACTGATTGCTCCTCACGTGCAGTTTTCCGTCAAAATTCAACGAAACATTAACGTCAGAAACTTATTTGCTAATTTTCAAAAGTTCAGCATAATGAGATTTTGAGAAATCCGTTCAAACATAATGAAATTTTGAGATAGATTTGTTGATTGCTTGATAAATTTGTAACCGCCGCCTGTAAATTGACACAAATACCCTTTAATAATCTAATTAGTTTATATTTATCATTATTAATTAAACAAGATGATAACTATATTTTATTTATCACTATCTATTTCTTTTTTCTCATGCACCATTTTTTTAGATTTATATCTATTTATATTATCTATATCTATATTATTAAGGCAGAAGTGATTTTTGTAACCGCTGCATGTGAATTCACACAAATACCCTTTAATATTCTAATTAGTTTATATTTATCATGATTATTTTGGTCATTTAAATTTATTCTAAAAAAGGATATAAAAAGTATTTGCACGGAGACTCGAACATATATGACCTTATAATTTAAAGACACACGTATTAACCAGTTACACACATATGCAACATTACAAATTAAACAAAATGATAATTATATATTTTTTTATCACTATCTCTTTCTTTTTTTCTCTTGCACCAATTTTTTTGATCTCTATATATAGATATATATGTATATTATTAATCTATATTATTAAAATAGAAGTGGTTTTTGTAACCGTCGTCTATAAATTGACACAAATACCCTTTAATAATATAATTAGTTTATATTTAGCATGACTATTTTTGTCATTTAACTGTCTTCTCAAAATGTTATAAAAAATAATATTTGCACAGAGAGTCGAACATATATAACCTTATAACTTAAACACACATTTTAACCGGTTACACACGTATGCAACATTACAAACTCAACAAGACGATAATTATATTTTTCTATATCACTATCCCTATCATTTTGGTCATTCAAATATTTTCTCAAAAGCTTATAAAAAAATTATTAATGAGATTATTAAAATGTTTAAAAAAAAAAAAAAAAGCTTATAGGTTTTTTTTTTGCATGATTAATATTAATGTATAGATGATTACAACAATTTGACAAAGGTATTTTAATAAAATAGTAAAATATATTTCTTTGTTATTTTAATTTTTTTGTCAAAAGTTCTTAATATGTTATTACTCCAAACTAATATCATCCAACATTTAGGTATTATATGTTGAGAAAAAAGTAACAAAAACATTTTATTACAAAATTAAAATAACCCCGGTGATGTGTTGAAATAATATTTTACGAATTACTTAAATATAAAAATCAATATTAATTTTCAGGGTTTATTAGCTTTACAAAATATTTTTAGGATCAGTCAAACTTAGATTCTATGAGTATTTCTTTGCTTAATCGTACATTCTTAATAAATCTTAAATAAAAATATGAATATACTTAACTAACCCTACTTTATGAACTCTGAACATATTAAAATAAACAATAACTCTGAAAATATCTAAATAAAAAATAAGAAATAAGTTAATAAAATATCTATTTTTTTTTGTGTGTGGATTTTACTGGTAATTTATTAATGTTGTCAGAGTAGATTTTTTAAAGACTTCGTTTCATGGACATGGTAGTTTGACCGTTAAGATATCTTAAGAGTATATTGAATCTCTTCACTAACATGTTCGAACTTATGAGACAGTTGGTTAAGGCGTACGTCTTAAATCATAGATAGTAACAATGCCCAGGTTCAAATCCCGGGGATGAGTACAATATTCAAAGAAAGGTAGGATGTCATGAGTATAATACTCAAAGAAAGGTAGGATGTCAGGAGTACAATACTCAAAGAAAGGTAGGATGTCAGGAGTACAATACTCAAAGAAATGTCGGATGTCGGGAGTACAATACTGTGAAGGTGAGGGATGTTGAGTGTAAAATACTCAAAAAAAAGTCCCGATAGAGCGCATTTGCCTCTTGACTATAAACAAGGTGCAAGATCAATTTTGTCCAAATATCGACATAATATTGAATGCATTCATTGACAAATTCTAACTTATGAGCGTACGTCTTACCTTGAATTCATTCATATACAATCTAAAATAAATTTAAAATGGAAGCTCTAGAATGCACTTAAGTGTATTTTCCTAATGGTTATACAAGACTCTGGCACGCGCGTAGCGCGTGCACGTTGTCGTCGTTTGTCTTACGTGAGGTGTTACATGATCAACCTGATTCCTAGGATAGTACAAGAATTAAACACTTGATTAAAAGTATCAGTGAAATTGTAAAACTAAACTTAAATTACCTAATATAATAAAATAAAATAAATTTTGTTTTAAATATTTTTAAGAAATTGCTCGAGCATGCGGGAGCCTCTTTAGTAGTAGTTCTTGCTCTTGGATGCTCGAGCAATTTCTTAAAAATATTTAAATCAAAATTTATTTTATTTTATTATATTAGGTAATTTAAGTTTAGTTTTACAATTCCACTAATATTTTTAATCAAGTGTTTAATTCTTGTACTATCCTAGGAATCGGGTCGATCAAGTCCTCCTAACACCTCACATAAGACAAACGACGATAACGTGCACGGCTCAGGGGCTTTTTTGGCCGAGGTCGGTCTCGGTCCTCCAGAAGACACCAAAATTTCAGTTTCGATTTTGTCTTCAGGACCGGTCCAGCCCGCCCCGCCCATGATTAACTCTAGTGCACGCGCGTAGCGTGCCGGAGTCTAGTATAATATAATAAATATATTACACTTATGTTATAGAGAAATAATTATCATAACGTACCGTGTTATCAAATTGATACAAAAATAATTTATCGATAGTCGAAACCCATAAATTTTCATACCATTTTCGTATCCATCCGCTCGCTGTCCGTCGTGCAATAACCAGAGCTCTATTCATCAAGCTAAAGCGCGTAGGATCAGCTCTCTTGATTGGTCTTTCCACGCTCTCTCTCTCTTCCCATAAGCCTTGAAAGTTCTCCAACTCCACCATTAATCCATCCGTCCTCCGCGCACACACACAGTACGTAAATCCTTCACATCACTGTCTGCTCCACAATGTCGGCCGAATCAGAAACAATCAGATCGGGATCCACCACCATTGGCCTAACGGACCAGGCCCCTCGCAAGATCGCCCTCATCACTGGAATTACTGGCCAGGACGGATCCTACCTTACGGAATTCCTCCTCGCAAAAGGCTATGATGTCCACGGCCTCATACGCCGTTCTTCTAACTTCAACACCCAGCGGATTAACCACATCTACATCGACCCCCACAACGCCCACAAGGCCCGCATGAAGCTCCACTACGCTGATCTCACCGACGCCTCCTCTTTACGACGCTGGATAGACACCATCGCACCCGATGAGGTATACAATCTTGCTGCTCAGTCCCATGTGGCCGTGTCCTTTGAGATCCCGGACTACACCGCCGATGTAGTTGCCACTGGCTCCCTACGCCTCCTTGAGGCTGTTCGCTCCCATGTTGCCGCCACTGGCCGCAGCCACATTAGGTACTTCCAATTGTCCCTTTTTTGGACTAGGTATTCGAAGATGGATCTAATTATCACTAAATTGTCTTATTTTCCGTTTATTGCATTATTAGAAATGTGGATCAAGTAATTGCTTTCAATCTCGTATGAAGATCCAATCAATCAGCTGCTTTCAGCTCTACAAGTACTAATCAGTTGATGCACTAATATCGCCTTCACTATATTAGTTGCTGCATTTTAGTTGCGTAAAGGATAAATAAAATCAAGTAACAAGAACTGACACTTGATCTGCTTACTCGATATGTGTCTGACTGACATTTCATGATTTTCATTATGTTGTCGTCTCATAAAAGAGAAAATTAATGAATTTTGATATTGTTAAGGGTTCTCTAATAAAAGATTTCTCGCAACGATATATGATAAATTTGTCAGTTGCTACAATATTTTCTTTCTATTTATTCAAAACACAGTCTTGAATTGTGGACTTCAGATCCTCCTAGGCTTGCAGGATATCCTCTTTACTTTATGATTTTTGAACTAAGATGGATATCATTCAGGATCCATTTGTAATGAGTGTCACTCACAACATAAGAAAGAAGTGAAACATCCGTTGTTCTGTCGTTTACTTGATGTGTCTTTTGCTTCTTACCATGAACCAAGGTACTACCAGGCGGGTTCTTCAGAAATGTTTGGGTCGACCCCTCCACCACAGTCAGAGACCACCCCATTCCACCCCCGATCTCCGTATGCTGCATCCAAGTGCGCTGCCCATTGGTACACTGTCAACTACCGAGAGGCCTACGGCCTCTATGCATGCAATGGAATCCTCTTCAACCATGAGTCTCCCCGCAGAGGTGAGAACTTTGTGACCCGTAAGATCACAAGGGCGTTGGGTCGCATCAAGATTGGGCTCCAGAGCAAGCTTTTCCTTGGGAACCTGCAGGCATCTCGTGATTGGGGTTTTGCTGGGGACTATGTGGAGGCAATGTGGATGATGCTTCAGCAAGAAAAGCCTGATGACTATGTTGTAGCCACAGAGGAGTCCCACACAGTGGAGGAATTCCTTGAGGTTTCATTTGGTTACGTTGGTCTTAACTGGAGGGACCATGTGGTGATAGACAAGAGGTACTTCAGGCCATCTGAGGTGGATAACTTGAAGGGAGACTCAAGCAAGGCAAGGAAGGTACTTGGTTGGAAGCCCAAAGTGGGTTTCGAGCAGCTTGTGAAGATGATGGTGGACGAGGATGTTGAGTTGGCCAAGAGGGAGAAGGTGCTTGTTGATGCAGGCTACATGGATGCTCAGCAGCAGCCTTGACTGGATGGGACAGGTTTTTAACTTTTACTTTTAGGGATTGAATTCGATTTTTACTAGCCAGACCAGAGTATTATTATTGTTTACTTTACTAAGTTAATTAGATTATAGTTACAATTATGGACCAAATGTAAGCTGAAGGGGTTCCTTTTACTTTCATCATACCATACCATATGAGATTTTGTATCCAGAAATAGTGAATATGGTTCAATTGTCTGTCTTCCAGGTATATTGGTGGGCAATGGCTGTAAATCTCTACAGCAAACAATTTCGGTACAAAGCTTATAAACTATTTCAAGAATTCTCATTCAGTTTTGGAGGGTTATTGAAATTATTATAGAATGTTCAGTTGGGTAATGTCTGTCGTCATTGCGTTTTTTTTTTTAATTTAATTTTTAATGTTCATAACCTTATGCCATATGTATCATAATATCACACTTCACTTTTTAAAATATCACAAATTATAAATTTTACCAATTTTTTCACAATTTATATTAGTTTTTTCATTATTAAAAAAATATATGACATTGTGTCCCTTTCCCCCTATTGTGGGAACCTGTCACACCCCTAAAAGTCCGCTATGTTTGGTGGCGTGCATTTGCTATGATAGACATGTCATACAATGTCTAACATGCGAATAGAAGGCAAAAGAAAGTGATCGTAACAAAGTGTTGGTGTTTCGAGAAGGATCAGGATACTTACGTACGGAGGAACGCTTGGGGCAGCTTGGCTGGTGCAGCGGGTGTCCCTTGGTAGTGCTTGGCGTGTCCCTTGGCAAGAAAGGCAGGCAATAAGAAGTGAATCGCGGAACGAAGCGTAGAAGAGACGCAGGGTGAAGGGTGAAGAGCGCATACCTTGGCAAGAGGGCATGCATTCGAAGCAAGCATGCATAATGCGAGCGTTGGCGGAAAGGTCAAGCGTTTGAAGCAGTGTGTAAGCAAAAAGTCCCGCGAACGAAGTCCCTTGATGAGAAGTCCCAAAGTGACCGTGCAGTGGACGTGCATTGGACATGCCTAGCAAGTGCAGCAGGTACGGTGAAAGCATGGAAGTGATAAAATAGGCAAAGCGTGGCTTCAGCCAAAGACTTAGCCGAATGAAGAATGCGGGAACTTATGCAAATGACTGATATCGTGAAGTCCAAATCGAAGATGAAGATTCGAATCCTCTCGAGTATGCTTGTGATATCCTTAAGGATATAATCCTATCCGCAAAGAAGTTGGTGATCCAATTATATCTTAATCATATCTAGGTTGTTATAGATATAGATATGGATATAATCTTATTAGATATAATGGGAGTTATAAAAGGGCATTGAACCCAAGTGTTGTAATCGGATTTCGCCCACGCTAATAGATGAAACTGAGAGTGATTGTGAGAAGCTAAATTGTGAATGTAATCTGGCTTCTAGCCTTTACGAATTAATAAAGCCAAGTGTCCCACATCCATCTTTGCGTTGATCTTGTGTGCGGAGTGATCCAAAATGCGTTGCGTTTCTGTTCGGGCTGGTGGTTGGTCGTGCAATCACTCCAGCAAGTCCTTACTTAAGCGGAAAAATTACCCCTAAGTTAAGCCCCTGTGATAGTGGTATCAGAGCTGGTTTCTCCCCGAGAAACTACTCAAGTGAAGATCAAGAGATGGTGTTGGGCGAAGAACGTGTTGCGAAAATTAGGAGCATGCTCGGTGAGGAAGCTGATGCCGAAACCGAGCCTGTAAAAACCCTGCTTGAGTGGGTTTGCGACCTGCAAGATGAGCTGGGATTGGTGCGGGAACGACTCTAGGACATGGAGGCGTTTACGGAGTGCACGCGAGAAGATATGCTCTTGATGAATAAGTTGTTGAATGGCAAGTCGAGCAGTGGCTTGTCAATGCGAATTCGTGAACCTAGTACCTTCACGGGGGTGCGAGATTCACAAGCCCTAGAGGACTACCTTTGGGGAATGGAAAATTATTTCCTTGATGCAGAAAATCTCGGAAACTAAACAAGTTAGGTGTGTTGTCAGTTACCTTGAAGATGAAGCAATTGCTTGGTGGCAGAGTTACCTAGTTTCGTGTGAAGTCGCGGGGGAAGGCATCCTTGACGACTTAGGATGAGTTGAAAGCACGTTATATGCCCAATAATGCGGTGTGGATGGCACGAGAGCAGCTCCACAACCTAAAACAGACAAGAAGCATTCGAGAGTACATTAAGCAGTTTACTGCAATTCCGGACAAGACGGAGGGCGACCAATTGTTCAACTTCATGACAGGATTGCAAAACTGGGCTTAGGTTGAGCTGCAGCGAAGGGGAGCAAAAGACTTGAAGAGTACCATTATTGCAGCTGACAGATTAATTGAACTTCGCGCGGTTCGTCAGACTGATAATGGGACCAAGAAATAAGGCGATGGCAAGGACAAGACATTGCCCAAGCCAGTCGACAAAGGGAAGGGAATAGTGAAGTATCAACCCAAGCGTGAAAAACATGGCAAGGGCGGATCGAAGCCGAATGGAAGCTGGAAGAAAGATCTGAAGACCCATCAAGGGTGCTTTATCTGCAACAGACCTCACAAGTCTCGTGAGTGCCCGAGGAAAGAACGATTGAATAATGCACGTAAAACCACTAGTGTGTCTGATGACGAAGAGGGTGAACCATCAAGAGTAGCTCTGATGCAAGTACTCGGAGTAATGAAGGCAAACAAGGCACTCACAAAGCCTAGTTTGATATATGTAAGCGTCTATCTTAACGGGGAAGATGTGGTGGTGATGGTGGATACTGGAGCTACTCATTCTTTTTGTTCAGACATGATAGCTGAGAAACTCGCGTTAAAGTTGGAGAAGTACTTGACTCTGGTGAAAGCTATGAATTCAGAGAGTCGTGTTGTTACCGACATGGCTCAAGTGCAGGCAAAGATAGCTCAGTGGGAAGGTTCAATAGATTTCCTAGTCGTCTCTATGGATGACTTCGACTTTATCCTTGGAAATAGCTTTTTCATCAAGGCAACGGTCTCTGTGATGCCCTATGCGTGTGGAATGATGATCAACTTAAGAAGCCTTGTTTTGTTCAAGGATTCCATGAAGTCCCGAAGAATGCAGGGTGAAGTGAGTTTCTTTCAGCCATGCAGCTGGCTCGTGGTTGGAAGAAAGGTGTACCTACCTATCACTGCCCGATTTCGTAGTTGGTTTAGTGCACGTCACAAAACATGCATAAGACTCCAAACTTAGCTCATATCTAAGACCATCGACGCATTTCATAAGAACTTTTATATATAAGAGTTTTAACCAGGTAATATTGTAATCAATCACTTGAAGAAATTAGTTCCTCAAGTGATCTCTATGAGAATCTTATTTTCAAAAATATATTATTATTGACATTTTAAATATCAATTAGGTCTCATCCTTCATTGATGAAATCCATAACTTCCCAAACATATACTATGTAACAAACAACTTTACGTAAGATTTTAGGGTTAATTACTTAATTGGTTACACATGTTTCACCATTGTGCATGGTTACACATGTTTCAAAATGTGATTAATTTGTTTTGCTATGTGACTAATTGGTTACACATGTTTTTCCCAATGTGATTAATTGATTATTCCATTAGTAAACCGTTAATTTTACCGTTAATTAATATTTTTAACATATTTTTGAATTGTCAAATGACTATTATGCCCTTAGTGGTATAATACCCTTAAGATAAATGAGAAGAACATGATCTTGCTTCTTCATGGGAGAAAATTCCGCTCCTGGGATGCATCCAAAGGTGGTTGCTGTGACAGAAGAATAAGTCCTTTTCTGCGTATCTTCAGGAGGCTATCTTCGCGCCACTCTTGTAAGCTTTCTTCCGGACCTCGGTTCGGGAATTTGGTCGATGGAATGGGGAAAAGCCAAGAGATTTCTGGATTCTTCAAGAACCCGGAATCGCGTTTCTAGGTTCTTCACGAACCCAGAAACGCATTTCTGGGTTCTTCACGAACCTAGAATCACGATTAAGAACAACTCTGTGGATTAAGAATCGCGATTCTGTATTAATTGATGACGAACATAGCTCGGTGGATGAAAAGGGTAATTACGTCATTTTATGTATCTAAATAGTGACTTAACTGTGATTTATAATAGTGAACAGTAAAAAAATCAATTAGTCACATTTCAAAACCAATTAATCACGTTTTGAAACATGTGTAACCATTTTGAATAAGGGAAAAGTATGAAAAAAATGTAACATGTTTGCCAGAAATTGTGAAAGCGACACAGTTGTATTATTTGATGTAACATGTTTGATGTTGTAGGTATTTGATGCAGTCGTTAAGTTTCCGTTCAAAATGTCTGTTAAGTGTGCACATGCCATGCACGTGACTTATTTGAAACGTGAAAGTACTTAAATGCCCCTGTCTTCTTCATACGACAGTTATAACACCTCTCTTGTTGGTGTCTTCTCCAATCTTCGGCTGAGCTCCAATCTTCTCCTGTTCGTGTCTTCTCCAACGAATGATGTCACCGCACAAGTCCAGCAGCTCTTCTCGAAGCTCGAAGGCGCATGAAGAGTACCAACCGTTGATTTGCTATTGTGGGTTCACTAGTCATGCCAAACCAGCTTCCACATGGAAGAATTTCGGTCGGTTTTTCTATGGGTGTCCCAATTATAAGGTGCGTTTGTCAATTTCATTTGGTTTTGACCCTAATTGTGGAATGAATTTGAAAATTGTTGTCCAACCACAGTTGTAAAGTTCCATTCGAAACCCTAATTCCCAAATTCGATTGCAGAACCACGGTTGTAATTACTTCGAGTGGAGTGACCCCCCAATGTGCATATACGGAAGGAGGGCCGTAAGCAAATTTCGAGATATGCATGGCCATATCGAAGACGAAGTTGTTCTTCTACGTAAGAGGGAGAAGATGTTAGTTATTGCTGTTGGAGTGCTTGTGGTCCTGCTTGTTTCTGTAATGGTAAAAGTAGTTGTCAGTTAAGCTGAGTCTGTGTTTTAAGTTTGCGGGTCGGTTGTAGGGTCATTATGTTTTTTAATGTGTTGGTGTCAGAAAACATATGTTTTGTAATTGTTGGTTTTTGATGCAATATGTTTCTGAACAAGTATAACATAGATGTAACATGTTTGGCAAATTTCTGCAGAACATTACCACCACAACTGAATAGAATTCCACCTGAAAATCATAACCTGTAACCCAGACCATACAGAGACCATACAAAACCTGTCAAAGTACCTTCATACAATACCCATTCCGCCAGAACACACAATAGTACATAAAAATCCACCAAAATCCACAAAAACAGTATAGTTCATCAAAATGACAGCATGCATGCTGCAAAGCACCTAAAAATACCTAGTTAATCATAATATCTAATCCGCAATGGCATAAATCTTCACTGAGTCGGGAATTTTGTGAACTTGTTTGACCTGAAACGGGGGAAACTCCTTGATGGTCCACCCCTCTTCAAAATGGTTTTCTTCTTTGGGGTGATTGTTTTCAAAGGCATATCCACGGCAACGATCGCTCTACAATCTGACAGTTGGGGGGCACTTGAGCTTACTCGAACGGGTTCAACATCACTTTCCAGATCAATAATCTTAGGAACCGAACGTTTAACCTATGTATAGATACCAACAGTTAGTTTTGAACAAACGGAATGGACTACATTTTGTGATTTGAACAAACCTTAGTTTTTCTCCTCGGTGGCAATTTTGGCCTTCTTGTGGTAGGAATGACAGGTGGTACGTCTTCAACTACTCGTTCCTGCGAAGAATTACAGAACGTAATGTCAGAACCGAATGTCAGAACCGAATTACTGACAGGACCGAAACGTACCTGAGGCTGCGAATCTGGGACACTCTCAGGTACCTGGGGCGAATCTGGGACACTCTCAGGTATCTGCGAATCTGGAACCGGAGGCGGCAAATCTGGTACCTGAGCTGCCTTCTTCTTCCCTTTTTCTTGTGTGTTTAGTCTCCGTTTCACCGGTGGTGCAGTCTGTTTCGCCTTTCTTTTCCTAGGTGCCCGAGCGGACGTTTGAGTTTGTTGGGACGGTTGAGAGGGCTGGGTTGTCTGGCTTGGTTGCGACCCTTCACCTCTCTTGGTACACGCCCTCTTGTTATGACCACTAACACTACAAAGTCCGCAATACTGCGGCAACCCATGTTTGGTCAGTTTATCACCGGTCTTGTTAACTGTTTCGGTTGGACCCTTCGTCCTCTTTTTCTTCGGCCTTCCCCCTTGTCTTCGTACATCCGGAGGATCAATAGGTAAAGAGTCGCCTCTCATCCAGTCGTCTACACCGGGAACGGGATGTATGACTGGTGTGTAGATCCGTTGCATGGTCTCTTTACTGTATAGCACATGCACAAAATCTTCGCAAGCAGCTTGTCGCAACGAAGTGGCTCTTCGAACTAGGGTTTGTCGCAAGGAATAGCGAAGGAGGATGGTTCAGACTCGGTATGGGTGGACAGTAGGAAGAAAGGATGCTTATGGAGGGAAATAGGTGTAGGGGTATTTTCGCCATTTACAAAAACGTTTCAGTAAAATCTGACAAATAATGTCACGTGCCTGGCACATGCTGATTTTTAACTGGTAAACAAACGGAATAACAAACGTTTCCATCTAAAACCTACAACATTAAACGTGTTACATCAATTACCTACACTCCAAAACTAGTTCCATCAACCACCATTTTTGGGAAACATATTACATTTTTTTCATACTTTTCCCTTTTGAATAATGGTCAAACATGTGTAACCAATTAAGTAATTAACCCAAAATTTTATGAATATTTCACTAACAGACTTATTCCATAGTGACTACGTCATGCGACATTAACAAATCATGTAACATGATGCGATTCCCCTCTGTCTTTGAAAATGGGAAAAATGAGATTGTAAAAGAAACTATTCGTGGGTAACACCATTCGTGGGTGTAGTTTTGAAGAATGGGGAATAGTTTTGAACACTGAAAAATAACAAAAATGTAAGGGATTAACACCATTCGTGAGTGTAGCACTATACCATACAACCTGTTGGATCATGATTTTTTTGCGCATCGACTCCCGATGCTGCTATGACGACCTGCAAGAATGAAACCCTGGGATTTGCCTGTGGTTTCCCCTCCGACGATCAAGTCAGTCAGAGGTTCGTTTTTTGGACAGCATAACAACATGTACGGAAATTAGTTCCTTCAAATGAAGGGGGAATGAAGTATATAAAGAGATACTTAACATGAGTCCATGGTCAGATTTTTACCATAGTCAGACCTTTGTGAGGTTGACACCATTAACCGTGGTAACGTTTTATCCTGCATTGTGTCTTGTGCTTTGTGTCATCTTGTGCTTTGTGCCATCTTGTCTGGCATTGAGCCATGTACGACTTAGTGCTCTACTTGGGGGCGTGCTCCTTAACATTGATGCCGAGTGACATCGTAATATTCAAGGGAAGTTGGGTGACCTTAATAAACATGGTGCGCCACCTTTGGTCCCAGGAAGGGAGGGCGCGCCAGGTGGCCTGAAGTCCGTAGAGGTGGCCCGAAGGCAGGGCGCACCATGTTGGCTTGCTCCCGTGGAGGTGGCACGCCATGAAGCTGGAAAGTGCGACACTATATGGTGTTGACTTCATGCGACACTACTTGCTCCATCTAGTTGGTCACAAGGTGAGTCATCCCATGGCACACTGAATATTGACGAGACGTGTATGGGCGCTTGAGCGCCACTCATCTTCTTAGGGCGTTGACGCTTGATATCCAACATCGGCCCGCCGAGCCTAATAGGAGTGTTACTCCTTTTAGGCTCATTCATGCATCTCTCGGATAAAGGTGTCACCTATTGTTGAAATTTACGGTAATAGATGAGGAGAAAATGTGGAGCTAAGAGCAATCAATATAGAGAACTTCATTTTATTTCTTAGCTTAGTTTATTACATAGGTTATAATAGTCTATATATAGGAGTGCTAGAGACTAATTTGAAATTATCAGGAACATTAGGAGTAACCCTAGAATATTCTAAACCATAATGCCTAATGCTCCCCTTACAAGATTATCCTCCTAAAGTTTTAAAAACATTAAAAAAGGATCCTTAAGCTTTGGGACTTGCTGAGCACTAGAGCTGCACTTGCTGAGGCACTGTGTGAGCAATGTCTAAGCACGCTGGAGGCACTTCAGGTGCACTGGAGCTGCATTGGTCGTGCAGGATGGCTGCATTGCTGATGAATCATGGAGGGCATTGCGACTGGACTGGTGAGGCACTGTGAGCGCACTGTCTGAGCACGGTGGAGGCACTGGAGCTGCAATGGTGATGAATTTGGAGTGCACTATGGATGCGCTAGCTGATCACGGGTTGAGTACTGCGACTGCACTGTAAAAGCACTAGAGTTGAACTGGTTTTGTACGTTGTGATTTGGACGGTGGCTGAACTATGGCATAGGCGAATCGAACATGTCACAAAGCACAGGTCTGCTCCGGAGTCGTGTGAGGCAATATATCGAACACATTAGGTGCGTTTGAGGTTGTATCTGATTGAAGGTGCCGCTATTAGTTATTTGAGTTGCTGCGTTTGAATGAAAATTGAAAGGGAAACAAAGTCGTGAGGCTAGGAAGCATAACGCTCGAGATGCAGAAAACGTGTTTAATACGCGCATCGAAACATGGAAAAAGCAGTAAACGTGTTGAATACACACAACTAAACAAGGCGACTCGAGGATGCATCAAAAACAGAGAAAACCGCAACTCTCTTAGGCTGGTTTTGGAATGAATAAAAAACACAAAAGCTCAATAACACAGCAAATATAAACGTAGCATCAGTAACACAGATAGCTCAATCAACAATAGAATAGCCCAACAGAAAACGAACGACGACCAGTCGACACCCAAAAGAAATATAAACAACTTTAAATGATATCCAACACATATAATAACCAGCACAACAGAAAACAAACGAACAGAACATGCTCATGGCTTACACCTGATGGCAGGACCAAGCAGAAGCTAAAAAAAAAAAAAAATTGAATTTGTGTTGCTGAACGATTGAGCATGAATCTGTGACAATTGAGCGAAAAACAAAGAGATAGACAGCAACAAAGGCAGAAGAGAACGATTGAGCGCTTGACGAGGTCCAAAAAACCAACAAAAGCAGCCAGCAACCGACATGAATCTGTGATGCTGAACAAAAACAGAGAAATAGATACGAATCGAAGCTCACAACGAAAAACAGAGACCAACTCATAACAAAAAACAAAGAACAAATCGAAGCTTCAACAACATATACGAAGTTTCAACAATAGACCAGTTGCATGAAGAAGATAAAGAAGGGCATCAAAGATACGAAGCTTCAACAATAGAAGCGCAACACCTGATAAACGAGACAGAAAAAAATCCAGCACAAAAGCAAACGACATGCTCACGGCTTACACATGGTGAACGAACGGACGATTGAGAATAACCCGTGCAGAAGCACAGAGAATAACCAACACAACAGAAAACAAACCTCAGAAGGCAACGAACGATTGAAAATAACCAGCATAGAGAATAACAGCAGCGGAAGACAACGAAACAGGGACCAAAAATATGGTTTTTGAGCAACTTGGAAGAAACGAAAAAACAAACCTCAGAAGAAAGGGAATGCACCAGAACCGTAACAAGGATAATCTGATACCATGTTAAGAATCTTAAACTAACCATAGAGAACATTTAAGAATCGAAATCAACAAACAGAAAGAAACTTAAAGTTCTTCATTTTTCATCAATCAAGCGTGATATCAACAGTAACAAGATATGAGAATAAATAGAAGATACTAAAGGATCCTAATTTCATAAAAGCTCTAAACAAGTGGACAATAGCACGAAAGATCCTAATCTTTTACTTGACCTCATATCTTACAAGTGGTATCTGATACTTGTTGCGATTCTGCATTCTTCAATTTCTTCCATTGGTTCTCTATATTTCGGTTTGGAGTC
This sequence comes from Chamaenerion angustifolium, assembly GCA_946814005.1. Taxonomy (NCBI): domain Eukaryota; kingdom Viridiplantae; phylum Streptophyta; class Magnoliopsida; order Myrtales; family Onagraceae; genus Chamaenerion; species Chamaenerion angustifolium. The sequence goes on along the minus strand of OX328273.1, from coordinate 16,740,619 downwards.
ACCGATTGAGTGGCAGCTTCGTTATGTTGTTTATCACTTGGTTGGTGATATGTGAAATTCGGTTTTGTTTATGCATTGGTTCTATCTGTTTTAGCTGATACTTGCTTCATTATTTTGTTTATGCTCTTTCATTGCATTATTTTTAACTCTCCGGTTTGTTAGTTGATGTTGAATTTCATTGTTTCTTCTATCAACTGTCATGGGTGTTTCAGTGTTTAATCTCTATTTCAGCATCAACTACCTTCTCTTATTGGTTCCAACCTTGTTTTGTGTCTTCTGCTATTGATCTGTTGCTATTTCATTTCAGCTCCTTTCTCAGTTGTGTTTCTTCCAGCTTGTTCTTTTCGGTTTATGTTTTATGTTCTCGGTTCACTATGGATGATACTACACCTGTCTTTGCGAGTAAGAAAATCACTCTTCTCACTGGAGATGAGAATTTCCAATCTTGGAAACAACAGGTTCTACTCACAGTCAGGGGTTTCAATCTCGAACCTTATCTCTTTGGCACTCTAGCAGTCCCACAGTTCATTGTGGATGCTGCTGGAGATAATACTCAAAATCCTGAGCATGCCAAGTTTATTCAGCGTGATAGCTCTTTCGCCTCTTGGCTTCTTGCGTCTATCTCACCATCTGTCAATTGTTGTCTTCTTGGTTGCATGACCGCGTGTTCGATTTGGCAAAACTTCATCAAGTTTTCTCTTCGTCATCTACTACTCGTATAATGAGTCTCTATGATCGTCTTAAAGTTAGGAAAATTTCTCATCAACCTATGCGTGACTACCTTACTGAAATACAATCTACTTGTGACACCCTAGCTAGTTGTGGCCATCCCATTGAAAAAATCCAACAGATTTTGATTATTTTGAATGGGGTTAAGGGCCCGTTCGATCATGTTCCAGCAGTTATCCACACCAGTCGTAATCCCTATGACATTACCTCCGTGTTCCTCAGCCATCGCATACTTACTTACAGCCCATGACTCCATTGCATCTTCCTCATTATCTTCCCCTACCTCAGCTCTAGGAAATCTGCTGCCTTCGGCTCCAAGTCAGTCCCTTTATGTTGTTCATCCGACTGGCAGCTCGCCTTTTGGTCTACTTGCTCAACCTTTAGCACCGTATGGGACTACTCCTGCTGCTCAAGCTCTTGTGGCTCATCGAGCTCAGTCTACTGCAGCTTGGTACCCTAACTCGGGTGCTACCAATCATCTCACGCATTCAACTCCTCCACCAAATTCCACTCCTTATAATGGTTCAGGTATAGTGATTGTGGGTAACGGTTCATCTCTTGATATCACCAATGTTAGTCATTCGTTTATTGCCACTGATTCTAAGCCTCTTATGTTGAATAATATGCTTTATACTAAAAATCTTGTTTCCGTCTCGCAGTTTTCCAAGGATAACAACGTTTATTTCGAATTTCATCAGTCTTATTGTGTCGTTCACGACTTACTCTCTCATCGTGTTCTGCTTCAAGGAACCAAAAATGATGGATTATATTGTCTTGATATCTCCAACCTTGATAGTGCTTTGTTCTCTACTGCTTTATCTAGTTTTAAGTCCAGCTTTTGGCTAAATAATAGCTTCGTTTTAGTAACCGATTCAGTATTTTTAGCAACTAAAACATTGTTACCTTCTAGTATTTGGCATATGAGGCTTGGGCATTCTTCCTCTCAACTATGGTCTCGTCTTCTAAGAATTAACAAAATTGATGTTTTGAACTCCAATGATGCTTGTGTGGCTTGTGCGATTGTGAAAAGTAAAAAACTTCTGTTTTCCTCTTCGGTATCTAAATATGATTATCCTCTTGAATTTGTTGAAGTTGAACTTTGGGGTCCAACACCTTGTGTCTCAAATGGTCATCTTTATTACCTAAGCATTGTTGATGTATATAGTAGATACACTTGGATTTACTTTCTTAAGCACAAGAGTGATGCCACGAAAAACTTTGTTGATTTTCATCGTGCTGCTGAAAAACAACTTGGTTTTACCCTTAAAGCTGTTCAAACAGATGGAGGAGGTGATTCAAGCATCTCTCCGCCTGTTTGCAGCAACTTGGTATTGGTCATCAGATCACTTTCCCTCACACTTCAGAACAAAACGGTATTGTAGAAAGAAAACATCGTCATATTGTGCAGCTAGGTCTTACACTTATGGCTCGGGCATCAATGCCACTTCATTATTGGAGTGATGCGTTCTTTAAATATGTGTTTCTTGTGAATCGTCTTCCTTCAAGTGCCTTGAATAATATGTCCCTGCCTGAATTGCTATTAAAAAAGAAACCAGACTATTTGTTTATTAGGGTGTTCGGTTGTCTCTGCTTTCCTCATCTTCGTGCCTATAACTATTATAAACTTGACTTTCGTTATACTCCTTGTCTGTTTCTTGGCTATTGCTCTACCCATCATGGGTACATGTGCTTAGATTCTTCGGGACGTGTTTATATTTCCCGTCATGTTTTGTTTTACGAATCTGTTTTTCCTTTTGCAGATACAGCTGGACTATTTCTCAAATCTGCTGCGGTTAAAAACACCTCACATCCCTTCCTTTTTTCCTACCGTTTGACTCATCTTTGTTAGATAATGCAGGTCACTTTGATCAGTCTTCCCCAAATTCCCAACAACTGTATGTTTCTGACCTGTTTTAGTCATCTTCCATGTCTGATCCACATCCCGTTAGCTCTCAACCGTCTGCCTACTCAGACCCTGCTATTCCTGCTGGTTCTTCCGCATCGTTTGCATCGGCTGGTTCAGTCACCTTGCAACCTTCACACACTCAGTCGGGTCTTCCAGCTGATCCGACTCTTCCTCATCCTCCCACCTCTATTAGGTATGTTCTCATCACTGTAGGTTTATCTGGTGTAACCTCCAGTCTTGTCCCTGTTTCTACAATTCAGGTACCCCTTGAGCCTCCACCTCCCACTATAACCATTACCAGTGATGTTCCTCTTCCTGTTACCATTCAGTATGTTCCTGAGGATTCAACCACGTCCAAATTGGTTGCTCAGCTCGGGTCCTTTGTCTCTAGCCTTCCTTCACATCCTATGCAGACCCGCTCTAAGACCTGGGCATATCAGGTCTTGTTCACATCTATTTCAGATGATTTCTTGGCGTCCATTTCTGAGCCATCCAGCATCTATGAAGCTATGCAGCATCCCTGCTGGGCCTCTGCAGGCAAGGCTGAATTGGATGCTCTGGTGACCAATCACACATGGTCCTTGGTTCCTCTTCCTAGTGGACGACATCCTATCAGTTGCAAATGAATTTTTAAAGTTAAAAAGAAATCGGATGGTTCGGTTGATTGCTGCAAGGCTCGACTTGTAGCTAAAGGCTTCTCCCATCAATATGGCTTCAATTTTCAAGACACGTTCAGTCTGGTTGTGAAACCTCAAACCATGTGTATTATCCTCACAATTGCTTTAACTCATCACCGGACCCTTCGCCAAATTGATGTCAACAACGCATTCCTTCACGGTGAGTTACATGAAGAGGTCTAGTTGACCCAACCTCCTGGTTTTCAGGAACAGGATGTCCACGGCTCGGCTATTGTCTGTTGACTTCACAACGCCATCAATGGGTTAAATCAAGCTCCCCGTGCCTGGTTTGAGTAGCCGGATAATTGCTTGTTTCAAAAGTTTTCTAACTTAGGTTCTATTTTTCTTTGTGTCTATGTGGACGACATTGTCATTACATGTAGCTCCTCTACTATTGTCGATGATGTAATTTCTCAACTCAATCAAGAATTCAAATTAAAGGATCTTGGAGTACCTAATCATTTCTTAGGTATGGAAGTTCAACACACTAACAACTGTTTGCTTCTGGGACAGAAGAAATATATATATGATCTGCTTGCAAAACCAGATCTCTCCAATGCTACTTTGCTTCCCACGCCAATGACAGGTAAATGTGTGACTCAGTCAGGTATGGTTGTCGCTTCCGATCAACTCTCTGATGGACTTATGTATAGAAGTACCATAGGGGCACTTCAACACATTTGCATACCTCATCCTCACATACATTTTGCGGTTAATAGATTAAGTCCATTTATGCAAGATCCACATTTAGCTCATTGGAAAGTCGTGACTCGTATACTTCGGCATCTTAAGGGTATTGTCGATCATGGTCTATTGTTTAAACTAGATTATTCTATGTTGCCTAATGATGCTGTTCTAGTGTCGTATTCAGATGCATATTGGGGAGGAGATGCTTCTGATCGAAGGTCCATCTCTGGACACTACATGTTGTTAACCGGAAATCCAGTGGTTTGGAGCTCCAAGAAACAATCGGTTGTGGCTAGGTCGTCTGCTGAGGTCGAATATCGTGCTCTATCCAATGCCATTTCTGAAGTGCTCTAGGTCACCTCCTTACTGTCTGAACTGTTTATCAACCTTACCTCTACTCCTGCCATTTGGACGGATAACAGCAGTGGTGTGGCCATGTCTGAAAATCATGTGCAGCACTTCAAGATGACGCATCTGGAAATCGACATGTGTTTTGTTCGAGAAAAGGTTGTTGCGGGTCAGGTCATCATCAATTTTGTCCCACACTTCGAACAAATAGTTGACATTCTCACCAAACCACTATGGAGAAATCCTTTGTCCCATTTCGCAAGAAACTTGGGGTCACCTCCTTACAACTTTCCTTGGTTGATGACTTCCTTCTTTACCCAGATTTGGATGGTGATCAGAGCTTGGACACTCCCGCTGATCCCACCATGTTGCCATCTGCAAGTCCTCCCTCTTAATCCTGATTCGTTGACTCTTGATGGATTGGTACGATCTTGTTTTTTTTTCTTGTACGTGTTTTCCTTCAGTTCAGTATTAGTTTGATGCATACCAGTTGCTTATGAGGATCAATTCAAATCTGTGGCTTACATTTGCTTAACTTTGTTTGACAGCATATGCTTTTGTTTGTCCGTTTAGTAAGTGTTTTGATCTCCTCTCGGTCTAGTCTGCTTCTGCATCTGTTTATCTTATAAGTCTATGTACAGCTCTGAATTGTGGCTTATGTTAAAAAACAGAGCTCTTGTTTATCATCAATCTCTTGAGAACTTCAAGATATGAAGGCTTAAACCTTCCAACTAATGAAAATGACATAGGGTGTGTTTCAAATCCAAAAATAGAGTGCCTGATTTTCCAAGAAGTTCTATTGTCTCAAAAGACTTCCTAATCACACTCTTGAGGATATAAAGATGAAGACTCAAACTTTTCAAACACACTGGTAAGTTAGAGGCTCAAACCTCTCTGTTTAATTCGTTTAATCCAAGTTGCAGATTTGCTTATAGATGATTAGTTGTTGTCATGCAGTCTAACTTTGTAATGATCATTTCATTTACTGGTGTTTCTGAACAACAATTGCATATGCCGCTTTACTCTAACTGTGTGTGAGTTCAAGTTGTCTACTGAATTCTGGCTGATTGCTAGCAAGCTGTCTTGCCGAATGGATCACATAACTTGAGAACTCTGCTCGTTCAATTCCTGTTTGATGGGGGGAATATTAGCATATGAGGTCAAGTCAAATATTAGGCCCTTTCGTGTTATTATTCACATGTTTAGGGACTTCGTGCTATTGTCCACTTGTTTAGGGATTTTATGCAATTAGGATCCTTTAGTATCTTCTATTTATTCACGTGTCTTGTTACTGTTGATTTCACGGTTGATTGATGAAAAATGAAGAACTTTAAGTTTCTTCCTGTTCTTGTTGATTTCGATTCTTAAATGTTCTCTATGGTTAGTCTAAGATTCTTAACAACTATTGCTTACATCATGTCAGGGGCTTTTTAGGTGACCGAGACTTTTAGGCGCGAGGACAAAAAGGCGTTGACCTTTTAGGCGTTGAGTGCTTTTTGGGTGTCAACCTTTTATGCGCGAGGGCCTTTAAGGCGTCGACCTTTTAGGTGAGTGCCTTTTAAGTGTTGATCAGAGCGAGGCCTGAGTCAGGCCAAAGCGTGTCATGGGTCAAGCGAGGCGTTGCCTGTGACGGTCGATAGTGAGCCGAGCGATAGCGAGTCCAACAAGAGCGAGCTGGGCGAGGCGTAGCCTGCGCCAGTCGAGAGCGAGTCGAGCGAGGTATTACCTGTGATAGATAGGGCATAGCTTGCTGAGCGATAGCGTCTTAAGCGAGAGAGAACCGAGCAATGCATCTCGAGCGATAGCGAGCCGGGCGAGAATATCTCCAACGATAGCGAGTCGTTTGAGAGTGATGCATGTGCCGGTTGAGCGATAAAGAGTCGGGCGAGGCGTTGCCTACGCCAGATGAGCGAGGCGTCTCGAGCGAGATCTTCACGAGCGAGAGCGTGCTGAGGCGTCTTGAGCGAGAGTGAGGCGTCTTGAGCGAGAGTGAGGCGTCTCGAGCGAGAGTGAGGCGTCTCGAGCGAGAGTGAGGCGTCTCGACCGAGAGTGAGGCGCCTCGAGCGAGAGTGAGGCGTTTCGAGTGAGAGCGTAGCCTACTGAGCGACAAGATCCTTGATTTCCTTCCTGGTCTTTATACTAGGGGGATGAGCATTATCGTCTCACTGCCGAGAGCAAGCCGAGCGAGAGCGTCTCGAATGAGAGCGAGTCGAGCGATGCATATCGAGAGATAGCGAGTCTGGCAAGGCATTGCTTGCGCCAGTCAAGTGAGGCATCTCGAGCGAGAGTGTAGCCTGCTGGTTGACAAGCTTCTTGATTTCGTCCCAGTTCTTTATACCAAGGGGAAGAGTCAGTGTCGTCTCAGTGTCGAGAGCGAGCATCTCGAACAATAGAGAGTCAGGCGAGAGTGTTGCATGCGCTAATCGAGCGAGTCGAGTGATAGCGAGCCGGACGAGGCGTTGTCTGCGCCAGTCGAGTGAAGCTTCTCGAGCAAGAACGTCTCAAGTGAGAGCGTGTCGGGCGAGATCGAGCCGGGAAATAGCGAGTCGGGAAATAGCGAGTCGAGCGATAGCGAGCCAGGCAATATCGATTCAGGCAAGGCGTTGCCTAGGCCAGTTGAGCGATAGTGAGTCGAGCGATAGCGAGCCAGGCAATAGCGAGTCAGGCAAGGCGTTGCCTAGGCCAGTTGAGCGATAGTGAGTCGAGCGATGCGTCTCGAGCGAGAACGTGGCTATTAGGATATGAGGTCAAGTCAAAGATTAGGGTCTTACGTGTTATTGTCCACTTGTTTAGGACTTTTATGCAATTAGGGTCTTTTAGTTTCTTCTATTTATTCCCGTCATTGTTACTGTTCAGTCCACGGTTCATTGATGAAATGAATAAATTTAAGTTTTATGTCTTGTTGATTTCGTTCTTGATTGTTCTCTATGGTTAGTCTAAGATCTTCAACATGGTATCAGATACTTGTTGCGATTCTGCGTTCTTCTATTTCTTCTGTTGGTTCTCTGAATTTTGGTTTGTCGTCACTGATTCAATGGCAGCTGGTCTATGTTGTTCTTCACTCGGTTGGTGCTCTGTGAAATTCAGCTTTGTTTATGCCCTGCTTCTGTCTTTTTCAGTCGTTACGTGCTTGATTGTTCTGCTTATGCTTTTTCATTGTTCTTCTCAGCTCTTCGGCTTGTTGTCTGATACTTAATTTCATTTGTTTCTGCTATCAATTGTCATGGGTGTTTCGATGTTCTATTTCTATTTGAACATCGACTATCTTCTATTATGGGTTCCAACCTTGGTTTCTGATTTCTGATCTTGAGTTTCTGCTGCTGTTTCATTTGAACTCTCTCCTCAGTTGTTTTTCTTCCCGTTTGTTTTTTCCTGTTTCTGTGTTTTTTCTCGGTTCATTATGGATGATACCACACCTGTCTTTGCGAGTAAGAAAATCACTATTCTCACCGGAGATGAGAATTTCCAATCATGGAAACAATAGGTTTTACTCGTTGTTAAGGGTTTCAATCTCGAACCGCATCTCTTCGAAACTCTAGCAGTCCCATAGTTCATTGTGGCTGCTGCTGGAGACAATACTCCAAATACTGAGTATGCCAAGTTTATCCAAATATTCTTGTGTCCATCTCCCCGCTTGTAAATCGATGTCTTCCTGGTTGCATGACCGCATGTTCGATTTGGCAATGCATCAAGTTTTCTCTTCCTCATCTACTACTCGTATAATGAGTCTCTATGATCGACTTAAAGTTCGAAAACTTCCTCATCAACCTATGTGTGACTACCTCACTGGAATTCAATCTACCTGTGACAGCCTTGCTAGTTGTGGCCACCCCATTAAAGAAATCCAACAGATTTCGATTATTTTGAATGGGGTTAAGGGTCAGTTTGATCATGTTGCAGCGTTTATCCACGCCAGCCACAATCCCTATGACATTGCCTTAATGTGCTCAGTGTTGCTTGATGTTGAAACACGTCAAAGAGATTTGCTCTTTGATGTTCCTCCTTCTGCAAATGTTTTGACTAACAATGTATATCATCATGTTGATGTATCTGGTGTTGTTCTTGATAGTGTTACATCAACAACAACTTCCTTGGTTGTGGTGAACCAGTCTCCTACTCCAGCTAATTCCCGACCTATCCAGCAGCAGTCCACCTCGTAGCACCCTCCATCTTCGATGCCTTAGTACACTGGTCGAGGATGTGGTAGGGACAGAAACACTGGTGCCAACAGACCTCAATGTTAGCTCTGTGGAAAGACTGGTCACCTCGTCCATCGTTGTAATCAGAGGTTTAACATCAACTTTGTGGGTATTACATGCCCTTCTTCTAGTACCACCAATGGAGGTAACATGCGTGCAAATGTGACCACTAATAGTTGGTCGACCATGGTGATTCAACTCATGTTCAATCCATACCAAACCTACCGACTGCTCTCTCATATCCTGCTCTATATCCTTATTTTTCTCCGTTTCCTATGCCTCAGCTGATTCCCGATTATAACCTACAGTCTGTTTCTCAGCCAGCTCATCCATACTTATAGCACATGACTCCACTGGCTCTTCCTCAATATCTTCCCACTACCTCAGCTCCAGGACAGTCGCTGCCTTCGGCTCCAAGTCAGTCCCTTTATGTTGTTCATCTGTCGGGTATCTCGATTCTTGGTTATCCTGGTCTACCTGCTCAACCTTCAACATCGTATGGGATGACTCCCGTTGCTCAAGCTCTTGTTTCTCATCCAACTCAGTCTACTGCAGCTTGGTACCCTGGCTCGGGTGCTACTAATCATCTCACACATTCAGCTCCTCCAACAAATTCCATTCCATATAATGGTCCAGGTAAAGTGATTATGGGTAACGGTTCATCTCTTGAGGTCACCACTGTTAGTCATTTGGTTATTGCTACTGATTCTAGGCCTCTCATGTTGAAAAAATTGCTTTATAAACCGAATGTAACTAAAAAACTTGTTTCTGTCTTGCAGTTTTCCAAGGATAACAACGTTTATTTCGAATTTCATATGTCTTATTGTGTGGTTCACGACTCGCTCTCTCATCGTGTCCTGCTTCAAGGCACCGAAAGTGGTGGACTATATTGTCTTGATATCTCCAAACTTGATAGTTCTTTGTCCTCTACTGCTTTATCTAGTTCTAGGTCCAGCTCTTGGCATAATAATAGCTCTGCTTTAGTGACTGATTTAGTATGTTTAACTGCGAAAACCTTGTTACCTTCTAGTGTTTGGCATGTGAGGCTTGGGCATCCTTCCTCTCAACTATTGTCTCGTCTTCTAAGAATTAATAAAATTGATGTTTTGAACTCAATGATTTTTGTGTTGCTTTTGCGATAGGGAAAACTTTAATAAAAAATTCCTTTTTCCTCTTCGGTGTCTAAATATGATTGTCCTCTTGAATTGGTTGAAGTAGACCTTTGGGGTCTAGAACCTTGTCTTTTGAATGACCATCTTTATTACTTGAGAATTGTTGATGTATATAGTAGATACACTTGGATTTACTTTCTTAAGCATAAGAGTGATGTCACGAAAAACTTTGTTGATTTTCATCGTGCTGCCGAAAAACAACTCGGTTTTACCCTTAAAGTTGTCCAAGCAGATGGAGGAGTTGAAGTCAAGTCTCTCTCCGCCTATTTGTAGTAACTTGGTATTGGTCATCAGATCACTTGCCCTCACACTTCAGATAAAAACGGTATTGTAGAACGAAAACATCGCCATATTGTTGTGCTAGGTCTTACACTTATGGCACAGCCATCAATGTTGATTCATTATTGCAGTGATGCGTTCTTTACGTCTATGTTTCTTGTGAATCGTCTTCGTTCAAGTGCTTTGGATAATATGTCTACGCGTGAATTGCTATTCAAAAAGAAACCCGACTACTTGTTTCTTAGGGTGTTCGGTTGTCTATGCTTTCCTCATCTTCGTTCCTATAACTCTCATAAACTTGACTTTCATTCTACTCCTTGTGTGTTTCTTGGATATTTTTCTAACCATCATGGCTACAGGTGCTTAGGTGCTTCTGGACGTGTTTATATTTCTTGTCATGTTTCGTTTCAAGAATTTGTTTTTCCTTTTGCAGATACAGCTGGACCATTTCTCAAATTTGCTACGATTAAAAACACATCTACATCCCTTCCTTTTTTATTACCGTTTGACTCCTCTCTGTTATACAATGCATGTCACTCTGATTAGCCTTCCTCAACTTCCCAACAACTGTCTGGTCCTGAGCTGCTTTGGTCATCTTCCTTGTCTGCTTCACATCAAGTCAACTCTCAACTGTCCGCATACCCAGACTCTGCTATTCCTACTGGTTCTTCCCCATCATTTGCATCGATTGGTCTAGTCACCTCGCAACCTTCACATGTGCTTTAGTGACCAATCACATCGTGTTCTTGGTACCTCTTCCTAATGGATGGCATCCTATCACTTGTGAATGTATTTTTAAAGTAAAAAAGAAACATGATGGTTCGGTTGATCGCTGCAAGGATCGACTTGTAGCTAGAGGCTTCTCCCAGCAACCTAGCTTCGATTTTCAAGATACGTTCAATCTGATTATCAAACCTCAAACCATTCGTATTATTCTCACAATTGCCTTAACCCACCATTGGTCCCTTCGCCAAATTGATGTCAACAACGTCTTCCTTCATGGTGAGTTACATGAAGAGGTCTATATGATCCAACCTCCTGGTTTTCAGCAACAGGATGTCCACGACTGGACTGTTGTCTGCCGACCTCACAAGGCCATTTATGGGTTAATGCAAGCACCTTGTGCCTTGTTTGAGAATATAAAATATTTTCTCATAAATTCTCTTCATTTTAAGGTTTCCAATTCTGATAATTGCTTGCTTCTCAAGTTTTCTCACTTCGGTTCTGTTTTTCTTCTTGTCTATGTGGATGACATTGTCATCACAGGTAGCATATCTACTATCGTCGATGATGTAATCTCTCAACTCAATCCGGAATTCAAGTTAAAGGATCTTGGAGTCCTTAATAACTTCTTAGGTATGGAGGTTCAACGTAGTGACAAATGTTTTCTTATGGGGCGAGAAGAAAAATATTTGTGATCTGCTTGCTAAAACATGTCTCTCCAATGCTACTTCTCTCCCCACACCAATGCCAGGTAAGTGTGTGACTCACTCAGGTATGATCGTTGCTTCCGATCAGTTCTCTGGTGGACTTCTGTATAGTAGTACCATAGGGGCACTTCAACACATTTGCATAACTCGTCCTCACATACATATTGCGGTTAATGATGAAGTCAATTTATGCAACACATTTAGCTCATTGGGAAGCTGTGACTCGTATACTTCGATATCTTCAGGGTACTGTCGATCATGGTCTCTTGTTTAAACTATATTATTCTATGTTGCCTAATGATACAGTTATGGTGTCGTATTCAGATGCAGATTCGGGAGGAGATGCCTTTGATCGAAGATCCATCTCTAGACACTATCTGTTGTTAAATAGAAATCCAGTGGTTTGGAGCTCCAATAAACAATTGGTTGTGGCTCGTTCGTGTGCTGAGGCTAAATATCGTGCTCTAGCCAATGCCATTTCTGAAGTGCTCTAGGTAACCTCCTTGCTGTCTGAGCTGACCATCAACCTTACCTCCACTCCTATCATTTGGACGGACAACACTAGTGTTGTGGCACTATCTGAAAATACCGTGCAACACTTCAAGATGAAACATGTGGAAATCGACATGTGTTTTGTTCGAGAAAATGTTGCTGCGGGTCAGGTCATCATCAATTTTGTGACAGCCTCTGAGGAACTAGATGGCATACTCACCAAACCCCTTACGGAGAAAAACTTTGTCCCATTTCGTAAGAAACTTGAGGTCACCTCCTTACAAGAACTTTCCTTGGTTGATGACTTCCTTCTTCACCCGGACTCGGATGGTGATCACAGCTTGGACACTCCTGTTAATCCCATCAAGTCGTGATCTGCAGGCCTTTCCTCTTAATCCTTATTCACTGTCTCTTGATGGATTGGTACGATCTTAAATTTTTTCATGTGCGTGTTTTCCTTCAGTTCAGTGTTAGTTTGATGCATATCAGTTGCTTCTGTGGATCAGTTAAAATATGTGGCTCGCATTCGGCTTAGATCTGTTTGACAGCATATGCTTTTGTTTTTTCCATTCAGTAAGTGTTTTTGATCTTCTTTCGTTCTAGTCTGCTTTTGCATCTATTTATCTACTAAGTCTATGTGCAGCTCTGAATTGTGGCTTATGTTTAAAAATAGAGCTCTTGTTTATCTCCTATCTCTCGAGAACTTCACGATGAAGGCTCAAAACCTTCCAACCACTTCAAATGACATAGGGTGTGTTTCAAATCCAAAAATAGAGTACTTGATTTCCAAAGAAGTTCTATTGTTTCAAACGACTTCATAATTACACTCTTGAGGATATAAAGATGAAGGCTCAAACCTTCCAAACACACTAGTAAGATAAAGGATCAAACCTCTCTGTCTAATTAGTTTAATTCCAGTTGCACCTTTCCTTAGAGATGATCAGTTGTCGTCATGCAGTCTAACTTCGCAATGATCATTTCATTTACTGGTATTTCTGAACAACAATTGCATATGCTGCTTCACTATAACCATCTGTGAGTTCAGGTTGTCTTCTGAATTCTGGCTAATTGCTAGCAAGATGTCTTGCTCAATGGATCACAAGACTGAAGGACTCTCCTCATCCAATTACATCTTGATGGTAGAATATTAGGATATGAGGTCAAGTCAAAGATTAGGGTCTTACGTGTTATTGTCCATTTGTTTAGTACTTTTATGGAATTAGGGTCTTTTAGTTTCTTCTATTTATTCCCGTAATTGTTACTGTTCATTCTACGGTTGATTGATGAAATGAAGAACTTTAAGTTTTCTGTCTTGTTGATTTTGTTCTTGATTGTTCTCTATGTTTAGGATAAGATATTTAACAGTGTCGGGCGAGATCGTCTCGAGCGAGAGCGAGCATAGCGAGGCGTCTCGAGCGAGAGCGAGGCGTCTTGAGCAAGAGTGTAGCCTGCTGAGTGACAAGCTCCTTGATTTCCTCCCTGGTCTTTATGCTATGGGAACAACCAGTGTTGTCTCAATGCCAAGAGAGAGTCGCACGAGAGCGTCTCGAACGAGAGCGAGCCGAGTGAGATCGTCTCGAGTGAATGCGAGCCAAACGAGGCGTCTCGGGTTAGCCGAGCGAGGCGCCTCGGGAGAGAGCGAGCCGGGCGAGGCGCCTCGGGAGAGAGAGAGCCGAGCGAGGCGCCTCGGGAGAGAGAGAGACGAGCGAGGCGCCTCGGGAGAGAGAGAGACGAGCGAGGCGTCTCGGGAGAGAGCGAGCCGACCGAAGCGTCCCGAGATAAAGAGAACCGAGCGAGGAGTCTCGAGTGAGGCGTCTCGGGAGAGAGAGAGAGCCGAGCGAGGCGTCTCGAGCGAGAGCGAGCCAAGCGAGAGCGAGCCAAGCGAGGCGTCTCGAGCGTTTAAGTTTTCTTTCTTGTTGATTTCGTTCTTGATTACTCTCTATGTTTAGGATATGATCTTCAACAGTGTCGGGCGAGATCGTCTCGAGCGAGCAGAGCGAGGCGTCTCGAGCGAGAGCGTAGCCTTCTGAGCGGCAAGCTCCTTGATTTCCTCCCTGGTCTTTATGTCAGGGGGAATAGCCATTGTCGTCTCAGTGCCGGGAGCGAGCCGAGTGAGAGTGTCTCGAACGAGAGCGAGCCGAGAGAGGCGTTGCCTGCGCCAGTCGAGAGCATAGTCTGTGATAGACAAGGCATAGCTTGCTGAGCGACAAGCTCCATGATTTCCTCCCTAGTATTTATGCCAAGGATAAGAGTCACTGTCGTCAGTGCGAGAGCAAGCCGAGCGAGAGCGAGAGCGAGAGCGGGGCGAGCGAGAGCGGGGCGAGCGAGAGCGGGGCGAGCGAGAGCGGGGCGAGGAGAGAGTGTCTCACTCGGGTATTAGGTGGTAGCATGACTTGTTGTCACATTTCCCACATTCCCCAGTAATGCTCCGGCGACCTGCAAGAAGGAAACCCCAGGGTTTGCCCGTGGTTTCCCCTCCGACGATCAAGTCAGTCGGAGGTTCGTTTTTTGGAGGGCATAACATCATGTACGAAAATCAGTCCCTTCAAATGAAAGGGGAATGAAATATATATAGAGATACTAAACCTGAGGCCATGGTCAGTTCTTTACCATAGTCAGACCTTTGTGAGGCTGACACCATTAACCGTGGTAACTTTTTATCCTGCATTGTGTCATCTTGTGCTTTGTGCCATCTTGTCTGGCATCGAGCCATGTACGACTTAGTGCTCCACTTGGGGGGCGTTCTCCTTATCGTTGATGCTGAGTGACATCGTAGTATTCAAGGGAAGTCGAGTTACCTTAATGAACATGGTGCGCCACCTTTGGTCCCGGGAAGGGAGGCCACGCCAGGTGGCCTGAAGTCCGTGGAGGTGGCCCGAAGGGAGGGCGCGCCATGTTGGCTTCCTCCGGTGGAGGTGGCCCGAAGGGAGGGCATGCCATGTTGGCTTGCTCCCGTGGAGGTGGCTCGCCTGGTCACTTATGCCATTATTGACAGACAATTGAGAAGACTAAAATTAACTATCTTGAGCCTTGTCAGTGCCACAATGTTCAATTAAAGACATCACTCCTAGCTTATTGCTGAAAGGGATAAAAACATTTTTAGCTATAAGTTTTGTGATGACATCAACAAATTGCTTTGCAACTAGAACAAAATTAAAAATTAGCTGACCATTCTTAACTTTTCCACGAACCAAACAAAGATAAATTTGTACGGGTTTCATCTTACAATGTTGTGTGGGATTCACAGTTAATGCTACAACACTTGTATTGTTACCGCAGGTGTAAACACCAGATTTTAGCTCGGGGTCAAAATAACGTACGCGAGGAACCGAGCTGAAAAACTAGACCCTAAATCCAAAACTCCAAACCCTAAATCTTAAACCCCAAACCATAAACCCTAAACCCCAAACCATAAACCATAAACCCCAAACCCTAAATCTTAAACTCCAAACCCTAAACCCAAACCCTAAACCCTATACCTTAAACCAAACTCTTCCACCTTTCACCAAAGTCTCCTATCTTTCATCAAAGTTCCCCATCTTTCATTAAAGCATGCCTCCCACCCAAAAAGAGAAGGAAGAAGACAAACACTAAGGAGGTCATGGCAGCTACAAAGGGAGGAAGCTCCGACACAAAGAGGGGGAGAAAGAAACCGAAGGAAGCTTGGAAGAGAGGATTGTTGTTAAGCTTCGGCCATAATAGGAATAAAAAAAGAAAAATAAAATAAAATAAGGAAATAAAGGATTTGAAGGAGTGGAAAAAAAGGAGAATAGGTCACGGCAAAGTGAGGATTTGAGTGAAGTTTTTTTGGAGAGAAATTGAGTGAAATATCGGTAATTATCGTTCTCGGTTCCTTGTACGGTATCTAAACTCCAAATAACTTAGGTATATCTCATTCATATTCAATATTGTATTTGTATTTCCTAATGTGAATGAAGTTTGTTTTATCGATATTATGCGTTAATAGTTATATTTCGTATAAGAATCGGACTCGATTTTACGTTCGGTATAACTTTGGGGTCATTTTAGACATTTGTGAAAGTTATGGGGTTGTTTCAGTACAAAAATAATAATTTCAAAATGAATTAGGTAATTCCCAAACTTTGATGAAGGTTGCGATTCGGTCCTTGGATTCTCAGGTCATTTGGGGACTTTACCAAAAGCATTTTGGGTCATTTTTGCAATTTTTAAAAGATTTTTCCAAATCAGCTCAAATTTTTAAATAATTGCACTTTGGTACCTAAACTTTTCTGGACATCCCATTACTTCTCAAGGTGTCACAAATTAGTCCAATTTGCTTCATATTTTCCAAATCATTCGTGTATGTTTGACACGTTTAAAATGACCACAAAGTTAAACAGCCCTTTTTGAGCACGAATAACTCTATTCTTTTTTGTTTATTTATTTTAAATTAACTCAAGAAAAAATAAAAAAAATTATTGTATATTGTTAATTAAAAAACTGTGCATGTAATCGTTTTGGCTAAGCATGATCGAAACGGGTAATTCGGTGAAAGTAAATTCAAAAGCAAACTAAAATATCGAAAGGGCGGATTATGAACTCGCGAGCTCATAAGACGTAATCAAACCCCCGAACTTGGTTCTCTGGACGTAGACTTTCCCAAACCCTAGGATGTTAACACCATGTACCCTAGACAAATTTTAGGATTCCGATTAGCCTTTAATTAATCGGTGACGACTCTTTTATTTTTTTCGGTCTGGTTGATGACCCTTCTCGACCGGACCCGTCGCTCGCCAATACCTGACATTTTCGAGCGAAACAAAATAAAAAAAAATCAAAAGGTTTGGTAAAGTCGGATCCGACGTCCGACACCAAGCCTCGGGAGTGAAAGACAACTTCATTTCTAACCAAGACAGTAAACACAACTCAAAGGATTTGACAAATAGCATTAGTAGTGTCTCTTTATTAAACCTCAACCAAAGATCTAGAAATAACAGATTGCTTCTTGGAGTCCCACATAATTGGATTGTTACTCAATCCCAGACACAAATTTACTACCGATTAGATTACTTCCCTAGTAAACATCAACATATGAGACTTGCTTAAAATCACATAGAGGGACAAGCGTTGCTTTAAAAAGAACAAGGGTTAACTACCTCTTTTGTTACTTATGTTTGCCCAATATTACCTTTTGGTTATTTATGTATTTAGCGTTGTTAAATGGTTGCTTACGTTTCAGGATTGACTATTTGGTTCAAACTTGTATTATTTAATCACGTATGTTGACAATGTTACTTTTTGGTTTAAATCATTAACTTCCGTTACTTTCTAATATTAAGACTCGGTGTAACGAATATGCCCTTCTTCTCTTCTTTTCACACTTCTTCTTTTTATTCCTCTTCTCAAAGTTGCATCGGTTTGTTTGGGAAGAAGAAGTAAAGAAGCGTGAAGAAGAGTCGTGAAGAAGAATATGACATTTTGGTACATCAGGTCTTATTATTAGCATGTGAGACACTAACAGTGAAAAATAATGGAAGTTAGTGATTTAAACCAAAAAGTAACATTGTCAAACATAATTGATAAATAGCACAATTTTGATCCAAAAAGTAACATCGTCAAACATAAATGACAAAATAAGTAATTAACCCAAAAAACAACAACTCAATTGTACCTTTGAGATATCTAAGTATATGTAGGACAACTTTCCATTGAAAAACACATGGTGACTAGATATGTTGACTCAACTTGTTAATAACAAAAAAACTATTAGGTCTAGTAATACACACATGTTGTAAAGCACCCGCAATACTTTTGTATAGATTTTCATCTGTAGGGCTAGATGAGTCCCGATAACGAGCAACCTTTGATAAGAAGTTACCTGACATTGGAGTTGGAAGATGAGAAAAATTAAACACACCTACTTTCTGTAGTAAGTCGTGAATATACTTCTTCTGACCAACAATCATCACCATCCTGCACATCCATACCTAAGAAGTAATTGAGCAAGCCTAGATCTTTCAAATGACATTTAGAATTCGGCTTTGTAATAACAATTTAAATTGCTATAAGATTACTACCTATAACAACTATAACATCAACATATACTAATAAAAACATTGTACTTGAATCAGTGGTATTTATAAACACGCAGTTATCAGCCAAGGGTTTCACAAACTTAAGGGTATGAGTAAGAAAATGCTTCGGTTTTTCAAAACATGCTCTTTGAGACTGTTTCAGACCATAAAGAGCCTAGTGCAACTTACAGACTAGAACAATACCAAATTCATCTTCACACAAATTTCCATGAAGGTTCAAACCATGAGGTTGAACCATGTACACATCTTCACACAAAATTCCATAAAGGAAACCATTATTAACATCAATACGGCTTAATGTCCACTTATGAGTAAAAATTAAGGTGAGAACAATCTTAATAGTGGGAAAGTTGAATACGTCACTAAAGTATTATGAAAAATCAAAACTTGATTTTTGTGTACACCTTTTGGAAACAAGTTTGGCTTTATAGATAGCAGCAAATCAATCAGATCACCGTTTTATTTTAAACAACCATTTACATCCAACATGGATACGACCACTAGGTAAAGAAGTAACACTCCATGTCTCATTTATATTGACGGCATGTAATTGAACCTTACATACTAAACCCAATGAGATTATTGCATGGTCATATGAATATGTTCAAGTTTATAATTACTGATGGTGTAGGAGACAATAAGTATAGAAGATAATGCAACCAAGTTCTTAGATCTGGATTTGGTCTTCATTACATGACCATTTATAAATATGACAAGTACCGACAAAAACGTTGGTACCACAAATGAAGTATCAAGATAAAGGGTGTGCACAAGAACAAGTGCAAATCCACAAGGGACATAACTAATAGGCTCATTGGATGGTTGAGCAGAAGAGTGACAAGGAAGATGTGGATCAATAGCATTGGGAGAAACATAAGGGTGATCAGATATAAGAGGTGATGATGACATGAGAGTTCTAGTGAGACATTTATTATGTAAAAGGGATTTGAAAGTGTCAGTATGGACAATAGTGGTAGAGGAAGGAAGATTAAAAGGTGTTGTAGTTAGACCAACATGAACATACGTATCTGTTGAATCCTGGGCCAAAGAAGATGATGCATCAGATGGAAAGTCAATGGATGACTTAAAAGGAAGAATGAAAGGAGGGTATGATAATATTTTTTACAGTTACAACTTGCATGAACATGTCATTCTTGTCAGTAAAAGGAAACACAAATTTATGAATCCTAACATGTTTGGATACATAGACACACCATATGACTCCAAGATAACAATAGCCATACTGGTTGGAGCAATGCCTAATGAACACGCATGGTGCAAAGTGAAAGTTAAGCTTATGAGCATTTTAAGGTCTAAGAAAGGGGGAAAACATACACAACTAAAAACCACGAAGAAATGAGTAAACCAGTTGCTTGCTGAAGAGTTTTAATGAGGAGAAACATTAGACAACACTTTGGTAGATAGTCTCTTAATTAGAAATACGAATGTAAATAAAGCATCACCCAAATTGCATTGGTAAAAAATCTTGATGCATCAAGGTAATTACTATTTTGAATATGTGTCTGTGATTCCTTTCAACGATTTTATTATTCTTGGAGGTATCGGGACATGTGGTCTTATAGATTATACCATGTTGAGATAGGTAAAGCATAAGAGGTTTGAACTCACCACTACCATCAGTCTAAAAGTTGATAAAGACTTTGGCAGTATCACTCTTTTTATGTAATAAGTAAATCCATGTGTATCTAGTGCAAACATCAGTCATGCTCATATAATAAAAATTACCACTAGAAGAGATCGGAGTTGGTCCCCAAAGACCTATTTCAACAAGTTCCAAAGGTAACTGATATACATAAGTAAACTCAATAGAAAGACATTTTTGCTAGTTTTACCAATAGAATAGGAAACACAAGAGTCAATCCTAGAAGGATCGGACTTGTTATTTAATTAAAACACAAAAGGAAGAGTTTGAGAGGAAGGGTGATACAACGTCTAGTGCCACACAGTAAAAGATACAAGTGTTTCCCTTGCCAAGGTTGAAGAGATCTAGACATGGAAGAACAATTGTGATAAAAACAAATATTCTCACAAAGACTGAAATCATGCTTATAAAACCATGCACAATCAAATCCTTGTAGGAGCACATTATGAGTAAGAGTATCGCGAATCACACATTGACTTAAATGAAGCACAAAATAGACATGATTGTCCTTGGTAAACTACGAAACATTAACTGCATTCTTAGTAATACGAGGATTGTAACGCATATTTTGTAGAACAAGGAATTTAAAGTATGTATTGATCACATAAGTTCCTACTCTGGTAATATCAATGAGACCCAATAGCAACTTGTAATTTACGTGGTCTTAAGTAAGGAAATTTACCGTGGATAGAAAAAACTCCATGAGTGAACTGGTTAGTTGCTGCAGAGACAGTATACCATGCATTATCAACAATGTGGGTATGTGCTGTCGAGATTATATTGGCTTGATGGGGAGTTTCAGTCAGAATTGGATCCATGGATTTGGCATGAGTAGAGATTAGCAGTTGGACAAAGGGATAAAAGTCATTTAGGTACCTCAGAAGTCACGTTTTTAAAAATAGGTACCTTGGAAAAAATTTGTTACTTTCGTGTGCCTCATAAATCATAAATGTATCTACTTTAATATTTTGGTCATGTGCCCCGTCACATATGTAGTATTTTTGTTCCATTAAGGTAACTCTACTTTATTTTACTGTTGTTTTCAGGTATCTCTAAATTGTTTTACTGTATTAATCAAAAATATTTACTTTGTCTTTATTGAATTGTTAGTTTTTGTTACTTCCAGGTTCCCAATTAAAGTAGATACATTTATGATTTTTGAGGTATCTGAAAGTAACAAACAAAATTTGAGGTACCTATTTGTAAAAACGTGACTTTTGATATCATAAGTGTTGAGCAAGATGATGATGCAAGTAGAACATGTTGAGCAATGAGCATCATAAGTGTTGTTGGATCGTGAAATCCTGAATGCTGATCTGGCAGTGAATTGAATGCCAGACAAGGTTGAGATGACGCTTCAGCTCCAACTCCGGTGAACCTGCAGGTAGGGGAGCGCAACAGAGGGGGTGCCTCTGGGTCCCTCTCCGATGCTTAAATGAGTATATGTGTGTATAAAACTCAAAACGTAAAGAACGTATGTAAAGCAAGGGTATTTATAGGATAAGAGAGATAGAACCGTATATGGCAGCTCAATATCTTAGTGTATATTATGTTGCCGAAGATTCGGATTGTCAGTTATTGCGAGATATTGCAGTTACCAAATCTAATCTTTAGTGAATATGCAACCGAGATATACGGGATATCGTGGTCACTTCCTTATTAACGGTTTTGTGGGACCAGAGGAGAGAGGCAAGGCTCTCTTCGGGGCGAGCACTCCCATGTCGAGCAGTGGAAGGTCGCGACCTGGTAGAGAATGGCGAGCAGTCTGAGAGCCTTTGGCGTCCCTATAGACTTTGGGCTCGATTCTGGATTACTCGATGGTGGGCCAAGTTTGGCTTGTACTTGGGCCAATCCGGTTCGGATGTCATGGGTTTACCCCCTCTATAGTTATTGGGCCTTCTAGCCCTTTTCTTACTGGGCTATCACTATCGATACCCAACATTTGCCCCCGAAGCTTGATTGAAGTTCCTTCGGTCGAGCTTGATTTCCTGGTAGGGTTTTAGATAGTGACGTCTCTGGTAATGGTTCAGTGCCTTTGAGACACTTCGAGCTCATTTGGCGAGCAATTTCTTCTCTGTTCAAAGCCGAAAGAATATCCTTCCTTTTATTCCCTTTTGGCGATCACTTGAGGTGACCTAGGCTTATGGAAGTCTATCTTTCTTAGTTAGACGATCATTACCTACCCGAGGTATTTCTGCTCAAACTTTATTAGTGCGCTGGCGACCATCTTGTCTCCTTAGTGGAATTTTAGCATTTAATAACTGCACAGTTGTCCAGAAATCGAACGGTCACTTGAGGCACGCCTGACATTTACTTTTCCGTAAACCTAGGGTAGTCTGACAGCTGTCCATATCAGCCAACCGTCTGTCTCCCCAAGGTGTCTTTTGGAATTCTGACATTGCTTCGGTTTTTTCCAAAAAGGTGCCATCATTCCTCTATGTCGCTTCGATTTGCTCGTGGCGGTTGCTCCCTTCTTGGTCTATATAAGAAACGTCAGTTTCTACATTTTGTTTTTTACGCTTATCCACTCCTTCAGATATCCAGAACTTCGCTGCGAACCTTTCCTTTCTCTTTCAATCCTCTTCAGTTCTCCTTTCGACCATTTCCATGGCCCCCAGAAGTCAGCAAGTCAAACACATGGCCATCAAGGGTGCTAACAAAGCCAGCGCCCCTCAGAATGTCGGTGTTCCCTTGACCATTAGGGATGAAGCTGTGCCCTCCTCAGCGGGGAAACAGCCTGATGTGGGAAGGTCTGCGGCCACCCCAGTGGTGGTAGATGGTCCTGAGCTGAACACGCCTATTTTTTCCCCAAAAGGTAAACTTTCGCCCTTTTATTGCTCAGTTTTGGCAATATCCTCTGTTTTCCTTTGTTTTTATACTTGCTGTGCCATACTTGAATCATTCTGAGTAGATATCAAGCCTAACGAACTGAAGCCGGCTTACTTTAAGACCATGGTGGCGCTTGGTGGCTTCAGTGCGGAGGATGCTCCTAGGTATCCTGACCTAGGTCTGCATTTACCTCACGATGGAGAGGTTTACATTTATGCGGCCCAGATCGATGCTGGGTTGCGTTTTCCTCTCTGTGAGGATTTACAGACCTTGTGTCAGTTTTACGGGATTCACCCCACACAGCTTGTCCCGAATGCCCTCAGGATGTGGGTCGGTTTCAAGTTCCTATGCTTACGCCAGGAATGGGTATATTCACTGGCCCTGTTCCGGTGCTTCTTCCGACTGGCAGCAGGGGCTAACCACCTTCACCACTTCCAATCCCGCTGGCCGAAGTTTTCGGAGTGGGGAGGCCCTCAAGGATGGGCTTGGAACGTCCATGTCCGCCTGATCGATGATTTCCGGGCCACTAACTCCAATTACAAGAAGTTTTACTTCTTGTATAAGGGGGGCGTACCTTGGAAATTGTTTGCTCCGGACAAGGATTTTCCTCCCTCCTTTGAAGAATTGTCCGGGAGTGATCGGAATGCCATCGACGATTTATACCGGCTGCATCGGTCATCTCAGTTCAAGTCCATCCGCTCAGTGGCGGAGACTACCGAGAATGCCCTTGAGATGGCGGGCATTCATCAAGCCACGCCAATCTTTGATGATTGGGTAATTTTCTAATTCCTCCCTTGTTTTATTACTTGTAGGGAAGTTGTAAGCAAGAGCCAAAAACTGATAGGTCTCTTTGATGACCAGGGATCGGCGGGATTGTCCTCCGACCAGGCGCTGCTAAGCTCTCCCCCTCCTCATTCTAGGCGTTCAACCAAGAGGAAGCTTGAGGAGATGCTTCCTTCGGCCACTACTGGCCCTCGTCAACCAGGTATATTACCTCGCCTTTTGTGGATTTAATGTTTTTACATTCTGCGGTTCTCTGACTCCTGACTTATTGTCTTGTTGCTTTGCAGTGGAGTCCTTGGCGGACGTGGCCCGGGACCATGCTCCTCCTCCCTCCAAGAAGGTCAGGAGTGAGGAATGTCCGGAAGTCGACCAGCATCTTCCTCCTCCCCCTCCTGGGGGCCCTTCCGCTAATAAAGGGAAGGGTCTGGACGCGGTGCCCCCTTCTCCCTCTACCCAGGGTCCTTCTGCCGCCAAGGGGAAGGTTTTGACCTTAGCTCCTCCTGTTCCTACTGTGCCCATGGCTCCTCCTAAGGAGTCTGGGACCAAGAAGAAGGGGCATGCTGCTTCCAGCTCATCGAGGGCTCCTGTGGAGGAACATTGCTCCCTTGCCGGCTTGTTTCAACCGCTTGAATCAGCGAATTCTCGGGAAACTTGGGTCCCCTGTGGGGACCTTATGAAGAAGGGGTACCCTCCCCAGAAGAGCCTCCGGGGCAGCCCGAATATGTGTATGCGGCTTCTGGACGGGATAATTCCCCCCGCGGACCGCTCAATTGTTCCCACGGAACATCATCAGATCGAGGGGTTCCTTCGGTCCCACTTCGAACGAGTGGCTTTGGTAAGATCTCATACTTTTATTTCGTAGAGTCCTCTCTTTGTCGTTCCCTTATTGTCTGTTGTCCTGACAACTTTTATTCTATATTTGTTGCCAGTTCGTTCGGGAAGAGGTGATTCTTGGTCGTGTCTTCGGGGAGCTCACCGACAAGTATTCCAGTGTGCTCGCCGAGCTGGAGCAGTACCGAAGCACGGGGGTCGCTCCTGAGCAATTGGGGACTATCAAGACGACTGCAGATGCAGCGATCGCCTTGGCAGATAATACCCGAGAGGAATACCTCAGGAAGGAGCAGCGCCTCCTTGCTGATGTCCAGAAGAGGGAGGCTGAAGCCGCTGCCGCTCTTCAGGACTTTGACGCTCTTCACCTGTGTTTAGATCAGGGAGAGATCGTCCGAGTTCGCCTAGATGCTGAACTTAAGGAAGCTCAGGCGCAAGGGGCAGAATCGGAGGCTCGCAGGGTCGCTGCCGAGGCGCAAAGGGTCGCTGCTGCCGCCCAGAGAGAAGCTGCGGTGGCTCAGATGGAAGCTGCGGAAGCCCGGGGGATTGCCTTGGAGGAGGAGAGGGATCGGTTAACTGCACAATTGAAAGCCGTCCCTTCGCCCCAGAGCGTAGTTGAGGCATTCAAAGCCTCTGAGGAGTTTGAGGACTGCGCTCTGAAGGAGATGAAGTCGGCGATCGCCGATTTTCTCCAAGTCCTGGTGGATGAGGTCCAGGCGGTCGATCCCAACTTTCCTCTTGGGGAAGTCGCCTCCTTGAAGACCTTCCTGCGGAGTCGTCCTTCGTAGCCCTCTGTTGCTGGAGAGGCTGCTCCTGAAGGCGAGCCCAGTACTTCTGCCCCCGAAGGCGAGCAGAGCGCCCTTGCCCCCGAGAACCCCGAAGCTTGAAGTCCCCAACTCCTTGGCGACCATATTTATCTTTTTTAGATAGCCATTTTTGTACTTTCTGTTTTTGGTTTGTAATTATTTATCGAAGACTTGGGTTTTTCTATTGAATGCCTTTATATTCTTGAGCCTTTAATCGACTTTGAACATATTCAGCTATCCAATATCTTACTCATAATTGCTTTCCACTTTTTCCTTGCTTGGTAATGTAGTCGATCCTTAAAGCCGTAGACCAATCATAAGTTAAACTTTCTAAGGATAATACTTTTGACACTTAAAAGCGTAAACTTCTAAGTTCAAAGAGATATTACCTTCTTTGAAGTTTAAACCTTTGAGGTGTTGGCCTAATAACAGGGGATTTGGAGTTTGTCAGGCTTTATCATCAATAGTGATCGCCTAAAC
Source organism: Chamaenerion angustifolium (assembly GCA_946814005.1). Lineage (NCBI taxonomy): Eukaryota > Viridiplantae > Streptophyta > Magnoliopsida > Myrtales > Onagraceae > Chamaenerion > Chamaenerion angustifolium. Next base: position 16,715,255 of record OX328273.1, on the reverse strand, counting down.
TTTCTTTGGCCTGACTTTGGCGTCAGGGCTTTTATTTTGCCTAACATTTTGTTAGGTCTTTTGGCCTGACTTTGGCGTCAGGGCTTTGCCTGATTTTTGGCGTCAGGTTTTTTGAGGCCTAACTTTGTTGTTAGGGCTTTTGTGGCCTAGTTTTGTTACTAGGGCTTTTTTGGCCTAGCTTTGTTGCTAGGGCTTTTGGCCTAGCTTTGTTGCTAGGGCTTTATGGCCTAGTTTTGTTACTAGGGCTTTTTGGCCTGACTTTGGCGTCGGGGCTTTTGGCCTAACTTTGTTGTTAGGGCTTTTGGCCTAGCTTTGTTGCTAGGGCTTTTGTGGCCTGACTTTGGCGTCAGGGCTTTTGGCCTAACTTTGTTGTTAGGGCTTTTGGCCTAGCTTTGTTGCTAGGGCTTTTGGCCTAGCTTTGTTGCCAGGGCTTTTTGGCCTAACTTTGTTGTTAGGGCTTTTGGCCTAGATTTGTTGCTAGGGCTTTTGTGGCCTGAGTTTGGCGTCAGGGCTTTTGGCCTAACTTTGTTGTTAGGGCTTTTGGCCTAGCTTTGTTGCTAGGGCTTTTGGCCTAGCTTTGTTGCCAGGGCTTTTTGGCCTGACTTTGGCGTCAGGGCTTTTGGCCTAACTTTGTTGTTAGGGCTTTTGGCCTAGCTTTGTTGCTAGGGCTTTTGTGGCCTGACTTTGGCGTCAGGGCTTTTGGCTTCAGCTTGCTTCGAGTGGACACGCTTTGTGAAGGAATGGCTTTCTTTTATTGACATAATCAGTTTGATTACAAGCTATGCATAAAATCTTCTTAAATGCTCTGAATTAAATGGACGGGGTAACCTTTCGCCTTCGGTGGTTTCCAAATAGTAGGATCCTGGTGCGGCGATCTCTACTACTTTGTATGGTCCTTCCCATTTGGCTGAAAGTTTGTTTTTACTATCCAGCCTTGTAAATTCATTCCTTCTCATAACCATCTCCCCCACGAAAAATTGGCGAGCACTAACTTTTCTGTTGAAATACCGAGCGGTCGCCAAGCGCATCTTTGCCTGTGTTTTTTTCCGAGAGCCATCTCTTTTCCTCTGCCAAGTCGAGGTCAGTTCTGCGCTCGATCTCATTTGCCTCCGCGTTAAAGTGTAGGACTCTGTGGGTAGGCACTGCTAATTCAGCTGGTGCTACTGCTTCTGATCCGTACACTAAACTGAAAGGCGTTTCTCCTATGGCCGCCTTAGGCGTTGTTCTGATTGTCCATAATACGTTTTCCAGTTCGTCGGCCCAGTTCCCTTTGAATGCTCGAACCCTTTTCTTGAGTCCTGCTAAGACAACTTTGTTGGCTGCTTCAGCTTGCTCATTCGTTTGAGGGTGATGTACTGAACTGAAGCGATGGTCGATATGATACTCTTCACAGAGCCATTTCAACTCCTTTCCAACGAATTGCGGACCATTATCGCTGATGAGTATTTTGGGAATACCAAACCTGGAGAATATGTTGACCTGCATGAACTTGATAACTTGGAATTCCGTTGTCGAAGCTAGAGCTTTCGCCTCTACCCACTTAGTGAAGTAGTCGATTGCCACTATAATGTGAGTACGCTGACCAGTGCTAATGGGAAAAGGACCTAGTATATCGATTCCCCATTGAGCGAAGGGCCAGGCACCTGCCATTGGGGATAATAATGTCGATGGTCGACCCGATCGTGGTGCAAACTGCTGGCAAATTTCACACTTCTGTGTTAATTCGGCTGCGTCTTTTCCCAAGGTCGGCCAGTAATATCCCAATCTGAATATTTTACTGCTTAGTGAACGAGCACCTTCATGGCATGCTGCTGCCCCTTCATGAGCTTCTCGAAGAACTTTTTCTGTTTCGGGCAGAGCAACACATCTCCAGTAAGGCGTCGAATAACCTCTTCTGTAGAGTTCTCCATCGATGATTAGATAACTGGCTGCGAGTCTTCTAATCCTAGTGGATTCGCCTTCGTCCTCTGGGAGGATGCCTTCTTTCAAATAATTCTGGAACGGGGTCATCCAGGTGACCTGTTCTTGAATGTTGAAGACCTCCGCTTTGTTTTCAAGGACTGAACATAGGGCCTTTTCCAGAAATTGCACATCCTGGATTGTCGCCCCTCCGAAGGCTAGCTTACTCAAAGAATCTGCCATCTGGTTTTCTTGGCGAAGAATAAACTCAATCGCGAAATTTGGGATATCCGCGACCAGTTTTTTGGCAATGCCGAGATATTTCTTCATCTTTTCTCCCTTTGCCTCGTAGGCGCCATTAACCTGATTGACAATAAGCTCTGAGTCACTTTTTACCTTAAGCGCGGTTATACCCATTCCTTTTGCCAGTCTGAGTCTAGTGATAAGAGCCTCATATTCTGCTTCGTTATTGGTCGCCGGGAATGTCAAGGCGATCGCGTACTTCAGAGGCTCGCCCTCAGGAGGAATAAGTATTAAACCTGCCCCCGAGCCTTCTTTTGATGAAGACCCATCCGTATAGAGTTCCCAGATTTGATTGTCGTTTGCTGACTGACTTGGCCTGTTTTCTGCCTCCGCTTGACCGTTACTCGTGCTTTCCACTATGAAATCAGCTAGTGCTTGACCTTTGATGGCCGTTTTCGGCGCAAATTTGATCCTGAACTCGCTGAGCTCGATCGCCCACTTGACCATTCTTCCTGAAGAATCTGGCTTCATCAGGAAGTTTTTGAGAGGTTGATTGGTGAGGACCGTGATGTCGTGCGCATGAAAGTAAGGTCTCAGCTTCCGAGCAGCAATAACTAAGGCATAGAGAACCGGCTGCCACATTTTGCTGAGTTGAACATTTTGCTAATAAAATACACTGGACTCTGAACATTATTCTCCTCCCTTATTAAGACAGCACCGGCTGCCACATCGCTAATGCCTAAGTAGAGAAAAAGCTGCTCGCCTGGAACGGGTTTTGCCAGAGCTGGAAGTGTTTGAATATGTCTTTTCAAGGACTGGAATGCTTCCTCGCAGTCTGGCCTCCACTCGAACTTGCTGTTGACCCTCAAGGTTTTGAAGAACGGGAGGGACCTGTCGCTTGCTTTGGAGAGGAAGCGGTTAAGAGCAGCTAGTCGGCCGTTCAGGCACTGGACTTCCTTATGGCAGGTTGGCGACTTCATTTCTTCTATAGCCTTTAGCTTTTCCGGGTTTGCTTCAAAACCCCTTTCGCTGACCATAAAACCCAGGAACTTCCCGGACTTGACTCCAAAGGCGCACTTTGCTGGGTTCAGGCGAACGCTGTGTCTCCTCATGCATTCAAAAGCTTCACGGAGGTCGGTGGTATGAGGATTGCCTTTGATGGATTTAACGAGCATATCATCCACGTAGGCCTCCATGTTCCTTCCTAGCATGTCCTGGAACAGTCGGTTTACCATCCGCTGATAAGTTGCCCCGGCATTAATGAGACCAAAGGGCATCACCTTGTAGCATAGAATGTCGCCGTCAGCATAGAAAGCAGTGTGGGCCTCGTCGTCTGGATGCATTCTGATCTGGTTGTAGCCTGAATAGGCGTCCATGAAGCTCAGCATCTCATGACCCGAGGTAGCATCGACCAGCTGATCAATTCTCGGAAGGGGATATGAATCTTTGGGGCAAGCCTTGTTCAAGTCGCGGAAGTCGACGCACATCCTCCACTTGCCGTTTGATTTCTTGACCAAAACTGGGTTGGCGACCCAGCTCTGGAATCTTACTTCTCTGACGAAGTCAGCTTCAATTAGCCTGCCGACTTCCTGCCTGATCGCCAAACGCTTATCAGTCCCGAATGATCTTCTCTTTTGGGCGATCGGCTTGATGGAGGGGTCTATCCTGAGCTCATGAGAGATAATATCTGTGCTGATTCCTGGCATGTCGCTCGGCTTCCAGGCGAAGAGCTCTTTAAATTCCTTGAGAAGGGCGGTCATTGCCTCCTTCTGATCCTCTTTCAAGGTGGTCCCAATGCTCACCTTTTTGTCTGGACCATCGATCTCGACCTCTTCCAATTCCTCCATGGGTGCTGGTCGAGCCAAGTCCTCGCGGGGATCGGCCTCTGTCTCGATGGCGAGCGCTTCCCTTTGGTTCTTCCTGCGTAAACAGTTCACATAGCATTGCCGCGAGGAAGGCTGATCTCCGAGCACTTCTCCAATCCCGTTGGGAGTGGGGAACTTCAACTTCTGGTGGACAGTGGAGGCCACAATCTTATTTGGGTTGATCGTGGTCCTCCCTATGATGGCGTTATAGGATGTAGGTGAATCGACCACCAGGAAAGTGACCGACACCTTGATTCTTTTCCACCCCTCGCCAAAAATCACTGGCATGGTTATAGCCCCCAGTGGATAAGTTGTCCTTCCCGCAAATCCGATCAGCGGAAAGTCGACCCTCTTCAGGTCGCGTTTTGATTTGCCCATCTTTTCGAAGGCGTCCAGAAACAGGATGTCTGTCGAGCTGCCTCCGTCGACCAGAATCCTTGCAACATCACAGCCGTCAATATCCGCTGTAATGACCAGAGCATCGTTGTGGGGCGTGGTGACATGTGCTAAATCATCTTCAGAGAATGAGATGACAATGTTTTCTTCAGGTCGGGGTCGCTTCCCCAACTGAACTGCCGTAGAGATCTGCGTGGCGTAGACCTCTCTAGCGTTTGACCTCTTGCCGCCTGCGCCGAATCCTCCCGCAATCAGATTCACTATCCTCTTGCTTCCAGAAGGTTCAGCTTGATCTGCAGGGGCTGGTGAACGATGTCTCCTGGGGGGCGTTCGACTTCGGTCTCGCCCTGCCACAAATTCCTTCAACATTCCCCCCTGAATCAGCTTCTCTATATCTCGCTTCAGAATCTTGCAATCGTCTTTCTTATGGCCCTTGCACTTATGGTATCTGCAATAGCTCTCGACATCCTTGCCCATGGGTAGCCCACCTCGACGAGGCATCGGTGGCCTCGCCAAGGATCTCCTCTCCATCTCGACCAGTACCGCTGAGATCTGCCTATTTAAAGGCGTGAAGTACTCAGGGACCTCTGGATGGCGAGGCGCTGGAAGAGACTCGACTCGGGGCTTGCTTTCCTTTCCCTTCTTCTTCTTCTTTACCTCCTTCTTACCATCGCGTCGGGGTTCATGGGTTATCCTTAGCGAGGTCGTCAGGAGGTTAGCCTCGATGTTTGCGCGTTCAAGGTCTATGAAACCTTTTGCCCTGGACGCCAACTCCTCCAATGTCTCTATCTCCTTCACATGGTAGCTGTTTCGCAGCTTTCGCGAGGCCTTGTTGGCCACATCCAGACCTCTGTAGAATGCTCGAATGATCTCCCCATCCGAGATTCGGCGATCTAATTCTGTGACGTTTTGATGAAAACGCCCGTAGAAGTTGGACAGCGACTCTCCAGGCTGCTGTTTGACCGAGTCAAGGGCGACCACGCTCTTCAGCAACTGGCGCTCGCCCATGTATCTCTCCAGGAACTTGCTTCTTAACTCTGCCCAAGTTCCGATTGATCCTGCAGGGAGGCCGAAGAACCAGGACGAAGCCGAACCTGAAAGAGTAGATGGAAATAGCAAAGCCAAATGATTGGGATCGTTTGACTTACCCAGAAGGGAGGCCTCGTGCTTGTTGACATGTACGGTGGGATCTCCTCCACCGCTATACTCAGGTATGGCCCGAGCAACCACATCCTTCGGGATTTTGATAGCGACGAGCGCGTCGGTGAAAGGATGAGAGGACTGCTCCTTGAAGGGAGTTATGACTGTCAACTGTCTTTCCTGGAGCCTTTTGTTGAGGAGGTCATCCATCTGATCCACAGTGCAGTACATAGGAGAGGCTCCGGGTGGAGGCGGACCGGAAGGATTGGCAGTATATGCGGCTGCTGGCTCCTTGGTGTGTGCTGGAGGTAGGGACTGCTGACCTGACGTCATCTCCTGATCCTCCTGAGGCGTAGCAGGACCAGGATTGGCCGCTTCTGAAGGTGAAGGCCCTGTGGCAGCAGGGCGGTGGTTTTCCTTAGGAGCAGAGGGATTGTTTTCCTGAGGAGCAGGGGCTTGGCGGCGCGCCTGTCCTAGGATGACTTCCAGCAAGGAGACTATCTCGGGGGTTAAATTAATATCCTGCCCCGCAATGTGGACTGTCTGCGGTGCAGGAGCTCCGTTTTGATCAGCAGCTGGGGTCGGTCTTGAATCACCGACATGTTCTCGAGCTGTCCTCCGAGGAACAGCGTTAACTCCTGCTCGGCTGGCAGGTTCCTGGTGAAGCGGTGAAGCGGCGGCGGAATCAGAGCTATCTGAGGATCGGTCCCTGGTCTGGTTCCGACGGTTGCTTTGGGATCGAGTTCTCATGGCTGAATTGCTCTTTCCCACAGACGGCGCCAAATGTTGGATCGTGAAATCTTGAATGCTGATCTGGCAGTGAATTGAATGCCAGATAAGGTTGAGATGACGCTTCAGCTCCAACTCCGGTGAACCTGCAGGTAGGGGAGCGCAACAGAGGGGGTGCCTCTGGGTCCCTCTCCGATGCTTAAATGAGTATATGTGTGTATAAAACTCAAAACATAAAGAACGTATGTAAAGCAAGGGTATTTATAGGATAAGAGAGATAGAACCGTATATGGCAGCTGAATATTTTAGTGTATATTGTGTTGCCGAAGATTCGGATTGTCAGTTATTGCGAGATATTGCAGTTACCAAATCTAATCTTTAGTGAATATGCAACCGAGATATGCGGGATATCGTGGTCACTCCCATGTCGAGCAGTGGAAGGTCGCGACCTGGTAGAGAATGGCGAGCAGTCTGAGAGCCTTTGGCGTCCCTATAGACTTTGGGCTCGATTCTGGATTACTCGATGGTGGGCCAAGTTTGGCTTGTACTTGGGCCGATCCGGTTCGGATGTCATGGGTTTACCCCCTCTATAGTTATTGGGCCTTCTAGGCCTTTTCTTACTGGGTTGTCACTATCGATACCCAACAAGTGTCATTCTTGGTTTCACACACATATTTTCATTGATATCTCGTGTTGATTGACCAGTAACTCCCTCGACGTTCATATTGCATCTTTGGTAACAATAATGCCCAAATTTGAAACATAACTGAAACTATGTTATATTACCACTATAAATTCTTCCTCTCCCTCTGTCATAAGAATATCCCATATTTGGTCATTTATAATCACAAGGTGAAACAGAAGTAGCAAAGACGTGACCAGGAGTCTGGGAATTCAAATTAGAAGTTGATTATTGTTGATACGACACTTGCATATGTTTTATATCTAAAGGCACAAGCTCAAAATTGGATAATATTTGCTTGTCGTTATCCTAATGAGGAAGAAAAACATGTTTAACCATAACATTCACAGCACACAAGGTAGGATCAAATAGTAGATCACTTTGCCAAGCGTCTACACCAAGATGAACAAAACTATTTGAGGCAATGTCATAAGGATTGTGACTCATATGAATAACAAAAACAACATTATCATATTGACCTTTAACGCCATTCAAAATGATTGAGATTTGTTTCATTTCTTCTATGGGATGACCACAGTTGGCTAAACAATCACGAGTTGATTTAATATATATCAAATAGTCATGCATAGATTGATTCATCAATTTATAAACCTTTAGTTGATCATAATGACTCATGATACACGTTCTAGACAAAAAACGAAACACCCAATGCATCTTGTGGATGAAGATAGAATAAACGGTCATACATCCTAACATTTGTTTATTTTAGGAAAGATAGACATCATAGGCCACAATATCAAGGAGCTATCACACATGAAGAACTTGATTCCCAGGAATATCAACATTATTGAAACCAACATAAATGATGAACCAAGGCCCCCTAAATGTGTCGAACAAATATCCTTCTAAATCGAAACCAACAAACCATATGTGAATTTGTTGCTTCCAAGATTGCAAATTGTCGTCACGAGTGAGCTAACATATTCACGTTTTAGAGATTCCATGAAGTGAAACACAAACAAGAGGAAGGACAAGATATCTTGAAGAACAGTAGGAAGGACAAGATATCTTGAAGAACAATAAGAATCGAAATCAACTGTTAAAGAGGAAGATGATTAAGTTGAATAGTGGAAATGTAATAGAATTAACAACAAAATATTCAAAAAAGGGTAAAATACGACATTGCCCCCTAAAGTTTGCTCCGTTTTTAGGTTTCCCCCTTAAAGTTTAAAATTTTAAATTTTTGTCCTAATTTTAAACCGGATAAACATTATCCCTTTTCCGTGCAATTGCCTTTTACTTGTGACGGATTGGAGATCATGTGCTAATCACATGTTTTTTTAATATTTTGAAATGACCAAACTGCCCTCCATACCCATCTTCTTCTTCACGCCAACCAAACCCGTCTAGATTTCTCGTTTCTGTTCCATTTCCTACAAGATCCAGAGTTCCCAAGAAGGCCCCATGATGAATGCTTGAAGATTTTATCGGTTGAGTTCTGAATTTCCGAGTTTGTTGTCGCCATGAGTACGAAGTCAGTGGTGTTAATGATACAGAAGCCCAATGCCTTCTCCGTGGTTGAGATCGGTGGCCTCGATTCGGCCCTCTTGTTGGAGCAGGAGAAAGACGCCACCCCCAAGAGGTATACATGGTTGGTCCTCTTCGGAGCCTACCGAACCCTCGTCCGTCTCTTCTACCTCGCCTTTGCCTCAAAGTTTGCTTTCGCCTCAATCAAGAAATACATCGCCCATTTTGATATGGCCTCGAAATCACCAAGGTGCTTCTTATTCTTCATCCTCAACTGCCTCACCAACTCTCGAGTCGTCTTCATCCACTTATGCTTCCTCAGATCGACCACCTCTGGTGAAAACCCGGTCATAAGAAACAGAGGAGTTCGCCCTTGTAGATGAATCTATGTTTAAGTTTGAACCCAGATAGTAATTATTATTGTTGGATGTTGGTGCATGTTTACACATCACTGTTTTGCATAATATTTGAATTTAGTATTACGTAATAAAGCGATGTGATTATTTCTAATCAAGGGGTTTTGGGGTTTCTTAGTAGCCAAATGATGTCATTCTGTTCAAATTTTAGGGATGAACAATGTGTACATGAACATACTTTAGGAGGGATTATTCAACAAATTCCATACATTGAGGGTTATACTTAATGTTTATGGGCATCTTCAAGAATAATCAACTGTAGTTAATGGGGGGCACTTTGGTCATTTAAGAATATTAAAAAATTGTGTGTCACTCATATGACCACATTTTTGTCACATGTAAATGACAATTGGATGGAAATGGGGTAATTTTTATTTGGTCCAAACATTAGGACAAAAATTTAAAATTTAAGGGGGAAACTTAAAAACGGAGTAAACTTTAGGGGGGCAATGTTGTATTTTACCCTTCAAAAAATCTCAAAATGAATACTTAATCCAACTTGTCTTCAAGAGTAGTCCTTGATATCTATATATAGCGCATTTGAGGTACAAGTTATTACAAATGAACCCTAACATTCTACAACAGTCTCTCGAACATGCCCATACATCTTAACTATACTGAAGTGGGACTCAAGTTAAGAATCTTTATAAATACAATACGTACTATTACTTCATTAATGAGGTATCTAATTTTTCATACTAGACGTAATATTGCTCCTTAGAGCCCGAACTGACTTTTTCATCAGAGAGGGAAAATGGGAAAAAGAAATTGAGTTTTCCTTCTTACAGGTTAAGGTACATTGAATACATTCACGACTCACCCTAATCCAACATTAAACCTGAGATTTGATTCTTCTAAGTTAAGGAGCATCGCACAGATTCACCGCCCAAGTCCCTCGAATCCAACATTAAACTCATGTTTTTCTTCTTGTAGGTTATGAAGTATTGCACAAATTCACGATCTGAGTCCCACCCACCATCCTTTAAATGGGAGCTTATTGAGTGGTGTTGAAAGATGACATGATTTCATGGAAAAAGCAAAAGACAATAGATAAAACTTAAAAAAAAAAAAGGATTTAAAGATCATCTGCAAAATCGGATCAAAAGATGATTCTCCACAAAGTGCAGATTCACAAATTTCAAAACGACTCATTAGACGAAGAGCAATGAAGAACAATTGTCGAAAATCGTAAACTGATGATATGAATATAACATAAAGCTAGTCGTTGAGAAATTAGTAAGATAGATACGTAGGACCTTGTAGATAAGTAAGTGAACTCAATGCACCAAAGACTGCATATCTACAAGTAGAGAAATTGAGGATTGAAAAATGGCGTGAACAAAATGAGAAGAAAACAAATCATGATAATTCATTAGAAGCACAGAAACGAAAGACATAGCTATTAGATAAGACTAGAGTTGGAGATTTGGACTATCAATTTTGGGTGATTCTGAAATTGGGAAAAAACATTGAGTGAAAACATATTTGTGAATGGGAAAATGACATAGATAAACTCATGGAGTCCCATAATCAACTTTCAGAAAGATTTTTCACAATATATAAGTATAAATATTTTATAAGAGTGTACTAACTTATTAGACAAGAGGTTTCCTTGTGCGCGCAGGGGTACAATTCACGAATCGTTTAGCACACCACAACCCTTTGGGCATGCGGGTGCGCCCGTGACGTGTATGTATGAATGTCGTCGAAAAACCTATTTCCGCGCGACCTCAATTTTTCTAAAACCAATTACTTTTACTAACAAAACCCTACTTGGATTTTATAATTTTTACTATTGGTATATTTCTATAATATATTTCATAATTGTTTGTGAATTAATTCTAAAATTACCCATTTCAATTTTTGTAAAATTAAATTTATGAGTGTGTTTTATTGCGCTATGGGTGGTTAAACCCTATAAATAGAGACTACCACTCTCTTGAAGTTGCTTTAGCTTTTCATGTTTTCAAGTTTATGTCTGTGTTTTTGTTTTCATGTTCGATATGTCCATAATAGTTCAGGTATTGTTCAAGTTTAGTGCGGGAAACATCGTATTTATTGCCTAAACGACATTGTTGTATCTAGTAAACTCATCTCATTATTCCCTAAACTCGAACTTGTAAACGTGAGGGCTCGGAATTTCTTTAAGAAAACTGTGCATCTCACAGACTTTAGTTGAAATAAAATTTTCTTTAGAGATAGTTTCATATTTATTCATAATTTGAATGTTATTGTTGTATTATACAAAATATTGTAATATTCAATTTAATTTGAAGTATTTATTTCAGTGCTTATTTAATTTTCCGTATTACTAACAGCTAGAAGATGCGTCTTGTTCGTATATACTAAACATGCAATTATTTAGGGCACAACATAAACAAATATTTAAGCTACCTCCTCGAACGATTACCTTAGAAGAAGCAGATCTGCTTGAGTTAAGGATCACGGTCTGCCAGACGGGAGGACACAACATAGGTTAACGGGAAGTGACCTATGTCTTCATTCATAGCTACTTACCTCTGTCTAAACTATAGGGCAACATTGTTTCTCATCACTAGGTGAGAAACTTTTATCATCAGATTTTCCAGCTCTAATGGAATGGTCTGGGACAGTATCCAATACTGGTCTTATTAGAATGGGCTCCTACTAATGGACGACCCAATCCCAAAAACTAACATCTCCCACTTGCACAATGTAGGGGCGCTCATTCATTAAGGCAGCACCAGGAGAAAGAATTTCCCTTATACGGTAAAGTCACATACAAGGCGAAAGTCGTGCGACCTACAAGCACAATGAGCAAGGTGTTGAGCATTTGTTAGGAGTTGCAGCAACTCGTGAATCTCATACTAGAAGTCGAAATGTGCCCTGCACACTTGATTGTGTAATCTCTCTTTAGACCTAAACACACAAGGATCTTTCGTATCTATATATGCATTTCGTTCACAGTCGCAGTCGACGTCGCAGTTGATAACCACCTAGTAGACATAATATCGAGAAGATCGCATAATGACCATCTCTTTCCCACAAAATTATCAACTCGATCCAACTCGCTTTTCTAGAACCGGAACCAAGGTACTTGTGGCTACACCCATCGAGCACAGACTAAGATAACATACAATGAATGAATCTCAAGTCCTTGTTCAGAGTAATAAGGGTACGTACACAACTCTTGAACAAAGAGCTCTGGGTCTCACATATTCCGAGTTAATATCACATCTCAGGTCATACCTGTTGGATATCGATAGTGACAGCCCAGTAGGGAAAAAGGCCTCGAAGGCCCAATAACTATAGAGGGGGTAAACCCATAACATTCGAACCGGACCGGCCTCCATAGAATGGCCCAGAACCGAGCCCAAAGCCTCTGAGGACACCATGAGTGCTCGCCATTCTTTACCAGGTCGTGACCTTTCACTGCTCGCCATGAGAGTGCTCGCCCCGAAGAGAGCCCTGCCTCTCTCCTCTGGTCCCACTAAACCGTTAATAACAGAGTGGCCAAGATATCCCGCGTATCTCGGTCACATATTCACTAAAGATTAGATTTGGTAACTGCAATATCTCGCAGTAACTGCCATATCCCACGATCCGAATCTTCAGCAACTCAATATACACTAAGATATTCAGTTGCCTTTATACGGTTCTATCTCTCTTACCCTATAAATACCCTTGCTTTACATACGCTCTTTACGTTTTGAGTTCTATACACACATATACTCATTTAAGCATCGGAGAGGGACCCAGAGACACCCCCTCTGTTGCGCTCCCCTACTTGCAGGTTCACCGGAGTTGGAGCTGAAGCGTCATCCCAACCTTGTCTGGCATTCAATTCACTGCCAGATCAGCATCCAGGATTTCACGATCCAACATTTGGCGCCGTCTGTGGGAACCGAGCAATTCAGCCATGAGAACTCGATCCCAAAGCAACCGTCGGAACCAGACCAGGGAGCGATCCTCAGATAGCTCTGATTCCGCCGCCGCTTCACCGCTTCAACAGGAACCTGCCAGCCGAGCAGGAGTTAATGATGTTCCTCTGCGGACAGCTCGAGAACATGTCGGTGATTCAAGACCGACCCCCGCTGCTGATCAAAACGGAGCCCCGGCACTGCAGACAGTCCACATTGCAGGGCAGGACATTAATTTAACCCCCGAGATGGTCTCCCTGCTGGAAGCCATCCTAGGACAGGCGCGCCGCCAAGCCCCTGCTCCTCAAGAAAACAATTCCTCTGCTCCTATGGAAAACCACCGCCCTGCTGCCACAGGGCCCTCACCTTCGGAAGCGGCAAATCCTGGTCCCGCTGCGCCTCAGGAGGATCAGGAGATGACGTCAGGTCAGCAGTCCCTACCTCTGGCACACACCAAGGAGCCAGCAGCCGCATATACGGCCAATCCTTCCGGTCCTCCTCCACCCAGAACCTCTCCCATGTACTGTACTGTGGATCAGATGGATGACCTCCTCAACAAAAGGCTCCAAGAAATACAGTTGATAGTCATAGCTCCCTTCAAGGAGCAGTCCTCTCATCATTTCACCGACGGGCTCGTCGCTATCAAAATCCCGAAGGTTGTGGTTGCTCGGGCCATACCTGAGTATAGCGGTGGAGGAGATCCCACTGTACATGTCAACAAACATGAGGTCTCCCTTCTGGGTAAGTCAAACGATCCCAATCATTTGGCTTTGCTATTTCCATCTACTCTTTCGGGTTCGGCTTCGTCCTAGTTCTTCGGCCTCCCTGCAGGATCAATCGGAACTTGGGCAGAGTTAAGAAGCAAGTTCCTGGAGAGATATATGGGTTAGCGCCAGTTGTTGAAAAGCGTGGTCGCCCTTGACTCAGTCAAACAGCAGCCGAGAGAGTCGCTGTCCAATTTCTACGGGCGTTTTCATCAGAACGTCACAGAATTAGATCGCTGAATCTCGGATGGGGAGATCATTCGAGCCTTCTACAGAGGTCTGGATGTGGCCAACAAGGCCTCGAGAAAGCTGCGAAAAAGCTATCACGTGAAGGAGATTGAGACGTTGGAGGAGCTGGCATCCAGAGCAAAAGGTTTCATAGACCTTGAATGCGCAAACATCGAGGCTAACCTCCTGACGACCTCGCTAAGGGTAACCCATGAACCCCAACGCGATGGTAAGAAGGAGGTAAAGAAGAAGAAGAAGGGAAAGGAAAGCAAGCCCCGAGTCGAGTCTCTTCCAGCGCCTCGCCATCCAGAGGTCCCTGAGTACTTCACGCCTTTAAATAGGCAGATATCAGCGGTACTAGTCGAGATGGAGAGGAGATCCCTAGCGAGACCACCGATGCCTCGTCGAGGTGGGCTGCCCATGGGCAAGGATGTCGAGAGCTACTGCAGATACCATAAGTGCAAGGGCCATAAGACAGACGATTGCAAGATTTTGAAGCGGGACATAGAGAGGCTGATTGAGGGGGGAATGTTGAAAGAATTTATAGCAGGGCGAGACCGAAGTCGAATGCCCCCCAGGAGACATCGTTCGCCAGCCCCTGCGGATCAAGCTGAGCCTTCTGGAAGCAAGAGGAGAGTGAATCTGATTGCGGGAGGATTCGGTGCAGGCGGCGAGAGGTCAAGTTCCAGAGAGGTCTACGCCACTCAGATCTCTACGGCGGTTCAGTTGGGGAAACGGCCCCGACCGGAAAAGAACATTGTCATCTCATTCTCTGAAGATGATTTGGCACATGTCACCACACCCCACAACGATGCTCTGGTCATTACGACAGATATTGACGGCTGTGATGTTGCAAGGATTCTGGTCGACGGAGGCAGCTCGACAGACATCCTATTTCTGGACGCCTTTGAGAAGATGGGCAAGTCCAAGCGCGACCTGATGAGGGTCGACTTTCCGCTGATCGGGTTTGCGGGAAGAACAACTTATCCACTGGGGGCTATAACCATGCCAGTGATTTTTGGCGAGGGGTGGAAAAGAATCAAGGTGTCGGTCACTTTCCTGGTGGTCGATTCACCTACATCCTACAACGCCATCATAGGGAGGACCACGATCAACCCAAATAAGATTGTGGCCTCCACTGTCCACCAGAAGATGAAGTTCCCTACTCCGAACGGGATTGGAGAAGTGCTAGGAGATCAGCCTTCCTCGCGGCAATGCTATGTGAACTGTTTACGCAGGAAGAACCAAAGGGAGGCGCTCGCCATCGAAACAGAGGCCGACCCCCGCGAGGACTTGGCTCGGCCAACACCCATGGAGGAATTGGAGGAGGTCGAGATCGATGGTCCAGACAAAAAGGTGCGAATTGGGATCACCTTGAAGGAGGATCAGAAGGAGGCCATGACCGCCTTCCTCAAGGAATTCAAAGAGCTCTTCGCCTGGCAGCCGAGCGACATGCCAGGAATCAGCACAGATATTATCTCCCATGAGCTCAGGATAGACCCCTCCATCAAGTCGATCGCCCAAAAGAGAAGATCATTCGGGACATATAAGCGTTTGGCGATCAGGCAGGAAGTCGGCAGATTGATTGAAGCTGACTTCGTCAGAGAAGTAAGATTCCAGAGCTGGGTCGCCAACCCAGTTTTGGTCAGGAAATCAAACGGCAAGTGGAGGATGTGCGTCGACTTCCGCGACTTGAACAAGGCTTGCCCCAAAGATTCATATCCCCTTCCGAGGATTGATCAGCTGGTCGATGCTACCTCGGGTCATGAGATGTTGAGCTTCATGGACGCCTACTCAGGCTACAACCAGATCAGAATGCATCCCGACGATGAGGCTCACACCGCTTTCTATGTTGATGGGGACATTCTGTGCTACAAGGTGATGCCCTTTGGCCTTATCAATGCTGGAGCAACGTATCAACGGATGGTGAACCGGCTATTCCAGAACATGCTGGGAAGGAACATGGAAGCCTACGTGGATGATATGCTCGTCAAAACCATTAAGGGCAATCCTCACACGGCGGACCTCCGCGAAGCTTTCGAATGCATGAGAAGACACAGTGTTCGCCTGAATCCTGCCAAATGTGCCTTCGGGGTCAAGTCCGGTAAATTTCTGGGTTTTATGGTCAGTGAAAGAGGAATCGAAGCAAATCCAGAAAAGCTAAAGGCCATAGAGGAAATGAAGTCACCAACCTGTCACAAGGAAGTCCAGTGCCTGAACGGCCGACTAGCTGCTCTTAACCGCTTCCTCTCCAAAACAAGCGACAGGTCCCTCCCGTTCTTCAAAACCTTGAGGGCCAACCGCAAGTTCGAGTGGACGCCAGACTGCGAGGAAGCATTCCAGTCCTTGAAGAGACATATTCAAACACTCCCAACTCTAGCAAAACCCGTTCCAGGCGAGCAGCTTTTCCTTTATCTAGGCATTAACGATGTGGCAGCCAGTGCTGTCTTAATAAGGGAGGAAAATAATGTTCAGAGTCCAGTGTATTTCATTAGCAAAATGTTCAACTCAGCAGAAATAAAATATGTCCAGATTGAGAAGTATCTCTATGCCTTAGTTATTGCTGCTCGGAAGCTGAGACCTTACTTTCATGCGCACGACATCACGGTCCTCACCAATCAACCTCTCAAAAACTTCCTGATGAAGCCAGATTCTTCAGGAAGAATGGTCAAGTGGGCGATCGAGCTCAGCGAGTTCAAGATCAAATTTATGCCAAAAACGGCCATCAAAGGTCAAGCACTAGCTGATTTCATAGTGGAAAGCACGAGTAACGGTCAAACAGAAGCAGAGAACAGGCCAAGTCAGTCAGCAGACGACAATCAAATCTGGGAACTCTATACGGATGGGTCTTCATCAAAAGAAGGCTCGGGGGCAGGTTTAATTCTTATTCCTCCTGAGGGCGAGCCTCTGAAGTACGCGATCGCCTTGACATTTCCAGCGACCAATAATGAAGCAGAATATGAGGCTCTTATCACAGGACTCAGACTAGCAAATGGAATGGGTATAACTGCGCTTAAGGTAAAAAGTGACTCAGAGCTTATTGTCAATCAGGTTAATGGCGCCTACGAGGCAAAGGGAGAAAAAATGAAGAAATATCTCGGCATTGCCAAAAAGCTGGTCGCGGAAATCCCAAATTTCGCGATTGAGTTTATTCCTCGCCAAGAAAACCAGATGGCAGATTCTTTGAGTAAACTAGCCTTCGGAGGGGCGACAGTCCAGGATGTACAATTTCTGGAGAAAGCTCTATGTTCAGTCCTGGAAAGCAGAGCAGAGGTCTTCAACATCCAAGGACAAGTCACATGGATGACCCCGTTCCAGAGTTATTTAAAAGAAGGAATCCTCCCGGAGGACGAAGGAGAATCCACGAGGATTAGAAGACTCGCAGCAAGCTATCTAATCATCGATGGAGAACTCTACAGAAGAGGCTACTCGACACCTTATTTGAGGTGTGTTGCTCATCCTGAAATGGAAAAGGTTCTTCGAGAAGCTCACGAAGGGGCAGCAGCATGCCATGAAGGTGCTCGATCACTAAGCAGGAAAATATTCAGATTGGGATATTACTGGCCGGCCTTGGGAAAAGACGCAGCCGAGTTAACACAGAAGTGTGAAATTTGCCAGCAGTTTGCACCACGATCGGGTCGACCATCGACATTATTATCCCCAATGGCGGGTGCCTGGCCTTTTGCTCGATGGGGAATCGATATATTGGGTCCTTTTCCCATTAGCACTGGTCAGCGTACTCACATTATAGTGGCAATCGACTACTTCACTAAGTGGGGAGAGGCGAAAGCTCTAGCTTCGACAACAGAATTCCAAGTCATCAAGTTCCTGCAGGTCAACATATTCTCCAGGTTTGGCATTCCTAAGGTACTCATCAGTGATAATGGTCCGCAATTTGTTGGAAAGGAGCTGAAATGGCTCTGTGAAGAATATCATGTGGACCATCGTTTCAGCTCAGTACATCATCCTCAAACGAATGGGCAAGCTGAAGCAGCCAATAAGGTTGTCTTAGCAGGACTCAAGAAAAGGGTTCGAGCATTCAAAGGGAACTGGGCAGATGAACTGGAAAACGTATTATGGGCAATCAGAACAACGCCTAAGGCGGCCACAGGAGAAACGCCTTTCGGTTTAGTGTACGGATCAGAAGCAGTAGCACTAGCCGAATTAGCAGTGCCTACCCACAGAGTCTTACACTTTAACGCAGAGGCAAATGAGATCGAGTGCAGAACTGACCTCGACTTAGCAGAGGAAAAGAGATGGCTCTCGGAAAAGACACAGGCAAAGATGCGCTTGGTGACCGCTCGGTATTTCAACAGAAAAGTCAGCGCTTGCCAATTTTTCGTGGGGGAGATGGTTATGAGAAGGATTGAATTCACAAGGCTGGACAGTAAAAACAAACTTTCAGCCAAATGGGAAGGACCGTACAAAGTAGTAGAGATCGCCGCACCAGGATCCTACTATTTGGAAACCACCGAAGGCGAGAGGTTACCCCGTCCATTTAATTCTGAGCATTTAAGAAGATTTTATGCATAGCTTGTAATCGAACTGTTATGTCAATAAAAGAAAGCCATTCCTTCATAAAGCGTGTCTACTCGAAGCAAGCCGAAGCCAAAAGCCCTGACGCCAAAGTCAGGTCAAAAGCCCTAGCAACAAAGCTAGGCCAAAAAGCCCTATCGCCAAGGATAGGCCAAAAGCCCTGACGCCAAAGTCAGGCCAAAAAAGCCCTGGCAACAAAGCTAGGCCAAAAAGCCCTAACAACAAAGTTAGGCCAAAAAAGCCCTAGCAACAAAGCTAGGCCAAAAAGTCCTGACGCCAAAGTCAGGCCAAAAGCCCTAGCAACAAAGCTAGGCCAAAAGCCCTAGTAACAAGGCTAGGCCAAAAGCCCTGACGCTAAAGTCAGGCCAAAAGACCTAGCAATAAAGTTAGGCAAAACAAAAAGCCCTGACGCCAAAGTCAGGCCAAAAGACCTAGCAAAACGTTAGGCAAAATAAAAGCCCTGACGCCAAAGTCAGGTCAAAGAAATTTTAGGCGATCACTATGGATGATAAAGCCTGAAAAATTACAAGTTCCCAGTTATTATGCCAACACCTCAAAGGTTAAAACTTCAAAAAATGTAATATCTCTTTGAACTTAGAAGTTTATGCTTTTAAGTGTCAGAAGTATTATCTTTAGAAAGTTCGACTTATGCTTGGTCTAAGGCTTTAAGGGTCGACGACATTACAAAGCAAGAAAAAGTGGAGAGTAATTGCACGAAAGTCTAAACAATCAGGAGCAAAAACTTGGGCACCTGACGAAGGAAGTATGATAATTTGCTAGAAAATTATTAGGATAATCTTCCATCTCCTCATCATTACGATTGTCCACGTAGGCTTCTATATTCCCAAAATACAATCACACAATAGATTTAGCTTGATTCCTCCTCCTTCCGTAGTGTACCAGAACGGTACCCAACTATCTGGAGATGTGGGTATTGTAAGGACTTTGCAACAAGGACAGAAGCAGATTTCAAAGGAGCAAGGGGATCACAAACCCTTGACCAAGAAGGAAGTACTACGGATTCCCTCCTTCATGCCCATGCTGAAGCTGTAGGTGAAATAAGATGCAAGGCTCTCAGTATCACTATTATCATGCCCTTGTGCTACCTCCTGATCAGATATTTGGGGTGTTTTGTCCCAAATTGGCTCTCCTTCGTCTAACCTATCGTAGTGATAATTTTGGTTATTATGGATTCCCAAAATACAAGATTAAGACATTGGATGAATAGCCAAACATGTTCAAAAAGGCTCATGAATATAAAAGGCATTCAATACAAAAACCCAAGTCTTAAGAAAGTAATTACAAACCAAAACGACAATTACAAAGACATCTATCTAAAAAAGATAAAAATAAATACGGTCGCCAAAGTGTTGGAGGCTTCAAGTTTTGGGATCCTCAGGGGCAAGGGTGCTCTGCTCGCCTTCGGGGGCAGGAGTACTGGTCTCGCCTCCAGGAGCAGCCTCTTCAGCAACAGCGGGCCGAGAAGGGCGACCCCACAAGAAGCTCTTCAAGGATGCAACTTCCCCAAGGGGAAAGTTGGGGTCGACCGCCTGGACCTCCTCCGCCAGGTCTTGAAGAAAATCGGCAATCGCCGACATCATCACCTTCAAGGCCTGGTCCTCAAAGTCTTCGGAGGCCTTGAACTCCTCGACCACGGCTTGGGGTGAAGGAACCGCCTTAAGCTGATCAGCCAGCCGGTTCTTCTCCTCCTCCAGGGCGATCCCCCTGGCTTCAGCAGCATCCCTCTTGGCGTCAGCAGCGGCCCTTTGCGCCTCAGCGGCGACCCGAAGAGCGTCTGACTCGGCCAGCTGAGCGCGAACCTCCTTCAACTCAGCCTCTAGGCGATCCCGGACCGCTTCTCCTTCATCAAGGCACCGATGAAGGGCTTCAAAATCCTGAAGGGCAGCCGCCACATCGGCCTCCCTCCGCTTGATATCAGCAAGGAGGCGCTGCTCCTTGCTGAAATACTCTGACCGGGCATTGTCTACCAAGGCGATCGCCGCGTTAGCAGTCGTCTTGATAGCCTCCAGCTGCCCAGGGGAGATCCCCGTGCTCCGGTATTGCTCCAGCTCGACAAGCAGGTCTGAATGCTTGCCGGCGAGCTCGCCGAAGACACGGACGATCATCACCTCTTCCCGAACGAGCTGACAACAAAAGAAAAATGAGAATTGTCAGGACACGAACAAAAGGGAACGACTATGGAAAGAGGAAAAAGAAACGAGGCCTTACCAGAGCGACTCGTTCGTAGTGAGACTGAAGGAACCCCTCGATCTGAGGAAGCTCCGTGGGGACGGACGAACGGTCCTTGGGAGGAATTATCCCATCAAGGAGCCGCATGCACAAGTCTGGGCTACCCCAGAGGCTCTTTTGGGCAGGGCACCCCTTCTTCGAAAGGTCCCCACAAGGGAACCAAGCACCCCGAGAATTCGCAGCCTTGAGCGGCTGGAACAAGCTCGCCATGGAGCAATACTCCTCCCCAGGAACCCTTAAGGAGCTGGGGGCATCAGAACCCTTCTTATGGGTCCCAGACTCCTTCGGGGGGACCGCGGACGCCGTAGGAGGTGGGGGCGCCAAAGATAAAACCTTCCCCTGGCCAGCCGTAGGCCCCTGGGGGGAAGGAGGGATGACCGCCGAAGCAGGAGCCTTCCCTTTGCCAGTGGAAGGACCCTCAGGAGGAGGAGGATGCTGTTCAACAGTCGGCTGCTCCTCACTCCTGACCTTCTTGGCAGGTGGAAGAGAAGGGTATCGAACCACGTCAACCGTGGACTCTTCTGCGAAACAAAAAGAAGAAAGTCGCGTCAAACAAACGCAGGGAATTTAGAAACAAGGTGGAATATGGAAATAATGCAATGTGAAATAACATACCTCGCTGGCAAGGGCCAGCAGGGGCCGAAGGAAGGGCCTCCTCTGGTTTCCTCTTGGACGATCGCCTAGAGGGGGGAGGAGGAGAGCTCAGTAGCACCTGGTCGGGGGGCAACCCCGCCGATTCCTGGTCATCAAAGAGACCTATCAGTTTTCGGCTCTTGCTTACGACCTTGCCTACAAGTGATAAGACAAGATAAGAGTTAGAGAATTACTCAATCATCAAAGATTGGCGTGGCTTGATGAATGCCCGCCATTTCAAAGGCATTCTCAGTAGTCTCCGCCACTGAGCGGATGGACTTGAACGGGGATGACCGATGCAGCCGATACAGGTCGTCGATGGCATTCCGGTCACTCCCTGACAATTCTTCAAAGGAGGGAGGAAAATCCTTGTCCGGAGCAAACAATTTCCAGGGTACACCCCCCTTGTACAAGAAGTAAAACTTCTTGTAGTTGGAGTTAGTGGCCCGGAAATCATCGACCAGGCGGACATGGACGTTCCAAACCCATCCCTGAGGGCCTCCCCACTCTGAAAACTTCGGCCAGCGGGATTAGAAGTGGTGGAGGTGGTTTGCCCCTGCTGCCAGTCGGAAGAAACACCGGAACAAGACTAGTGAATACACCCATTCCTGGCGTAAGCACAGGAACTTGAAACCGACCCACATCCTGAGGGCATTCGGAACAAGCTGCGTGGGGTGAATCCCGTAAAACTGACACAAGGTCTGTAAATCCTCACAGAGAGGAAAACGCAACCCATTATCGATCTGGGCCGCATAAATGTAAACCTCTCCGTCGTGAGGAAAATGCAGACCTAAGCCAGGATACCTAGGAGCATCCTCCACGCTGAAGCCACTGAGCGCCACCACGGTCTTAAAATAAGCCGGCTTCAATTCATTAGGCTTGACGTCTACTCAAACAAATTCAAATATTGCAATGATAAACATAAAAAGCAAAGAACAGCAGGGGATATCACCAAAATAGAGCGTCGAAAGAACATGGATTTACCTTTCGGAGAAAAGATGGGCGTTTGAAGCACAGTCCCATCTACCACCACTGGGGTGGCCGCGGACCTCCCCACGTCAGGCTGTTTCCCCGCTGAGGAGGGCACAGCTTCATCCCTAATGGTCAAGGGAACACTGACATTCTGAGGGGCGCTGGCTTTGTTAGCACCCTTGATGGCCATGTGTTTGACTCTCTGACTTCTGGGGGCCATGGAAATGGTCGAAAGGAGAACTGAAGAGGATTGAAAGAGAGAGGAGAGGGATTCGCAAAGAGGCTCTGGAAATTTGGAAGAGTGAATAGGCGTAAAGAACAAAACAGAGAAACTGACGTTTCTTATATAAGCCCAAAAAGGAGTAACCGCCACGGACGAATCGAAGCGACACAGAGAATAATTGCACCTTTTTGGAAAAAAAACGAAGCAATGTCAGAATTCCAAGAGACACCTCGGGGAGACAAACGGTTGGCTGGTGCAGACAGCTGTCAGACTACCCTAGGTTTACGAAAATGTAAATGTCAGGCGTGCCTCAAGTGACCGTTCGATTTCTGGACAACTGTGCAGATATTAAATGCTAACAAGTCCACTAAGGAGACAAGAGGGTCGCCAGCGCACTAATAAGCGCTATCAGAAGTACCTCGGGCAGGTAGTGATCGCCTAGCCAAGAAAGATAGACTTTCATAAACCTAGATTACCTCGAGTGATCGCCAAAGGGGAATAAAAGAAAGGACATTTTTTCAGCTTTGAGCGAAGAAAAAACTGCTCGCCAAACAGGCTCAAAATGCCTCAAAGGTCATGAACCAGTACAAGAAACGAAGAAAACTGAATCTAAGACGTCACTATCTAAAATTCTACCAGGAAATAAAGCTCGACTGAAGAGACTTCAATCAAGCTTCGGGGGCAAATGTTGGATATCGATAGTGGCAGCCCAGTAGGGAAAAAGGCCCCGAAGGCCCAATAACTATAGAGGGAGTAAACCCATAACATTCGAACCGGACCGGCCTTCATAGAATGGCCCAGAACCGAGCCCAAAGCCTCTGAGGACACCATGAGTGCTTGCCATTCTTTACCAGGCCGTGACCTCTCACTGCTCGCCATGAGAGTGCTCGCCCCGAAGAGAGCCCTGCCTCTCTCCTCTGGTCCCACTAAACCGTTAATAACAGAGTGGCCAAGATATCCCGCGTATCTCGGTCACATATTCACTAAAGATTAGATTTGGTAACTGCAATATCTCGCAGTAACTGCCATATCCCACGATCCGAATCTTCAGCAACTCAATATACACTAAGATATTCAGTTGCCTTTATACGGTTCTATCTCTCTTACCCTATAAATACCCTTGCTTTACATACGCTCTTTACGTTTTGAGTTCTATACACACATATACTCATTTAAGCATCGGAGAGGGACCCAGAGACACCCCCTCTGTTGCGCTCCCCTACTTGCAGGTTCACCGGAGTTGGAGCTGAAGCGTCATCCCAACCTTGTCTGGCATTCAATTCACTGCCAGATCAGCATCCAGGATTTCACGATCCAACAATACCCATGGTCGTTTTAGGTGCACTGCGGTATGGAACGTGTGCTACAGCATATACCCGCTCCCATGTAGCATATGTCCAAATGTTGTACAGATGTCCATCATCACACAAAGTACCCAAACCAAAAGTCACAAAGACTCTCATCCGGCCCATAAGTGGATCGACACATCATAATCCGTCAAAGTACGAAATCAGAAAGTTTTGGACACACAGTCGTGCCTGTTATCCCAACGGACTTACAGAACAAAAAAACTATCATTGCCCTCACCTAACCACAAAGGCATAGAAGTCATTAGCCGTGTGAGATGGTGATCCAATCCACTTTGATATATTTCAATAAACAATCACAACAAGATCACATAAAGCACTCAAATTGTGAAAATATGCATACTCAAACATAACTCAAGTTAAAGAACAATTTATGAGTTGACAAAAAAAAAGAACATTGTATGAGAAATAAAATCAATGAAGTACATCAACTAAATCTACACAGTCCTATGGACTACATATGCCTTACTAAAGATTCATCTTTCAAGGTTTGAGAGATGGTCCACAACCATCTCATCCATAGACAAGTACTTCGGACTCATCATTTTGTGTCTAACCACGTCTATGACATAGTTTTGCTTGATATTTACATGTTATGACTTGTTATGATACTTATGGTTCTTTGTCACGGATATTGTGGCTCCAATGGCTCAGTAATTAATCTGTGAATCTGTTCAGCCACACAACCTACTAAGTAACCCACACAAAAGCCAGAAATTTGGAATGCATCGTGATCAATACAATGTGACACTGCTTCTTGATCATTCACGATATAGCGTCATTAATAGCAGAGCATAAAGTTTGAGGTTGGTTTTCTCTCATCAAAGACACCACTTTAGTCTGCATCATTATACCCAGTCATCCAAAGATTCTCAAACCTCCGATAAGCTTTTTCGGTTGCACAGGACATGATGATGCCCTTAAGATATCAAACGATCCTATTGACTGCCTGCAGTTCCTCAATGCAAGTTCAGCTTGGTAACAACATACCATGGCAACTACATGAAAGATTTTTGGTCGAGTACACACCATTGCGTACATCTAGCTTTAGACTGCTTTCATATAGGAAATCTGTTTCCTCCGGTCCATTTCTTTTGTACTCTTCGGACACATATCCATTTTGAGAGGTTGGCCAATGTAAGTTGGAGTTTGAATTAGTTTGCATTTACTCATATTGAACATTTCAACCACGTTGTTTATGTCGTTATCCTCTAAAATCCATAGACGTCTCCTACGATGATCTCGCGAGATCTAAATCCCAAGGATGTATGGCGCCTCACTCATGTCTTTCATCCAAAATAGAGAGGAAAACTAGGTCTTTGCCTATCTGAAGAACTCCAAGTTATTTTCGGTTATGAGTATATCATCTTTACATAGAGTTATAAACACAAAGTCCAGTCCAGACCTTTTGGTGTACACGCAACGGTTCACATCCATCAGGAAAAATTAATTTTCCACGGCCAATTCATGAAATATGTGGCACAACTTCCTAGAGGACTGTTTCATACTATTAATCGATATGTGAAGCTCACACACTAAGTGTTTATAACCTTTCTGCACAAAGCATTTAGGTTTCTCCACATATCTTTCTTCATCTAACTCACCACTGAGGAAGGTGGTCTTAACATTCACTTGGACTCACTCCACTAGCCAGAATCAAACGGATTGTAGTCATTCGAACAGTCGGTGAGAAAGTCTCCTTAAAGTTAAATTCCTTCTGATGTGTATAACCCTTCGCAACTAGCCGATCTTCGTAATGCTCAACACTTCCATCAACCTTGATATTCGTCTTAAAAACTAATTAGATCAAATTATTATGCGTCCTCTAAAGGTCGACGAATGTCCAAACACCATTCTTCCTTATATATTTCATCTCGTCCATAGTTTTCATCCAATCCTCTATTACTTTGATCCATTCAACTTAAAAGGGTCTATTGATAGTTTCTCTAACGTTTTCGGCATAATAACTGTCTCGTCGGATATTAAGGTGTTTAATTCTCCATCACTTTCGAATGTATATCGTCGGGTGGAAAACGTTTGTTCTAACCCACGACCTAATAACTCATTACTATCAGGAGTATGACTACGATCACTCCATGACACCCATAATTCGCCTACTGTAAATAAGATCATCAGAAATGGAATTTTCTCTATTCGTTCCAGTAGACGATGAATCTGGCGTACGACGTACAAATCCATCATCTGCGATTTTAACTCTTCCATTCGAATTAACAGGTACCTGCTAAATTTGATATTGCATCTCATATAGAGATCGATTCAAACTAATCTCTCCTTTCTTAGGAAAGGGTTAATATATTCAATAGGCACACATGTTTGACCAATGCGATTATTTGGTTATTCATTTTTTTTCGCGTGACTAAAAGTCACTTATGTTTTAGCATGTGACTATTTGGTCACTCCGTTAAAACAACGGTTAGTTTTTTCCATCCATTAACCATTTTAAGGAAAGAAATGTATAAGGAAAGAAAGACACAACAACAAATGAAGAAAGTGTAGCCAATCACTCTACAAAATGGCTGGAGGGTTGGTTTTACGGACCTCTCATACTCGCTCAATAGACTGAGAGGGAGGCTTTCCTTTGCTTGGAGCGACCGACATAATTGCAAAGGATGAGTGGTGGAGAAGGGACGACGTTGGAGTTCACCCTGACATAGGTGGTTACGTTAGTGTGCACGGTGATCATCGTCATCTCGTTGGCAATGGAACGTCTCCTCCACAACCTCGGCAAGTACCTCAAGGCCAAGAACCAGAAACCCCTCTTTGAAGACCTCCGGAAAGTTAAAGAATGTCCTAGATTTTTCTCTCTTTTCATAATCAAGTCCAATTTTTTGGCCTTTTAGCTTAATATCTGAATTACTTCCAGAACTCATGTTGTTGGGATTCATATCATTGTTGCTGACTATGTTGAATTGGTTGTTGTTGGGATTCATATCGCTGATGCTAGGTAGGAGTGAAGAATTGATAGTCATCTCAATGGTTTCAAGGGTTAATTAGTCATTTTAACTCCTAGAATACTCAATTAACGGAAAAAATAAACATTGAACAGTACAAATGACCAAATAGTCACATGACCGAACATGTATGACTATTGTGCACAAGTTATAACCAATTAGTCACATGGGCAAACAGAAGTAACCATTAAGTATATTAACCCTCTTAGGAAATTTGTTCTCTAAAAATATCACATCTCGTGATTCGATCTCGGTAACACTCCCTCTGTCCTGCTCGACTATAAACAGATATCCCTCAGAGGTATTAGAGTAACCAATATAGATACTCTTCTTTACTTTATGTCCAATCTTCCCAAACTTATTCGAGGAATCATGGGTGTAAGCAGCATACCCCATGGGCGCATATGGCTAAGGTCCAACTCTTCTTCCAGTCCAAAGCTCATATGAAGTGGAGTTAATTCTCTTCGTTGGCGTACGGTTCAGGATGTAGATACCAGTCTTCAAAGCATCTCTCCAAAAGAAAATCAACAATTCAGTTTGCACCATCATCAACTGGACCATTTCAAGGAGCATTTTATTGCGCCTCTCTGCAATACCATTTTGCTAAGGGGTGCAGGGGATCGTCAACTAATGAATGATTCTCTTTTCATTTTATAAACAGTTAAATTCTCTTGAAATGTACTCATTTTCTATAATCAGGGTGGAAGGCTTTTACCCTCCGCTCTAACTCATTCTCAACGAACTTTAAAAAATTATGATAGGGAAAAATTATATTCTTTGATTTATGGGTGATCAAGTATACGAATCTACGACGGGTGTAATCATATGTAAATGTAATGAAATTTTGCGCTATGAGTCAAAATACAAAGACAATTAACTCCACTCCATATGAGCTTTGGACTGGAAGAAGAGTTGGACCTTAGCCATATGCACCCATGGGGTGTGCCGCTTACACCCATGATTCCTCGAATAAGTTTGGGAGGATTGGACCTAAAAGAAAGAAGAGTATCTATATTGGTTATTCTGATACCTCTGAGGGGTATGTGTTTATAGTCGAGCAGGACAAAGGGAGTGTTACCAAGACCGAATCACGAGATGTTATATTTTTAGAGAACAGATTTCCTAAGAAGGTTAATATACTCAGTGGTTACTTATGTTTTTGGGTGGTATTTTATACTAGACAACTTAGACAAGTAGACGACTCCACCTATGGAATATTGTTCAGCAATCCCCATTGGCCTAGCCACTGCATTTTATGTTGACCATTATAGCCTAATCTAGCTTACCTTTCATTCACATCCCAAATATATCCGTGAGTAGAAGAAAGCATGAAATTGTTATTGTTGCTTGAATGCAAATCCAAAATAATAAATCCACCAGAAATAATACTAAAGCCAAAAAAAATTGATCCTACAGATAATTAGGCAGAAGATTCATGAAACGATAATCTGAAATCGAGTTTCATTAATCTTAAGACTAAAATAACATTTCGGCGAATTTGCGGAGCATGGAGGATATCACTTCAAACTAAGACTCGTCCACCGCGCAAGCGCAACTCAAAGGTTCCAATCCCTTCAATTTTAACATGAGATTTTTTGTCAATGTAAATCCACCTAATTTTGCGCATAACTCTATGGTACTCTATGAAAGCGTCACGGTCCTTGCCTACGTGATTTGTCGATCCTGAATCCAATATCCACAAAGACATGACTCAGTCAACATAATTATACTAGAAACACAAAGTTCACTGGAATAGCAGACAAGGCATAAATGTCGGATCGATTCAGCGCATGCAGTCACAAAGTGTCTCGATTGGTCACAATTGGAGTATTTCCTGTATTCAGGCTACTCTGCCTTACACGAACGTTTCTGTGGTGATGTTTTCGGAGGAGTCTTTGGGTCTGCCTCAATCTTTGTCATTTTTGCCTTCAATGCAGCTTAGCCATTGCATCGTGCATTACTCCCTCGCCTTCGACGCCTCTTCTTAAGTCCAAAGGACGGTGTCATATGCACCTCAGTCTTAGGCCCAACGACCTTGAGGCGGTCCTCTTTATCTCAATGTGTCTTCGAACCTGTTTAAAGATGTTGAGGCCCTCAGAAATGGTTACTTGAACTTTCATTTGTTTATACGAGATATTCAAAGAGTGGATTGACCATCCTCCTTGAGTTTCACGATCATATTGGTCATACGCCTCAGATGTTGTCTTCCGAAGTGCTGAGGATTCATCTTGTATGAATCAAACTTGATGTTGTGTGAGTGTACCTGAGCAGTCGTATAGAACCAAGTCTTGAATGCAAAGCATCCCACAACCCTTTAGTTGTGCATCGAGTTCAAACTCCTAAAGGATATCGTCGTCCACTATACTCAGCAAAGTAGTGTGCGCCTTAGCGTCATTAACCTCCCACTCATATAGAAAGCTTTCTACTGATTCCTTATTCCAGTTCGAGTCTTTTCAAGGTCTTCTTGATGTGATCAATCAACGTATGCTCAATCTGGACTATCTTCATATGTTTTCTCCAGATTTTATAGTTGTCACCGTTAAGTCTAAGACCTTTATCCACCTCAGCGATGATGTTCTTCGTGGCGACTTAATTTCTCTAACTAAACGAAATACTAATAGGATCGTGGAGACACAAAGAACAACATTCTAATGCACGTGAAAGACAAATCTCATGTCAATTGGACAGACTTGAGAACATACTTTAATCCGGATGACAGTCATAGCTATGCAGAGAAGTACTCCCCGTTTCTAAGCATGCCCTAAAGTCACTACTATCAAAATAAAATACAGTTTATGTAGTATTTACTGGATCAGAATCGAACACATCGCACTAAATCAAAATGTTCGACTCTAACACAACAATTATCCTAGCATTATTTAAGGATATTCAAAGAACTTCGCAGGCTAACTGACGGGCTCACAGTTAGGAACATTTCCCTAGGTGTAATTTATACATTTTCAAACTTCTAAAGGGAAATTAAGGACAATCTTAAAGGTTTGCTACCTAAACTACACTACAACTAGATCTCCCTACCAAGGGAATCTATCTTACGCAAGTAAGATAACAAACCATGCAATTTAATACACATGGGCACACACACACACATGTATATATTAAGACCTTTCAAAAATAAATTAATTTGCAGCTAATTTGTAATTATTTAAAACTTGAGTGACCAAAGTCACTCTAACTAAAAGGTTTAGGGATTAAAATCACCATGAATAAAAGTTTGGGGACCAAAGTCTCAACGAATGAAAATTTGGGGACTAAAGTCTCAACAGATTAAATTCAATTACTAAAGTCTCAAGATATAAAAGTAATTAACATGTCATACCAATTTTCAAATAGTATATTGCGATCTCAACAAGTCATAATCTTGTTAATTCTATCAGTCATGGAGTCAATAATCAATCATGTAAAGTAAAGCAATAATATCTAGGGAAAAGTATGAAAAAGATATAACATGTTTGCCTAAAATGGTAATCGATGAAATTTGTTTTGGGTCGCGAGTATTTGATGTAAAACGTTTACTTCTGTTGGTTTTTGAAGAAACGTTAGTTTTTTTGTTAATTTATCCGTTAAAAGTTGACACGTGCTTCTCACGTGACATATAATTTGAACGTTGAAAAAATAAAAAACGAAAATACCAAAAGTACCCTTTATATGTTTTCCCTCCCTAACCGAACCGCTTCTTCTTCCCAAAAGGAACACCGAAGACCCTGCTGATTTAGGAAGAGTACCCTTTATATCGGCTATACGAGTTTAGTCCTGTTGGCCTCTCGAGTCCCTTGTGTGTCCTGATTCTGCAACTTCCCAATGATGGATCCTTTCCTTGTGGAGGCTCTCCAGAATCCCCGTCATCGCCTGACCAGTTAGTTTTTCTTATTCTTGTCTTCTTTATCTTAAATTGCGTTGCGTTTTCTTCAATTTTCGTTATCGATGTGGATGGTAGTAGTTTTTTGGTTTTGTCACGTATGTGCTTGAATTTTGGACCCTCCTTTGCTCGTGCCTGGTTTGCGAGGTAAAGGGGTTAAATTTTCTGGCATTCTGTTTGATTTAGGATTTGGGTACGCTGGATGAGCAATGGTTTCAGATCTGAGCTTAATAATTTTGTAAAATTTCTGTTTTGTTCGATGTGGCGCTGTTGATAAACTGTTATTTCGAATTCAGCTAAATCTTAGTTAGAGCTAGGGGAATTATCCTATAATTGCTTTACTTGGTGGGGTTTGATTTGGATTTTGGAATCTAAGCTTCAAGCATCAGATGCGAGCGGTGAAGCATCTGATGTGGATAAGGCAAAGTAGCCAACAAATAATTAATCTTGCAGCTTATTAATTAGATGTTTAAGATCTAGTTTAATTAGTTTGTATTGTAGAACTTTGTAGAGTATTTAGAACCATTGCTCGTTCTATTCTCACTTTCAAATTTCCAATATCAGTTTAATGTTCAAGCCTCGTGTGATATTTCAGCTAATGGGGTGTACATAAAATTAACTGGCAATTTGCTGCATGTGGATGGTTTGTTGAGTCAAAATCAAATAGTGTCTTATGGTATGTGAGGTGCTACTATATATGTTCATGGTTTAAACATAATAGAACTGAACGGATTTATATTATGCATATCCATGTGTTCCTTTGGCGTGGTGATGGTTGTTTTTATTTGTGTTTTGTAGATCGATACACTGTTACCTGTGTTTTTCTTGCCTTAACTCTTCCATATTGGTTGAAACTTAAAAAATATTGTTTAGTCATAGTATGGGCAGGAGAGTGTTTGATTTAACTGTTTATCCCTTGTTGGAAAATATAAACAATGGGATATGTAGATCACTGAAGGACCAGAAATATAACCCTAACCCCAACACACATCAACTTTCAGTTTTAATAAAATATCAGTAATTTTATTATCCTTGTAAAGGAATTAGGCATTGTTCTGAGGAAAAAAGAGAATTTCTCTCAATGAGTCGTTTTGCTTGTTTTTTCCTATATTGGCATATCTTCTTGGTGGGTATTACTATTACATTGATTTGCTATCTTGTTTTATTGTTTTTGGCCAGTTGGCGACATTTTTTCTTTTACTTTTGATATATCATATATGTAAATGTTATCATGTTATTTAGTTTCTAATCAATGTTTATTTCTCTCCCTCTGATTTAGTTTTGAGAATGGAGCTAGAAATCCGGAGGTTCATGCAAAGTGCTGACCAGAACCACTATGAATTTCAGCACTTCCCGACTTCCTACCTTAGACTAGCTGCACACCGAGTTGCTCAACACTACGGTTTGCAAACAATGGTTCGGGATAATGGTTGTTTAGATGGAATGACGCATACTGTTGGTTATGCTGTCAATTTGAGGCGTTAACTTTCATTTTGTGAAAATTAGGTTTCGTTTTATGTTTAGTATGAACTTGGTATTGTAAGTTGACAGTTAACTATGGAAATAGTTGGTTCTGTGGAGGTTGTATGGATTATGTGTGTGTTGTGGGACAGATGTGTAATTACAGGTGGAATGTCGTTGGGATTTAGTCGATGACTTTTTGTCCAGTCAGTCAAAACATAGTACATCTATTCGCAACTCGTGTTTCATCAAATACCAACAATTACAAAACATATGTCATCTGGTATTAAGACAACATAAACATACTTAATTTAAAACATCCGACCCACAAACATAAGTCTTTAAAATACAAATCCTAAAACACATTCACTCAATCACCAATTTTAGGATTACAGCAAACAGCAGTACCACAAGAACACCACAAGAACACCAACATCAGTAATCAACATCAGTAATCAACATCTTCTCCCTCCTTCGTACAAGAACCACTTCGCTTTCAATCTTGACATGCATATCTTGAAATTTGTTCACGGTCCTCCTTCCGTATATGCACATTTGCGGGTCACACCACTCAAAATAACTACAACTGAAAAACTCAAATTAGGGCTTCGAAAATTAGAGATTTTCAAGATTAGGGCTTCAAAATTAAGCTTCAAAACAAAACGAATCGGCAAACAAACCTTGTAATTGGGACACCCTTAAAACATTCGACTGAAACATGCGACCAGAAGATCCGACAATGCGGGACGAAGTCTTCGGGAATCGACAGACGAACACTTGGAGAAGACTCTTGGATCTTGGAGAAGAAATCAATTTGCTTCAACGGGGGAGAAGACTGTTATAATAAGTGGAGTACTAAGGGGCATCTTTGTCTTTTCACACGCACCGAAAGTCACGCGCAAGGCATGGAGGCTACTAACGGACTTTTTTGACGGACACAAACGGAATTCATCAAAAACCTACACCAACAAACATATTACATCAAAAACAAACAATGGGCCGCATTCACCACTTTGGGCAAACATGTTACATCTTTTTCATACTTTTCCCTAATATCTACCGAGGGAAAAAAAAAAAAAAAAAAAAGTAATTCACAAAACTCAAGGAACTCATAAGGTTTTCATCCTATCCAGTCATGCATCAGATTACAATACAAAACACTCTTAACACTTTAAAATTGATTCGTACAATTAATTTAATTAGCCCCAAATTAACCACGGAGGCCAGCCCCACGTGGTCCAGTCACCATGATTGGCCTACTTTCGCTTGGTGTCGGCCACCGAGGTCGACCCTCCTTCTATTACTCCTTCGCGTCGGACACCATGGTCTACCCCCTTCCTTCTCTATCCTCGACGACGCGACTACAGTAATCGCGTCATGTAGCTTCTGCAGCAGGCTAGGCGCAGTCACAATGGTCGAGCAGCGGCTGCATCGTGGCGGCAACTGCGGCCACGGCTTACTACTTTGCAACGGAAATTGTAGGTTGCGTCTCAGCGACGACTGTGGCCACGATAGACTGTGTCACGACAACAGCTGCAACCACTGTTGGTCGCGATCGGGGTGAGGGGTAACTGCACGAAACTCGATAATTCGAAAAGCAACCTTCTATGCTCTAATACCAATGTTGGTATATACTAACCAAGTAATTGTATAGCGCATAACATAAACACATATTTAAGTTACCTGCTTAAACGATTGTCTTAGCGGAAGCAGATTTGCCTGAAGTTGGGATCACGGTTTGCCGGACGGGAGGATACGTCACCATTTCACGGGCAAGTACCTATGTCTCCACTACTAATTAAATATGTCTAAACTGTAGGGCGACATGGTTTCTTATCTCTAGGCGAGGAACTGTTATCATCATGTTTTCCAACCCTAAGCATCTTGATATATATTCATATATATACGGAATGGTTTAGGTCAGTATTCAATATTAGACCTATTAGAATAGACTCTCAATAATGGTTGACCCAATCCTAAAAGTCAACACCTCCTTTGCTAGTAAATGTATATTTACTTGCGAGTCAACCTAGAAGGTAGCTATGTTTTTCACTAAGTAGGTTCTATATGAGATGATGCACATTTATTTTTTGGCAAAACAATGTCTGCAAAATCAAATTAGGAGTCACAAAATAAGTGATAGAACGTAGTTTTTAACCTTTCGTCACTACTATTTTTTTCTCTTGCTTTTCTTAATATCAGTTTGTATGTGTTATTTTACAACCTAGATATATAATAATATGCACAGTTCAGTTTGGTGATATGAAAATGTTAGTTATGTTTCATTGGTTTGATAGACTTATTGATTTTTTGAAAGGTAGTTAGTGAATAACTAAATTGTTACCTAAACTTTAACTGTTTTATAATAAACTATTCGAATTTTGATTTTTCAAAGCTTGCTACCTATATTTTCAGAGTTTGGGCAAAATGTTAAACCCTAAACTGTTTATTTTTCCATAAAATCTGGATATACATAATTGATTGATTGTTTAAAAAACTATGTTTTCTTTACAACTGTAAAATTGATAAGAAAAAACTTGAATTTTTAATATAATATTTTTATTAAAAATAAAATTTATTTCATATATTTAATAAAAATATTGTATTAAAATCTCAAATTTCTCGTCTAAATTCTCTCCATTTATACCAATTGCAATAATATAGTTTGTTTCACTGCAAACCAATCACGTATTTTCACGTCAATTTAAAAAATCACTAAAGTTAGTAATGACAATTTGGTTATTAACCTTGACAATTTACACTGTCTTAGTTAACACAATCACATAATATTATAGGACTAATGAATGGTACTGAACACGTTGCTCATGGAAAAGAACTACTTCTAATTTTTGAGTACGATGTTTTTTCTCTTCTACAAAGTCAGTCGTCTTCTTCTGGTTGGGAAGCCTCCGACTTGCCAGGGAGCGGTGTGATAGATGAACGAAGAGCATCCGGGCCATGGGCGGAGATTCTCTTGCACAAAGCATCACAATTGCTTATAACCTCCGTCAATCTTCCCTTCAGTTCACCAATCTCAACCTGTAATGTGTGAACTGACACACACACACACACAGATGCGGATTCATGAATATAACCAGATTTCACAGACAAAGCATCTCCACATCCATCCGTAGAATATTAACAAACACAGTTGTTGCTGATACCTTCCGACAGATGTTGAGAAGTGGTCTTCATTGCTGACACAGAGTAATTAAAACGTTGGAGCAGTTTCACAGACAAAGCATCTGCTAGTTCAATCTTGTTCTCAACTTCTTCCTGCAAAAGGGATAATAAAATTTCATTCCAAAGTACTCAAATCAATCAAAAAGGTAATACTTACACAACAGCAGGAATTACAAAATATGAATTACGGAATAAATCATTGCAAATGGAGGCAAGAATTTCACTGAGAAAGGTAGAAACCATCTACACTGCAGTACCACAAATTCCTCCCATTATCTACCAACACTTTACAAGTCAGAAGAGCTCCTCTTCTCTCAGTGAGAAACTTTTTTGTTCTGTAATACTAGTTTTTGAAAGACAAAATGCATTACCTGCTTCTTGCTTATTCTCTGAGCATTTTCATCTTGCCAATCCCGGTACATCGAAAACAGCTCTAACAGTGCCTTTGGGTCCAAAGCACCTGAAAAATCAAGTTTTAAAATTCAACATGTTTTGCATTCCAAATGTCATGTACAATGCAATTCTTCAGACGAATCATGTACTACGTAGAGTAGTCACCAAGAGTGGTATGTGCAGTCTATAATCACCATAAAAGTGACGCACTAAAATAAAACAAAATTGATTGTTCTTACTGACGGACACAGTTTTTTTTTCTGTAAAATTTGGTTTGTGAATAACCAACAGAGAATGGGAAAACTAACACAACTCAGAACGTTAAACATTTATGTATTGATGTCCATGAGTCGACAATTCCACAAAATATAAATATCTTATCACTAGAAATCTGTTATATCCTGATACAGAACTTTTATAGCACTGGAAGAAAAAAAATCCATAAGGACAACGCAGATGGACATGAAACAGGAAATAAACCAGTAAACTGAGTGGAAATTCTCAGCCTAAAACCCAATCTAGAGTTGATGTTTTTTCTTCCCTCTTTCGTACGTATGTATCCCAATTGTTGGACTAATTTTCTCTTAAGAAACATTTTGTCAATTCATCTAATGTAAGAATTTCCATTTACTGCACACAGAATTATCTGTGTTAAAGTCAATAGTTAGTTGGCTTAAGAGTGATGGAGTTCCTTTAGTGTTTTCTTGAGTTATATTTTCTTCTTTAGAAGATATCTATTTCAAAGGGGAATACCATATTTCAGAAGATCAAACTTTCTGTAAATATCCATATAGACATATCACGATTTCCAAAATTTGCAATAAATTAAACTTATTCGAAGGACCAAACAATGATTAAAGAAGGGTACGGAGAATTTTATACAAAGTTATACAAACCGAATAGTCTCACTAACATATTCAGCTTTTGCGTTGCTGCCTCTGCTGGTTAAAGCAGGTTTAGTGGTTTAAGATCATGGTAAGGGATAAGAGTGGACAAGGGGAAACAAAACTTCTGAGAAGACAAGTCGTTAAAGAACTGAGTTAGATTTGTATATTTTTGGTATAGCAAGGAGTACGAATGGGATTTATATTCCCTAAACTTTAGCATTCAATATATATACATACATATGCAGGAATGCTTCAAATCCAGGAATGCAGTTGTTGCTTCCAACTTAAGCAAATCACCCATTGAAGCATGTATATAATAAGCGATATTTGCAGCAATGCCCCACCCCTAAGGAGGACACCAAAATGAGTCTCCCTCCACTTTATGAGGGAAGGTCATGTAAGCAGTCTTATGTCAAGGGACTCGAGTCACGAAGATGAAGGTTCTAGCAAGCATGTTCAACAAATCTTAATAAAGAGATTAAGTCTTCAAATCAGTGTATTAAACGCTAAGGCGAGGCGCATAGGAGGGTCTGCGCCCCAACCATGTGAAAAGGCGCATACCCTCCAGCGAAGCGCACGCCTCGTCACACCTTGCTGCGCCTCAATCTAAAGCGCAAGGCGTGCACCTCTAGCGACTCATTCATTTGATTTCATCTTCAGCTTTGCCTCCTTCAGTTTCTGGATTTGTGACTTTGTGCTTCAGCGCCTAGGCAAGGCACATAGGAGGGTCTGCACCCCAACCATGTGGAGAGGCGCACCCCCTCCAGCGAAGCGCACGCCTCGTCACGCCTTGCTGCGCCTCAATCTAAAGTGTGTGGCATGCGCCTCTAGTGACTCATTCATTTGATTTCATCTTCAGCTTTGCCTCCTTCAGCTTCTGGGGTTGTGACTTTGTGCCTTAGGCAAGGCGCATAGGAGGGTCTGCGCCCCAACCATGTGGAGAGGTGCATACCCTCCAGCGAAGCGCACACCTCGTCACGCCTTATTGGGCCTCAATCTAAAGCGCGAGGTGTGCGCCTCTAGCGATTCATTCATTTGATTTCATCTTCAGCTTTGCCTCCTTTAGTTTCTGGGTTTGTGACTTTGTGCTTCAACGCCTAAGTTGCTGAGGTGAGGTGCATAGGAGGGTCTGCGCCCCAACCATGTGGAGGCGCATACCCTCAAGCGAAGCGCACGCCTCGTCACGGCTTGTTGCGCCTCAATCTACAGCGTGAGGCGTGCGCCTCTAGTGACTCATTCATTTGATTTCATCTTCAACTTTGCCTCCTTCAGTTTCTGGGTTTGTGACATTGTGCTTCACTAGTAGTAGAAAGTTAGAATAAATATCAGCTTTAATCATTCTACTTCTGACACAGCAGTACACCACATGACTCCACATCATGTTGTTTTTCATTAGGGTGTGTCTACACGTCATGCTGTTTTTCATTAGGGTGTGACTCCACCTCATGCTGATTTCATTAAGGTGTGACTCCACCTCATGTTGTTTTCTGATATTGAAAATATAAACCAGACCGACAAGTGTTGATCAATAATTTTCTAACCTTGCTTATCAATAATTGTCTAACCTTGTAAGCCAAAGTGTGATGCAACATAATTCCCTTCATAAGGCACTGACAATAAACAAAGTAAAACTAAACATGTACTACATGAAATTAAACCATTCCTTCAGAGGATCAAACTTATAAGAACCATAAACAGGTTATTGATTTAACCATGTGGTAATTTTAGTAGATGTTATTATCCTATATACTAGTATATATTATATAATGTTTGATCTATTGGATGTGCCTCATTCAATGAGACAAGCGCCTTATGTGCGCTTCAAATTTGAGGTGATATTTAGTCTTTGCGCCTCAAATTTTTTAATACATTGTTTCAATACTTATTTCTTTTGAATTATTGCTCTTAGTTTGTTGA
Source organism: Chamaenerion angustifolium (assembly GCA_946814005.1). NCBI lineage: Eukaryota > Viridiplantae > Streptophyta > Magnoliopsida > Myrtales > Onagraceae > Chamaenerion > Chamaenerion angustifolium. The sequence continues at coordinate 16,676,835 of OX328273.1, read as the reverse complement.
AGTGTGTTTTCTAAATTATGTTTGAACATTTAGAGTTTAGGTCTTTTATTAAAATTAGATTATTTAGGTATTCTAAGGGCTAAGAAATACCCAATATATTTAAATAAGTCCATTAGAGTTTCTTTTAGTTAATTATAGATTATAGATGTCATTAGGGTTAGTTTGGAGTATTGTAATAACCACCTAAGGGATGGTCGAAAAACAACACATCAGATTTGCAAAAATACTTTGTGAGCGATTTTCTTCTCTTGTTTCTTTGAAAACTATCGAACTTATCAAATTTATCTGCGGCGTTCAACTCCGACTTATCAATCAAGTTTTTTATTATTCGTTGTGGCGTCTTCATACCAACCATCCTTTCCTTCAGTAGAAACGGTCCGCATCATTTTGCTAAGGTTCTCTTCTCACAATCGACAAGAATCATATCAGAGCTGAGTCGATCAGATTCTCGTCGATTGTTAAACGAGAATCCTAGCAAAATGATGCGGACTATTTCTGCTTTAGAAAATGATGAATTGTATGAAGATGCCCCAACCAAAAATGAAAAACTTAATATTTAAGTCGGAGTTGAACGCCACAGATAAATCAAAAAGTAATTTTGTAAATCTAATAAGTGGCAAGAGAAAAACATCCCTCACAAAGTAATTTTGTAAATCTTATGTGTTGTTTTTCGGTCATCCCCTTAGGTGATTATTAAAAGACTCCAAATTAACCATAATAACACCTATAATAATTAATTAAAAGAAACCCTAATGGACTTATCTAAATATATTGAGTATTTTTCAGCCCACTAAACCTTTAAAAAACTAAACAAACTAATTTTAAAAAAGACCAAAACCCTAAATGCACCAACATAATTCAGTTTATTAATTGTTGACACACACTTAAACAAACTGAGAATAATAACTCAAAATAAATAAGACTTGAAGATTTCATGATGAAATCAAGATTTGTTGTACATGCTAGGAAAAAAATTATCTTTGTGGCTTGAGTCCCTTTACATGTAAGGTTGCTCACATCAGAAGGTCACAAACATACAAAATAGTCAACAAGTTTAGCTTCGAGCGCCAAAGGAGCAAACAATTTGTAAAATGAACATAGTGTTGACACTACAAAATGATTATGAAACATATTATCACCGAAGACAAGGAGAAGGACAAGAAGAAAGCAGTGCCATCTGCAATGCAAACTAGGAAAAAGTAGAAGAAAAATGTTAAGTTATTCCATTTCTGCAGCGGTCTCTACACCAAGGGCAAGGGATGAAAGAACATTATGATAAATGCCATCATACTTGGAAGGATGTGCATTTTCGAGTTTGAGAATAAACTCTTTCAGGTTTGGAGTAATCTTACATTCATTAGTTAGCTGAATTATAGATCCTAAATTTCGTGGGATTTGCTTTTCGAGTTTAGCGCAATATTTTATTTTAGAATACAACACAATTTCATTACGGGATACATGGATATTATACTTCATAAGATAGTCCGTAGGGACACGCATAATTCCTAATGTTATAAAAACTAGCTATACATGAAGGACCGCCTAATGAATAAAGAAGTCAGTAGAAATGCATGAAGAAGTTATACGAGGTTGGAACTCTATAATGAAGTCTGAAAGGTCCTGAGTTTTACTCAATTAGGTATGAAGGTTCCATGCTGCTTTTGATGAGGCTGGTTTTACAATCCAATATTACGTCTCGACTCAATCTATGGTTCAGAACATAACATTACACATAAGAATCAAAACTTGGCATAACATATGATTCCAATGTGCATGGAACTAAGAAAGTATGGCATTTCAAAATATGTAGAATTATGCCACATTTTGCATGAACCAATGAATTATGCCATTACTTTGTATAACCTAAGGATGTTAGCACGAATTTTTTTTTCCCATCATCGCATTAAGGAGTTGATAGAAGAAGAATGATATCGTAAGTCGTAACATCTGTAGGTGTCAATGCATTTACTATGGTTCTAACTTCTAAGAGAAAGATAAACAGATATGCCTGAAGTCAGTGGAAGATCAGTACTGTTTGATTTATCCTCATAGAGGGGGATCATGGTAGGTGGTTGCTAAGAGACGTGTCGACAAATACACAGATGGAAGAGAGCTTGAAACTACCACATGCCATTCCACGATTCAGAGTTTCAGACATAAACAACAAATTGGAAAGATGGAATCAGCACCAGACCTGAGCAAATTAAGCAGTTCGTTTTTCATTCAAAACCATGTAAGGTAATCAAAATGCATTAGCCATCACAATGCGCTGGACCAGCGATTAAGCAAAATAGCCAGAGATCAAAATCAAGAGACTACGAGCGAAATAAATCCAAACCTTGAGCTGCAGAAGAAGATGGAGGCTTCCTCACTAAGATATCAGTCAAGCTACTCTCAGCCGGAGGCGTTGTAAGTATTGGGGTTGTCTGCAGTTAAAATTTTCAACAAGAAACAAGATTGAGTAACCCCATGTAATGAATGAGGACGAAGAAGGGCACCCTAGAGAAATCTGACAGGAAGGCTTACGAGTTTGAGAGACCTGAGCTTCTCAAGAACAGGGTCCACGCCCTCTTGTCGCTCGGAGATGGTGGTAATTTCATCTGCTGCTCTCTTTCCATGTGTAATTCCCGATATTAAATGGATAAATGCCTAAATCAATGATGAAGCAGAGACACAACAGAGATAAGTAGTGGTATTTAACCTGCGATCCAGAGATCGAGGACTCTGCAGCTCCCATGGAATTGTTCCTTCCTTCTAAATAGTCGTGGTGTTGGCTGATGATTGCTGAAGTCAAAGATTAAGGTACCAAGATCACCAGGAAGGGAAGCGAAAGTGGTGCACAGAGCATTTGCGTTCTGATCTTTTGAGGAACTGAAGCTTGTCGTTTGTTTGTATTACGAAAGAAGATGAAAATCCGATTTGGACTTACCATCCTAGGGTTGAGAGGATGTCGGTTTAATCTCATTAGCAGAGAGCACTCATTAAAAACAAAATCAAAATATATCCCATTTCAAAACTATATACCAAAATATCCAGTTTTAAACATTAAATCATACTAAATGTCATTCGTAAATTCAATTAAATCATATTCATAAATGTATGCTACCACAAAGTTTCAAACTCAATACTTCTGCCGGTTAAATTAATACATTCTTCCACCAAACAATGATACTTGATGAACTTATCGTGCAGGCTGCTTATTTCGTTGATATCGGCTGGCTTTATTATTGATCCATCTTGTTATTGGATCTTGTTGTTGTTTCTCAGCTCACTTATCATGGCCTTGTGTTTATCCAGTTTCGGGCATCTTCTATTTCGTTTTCGGTGTCTTCTTGTCATTCTTTGTATTCTTTTGGGGTGTAAAAGACAATTAGTTTTATAAGGTTTTATATTTAAGGATGATGAGGCTCCACATGAATGAATAGCCTCATATGATCCTCAAGTCTCTCTTCTGCTCTTCAGTTTTCTAGGGTTTCGTTTGATTGAATCCTTGCTCGAATTTCTTCATTGTATCAGAGCAGAGAGACAACCTTTGCCTCTAACCCATCAATCTTGTTGTCTAGCCCTTGTTCTGGTTTTAAAACTCGGATTGAGGTTGTTTTTCCCTCACCCTTCATCTGAGCTTTGTTAGTCTAAACCGCAATCTTTTCTATTGTGGTCCACCATCTTCGCACCAGACGGATTCTTTAAGGAGAGTAATCAAGAACTCTCATCTTCTTGGCTAGTTCTGCGATTATCTTGTGAAGACGGTCCATTATCCTTGATGAGTTTTTTTTTCGAGAAACCGCTTCACATATTTCTGCGATTATCTTGTGAAGACGCTCTATTATCCTTGATGGTTTTTTCGAGAAACCGCTTCACATCTGTAAGTGATTTCCTTCGGCTTTAACTGGTGTTTCCTTCTTACACTCGGCTTGTGGTGGTTGTTGTTTTACAAATTTGCCTTCGGCAATTTATACCCTCAGCTTGGTTGTTTCAGCTTAACTTCAGACCCTCAAGAGGTACTATCGTTTCTTTATGTGCTTCTTGTTATTATGGCCGAAGAGAAACCCATCAATGAGGCAAATAAGTATGTCACCGATGAGGTTAATTACGAAGTCATGGTCACTGTTGATTCTCATCACCCTTTATATTTGCATGCGAGTGATAACCCTGGAACTAGCATGATTTCTGTAACCCTAACTGGTCCTGAAAACTATGCTATGTGGAGTCGTGCAATTAGGTTCACATTGTTAGGGAGAAATAAAATCGGTTTTGTCAATGACACTTGTATGTGAGATAGATATGACCCTGCATTTCACCATTTATGAGATAGATGTAATGTTGTTGTTCTAGGATGGATAACAAATTCAATTTCTAAGGACCTAGCTAATGGGATGATGTATACTGAGGATGCATATCTTGTTTGGAAAAACCACAAAGAAAGATTTGATAAGGTTAGGGGACCTAGAACCTATCAATTGCATATGGAGATAGTTATGACACGGCAAGGTCTAGATTCTATTTCTGCATTCTTTACAAATTTGAGGGTCCTCTGGGTCGAGTATGATGTTGCATGTGCACGCCCTCATATTGAGGGGGAGGATATCAAGAAACACATAGAGCATAAGGAAAATCAGAAATTATTTCAGTTTCTAATGGGATTGAATGATAACTATTCTAGTGTAAGAAGTCATTTGCTTTAATGGACTCTCTTACCTTCTGTGAACCACGCTTACAATTTGTTGATGCAAGAGGGGAGTCAGAGGGGTATTACATCCACCATGAATGCAACTGTTAGCACGAAATATGTTAATGCATCTATAAACTTGGATAGGCCGAAAGGAAATCAAAGTTTAGAGTGCACCTTTTGTCATAAGCGTGGGCATACTGTTGACTAGTGTTTGGCCAAAGGATGCAACTTTTGTAAAAAGAAGTGACATTCCAAGGATAACTGCTTCAAATACAAAGATTTTTTGAAAGCAAAGGGCAACAGTACTAAGGCCAATGTTACCTCCTCTAGGACTGGTGATGTTGACTCGTCTTTTTGTAATAACTCTACTAATGATGTTTCTCTGACTGTTGGAGTGCAAGGTGGAATTATTTTTCTCGTGAACAGTTCGAGAATTCTTACAAACCTTTGGAAGAACAAGCAGCATTGCCACTGGAGCAAGTTCTACCGCCCCCTCGGATACACATGCAAACACGTCTGGTATATCTTTAAACTCCTGTTTATATCATGAAAATGATTATTGGATCTTGGATATAGGAGCAACCAACCACATGACTAACATAAATGATTGGTTATGTGGGGATAGGGTAGCTCTTGGAACCAATTTTCAATTACCCAATGGAGGATGTTCCAGTGTACATAGTGTTGGGGATATTTTACTTGACTCTGGTAGAAAGCTGCAGAATGTCCTATATATACCTGATTTCAAATAAAATCTATCTCCTTTCAAACTCAAAATTGATGGCTGATTTGAACTGTACTGCAACATTCCAACCTAACCTTGCTATCCTGCAGGATCTCTCAAATGGGAAGGTCTTGGGGACTGGTGTGGAGAAGGTTGGATTATATTTCATCAAACTTCCATGCAAACCTGATATTTCTGTTGTATCCAGAGTTGTTAATAATGTGATGTTGTGGCATAGACGTTTTGGACATGCTTCTGTGAAAACCTTAGAGCATGTAGATTCTTTGAACATTGACAAAAATAAGATTTCAACCATAAGTGACTGTACTATTTGTCCCAAGGCTAAGATTGTTAGAAATCCTTTTCCTTTGTCAAATTCGAAAGCATATGCTATTTTTAATCTTGTGCATGTTGATGTTTGGGGGTCATATCATTGTCCCACTCATGACAATAAACGTTTTTTCTTGACCTTGGTGGATGATTACTCTAGGGTCACTTAGGTTCACTTGATGCAGTTTAAATATGACATGTTTATAGTGTTAAAATGATATATTGCTATGATACAAACCCAGTTTGGTAAAAGGATTAAGGCTTTTAGAACAGATAATGGAAGAGAATTCTTCATAGATCATGTGAATAATATGTTGTGTGATAAGGGGAACTCTCATTAGAGCGGATGCCCTTATACACTACAACAAAATGGTAGGGCTGAGAGAAAACATAGGCACTTGCTAGAAATAACAAGGGCACTGAAATTGCAAGGGTCAATCCCGAATATATTTTTGGGGGATTGTATCTTGACAGCCTGCTATCTGATTAACTTGATGCCTTCGAGACTTTTAGGAGGAAAATGCCCTATGGAAATGTTGAATGGAAAGAAACCAAATGTTAGCCATCTAAGGGTATTCAGATGTTTATCTTATGCTAAAAACATGGTCGTGACTGATAAGCTGGCCTCTAGAGCTATCCCTTCAGTTTTGATGGGATACTCTGAGACACAAAAGTAATATAAACTCTATAATATGATTGAAAATTATTTTTTATCAGTAGAGATGTTTTGCTCAATGAGAGTGTGTTCCCTTTTGCGAATGGTAAGCCTGATCAGTTACCCATATTTATGAGTGTTATTCGGATGATGATTCATGTGATGTTGTCAACCGAAAGGTTATTGAAACTGGGGATGTTAGATATATGAGCAGGGGAAGCCTACATGATGAGCTGCAAGGTTCAGATGGGATTGCCTCGCATGATGAGTCCTCTGACTCTGATGAGGATGATAAACCTTCTGCTCATATTCCTTCCAGACCTACTACAAGAAGATCTGGAAGGACTGTCAGACCACCGATCTGGATGAAGGATTACCATGTTACCAATGCTTCATGTGCCTACCCTATTGAGAATTTTTTGTCGTGTGATGGACTGTCTGATTGTTATCAAATTTATCTAACTTCCATGTCTAAGTTGATAGAACCAGAAAGGTTCAGTGAGGCTATAAAGGACAGGTCGTGGATCGAAGCAATGCAGGAGGAAATGAGGGCACTCAAAGAAAATGGTACATGGGATTTGGTTCCAGTCACAAAAGGTAAGCCGGTTATAGGGTGTAAATGGGTGTAGAAGTTGAAATACAACTCATATGGTAGCTTAAGTATATATAAGTCCATATTAGTATTGAAGGGGTACAACCAAAAACATGGTATTGATTATTTTAAAACATTCTCACCCGTTGCAAAAATGAATACGATTCGTACTGTTCTTGCCCTAGCCTCAGTGTATAGATATATAGATATACTAACTACTCAAGTGAAAACATTTTTTTTAAAATTGTATTCCCATCAAAATTTAAATTTGTGACCATGTTATAAAAATTTGTATACCATGTTCAATCACTATAATCTTAATATCATATATTTTTTATGTATCTAAATTATTAGGGGGGGGGGGGGGCAGATACCTAAACTATACTTCAAATTATTTATTTAGATACTTCAAACCTTCTTATTTAGTAATTCTAACGATGTGTTTCTCATGTACATTAGAGACAACCAAACCGATCAATATATAATACATACATATGGTAGAGTTTTAAAAAAAAAAGTAGGTATTGTAAAAAAAACAAATTTAGAAAAGTAAGTACATAGAAACAAAATGTCAAAATCTGGGTATACGCACTATCGTCTGATTGTTATCAAATTTATCTAACTTTCATGTCTAAGTTGATAGAACCAGAAAGGTTCAGTGAGGCTATAAAGGACAGGTCGTGGATCGAAGCGATGCAGGAGGAAATGAGGGCACTCAAAGAAAATGGTACATGGGATTTGGTTCCAGTCACAAAAGGTAAGTCGGTTATAGGGTGTAAATGGGTGTAGAAGTTGAAATACAATTCAGATGGCAACTTAAGTAGATATAAGACCATATTAGTGGTGAAGGGGTACAACCAAAAACATGGTATTGATTATTTTAAAACATTCTCACCCGTTGCAAAAATGAATACGATTCGTACTGTCCTTGCCCTAGCCTCAGTGTATAGATATATAGATATACTAACTACTCAAGTGAAAACATTTTTTTAAAAATTGTATTCCAATCAAAATTTAAATTTGTGACCATGTTATAAAAATTTGTATACCATGTTCTATTACTATAATCTTAATATCATATATTTTTTACGTATCTAAATTATTAGGGGGGGAGGGGGGTTAGATACCTAAATTATACTTCAAATTTTTTATTTAGATACTTCAAACCTTCCTACTTAGTAATTCTAACGATGTGTTTCTCATGTACATTGGAGACAACCAAACCGATCAATATGTAATACATATATATGGTAGAGTTTTTTTTTTAAGTAAGTATTGTACAAAAACAAATTTAGAAAAGTAAGTATATAGAAAAAATATACGCACTACCGTGGGTAGCGCCTATTCAAAATCATTTTTTTTTATTTTGATATTACAATGTTTAATTAAAAATAAAATTATGTATTTATTAAAAAAAAATTATAGTAACTAGATATTTTAATTGCGATTCAAATGATGCAACAAATATTAAATTTGGATTTACAGATTGACTGTACGCTCTGCCGTAAGTTGAGATATTAAAATTTGACTTAAAAAATTATAACTCTGACCATGTAAGTCCAAACTCACCACGGTTAACGTCATTTATGTTGTAATTCAATTATCTCTCCTAGGGTAATTTTTTGATTAGAAATACAGTGAATTTTTAACCTAACATCGTTTGTTTTATAATTTTACCGAAATAATTAAATGCATTAGGTGAGAAATTTAATTATGTACTTACTCAGAAAAAATAAAAAAAAAATACAATGCGTACATAATTTAATTACGAATTAAATGACGCTAACTATGCATTAATGTTTTACTTTTAGATTGACTGTATAATACGATACGTAAAATAGTGATTTAAAAAGTGACTTTAATGTTTAAATAATGAAATAACTATTTTGATTTTTTTTGTATCGTATGTAGAATTTGTTATGTATCGTATTATACGGTCAATCTTAAAATTAAAAATTAACGCATAGTTAGTATCATTTAATACGTAATTAAATTATCTATGCACTGTAAGTTTTTTTTGAGTAAGTACATAATTAAATTTCTCACCTAATGCATTTAATTATTTCGGTCAAATTATAAAACAAATGATGTTAGGTTAAAAAAATCACTCTATTTCTAATCAAAAAAATTACCATAGGTAGATAATTGAATTACAACATAACTGACGTTAACCGTGGTGAGTTTGGACTTACATGTTCTGAGTTATAATTGTTTAAGGCAAATTTTCATATCTCAATTTACGGAAGAGCGTACAGTCAATCCTTAAATCCAAATTTAATATTTTTTACATAATTTGAATCGCAATTAAAATATCTACTTACTATATTTTTTTATTTTTTTTTAATAGATACATAATTTTATTTTAAATTAAACATTGAAACATCAAAAAATAATTTTGAATAGGCGTTACCTAGGGTAGCGCCTATTGAAAAAACACGCTACCCACGGTAGTGCGTATACCCAAATTTCGAAATATTTTTTCTATATACTTACTTTTCTAATTTTGTTTTTACAATACCTACATTTTAAAAAACTCATATATGGTATTGTGCATCATTGTTTTTTATTATCCCTTGAAAATACAAATGACCAATATTTAATTCAAATTAGGTTTTGTTGGACACAAAATAAGGGTCAAGGATCTTTGCTATCTATCAAAACAATTACATTGATTTATGCATAATACAAAACACATTTTGTATTACCCGCAATATTTATTTGTGCATTTATACAAATTCAATTTTAATAATTCTTACTAAGTCAACATCAATAATATTAGATATATTGATAAAAGTAATTATTATAAATAAATCAAAAAGTGAAAAGTATATGAATATTCCATATTGTCAACAACTTATATGAAAAATATTCAAAATAATTATTAAATTTTCTAATTAATAGATAGGTAGATAGATATATTATATGTTTTTAGGAAATCTATTGTGCTGAAGTCAGTTTTTTAATTATTATTATTAATTTAATCGAAAAAACCATTCTCTTATAAAAAATATATTTAAATAAAGTATTATAATTGATATTTAATATTATTATATTTAATAAATCTTTCCCTTTGACAAAAATTGTTTTATTAATAAATTTAGCAAGAAAAATGAACAAGGATCATACCATTGTTTTTTCTTCTAAACAAATAATTATGATAATCTTTATCTTGTTAAGAATGTGTTTTTTAATTTTTAAGTGTACTTTTTCATTACAATTGTAATTTGTTCAAATAGAATATTTTGTTGGTGGTGGACCAGCCCTTGGGCCGATCTGATTCGACCTCGATCGGATTAACCCTAAACCGACTCAATCTTACTTGTGAATGGTAAATAAGGAAGGAAACAATATTAGGAAATATGATAATGGTATAATACATTAGAAACTATTATAATATTAATGACAAAATTCCTAATGGAATGTTTCCTAATAAAATATTTCTTAATTGGAATATTTCCTAATGGAATATAGTTGTTTATAACAATTAATTTATCTTCAATTTTTCTAAATTAATTTATGGGTTACCTTAGTTACAATGAGTACCATTAACCTTATAAATAGGGGTTGGTTCTTCTCTTTTGAAAAAACAACTCCCGAAAAATCTGAAAATTACCAACAGATATATTACTCCAAAGTTAAGTCAGATCTGAGCTCACTATTGTGTTCGAATTTCCGTCGAAGTTCGGGTTCAAGTAATATTCAGTTCGGTTAAGGGAAATACTGTGTTTGTTTCATCTTGACGACACTATTTCACTTTTATCTTGGGAGGTAATCGTCCCAATTTTCCTCTTACATGAACCATTTACAAGGAGGGGCGAAATTGTCTTAAGGAGACAGTTTTGATATGAGACTTAGTAATTTTTCGACAAAATCCATTTTCTATGGGCAATTTCGTCAATTTGCATGTCATTCCATATTTTTATGCAATTTTAATTTCGAAAATTATTATGAAATTACAAAATTAATTCTTCGTAAATTACTAACAGTCTTAAGGCAATTTCTTATGTTTTAGTAATTTCAGGAAATTAAAAACTGGCTCGGTTCGTTAGTTTGAGTAATATGAAATAATAATTTTTGATAAAATAATTCAACATTTTATGTTTCAGAATAATGGCTTCAAACAACAATGCTGTTGATATCAGTGCTGGAGCAATGGCTCAGACTGAAGTCCCTAATGTGTCATCGAACACGCCCGTCGTTGCGCTAAGTGGGGGGGATAATCAAGACTCATCCGGCTGGACTTGTGCATGCTGAGAAGCCCGAGAAATTTGACGTCTCACACTTCAAGAGGTGGCAGGAGAAGATAAAGTTCTATTTGACCACACTAAGCTTGACTCGATTCTTGACTGAAGAACCACCAACTCAAAGTGAAGATGATCATCATCAAGGGTTCTTCTTAGCTCTAGAAGCTTGGAATCCCTCAGATTATCTATGTAGACATTATGTAATGAACTATTTGTCTGATTCATTGTATGATGTATACAGTAGAACAAAGTCCGCTAGGGAAGTGTGGCATGCCTTGGAACAAAAGCATGAGTCTGAGTATGCCCGAAAAAAATTCCTAGTTAGTCGTTTGTATGACTAGAAGATGGTAGATAACAAACCATGTATGAAACAGGTGATAGATCTACAACTCCTCCTCCTTTTGAAGATGATTTCCGGGTAAGAGCTCACATTAAAGAATGTGATGTATGTGTCATACATTCACATGAATCTGGTGTCAGGATCTCTCCTCAACAAGCATGGATTTCGTCTTGTATTTGAGTTGGATAAATTTGTACTCACAAAAAATGGGATGTATGTGGGTAAGGGTTATGAATGTGAGGGGATATTCAAACTCAATGTAATGGCTATTAAGCCTAAGATAAACAAGAATAAAATTGTTTCTTCCGCTTACGTGATTGAGTCTCCTAATCTTTGGCATTGTAAATTAGGACATGTTAATCATGATACTTTGCGAAAGTTAATTAACATGAATCACATTCCTACACTTCAAATTGATCTCAAGCATAAGTGTGAAATATGTATTGAGGCTAAATTAACCAGGTCATCCTTTCATCCAGTTGAAAGGAATGCAAAACCTCTTGATTTAATACCTAAACGTTTGTGATTTAAAGTTTGTCCAAATGAGAGGCGGAAATAAGTACTTTATCACTTTTGTGGATGATAGTACAAAATAATGTTATGTATACTTGTTGAAGAGTAAAAATGAAGCTATAGAAAAGTTTATGCTTTATAAATAAGAAGTTGAAAATCAACCTTTGGTGAGTATGATGTTCCATTTGGTGAGTTTGGTGTTCAACACAGAATCATACATGAGGTCACCGCGCCATATTTACCCCAATCAAACAGGGTGACGGAAAGAAGAAAACGAACATTGAAAGAGATGATGAATTCAATGTTGATAAGTTCTGGGTTACCTCAGAACATGTGAGGGGAGCTATTTTAAGTAGCAATTACCTTTTAAATAAGGTACCCCGAAAGAAAGAAGAGAAAACACCTTTCGAATTATGGAAAGGTAGAAAAATTTCTTTCAATCATCTCCAAGTATGGGTGTGTCTTGCTAAAGTGATGGTGTCTCCTCCTAAAACATTAGGATTGTACCCAAAACTGTTGATTGCATCTTCATAGGATATACTCAAAATAGTAATGCTTATCGGTTTCTTGTGCATGATTCGAACATTTCAGATATACATAAAGATACGATAATGGAATCAAGGAATGCATATTTGTTTGTAGAATTATTTCCAGCTAAATCTAGGGGGATGCAAGTTCATCAAAATGAACTTATGAGACTATTGAAAATAATGGTCTAGACCTAAAAAATGTTGAGGTAGAACCCAGGAAAATTAAACGCGTTCGAGTAGGAAAATCTTTTTGGTCAAGATTTTATCACCTATATGCTTGAAGCGAAACCTCAAACATTTCAAGAAGACGTAAATTATTCAGCAGGACCTCTATGGAAAGAGGCAATCAATAGTAAAATTGAGTCTATCTTGCAAAATCACACGTGGAAACTAGTTGATCTTTCTCCTGGATCCAAGCCACTAAGTTACAAGTGGATTTTCAAGAGAAAAATGAAAACAGATGGATCAATTGACAAATATAAGGCTAGACTTGTAATTAAGGGTTACAAGCATAGAGAAAGTCTTGATTATTTTGACACATATTCTTCGGTCACGAGAATAACTTCCATAAGAATGATACTCGCAATATCGGCATTGCAAAATTTGGAAATACATCAAATGGATGTGAAAATGGCTTTCTTAAATGGAGATTTAGAGGAAGAAATCTACATGGAACAACTTGAGGGTTTTGTTGCACCAGGGCAAGAAAAGAAAGTCTGTAAACTGGTGAAATCACTGTACGGTCTGAAACAGACCCCAAATAGTGACATCAGAAATTTGACAATGTAATCCTGAAAAAAGGATTTAAAATAAATGAATGTGACAAATGTATCTACGTGAAATATACAAATAAATGTTATGTCATTTTGTGTTTTTATGTTGATGACATGCTTATCGTTGGAAGTAACGATAAGATGATTCAATCCACGAAGTATATGTTGAATTCGAGATTTGACATGAAAGACACGAGTCTTGCTGATGTAATTCTTAGAATTAAAATTAAACGGACATTAGAATGATTTGCTCTAAGTCAATCTCATTATATCGATAAAATATTAGAGAAATTCAACAAGGATGACAAAAAGGAGGTATGCACTCCAATAAATCCAAATAAGTATTTATGAAGAAATACATCAGAAAACGTCTCTCAAGTTGAGTACGCTAGGGTTATTGGTAGTGTTATGTACGTGATGACTTGTACTAAACCTGATATATCACACTTTGTTGGCATGTTGAATAGATATACAAGTAATCCAAGTACTGATCATTGGGATGAAATCAAAAGATTACCTAGGTACTTGAGATATACTCGTAGTTATGGGCTGCATTATAGGAGATATACAACTATTATAGAAGGATATATTGATGCTAATTGGATATCATCATCCAGATACTCGAACTCCACAAGTGGATTCATGTTTACCCTATCGTGGAAATCCTACAAGAAAATAGTTATAGTCAGATTAACCATGGAGTTTGAGTTCATAGCAGTTGTTAAATGTGCTGATATAACTGAATGGGTACGCCATTTTCTTGAGGATATTCCTAGGTGGCCAAGACCAGTGTCTGCAAGAAGCATATATTACAATAGTCAATCTGCGATTGGCAGGGCACAAATTCATATTTATAATGGTAAGTCTAGACATATTCGTCGTAGATATAATTCCATTAGACAATTGCTCTCGATAGGAACTATCACAATCAATTATGTCAAATCGAAGGATAATATAGCGGATTCGTTAACCAAAGGATTAAATAAAGAGCAGGTTTGTCAATCATCGAGAGGAATGAGACTAAAGCCCGTGAAGTAAACACTTTTGAGAAGGAAAACCCAACCTAGTTGACTAGAGATCCCAAGATCTAGGTTCAAAGGGATAACCTAATCACAAGAGTGAGGGTAGATCATTGTGGGGGATTTTAAACCCCGAGTCCATTCCTATGATGATAAATAGTGACAATAGTGGATGAGGTTAAGAAAATGGTTTTAATGATTTAGAAATGTAGAGTGTTGGAGTAACACTTGAGAAGGAATCACCTATGCAAGTGAGAAGATGGACCGCTTCGAAATGACTTGTTGAGGGCACAATCCTTTGAAACACTTGAAGAACCAGGCAAAGCTTGTGACCAAAACATGTGTGAGTTATGTCATCATTTACACTACTGGCATACAATTCAAAACTGACTAACCGGTAAAGTCGATGTAATTTCACAAGGGATTGTTCAAAGGGTAACACCTACCTATCCTATGCAAGTATTGACCGTTGAACTCTTATTCTGAGTCTAGGGCGTCTATAAATTCTTTCATTTCTCCATTCATGTGGGGGATTGTTGGTCGTGGACCAGCTCTTAGGCCGGTCTGATTCAGCCTGGGCCGGTTTAACCCTAAACCAACCCAATCTTACCTGTGAATGGTAAATGAGGAAGGAAACAATATTAAGAAATATGACATTGGTATAATATATTAGAAAATATTATAATAATTAATGAAATATTTTCTAATAAAATATTTCCTAATGGAATGTTTCCTAATATAATATAGTTGTTGGTATTTACGTTTTTTAACAATTAATATATCTTCAGTTTTTCTAAATTAATTTATGGGTTACCTTAATTAAAATGAGTACCATTAAACCTATAAATAGGGCTGGTTCTTCTCATTTGAAAAAAAAACTCTGAAAAATCCAAAAATTACCACCAAATATATTGCTCAGCAGTTAAGTCAAATTCAAGTTCACAGTTGTGTTCGAATTTCCGTCGAAGTCTGAGTTCAAGAATTGTTCAGTTCCGTTAAGGGAAACACTGTGTTTGTTTCGCCATGACGACACTGTTTTATCATGGGAGGTAATCGTCCTAATTTTCCTCTTACATGAACCATTTACGGTGAGGGAGACAAAATTGACTTAAGGAGACCGGACTCAGTAATTTTTCGGCAAAATCCATTTTCTAGGGGCAATTTCGTCATTACGTCAATTTGCATGTCATTCAATATTTTATGCAATTTTAATTTCAAAAATTAATATTAAATTACAAATTTAATTCTCCGTAAATTACTAACAGATTTCAATCATTTTATACTACAACTCTCACTTAATTCAATTTAATAATAAATTTATCGCAAAGCGCATGTCAAGTTCACTAGTATATCTAAATAAGAGTGTTTCATATACTCTGAATAACATTTTGAAAGTAAATGGTTTTTGGACTAACTGAAAAAATTGTGAAAAAATAGTTTAATAACTAAATAACTTTAATCGAGCAAATAACGTTAAATTTCAACTTAAAAGGAAGTATAAAAAAGTTGGAAAAACATTATATACATAACCATAATTGACAGTCGCAGATAATATTTTTTTGCTTTACTTGTGATTACTAATCGCAAGTAAGATTTCAATTTAATCTCACCTGCAACTGACATTTACAAATAAGTATATTTAGTACTTAAGTTTTAAAACTGTTTATATCCATATTTATTTTTCAAATGCGTTATATTTTTGAAAAAAAATGTTTGATGTATGCAAATTTGATTTATCAGAGGTGTCAATACGAGTCAACCTGACCCGCGAGTCAAAGAGAGCTGACCCTAACCCAACCTGTCAAGCTCCACGGGTCACTCATTGTGACCCTGACCCTAACCCGACTTGTCAAGCTCCGCGGGTTGACTGGTCAACCGTATGACCCATAATATTTTTTATTTGAAAAAAATATTAAAAAATATAAACAAATATTAAAAGTTGTTATATCTTATATTTAACTAATTAACAATCATCGTTAATTTTAACAAAGACATCCAAAATACACTTTAAAGACTTTAAATATTTTATAATTAACAAAATATCTCTAACACTATTATGATCTAAAAATTATCTATTTCGGTAGACTATAAAAAAACATACGTTCTTCATTTCCAAGAATTATTCGGCGAATCCCAAAGTGTTCGGCCCGTTGTTGTCGGATCTCCTGGTCGTCGAAGAAGAATGGCACCACAGTACTCAGTCAGCACTTCATCGAGCTCGAAGTCAGCCGTAGAGTACCAGCCTTGGAGTTGCTACTGTGGGTTCACCACGCATGCGAAACCCGCTTTGACATGGAAGAATTTCAGTTGAATGTTTTATGTGTGTCCCAATTATAAGGTAAGTTCACCGATTTGTTTGGTTTTGAAGCTTAACTTTGAAGCCCTAGTCTTGAAAGCGAAGTGGTTCTTGTATGAAGGAGGGAAAAAATGTTGATTACTGCTGTTGGAGTTCTTGTTAGGTTGTAGCTATGGAAGGTATAATGACTTTAAAAAGCTTTTCTTCATAAAGAAAATAAATAAAAAAACTTCCTTTATATCAATTAGTATCAACTTTCATTCATGGTTAGGTTATGTTTTCCTCTACTATGTCTCTGGAGTTAATTTATGATATTGGTGTATTATTTTGGTGTACAACAACGCTCTGCAACTAAGGTAACATTTCCTCTTGTGTGGACAAACACCTGTTGCAGCCACCCACTGTACCGGGAATCTGAGCTTATCAATGAAAATTACCGTGGTACTTCACTGATTCCATTTCCCCCAAAGCACTTAGATTATTATGGAGAGTATATAACCAATAATTCTAATCTAATCTAAAGCCTTGATGGTGCTCTCTGACTATGGCAGGTGTGAGAAATGCAGCTCAACGAAAGCTCTTAGATGAGTTGGGTATTCCATCAGAGGATGTACCAGTTGATGAATTCACCCCACTCAGCCGCATGTTGTACAAGGCACCTTCAGATGGAAAATGAATATGGGGAGAGCATGAAAATGGGAATTACCTACTGTTTATAGTAAGGGATGTTGATGTTCACCCAAACCCAGATGAAGTTGCTGACATAAAGTACGTGAATCGGGAACAATTGAAAGAACTTCCGAGGAAGGCTGATGCAGGCGAGGAAGGCCTGAAGCTATCACCTTGGTTGGTCGTCGACAACTTCTTGCCTGAATGGTGGGACCATGTCGCCCTCACTGAGGTTGTGGACATGAAAACCATGCACAAGTTGTAATAGAACAGAATTGTAGTCTAAATGGGACTTGCCTTAATAATAAGTTTGGAGTTTGAAAGAAGATTGTGCTTTGTTTTGGTTTCTTCTTCATAAGAGGAGGGTTGTTGTATGTTTTTGTTTCTTCTTATGGTTGTGAGTAGAAATATCACTTATTCAATTTCTTCTTGGTATGTCATTGTCTGTCCACTTTGCAAAGCCAAGACAATCATCCATTCATTACTATCCAAGAGCCAGTCATTGGTCAATGGACAGTAACCCTAATAATTGTAAGAATAAAGGAAAAGTTGGGATCTTGAAGTTCCTCCCTCCTTCATCATCAAACATTAATAGTAACATACATATACAACAGATATGGTCAAGAATCACAGATACAACAACAACCGAGGCGACCATTATTCAAATAGATTAACACTCAATACAGAATCTATCTATCTATCTCGATTGATTCACCCACTAGGATGGTTACTTCTTCAAGCTACCTCTAACCCCAGGACGAGCCTTGTTAGGCTCAACAACGACGGTGGCGTGGAGATTGGTGAGCTTGGATTCATCGAACGGGAGTTTGGATGGCAAGCCTCGTGGTGAATCTGCATCGACTTGATGTCCGGCACCGTCGCCTTGCAGAGAAGACACTCCAACTTGGCGTGGCCACCCTTTTCGATGCCGGACCGATCGACGAATCCAGCCAAATTACATTAGCAAGGTCTTCAGTTTCGCATGTTTGTCTCCGATTAGGGTTCTCCACTATTCACTTTCAGGAAGTTGTGCAACTGAAGTTATGCGTTGCAAGGTAAGGTGCAGCTAATGGGTTTTGGGGAATAAATAGCGGTTCGGTTATTGGAGGGAGCCAGTTCGAATGTTGGAGTATATTGGAGGGAAAACAACTAAAGGGTAGTTTTGGTATTTTCATTTTTTGTTATTTTAACGTTCAAATGATCTAGCACGTGTCAAATTTAAACGGATAAATTGACAGAAAAACTAATGTTTCTTCAAAAATCAACAGAATGAAACATCGTACATAAAAAACCCGCGGCCCAAAACAAGTTACATCGGTTACCAATTTTGTCAAATATCTTACATCTTTTTCATACTTTTCCTTAGTATTAATATATAGTATCCTATCAAATAATAACATAATTATATATATATATTATTTTTTTCAAAAAAATTGGCGGATCGGTGGGTCAAATTCGGATCCACATGCTTGACCGAACCCAATCCACCATTAACTGACCCGCAATTCCTATTTCTATGACCCGATACAGATTCGGACCCGGATCGGGGTCGAGACCGTTTTTGACAGGTCTTTTAAAAAGACTCTTTTTATCCCACAGAAGAAACAAACAGCAGTTACAGTAGGGACTGTTGGTAAAGATAGAGTGACAAGCACATAGGTGACAGCCACAGTGGAGTCAATGATTTCGGCACATTATACATTTTTTGCTGCAGGAGCAGAACGATTATCACGGTCAAAATGTACCGGATGCACTTAAAAGCCAAATCTACCTGTCACCTTTATTATTCACCCATCCTCTTCCTTTACCCCCGAAAAGTTTTCCTTCAAAATCTTTCGAATAGCGATTGGGGGAATCCGCACCCACACAGGCCACACCTGCAACCTGCTTGCAGATCTCTCTCTACTCTGCATAGACACTGACCGATTGGAGACTTCATGGCCACGACTC
The DNA here is from genome assembly GCA_946814005.1 of Chamaenerion angustifolium. Lineage (NCBI taxonomy): Eukaryota > Viridiplantae > Streptophyta > Magnoliopsida > Myrtales > Onagraceae > Chamaenerion > Chamaenerion angustifolium. The sequence continues at coordinate 16,657,528 of OX328273.1, read as the reverse complement.
AAAAATCTTCTGCCGCTCCTCTCTTTCATCGCCACTGCTAGACAAATGCCAGAACCATCCGCATTCCTCAAGCCTCCTCCTCAGTAAGACCATGTCCGCTTCTACTTTCTTGTTATTCTCGGCGTTGGTACTGTCCGCTACCTCTCTGACCTCTGCCGACCGCAGCCCCGAAGTTGACGGTGAGATCAACGCACTCACCGCCTTCAAGCTCAGCCTTCACGATCCGCTGGGTGCACTCTCGGGCTGGAACGCGTCCACGCTGTCCGCTCCTTGCGATTGGCGTGGGCTCGCCTGCACAGGTGGCCGGGTCACTGAGATCCGCCTGCCTCATCTCCAGCTTGGCGGACGGCTGAGCGAGCAGCTCTTTAACCTGCGCATGCTTCAGAAGCTGAGTCTTAGGTCCAACTCATTCAACGGAACCATTCCAGATTCCCTCTCTAAGTGCAATCTCTTGCGCTCCGTCTACTTGCAGTACAACTTCTTCTCTGGCAACCTCCCGCAGGACATGAGTAACCTCACCAACCTCCAGATTCTCAACCTTGCTCAGAACAGACTCTCCGGCGGAATATCTGACAACCTGCCGCGCAGCCTCCTATACCTCGACCTCTCCGCAAATTCCTTCTCAGATGGCATTCCTCGAAGCATTGCCAACTTGTCTCAGATACAGCTCGTTAATCTCTCCTTCAACAACTTGACCAATCAAATCCCCGCCGAACTCGGCGAGCTTCAAAGTTTAGAGTACCTCTGGCTCGACTATAACCTGTTGGACGGAACATTGCCGTCTACTATTGCTAACTGCTCGTCGCTCGTGCATCTGAGCGTTGAAGGTAACGCAATCAGTGGCGTCGTTCCAGCTGCATATGGAGCCCTTCCGAGGCTTCAGGTTCTGTCGCTATCGAGGAATTCTCTCTCCAGTTCTTTGCCTGCGTCTCTCTTGTGCAACACCTCTGGTAACGCGGCGTCATCTCTTCAAATTGTTGAAATTGGTTACAATGCCATCACGGACATTATTGGTCCGGAAATGGGTCCGTGCCTTAGCAGGTTGCAGATTCTTGATCTGCAGGAGAACCGCATTAAAGCTAAGTTTCCAACATGGCTAGTAGATGTATCTACTTTGACTAAGTTAGACATTTCCGGCAACTTGTTTTCTGGTCCACTTCCAAGTGAGATTGGGAATTTTGCTAGAATAGTGGAGTTAAGGATGGCTAACAATTCATTTGACGGCTTTGTTCCTCTGGAATTACAGAAATGTAGTTCATTGCAAGTTCTGGACCTTGATAGAAACAGGTTAACTGGGGAGATTCCTGGGTTTCTGGGTAGTCTAAGAGGTTTGAGGGTCTTGACCCTCGGGGATAATTTATTTTCTGGTTCATTTCCAGTGACTTTTTTCAACCTCACTGAGCTCTACACATTGGATCTGAGAGGTAATGGCCTGAGAGGAAGCTTCCCTGAGAATTTGGTGACATTGAACAATTTGAGCACATTGGACCTCAGCAATAACAAGTTCTCGGGTCAGCTTCCTGCAAATATTGGAAACCTGAGTCAGCTCATGGTCTTGAACTTGAGTGGGAATGAATTTTCTGGTCCTATTCCTGGTGGTCTTGGTGGCCTGTTTAGGTTAACCACACTTGACATGAGCAAGCAGAATTTGTCGGGTGAGCTGCCTCTTGAGCTGATGGGATTACCAAATTTGCAAGTAATTGCATTGCAGGAGAACATGTTGTCTGGGGAAGTTTCTGAAGGATTCAGTAGTTTGATGAGTCTAAGCTACCTGAACCTGAGCTCCAATTCATTATCTGGTCAGGTTCCCTCTTCATTTGGGTTTATCCGATCATTGGTGGTCCTGTCTTTGTCTGGGAATCATATTTCTGGTCTTATTCCAGCAGATCTTGGGAACTGCAGTGATCTTGAAGTTCTTGAACTGAGGTCGAATTCTCTAACAGGTCGTATCCCTGTTGATCTCTCTAGGCTATCTCACTTGAGAGTGCTCGATTTGGGTGGTAACAACTTGAGTGGTGAGATCCCGTTAGAGATTTCAAACTGCTCGTCGCTAAATATTCTAACTGTGGAGTCAAATCATCTCTCAGGCCCCATACCAGGATCTCTGTTTGAACTGCTAAACCTAACAAGTTTAGATCTATCTTCAAACAACCTCAGTGGGGAGATCCCTTCTAATCTCACTTTCATTACTGGATTGGTGAATTTCAATGTGTCTGGAAACAATCTTGAAGGTGAGATTCCTGTCATGCTCGGTTCTAGGTTCAACTCATCGTCCTCGTTTACGAATAATCAAAAGCTGTGTGGAAAGCCTCTGAATCGCAAGTGTGAGAGTATCACTGAAAAGAAGAGAAAGAAATTGATTGTGTTGATTGCAGTTGTGGTATCTGGAGCATGTTTGCTTTCTCTCTTCTGCTGCTTCTACATTTTCAGCCTCCTGAGGTGGCGGAAGCGGCTGAAACAAAGTGTGTCGGGGGAGAAGAAGTCAAGTTCGGGTCTTGCAAGTTCTAGAACAAGTGGTGGCCGTGGAAGCACGGATAGTAATGGGATGCCGAAGCTTGTAATGTTCAATGACAGGATAACTGTAGCAGACACTATTGAAGCCACAAGGCAATTTGATGAGGATAACGTGCTAAGTCGAACAAGGTATGGGCTCATCTTCAAGGCGTGCTATAATGATGGGATGATCCTCTCGATCCGCCGACTTCCAACTGGGTCGCTCGACGAGAATATATTCCGAAAGGAAGCGGAGTCTCTTGGCAAGGTGAAGCACCTGAACCTGACGGTGTTGCGAGGGTATTATGCAGGACCCCCCGAGTTGAGGCTCTTAGCTTACGACTACATGCCAAATGGAAACCTGGCGACCCTCCTCCAAGAAGCATCTCACCAAGATGGTCATGTCCTGAATTGGCCGATGCGCCACCTGATTGCATTAGGAATCGCTCGTGGGTTGTCCTTCCTCCACAGTTGCTCCATGGTCCACGGGGATGTGAAGCCTCAGAATGTGTTGTTTGATGCCGACTTTGAAGCCCATGTCTCAGATTTTGGTCTGGACAGATTAACCATGGTGGCTTCTGAGTCTGCAGCCTCCTCCTCTATGTCGAGCACCGTTGGTACGATTGGTTATGTAGCTCCGGAGTCCATGATAACAGGTGAGGTAAGCCAAGAATCGGACGTGTACTCTTTTGGTATCGTTCTTCTGGAATTGCTTACAGGGAAGAGGCCTGTGATGTTCCCCAGCCAAGAGGAGAAGGATGATGATATCGTCAAGTGGGTGAAGAAGCAGCTTCAGCGAGGACACATAAGAGAGCTTCTAGAGCCTGGGTTGGTTGAGCTGGATCCTGAATCGTCAGAGTGGGAAGAGTTCCTACTTGGCGTGAAGGTTGGGTTGTTGTGCACTGCAGCAGACCCGCTTGATCGCCCAACCTTATCCGACGTTGTCTTCATGCTGGAAGGATGTCGTGTGGGACCTGATATTATTCCGTCCTCCGCTGACCCAACTTCCCAGCCCTCACCAGTCTAAACAACACCCAATCCAATGCTACATCTTTTTGTAACGATTCATATTAGCAACGATTCGTTTTGTTAGATTATGATTATTGTTGTTCTTCATTTTTATTTTTTTTGATGTAACAATCAGCGATAGACTTTTTTTTTAAAGCTTCACCTCCTTGCTCGCCGGGTGTCCCTTGTCTCCATCTTCTTACAGGGGTAGATTACTAGATAGATAAATAGATACCTTTGCCGTGTCTAGTGTCTAGGGGAGAAAGTCTTGACAAGAGCACAAGACTCCCTCAAAAGTCAAAAGTATTGGATGTCACGTGACAGTTTTTCGCAAAGCCAAATTTGTTCTGTCGGACGCACGGTGTTCGAAGATTGTATCCGTTACACTACCATCGAAGCTCTCACCAGGAGAAGACTGGAAGCTTTCTTGTTGAGTTTATTTTATGTATGGAGTAGAAGAAATTAACTGAGATGATAGGGTGTCGATGCGCGTGGGGACACCTCCCATTCATCTTCTTCCTTTGCAGTAGGCTTGTTTTTAAGAGGGGACAGCGTTTGGCGGGTCTTGATTTGGAACTTTTGAAAGCGACCTGAATTTGGTTCCTATTTTCCATTTTGTTGTCGGCCATACTGTTTGAGACTGTTTTGGTGGGGTTATAAATAAAGGCCACAATGTTGGATCAATCAAAAAGCATCTTCTCCATCTATCTTTCTTTTTCTAGATCCCTGTTGACTAAAAGATCAGAAGAGGCGTAAGCGTAACTCAACACTAAATCACTATGTTCATTTTTTTTCTTCTTAAAAAGTAAGTATAATTAAAAAAATATATTTAGAAAACCAAGTATAATTAAAAAAATATATTTAAAAAATTCAGTATAAAAAAATATTTAAAAAAGTACCATTTTGACACAACACGCAAATCGGTGGCGTATTGACAACGTATTTTGTTTTTTATGAAATGATATTTAATTATGTATGTATTTAAAAAAATAGAGTGTAGATATTTGAATTGCAATCCAAATGACACAAAAAATATTGAATTTCAATGTACAAATTGACCATACACTTTACCCTATGTTGAAATATGAAAAATTGATTTTGGCTAAAAAAAAGAAGTATGAAAAATTGTTTTAAAAAATTTTACTCAGACGATATAAGTTCAAACTCAAGACCGTTAGCGTAATTTATGACAAGATTCAATTATCTACCTAGTCTATTTTATTAACATCGTTTGCCCTATAGTTTGGTCGCAATGATAAAATGATTTATGTGATAATTTTAATTATATACCTAATAAAAAATTAAAAAAGAAAAAGAAAATAATATGTAGATAATTTAATTACGATATAAATGATACTAATGACATTGAGTTTCGACTTTCGGACTATTTGCATGTTACGATATATCAAATATTATATATCGTCATATCGACATTGTCCCCTAATGTTTGACGAGATTTCGAGTTTCTCCATTAAAGTTTAAATTGTAAATTTCATTCCCTCATGTTTGCCCAAAGTGCAAGTTTGCCCCAACCATAAACTTTTCCATCCAATTTAAACATTTTTTGTTTTGAAAATTTCAAAAATAACAGAAACTTTCAAAAATATCACAATTTAACTCTTTCAAACTTTTTTAAATGTTACAATTGAGCACTAATTCGATTAAGGCTGATTGAGCCCCAATCGAGGGGGATCCGCTCCTGATCTTGACCAAGACTGACCCCCCATGGGTATGGGACCAAGTCCAGGTCTTGATTCATGACTGTAGATAGTCTGAAAGTCCCCATGGGTAGGGGCCAATTTAGACTTTCAGGCTGACTGTATGTTACGATAGATCAAAGATTATATATATATATATATTGAATATGTATTCAATATAAAAGCTATTCAATATATAATTTTTGGTGACACCGTACAGTCAATCTATAAGTCCAAACTCAATGTCGTTAGTGACATTTATATCGTAATTAAATTATTTAAATAATGTGAGTTGTTTAATATTTTTAGAGTAAATATACAATAATCTCAGTATCTTAAACCATTTTGTTATTTTGGTCAGATTATAGAAGAAACGATGTTATTTTTTTTAATTATATACCTAATTAAAAAATTTAAAAAAATTAGAGTAGGTAGATAATCGAATCTTGTCATAAATAACGCTAACGATGTTGAGTTTGGACTTACAAGTTCTGAGTTAGATTTTTTTAAAGTCAAATCTCAACTTAGGGTAAAACATATGATCAATCTGTAAGTTAAAATTCAAGATGTGTGGTTTGGACTGCATTTCAGATATCTACTAACTCCATTTTTTTAATAGATACATAATTTATTTTTTAATTAAACATCATGGCGTTAAAAAAAATTACATTGTCAATACGTTATCCTGGGTGCGAGTTGTGGAACAACTCACATCCCCGAGCAACATTTATGCCCATTTTTTAAATAGTTTTTTATACTTATTATTTTTTAAATTATACTTTTTTTAAATCCACTCTATTTGGAACATTGAGAAGTGGCATTGTGTCGTTGCTAACTCTTTCTTATGATTTAATCACTAGATATCTGATATGCACTTTGCACATTAAGTAGTATTATATATATATTTTTTAATATATATATATATATATATAATATAATTTATTTTTTTCCTACTACATAGTATAAAACTTATTTAAATTATTTTTAAATAAATATAGTCTATACTAATTTTCAAAGAAAATAATAAGTTTACTGTAATAAAGTTTAAAACCTTATTTTTTAAAGTTAATATATACTATAATAATTTTTCAAAAAGTTCATTTTTTATAAGTTTTAATTGTTTACAATAAAATATATTAACATTAAAAATGCATGAAATAATTAAATGTATAGAGAAGTTATTATAAATTATATTATGAAACAAATATATTAAGTGTATTTATTCATAAAATTAGTTAAAAATACATGAATCGATAATAATTAATATTAACTATTAATAATATAATAATAATTATTACTTTTAAGTTAAATATTTTTATGGCTTATATTAGTGCATATGCTTACAAAAGACTATTAAAGTAAATTTTAATATGTGCATACTTGATATTCATTAATATAATATTATGTATTTTATTATTATATAAAGTTTACTTTATAAAATACATTTAAGAAAAAATCATAATTATAATGTGAAATAAAGAGAAATGACATTAGTCTTGTAACTTATCTTGAGAATGAATGAGAGACTTTGAAAGATTTAAGTGATTTATATGACATACCACCTAGGAATGAGAAATTTATGATTGACTTCGACCAATTAGAAGATGTTAATTCCACATTAGGAGTGAAAAAATACAATAAAAAACTTATTTGTCGACATTCTATGTGATTTAGCCAAAATAATATATACTAGAAAGCTGGCACGCGGTTTGCGCGATTACTATTTTTATATTAAATATTATGTGAAAAATATATAATTTACTTATTATTTATAAACAATTTATTTATAAAAGTATTTTTAATTAAGAAAAAAATTTAATTTAATATTATACAATAAAAAATAAGGTATATTTAAAAATAATATTAACTCTATTAATATTTGTGTATAATATAAATTATTTTATGTATTTTAATATTATAATTCTGTTAAATAAAATCAAGATTAAGTATATTTATTTCTAACACTAATTAAAAACAATACATGAATGATTATTGAAATACTATTAGTTTTATTTTTTATATATAATATATTTAAAATATAATAATAATAATAATTACTAAATAGCAATATTAAATAATTAATTTACAAAAAATTATGAAAAGTATTATTTTAATTTAGTTTTATAATTATAAATACATAAATGAAAATCTAACCTGTGTATTTATATACTTAATTTTAAAAAAATGAATATTATTGTATTATAATTTTATTTTCATTTGTTTTCTCAATAAGCATGATTGTGTACACATTTAGATGTTTTGTTTAAAATTGTATTTCTTTTTACCTTATTTCTTTTTGTTTGAAATTTAGAAATCAAATAAATAGTTATATATTTTAATTTTTGGCGAAAAAATATATACATTTACTATCTATTTAGTTCAGTTTTTAATTAACTTGGTTACTATTGTTTATCATTTTTTTCATTATAAATATTATGTAGTTTCAATACTGAATTCATTTTTAAGTTAATTAAGCTAAACTATAATTATAAAATATGCTTTAATATATCTTAAATATAATTTATTTATCAAAGTAAATTGTTAGGTGCAAAACTTGCAATTTACTATTGTTTGAAGACAAAATTTATTTTGACATATTTATAAATGTAACATCTTTTGAAATTGAATGTGGGACTTTTTTATTTTAATTTTAGAGTGTCCATGTGGTTGTGAGAGAATATGACATGAAAGTAATTTATTTTTTGACATGGACCAATCAAATTAAATTATTATGACATGATAGAGAAAATTGTGTTAAAAAGTTACTTGTCAAAATTATAGTATACTTAGTCAAATTAATATATAAATATAGATATATAGATTGTTTCTAAACCATTCAACATATTTTAATTGAGGTAAGTTATCTTTCTAATAAAATTTATATACAATTGAATCAATTTTATCATGATATATATAAGGACACTTAGGGGCGTTTGATTTAATGATTGAACTGATGATCAGTAATTAAATTAGCAAAGTGTGCTTTCTTGTTGTCGATTTTGGCCTATATAATTGCCAAACACCCATCGATTGTAAGAAGTATAATCAACAAGCAAAAGGCAACTATACAATGCGCATAAAACATTCTCTAAGTTGAATGACCACCTTTCTCCTATCTATAATAATAGAGTATTTCAGAGACATGGAAATTGAAGCTCTTATCGCTGATTTATCTTTAGTGCAATAACGTTGAAGTTAGCCTTCAATAACATAAAAAAGCAGGAATTAATGCACCCAAAAACTCTTTAAGTGTAGAAGTTTGGTAGGTTTTGGTTTGTTGAGATAATATTTGGAATGGAGTATGAAAATTAGGTATCTTGGTAGGTAGTCGGTTAATAAGGTATGTAGATGTGGCTACAACTTCTGGTAAAAAAACATTAAGGCACTTGAGACTCGAGCATGAGGGCACGAATAATTTCTAAGATAGTCCGATTTTTCGTCCAGTGACTCTATTTTATTGTGGAGAATTCAGACAGGTAGTCTGGTGGACAAGGCCTTTTTCATGAAAAAATTGGTTAAGGGTTTGATTCACATATTCTCATTCGTTGTCTGATCGAATGATTCGAATTTGTTTTTGATATTGGGTATGGACAAGACTGTAAAATGATATAACTTTTTCTGGAATTTCAGATTTATTTTTCAAGAAATATACTCAAGTCATCCTAAAATAATCATCAATAAACAAAAAAAAAGACTATTTATTGAGTTCGGGGCGGGACCCAGACATCTGAGTGAATTAATTCAAAAATTGAACTAACACTAGTATTATTTGCTGGAAAAGTAATCCTATGACTTTTAGCATAAATGCATGTCTCACACGAATCACAATTTTTAAAATTAATTATTGGAAATAAAATACTAAGATATGTAGAGGATGAATGCCCTAACCAGAATTGTCTATCTGCCGTCACGTGAGCCAGTAATGCAGTCCTCTGTTGAGCCACCTCATCCACATAGTATAGTCCATCTCACTGAGTTCCATGCCCAATTATCTATTCGTCTGGATATCTTGTAAAATACAATAATTTGGGTACATCAACACTGTACAGTTCAATTATGTAGTGACATCACTAAAAATAATGATTTACACGAAAGTGATGTCACATGTAGACAATTATACACTTTCAAAGCTGGGGAAATTTTAATCGTGTCAGTACCCATTACAGGTGTAATACTTCCATTTACTGTCTGTTTTTTTTTCTTGTGTGGAGTCGACCAATAAACTATGTACCGATAGTCATAAGTCATTGTATCTGTTGCTCCACAATCAAAGATACAGTTTGGATATTTCTTGGGGTTAAATTCCTGTACAACCCAAAGCATGGGGTCAATTTTGTAATTTTTGTAGGGTTTTGCACCTTCTTCTTTTCGGTGCCATTCCCCCAAGTGTGTCGCAACCAAAGTTTCTCCTTTCTTATCTTCTTCGGTTGGCGCGTGAAATCAGACGCTTCTCTCCTCTGGGCAAAACCCTGTAGGCGATTTTTCCGCCGCTCTGTTTGGACTGGCTTCTGTCGACATCAACAAAAGGACAAGAGCAATTAATTCCTTCTGCTCGACCAATCACAGCGAAGGAGTCCATGCAAACCATAAAGTGACTACGTTCGAGCTACCCAGAAAAAGAACTCATCGTTTTGCCCAGCAATTAGGTTTGTACATATTGTTTTTTCCATTTTTCTTCACAAACCAGCTTCCTTCTGTTTCTTGTAGGAGGTGCGACTGCAGTGACAGCATCTGCACTTCACCGACGATGGCATCAAAGCACCCCAGCGCCGGCGGCAAGAAAACCCCTTGGACACCGAACTCAAAGCTCAAGCTGCCTCAAAATCCTGAGCTACAACACGCTGACAGGTATGTTGGCTCGATAATTTCTCAGAAACCGGTTAAAGCTTCAGCAATCCATAGTGTATTGAAGCTTGCTTGGGCAAAGTATGAATTTGTGGTAATTCAGATGTATCATACCGAATAGTGCTGCTGGAATTTACGAATGAATCAGATAGGCGACAGATATTCGATCTATCTCCGTGGTCGGTGCAGGGCCATAGCTTGAGTTTGCAGAAATGGACGCCTATATGTAGCATAGATGATGTGAAGTTCAAATGGATTCAAGTGTGGATTCAAATGCATGGGTTAGGATCAGAGAAGTTCGTGTTCGAAAGTGCAAGGATGATAGGGGAGCTTGTTGGCAAGTTCATTGAGATGGAAGAGGATGTTGATTTCAAATACAAAACCTATATGAGGGTGAAGGTTGAGGTAAATGTCGACAATCCTCTAAGGGCCGGGTTTTGGTGGACGAATTCAAATGAGGAAGACAAGTGGGCGGAGATCAAATACAAACTGTTGTCGGATTTTTGCTATGGATGTGGGCGCTTGGGACACACAACGGTTGCATGTAAGAAGGAGATGTCCCTGTCCGAATTGAACCCCAAAACACCGATGTATGGACCGGAATTGGGTGTGGCGAGACCACACCCTCATCGTATCCGTATTGTAGGGGGTGGCAAGAAGGATGGAGACAACATAAACAAGGTTGCCCCGCGTAGGACTTGGTTTGACATCATGAACCAAACCGATGACGAGGCCGAGATACCACAGCAGTCCCCCACCGGGACCAGTGAAGGCGAAAAGGATGGTAACATAGCAAAGGGACAGGGGGAGAGTATGGAGGTTGATAATGTTGGTCTGAAAGGAAGAGGGAAGGACCATAGTGGTATTGAAGGGGAGGAAGAAGCTGCATGGAGAAGGTCCTGAGAGACCAGAGTCATGCAGATACTACCGTACTGGAGTTGATTGTGGTGGAACAAACAGAAGACACAGTGTGTGTCGATGGGAACGTAAGAGGGGAGCAAAAGATGATCGTGCACCCAAACCATAGGGAGTGGACAACAAAATGTGATGGTTGCCACAACAGCATCTGGTCGGGTGAGGGCACAATGAACCTGGTCGACCGAGATGTACACATGGGAGGAAGCAAGGACTTCACCGAATGGAGGGGGAGGGAACTCAAACAACCGAACCCTACAACATCCGGTGACAGTGCATCTAGAAGACGAAGAACCATTGCTCCTAATTGAGAATGCGGGTGTTGGACACGAGAAGGAATATGTGGTGGAAACCCCGCCAAATTCGCCAAGACAGGGACAAAGTAATGACACTGTTGGTACACAAACGGGTTTGAGCCCCTATCTCAATAAGATGACGCTCAAACGTACAAGAGAAGAGGATAATGATGGCGAGCATAGAAAAAGAATGAGACAAACTGAGAAGGAGATCATGGTGGTGAATAGAGGGATGACACAAGGTGGTGGACGGGGAAGGAAAAAACACGGGATGAAGCAAGCAAAAATAAAGAAGAGAGAGATCTTGAGGATGAACTTGTTGGGACAGAGTGATGGTGTAGGATCTATGGGTGGAGAAGGAAACAACGAGGATAAGGGTTCTGGTGGCTGTCCTGGTACAGCCACAGGGGCCCAATGAGCACAATCGTTTGGAACTGTCAGGGTCTGGGGTCTTCCCTGACAGTTCGACACTTGAAAGACCTCATGGGGAGGTACAACCCAGATATAATATGCCTAATGGAGACAAAAAATGGGAGTGCCTTTTGTGAGCGGATAAGAGAGCAACTTGGAATGGACCACGCATTTTATATTGACCCAAGAGGCTCTTCAGGGGGAACTACCCTATGGTGGAAGAACCGAAATGACATACAAGTGATTAGTGGGGGGCCAAATGTTTTGGACACCAGTGTCCAATTTAGAGGGTCGAGAAAACACATATACATGACTTGGATACATGAAGATACAAATGAGGGTAGGAGAAAACAGAACTGGGATATGATAAGAGGTGTATGACGAGGACAAAGAGATGCATAGATCTGTCTTGGGGATTTTAATGCCATCACACACCAACATGAGAAGGAAGGTGGCATAAGAAAATCAAAACGACAGATGGAGGGTTTCAAACAGTTCATCGATGATATTGGTATGGAGGATATAGGTGCGTGTGGTCAAAGATTCACGTGGTGCAATAACAGGCAGGGGAAAGAAAGGGTGTACGAAAGACTAGACCGTATACTAGTAAATGTAAAATGGGCAAAAATGTTTCCCCATGCTTAGTGTATCAATGAAGTAGCGTTTGGGTCCGACCACTCACCGCTTATATTGGTGCAACAAAGACTTGTGGCGAGGAGACGAAGGGGTTTCAAATTCGAAGAGATGTGGTTGGAAAATCCTGAGTGCAAAGGGGTAATCAGGTCGGCTTGGGGCACACATGGGAGATGGGGTAGTCGGCTATGGCCGAACCTGGGACGATGTAGGCGTGACCTGACGATGTGGAGCAGAGAAAGGTTTGACAATAACATGGTGGAAATGAGAAAGGCAAAATATCGATTGAGGGAGATTGGGATACAAGTTCCCACAGATGCGAGTAAAGCGGAGGAAATACAGTTAAGAGGAAGAATCGGCGACCTGTGGCGGAAGGAGGAAATATACTGGAAACAGAGATCATGGGTCAAGTGGATGAATATGGGAGATAAAAACACAACGTTCTTTCACTTGACCACGAACACACGGAGAAGACGAAACCAGATATCCCGAATTAAGAACGGGAACGGAGAGTGGGTAATGGACGAAGAACAGTTCAAATGGGAAGTGTGGGAGAATTTCTCAAAGGTGTTCGAGAGGGAACAAACATATATAGATGAGGAGATCCTTCAGTATGTCCCCAGTCAGATAACGGGGGAGATGAATGCGGATCTAAGTAGGGAGGTGACCTTGGAAGAGGTTAAGACAACAACGTTCCAGATGGGCGGATCGAGGGCTCCGGGTCCAGACGGGTTTCCGGGGTTTTTCTATCAAAGGAACTGGGGGGTCGTGAGTGCAAATGTCTTCACTGCGGTCAAATCCTTCCTGGAAACAGGTACGTTCCCTATATCTCTTACCCACACAGATATTACCCTTATTCCTAAAATTCAGTTCCCGATCTGTGCTTCAGAATATAGACCCATTAGCCTTAGTAATTTTGTGTATAAAGTGATATTAAAAGTTCTCGTGAACAGGGTTAAAAAGTATTTATCCGACTTGATAACCCCGTTTCAAAGTGCTTTTGTGGCTGGTAGACTTATACAGGATAATATTATGGTGGCGCATGAAGTTTTCCATCACTTGAGAGTTTGAAAGCCAACAAATAAGGTGGATTGTGCGCTGAAACTGGACATGCAAAAGGCGTACAACCGGGTCGAAAGGGACTTCCTTCTTCGGAGTCTGGAGAAAAGGGGATTCAGGGAGAAGTGGATGCGGGCATGCATAACAACACCAATATACTGTGTCTTAGTGAATGGAGAGAGAAATGAGCACATCATACCAACCAGAGGACTGAGGCAAGGTGATCCTTTATCTCCTTACCTGTTTATACTTATGGCGGATGTGTTGTCGAGACAGGTGGCGAGTGAGATACTAGGGAAACGGATTCAGGGAATCACCTTAAAGAGGGGGTGTCCAGAACTACACCATCTCCTTTTTGCGGATGATTCACTGTTCTTCATAAATGGGACGGTGGAGAATGCAACCAGATTGAAGGAGGTGATCACAAAATACTACAGGTGCTCGGGTCAGAAACTGAATGAGGCTAAATCAAGCCTTACTTTCAATAAGGGGGCGAATGGGACCAGGTGCAAAGACATTGAGGAAGCACTTGGAATAACAGGTAAGCGACCCGGGGAAATACCTCGGTTTACCGGCAGTTTGGGGTAGATCGAAAAGGGAAGCTCTGGGATACCTCAAAACAAGAATCCGAGATAAACTGATGGATGGTGAGCAAAAACACTCAATCAGGCGGGTAAGGAGGTGCTTATCAAGGCAGTGATTACAACCATACTCACATATGGGATAAGCATCTTCAAACTACCTAAGACATGGTGCAGTGAGATCAATGCTTTGATTGCTGACTTTTGGTGGGGGAGCACGGAGGAAAAGAGAAAGATCCATTGGAGGAAATGGGAAGACTTGGCTAAATCAAAGGATGAAGAAGGTCTTGGATTCAGGGAATTGGAGACCTTCAACAAAGCCATGCTTACAAAGATGGTAGAGCGACTTAACAGGGAGCCGAATGCGCTATGGGTTAAGGTAATAAAAGGTCTATACTTCCCCAAAACGACCTTTAGAGATGCCGAAAAAGGTGGAAGAGCGTCTTGGGGATGGGATAGCATGATCTAAGGGCGAGATACATTGATGAGAGAAGGGTTGTGGATTGTAGGGGATGGTGAGACAATCAACGCTGGAGAGGACCCATGGATACAAACAAAACCGAGATTTGCTCCCGATATGACCGTGGGATGGAGAGACAACCCGAATCTGAAGGTGGCAGCCTTGATTGACTGAGATAGGGGAGAGTGGAATGAAAATATTGTTCGGGCGATGGCAACTCCGCAGGACGCTGCCCACATACTCGAGATGCACTTACCCCCGAGAGATGAACCAGACCACATCATTTGGCCCTATACGGAGGATAGGAAAGTATCGTCTCGGTCCGCCTATCATCGACTAAGGGAGGTGTCATCGGGCGGACTAAATGGGATGAGGCAAGATAGAACCAGGCCTATCACCATATGGAAGGATCTGTGGAACACAAACATAATGCCGAAGATTAAGACATTTATTTGGAGACTTCTAACGATCTCTCTCCCGGTAATGGATAACCTGCGGCGACGAGGGATGAATGTCGATCTGAGATGCCCAATATGTGGAGAAGTGGAGGATGTTGAACACTTGATACTTAAGTGTGGATGGGCAAAAGAGGTGTGGATGGGCAAAAGAGGTGTGGATGGGGGTGATGGGGCCGAACACCATTACCACAACGACTATGACTATGGAGGAGTGGATGGAGGCTCGGTGAGCTGAACCGAATGAAAATGGAGTGCTGCGACATAAACGATGGTGGCTAAGTCTCCATACGTGCCGAATCATATGGAAAGGGAGGTGAAAAATGGTGTTTGAACAACAACAACCTAGCATTAGGGAGGCGATTGAATGCACAAAGAAGGGCCATGAAGAACATAAGTGTGCACAACCACCTTGTAACCCGACACAGACGCAGAGGGCGCCTCAAAGATGGAAGAAACCTAACCCGGGGTACGTTAAAATAAACTGTGATGCTTCATGGTAAGATCGGGGATGGGCGGGATTGGTGTGATAGCCCGTGATGAGGTGGGTGATCTAATGGGCGGAACAAACAAATGGCAAAGAGGACGGGATGTTAATGTAATGGAGGCTGAAGTGGTGCTCTTGGGGGCGCGGTTGGCAACAGAACAACAATGGAGAAACGTCATTTTTGAATCGGGCTCTAGTAGGATTATGGATCATCTTCAAGGAAGAGAATTTTATTGGAGACGTGCGTCGGTATGTTCGAAGATCCTAGACTTGATAGGAGGTTTCGAATCGGTACAATGGTCGACGGTTAGACGTTCTGCGAATGAAGAAGCTAACTGGATCGCCAATCAGTCGATATTGGGAGTTAGACTTTATGATTGGGTGTCACAACCCCCACTTTAACTAGTTTCTATTTTACATATTGATTGTAATTTGGGTGACGGAAACACTAGTTATGAATGAAATATGAGTAATCTTTTGTGATATAAAAAAAAATCTTATTCGGTTGGAAGGCTGCTCTCGTTGCCGATGGTGGCCACCAGGTTGCCTGAAGCGGTGGCTTGTTTCCCCGTCCGGCAGCCTTCTTGTGCCCGTCTTCCCACCAATCTAGGTATCCAACGATCTTAAACACATTTCCTTCGTGTGACGACTAATCCCATAGTGAGAGCACCAGAGCTTATTCTTCTCCTCCAATTGCTTTGCTCGGTCTTCTTGGCATGGTGGTTTGGACACTTTTTCGGCATCTTCTAGCTGGAATCTACCTCCTCCTTGTTGCGCGCGCTTCACCTAATTCTGTGGTAGTGGTCTTGAATCTGGGTATGAGACCACTTTCGATCGGTGTCTCTTTGATGGACAATTGGTTGAGGATGCTGACTCTGGTTGCCTCCCTTCACACTTGTGTATATCCCCGCTCGACTGAAGGTAACGGTTCCTCCTTGAGTATTTCACGTATGACTGTCTCATACCTGATATTAAGACGAACCAGAAATTGGAACAATCAGGTCACCTATATATTGTGATATTTGATTCACTCTTCATTAGATTTGGGTGTTGTGTGTCTATAGCTTGCCATATTTCCTGCAGTGTATTGAAGTAGCGTTCCAGGGGCAACTCTCCTTTCCTCAGTTCGTTGGCTTTGACGTGCAGATCATATGTCTGCAGGGCATCACCTCTGACACCATAAGTCACCTCCAATGCTTTCCATAGTGCTTTAGCACTTGGATAAGTAACTACATTGCCTATTAGATATGGTTCGATATTCTAAAAAATACAGGAAAATACGCATAAGTCGTGTTCTTATGTTGACTCCTTTGGATATGCTGGTGGTGGCACCCTTGTAATGTGGTTGAGTCGTCGTCGCCCTCTAATCACATCTTTCATTAAAATTGCCCATACCGGATAGTTTAATTCATTCAACTTGACTGTTGATGTTAGGCTTTCTGATATGTTTTGATTCGACTGACTTGTGTTTGTTGTGTCTGAACTTCCTAGACTACGTTTTAGCAGATTGAGTAGCGTTGTGGCCAGATTGTCTGACCCTTCTATAGTCCCGAATTTACCTGTTTGAGTACCTGTTTCTGGTGTTGTTGACATGGTGGATCTTTACTGGTTCGATGATGAGTTTTGTTATGAGAAGCTTTTGGTCGAGAGAGGTAAATCGTTCTGAGACATGCAAAAATAGGTATATGATGATGCAGTAATCAGTCGATCAAGACAAACACTGCTCTGATACTATACTTTCTAGAGTAAACATATGGAGAACTTTATTTTCTCATTGAAATCATGTATAACCTGTTTACAAATTGTGCAGTTTATAGTATCATAACTTCTAGACCTGATAAGAAAATATCACATGAATATTACATAATCAATCTTTTCCAAATATTCTTTCTTTCCTTAATTTGCTGCCTGATTATTCTCACAATACATACTAGTCAAAGTTCTGGGACTTACAGGATTCACCCTCAAGTCTCAAGGTATGACAACCAAGTTCCTAAAGAAAAACAATGAAGAGAACAAGTAACAAATATACCTTAAATTAACAAAAATAAACAACGCAATCCTCAAGGATTATGGTGTAACTTGTGTTGGGTCTGAATTTCCTGGATGCTGACTTGACAGTGAATTGAATGCCAAAGGATTGATGACCACACGCTTTCGCCTGAGCTCCGATGAACCTGCAAGAAAGGGAGCACAACAGAGGGGGTACCTTTGGGTCCCACTTCGATGCGTAAATGAGTATATTGTGTGTATGAACTCAAAAAACGTAATGAACGTATGTAAAGCAAGAGTATTTATAGAGTTGGAAGACCAAACCGTTATAGGCAGCTGAATATCTTTGTGAATATTGTGCCGGTAAAGATTAGGATAGCAGATATTACGGTTATTGCGTAATATTGCAGTTACCTTATGCAATCTTTATAAAATATGTGTCAGATATACGCGGGATATCGTGGCTATATATTCAGTGTCAGTTTGTAGAACCAGAGTTTGAGAGATTTAACTCTCTTGGCGAGCGCTCCCATGGCGAGCAGTAGGAGGCTTTGGCCTTGACCGATGGCGACCTTAAATAGGGCTTTGGCATCCACTTTAGTTTTGGGTTTGGTGTAGGACCACTTTATTGGTGTTGACTTACCCTTACTGTGGGTCGACCCAGTTCTGAATGATGTGGGTTTTATCCCTTGTAAAGTTATTGGGCCTTCGAGGCCTTAGCTATATTGGGTCGTCACTATCGATACCCAACATTTTCCCCCGAGGCTTGAGTGAAGTTTCTTCGGTCGAGCTTAATCTTGTGATAGGGTTCGAGATAATGATTTATGGATTGTATCTTTAGCTGTCATTGCCTGCTATTAGTGCCATTTGAGGCTCCGTATCCTTTGGCGAGCGATTTTTGATTGCTTAGAGTTTGTGGAATTTTTGATCTCTTACCCTATTAGGCGAACACTTTGGGTTGCCAGGGTTTATGTATGCTCATTCGCCACTCTTTGGGCGAACATTACAGTTGCGAGGGTTTTAGGAGAGGCTTGGTATATCTTTTGGCGATCATTTTTTTTGTGTAAGGTTTTGAGCATTTAATGGGTGCACTGTTATCAAGAAGTCGAGACGACATTTGAGGCATGTCTGTCTCTTTGTCTTTCGTAACCCGAGGGTATGCTGACAGTTTTTCGTACCGTTTCGACCTTTGGTCTCCCCAATATGACCCTTGGAATTCTGACATCACTTTGATTTTACCCAAAGCGGTGTAATCATTGCTTGACCCGTTTCGTACGTACACGTTCGGTTTCTCCAATTTTGGCAATAAAAAGCCAAATTTTGGCATTTAGCCCTTTACGCACTAAACCTTTGCATTCTAGAGCTCAAGGTTTCTTCAATCCTTTATTCAAACTTTCCATTTCTCATCTTTCACCTTCAGTAAAGTTCTCCCTTTTACTATGGCTGAAAACAAGAATCAAACCTCCGGCAAGGTATCATCATTCTCGTCCAAACCTTCTCCTGCCCAGTATACTTCTGGGCAGAAAGTGGCGGCCATGGCTTCCAATGCCCCTATCATCATCAGAGATGCTTCTTCCCCGACACAGGACCAGAGAGCTCCTACGCCAATGGGTAGCCTAATGAGTTGGGGCTAGCTCAGTTCAAGGCAGTGGTCACCTTGAACGATTTAGGAGAAGCAGATGCACCTAGGTATCTAAATTTAGGTCTGCACTATGCTCGTGAAGGAGAGGTTTACGTCTATGCGGCCCAGATTGATGCTGGTTTGCGTTTTTCTATTTGCGATGATTTGAAGGAACACTGTTGCTACTACGGGGTAGGTCCCACGCAACCGATTCCCAATGCCATTCAGATGTGGTTTGAGTTCAAATTCATGTGTTTATGTCAAGGATGGACGTATTCACTTGCCTTTTTTACGGTGTTTTTATCGGTTTACCACCGGGGCTAACCACCTTTATCATTTCCAAACCCGATGACCGAAGTTTGAGGAATGGAGGGGTTAGGCGTGGAACTGGAACGTCCATTTTTGCCTGGTGGATGACTTTCGGGCTACCAATTCCAACTACAAGAAGTACTACTTTTTTGCAAGGCTAGTGTAGTTTGGGAGCTTTTTCAGCCGGAACGGGATATTCCTTCGAGCTTTGTCGAGCTTTCGGGGAGTGATCAGAACACCATAGATGACTTTTTCCGACGCCATAGGCAACCATACTTCTGTTCGATTTGTTCAGTGGCGAAAACTTCAGAGTCGATGCTTAGGCTGACGGACATTCATCAGTCCGCGCCAGTCTCTATTGATTCAGTAATTTTCTGACCCTTTTTCTTTGCTGGTTTTGCGTTGTAGGCACTCAGAAACCTAAACTTCTCAATCTCTTTTCCAAGCAGGCTAAGGTGGGGCTGTCAGCTGCTCAGGCGTGTTTGAGTCCACCTCCTCCTCCTTCTAGGCGCGTGACCAAGCGCAGGCCTGAGGATGAATAACCTGGGGTCGCTTCCGGCGATCACCAAAGAGGTATGACTCGAAATATGCCCTATATTTCTCTTTTTCTGATCCAACCTTATGTTTTAATACCCTTTTTTTGTCTGTTTTCAGAGAATGTCGCAGCTGAGGCGACTCTTGCTCCTACTCGTGCTAAGAGGGCGAGGAGTTCTGGCGAGGAGCGTCCTTCTTCCACTGGGGGATCTTCTGGCTCCGGGGGCAAGGCCCCCACTACTAGGGAGGTTCTTGTTCCTGCTTCCGATCATACTGCTCCCAACCCCTTTAGGGGAGCTAGGGCTTGAAAGAGGGTTCAAACCCAAGGTGCCGCGCATGCACTTCAAAGACTCCCTTTACCGGGGAGTACTATTCTTTGGTGGGCCTCTTCCAGCCATTGAAGGTGGCAGACTCGAGGGGTCTTTGGGTTCCTTGCCACAGTCTCCGGAAGGTGGATATTTCGGATAAGACCATACTTCAGGGTAACCAAGACCTTTGCATGCATCTGCTGGACGGGATTCTTCCACCTCAGGAACGGATGGAGGTCCATTCATATCTGAAGGACATAGAGGTTGTTCTGAGGTCGCATTTTGAGCACTTCCCCTTGGTAGGCTTTTTTACCATTTCTTTATTCTTTTACAAAACTTCCCTTCCATTGCTTGCTCTTTTATCGCTCCTTAATCCCTTTTAACCTTTTCCCATTTTTTCCTGTATTCAGTTCATTCGTGAGGAAACGGTGATCGGGCGTATTGGAGAAGAGCTCGCTGATAAGCAAGTTGATTTGCTTATCGAGCTGGAGCAGTTCCGGAGTTAGGCTGTACTCGTGAGGAGATGGAGGACCTAAAGAGGAGGGCGGAGGCGTCCACATAGCTGGTAGAGCATGCTCGTCGAGGGTTTGAGGAGAAGGAGAGAGACTGCTTGCCACCCTCAAGGTGAGGGAGGATCAGGTGGCTCTCGACGATGACAACCGACTCAGGGATGAGATTCGGACCAAGGAGGCCGACAAGTACTCCGCGTGTCTAGAGGCGGAGATTGCTGACTTCAAGGTCTCGCTGAAGGAGTCCTCTATGGCTCAGAAGGAGCAGCTCGCCTTGAAGCTGAAGATTGTCCCATCCCCCCAAAGCGTGGTTGAGGAATTTAAGAAGTCCGAGGAGTTCTCCGACTGTGCCTTGAAGGTGATGAAGGCTGAGGTGGATGCCTATATCCAGGTCTTGGTCGACGAGATTCAGGGGATAAATCCCAAGTTTCCTCTTCGGGAGGTTAAGTCTCTTCAGGACTTCATTGAGAGTGGTTATACCAAGGAAACTCCTTCTGCTGCTATTGGCGAGGAGTCTGCCCTCGGGGCCGAGAAGGAGACTGCAACCCCTGATGAACCCAGTCCTTGAGGTCCCAAGCCCCCAGGCGACCAAGTCGATGCAGAGCTTCAAGTCGAAGGAGCCTATTTGGTCTCTTCATGCTTTTGCTCCTCCTCATTTGCTCTCCTATTGATGATAATCCCTTTCGATTTCCTTTTGTTTTAGGAGTCCTATAATTTTTTTATTTTATCTATTATTGACTCAGATATTACTTTGAATATATAGAATGCCTTTTATTTTGTAAGCCTTAACTTTTATTTGACTTCAAATATGTTTTGTCGTTCTTCCGACGTCTTTTTTACTTGAATGGCTTAGGAAGTTTTACCATGTTTGATTTCAACTTCACTTTAGCTCATGTAGTATAGGAATATAGGGTCTTGGACTTTTTCTTTGGAGAAAGCATTACCTTTTCCAAAAGGTTCTTTTCGCTTCTTTAGGCTTTGAAGGAAGGATCGTGGCTCTTTATCAGCCCATCCATTCCTTTCGCCAAATTTTCTTAAGGGAACTGTCACTCAAGGATTGTACCTTTAAGGAAACTGTCATCCTTTATGGATTCGTTCTCCTTTGAGGGTTGTAGTTCTTTGATTCGTTCGTCTAATCGTGGGGAACTGTTACCCAAGGCTCACTTGCCTTTTAGGAAGTTGTCGCCTTAGATTCGTCCACCCTTTTTATTGTGCCCGATTTGCAAAGGAACGGTTACCCTTGATGTGGGTTCGTTCGCCTTTAATATTAGGTCTTTGGTTACGCCCAATTTGCAAGGGAACTGATACCTTAACGATTCGTTCGGCTTTGATATCATGTCTTAGGTTTTTTCCTGACTTATAAGGGAACTATTACCTTAACGATTCGTTCGCCTTTTATATCAGGTCTTAGTTTTTTGCCTAACTTGTAAGGGATATGTTACCTTAACGGTTCGTTCGCCTTTTATATCAGGTCTTAGTTTTTTGCCCAACTTGTAAGGGAACTGTTACCTTAATGGTTCTTTCGCCTTTTATATCAGGTCTTAGTTTTTTGCCCAACTTGTAAGGAACTATTACCTTAACGGTTCGTTCGCCTTTTATACCAGGTCTTAGGTTTTTGCCCAACTTGTAAAGGAACTGTTACCTTAACGGTTCATTCGCCTTTTATATCAGGTCTTTGTTTTTTGGCCTAGTTTGGGGGGGGGGGGGGGGGGAACTGTTACCTTGATGGTTCATTTGCCCCTCGCTCTAGGTCTTCATGGGAGAGGAACTGTTACCATAATAAGGTTCGTTCACAATCTTCTTTTTGCCTAATGGGCGAGATTGTCACCTTTATTGGCTCGTATGCCTGTTTGGGACTTTTCATTTTGGTTCGAGTGGCTATGCTTTATATGAAAGAATGGTTTGTTTTATTGACATAACATTTTGATTACAAGCTATTCATAAATCCTCCGTAAATGTTCAGAGTTGAATGGACGAGGTAGCCTTACACCCTCTGCGGTTTCTAAGTAGTAGGATCCTGGTGCGGCGATCACAACTACTTTGTATTGACCTTCCCATTTAGCTGAGAGTTTTTTTTTGTGTGTCCAGTTTTGTGAACTCATTCCTTCGCATAACCATCTCCCCCACGAAAAATTGGCGACCGCTGACTTTTCTGTTGAAGTATCGAGTGGTCGCTAGTCTCATTTTAGCTTGTGCGTTGTCTGATTGTCATCGCTTTTCTTATGCAAGATCGAGGTATGTACGACACTCGATTTCATTAACTTCGACATTAAAGTGCAGGAGCTTGTGTGTAGGCATCTCTATTTCAGCATGTGCTACTGCTTCAGATCCGTACCCCAGACTGAATGGCGTTTCTCCCGTTGCTATTTTGGCTGTCGTTCGGACAACCCACAGTCCATTATCCAGCTCTTCAGCCCAGACAACTTTGTTGGCTACTTCGACCTGCCCATTCGTTTGATGATGGTGTAGCGAGCTGAATCTGTGATCGATATGGTATTCTTCACAGAGCCATTTGAGCTCTTTTCCCACGAATTGCGGACCATTGTCACTTATGAGTATTTTGGGGATCCCAAATCACGAAAATATGTGGATCTTTAAGAATTTGATCACTTGAAATTCAGTCGTGGAGGCCAATGCTTTCGCCTCTATACACTTGGAAAAGTAGTCGATCGCCACGATAATGTGGGTTTTTTGCCCAGTGCTTATGGGAAAGGGCCCTAAAATGTCTATTCCCCATTGGACGACAAGCCAAGCGCCTTCCATTAGGGATAGCAACGTCGGTGGTCGACCGGATCTTGGTCTGAACTGTTGACAAGTCGCAAACCTATTTGTTAATTCTGCCGCGTTCTTGCTCAAGGTTGACCAGTAATAGCCTAGTCTGAAGATTTTGCGCGTCAGTGAGCGTGTACCTTTATGGCATGCGACGAATCCTTCGTGAGCTTCGCGGAGAACTCTTTCTGTCTCGGGAAGAGAGATGCATTTCAGATAGGGAGTTGAGTATCCTCACTTATAGAACTCTCCATCTATGATAAGATAATTTGCGGCTAGGCGTCTTGTTTTCATGGCCCCGCCTTCGTCTTCTGGCAGTATTCCTTCTTTGAGAAAATTATGGAATGAGGTCATCCAGTTATCCTGCTCTTGAATACCGAAGACTTCTGCTCGGTTTTCAAGGACCGAGTATAAGGCTTGTTCCAAGAATTGTACATCCTGTATCCTTATTCCTCCGAACGCCAGTTTGCTTAGACAGTCAGCTAGGTGGTTGTCTTGCCGATGAATGGACTCAATAAAGAAAGTCAGAATTTCGGCGATGAGTTTTTTTAGCAATGTCGATGTACTTTTTCATCTTTTCCCCTTTGCTTAATAAGTGCCAATGATTTGGTTCACGATTAGCTCTGAATCAGTTTTTGCTTTGAGTGACGTTATGCCCATTCCTTTAGCGAGTCGCAGTCGAGTGATAAGTGCTTCATATTCAGCCTCATTATTGGTCGCCTTAAAATTAAGGGTGATCGCATATTTCAAGGGCTCGCCCTTAGAGGGGATAAGAATAAATCATGCCCAGAGCCTTCTTTTGAAGAGGATCCGTTAGTATAAAGTTCCCAACCTTTGTCTGTGTCTTCTGGCTATTTTTGTCGTTTTTCTGCTTCCGCTAGTCCATTGCCGGTACTTTCTACTATGAAATCTGCTAATTATTTACCTTTGCTGGTCGTTTTCGGCGCAAATTTGATCTTAAATTCGCTCAGTTCAATTGCCCATTTAACCATCCTTCCTGAAGAGTCTAGCTTCAGCAATAAGTGCTTGAGAGGCTTGTTGGCGAGGACTGTTATGGTGTGAGCGTGGAAGTACGGTATTAACTTTCGAGCAGCAATAACTTTCTTGCTTGAGAGATACCTTTCAATCTCGATATATTTTATTTTGGCCGAATTAAACAATTTGCTTTAAAGTAGACTGTACTCTACTTATTTTCCTCCTCTTTTATTAAAACTGGACTAGCTGCAACCTCACTAATACTTATATAAAGAAAGAGTTGTTCGACAGGAATGGGCTTCGCCAAGGCCGGGAGTGTCTGCAGTTGTTGCTTGAGTGATTGAAAGGCATCCTCGCATTCCGGCGTCCACTCGAACTTGCGGTTTGCCATGAGAGTTTTGAAGAACGGGATGGACCTGTCGCACGCCCTTGAGAGGAAGCGATTGAGTGCGTCCATGCAACCATTCAGACTCTGGACTTCCTTGTGGCAAGTTGGGGACTTAATTTCTTCTATGGCTTTGAGCATTTCAAGGTTCGTCTCTATTCCGCGCTCGCTGACCATGAATCCTAGGAATTTGTCTGATTTTACCCCAAAGGCGCATTTTGCTGGGTTTAGGCGAACGCTGTGCCTTCTCATGCATTCAAATACTTCTCGAAGGTCTTCTGAATGAGGGTTTCTCTTGACTATTTTTACGAGCATGTCGTCCACATATGCCTCCATATTGCGCCCTAATATTTCTTGGAACAACCGATTTATCATTCGCTGATAGGTTGTCCCCGCGTTTATCAGACCGAAGGGCATTACCTTATAGCAAAGTATATCTCCGTCTGTATAGAAGGATGTATGGGCCTAATCAGACAGGTGCATTCAGATCTGGTTATAGCCTGAATAGGCGTCCATGAAGCTCATCATCTCGTGACCACAGGTTGCACTACCAGCTGATAAATACCCAGAAGGGGGTACGAATCTTTGGGGTAGGCCTTGTTCAAGTCGCGGAAGTCGACGCACATTCTCTACTTCTCGTTCGACTTCTTTACGAGCACTGGATTGGCGACCCAACTTTGGAAACGTACCTCCCTGACCAAATTGGCTTCAAGTAGTCTGCCTACTGTTAGCTTGGATTGAACTTACGGTGAAGCTTGGATGAATGAAGAACAATCGGTGGAATAGTGAACAATGAGGTGTAAAGGATGAAGATAAGGCTTTGATTAAAGAGAAGATCTTTGATAATAGGTTAACTTGTTCAATACAAGGTAAGGCTCTATATATAGAGCAACTAGAATAAAACCCTAGACAAGAGACTAGATAAAACACTTAGACTAATAATGATTAAACTAGAAAACATAAAGCTAATCTATGTGGTGTTCTCACATACACCCTAGTTCTTCGTTTTCTTCATGTTGTATGCTCTGACATTCATCCACGGTCTTTGTTTTTCTGTTGATTTGCTGAATTTTCGACCCCAAACTTCCAATGCTCTTTGCTCGTGATGAATCCCAAGTTTAATCCCGATCAAACCTCTAACCTAATTGAGCTTGCACACCTTCATCTTCAATGAAATACTCCACATTCAAACACAAGATCTTCAAGTTGATATCTAGACGAGAAGAGGGAGGAATCAGTCATGCCATCGCGGTGCCATCTTGGTCATCTCGTCGTGGTCATGCCGTTAAAGAAGAAACTACTACTAAATTCTGACTTCAACACTTCAAACTTGTATCAAATTTATTGTAGTTATCAAAACTTGGTTGTCCAAACTCAACGGGATTACACATCTTCACGCTACTAATCCAGCAATTCGAGAACAAGTAATTCAGCATTGGTTGCAGGGGTTTTAATCCACAAATCTCAGCAAATTTCAGCATGAACCGGGGTAAACTTCAGCATTTCAGCATCAGCAACAACAATCAGCATATTTCAGCATATCAGCTTTCCAATTCAGCACAATTCAGCACATATCAGCATTTCAGCACAATTCAGCATTTCAGTAATAATTCAGCATATTTCAGCATTTCAGCATCAACAATCAGCATATTAATCAGTACACTTCAGCCCATTTCAGTATATTTCAACTCAGCATAACAGTATATTTCAGTAAATTTCAGCTGCATCTGTCAGGCATTTCGTCGAACACGTCTTGTGCATCTCGAACATGCCCAAATCAGTATCAGCAGAGCCTCTTGTACAATCCTATCCTAAGCCTATTATCAAGAACAACATTTCTAAGAGCCAACAAATCATCCAGTGAAGGCCTTTGGATTGTGTTTCTGGGCATGTAAGATCTGGTCTCATCGATACACACCTTCTGGAAGGAGATTAAACGAACTAATGAAAAACGCAGAACCTTGTTTCTTGATTGGAGATGGCCGAAATGTGAGGAGAAGGAAGTGCTTGAGCTTGCGGTGCTGAGGCTAGAACAGGAGTTGCCGAGTACCCGTGAGGTCAAGGAGAAAACGCGGCGATGCATTTGAAGGGTTTCAATCGAGTTATGCAGCTGGAATCATGTCTTGACGTCAACAATCGAAAGCGTGGGTTTGCAGCGTGGGTTTGCAGCGTTTATTGCAAAAATGAGGCAGCTTTGGACCGATTGAAGCTCAGTTCTATTGCAACTTGAAATCCAAACTGAAGCAGATTGAAACTCAGTTCTATTGCAGCTTGAAATCCAAACCGAAACAGATTGAAACTCAGTTCTATTGCAGCTTGAAATCCAAACCGAAGCAGATTGAAGCTCAGTTCTATTGCAGCTTGAAATCCAAACCGAAGCAGATTGAAACTTAGTTCTATTGCAGCTTGAAATCCAAACCGAAGCAGCTAGGAGCCCTAATCGACAAGCTCTGATACCATGTTAGCTTGGATTGAACTTACGGTGAAGCTTGGATGAATGAAGATCAATCGGTGGAATAGTGAACAATGAGGTGTAAAGGATGAAGATAAGGCTTTGATTAAAGAGAACATCTTTGATAATAGGTTAACTTGTTCAATACAAGGTAAGGCTCTATATATAGAGCAACTAGAATAAAACCCTAGACAAGAGACTAGATAAAACACTTAGACTAATAATGATTAAACTAGAAAACATAAAGCTAATCTATGTCGTGTTCTCACACCTACTTCTTGCCTGATCTCCAATCGCTTGTCTAATCCAAATGACCTTATCTTTTGAGCGATAGGCTTGATCGAAGGATCTATCCTTAGCTCGTGGGAGATTATGTCGGTGTTGATGCTTGGCATGTCACTGGGCTTCCAAGCGAATAATTCATTGTATTATTTCAATAGGGAGGTCAAAGCGTCCCTTTGGTCTTCGTTCAAGGTGGTTCTAGTGCGCACCTTCTTTTATGTCTATTGATTTCGACCTCTGTCAGTTCTTCCATTCGGGTTGGCCGAGCTTTGTCCTCACGTGGGTCATCCTCTGTCTCGATGGCCAGGGTTTCCCTTTGGTTTTTCCTGCGAAGGTAGGTCATATAGCATTGTTGTGAGGACGGCTGGTCGCCTAGAACTTCTCCAATCCCATTCGGCGTGGGGAACTTCATTTTTTGGTGGACTCTGGAGGCAACGATCTTAAGAGGATTGATGGTGGTCCTCCCTAGGATGACATTGTATGAGGTGGGAGCATCGACCACTAAGAAAACGACCGACACCTTTATGCTTTTCCATCCTTCGCCCAAAATTACCGGTAGAGTTATGGCTCCCAGCGGTTATGTCGTTCTCCCAGCGAAGCTGATGATGGGAAAGTCGACTCGCTTAAGATATTTTTTAGACTTGCCCACTTTTTCGAAGGCGTCCAGGAATAGGATGTCTGTCGAGCTTCCTCCGTCAATCAGAATCCTTTTCATATCGCACCCATCTACTTCTGGTGTGATGACTAAGGCATCATTGTGCGGAGTTGTGACATGTGTCAGGTCTTCCTCGAAGAATGAAATAATGCAATCTTCTTCAGGCCGAGGTCGATTGCCTAGTTGTACAGCTGTAGATATTTGGGCGGTATAAACTTCTCTCACATTAGACCCCTCGCCTCTGGCACCAAATCCTTTGGCAATTAGGTTTATTACCCGCCTACCCTAGGATATGCCAGATTGTTCTGGCGGAACTGGCGAGTGGGCTCTACGTGGGGGCGTTCGAATTCGATCTCGACCAACCACAAATTCTTTCAACATGCCTCTTTGGATTAATTTCTCGATGTCACGTTTAAGGATACGTAAATCATCAGTTTTGTGTCCCTGAGCCTTATGATAGCGACAATAGCTCTCTGTGTCCTTTCCCATTGGCTGAGCATTTTTTCGGGGCGTAAGTGGCCTTGCCAGGGACCTTCTTTCCATCTCGACTAGTACCGCTGAGATTTGCCTATTTAAAGGAGTGAAATACTCGAGGACCTCTCGATGGCTCGGTCCAAGGGTTTCTGATCTGTGCTTTTCGTGACACTTCTTATCCTTGTTCTCTTTTCTACCATCGCGTCGGAGCTCTAAGATAACCCTTGGCGAGGTTGTCAAGGGATTGACTTCAGAGTTTGCCCTCTCCAGGTCTACGAAACATTTCACCCTTATTGTCAGCTCCTCTAATGTCTCTATTTCTTGAACATGGAAGTTGTTGCGCAGGTTTCTTGAGGCTTTATTGGTCACATTGAGCCCTCTATAAAAAGCTCGAATGATTTCCCCATCAGTGACTCAACGATCTATTTCTGTAACGTTTTTTGTGAAAACGCCCGTAGAAGTCGGCCAATGTTTCTCCTTGATGTTGTTTGACGGCTTCCAAGGCGACCACACTTTTATAACAATTGGCGTTCGCTCATGTACCACTCTAGAAATTTGCTCTTTAAGTCGGACCATTTCCCTATTGATCCTGTAGGGAGACCGAAGAACCAGGACGACGCCGAACCCGTGAGGGTTGACAGAAATAATAGGGCTAAGAGATTTTCATCGTTCGACTTACCAAATAGGGAAGCTTCATACTTATTGACGTGGATCACAGGATCTCCTCCGCCACTATATTCAGGGATAGCCCTTGTAACCACATCCTTCGGTATCCTGACCTCTATAAGGTCGGCGGTGAACGGATGAGATGACCGCTCTCGAAAGGGAGTCATGACGGTTCCGCGTTGTTCCTTGATTATTTTATTGATAAGCTCATTAACTCGGACAAGAGTGAATTTGGGCTGCTGTTTTGCAGTCGGTGAGATACTCAACGGGTTCACATAGTGAGTGACTGCCAGCGTTTCGGTGGAGGACGGAGGTAGGGACTGAGGTCCGGAAGTCATCTCTTGGTCTTCTTGAGGAGCAGCGACACCTGGATTACCAGTTTCTACTTCCCGTGGCCCCACGGAACGAGGATCTTCATGGGGAGAAGGGACTTGTTTGCGAGCTTGTCCTATGATGGTTTCCAAGAGGGATAGCATCTCCGCAGTTACCTGAATGGTTTCCCGAGCCACTTGAACGGTAGGTCGAACTGGAATATCGGCGGCGTTTGGAACAGTGGCCAGTCTTGAATTGCCAACATGCTCTTTTGCCGGTCTCATAGGGACGACATCAGGGATTGCCTGCCTAGCGAGTTCTTGATGGAGCGGCGGATTCCGAGCTATCAGAGGATTACTCGTTAGCTTGTTTTCGACGATTGCGGTTAGAGCGAGTCTGCATGACTGTTTGCTTGTTTTCCCACAAATAGCGCTAAATGGTGGGTCTGAATTTCCCGGGTGCTGACTTGGCAGTGAATTGAATGTCAAGGATTAATGACCAACAGAGGGGGTACCTCCGAGTCCCACTCTGATGCTTAAATGAGTATACTGTGTGTATGAACTCAAAAAACATAATGAACGTATGTAAAGCAAGATTATTTATAGAGTTGGAAGACCAAACCATTATAGGCAGCTGAATATTTTTCTGAATATTGTGCCGGTAAAGATTAGGATAGCAGATATTACGGTTATTGCCTAATATTGCAGTTACCTTATGCAATCTTTATAGAATATGTGTCAGATATACGCGAGATATCGTGGCTATATATTCTGTGTCGGTTTGTGGGATCAGAGTTTGAGAGATATAACTTTCTTGGCGAGCGCTCCCATGGCGAGCAGTAGGAGGCTTTGACCTTGGCCGATGGTGACCTGAAATAGGGCTTTGACGTCCACTTTAGTTTTGGGTTTGGTGTTGGACCACTTTATGGGTGCTAGCTTAGCCTTACTATGAGTCGGCCCAGTTCTGAATGATGTGGGTTTTATCCATTGTAAAGTTATTGGGTCTTCGATGCCTTACCCATATTGGGCCGTCACCGTCGATACCCAACAACTTGTCTTTAATACGAACTACTTCACAACAATGCCACCAAAGAAACACTTACCTTCGTTAGGGAAAAAAAATATATTCATACGAATCAACAACAATACCTCCTATAAATGTTGCAGATGCTGACCTTCATTTCGTCTAAACTCCAACTATGTTAGAAATATTTACAAAGTATGGTATCCGACTACAAGAATGCACCTATTCAACGACCGAGCTTTTTATCTTTTTTTTTTTTTTTTTTTTTAATCATTACACATGTTTTCTACAAATACACATATGGTTTCACTGTTAGAGATATATAGATGTCACCAAATAGATTGCCATTAATATTTCGAAAGTGGTATGTAATATTAATAGATAATATATATATATATATATTATGTATTAATATATATATATATATATATATATATATTAAGTGTTCAGCCTCCGCGAGTCATCCTCAACGACCGTAGTTATCCAGCTTTTGGGAGTCACAAGTCGACGAACGGAGTTTTTAGGTGGCCAGGCTTCACAAGTTATCCTCGACGACCACGACCTGTAGGTGTCCAACTTATAGAAGTCACAAGCTGATGAGCGTTAGGTGTCTAGTCTCCGCAAATCATCATCAACAATCAACACTTGTAGATGTCCAACTTCCGAAAATTGCACGATAATGTTTGTCTACTATATAAATAATAAATCGAGAGGAGCCAAAATCAGTTGTTTGTCTTTGAACACACATTCATGAGCGCGTGTTCAAAGAGGGGCAACTGTAAACACATGATTTTGGCCCGTGGTCAAAATATCTTACGCGAGGAACCAAGTCGAGATATAAAAATTACATATATATATTACATATCACTTTCGAAAGTGATATGTAATATTAATATATAATATATATATATATATATAAACTTTTCGTTCATCTCCTAATGCTGACGCCACTTTCACTTCAACCCAAATTTGTCTCCACACACATTTGTCAATCAACCTTTCTTTACTTGCTTATCCAAGCAATAAAAAACAATAAAATGTATCTACAAAAAGGAGAGAGCTACGGATATAAGAAACGGACAAAGGCCGAAGGCTTCAATGAGAGAGGAGCATGGCGAACAGAGTGAGGGAAGAGATGAAAACAAACGAGCGTGAGTGAAAAAATCGGTAATTATCGGTCTCAGTTGCTCGTATTGTATTTAAGCTCCGAATGATTTAGGGATATCTCTCTCGTATTTAATATTGTATTTGTATTTCCCAATGTGAGTGAAATTTATGTTATAAAAAAAATGAGTTTATATACATATATTATATATTTATGTATAATATATATGTGATACTATAAGTATATGTATAATATATATATTATGTATATGTGATACTATATATATATATATATATATATATATAAATAATATATATGTGATACTATATATATGAAATACAAAATATTTTCAAAACTGACTTAGGTCATCCCTAAACTTTGATGAAGGTTACAACTCGATTCTTGAACTCTCGGGTCATTCTGGGACTTTATCAAGTGTTATAAACCAAACCAAAAACGTTTTGGGCAATTCCTGCAATTTTTTTTTTAAAAATTCAATACAGCTCGAATTTTTAAATATTTGCATTTTGATCCCTATTTATACTTTTCTGGACATCCCATGTATCAGTAATATGAGCTTGAACGATATGGAAAGAAGAAGAAGCAAGAAGAAAGAGAGAAGCACAACTGAAATAACAGAATTTCAAAGAAAACACTCTTACTTAGCTATTGAATAAAGTTAACAAGACTAACACACCTAAGGCCTATTTGTACCGAACCTATGATTTGAAATTCATATGAAACTAGAACATCTTGAACCATCTACAACCTTCTACCATATTCTCAAGTCTTCTTGAGACTTACAGAACAATAGCTTACAACACAAACTACCACTATACACATATATCCTAACATTCCCTTAAGAAGTTTGATTTTCTTCTTCTTTTTTTTTTTTCCAGCTAACATACATCCAGAACCATCCTCTTCTGTCCATCTACATACACTTTGAAATACTTGTGTAACAATTATTATCAACTTTATAGATTCACAACACTACTTTTCATACTTGATAACCATTCCTTTCATCAAGACGAATCTTAACAGATTAACCATTCAACTAACTAACTATCAACCAAGTTTCTCATATCATCCTTACCAAATTCTGAAACAATTATCCCACATAGCAGGATAGGTTCCCATTTTCTTTGCTATTCTTTTCATTTTAACATAATTCAACACTTCTATAATTATCATTGAACACTTTGTTCTTTTCAGTTTTTTTTTATTGACAGAGAGGTTTTCATGTTCCTTTATCTTACCAATGAAGTTGGGAGGTCCTTTATCTTTTCATCCTCAAACAACTCCTCAAAGTGGCTTGAATGTTTTCTTTAAGGAGTGTTATTTTTGGACTCAAACTTCACCATATGCCAGTTTAAGATTGATTTGAGACAACCCATCCATGCATATGCGAATAACTGATAATCAGAATTCAGACCAGACAGACACACATAAAGCTAAAGAATGATACAAGATTAGAAGAACACGTTGATCAATAAGACTCAAGTCTGATAAAGAAACAACAAATCACGACATAGAATAGTAGATGATGAAACCTTTCAGTGATAATAGAGACACATGTAAGAACATGTGTAGGTAATGTTCTAGTGAATATAGAGAAGACAAAAGAAATGAAGTGCCAAACGATATATAACAAACAGAAGATGAACAACAAAGGATGAAGCAGAGTAAAAAAAAAAGAATAAATCAAAAAAACTGAAAAGAAAACAGACAGAACACATGCCAAGAACTGAGACAAGAAAAGAAAAAATAGACACAGACACATATCAACTTTTAACAAGATAACTCACTCATCATCAGAAATACCCTCCTGGATATCATTCACAGTATCATTATCTGCACTAAGAGAAGAACTAGTTAGTTCCTTGAAAGACATTACCCCAAGCGTTTTGCGAAAAGGAACAAACTTTTTTGTAGTAATGGGTTTTGTCAAAATATCAGCTAGCTGATCTAAATACAGAACAAAATTGACCAAAACCTGTCAATTCTGTACTTTTCCATGAACAACACACAAATCATGCTCAACATGTTTCATCTTTGAATGATGAGTAGGATTCTCAGCCAAAGCCATAACTCATGTGTTGTCACTCCATACTATATGCACAGAAGTCATTTTAACATCAAGTTTAGATAGAAGAGAAGTGAACCACATTACCTCACATACAACATTTGCAATTTCCCTATATTCAGCTTCAGCTGAGGACCAAGAAATCACTGGTTGCTTCTTTGAACTCCACACAATGGGATTACCATTAAGAAAGAGATAATGACCAGAGACTGACTTACGATCAACTAAATCACTACCCCAATAATCATCAACATAAGAAACTAGAATAACATCTTAAGAAACCACATGGTTAGCTCGGAAAAGAATAACATGTTCTATTGTGCCTTTGAGATATCTCAATACTAGAAGAACTGCTTTCCAATGACAAACTGAAGGATGTTGCATATATTGACAACAAAATGAACATATGGTCTAGTTACACAGACATACTGCAAAGCTCCCATAATACTTCTATATAAATGCTCATCTGCAGGATGAGACTCATCT
Source organism: Chamaenerion angustifolium (assembly GCA_946814005.1). Lineage (NCBI taxonomy): Eukaryota > Viridiplantae > Streptophyta > Magnoliopsida > Myrtales > Onagraceae > Chamaenerion > Chamaenerion angustifolium. Next base: position 16,623,245 of record OX328273.1, on the reverse strand, counting down.
TGCAGTTCAGTTACCTTTGTCAGAATATTGTCGGACATTGGTGTAGGTAGAGGTACATCATTCGTCAATCCATTTCTATGAAGCAAGTCATTTATATATTTAAGTTGACCTACAATCAAGTTGTCATCAACAACCTGCACATCCATACCAAGAAAGTAGTTTAGGGAGCCAAGATCTTTTAACTTGAATTCATTATTGATTGCTGAGATAACTGATTCAATAGCAGATGTATCACTACCTGTTATAACAATGTCATCAACATATACTAAAAGAAAAACAGTACCTACATTGGACTTCTTTACAAACAAGAAACTATCAACTAAAGAAACTAAAAACAGAAGAGAATAAAGCAAAAAACATTTAAGTCTCTCAAACCAAGCACGAGGTGCTTGTTTAAGACCGTATAGAGCCATATTTAGTTTACATACCAAAACATTACCTTGATCATCGGATTTTTCAAAACCAGGGGGTTGATTCATGTAAACATCTTCAGTAAACTCCCCACGTAAAAAGGTATTGTTTACATCAACTTGCCTTAACTGCCATTTGTGTCTTAAAGCGAGTGTAAGAATGATTCGAATTGTGGGAGCCTTAACTACATGGCTAAAAGTGTCATGAAAATCAAATCCAGACTTTTGTGAGTAACCCTTAGCAACTAAATGAGCCTTATACTTAGCAATGGATCCATCAAAGTTTTTCTTGATCTTAAATAGACACTTGCACCCTATAGGTATTCTTCCACCAAATAAGGGTACTAAACTCCAGATATGATTGGCAGCCAAAGCTTGAAGCTCATCATGAATAGCAGAAGACCACAAAGGACACTGCATTGCAGTATGAATGTCAGGAGGCTCAAGCTGAGCCAAATCAGCTGAAACAACAACTAAAGTTGTCAAAGCAACTAAACTTCTTGTTTTGAATCTAGTATGAATAGGATGACGATTAGATTGAATCGAAGAAGGCCCAGTATGAGCTGAACAAGGAGAAGCAGATATGATTTCATGTGCAGAAACATCTCGACTAGAAATAATAGGCATAAATGCTTAGTCTAAAAGCCCATACGTGACAGTTGAAGGATTGAATAGTGATTTAAACAGTGATTTCACTATTTAAACAGTAAAGTTAATGTTTCAATCGCTATTTAGAAGTTTTTGTATCGTATGTAGAGTTTTTTTACGTATCGTATTATACGGTCAGTCTAAAAGTAAAACAATAACGCATATTTAGTGTCATTTAATTTGTAATTAAATTATCTATGCATTGTATTTTTTTTGAGTTTGTACATAATTTAATTTCCCACATAATGCATTTAACGATCAAATTATAAAACAACCGATGTTAGGTTACAAAATCATTGTATTTCTAATAAACAAAACCCTAGGTAGATAATTGAATTACGACATAAATGGCGTTAAGTGTGGTGAGTTTGGACTTACATGGTCTGAGTTATAAGTTTTTAAGTCATATTTTTATATCTCAACTTACGGCAAAGCGTACAGTCAATCCGTAAATCCAAATTTAATATTATTTTTACATCATTTAAATCGCAATTAAAATATCTACTTAATATAATTTTTTTAATAGATACATAATTTTATTTTTAATTAAACATTGAAACATCAAAATAAATAAATAAAAATGATTTGGAATAGGCGCTACCCACGGTAGCGCGTATACCCAGATTTAAAAATATTTTTTCTATATACTTACTTTTTTTTTTATAATTATGGTTTAAAATAACCGCTATAGGTGACAACTAATCACTCAAGTTCAAATTACACATATATACTTACTTTTCTAAAAATAAAAATAAAAAAAGTACACTACTTACTTTTTTAAAAAAAGTCATAGCCATGCTGATTTGCACAATATACAATGAACACAAAAGGTGTAGATAGGAAATCTAATTTGTGTTTATTAAACAGACTAATGAAAGGAAAAAAAAAGACAACCAAAAACTCTTAAAAACTCATTATATGGAGTTTTGAAAAACAGTTTTTCATGCGATGAAACATTATTCAACACTTTAGATGGTAATCTGTTTATCAAGAAAATAGCAGTGAAGAATGAGTCACTCCAGTACTGCATAGGTAAGGAAGGTTGTTTCAGTAATGTTAGACCCATCTCAACTATATGACAGTGCTTTCTTTCAACGATACCATTTCGTTCGGATGTGTAAGGACAGGTGAATCGATGCTTAATATCACGTTGAATCAAATACGAAGCTAATACTTTGAACTCCCTCCTCCATCAATTTGCACAGATTTTGTGTTGAAACCCAACTGATTTTCAACTGCCTTATGAAATTGAGGAAAACATTAAAAACATCACTCTTGTTTTTCAAAAAATAGATCCAGGTATACCGTGTAAAGACGACAACAATGCTTAGATAATACAAATTGCCATTACACAACAGAGGTGCATGTCCCCACAAATCCATTTCAAGCAATTCAAGAGGAGAATGATATTCGGTGTGTGATTCAGAAAAGGGCAGCTCACAACTTTTTCCAACAGCACAAGCAGTACAAACAAGTATATGTGCAGACAAATTCAAGTCTTAACCTAATTGTTAGGTTGAACACTACTAACATCATAACAAACATAATTTCTAGTATTAACAACAGAATTCATAACATTATTATTGGAAAAACTATTGAAATCAAGTTGGTATAACCCTCCACTTTCAGATCCACTCAAAATATACTTGATTATCCTTGGTAAACTGCGATACATACACCAAATGTTTAGTGATTTGAGGTATGTATAACAAATTGTGTAAAATGATAGGTTTAGAAGATGTATTAATAACTGACGTACCAATACTACTAATATCTAGATATTTACCATTTTCTATTTGCACCTTACCTGAACCAGAATATGACTATGACTATGCACCATAAGGCATCCCATGAGAGAAGTGATTCGTAGTTCCAGAATCTGGATACCAAGCTTTATTTGCAACACTTGAGCCAGTAATTGAAGCAGTGGTCAGGTGAGCTTGAGAGAGATTTTCCCGATGAGAAGAAGTAGAACCAGACTGAAGAGGTGTTGATGGTATAACAGTTTGGTACTGAAGGAAAGAAGGGAATGATGTAGTAGTAGGTGGCATAGCAAACATAGGTGGTATAAGAGAATAAGAAGGATAAGGCGTAGGAAAGTGAGATATGCATGGATTGATCGTAGGTGTAGGATAACCAGACACATACATTGAACCAGAGGTAGGAAAATTGAAAGGACCAGAAGCAGTAAACTTTTGAACACTAGGAACAAAGGAATGAGAAGTAGATCAGTTTGTTTGAACTTTTGACAATCCAGAACTTGAGTAAGACATTGTATCTTTATCATTCCACTGAAATGTTGAGAGATTAGCACTGATATTATCATTGGACTGAGCTGTTACTCCATGAAAATTGACATTAAACAATTGGTAGCATCTATGTACCAAGTGCCCAAACTTTCCACAAAGTTGGCACTACAGTTTGTTGTTCCCATAACCACGTCCCCTGCCTCTTCCTCGACCATAGGCAATAGGATTAGGTTGATATCCAGGAGTGTTCGATAAAGGATGTGATTGTCCTGTATTAATCTGACCAGACTCCACTGAAGGTTTGCTAGGTTGTTCAACACTTTTGACCGCAACATTTACTGTGCCTAGAGAACTATTAAACAAGGAGTCTTATTGTCTGGCTTCAGCATCCAGTAGTACAGATGAAATTGAGGATAGATCATACGGATTACGGTTGGCATGAATGACAGCAACCACACTATAATCCATTGACACCATTAAATATGATGGATATTTGTTGCATTTCCTCGATAGGATGCCCACAACTTGCCAAGCTATCACAAGTAAGCTGAATATCTGTTAGGTAGTCCCTCATAGATTGATTAAGAAGTTTCCTAACCTTTATCCTGTCATACAAACTCATGATTCAAGTTGTAGAATAGGGTGAGAAATTCTGGTGAGTAGATCTGTTCCAGATCGAGGCAGTTGTCCTGCATCCTACCAAGCCTTTGTTGATTGGCGAAAGAATTGAGGCCAAATCCATGATGCAAGGGAAGAATCTTGTTGATAAAACTTAGTAAACTCAGGATTAGGAACCTTGTGGCCATCTTCATCATAAAAAAATCGAGGAATCTGCAAAGTTCCAAACAAATAGCCTTCCAGATTAAGACATCTAACTGCAAGTAATACCTGTTGTTTCCACACTTGAAAGTTGTCATCTCCTATCAACTGACAGATCCTTTTGTTGAAGAATGCAGAAATGATTTCATCCATGACTTCCAGATCAGGGCAAATGAACGACGAAGAAGCAGAACAACAAAAACAGAGTAATGGACTAAAGAAAAGATTCAGATTCCCGGATGCGGATCTCTCCAATAAGACTTGATGAACGTAGCAGAGATAGAATCATATTGGCTCTGATACTATATTAGTAATCTGACCTTGAACGAGATGGAAAGAAGAAGAAAGAAAGGAAACTTGCAAAAGAACCAAGAAGAAAGAGAGAAGCACAAATGAAATAACACAATCTCAAAGAAAACACTCTTACTTAGCTATTGAATCAAGTTAACAAGAGTAACACACCTCAAGCCTATTTATACCGAACCTATGATCTGAAATCCATATGAAACTAGAACATCTTGAATCATCTACAACCTTCTATCATATTCTCAAGTTTTCTTGAGACTTACGGAACAATAACTTATTACACAAGCTACCACTATACACATATATCCTAACACCATGACTTGTTAAAGTGTCACAAATTAGTCCAATGTGCTTCGTATTTTCAAAATCATTCGTGTATGTTTGACACGTTTAAAATGACCCCAAAGTTAAACCACCCTTTTTTAGCACGATTAACTCTATTATCTTTTCATTATTAATTTTAAATTAACTCGAAAAAAATTAAAAATGCTTGTATATTGTTAATTAAAAAATGTACATGTAAGCTTTTGGGCGAAGCATGATCGAAACAGGTAAATCGGTGAAAACAAATTCAAAAGCAAACTAAAGTACCGAAAAGACGGATTATTAGCTCGCGAGCTCTTAAGACGTAATCAAACCTCTGAACTCGATTATCTGGACGTAGACCTTTCCAAGCCGTAGGATGTTAACACTATGTACCCTAGACAAATTTTAGGATTCTAATTAGCCTTTAATTAATCGGCGGTGACTCTTTCATTTTTCGGTCCGGTTGATGACTCCGCTCGACTAGACCCGTCGTTCGCCAAGACCCGACATTTTTCTAGCGAAACAAAATAAAGATATTTTAAAAAGGGTCGGGGAAATTCGGATCTGACGTTCGCCAATTTGGCGACTCTGCTGGGAACTTATCTGTTTAGAGGGTTTAGGCTTTGTCATGTTTGCTTTGCCGTATTATATTTTTATAGCCGTTTTGACTGTTTGCTCATGCTTGCAGTTTTTAAATTTTGTCAGCAAGGCGATGTAAATGTAATAATTCAAAACGATTTAAAGTCTCGTTTTGCACACACCACGCTGGTTACTACTACTTGCCTGGACCTGGATCACATTAAAAACGTAGGGAGTTTAGTAAGGGAATGCGTCTAGAGTGGTTTAGACTGCTGACACGCACCCATACAACTCAACACGATGATCGGAATGGGTCCGTGATCCTCTATTGGGGGTGAGGTTCCGTTGGTTCAGAGGACCTAGAAATTCTATCCATTTAGAACCAAAGCTCCATACCGTGTTTAACCTTTACCAGTTTTGTGTGTGTTTTAATTTTTGGGTCCAACTGATGTAAATGGGAATTCATCCCAAGTATTTGGATGCGATATTGACCTACAATTCATGTAGAAGATTCGACTCAACTGTTGTGAATTAGAAATGAGCCCAACAATTGTAGATGGGAGTTCGACCCCTTATGTAAATGTGTTTTGTTTTGTCCCTAGACCATGACATGTATAGGATTGAGCCCTTTGTATTATATATTCCAGACTGTTGTAAATGTAATATGAGCCTTACTAATGAAATTTACATTCTCGCACTTGCATTGAATTTTTCTAAAAAAAAAAATGTAAGTTCTGTCATTCTAACTTATATCCTTAGGACGTTTCACACACATCTTTGGTAAGGATGAAGCAAACAAACCATTTCTCTCACATTAAGGCCATACAACCCCGTACGGTCAAAATTGCCCCAACATGGAAAGCCATGACAAAAGGGGATCTGAAATACATGAATGAGAAGATTGGCAGGGTTCACAAGCTCGCAAATTACAAAGTCAATGAAGTGAGGGATTGGGATTGCACGTTGGAGAAATGTGGTGGCAACGTAGCTGAGTTGAATGACACCCTTGGACAATTCAGATGAAGGACGAGGCAAATAAAAAGATTTTCAACATACATGTCCTCGACCTTCCTTTGAATTAAGGAATAAGCAACAAATGTACTCAATGAGCTGCGCGGTCGTGTGAAACGTCTTAAGAACTAGACTTTGATTGACCAAGTCATTTCAAAGTATTAAAAAAAACGTTTGCCATACAAGAAATCAAAGTCTACGAATGGAATGAACGGAACATGCAACATTTTCAAAACCAATCATGCATGATCAATTGTGTATTCATTCTTCTTACTATGGTATTTTGAATTTGGTTTCCATGAACCCATGCGACAATCTACAACTCCATCACCTCAAGAACACGAAGGGAACCATGATTCAGGTGAAGTTCATTCCCTTGCGGAAACCCAAGAAGCATCCAAGTGAAGTAATCTCATAACAATACGTGTTAGAGTACATAACCGGTTGTATAGAGATAAATGTTGGTGATGTTAAGCATGGTGAACGAGCAATCGTTATCGATGATTTGGTTGCTACTTGAGGAACTTTATCTGTGTCGGAAAATTACGATTCAACTGAATTAAGAAAGGTGACCTGCTGGAGCTGGTATTGCTCGAGAATCAAATTGCAATTGTCCTCTCTCCAACTCATTCTTGAGATTTCTTAACCCGGTTTGCATGAATCTCAGTGCGAGAACGCAGACAATGTGCCTCGAGATATTTATTACATAAATCGGAGAACCCCAGATTAACAACAAGTACTCCGATCAAGCTCCGGTCAAACATGAGAGAAATGTACAGTTAAGAAGGTTCTTCAAGATAAACGGTACTTGTGGAATACTTCTCTAAAACTTAATATCTTCTTCGATGGAGCCCGACTGATCTGTACCCGTTGTGAGAAAGCCGAAGGGAAGCCACAGCCGGACCGAATGGAGGAGCTACTGCGCAAGGAAAAAAATTGATTTTTTTTTTTATTTTACTCAAAGTTACGACACTTAGTTTGTTCAACATGGTATCAGAGACATAATTCTCGATCAAACAACTTATTGATCAGCTCTTCCTTAGCATCATCATCTACCAGTTGACTCACACAATTTTACAATTTGGAACGCAAAATAAGCAGAGACCAAATTGTATAAATTCCTGAATGCAGTGAGTGAGGAGTATGATCAGGAAAAACAAGATTTACTCAGATAAAAATTTGTTACCTGAGTTGGAATCAGCTTATGCAACTATCCCATTAGAAAGGGACTGGAGACAAGTAATGGGTACTGCATGAAGGAAGGACACTGAGGTTCCCAACACCAGAATTGAATTTGTATTCTACGTTACGCCTCGCTTAGAGTCATACCAACCCACGCCACCAGACCACAATCGGTCACTGAAAAGGGGAAAGTTGTTTTTTTTGCAGACTAAAGGATATTAGACAAATACCTCTTTGTCGTTCGATCTAGCTGAAGATGAGGCAACTTAAACAGAGTTGAAGAGATGCTGTTGTTGACACGGGGCAGACGCCCTTGTTGACTCCTGCAGGGGATACGCATCAACACACCATTGTTGACGCGGGGCATACGCCGTTGTTGACTCATACAGGGGAGACACCATTGTTAACGTAGGGAAGACACCGATGTTGACAGCAGGAGAGATGTCATTGTCGATGAAGGGAGACGCTATTGTTGACAAAAGCATCTTGCGTCGTCGTACTCAATTGGAAGGGCATGGGATGTAGCTATTACGGAAAATTTCTTCACAACAAGGCCAAGTACTTGGTGCCAGCAACGTCGTCGCCACGGGGACGAAAGTTGTGAAGAAGAGAAGTAGGCCAGTTATCACCTTGTGTTCTTATTTGCATACAAAAACAATTGGCAATGCTCGCACCCATGAGTAAAATCTCTCAGGGAAAATAAAAAACACTCCAGTGGAGATCAAAATCAAAGAGGTTTTTCAATCAAAGAATCAGACGGTCAACTGTGGTTCACTAATATAAAAGATATCTGGAGTACGGAGAGTTCCAAAGAATGCCACAAGAAAATGATCGAAAGGTCGTGCGAGGAATGACTAGCAATTATTTTCTCAGTGGCCCGACTTTATACAAAGGATCATTCGATGATACTCATTTGAGATGCGCAAATGCTGAAGAAGTTGAGCGTCTAATGAAGAAATTCATAAAGGTTGTTGCGGCTCACACATGAGCGGGCGAATGCTGTCGAAAAAGATAATGAGACTTGGATACTTTTGGTCCACCATGACGTCAGATTGTGCGAGACACGTCCAATATTGTTACCTCTGTCAAGTATACGCAGACCAAATCGACGTGCTACCACATGAGCTCTATCCCATGACTTCCCCATGACCTTTCTCAAGGTGGGGCATCAATGTCATCAACATTATTTCCCCAAATGCGCTCAAGGATCATCGATTAATATTGATGGTGATCGATCACTTCACTGAGCGGGTAGACGCTATTACCCTGGAGTCAATAACGACAAAGATCGTCGAAAGTTTCATTCGGCAGGTTATCATCATGCGTCATGGGGTGCCAGAGTCATTCATCACCGACAATGCCAGAAATCTGTATATCAAGTTGGTCGATGGGTTGTGTGGCCAATTTAAGATCAATCATAAAAATGCATCTCCAGATCGCCCATAAATGAATGAAGTAGTAGAAGCAGCAAATAAAGGACTGACACGACAAACTACTTTGGGCACTCATGGCATACAGGACTTCAATACGGACATAAGCAGGGACAATCCCATTTTTCCTTGTTTACAGGACCAAAGTCGTGTTGCTAATCGAAGTAGAAATCCTGTCAGCTAGTATCCTCGTTGAGGTAGAGATGTACGAGTCAGAATGGGCGAGATGCATAGATGGCATTGTGCCACAAGCAATGGTACCGACAACGCATGACTCGTGCATTTAAAAAAACGATATGGCCGAGAAAAATACAAGCAGGCGATCTAATTCTCAAAAAAGAAAAAAAATCCTTCGAGTCAATCCAGACTCTCGGGGCAACTTTGTGTCTAAATATGAAGGGTCTTTTCTCGTCAAAGAGGTTTTCAGCGGAGGAACAATGATCATCACTGACATGGACGACCAAGAATTCTCCAGTTCAATCAATATGGACGCATTAAAAAACAATCCTTAAAGTCCTTGTAACCAGAAAGTGAGTCTCCAAATGTCAGAGAAACTTCTCGCTAAATCGAAAACCCGAAAGGGCGATTTAGGAAAAATTTAGGGAATGGGGCATGATTAAAAATCCCTAAAAATGGTGATCATGGAAAAAAGAAAGGAATCAAATCTCTGCTAAGTTAAGAACCCAAAAGCGCAACCTAGGCAAAAATTAAGGGAACCGCGATGTGCGGTAAAAAATACTGTAGCAAAGCGATAGAAAATCAAGAGACAAAAAAAATCCTTCAAGTAAATCCAGACTCTCAAGGCAAGTTTGTGCCTAAGTATGTAAGGCCCTATGTCGTCAAAGAGATTTTCAGCGGATGAACCATGATCATCATTGACATAGACAACAAAGAACTCCCTAGTTCAAACAATATGGACGCAGTAAAAAAAAATAAAGAGCTCGCAGTCAGAAAGCGAGCCTCCAAAAGTGAGAAAATTCTCGCTAAATCGAAAACCTGAAAGGGTGGGTTATGCAAAATATAGGGAAGAGGGGCATGATTAAAAATCCCTAAAAAGGCGATCATGGCAAAAGGAAATAAATCAAATCCCTGCTAGGTTGAAAACCCGAAAAGGCAACCTAGGAAAAAAAAATTGAAATGAAGGGAACTGGGAGGTACGGTAAAAAAACATATCGAATGAAAAGGAAAGAAAATCGAGAGATAAAAAAAGTGCTCAAAAGTGGACGATAGTGTTTCCCACGGTAGAAATAAAAAGAAGATGTAATCGACAGTAATTTGAACTGCCTCGATAACTTTTATGGATACACCTTGTGAATGTAGCATGAATTGCTTTAGGGACCTCCATCAAGAAGAACTCCAAAGTTCATTAAAGAGAAAACAAGTCGAGAAGTCCGCACAAGCTGTCGAACATCTCGAGATGGGTTTTAACCTGTAAAGTGAATTACAAGCTAATGAGCAGAATCTTTAAGTGTTCAACGTATGCAAGTCATCCTCGATGACCAGAACGTGTAGGTGTCCAGCTTTTGCGAGTCACAAGCTTACAAGTGGAGTCTTTAGGTGCTCAACCTCCGCAAGTCATCCTCAACGATGCTTCTGGCCAAAAATAATCCTCAAACGTGCTCGTTGATGGCAAAAATAAATCCTCGACGACCAGGACATATAGATGTCCAGCTTCTGAGAATCACAAATTGATGAGCGTTTATGCGCTCCACCTATGTAAACCATCATGAACAAACGTAACTTGTAGATGGCCAACTTCCGAGAGTTACAAACCGACGAGCGGAGCCTTTAGGTGTCCAGTCTTCGCAAGTCATCCTCGACAACCATGAGCTGTAGTTATTTAGCTTCCGGGAGTAATAGGTCGACGAGGGGAGCCTTTAGGTGTTCAGACTCCGCAAATCATCCTCGATGACCAGGACCTATAGTTATCCAACTTCTGAAAATCACAAGCAGACGAACAGAGCGTTTAGGTGTTCATCCTCCGCAAGTCATCCTCAATGACCTAGACTTGTAGTTATCCGGTTTATGGGTGTCACAAGTCAACGACTAGAGCGTTTAAGTGTTCAGTCTCCGCAAGTCATCCTCGATGATCAAGACCTATAGTTATTCAACTTCTGAAAATCACAAGCTGACGAACGGAGAGTTTAGGTGCTCAACCTCCGCAAGTCATCCCAACGAGTCACAAGCCGACGAGCGAAGCCTTTAGGTGTTCAGTGTTGGTATTTTCGAATTTGTATGTGAGGAGAATGAGGACCTAAGGGCAATAATAAGAGAGAACTTCATTTGAGCTTGGTTTATTACATAGGATAGAGTAGTCTATATATAGGAGTGATAGGGACTAAATTGTAATTAGTAAGAACATTGGGACTAACCCTAGCATACTCTAAACCATAATGTCTAATATTCCCCTTACAATATTTAACTCCTAAAGTTTTAAAATATTAAAAAGGATCCTTGATCTTTTGGACTTGCTGAGCACTGTCTGTGCACAGCCTGAGCACGCTGGAGGCACTGAGGATGTACACTGGATGCATTGAAAATGCACGGGCCAGGTTGAGCACTGCGTCTGCACTGCAGAAGCACAGGAGTTGCATTGGTCTTGTACCCTGTGGTTTGGACTGTGGCTGAGCTATGGCATGGGAGAATCGAACATGACACGAAGCACAGGTCTGCTCCAGAGTCGTGTGAGGCAATATATCAAACACATTAGGTGCGTCTGATGTTGTGTGCTGCTATTCTTGATTAGAGCTGCTGCATTTGGATGAAACTTGAAAGGGAGACAAAGCCATCTCTTGGCAAGGAGGGAATACACTCGAGATGCAGTAAACACGTTGAATACACGCAGCAAAACGTAGATAAAGCAATAAACGTGTTGAATTCACGCAGCAAAACATGGCGACTCGATGATGCTGAAAATAGAGAAACATAAAAAAAAAAAGACAGAGCAGCAAAGAAGAAGATTCAGTAATGGCAACAACATTGAAGCAGCCTGGAGTGAACGTTAAACACTGAGGCATAACTTGAAGAACAATGAACGGAGTCATTCAATGGATAAAAGCCACCGCAGCAAATAACAGAGCACCACATGAGACCAGTCGAACCACAATGAATATAAACCAGAAGATAGACGGCCGGATAAGATACTAGCAGGGAAAGAAGGTTCAGATCCAGGAGCAATGGAGACATAACTGAAACCGTATAAGAAGAGGAACATAAGCAAAGCCGCAGTAACAGAAGCACAGAAAACTGATAACAGAAATGCAGAAACGAAACTTCAGAGTAGTAACGAAACAAAACAGATAACACATCTGAATGCAGATTGGTCCGGTAGGCCGGCTAACTGACTCTGGAGGACCGACATAAGATAGATATGGCTGGCCAACCCAATCTAGTGAATCTTTTGTGATCGTTGCCCCCTGATAACTAGATTGGGAGTAGTAAAACTCAGACTCAATGAAGTCACAATTCATTGTGGTGAACATGTGACCCCTTTTTGGATCATAGCAGCGGTACCCCTTTTGGTTGACTCCATAGCTGAGAAAGATGCATTTTACCGCACACGGATTTAGTTTGGTGCGGTCGATTTTGGGTATATGGAAGAAAACAGAACATCCAAACACTCTAGGAGGAAGGCTGAGTGTCAGAGGTATTCTACTATGAGACTTTAGGGTTTGTAGTGGTGTTTTGAGGCTGAGGATTTTTGTTGGTAGACGATTAAGAAGGTAAGTTGCGGTTGCCACAGATTCTGGCCAGAAAGATTTTGGCATTTTTGACTCGAACAAAATGGACTGGGTCATTTCTAGTAGAATCTGATTTTTCCTTTCTGCGATCCATTTTGTTCGGGGATATGTGGGCATGATGTTTGTTGAATAATTCCTTTTTCAAGAAAGAAATTCTTCATTTGAGTATTGACGAATCCTATTGTCTAAACGCAGAGTTTGAATGTTTTTCTGGAATTGGTTTTGGACCATGTGGAAAAAAATGCACGAATTTTTTGAACACTTCAGATTTGTTTTTGAGAAAATAGGTCCAAGTCATACGGGTGCAATCATCAACGAAAATTACAAAATACTTGAGACCATGGGCTCTAGAAATAGGTGCAGGGCCCCAAACATTAGAGTGTACTAAGGAAAATATAGAATCTAGTCGAGTATTATTGGATTTAAACGGCTGTCTATGGCTTTTCGCTAAAATGCAAGTCTCACAATCTAAAGTTCTTGACTTATTAAGAAACAATTTCGGAAACAAAAGTTTGAGATAACCAAGTGAAGGATGACCTAACCGCCTGTGCGAGAGCCATAATTCTTCTTCTGTCAATCCATGAGCCAGCAACACCGATCCTTTGTGGACCACCTCATCCACGAAGTACAATCCAGCTTGCTCAGTACTACACCCAATGATCGTCCCCTTCCGGATATCCTGCAACATGCAAAAATTTGGGTTCATTATCATAGCACATTTCAACTCCTTCGTCACTTGTGATACAGATAGCAACTTATTTGATAATGTTGGTACTAGTAAGCAATTAGAAATCTTCAGATTATTCGAGATTTCAAATGTACCCATCCCTGTTACCACAGCAACCCCACCATTCGCTGTATTAATATACTTAATTCGGTATTCTACTATATCACACAAATCCCAAGCATCAAATGTCATACTATCAGTCGCACCACAATCAAATATCCATCGATCATTTTTCCTTTCTAAACATGTAACTGAATATCCAGCTTTATAAACTTCAGGGACTAAATCAGGCATTTTAAAATCTTCAGAATCTAACTTATTTCGGTTCAGGCAAAAATCGAAATATGTAAGTTTTGAAGGTTTTGAGTGTAAATACCCAAACCCTTTACCTTTAGGGTTCCCTTCAGTAGCCGAAAACTTCTCATTTAGAATGTTTCCATTTCTGAAATTAGACGCAGCACTCAACCACCACGATCGACTAGGGTTTGGTTCGCCCATGGCCAGGTAAGCGCCGCCGCTGTTCGTCTCCGAGGTATGCCTTCCCCTTAGTTCCCCGAACTGCGATTGATAGGCGTTGCTGGTGTTGGTGGTCTCGTGGCCGCACGCCGCCGTCTCTGCTCCGATTATTACGTTGTTGTCCACGGCGGAGACTCGTATCTCCTTCGGTTTATGGTTGTCTTCCCACCAATCTGGGTAGCCAACCAATCAGAAACATTTTTCCTTTGTATGCTTGCCCACGCCACAGTACGAACACTTTAGCTTGCTTTTGTCCCCGCGGAATGATGAATCGACGACTTTGCTGGTCGAGTCTGACTGCTTCTGTCCTGGCCGGAAGCCTCTTGCTGCGTTTGCTTGAGCTCCCATGTCTGATCGGACACCAATCGTAACTAGTCCCTCGCCTACGCCCGAAGATGGTTCAGTTATGTTCGTTGACGCTCCCAGTATGTGGAGCCTGGAGGCTTCCTTCCGAACGTCTGCATATGCGACTTCTACTGAGGGCAATGTCTCTCCACGGAGTATGTCCATTTTCACGTTGTCAAATTGCTCGTTGATACCACCTAGGAACAGATAGACTTTAGTCTCGTTCCATAGGTCGTTAAACAGGGTGATGTCTCGTCTGCAGACCAGGGGATTTAGCCTTTGGGCTTCAATTTCCCCCAGATTGCGTGCCTTCGTAACCAAAATTCTTCAAGAGTCTGATTTCCTTGTGTCGATTTAGCCGCCTTGTAATGAATCTAACACCTGTAATGAATCTCTTCCACTGTTGTATGTAACCTGCAGCGCATTCCATAAATCCTTTGAAGTTTGATAGTGGGCAATATTGTGAGCAAGCTATGATTCAACATTCTGTAAAATCCAGGAAAACAACAATTAGATCGTCCTGTCTCCATCGGTGATATCCTAGTTCAGTTGGATGTGGATGGGCTGGTTCTCCCGTGAGGTGATAGCGCATTTCCCTCCAATTGCCACATCCATCATCCGAGTCCATTGGTTGTAGTTATGGTCGTTCAACTTTGTGCCCACCATGATGGTTTCAGGCAGCTCCTTTTGTTGTGGTTGTTGGCTTAGTTTCAATCTTGATCTGAGTATGCTTGTAGTTTGGCCGGTCAGGTCATCTCGGTTGACACCTGAACCGATTGAGTTCTGCGAGTTACTCTCGCTATCGGACATTGTTGAGGTTGTAGATTTGCGGGTAGATGATGAAGCGGATGACGGATCTCGCTCTGACACCATGTTGGATTATTGAATGTAACGATTGCTAGAATAGAATATGAATCTCTTGTATTTTTCAGCTCTGATACTGCAGGTATGTATACAAGCTATTACAAGCTAAGAAATGTAATAAACTGAATTAAGCTATTTTACAGTATTTCCTAGTTTAGCCTATGTTAAATGTGTTTTCCTTGTTCAGATCATGTACATATGGAAACTGTCATATTGCTATTGCTGACAAAATCTAGTAATAATAATAAAAATAAATTAAGATACAAATTAAACACACTTCAATAGATGAGGTATAAACTATAACACCTGCTTTCTTTCAAAATCTTAAGTAAAGTGTGGTTTAAATAAATATAGTAAAACAACATACTCGTTTTATTCTGAAATTATATTTATAATATCAATATATCATACTATATGCTAATTTAAAAGATCATTACATCTATTAATTTGAATGTTATAAAAAAACGTTTTCTTAATTTAGAGTGCCCTAAAAATAATATTTCTATTTATTATGTTACTCAAAGCAAATTATTGTATTAAATAAAAATGAATAAATATATGTATACATATTTAAATAATATAATATTATAGTAAAACAAATAAAATAGGTATAAAAACATTTAATAATATTAATTATTAATGCATTTTACAATTTACAGTGTGACGTGGCCTAATAATAAATATTAAGCAACAAATGATTTAAAACAAAAAAAATTGCCGAAGGTTCCATTTGTAATTTTATAGTTTGATTAAATATAATTATATTTATTTATATTAGTGTCCTTTTGTTACCATACCATCGTTTCAGAAACCCTCCTTTAATGTGAATAATTTTATATTTCTCAAGTTGTTTATAGTCTATCGACGAAAGACTTGTTCCCAAGGTAGTTGGTAATTGGTATGACCTCCTCTCCTTGAAATACTAAATTAAATTAAACTTTAACAAACCTTGAAATCATGGAGAGGTCATTACGGTAAATACTAAATTAAATTTGGACACTTGATGTGAAGGCAATGAAACCATTCTAAATATCCTTCCTCTATCATCGCTTCAATCTAAGTAAATTTTAGAAATTTATTTGAAAGAGACAATAATTTAAAAATAAGAAAAAGATAGGGGGAAAATATAATAAAAAATAAATTCATTTTTAGATTTAAAGAACTTGTTTCCACCCATTCACATCAGTGATACCCAATAACCTAACAATAGCACGATAACTACAATGAACGTCTACTAAAGGATCAATAATATTTAATTTGTAATGAAACTATTTATAACATCTGGAAATTTAATCGAAAACTCCATAGATGAATTTTGATTCATCTGTCTTTGCTTCTTCTCCGTTGGAGACGTTACAATTATTAGTTCAAAGTATGAAGGGTTCCGACGAATGAATGTGTCCTTTTTAATGTCTGATCTCTCATTTGTATTAGACTTCACTTGAGGTTCACATAAATCAAAAGATTGAGGGATCAAGATTTCTCTCATATTCCTTGTAAACTCAACTTACTTGTGCAAGCATGGTATGTCGTGTGTTATCCATTTGTAGCACCCACAAAGTAGTTGGACTGTACCGACATCATCAATGCATTTTTGCACAACTACTATTTCTTATAGGATCATAACAAATACCAAAACAATGAATATTTCTAAAGAGCGATATGATGTATGAGTGTTTCATGTATGTTATGCTTCATTCAAAAGACACGCCTTTATTTTAGCAAATTCTTGATCTAAATTTTTCATGTATGATCCACTCTACGTGTGAAAAGCACACTATGAGGTTCCAAATTGAGACTTGAGTTTCGCGTGAGCACTCCCAACTCTGGATGAAAGAAATTTCAATACGTCACAATATAATTAATATAGTTATATAAGTGTATAATTGTTTAGATGAACATACCAGATTGCAGTTAAGGTTCCAAAGTGCATATAAGTATAGGGTTGACAATTTATGGCACGACACGATTAAATAATTTACATTTAGGCGTATATTGATTTGACCTTAACAAATCTTGTGTCTAAATAAATGTTATACGTTTAGAAACGGTTAATAACTATGACTAACACTTCTGAACTGTAAAAATAAACACGATTAGGTATATGTATCTAATATTTGGATTTGTTCTTGTATTTATTTTTGAATCAACTGTGGATTTTAAAACTTGAGTATGACATTAATTTGTGAATTTTGTGAATTTCATGTCATGTTGTTTTGTAACATTTCGTTTTGTTTGATACGACTTGTGTTATTTATACATGAAATTTTTTGTTCAAAAAGTTAATCGTGTGTGTTGCGTGTGATTTGTTTAATAACCGTGTTCGTGTTTTGAGTTTGGAAACACGTTTAAGACCTATTCGTTTACACATGAGACTGTTAACCACGACACACACAAATTATTTTAATATTTTCTTATAAGATTTTTTTGTCTCAATTAAATTAATGATAATAATTAAAAAATGGCTTTGATATAATTGATTTACTAAAAAAACTATAATATTATATATTAATGAGTAAATTTAATAATTATTTTGATTTTTTTTTCGATGCATTGTTGATAATATGATTATGAAATATTTATAAACTTTTTAACTTCTTAATTATTTATACTTATTATTTTTATCAATATATCTAATATTATTATTGTTGACTTAGTAAGATTCATTAAAAAAATATTTGTATAAATGAACAGATAAATATCGTGTAAAAAAGTATGTTTTGTATTATGTATAAATTAACATAATTTTGTTGGTACATACCAAGGATCCTAGACCCTTGTCTTCGGTCCAACAATACTTAATTATTTGAATTAAACATTTCGTTATTTGTATTTTCAAGGGATAATAAAAGAAAATGATACGCACAAAATACAAAATGTTTAATACAAACAACGAATGTTTAATTTTTTTTACTCTAATACTTAATAAAATTCTGAAAAGTGCTGAAAAACTATAAATATAAATTTGTAAAAAAAAATAAAATGTAAATTATATTAATATTCAAAATTCATGAAATAAGAACCAAAATGTTGGATCCGGAAACTGTTTTTGCTTCCATATTCTTGTTTTCCGGGCATCGAGTCTGAGACTCTGAATTCACATTTGTAAATTTATGATCTAAATTTTATAGAGTAATTTTCGTTATTTTTCTAATTTACAATTCCAATTAATTGTTTTAGTCAACTATTTTGTTTGTTTGATTTAGTATCCCCCCCCCCCCCCCTCTCTTGTTACAACATATATACAACTTATTGTATTGACCTAGTAGCCCAATTAATATATATATACACCCCCGACTACCGAGTCTTTTTGTTTTGTTACATAAATAACTACCGTGTCCTTTCGATCAATCCTAACCATTATTGTCTGAGAGTTAACTTTGGAAGAAGAAGCAGAAGAAGAGGGATGTTTAGATCAGTCAGCTCAAGAAGCCATCCTACCCATGGTGGCTACGAGAAGTTGATGGATGAAGCCGCCGCAGTCAACAACCTTCCTGCAGAAGAGATGAAGTTGAAGAGATTCCCGTTTCTTCAGTCATGGTTGACCACGGCGAGAGACAAGACTAAAACTCCGGCAGCGAAGGATGATACTACCCATTACAAATCTAAAGCAAAATGTCATCCACTCATCAACCTCTTCCATGGACGATCAAACAACAACAAGAAGAAGTTGAAGAAGAAGAATACAACAACAGCAGGGCCAGAGTATTCCAGGTATCTCCAGTATGTCAAAGAAGGTGGACTATGGGACGTACACTCCAATTCGCCCGTCCTTTACTACAGATAACGACCAAATTAAGAAGAAGAAATACATATCATATATAGATGGATTGCAGTTACAACTGTAGATTAATATTGTTCGTTTGTCTCATGGAGTTGGATCAGATAATACTTTTGGTTCTCAACGAGAATATGTTCCAATCTGTCGTACAAATCTGAAAAGTATGTATATAAAATATCAATTATATATTCACATTTATGACACAAACAATTACCATGTAACGTCTAAAGTTAACAGTGAAATTAAAGCGTGAATATTCGAATACTTCTTGGGTCACAAAAAAAAAATCCTTAAATACCGATGTGATCGGATAACCCCCCCCCCCCCCCCATAAAATAGACTCAAGTGGAGAGTTTATTGTAACTAATGTTTCATTAATATTTATCTATTTAAATCTATCTTAGAAGTTGACATTTCTAGATTATATATTAACCGGTGTCGGCCACATATGGTGTTGATATTTTTACTTTTTGAATATTTTACGAGGGCCCTTATCTAAAAGGTTTTTTTTTTTTTTTTTGCCAATCCTTATCTAAAAGGTAGCACACTTACTTTATACTTCAAATAATTTTCACTCGCATTAGAGTTTTTCTTTTTAACATCAAACATAAGTATTGACCATGAATATTTGTTTATTCACAAAACTCGCATCCAAGCTTTTAATTAAAAATAAAGCGACGAACTGTTAAGTCATATTGATGTTGCTTGACAATAATTTTTCATTCCAATCTATTTTTTTTTTTTTAAGACTAGTCTTTTTGCTCTCCTAGGGTGGTTTCAGTTTGAGAAATTTTCGGTGAGATCACGGTGGAGCTTCGTCAGTGTCGACCGATTGTTGGATATCTTTTGGAGATCGCCAAGACTTGTGCGAAATCCGGAAGGCATGAACGGAGAAAGGAGAGCGTTGTCCATTGAAGAAAATCACCACCTCTAGAGGATGCACCTTGGGTGAAACCACACAAAATGTCGAATGCATGCTGGGTTTCCAACATGGCTGACTGATATCGATCCCCTCATCAGCACCTATGATTGAGCATGAAGAATCGTCCAGAGTTGGAAAGGAGGGTGCATGTAAAGGTGTCGTCTTTACTGTGGTTTCGCTTTGGTTAAAGCTGCACCGATCTTCTCCCCAAACGTCGCCAAGAATATTCTGCCAACAGGAGAAGGGTCACCGTGCTAAATGAAACCGAGTCACAGAAGGGAGGAGGTGTCAAGAGTGATAGGCGTTGTCAACCACATCTAATCTGCATGTTCCTAAGTCTTTGAGTAAGAACCTAATTTCTTTTTTACTTGTACCTGTCGGAGAAGCGACCGCGGTGAGGTTATCTGGACGACGAATCATGAGCGACGTCAACTTCGACGGACAGAAAACACCCTGGAAAACCACCTTGGACTTGGAATCAAACCCTAGCTCGGAAGTAAAATGACAAATATGTAGGGCGATTATCACTCGAAAACAAGTCAAGGCAACGCCGATAATTAGTGTGTTAAAGAAAGCATGGGAAAACTTTAGTATGGTCTGAATAAAGAAATACACGGATAGGGTGATGTTGTTCGAGTTTGATAATGAATAGACCCGAGAATAGATTTTTGACATGGCCCCATGGTTAGTCCAAGGGCATTGCCTAAACATAAAGAAGTGGGCGTCGAGTGTTGGATTGACCAAAATAGAGTTCTGAATGGTCTAGTTCTGGGTACAAGTACATAATCTAGGGCTTGAAAATTTAATGAAGCAAATGCGGAAGCAAGATTGGAAAGTTTATTAAAACCGAGAAGCAACCAGATAAAACGATTGCATGTTACCTCAGAATCAAGGTAGAAGTGGATGCCAATCAGCCACTGTGAGCGGGTTTCTGGTGGACCAAATCAGAGGGGAAAAAAATTGGGCATCGATTAAGTATGAATGGCTTTCGGATTTCTGCTTTGGATGTGGCATGCTTGGTCATACCACGCAAGGGTGTATAGAAGAGGTTGAGATGTCCAAGGAGAAGCCATGGCACCCAATGTATGGTCCCTGGTTAAATGGAAGGAGGCCGAGGCAAGCCATGTCTGGGGAGCTAAGGACAAAGAGGAGTAGGATATTGCTACCAAAGAACAAACCCAGAAGAAAGTCTTAGTCCGAGATTATGAATGAAGTTAAGCAATAGATGCCATCAAACGAAAGAGTAGGAGACATGGGTGAAGGTGACACCAGCCGTGGGACAGAAGGGCATCAAAGACCTCAAGAATGTGAGAGTGATGAAGGGATTGTGGACCTAAACTGTAGAAGCATTAGGGCTGGCAATTTCACTCACGACACGATAACACGATACGAACACGCACGAAAAAGTCGTGTTCGTGTTTGTCTTTGATGGTACGATAACACGAACACGATAACACGATTGTTTTTTCGTTTTGTGTTAGTGTTTAGGTCTCAAAACACGATAACACGATTGTTTGCCTTTGAGGGGATGTGTTTATGTTATTTAGGTTGTGTTATCGTGCGAACATGAACCGTGTTACCATGTTATTTTCGTGAAAACGTGAAATCGTGTTATTGTGTTACCGTGTTATTTTCGTGTTACCGTGTTATTTTCATGAAAACGTGAAATCGTGTTATTGTGTTACCGTGTTATTTTTGTGTTACCGTGTTATTTTTGTGAAAATGTGAAATCGTGTTATCGTGTTACCGTGTTATTTTCGTGTTACCGTGTTATTTTCGTGAAAACGTGAAATCGTGTTACGACTTTCCACGAATATTTTTGTGTTATCGTGTTCGTGTCGTGTTGAGACAATAAATTTCGTGTCGTGTGTCCGTGACACGATTACATTTTCGTGTGTGTCGTGTTGAACTTTCGTGCGTATCGTGTCGTGTCCTGGTGCACGATGGCACGCACGCACGAATTGACAGCCCTAAGAAGCATGCAGAATGAGGGAAGCCTCTATGCAGATTATTGTGGCGAGAGATCCCCCCATACCCGGCAAGAAGAATCAAACAGACAGTGCCTTTGAGAGGAAAGAAAGATGGATGAAACTATAGCCAAACTCCTCAACAAAACCGAACCAAACCCAGTCATGCTCCTATCAACCACTATACAACAAACCCTTATCCAAAACCCTAGGAGCCATGTCTAAAGCCATTGGATGAACAATTACATTCCTTACCCATTCACCCCCTGGCCGACCAGGCCAAGCCATATTCAAGTCGTGAGCTCATCCATAAACCTGCCCATAACCCTTTCATATACCAACATATATATCCCTAGATAAGGCAATGAACCCTGAGCCATAACCATAGAGGAACCAGCCGAATCCCCATCCCGCTTACCTAGCCCTCAACCAATCCTTCAAATAACCGCTCTCAGCCCTATACTTACAAGAATGTCTTTTAAAAGGCAGGTTGAGGAGGAGGAGGAGGAATGAGGTGGTAAAAGGAAGAAGAAGAAGCTGGATTTCACAAAGCAGTATCCGAGCACCACGAGTGGTGTGCGAAAGGAAAACAAAACAAGAGATAGACCTAATAGGAAGGCAAATCGCACCAAGACTGAAAAGGGTAGGAAGAACACAAAGATGGAGGAAAACCAAAGTAGAGAAGAAGGAAAAGAAAAAGAAAACACATGGGCTGTGGTGGTTGTCCCGAAACAGCCACACAGGGGCCATGATTATAATTTGTTGGAATCGTCAGGGTTTGGGGTCTTCTATGACTATTCGACATCTTAATGACCTCAACAAATTGTATCATTCGGAGATCATATGTCTTCTGGAGACAAAACAACGGGGATACTTTCTGCGAAAAAGGTACGTGAGCAAGTTGGGATGCATAATGCATACTATGTCAGCCCGAGGGGAATATAAGGAGGAATAACTCTATGGTGGAGAGATGAGATCAATGGCTCCAATCTGCACTTATTTTCCCGGACCATCCACTTCCACCTTATTTAATCCTTCAACCGGTTGAGGTGACTCTTTTCTTTTCGAGGGTCCTCCTCAGTTTGAATTACCAAAGTTTATTTCTTTCGAACATGGCATCGCATTGTGTGGATATAACAATTGTGTGTCGCTAGTTGATCTCCATTCACCGCTCTAATTCCATGAGGCGTTAGGAATTTTAACAACTAATGGTATGTGCAATGCATCATTTTATTGGGATTTAGAGTCGAACACCCTAATATGGTATTTTATGATGCAGGAGCGTCGACTACGATAAAGTTAACCTCTAGATCCAATGACCTTCGTCCTTCTCCTAAGTGCACCCGGAGAATGGAAGACCCTACTGGCTATGTAGTATGTGAGGCAAATCTCATCAAAGGAAAATTAACCTTTTTTAGGACTTTTTCTTTCCGTCCCATCCTTTTATACGCATCAAGAAACAAAACATCTGTCGAACTTCCTGAGTCTACCAATACCCTCTTCACATTGAACCGATCAATCCCCATCATAATTACAAGGGAATCATCGTTAGGGGAGGTGGCATGTCCCATCTCCTTTTTCTGAGAACAAAATGACCACTTCCTCTTCTCCTCTGGGGCGCTTTCCCCTAATGAAAGTTCCTAAAATTTGAGAGGCGTAGACCTCCCTGGCAGCGCATGTCTCTCCTCATTGTGAGCGGGGGGGCATAAATTGGCAAGGCTTGTCAGCATGCCCAAATTTTGAAGGACCCTGATCTGGCCTTTTTCCTTTTGGAACATCCTTTTTAAATACTTCTTTGTTTGCCTTTCTTCCTTCCTTCGCAATTTACAAGTCTATATACGATTTTACATGGGTCGTCATTTCCTCCACTGTATTGACAGGGATAATACTCAAACTATCGTACAAGACCGAGCCTCTTGGTCCCAACACTCTTACAAAAGCATGGATAGTCTCCCCTTCCGTGATCGCTTGATCAATTCAAGTCAGTTCCTTATTAAACCTGGTGTAAAAGTCGCTTAAGCTTTCATCATTCTTTTGCTTCAAGTGATCCAAAGTCCCAATACTTTTTAGGAGTTGGCGTCCTCCCATATATTGCACAATAAATTTTTCCTTCAGATCTCCCCATGATTTAATCGGCGCCTTAGGGAGACCGAAAAACCAGTGAGACATGATGCCTACCAAAGTGTCTGGAAAGAGAAGCGTGTAATGATTGTCATCTTTGTTCGTCACAATTAGCAGGCTTCATGCCTCTAAATATGTTCAACTGGGTCACCTTCTCTTCAATAATATTCAATATGAATTGTCTGCACATGAGGTGGTATGATGATAGACAAGATCTCTTGGGCAAACGGGTGTGATGCCCTATCCCGCAAATGGGGCATGGCTCTACCCTTCTGTTCCTCCATCTTCCGGGCGAAAAGCTCCCCGACTTCCACCCTAGTCATTATACCAAGGGGATGAGCCATGTTGTCCCAGTGTCTATTGTGGCATCGCTCGTCGGAAGAGGAGTTGGTTGTGGAGCCCTTGGTAAATTCTGGGGCCTGGAGGTGGCTTCTTCCATCCTACAGGCGTCCGCCTGTTGAGCTGCTCGGGTAGCTGCTCTTTGTTCTCTTCTATCTAAGAGCTCGTCGAAGGTCGCCATAAACGTCGGTGTCAAAACAATTTCCGGAGTTACTTCCAATTGAGGCGGCGCCATTTACCTCCAATGTGCTCGTCTTGGTGTCTTAGATTCAGCCATTGGCTCTGCAAGGACGGGAGGTGCTTCCTGGGTAGGTTGACTGGGTTGAACAGGCTTGGACGTTATGAATGCTGATAGTCCCAGGTGTTGTTGGAAGTTTTAGAGGGAGTCCTCTTCATTAACCTCTCGGTTGTTAGTATTTGCTCGAGTTGTAGGGGAACCATGGCTGATTTCGTTCAAATGAGTTCCCACATACGACGCCAATGTGTTGGATCACGCAAATTGGATTTTACTCTCTTGTCCCTCCTAGCTACTCTGTTGATCTGCACAGAAGGAAAGCCCGGGGGATTCCCGTTGCTTCCCCTCCGATGATAAAATCAGTGGAAGTTCGTTTGGGCGATCGAAACAAATGTATAACAACATACAGTAAGGCAAGGTCCAATATCAGTCCTCTTTCGATAAGGTTGGTTGAGGGATATTTATAAAAAATGTGTACCTGAACCATGGTAGGGTCAAATCATACCATGGTAATCTCAGTTGTGACTGAGGCGAGTGAACCATGGTTACTAGGAGTAATGATTATGTC
The DNA here is from genome assembly GCA_946814005.1 of Chamaenerion angustifolium. Classification (NCBI taxonomy): domain Eukaryota; kingdom Viridiplantae; phylum Streptophyta; class Magnoliopsida; order Myrtales; family Onagraceae; genus Chamaenerion; species Chamaenerion angustifolium. The sequence continues at coordinate 16,598,180 of OX328273.1, read as the reverse complement.
TGGGGCAGCTACTCTGGTGTAGACTACCATTTTAGTTAGTTTAATCATAAGTCACTTAAAAGCGGTCGGGCTAAACCATAGGAGTGTGGGCGTTTAGATTAGGGTAGTCAGTATGTGTTCTGATATGCACTTAATCTTACGTTCTGGCGCATCCGTCTGAAGTGACGCCCTTATTGGGGTTGTATATGTGTGACACCATAAATATCATATGAGTGACGCCATAATACCATTGGGCATATAAGTCCAACTTTGAATGGTCTTGGGTCAAATGCAAAAATAACTAGACCCAAAGCTCATAACCCATCAATTATGTTTGAACGAATAATTTTTGTATGAGAAATGAGTTTTGTAAGGAAAGGTTGTATCTTTTTCCTTAATGTATAAATTTATAGAGTTAATTTGATATTCAGTAGCATCTTTGATAAGTGACCTTATCTAATCATAGTTGCAAGAGAAGTTTGTTTTGTGTCAGTGGGAATCTATTTGAGATTTTAAGCGACACATTCATGATCATGTAAAATACGAAGACGAGAAATAGGGCCTATCATATACTAGATTGCTCATGCATGTGGAGATGAAAACAAAGGTGGGCGAAAGGAGAACTTAGTTCAGCTTTGTAGCATGGTCAGATATATGGTCTTATTATTATTTTCCAATTTAATGAAATAATAAGTATTGCATTTTTCTGACAAATACATAATGTTGGGTATCGATAGTGTCAGCCCATTACGGCTAAGGCCTCAAAGCCCCAATAACTTTTCAAATGGGTAAAACTCAAATCATTCAGAACAAGGTCGGCCCACAGTAAGGGTAAGATGGAACCCAATAAGCGGTCTAGAAGCAAACCCAAAACTAAAGTGGATGCAAAACCCTATTACAGGTCGCCATCGGCCAAGGCCAAAGCCTTCTACTGCTAGTCATGAGAGTGCTCGCCAAGAGAATCAAACCTCTCAACTCTGGTCCCACAACCGACGCTGAATATATAGTCACGATATCCTGCGTATATCGGGCACATATTATACAAAGATTGCATAAGGCAACTGCAATATTACGTGATAACCATAATATATGCTATTCTTATTTCTAATGGCATAATATTCACAAAGATATTCAGGTGCCTAAAACGGTTTGGTCTTCCATCTTTATAAATATTCTTGCTTTACATACGTTCATTCCGTTTTGAGCTCATACACATAATATACTCATTTAAGCATCGAAGTGGGACCCAGAGCCCCCCCCCCCCCCCCCCCCCCCGCTGTTGCGCTCCCCTTCTTGCAGGTTCATGGGAGCTCCGGCGAAAGCTTGCGGTCATCAACCAATTAGCATTCAAATCACTGCCAAGTTAGCATTCGGGAAATTTAGACTCAAAATTTGGCACCGTCGGGGGGATTCTGAGCAAACAGTCATGCAGACTCGCTCTAACCGCAATCGTCGAAAATAGGCTAACGAGAAATCCTCAGATAGCTCAGAATATGTCATTGCTTCGCCGCTTCATCAAGAACTTGCTAGCCAAGCAATCCCAGACATTGTCCATCCAGACCGACGCAAAAACACATTGGCAATTCGAGACCGACCCCAGTTCTGCCCACAACCAAGATTCTAGTTCGACCAACCGTTCAAGTGGCTAGGGAAACCATTTAGGTAACCGGAGAGATGCTATCCTTCTTAGAAACTATCATGGGAGAGGCCCGTAAACAAGCCCCTGCTCCTCATGAAGATATTCGTCATGCGGGTCCATGGGAAGCGGAAACTGGAAATCTGTGTGTCGCAACTCCTCAAGAATACAAAGAGATGACCTCCAGACACCAGTTCATGCCTTCGGCCTCCACCGAAGTGTAGGCAGTCACTCACTCTATCAATCTGTCGGGTTCCTCATGGACCGGATAACAGCATCCCTAATTCACTCTTGGCCAAGTTGAGGAGCTTATTAATAAAGAGATGAAGGAACAATGCAGAGTCGTCATGACTCCCTTCAGGGAGCGATCAACCCATCCATTTTCCATCGACCTTATAGCAGTCGAAATACCAAAGGATGTGGTGGCTAGAGTCATCCCTAAATACAGTGGAGAATAAGATTCTCTGATCCACGTCAACAAGCACGAAGCTTCTCTGTTAGGTAAGTCGAACGTGAAAATCACTTAGCTCTATTATTTTCGTCAACCCTCTCGGGTTCAGCGTCGTATTGGTTCTTTGGCCTCCCTGCAGGATCGATAGGGACATGGGCTGAATTAAAGAACAAGTTTCTGAAGCGGTACATGGGCGAACGCCAATTGCTAAAGAGCATGGTCGCCTTGGACACCGTCAAACAGCATCCAGGAGAAACCTTGGCCGACTTCTATGGGCGTTTTCATAAGAACGTCACATAGATTGATCATCGAGTCACAGACGGAGAGATCATTCAAGCGTTTTACAGAGGGCTCGATGTGGCTAACAAAGCCTGAAGAAAACTGCACAACAGATATCATGTTCAGGAAATAGAGACATTGAAGGAGCTGGCAGTTAGGGCGAAAGATTTCATAGACTTGGAAAGAGCAAACTCTGAAGCTAATTTACTGGCAACCTCGCCAAGGGCTATTCCAGAGCCCCGATGCGTAGAAAGGAAAAGAAGGATAAGCGAGGTCGCGAGAAGCCCAGATCTAAAGCCCCCAGACCAAGCCACCGAGAGGTTCCCGAATTGGAAAGAAGGTCCTTAGGAAGGCCACAGATGCCCCGAAAAAATGCTCAGACTATGGGTAAAGAAACATAGAGCTATTGCCGCTATCACAAAGCGAAGGGCCACAAGACCGATGATTGTCGTATTCTTATGCGTGAAATTGAGAAACTGATCCAGATAAGCATGCTAAAGGAGTTTGTGGCAGGGAGAGAACCAAGTCGAACTCCTCCACGTTGAACCCACTCGCTAGTTCCGCAAGAACATTCTGACCAATCCCAGGGTAGACGGGTAATAAACCTAATTACCGGAGGGTTTGGAGCCGAAAGCGAAGGGTCCAATGCAAGGGAAATATATGCCACACAAATCTCCACAGTTGCGCAAATAGGAAAGAGACCTCGACCTGAGGAAGATTGCATCATCTCATTCTCTGAAGAAGACCTGACATATGTCACAACGTCGCACAATGATGCTTTGGTCATCATGGTAGACGTCGCAGTATGTGATATGAAAAAAATTCTGATCAATGGAGGGAGTTCAGCAAACATTCTATTCCTGAACGCCTTCAAAAAAATGGGCAGATCCAAAAAAGGTCTTAAGCGAATCGACTTTCCACTCATCAAATTCGCTGGGAGAACAACATATATGTTGGGAGCTATAACTCTGCCGGTAACTTTGGGCGAAGGATGGAAGAGCATAAAGGTATCAGTCGCCTTCATAGTGGTCAACGCACCCGCCTCATACAATGCCATCCCGGGGAGTACCACCATCAATCCCCATAAGATCGTGACCTCCACAGTCCACCAAAAAATGAAGTTCCCTACACCGAATGGGATTGGAGAAGTTCTAGGCGACCAGACGCCTCACGACAATACTACGTGAACTGCCTTCACATGAAGAACCAGAGGAAAACTGTGGCCATCGAGACAGAGGTTGACCCTCGTGAGGACAAAGCTCAGCCAACCCCCATGCAAGAACTGACAGAAGTCGAGATAGATGCTCCAGAAAAGAAGATGCGCATCGGAACCACCTTGAATGACGACCAAAGGGACGCCTTAACCTCCCTATTATAATAATACAACGAATTATTATCTTGGAAGCCCAGTGACATACCAGGCATCAGCAACGACATAATCTCCCACGAACTGAGGATAGATACTTTGATCGAACCTATTGCTCAAAAAGGAAGGTCGTTTGGATCAGACAAGCGCTTGGCAATCAGGAAAGAAGTAGGCAGACTACTTGAAGCCAAATTTGTCAGGGAGGTACGTTTTCAAAGTTGGGTCACCAATCTAGTGCTGGTAAAGAAGTCGAATGGAAAGTGAAGAATGTGCGTCGACTTCCGCGACTTGAACAAAGCATGCCCCAAAGATTCATACCCCCTTCCGCGAAATGATCAGCTGGTGGATGCAACCTCTGGTCACGAGATGCTAAGCTTCATGGATGCCTATTCAGGCTATAACCAGATCTAAATGCACCCAGCCGATGAAGCCCACATCATTCTACGTCGATGGAGATATACTTTGCTATAAGGAAATGCCCCTCAACTTGATAAACGCGGGGGCACCCTATCAGCGAATGGTAAATCGGTTGTTCGAAGAAATGCTGGGGAGAAACATGGAGTCCTATGTGGACGGCATGCTCGTCAAATCAATCAAAGGGAGCCCTCACACAGAAGACCTTCGAGAAGCATTCGAATGCATGAAGAGGCACAACGTTCGCCTGAACCCAGCGAAATGCGCCTTTGGAGTAAAGTCAGACAAATTCTTGGGCTTCATGGTCAGCGAACGAGGTATAGTGGCGAACCACGAAAAGCTAAAAGCTATAGAAGATATGAACTCGCTGACTTGTCACAAGGAAGTCCAGAGTCTGAATGGTCGTCTGGCCGCACTAAATCGTTTCCCCTCAAGAGTGAGTGACATGTCCCTCCCATTCTTCAAAACTCTCAGGGCAAACCGCAAGTTCGAGTAGACGCCGGAGTGCGAGACTGTCGTTCAATCACTTAAGCAGCACCTGCAGACACTCCCAGCATTGGCGAAGCCCATTCCCAATGAACCACTCTTTCTTTATATAAGTATTAGTGAAGTCGCAGTTAGTGCAGTTTTAATAAAAGAATAGGGAAATAAGCAGAGTCCGGTCTTCTTTGAAAGCAAATTGTTTAAACCATACTTCCACGCCCACGCCATAATAGTCCTCACCAACAAGTCCCCCCAAGCACTTCCTCATGAAGCCAAACTCTTCAGGAGGGATGGTCAAATGGGCGATTGAGCTGAGCGAATTCAAGATCAAATTTGCGCCGAAAATGGATATCAAAGGTCAAGCCTTGGCAGATTTTATAGTGGAAAGTACTAGCAATGGTCTCAAAGAAGCGAAATAACGGCAAGAACAGCTAGAAGATAAGGGCAAAAGCTGGGAACTCTATACTTATGGATCCTCTTCAAAAGAAGGCTCGGGGCAGGATTAATCCTCATCCTCCCTCAAGGCGAGCCCTTAAAATATGCGATCTCCCTCACATTCAAGGCAACCAATTATGAGGCCGAATATGAAGCACTAATCACTAGACTGCGACTCGCTAAGGGAATTGGTATAACGTCACTAAAGGCAAAGAGAGATTCAGAGCTAATTTTCAACCAAATCAATGGTGCATATAAAGCAAACGGGGGGAAATGAAAAAGTACCTCGACATTGCCAAAAGAATCATCACCGAAATTCCTACTTTTGCTATTGAGTTCATTCCTCGCCAAGACAACTGGCTAGCCGACTCCCTAAGCAAGTTGGCATTTAGAGGAACAAGAATACAGATGTACAATTCCTAGAACAAGCATTATAATCGGTCTTGAAAATCAAGTAGAAGCCTTCAATGTCCAAGAGTAGGATAACTGGATGACTCCATTCTAGAGCCTCCTAAAAGAAGGAACTCTGTCGGAAGACGAAGGCGAGACCACGAAAATAAGTTGTCTAGTCGCAAACTATGTTCTCATAGATGGGTAGCTCTATAGGCGAGGATACTCAACTTCCTATCTGAAATACATTTCCCCTCCTGATACAGAAAGAGTTCTGCGCAAAGCTCACGAATGAGTTGTCGCATTCCATGAAGGTGCACACTCATTAACGCGCAACATGTTCAGAGTAGGCTATTACTGGCCAACCTTAAGCAAAGACGCGGCGTAATTAACAAAGAAGTGTGTAACTTGTCAACAGTTCACGCCAAGATCCGGTCGACCACCAACATTGCTATCCCCAATGGCAGGCGCCTAGCCTTTCGCCCAATGGGAATAGACATTTTGGGATCCTTTCCCATTAGCACTGGGCAAAGAACCCACATTATCGTGGCGATCGACTATTTTTTCAAACGTATAGGAGCAAAAGCATTGACCTCTATAACTGAATTTCAAGTGATCAAATTCCTAAAGATCAACATATTTTCGCGATTTGGCGTCCCCAAAATACTCATAAGCGATAATGGTACACAATTTGTGGGAAATAACTCAAATAGCTCTGCGAAGAGTACCATATTCATCACATATTCAGCTCGGTACACCATTCTCAAACTAATGGACAGGCCGAAGCAACCAACAAAGTTGTCTTGGCATGACTCAAAAAGCGTGTTCAAACCTTCAAAGGAAACTGGGTAGATGAGTTGGACAATCTGTTGTGAGCTATCAGAACGACACCCAAAACAGCAACAGAGCAAATACCATTTAGTCTAGTTTACGGATCTGAAGCAGTAGCACCCGCCGAAATAGCGGTGCCTACCCATATGATCATACACTTTAATGTTGAAGCTAATGAAATCGAGGGACTTACATACCTCGATCTTGCTGAAGAAAAGCGGTGGCAATCAGACAACGCATAAGCTAAAATGCGACTGGAGACCGCTCGGTACTTCAACAGAAAAGTCAGTGCTCGCCAATTTTTTGTGGGGGAGATTGTTATGCGAAGGAACGAGTTCACAAAATTGGACAGCCAAAACAAATTCTCATCTAAGTGACAAGTTCCATACAAAGTAGTCGAGATCGTCACACCAGGGTCCTACTACTCGGAAAACACAGAGGGTATAAGGCTACCTCGTCCATTCAACTCCAAACATTTACAGAGGTTTTATGCATAGCTAGTAATCAAAATGTTATGTCAATAAAACAAACATTCCTTCATATAAAGCATAGTCACTCAAACCAAACGAAAATTCCCAAAGAATGGACGAATCATCGAAAGATAAGACCTAACGCATACAGGCAGACGAACCAACAAAGGTGATAATCTCCCCGGTCAGGCAAAAAAAGGATTGTGAACGAACCTTATTAAGGTAACAGTTCCTCTCCCATGAAAACCTAAAACAAGGGGCGAACGAACCATCAAGGTAGCAGTTCCCCTCAAACTAGGCAAAACAAAGACCTACACAAAAAGGTGAATGAACCATCAAGGTAACAATTCCCTTACGAGTAGGCGAAATACCTGATATAAAAGGTGAACGAACCATCAAGGTAACAGTTCCCTTGCAAGTTGGGCAAAATAAAGACCTGATATAAAAGGCGAACGAACCATCAAGGTAATTGTTCCCTTACAAGTTGGGAAAAATAAAGACCTGATATAAAAGGCAAATGAACCATCAAGGTAACAGTTCCCTTAAAAGTTGGGGAAACTAAAGACCTCATATAAAAGGCGAACGAACCCACATCAAGTGTAACAGTTCCCTTACAAGTTAGGCACAATGGTGCGGACGAACCAATAAGGTAACAATCTCTCCAAAGAAAAGCTTAAGAGAGCGAAGGAATCTCAGGCAACAGCTTCCTAAAAGGCGAGCAAATCTAAGGTAGCAGTTCCTCTGAAAAGTGAAGTGGACGAACGAATCTAAGGTAACAACTTTCTAAAAGGCGAGCGAATCTTGGGTAACAATTCCCCAAAAAGGGCGAACGAACCATCAAGGTAACAGTTCCCCCCCCCCCAAAAAAAAAAAAAAAATTAGGCAAAACAAAGACCTGCACAAAAAGGCGAACGAACCATTAAGGTAACAGTTCCCTTAAAAGTTGGGCAAAATAAAGACCTGATATAAAAGGCAAACGAATCATCAAGGTAATAGTTCCCTTACAAGTTGGGAAAAATAAAGACCTTATATAAAAGGCGAGTGAACCATCAAGGTAACATTTCCCTTACAAGTTGGACAAACTAAACACCTTATATAAAAGGCGAACGAACCCACATTAAGGGTAACAGTTCTCTTACAAATTGGGCACAATGGAGAGGACGAACCGATAAGGTAACAGTCTCTCCAAAGAAAAGCTTAAGAGAGCAAACGAATATTAGGTAACAGCTTCCTAAAAGGTGAGTGAATCTAAGGTAACAGTTCCTCTGAAAAGCGAAGTGGGCGAATGAATCTAAGGTAACAGATTCCTAAAAGGCGAGCGAATTTTGGGTAACAGTTCCGCTAAAAGGGTGAAATTTTTTTATATATTATCTATCTATATATATACATATATATATTTGAAAACTAAAAACAAATATTAAAAAATTCCAACGGTGGAAAATTTCCTCTTTTCCACCGTTTTTATTTTTTATTATTAAAAAAAACGTTTTTTTATTATTAAAAAAATGTTTTATTAAATAATTAAATAAGTATTCATTTCTTCTATAAAATGAATATATATTTATATTATCTTTATGTTATCTATTTATCTATATGTATAATATATATTTATATTATGTCTATGTAATACTATATATATATATTATGTATATGTATATTTTGTATATGTGAAAAAAAAATTCAAAAATGACTTAGGTCCTTCCCAAACTTTGATGAAGGTTACAACTCGGTCATTGGACTCTCGGGTCATTTCTGGGACTTTATCGAGTGTTATAAACCAAACCGGAAAAGTTTTGGGTCATTTGTGCAATTTTCATTTTTTTTTAATTCAGCTCATTTTTAATTCAAAACTTTTCTAGACATTCCATGATTTCTCAAAATGTTACAACTAAGTCTAGAATAATTTTTGGAATTTTACCAAGTGTTATACATAAATCTAGAATAGTTTAGGGTCAATTCTGTAATTTAAAAAAAACAGTTCAGTTATAATATTTTCGAAAATTACATTTTTTATTCCTAAATTTTTCTGGATATTCCATGATTTCTCAAAATCTTACAAATAAGTCCAGAATAATTTTCGAGTTATTTTGGAGCTTTACCAAATGTTACGAATAAGTCCAGAATAGTTTAGGGTCATTTCTGCAATTTTCGAAAATATTTGTCCAATTCAGCTCAAATTTTAATAAATTTCATTTTGGTCCCTATATTTTTTGGACATCCTATAACTTCTCAAAATGGGACAAATTAGTCTAACGAGCTTAATATCTTCAAAAATCATTCGTGCATGTTTTGACACGTTTAAAAAGACTCGAGAGTAAAACCATTTTTTTCCGAGCACGATTAACTTTAGTTCACTCTTGTTCTCTTTTGTACATGGTTTGTTTAATTAAAAAAAATGCATGTAGTCTTTTTGGGCCAAGCATGATCAAAACGGGCAATTCAGGCAAATTGAAAAAAAAAATTCAAAAGCAAACTAAAGTACCGAAAGGGCGGATTATGAGCTTGCGAGCTTTTAAGACGTAATCAAACCCCCGAACTCGATTCTCTGGACGTAGACCTTTCTAAGCCCTAGGATGTTAACTACATGTACCATAGGCAAAATTTTAGGATTCCGATTAGCCTTTAACTAATCGGTGGCGACTCTTTCAATTTTTTCGGTCCGGTTGATGACCCCGCTCGACCGGACCCTTCGCTCGCCAAGACCCGACATTTTTAAAGTATTTTTGAAAAAAAAATATTTTTCAAAAGGGTCGGGGAAAGTCGAATCCGACGTAACAATTTCCCACGACTAGGCGAACGAATCTAAGGACCAAAATCCTAAAAGGCGAACGAATCCATAAAGGATGACAGTTTCCTTAAAGGCACAATCCTTGGGTAACAGTTTCTTTAAGAAACTTGGCAAAAGTAACGGATGAGACGATAAAGGGCCACAATCCTTCCTTCAAAGCCTAAAGAGCTAAAAGAACCTCTAAAAAGTAACATTTCCTCCAAAGAAATGTCCAAGACCTTATAAGGCGAAACTGTCCTACATAAGCTAAAGCGAAGTTAAAAACAAATACGGTAAAACTTTCTAAAGCTTTCAAACAAGATAGACATCAAAAGAACAACCAAATATATTCTAAGTCAAACAAGGCTTACGAAACAAAAGACGTTCATTATATTCAAAGAAATATTCGAGTCAACAATCAAAACATAATTACAAGACTCATGGAATAAAGGGAAGTCAAACAAACTCTCATCAACATATAAGAGGAGGAGGAGCAAAAGCAAAGGGAGACCAGGTGACTTTGCAAGGTTGTAATCCTTCTTAGCACGAACAGGCTCCTTTGACTTGAAGCTCTGTATCAACTTGGACACCTGGGGCCTGATGCATCAATGTATGGGTTCACCAGGTGCTTCAGTCTCCTTCTAGGCCCCGGGGGCATCCTCCTCGCTAACAACAGCACAAAAAGATCCCATTGGTGTAGCCGCTCTCAATGAAGTCCTGAAGAGACTTCACCTCCCGGATAGGAAACTTGGGATTTATCCCCTGGATCTCGTCGACCAAGACCTGGAGATATGCAACTACCTTAGCCTTCATCACCTCTAAGGCGCAGTCGTAGATCTCCTCGGACTTCTTAAAGTCTTCGACCACGCTCTGGGGGGTGGGACAGCCTTCAGCTTCAGCTCAAGCTACTCCTTCTCAGCCCTAGAGGCATCCCTCTGAGCCCAAGCCTCCTTCAGCTCACCCTGAAGGCGAGCGATCTCCGCCTCCAGCTGAGCGGAGAACTTATAAGCCTCCTTGGTCCGCAGGTCAGCCCGGAGTTTGCTGTCCTTGGCAAGCGCCACCTAATCCTCCCTCATCTTAATATAGGGTAGCAACTCCCTCTCCCTCTCCCTCTCCGAAGACTCCTACCGAGCCTTCTCCACCAACTCTGTGGATGTCTCTGCCCTCCTCTTCAGGTCTTCCACCTCTTTCGGAGTAATCCCCAAACTCCGAAACTTCTCCAGCTCGATAAGCAGAGCAACTTTCTTATTGGCGAGCTCCCATACAATCCGCCCAATCGCCGTCTCCTCGCGGACGAGCTGACAACAGGAAAAAAGGGGATAACGTTAAAAGAGATCGAGGAGTTACAAAAGAGCGAGAAATGAAAGGAATAAAGGGAATTCTATAAAAGAATAAATGATGTGATCATGGAAGAAATGCGGCCCACACTTGAGACAGGGGTGAGATAACCGTGCCAAGTGGACCAATGACACGATCAAGGGCTAGGAAGCTTGGACATACAATCACCACACTACTGGACCGCATAGGACCAACTATCATTCCGTCCGGAGACATGGAGCCTAAGAACCTCTTGGTTGCTCGAATGGACTAAGTCAAGAGGGGCTCGTTTGTACTCTTTTTCCCGACCTTTGGTTTTGTCCCACTGGGTTTTACAAAGGGGAGTTTTAATGAGGCAAACGGTCCACAAGACAACCAAACCCAATAAGAGGAGGAGAATAAAATTCGGCCCATAGGAGAGCTTTCCTTAGGCCCAAATTAGTTTAGGGTTTTACTTCTTTTAGGATAAGTAGCTAGGGTGGCCGAAATTAGAGGGATAGACCTTGCTTTTACAAACTTGTGTGCTAGCCACATTGTTCTTCTTGTTCATTGAATGAGAAATTGATTGTTGGTGTGTCATATCCGGCAATTGAATCTTGGTGCGTCATATCCAAGGTTCAAGCTTTGGAATCTTCGAGTGCGTCATATCTTGGAGAATCCATTGTGGAGGTATCAAGGGCTTGTCGCTGCCTTTGTGTGATCCATCATTCATCCATCATCTATCCGTCGTATATTCTAGTCTCGGCAGAATCGTATCCAGGAGGACCGACCTTACCAAAATTGGTCTAGAAGACGGAATACATATCGGAATTCGACGAGCCCACCCACTCAATTATCTACGACTTTCGTATTCATCACTCGGATCAACTCGGAGCAGAGCTTCGCGGAAAAGGGAACCCTTTACAGAGTCGGAATTCTGACAGCATTATTATGAGCCTTGGGAGAATCGTATCACCACCTACCCTCGAAAGTGCCGACTCCTGGAAGATCGTATCAAGTGGTATCAGAGCACACTTTCGAGACTTAATTTTGCTGATTTGTGTTGTGTGATAATCAGGTCCTTGCGCATTATAATGTCAAACCACGCAAGTAATGGAGAGGAGAGCACCAATCAAGCTCAAGGGGCAAGGAACGAACCCCCGGATTTGCGAATTCTTCGCAATGAGATTTGGCGAATGATGCAGCAAGAATTAGGACCTATTATACAAGAGTCCATTAATCGAGCCATGCCGCCACCTATGGGGAATCTTCCAAGAAGAGCTCAACCTCAAGCAGACGATGAAGAGGTTCAATCGTCCAACTATTATAGTAGGGGCAGCCGCCACTCCAATCGGGACCAAAGGAGACCACGGCGGGAAAGAGGTCGGCTTGAAGATCAACTTGGTGGTCTCAAGTTAAAAATCCCACCTTTCCACGGGAAGAATGATCCGGATGCTTATTTGGAGTGGGAAAAGAAGATCGAACTTGTGTTCGATTGTCAAAATCTTTCGGAGCTTAGAAAGGTACAAGTAGCCGCAACTGAATTTTGTGATTATGCTATCAATTGGTGGGATCAAATCGTGACGAGTAGACGACGTAATCGTGATCCACCCGTAGATACTTGGGATGAACTGAAAAATCTTTTGAGGAAGAGGTTTGTTCCTAACCATTACCATAGGGAACTACATCAAAAGCTTAGACGATTGTCTCAAGGAAGTAAGAGTGTCATACATGATGGGTTCACCAACCGTTATTCTTTCGAGTTTAAGGACCGAAAGACCACACTTGCTCCCATGTCGCCGCATGAGATACACCTAGATCAACTTCGACTTCGACAACACGAAGGAACTAATGTGAGTGAACACACAAGTACCCTTACCCAAAATGAGTGTGAGAGTTTGAGGAAAGCCAAAGCCGAGAGATGTGAGTTTACACCCGTGAGTGAACCCGTGAGGCAGTCCAATTTTGTGGTGAGGTCTAGCGTTGTAAAGAGGGCTTTGTCCTCTAAGCAACCCGTTATACTACTTATGTACAAAGAAACGTTGTTGAGTATCACTAATCCCGTGCCGGATTTGCCGAGCAACATCGTTTCCCTTTTGCAGGATTTTGAAGACGTCTTGCCGGATGAAACTCCCCACGCATTACCGCCCCTTCGGGGTATCGAACACCAAATCGATTTTGTACCGGGAGCTTCACTACCTAACCGACCTGCATACCGAACTAATCCTATGGAGACCAAGGAGCTTCAACGACAAGTGAATGACTTGATGGACAAAGGATACATCCGCGAAAGCATGAGCCCATGCGCGGTACCGGTCCTACTCGTCCCTAAGAAGGATGGGACTTGGAAGATGTGCGTCGATTGCCGAGCCATCAACAATATCACTGTAAAGTATCGCCATCCTATTCCTCGATTAGATGACATGTTAGATGACCTGCATGGATCCACGATATTTTCTAAAATAGATCTTAAGAGTGGTTATCATCAAATTAGGATGAAAGAAGGTGATGAATGGAAAACAGCTTTTAAAACTAAACATGGCTTATATGAGTGGTTAGTCATGCCCTTTGGATTAACTAATGCACCTAGCACTTTCATGAGATTGATGAATCATGTACTGCGTAACTACATTGGAATTTTTGTGGTTGTTTACTTCGATGACATTTTAGTCTATAGTCGAAGCTTAGAAGAGCATGTTGGGCACTTAAAATCTGTTTTGATGGTTCTTCGAAAGGAGAAGCTTTATGCTAACCTTAAGAAGTGCACTTTTTGTACGGATCACCTTGTGTTTTTGGGTTTTGTTATAAGTGCAGATGGTATTAAGGTGGACGAAGAGAAGGTTAAGGCCATCCGCGATTGGCCGACGCCAACTACCATAGGCGAAGTGCGGAGCTTTCATGGACTTGCGGGTTTCTATCGGAGATTCGTGAGGGATTTTAGTACCATAGCCGCACCTCTCACCGAAGTGATCAAGAAGAGTGTTGGGTTTAAGTGGGAGGACGCACAAGAAAAAGCATTCCAAGCTTTGAAGGACAAACTCACCAATGCACCCCTTTTATCTTTACCGAACTTTCTTAAAACCTTTGAAATTGAGTGTGATGCTTCGGGTGTAGGTATTGGAGCTGTTTTGACACAAGAGAAGAGACCCATAGCCTTCTTTAGTGAGAAACTTGGAGGAGCTGCCCTAAACTACCCGACCTATGACAAGGAGTTGTATGCGCTAGTTCGAGCCTTGCAAACATGGCAACACTATCTATGGCCCAAGGAGTTCGTCATTCACACCGACCATGAATCCTTGAAGCATTTGAAGGGTCAACAAAAGCTCCACAAACGACATGCTAGGTGGATGGAGTTCATCGAAACCTTTCCTTATGTGATCAAGTATAAGCAAGGTAATGAAAATATTGTTGCCGATGCTCTATCAAGAAGGTATGCCTTGATCTCTACTTTGGATGCTAAGCTTTTAGGCTTTGAATACATAAAGGAGCTCTATGAAACTGACTCGGATTTCCAAGATATCTTTAAAGCATGTGCTAAATTCGCTCATGGAAAGTATGTAAGGCACGACGGGTTTCTTTTGTTTGAAAATAGATTATGCGTACCTAACTGTTCGATGCGAGAATTGTTAGTTAGGGAAGTCCATGGCGGAGGATTGATGGGACATTTTGGGATCACTAAGACCTTGAAGGTGATGCAAGAACACTTCTATTGGCCGCAAATGAAAAGGGATGTCGAGCGGATATGTGGGAGATGTGTCACTTGCAAACAAGCCAAAGCAAAGGTACAGTCCAAAGGTTTGTATATGCCCTTACCGATTCCTGAACAACCGTGGGTCGATATATCTATGGATTTTGTGCTTGGATTGCCTAGGACTAGGACTGGAAAGGATTCCATCTTTGTGATTGTGGATAGGTTTTCAAAAATGGCTCATTTCCTTGCATGCCATAAAACTGATGATGCGTCTCATATAGCTGATTTATTCTTCAAAGAAATTGTTCGCTTGTATGGAATGCCTAGGACCATTGTTAGTGATAGAGATGCTAAATTCTTGAGCTACTTTTGGAAAACACTGTGGTCTAAGCTAGGGACTAAACTGCTATTTTCAACTACTTGCCACCCTCAAACTGATGGACAAACCGAAGTAGTGAATAGGACCTTGTCTACTTTGCTACGCACCTTGATTAAGAAGAATTTGAAAACTTGGGAAGAATGCTTGCCACATGTTGAATTTGCGTATAACCGAGCTACACATTCCGCTACCAAGTTTTCACCGTTTGAAATCGTTTATGGATTTAACCCTTTGTCTCCTTTGGATCTAACCGCTTTGCCTATGAGTGAAAGGACTAACTTAGATGGAAAGAAGAAAGCTGAAATTGTCAAACAGATCCATGAAAAGGCCAAGCGCAACATCGAGGAAAGGACGAAGTCGTATGCAAAGCAAGCCAACAAGGGCCGACGTAAGGTGACCTTTGAGGAAGGAGACCTCGTGTGGGTGCACTTGAGGAAGGATAGGTTTCCAGTCGAGAGGAAATCCAAGTTGATGCCTAGAGTGGATGGCCCATTCCGAGTCCTAAAGAAGATCAACGACAATGCTTATCAACTAGACCTCGAAGGGAAGTATAATGTTAGTTCAAGTTTTAACATTACTGATTTGCTTCCTTTTGTTGCAGATGATCCGGATTTGAGGACAAATCCTTTTGAAGAGGGAGGGGATGATGTGATCATGGAAGAAATGCGGCCCACACTTGAAGACAGGGGTGAGATAACCGTGCCAAGTGGACCAATGACACGATCAAGGGCTAGGAAGCTTGGACATACAATCACCACACTACTGGACCGCATAGGACCAACTATCATTCCGTCCAGAGACATGGAGCCTAAGAACCTCTTGGTTGCTCGAATGGACTAAGTCAAGAGGGGCTCGTTTGTACTATTTTTCCCGACCTTTGGTTTTGTCCCACTGGGTTTTACAAAGGGGGGTTTTAATGAGGCAAACGGTCCACAAGACAACCAAACCCAATAAGAGGAGGAGAATAAAATTCGGCCCATAGGAGAGCTTTCCTTAGGCCCAAATTAGTTTAGGGTTTTACTTCTTTTAGGATAAGTAGCTAGGGTGGCCGAAATTAGAGGGATAGACCTTGCTTTTACAAACTTGTGTGCTAGCCACATTGTTCTTCTTGTTCATTGAATGAGAAATTGATTGTTGGTGTGTCATATCCGGCAATTGAATCTTGGTGCGTCATATCCAAGGTTCAAGCTTTGGAATCTTCGAGTGCGTCATATCTTGGAGAATCCATTGTGGAGGTATCAAGGGCTTGTCGCTGCCTTTGTGTGATCCAATCGATCCATCATTCATCCATCATCTATCCGTCGTATATTCTAGTCTCGGCAGAATCGTATCCAGGAGGACCGACCTTACCAAAATTGGTCTAGAAGACGGAATACATATCGGAATTCGACGAGCCCACCCATTCCAGAAAGAGAACTCAATTATATGCGACTTTCGTGTTCATCACTTGGATCAATTCGGAGCAGAGATTCGCGGAAAAGGGAACCCTTTACAGAGTCTGAATTCTGACAGCATTATTACGAGCCTTGGGAGAATCGTATCACCACCTACCCTCGAAAGTGCCGACTCCTGGAAGATCGTATCAATAAAGAGGAGAAAGGAGATTACCAAAGCGAGGCACTCGAAATGAGACCTCATAACGACCTCAACGTCATTCAAGTCTGAAGGGACATCCACCCGTTCTTGAATAGGAAGGATCCCATCCAGCAGATGCATGCAAAGGTCTGGGTTACCCCGCAGCGTTGTCTTCTCAGAAATCTCCACCTTCCGGAGACTGTGGCAAGGGACCCAGAGACCCCTCAAATCTACCACCTTTGGTGGCTGAAAAAGACCCACCAAAGAATAGTACTCTCCAGCAAAGGGATTTTTCGAAGTGTCCGTTGCGGCACCCTAGGTCAGGACCCTCTTCTCGAGCCTCAGCTCCCTTAGAGGAGTTGGGAGCAACATGATCGGAAGAAGGAGCATCAATCTGCCTGAGGGCAGGAGCCTCGCTCCGGGGAGCAGAAAATCTTTCGGCAGTAGCAAGACGCCCCTCGCCCTCTTGGCTGGAGAAGAAGCAGAAGTTGCATCGACTGTGACATTCTATGAAAACAAGAAAATAGGGTATTAAATCTAAAGCTAAATCAGAAGAAGAAAAACAAAGGTTATATCTTGAATAATACCTCTTAGGCGATAGCAAAAGGCAGACCCAAAATGTTCCTCCTCAGGCCTATGCTTGGTCCCGCACCTAGAAGGAGGAGGAGGTGGACTCAAAGTCGCATAGGAAGCAGATAACCCTGCCTTGGCCTAGTTGGAAAAACACTGAGCAGTTTAGGTCCACGATTGCCTATAACACATAATCCAGAAAAGAAAAAGGGTCAGAAAATTACCCAATCAATAGAGACCGGCGCGGACTGATGAATGCCCGCCAGCCTAACCATGGGCTCTGAAGTCTCTGCCACTGAGCAGACCGAACACAAGTTTGGTTGCCTATGAAGTCGTAAAAATTCATCAATGACATTATGATCACTCCTCGACAGCTTGCCAAAGCTCGGAGGAATATCCGCTCCGACTGAAAAAGCTCCCAAGACGCACTACCCTTACAAAATAAATAATACTTCTTGTAGTTGGAGTTAGTAGCCCGGAAGTCATCCACCAATCGAAAGTGGGCATTCCAGTTCCATGCCAGGCCCCTCCATTCTTCCAACTTCGGTCATCGAGTTTGGAAATGATGAATATGGTTTGCCCCGGCAGCCTACCGATAGAAACATCGGAACAGGGAAAGTGAATACGTCCATCCTTGATGTAAGCACATAAATGTAAACTCAACCCACATCTGAATGGCGTTGGGCACCAGTTGCATGGGACCTATTCCGTAATAGCAACAAAGATACTTAAGGTCGTTGCAAAGAGGAAAACACAACCAAGCATCAATTTGGGTCGCATAAATGTAAACATCTCCTTCGCGGGGATAATGCAACATAGGCTCGGATACCTAGGTGCGTCTGCTTCTCCTAAATCCGTCAGGGCGACCACTGCCTTAATCTGAGCTGGCATTAACTCATTGGGCTTGATATCTAAGAAAAGCATCATGGCATGGCAAGAACAATACTAAAATAACAAAAATGAGGAAATTTTACCGCCTAAAAATAAACAGAAAGGTCAAAAGACTACCAGTCAGAGAAAAAGTAGGAACGTTGGTCTCAGGCACGTCTACCACAATCAGTGCGACCACCTGACTTCCAGAGGTCGGTTTCGGCACAGAGGCTCTTTGGTCCTACAACGGGGTAGAAGAATCACTGATAGTAAGAGGGACATTGGAAACCCTAGTCGCAACTTTCTGCCCAGAAGTAGACTGGGCAGGAGAAGGTTTTGAAGATGAACTCTTGTCAGAAGATTGATTCTTGTTGTCAGCCAAGGTAGTAAAAGGAAGGTTTTTACCGTGAGTGAAAGATCATAAAGAAAAAGGAACAGAGAATTAAGGTGCAGAAAGGAGCACTTGAACTCTGGAATGAAAAAGCTTAAGCGCGTAAAGGGCTAAGTGCCAAAGTTTAGTATTTTATAGTCAAAACTGGAGAAATTGAATGGGTACGTCTAGAAAGGCTCAGACAATAATTACGCCCTCTTTGGGGTAAAATCGAAGCAATGGCAGAATTCAAAGGGTTACATCGAGGAGACAAAGGGTCGAAACGGTACAAAAACTGTCTGCATACCCCCTATTTACGAAAGTCAAAGATACTGGCATACATCAAACGTCCTCTCGATTTCTCGCCAAACAGTGCATCCATTAATTGCTCAAAACCTTACAAATAAAGGTGATCGCCATAAGCTATAACAAGTCTCTCCTAAGACCCTAGCAACGATAGTGTTCACCCAAAGTGTAATGAATGAGCATCCATAAACCCTGGCAACCCAAAAGTGTTCGGCTAATAAGGTAAGATCAACATTCCAAAAACTCTAAGCAACCAAAAACCGTTTGCCAAAGGATACGGAGCATTGAAAGGCACAAATAGCAGTCAAGGACATCAAAGGTCCAACCAAGAAGTCACTATCTCAAACCCTCTATCACAAGACCAAGCTCGACCGAATAAACTTTACTCAAGATTTGGGGGCAAATGTTCGGTATCGATAGTGACAGCCCAATACGGGTAAGGCATCAAAGGCCCAATACCTTTTCAGAGGGGTAAAACCCAAATCATTCAGAAGTGGGTCGGCCCACAGTAAGGGTAAGCTGACACCCATAAAGCGGTCCAGCACCAAACCCAAAACTAAAGTGGACGTCAAAACCCTATTACAGGTCGCCATCGGCCAAGGCGAAAGCCTCCTACTGCTCGCCATGAGAGCGCTCGGCAAGAGAGTCAAACCTCTCAACTCTGGTCGCACAACTGACACTGAATATATAGCCACGATATCCTGCGTATATCAGACACATATTATACCAAGATTGCATAAGGCAACTGTAATATTATGTGATAACTGTAATATCTGATATCCTTATCTCTAACGGCACAATATTCACTAAGATATTCAACTGCCTAAAATGGTTTAGTCTTCCATTTCTATAAAACCCTTGCTTTATATACGTTCATTTCGTTTTGAGTTCATACACACAGTATACTCAATTAAGCATCAGAGTGCGGGATCCAGATGCACCCCCTCTGTTGCGCACCTCTTCTTGCAGGTTCATCGAACTGGCGAAAGCTTGCGGTCATCAACCAATTAACATTCAAATCATTGTCAAGTCAGCATTCAGGAAATTCAGGCCCAACACATAATACATTTATGTTATGTGTGGAGCAGATAGATGGAGGTACGACAGGTGAAACCCCTAATGTGATAAGTGTTGCTGTCAAAGGGTTGGCAGGGTTAGCTTATGAGTTCGCTGACCTCATTCTAAATGCTGGGAACTCAGATTGCAAATCAAATTTTGTCAATATAGTTTATGTTTGGCACTTTCTTGACCTAGATGAGTAATTTTGTGCAAGTAATCTCTATCGTGTTATTGACTGGTGTATCCAAACTTGCTAAATGTTCTCGTATTTCAGTTTCAACCATTGGAGGTTCTGCGTACGGTGACAGATATCTATAAAAGACAAAAAGTGCATTTTCTTTTCTTCTTCAAAGAGATAGTGATGTTGATTAAAATAAACATGCATTAGCTTAGTGAGTTGTAAACTTAACTTGGTTCAATGATAAGATTCTAAGTTCAGTTAATTCTGTTATCTCTCTTTTCCTTAGCTTGGTGCCTACGCTACCAACCTTGTTCTTCAACCTCGTCTTCACTATCTTCTCCTCTGTTCTGATTCTTCAAATCTGGTTCAACCTCAGATTATTGATATTGTATCAGAGCTTTCATCACTTCATTCCGCTGCCAATCTGTGAATTTTGAAGCATCATTTGGATTCTACATCAGTTCATCTCTGCTTCGCATTCCATCTGCAAGATCAGTCAACATCTGTTCTTCGGCCTTCTGGTATTGTTTCTGATTTTGTTTCTGCAATTCTCCATTTATCTACTTCTGCAATCCGTTAGAAGATTCAGCTATTTCATCATGGAAGAAAATCAACATCCATTCTTCAACAAACGCATCTGTCAACTGACTGGAGAAGAAAATTTCCAGTCCTGGAAACAGCAAGTTCTTCTAGCAGTTAGAGGATTCAACCTTGAAGATCTTCTGTTCGGTGTTGTTCTGGTACCTCATTGGATCGATGATGGAGAAGGCAACAAAGTAGTTAATCCTGATTTTCCGAAACACACTCAACAAGACAGCTTGCTCGCTTCTTGGCTACTAGCATCCATCTCAACACCGATCAGCAAGGGACTTACAGGATGCATGACTGCAGCTTCAATCTGGACAAAGCTGCATCAACACTTCTCATCATCCACAACCAGAATCATGAATCTGTATGACAAATTAAAGGTACGCAAACATTACAACCAATCAATGCGAGAGTACCTTACGGAAATACAGTTGATATGTGATAGCTTAGCTGGATGTGGACATCCTATAGAAGAGATGCAACAAATCTCTATTGTTCTAAATGGAGTAAAAGGCCAATATGATAATGTGGTCTCGGTTATTCACGCCAGCAGAAATCCGTATGACTTGTCATCCATATCATCCGTGTTGTTAGATGCTGAAGCGAGACAGAAGGAGATAGCATTTGACAGCACATTTACAATAGCAAATGTTGCAGAAAAAGACATTCCAGAACAGACATCGGTGAGTCTTGGACAATCAGTTCAATCGAATCTACAATCATCAAATCAGCAAAACATCAATTCAGGACAACAACTGATCCCGGAGTATCAAGCAAACTCCACAAGAGGATATGGCTGAGGCAGAGGCAGGGGCAGAGGCAATGGAAACAAGCCACAATGTCAATTATGTGGAAAATTTGGACACCTTGTCCATAGATGTTTCCAAAGGTTCAATGTCCACTTTCAAGGAGTGACAGCACCGGTAGGAGATATGAGTGCCAATTTTGTCTCCACCGTGCCATGGAACTCAGATGGACAACCTTCTCTTCAGCCTCTACCTCAACATATGCAGCAACTGCAGCAGTCACCGATGCCACAAATGCAGCAGCTAGCTCAACCTCCACCGATTCAGTTTTTTCAGCAACCATCTCAAAATCCAATGATGTGTTCACCTATGTTCAATCAGTATGCATCTTCTCCTACTCCTTATTACTTTGTTCAGTCTTCACCTGCTTTTCCTCCAGCTCCAACAGCTCCTATCCTGGACACTGTCAATCAAGCTAACATGACTGCCAATTCTGGTCCTGTGCAACTCTCTGACAAAGCCTGGTATCCCGATTCTGGTGCTACCAATCACTTTGCTCAGGGACCTCCTCCAGGTAACACATTCTCTCCCTACCTTGGATTAGGAAAAGTTCAGGTCTAAACTTTAAACATAACTTCTAAACCGAAGAAGTTGCTCGATCGAACTGAAGAAGTCGGTTTAAACCGAAAAGAACCACCTAACAAATCTAAACCGCCCCAAAAAACTAGAACTTAAAAACGATCGGTTTTTGAAAACCGATCGGTCCAACCTGGTTCAATCACTGTTCATATGGATTTTGGTCTTTTAATTGAACCAAACCGGACAGGGGTCCGGTTCCCGATCGGATCGCCGATCTGGTACGGTTCTC
The DNA here is from genome assembly GCA_946814005.1 of Chamaenerion angustifolium. Classification (NCBI taxonomy): domain Eukaryota; kingdom Viridiplantae; phylum Streptophyta; class Magnoliopsida; order Myrtales; family Onagraceae; genus Chamaenerion; species Chamaenerion angustifolium. The sequence continues at coordinate 16,576,180 of OX328273.1, read as the reverse complement.
ATAACACTAAAGTAAACTACTTCTACAGTTGAAATAAGGTACTTGGATATCAAAAAACATCTATTCGCCTTGATCACTCACTACCCGAACTTTAGTTTTTCAAAAAGTGGTACATAAATGTTTGACATTTGGGACAAATTGCTACTTCAGTTAAGTTTTATGTTAAGTATGTCAGAAAATGATGTGACAACACATAATTGATCTATGATTTAGAAAACTACATTATATTTTAAAAATATCATTTTTAAAAAAAATGTGGAAAATTAGTAATATAATATTTTTATTGAAAATATGTTTTTTTTTTAAAATTTATATGTTTAATAAAAATATTATATTCAAAACTCATATTTTTTTTCTATAAATTTTCCAACTTTTTAAAGAAATTTTCTAGTATTTTTAAAATATCATTTAGTTTTCTAGATTATGGATCAATTATGTATTATCACGTCATTTTCCATTCATATTTAATGAAAAATTTAACGGATGTTATCTAACCTCCAAATATACAAGTAGCAAAAAAAAATAAACAAAGTTTGTATTTCAAAGCAGTCTAAATTGGGATAACAATTTAATTATTAACGTATAGTTTAATATATAATTTTGAAAACTATTTAGTTCGATATTTAATTTCAAATGGGTATTAAAAAAATCATTTTTGTATGTCTTGCTGGCACGTTTCAATCGGACGATGTGGCATATTGTGGTCTCGATTGTTTCATTTTCGTTGTGCTTCTAGGTGTATTACTGTATTTACTATTTATTGAACTCTCTGCGGTAAGCTGCTGAAATTATTTGGTTGCTCCGAGAACTTGACGATGAAGGTCTATCACATACCTTGCTTGGAAGACAACTATTCTTACCTGTAATTCTCACCGTCTCTCTACATAGAGATCTTGCGTCTTCAACTGTCGGTGGTACCGAAGATTAAAAAGTTTTGATTCGGTAAACTGTACTGCAGGATTATCGATGATGGCACCAAGGAAGCTGCGGTTGTGGATCCTGTTGAACCCGAGAAAGTCATCAAAGTCGCTGAGGAACACGGCGCCTCTATCAAGCTCGTCCTCACCACCCACCATCACTGGTTAGTGGAAATCGTTCTTCCAATCATCTTTTTTTTTGCTAGGGTTTGGTTGGTAAATTTTACCAGGATCGATATCTAGAGCATTGATTGCAACACCTTCATTCTCCAATCAGGTGGGCTTTTTCTTATTATTATGTAAACTGGCTTTGTACTATACGTTTTCACTTAAAAAATGATAGTTACATTCTTTATCTCATGTTCAATCACGACACAATGATTCTCATTAAAAAATTTAAGGAATCTAATCTAGGGCCGGCAATGGTACAGTGAAAACTCAAAAACCATGTACATTTTTATATATGGTTAATCGTCCATTACGGTGAAATGCGGTTATGGATGAATTTTCTAACAGTTATGGTATTTTATTCATACAATGTTATGACCATAATCATGCTTATTTTATAAATATAAATATTTAATATTAATATATTAGTATCAACTAATAATAGAATAAAATTTTCACTTTTCAAATTTCATAAATTCAAAATTCTAGAACGAACTATAATTGAATGATGTTACTGTTGAATAATGTTAATATTAATTTTGAATGATGTTAAGTTAATATTGAATGGTATTAATGTTTAATATTTTTGTTGTTTATAACATAAACTTGTGTATTTATTAAGATAACATTTATGGCGTTGTATTATTTTCACATGTGGTAATGAGTATGGATATACGGGATAACCGTATTAACCACGGTTATGAATATGATTATGACATTGAAAATTGTAACCATAATAGTTATGGTACGTACCATAAAAATATGGTATGGTTATGGTATTTGTCATACCTGTACCATAGCCTAACCATTGACAGTCCTAATCAAGCCAATGGTGCTCAATGAAGTTCTCTTATTTATCACTTCTGCTTCTAATCATTATTTTCCTCAATCTTATATGGGTGACAAGTTGGGGAACTACTTTTCATTTATAATAATCTTGACCATGCAATTGAGAAAGCAAACGATAATTTTAAGATTTTGTTTAGTATGGGGGCACTGAACTCGGAAAGGTGGAGGTATCTTCTCTAGCCTGACCCATATATAATTTTGTTTACTCATGACCAGTCAGTCAATAAGAAGATGGGGTACGCTAAATAAATACAGTGAACTTGTATATCAAATTATCAATGTCATCAAGTTGGATTGATGGACTTCAGGTCAAGTTTAATAATTTAGAATTTCATTCTGGTTCTTTTTATAATATATATGACGATTGGTTCGTAAAAAGGAGTTTGTCACTCTGATAATGAATGTGAATTTTATAGGCTGTTGGATGTGGCAAAGAATAAGTTACTAGGTTAATTGAGAGTATCTGCTGTCATTCTTTTGTGCAGGGATCATGCTGGTGGAAATGAGAAGATGAAGCAGCTAATTCCAGGAATCAAAGTCTATGGTGGCTCAGTTGACAATGTGAAAGGTTGCACGGATCAAGTAAATAATGGTGATAAGATACTGTTTGGGAATGAGACTAGTGTGTTGGCCCTTCACACTCCTTGGTATGGTTATCATCTCTTATGTGTGGGTGTGGTCCATCAATTTTACTAGTCAGTTTAAGCTTGTCTAGAGATAAGAATCTGTAACATGGCTTGTACACTCTAAGCTTATTTGCCTATCATGAGGTCCGCACTCAACGTTCATTTATGTGTCTATTATAATTTTGTTTCTAAAAATGAAGCACTGGAATGAGCTTCTTAAACTTAACTTTATCGCACCACATTTTCATCTCAACCAAGTTGTAAGACGTTCTGTAGCTTGTATTTTCTGGTGCAGTCTTTTTCTACTTTTGCAATGGAGGAAATACTAGTCTACTATTAATTTATGATCCACCTTTCAGCTGAGTCATAATAATCTCACATTTGACATTGAAATTTAAAACCTTTTTCTCTTATTAATCTTGACAACAGTTGGTGCAAGTTTCTTGGTATCAGGATTAAGGAATTAAGCAATCTTTGTCTGTCTAGTAGTAGTTGCCATTTCTTATTGATATAGTTGGTTGCTTGATTTTCAAACTTTCTATGGCAGTCATACCAAAGGTCACATCAGTTATTATGTGACCTCCATTGACGGAGAAGATCCAGCTGTTTTCACTGGTGATACATTGGTGAGTCGATGGATTTGGAGTTTACATGTTAATGAATGATAATTAATTATCAAATAGACAAAAAGAAGTGAGTTGAATTGTTATTACGTAGCCATTAATTCATGCCCTTTATTGTTTTGTATCAAGAGATCACCCCTAAGCTGAAGCCATTACAAGTTGATTTGTGATAAGCGTAAATAGATTATAGAAATTTATGGTCCATTTATGGTGGACTTTGTTTTGTTACTTTGCTGCTACATAATATCCAATGTCCTTCACCATGCTAATATCTTTCTCTAAATAGTATAGCTTGTTTTAGCTTTTAGAATCTTACCCTTCACGTAGTTGATGACAAATATCAACTGTATTGGTGGCAAAAAAAGCTGTTATCCTCTTTCTACGGACTGGTAGTATGATGCAAGGCAAAGTGTTGTATTCTAAGAACACAAGCATTACCGTAGGTAGGTGCCTCGGTGCTTGCTAGTATGTTGGCAACATTTGAATTAGGAGACTCTACTCCCATGCTTAACTACTCATCATGAAGTTCTACTGCTCTAGTAAGATACACTTAAGATGACAATTGCTTTTTCTTCTGTCTCTAGTTTTCTTCTAATATATGAGGGTCAACAATAACAAGTAGTTTTCAGTGTCTTGAGCAAAACAATGCTTTTTAAAGCGCAGGTTTAGATGTTACATTTCGCCAGCAAGATTACAATTGCAACACTTATAATAAAGTTTATCAGATCATGTGTTTTTCCTGATAGAACAAGTTATCAAAGTTTTTTTTCCTGATAGGAGAAGTTATCAAAGTTTTTTTCCCCCTATATTTACTAAATATAAATACAAAACGTAATGACAAGTGTTACTTTTGTCCAATGTAAGTAGTTTATTGCTGGGTGTGGAAAGTTCTTCGAAGGCACAGCAGAACAAATGTACCAATCCCTTTGTGTAACACTGGCTTCTTTGCCAAAGCCAACGAGAGTCTATTGCGGGCATGAGGTAATTATTTTTTTTGAAAAATATTATCAGTTGATCGTGATGTCCGTCCCTATAATTACAGAAAAGACTGAATATGTTGTGCATGGCTTCAACCTGATGAATGATTCTTAAATTTTGCCTACTGAGAGTAACCAAACATGATTTCTGCATTTATTTTGCTTTTGAAAATAAAAGTAAAGCAATGAATAATGACAAGAGAGTTACGTGCGTGCATGCATGCAGTACACAGTGAAGAACCTGCAGTTTGCATTGACTGTGGAACCCGACAATGCAAATACAAAGCAGAAACTGTCGTGGGCTCAAGATCAAAAGCAGAAAGGTCTTCCTTCTATCCCCTCTACAGTTGAGGAAGAGATGGACACGAATCCTTTTATGAGGGTTGATTTGCCTGAGCTTCAGGTACGCTGTCTGTTGGTTGGACAATATAATCAATTGAAGAGACTGCAAAATTTTAAAAACTTAAGATGTGGAGTTTGCGTGTTTCTTTCGTTTTTCATTGGACAGGAGAGTGTTGGGTGCAAGTCCGCAGTTGAAGCCCTGAAAGTGATCAGGGAACGCAAGGATAACTGGACGGGGGGACTCAGCCAATTATGAACCAACCTGGCCTCATATCTTTCCATCAACTGATATGATAATGTATGTGAATCAATAAGTTTGCTACTATCAAAACTAGTCAATCACCAACAAATCGAAACCACTTTCTGTTCTGCACTTTATTTTTGGGTAAATTTTCTGCACTTTTTTATCTCTACTTTCAGTACACTATCCCGGTTGTCTGGTGTGTTGTATGTTCCTGAATTTAAATATAATCTGATTTATGTTAGCAAGCTTGTGAATGATTTGGTCTGTGCTGTTTGTTTTTATCCTAAGGTTGTAGTAAAGCAGGATCTCTACAATGGAACGGTGTTTGGGATTGGGAATGAGTTTGAAGGGTTATATGTACATAAACCCAGTACAGTTCCTTCTGTTAGACTTCAAACGGTGTTTGGGATTGGCATAGGCGTTTAGGGTATGTTCCTTTACCAGTGTTAAAAAAAATTGATGTAAAATTGTGTTTCTCAATGTAAAAGGATTTTAGATTGTTCTGTTTGCCCCTTAGTCAAGCAAACTAGGTTAACCTTTCCTAGTAGTTGACTGTCATGTGTTTTGAATTGTTAAATATGGATGTTTGGGGTCCGTATGCTGTGAATACTCATGATAATAAAATATGAATACTCATGATAATAAAATATTCTTTTTGACGATTGTTGATGATTTTTCTAGAAATACATGGGTATATCTCTTATCCTTGATGTTTGATGGTATATTTGTTATTATACATTTTATTGCTCTTGTTGAGAATCAATTTGAAAAGTCTGTTAAAAGAATAAGGACAGACAATGGAAGAGAATTTTTTTAATGAAGACTGTTCTAATCGTTTCCTGTAAAAATGAATTGTTCATGAAAGTTCTTGTCCTTATACTCCACAACAAAATGGTGTTGTGGAGAGAAAGCATAGACATTTGTTAGAGATACCTAGAGCTTTAAGAATAAAATGTAGTGTGTCGATAAGTTTTTGGGGTGAATGTTTGCTTGCAGTATGTTATATTGTGAATTTGCTTCCTACTCCAGTGTTAAATAACTCTTCTCTGTATGAAAAATTGACTGGAAAAACTCATGTGGTGTCTCGGCTGAAAGTGTTTGGATGTCTCTGTTTCGCTAAGAATTTAAATAATTTTGATAAGTTTGCTTCTAGGGTTGTGCCTGTTGTGTTTATGGGATATAGTATGATAAATAAAGGTTATATTCTTCTAAATTTGGAAACAAAAATTTGTTTTGTAAGTCGGGATGTGGTGTTTAAGGAAGATATATTTCCTTTTAAACAATCATTTGAGGGAGATTCTCCTTTGTTCTTGGATAATCCTTCAGGTATTTTGTATGCTGACCCTTTAGATGTGTAGTCAAGTGATGACTCAGTCTCTAATGACAATGAAGTTAATGCAGATTCAGTTGAAGTCTTGCCAACCGAGGTTGTACCCAATAATGATGTTACGCAAATAGTTGAACCTAGGTGGTCAACCAGATTGTGCGGGGCTCCTGTCTGGCAAAAGGATTATATTGTTGACGTTAGTTCTAATGCTAAGAGCTCAACTGCATATCCTTTGAGTAAATTTGTTACCTATGGAGAATTATCTAGAAATTACAGGGTGTTTGCTAGTTATGTGCTTAAGGTGATAGAGCCTGTGATGTTTTCTGAGTCTGTCAAAGATAAAAATTGGGTAAGTGCTATGACTGATGAGATAACTGCTTTAGAAGAAAATGGGACTTGGGAAATTGTTCCAACTCCTATTAATAAAAACATTGTTGGTTGTAAATGTGTATATAAAGTTAAGTATAAATTGGATGGTTCAATAGAAAAATATAAGGCTATGTTGGTTGCAAAAGGATACAATTAGCAAGAAGGTGTGGATTTTGATGATACCTTCTCGTCTATGGCTAAGATGGCTACGGTAAAATCTGTTTTGGCCTTAGGTGCTATAAAAAATTGGCATTTGTTTCAAATGGATGTTTATAATGTCTTTCTTCAAGGTAATTTGGATGAAGAAAATTTTATGGAAATTCCTCAAGGATTTTATAAACAGGGGAGATTCCTATGGTATGTCGTTTAAAAAAAAATCATTGTATGTTTTAAACAAGCACCTAGGCAGTGGAATTTGAAACTGACTGATGTTTTGGTTGCGAATGGGTACTCTCAAAGTAAATATGATTATATTTTGTTTACAAAAAGGAAAGATTCTCATATTGTTATATTACTCATATATAGAGGTGGCAATTTCGAACCCGACCCGAAAATGACCAGAAATCGACCCGGGTTTGAGTCAGTAAAAAAGTGTGGCGGGTCATTTTCGGGTTGACCCGTCTGACCCGTCACAATAGACGGATCGGGTTCGGGTTGACCGGTCTGACCCAGAATCGACCCGTGGAAAAAAAAAATCCAGTTTCCAGTTCCACGTCTCCACCTCCACAACTCCCTTTCAGCGAGTCTAGTAGAGCTGCTCCACACCTCCACCTGGTAGATAAAGTTTTTACCTTCCGATCGGAGCTGAAATCATTGATTGATGTCTTTTGAGACTCGTATTTTACTTTGAGAGAGTTACAATTGGTTTTACTATGGTTATTGTTTACTGTCACGATTCTCTGTACTCAACAATAATGTGGGAATTGAGTTGAAATTTGAAGCTAAAAGAGAGAGGTGGGTCACTACCTCCACAACTCCCCTCCACCGAGTCCTTCCATAAAATGCTTTGATCAGAAGTCCTACTCGTGCCCTCGTCTGTATCAGCATTCTTCTCGTCCTGATGCACTCCTGATGCTCGCCTGCTCCTGCGTTGCGTCCTACTCGTCGTCCAAGCTTATGCAGATAATAGTAGTGGATGAACTTATTTGCAAGAAGCATGAATTCTATAGACTTGCTCAGTTGCTTGTGGCTTCAACTATAAAATGAAGGTGAGTTGGAATTCAACTAGAAATGTCAACTTAGTAAGGATTTTAACATAATTGTATAACGAAATTTTTAATACCCTTGCTTAGTTTTGGCATCTACATTGGATAAATATATATATGTAAATTGTAAACGAATGCATTAAACGAAGCTCAGTATCCAATGAAGAAGCATCACTATTATTGTCTTTTGTAACTTGCTTCTTACATAATGGTGGGTTAAACTTCAATCACTCTCAGTAAGGAACATCTGAAGTGTTGACAGGGATTGAATTTGGTATCACTGTTCTGCAGTAATACTATATCATGTGTGGACGTCCAGGCTTAGCTGCTTTGGGCGGTGCCTTCCTATGCCCAATTATGCTTGTTTTTCCATAAATGGGTCAGGCGGGTTGACCCGCCATCTTGTCAGGTTGAGTTCGGGTCACGAAAGTCGATCCGCACAGTACGGTGGGTCAGGTCCGAGTTGACCCACACAGTACGACGGGTCGGGTCGGATCAACCCGAACCCGACGGGTTACCCCGAATTGTCACCTCTACTCATATATGTTGATGATTTGTTGATTACTGATAGTAGTCATCAGTTGATAATCGAATTAAAGTCTATTCTTGAAACTAGTGTCAAGATGAAAGACCTGGGAGAATTATGGTATTTTCTGGGTTTGGAAATAGTCAGGTCAGAATTAGGTATTGTGGTTAATCTGCGAAAGTATGCTCTTGAATTAATTAATTACAGAGGTTGGATTATTGGGTTCTAAGCCCACTAAAAAAACCTTTGGAATTAAATCAGAATTTGACTACTGGTGCATATGATGAAATAGTTAAACAGAAAAATGATGATTATGTTCTTTCTGATGCAACATTTTATAGGAGGTTGATTAGTAAACTTTTATATCTCACAGTTACTTGACCTTATATTTCGTTTGTTGTTCATTACTTAAGCCAGTTTATGCAGGTTCCAAGCAATATCACCTGGATGTTGTGTTTCGAGTTATCAGGTATATTAAAGGTCGGCCTGGGTTAGGTATTTTCTTATCTTCTTCTAGTTCAACTGTTGTAGTTGCTTTCTGTGACTTAGACTGGGCAGCCTGTATTGAGTCTAGAAGGTTTGTTTCTAGTTTCTGTATAAAATTAGGGGATTCTTTGGTGTCTTAGAATGTCAAAAAATAGAATACTGTTTCTAGGTCTTTAGCAGAAGCTGAATATAGAAGTATGGGGGTAATAGTTTCTGAAATAATCTGGTTAAAGGGTTTATTGTCAGAATTAGGAATATTTCAGTTTAAACCAGTATTATTTTTCAGTGATAATAAAGATGCTATCCAAATTGATGTTAATCCTATTTTTCATGAGCGGACTAAACATATAGAAATAGATTGTCATTTTGTTAGAGAACAATTAATTGCAGGTGTGATCAAAAGTGAGTATGTGAAGTCTGAGGATCAGGAAGCTTATTTGTTCACTAAGGCTCTAGGTGGTCAGCATCATTTTAAGTTGGTTAGCAGGCTGGGGCTAAAAGATATTTATGGAGCAGCAACTTGAGGGGGAGTGTTGGAGGTTCAAGCTGTGCATGTTATAATCTTAGAGTTATTTGTGTGCTTGTTTTAAGTTATGGGTGTAATTATTATTTATTTTATTTAAGATCTGTGTTAGAATTATGTTTAGTTGTTTGGACCAGTTGTAATTATTTTTTTCGGTTTTGGTATTTAACCGGGTGATGGATGGGCAGATGAAGCAATTCATCCAACTGATCCCCCAAATGCTCTGCTAGGGTTTCCTTTGTTTCTGTGACTTTTCCTTTGTGTTCTGTGAACTTCTGGTTGATTCGGTCCAATCTCGACATTAATAATTTACATTAATGTAATGATTGAGTCTCCACTAAATGGATATTCAATTGGGACCAAATTGAGGGGTATATGTATCACTTCACACTCCAACTAGCTCGCCCCATGAGTAGGGGTTTGAGTTGAAACCCAATCTACTAATGTCTCTGGTTTAGGTTCTCACTCAAACTAGAAGACTCCCGATTGAGTGTCAATTGAAGTCTCATCGCTTCGGCCCCAATCGATATGGGCTCGAATTATGGACCAATTGGGGGTCCATTGGTCTATCTCTCACCCAAACCATCTCGACACTCTTGAATAATTTGATTCTGGTATGGACGTTGAGTCTCAACTGAGCCTCGATAGAATATGAGGTTAATTGTAACTTTGATGTAAGTTATTAAGATTTGATTGCGACATTTAATAAAGTATTTAATTAATTTTATAACTATTAAAAGTATGTAACAAATTTTTGGATGGTGAAATAGCAATTATTATCGTTTTCAAACATGTTAACATTATTTTAAATATTTTTAATTCAAAAAATATTTTGTGAAAACATGTTAAACTTTTACGAGACTTTTGCCTTTTTTATTGGTTAATTGTTTTTAAGGTATATTACAAATATTATCTTTTAATTAGAGATATCAGCACTCGACCTAACACGAACCTAACCTTGGTTGTGGTCTACACCCAACACAAAGAGAACGTTTGAGAAGATTTATCAGCCCATGAATTAGGTCGGATTTGGATCCTGAAATTGGACCCTGCCAAACCTGAACCTCTTTCCAACCAAAAAACTAAACATTCAACAAAACTCTACAGTATAGACTTGGTCAAGTCATTCAGTTTCATTTGTCTTCTGTTTTTCCAGTACAACCTAGCAATCACAATCCTTTCCCGTGACAGCCCAACCAATGTTCCCCTATAGTGTTGCAATATTTTTCTCTCATAGAGATTGAAATTGAATTCAGAAATATTGGACACTTTTGTTAGTCTGTACGGGGTAGGATGTTTTTTTTTTGTCAAAAAAATCGTTTTACTTGAATAAATAAAACGTCGTGACACGGTGTCACGAATGTTCAGGATTACAATCATTCACTAATAAACGTACTAATGGTAGTGGTGGTCTTTTGAACCAATCACTTAGACTCACTCTCTTTCTTGCTTGTTTAGCTATCCAATTCGCACATTCGTTCGAAGTCCTTGGAATAGCCCTCTATTGTACATGCTCGATCCGATTTGCTAGTACTCGAATATTCTGTATCGTGGTTGATAGCCTCCAGTGCAGCGGTTCCCCTCCTATCTGTCTATGAATCGTTTGTGAGTCTGTTTCCATGATGATGTTTTGCCATCCACGTTCAATCGCTAGGCTTATGCCTTCTTGTATGGCCCTTGCATCCATGGTTTCGATGTCATTGCTCCACTCCCTTCGGTTCATACCATCTACCACTTTGCCTTCGTTATCCCTTGCTATGACCCCTATACCCGCTCTTCGTGTTTGCTTACACCACGATGCATCACAATTGATCTTGATGGTATTTCCGGGTGGTGCACTCCATGGTTCCGGCGGTCTTCTCTCTTGGGCCATAGGTGGTGTATGTCTGTTTGCCATGTGCTCGGCGAAAGCTTGTTGGATTTCGGATATAGCCACCATCGGGTTCGGTATCTTGTTCTCGAAGGCGGTCTTGCATCTTATCTTCCATATGTGCCAACACGTGAGGAAGGTTTTCACCCACCTTGTCTCACGCACCATGACCTGTCCTCCCGGTTCGTTCCTCCTCGTCTCGAGGCATGTCGTCACGTCTGAGCTGCTTGTTCGGTCTATGTAAGTTACTAGTATGCCAAACCACACCGGTTTCATCCATGCGCACTCTAGAAGCATGTGCTCCTGTGTCTCCACCTCCCCGCATATCGGACATATCGAATTTGCATTCATCCCCCTTCTAACCATATTGGACATCACGGCCAAAGAGTTTGTCACAAGCCTCCATATAAAATTCTTTACCTTGGGGATAACTTTCGATGACCATATGTCCTTCCATAGGTCGGCATTGCCATGTGCCCCCCACGTTATCCTGGTTCTTCATGTAGCTTGTGGTAGACCGAACGTACTTGGGTTGAGCCGTCATTTGTGTGTGGTCATATCTAACGCTCCCTCCCCCTTCCTTCGGTAGTGGCATGCTAAGTATATGCTCGTCATCTACATGGTTGACTATGCTTCTCACCATAGGCTCGTTCCATCTCCCCCCGGGTGTGATCAAGTGGCTCACCCTTAGTTCATTCCCATGTTCCACAATGTGTTCGGCACCTACCATCATCCCCTCCTTTAGGTATATCCACGGGTCCTCGAAAACTCGTATGTCCTCCCCCGAACCAATTAGCCACAGATCCTCCTTCTTCATGATGTCTCGTCCATGTGTTAGACTACTCCATCCCCAAGACGGTCGTCTGCCACGTTTTGCTTCGAGAAAGGATGTCCAGAGGTAGTACATGCCCTTTAGTACCTGTGCACATAGGGTGTTCGGTTCCTCTATCACTCTGGCTGCAATTTTCGTAAGCAAAGCCGAGTTAAAGCTCTGCAGTTCCTGAAACCCTAAACCACCCACCTCCTTTGCTTTTGTGAGAACCTCCTATCTTCTCCAATGTGATATTTTCCCGTCAACTGTTTGACCCCACCAGAAATCTGCAATGAGTGCGTCTATCTCCGCACACCATACTTTTGGTAAGCGGAACACACTAATTACATATGTGGGGATCGCCGTGATGATCGTTTTGATTAGGACTTCCTTCCATGCCTGATTCAGTGTTTTTGGCCTCCAACCTGCTAGTTTGTCCTTGATCTTAGTCTTTAGTTACCCCAGTGCCTCTTTCTTTGATCGCCCCCATATCGAAGGCAGTCCCAAGTATATCCCCGAGTCCTTGCTTTGTATGTTCAGTGCTGCCTCGACATCCCTCTTGTCCTCCCGGTTCGACCCTTTATTGAAATATAGAGTAGACTTGTCCATGTTGATCTGTTGTCCTGACACTCGGCAATATGACTCCATAATTCCTTTTAGGTTGGTTGCATTCTCCGTTGTGCCTTTTATGAAGAATAAGGAGTCATCTGCAAAGAACAAGTGGTTGAGCTCCGGGCACTGTTTCTTCATCCTGATTCCCTGAATTTGCTTTTCCAGGGCCGCCCCACCTATTCTCCTTGATAGTACATCCGCCAATAGAATTAATAGGTAGGGTGGCAAAGGGTCACCTTGTCGTATTACTCGGATAGGCTTGATTGTCTCAGACCGATCACCATGGACGACCATTTGGTACGTGGTTAACGATATGCTTTCTCGGATCCACCCGAGCCATTTTCCCGCAAAGCCCCTCTTCCTTAGTGTGTTCAGGATGAAGTCCCACTCCACCCTATCATATGCCTTCTGCATGTCAATATTTAGAGTGCACTCTGGCCTGTTATCCTTCGTGCTCAAGTGTAGGTGATGGAAAACTTCATGTGCCACCATGATGTTATCTTGTATGTGTCTACCTGATACAAATGCACTCTGTAAAGGAGTGATAAGATCTGCTAGATACATCTTCAAACGATTCACCAACACTTTTGAAATGATTTTGTAAAGAAAATTACAACATCTAATAGGCCTGAAATCCATTGGTTGTGTAGAGTTCGACAGCTTAGGTATTAGGACAATGTCAGTATTATTTTGGGTGTTTAGGAGAGTACTTGTTCTGAAGAAAGCCTTGACCGCAGTGATGACATCCGCTCCCACGATATTCCAGTTCCGTTGATAGAACATCCCTTGTAAACAGTCTGGCTCGGGTGCGCGTGATCCTCCTAACTGGTATGTGGCATTTTTTATTTCAGTGTCTGTCACCTCCCGTGTTTAGTTCTCATTCATTTCGGTCGTGATCTGATGAGGAACCCAGCGAAGGAACTCCTCCCCCTATTTTGTTCCTTCCAATGTGAACATAACCCTGAAATACTCCCTTAGCTTATCGGCAATCTTATCGGCAATCCTCCTCTCCTGTGTTATCCATTCCCCATTCGAGCCCCTTAATCGACATATCTGATTTCTCATCCTTCTTGCTATCGTTGTTTGGTGGAAAAACATAGTGTTATGATCCCCCTCCTTTAGTCATTTCACTCTAGATCTTTGCCTCCAATATATCTCTTCTCAAGTCCATAGTTCTTGGATTTTCCTTTTTAGCCTCCTCTCCTCGTGAACCGCTTATTGGTCCATGTGCACTTGCATGTGTCGCCTTAGCTCACCCTTTGCTTTCGTGATTTCTTTTAGGTTGTTTCCAAAGTGGGTTTGAGTCCATGCAGTTAAGTGCTTTCGGCATGTTTGGAGTTTGGCTCGAACACTATGTAAGTCACGCCTCGAGGTTGGTGCTTCCCATGCCTTTCGAATCACTTCCTTGCACGTTGGGTTTTCGAGCCACATTGCCTCGAATTTGAACCTTCGAGCTTGTCTTCTCTTCGACCTCTCGAGTTGGACCATCAAGGGTGTATGGTCCAACCCTGGTGCAAGCTCGTTTATGCATCTCCCTTGATGGTACCGGGCAGCCCACAAAGAGTTAATAAACACCCGGTCTAGCCATTCACTTACCCTATGTATGCCGCTCCGGTTGTTGCACCACGTGTATGGATTACCATTGGCCCCCAAGTCTTCCAAATGTAAATCATTGATCAGTTTCTTGAATTCATCCATGTGCCTAAAGGATTTCCTTCTCCCGCCCTCCTTCTCGTTATGGTGACATATAGTATTGAAATCCCCCAGAACCATCCATCTCCCCCTTCGGCCTTGTCCTATGGTCCTAAGGAGATTCCAGTTTTGAGACTGTTCGGTGCCTCCGTACTAGCATACACCCATGTAATATACATTATGTCATCATGCTTTGTGAGTTTTACCTCACAATCAATGTAGTTTAGGTCAGCATACCTAACCGAAATCATGGTTTCCGTCGTCCACCATAATGCTAGCTCTCCCGATGTTCCGTTCGAGCTAACATAGTATTTGTTTTCCATCCCTATCCGTGCTCTTATTCTATCGCAGTAGGTATCCCAATTCTTTGTTTCCATCAGGAATATTATATTTGGGCGATACCTTTTGTTGAAGTCTTGTAAGTGTAGGATTGTCAAGGCAGACCCCAAACCTTGACAATTCCATGACATTGTGCTCATTGATCTCGTGTGGTTGTTTCAAAATAGCAATCAGAACCCTTTGTCAGTTCAAGTGTTTCCTCCTCTTCATTACCCACTTCCTTTATAGTCCCGAACTTCCTCCTACGGATAGAGGATGATCGACTTACTTTCTTCCTCGGGCTGCACCTTAGCTTTTGCTCTTTTCGGCCACCCCCTCCATCTTTGGTTCCACCTATTTTTTCATACGTTTCGAGCCCCGTTGCTCCTCCATGTCCTCCCATGTTCGTTTCAGTGTCATCTTGTTGAGGTAGGGGTTGAGCTCGGTCGGTTGGTTATGGTTGGATGGCTTGGGTGATGTGGGTGGTGTGTCCGATGGGTTCTCTACTATATAGTTTTGAATGGGGGGGGTGGCTTCGGTTATGGGGCTCGAGGTATGGTGGTCGGGTAGGTATGTGATTTGGGGTGGGTTAGGGTTGTTCGGTTTCTTGGTGGGTGGCGGCTCGGTGAGGTATTGTGGGTTTGGTTGGTTGTATGTGGGCACGGCTGGGGATGGTTCGGTAAGTTGTTTCAGTTGTGACTCGGTGTGGCTAGCGAGGATGTCATCTCTGTAGGTTCGTCCTTGTATCCATGGGGGTGAGCTTGGTGGCGTTTCCATGTATAGGTCATGGTAGGTGGTTCGGTTTTGGGTGAATGGATGTGTTTGTGGGGTGGAGGTATGGATCATGATGGTCATGGTGTGGTCCATCTCGGTTGTTTGGTACCTGGTCTGCTCAGCCCCTCCCTCGTTCACCTTGTGTTTCCTACTCATTTGGACCCCGTCGGTGTCGATATGGTCGGTCATGGTACTCCCCTTCGTATCACCCCCTTTCGAACCCTTCACCGGTACCTCGTTCGGTAGTGGCTGCTTAGTTCCCTTTTCCTTGTTCACTTTCCTTGACTCGGCCATTATGTCAAACCATGATTTTCTCACGGTTGGTTTCTCTTGGGGGCTCTCTCCTTCCTCCTCACTAACTTGGTGTCAAACTGTGTTAGCCTTTGGGCGTACTCTTACTAGCCACGGTCCGTACGCGGGTTGTGTTGGGTCGTGTTCCGCCATCCTTACCTCACCCTTACATGCTTGGGTCGTATGCCCGAGCACTCCACATCCATAACAATAGTCGGATAACCTCTCATATTTAAAGGTAGCCCATCGTTCCGACCCATTGGAATTAGTCTACCCAAACCCCGCCATCAACGGTTCATCCACATTGATCATAACACGTATACGCATATAGCTTCTAGTTATCCTCCCGGTAATTTGCTCTATCTCTAAGCATTTACCTATCTTAAGGGCATTGACATCGCTAAATTTCTCCAACCCTAGGTCATGAACTTGAATCCAAATGTTTACCTTGTTGAATTCCACATCTTTCACACTTATACTTGGTCCCACTGCTTGATATTGAGGATGTGTCCATTGATCGCCCACGGGGATAGGTCGACTAATTTTTTGGCTTCTTCATTCCGACCGAAGTCGAACAGTAGTATTCAGGGTTTAGACTCCGATATCGCGACCAATACAAACCTAGCCCAAGCCGATTGGATGACACTTAGCTTGACCGATTTCTGTGATATCAGTTTGCCCACATACCAGTTCTCCTTCTGCAATTGTTGGTTGGAGTCGATCTCAATCGTTGACGCCTGGAGCTGCTGCAGTCTCCGGAACTGGAATTCATCGTGGAGCCGTGTCTTCACTGCAGTTACCGACCACCGACAGAGACAAGGGAAAAAGAAATGAAACAGCAAAAGTGAGTGATTATCTATGTTCACAAATTCGGAAATAGCAGCAAGGGAGAAGACGCGGTTGAAGATGGTCGTTGTGGCTTGCAGCTTTGGGCGACTGGTTCGACTGGAAATGGCGTCCGGTTTATTTTCACTTGCATGGCCAGTTCACCATCAACAATAGTGAAAACATTTTCTCCCCTTCTGCAATTGGCTAGCTTGATTCTTGGCAATAAATGCCCAATGACAAACCAATGGAATCCCACGGTTGGATTTGTGATCACTGCCAAAACCTAGAAATTTGGGGTTCTTTGTTTTTTTGGCTGGAGAGTACGAGGTAGGATGTTCGCTATGAATAGTTGAATCAATACCTTATTTTATTAAGTGTTTTTTCATCTCTATTGATTGATAGGTTATGGAGATAAACAAATCCTACTTTGTCTCCACCGACCACATTGTCAACTTTATTCCATTTTTATTTTATTTTTTTCTTTTATCTAGAAAAAAAATGTTTCTCGCTTAAGTCATTAATACCTTTATTAATGCTTAGATGGTCAAATTTTGAGTTTTCCTCTCTAAAGTTTAAATCGTAAAATTTATGGTAAAATACGAGTTTCCCCCCTAAAATTTGAGTCAAATTTAAGATTCCCCCTTAATGTTTAAAATTTGAAATTTTAGTCCTAATGTTTGGACATGATTAAAATTTCCCCCTTGTCGTCAACTACCCGTTTATTACGGACGACATTTTCGTCACGTGCTTGCCACGTGAGTTTTCTTCATTTTGAATGGACAAAATTGTGATTCTTCTTCTATGTGTAATCTTCTTCCTCAGAACGTCTGGAACAACTTCGATGATGGTAGCGGTGGTGGATTCTTCTCGATGAACAGACTCAGACCTTTCTCTTTGCCTGGAAACCCTCCGGTGAGTCCTATCATCTCCTTCTCTATGCCTCTCTCGTCGTTGCAGATTCCTCTTCCATCGAGGAGTGTAGATAGGTCGAACTTGGCGTAGGCTTTAAATTAGAGATTGAGGGGTTGAACAACAGGAGGATAAATATGAAGAACCTGGTGATCTGTGGATCCCTAATCTCAATCTCTGCGAAAAGTGGGAGGATGAAGATGAGGACGCACTCAGATGAAGATGAAAATGCACTCAGACACGACTGGCTTCGACGACAGTTCTTTGAATCATGGTCGGCAGCATGGGAGGAGGCAACATCAGCAACAAGGTATAAGAGACCCTAATTCTGGAGGAAGACGACGAAGGATTGAAGAAGAGAGGGGAGGCCACCAACGGAGAGAGAAGTTGAAGAAGAGCATTGAAGAAACTTAGAAAACCCGTTTGTGGCCTCACCTACCACCGTCTGTGATCTCACCCATCCTCGTCTATGATGTCACCGAAAATAGAGGTAGCAACTGCAGATCGGCACCACGATGGGTGCTCCCGAGCATCCATGACGTCCTCCCGACTTCTTCGACACTCTGCCCATAGGGTCCGGAATGAATCATTTTTGCTTCTTCTGATTGTCTTTGGCATCATGTCCGCTCTGCCCATACTCCACCACATTTGCCTTGGCGGAGGCCATCGTGCTCATGGGGCCGATTGGAATTCCTCGTGTAGCATTCAGGTACTGCTATTGCACATTGATCCTTTCGAGCAGCTCGATTATGGTCATCTCCTTCCACTTGTGCTTCAGGTAGCCTTTGAATATATTGCACGTTGGGGGTAACTTCTCAATTATGAAAGCTACTTGATACAACTCCGCGAGTTTCATCTTTTCGGAATGGATACTCTGTTGGAGGAGTTGTAGATCTATCACATGTTTCATACATGGTTTGTTATCTACCATCTTATAGTCAAACAAACGACTAACTAGGAATTTCTTTTTCCCGACATCATCGGACTCCTACTTTTGTTCCAAGGCATGCCACAACTCCCTAGCGGACTTTGTTTTACTATATACATCATACATTGAATCAGACAAACAGTTTATTACATAATGTCTACATAAATAATCCGAGTGATTCCAAGCGTCTAGAGCTAAGAAGAACCCTTGATTATCATCATCCTCGCTTTGAGTTGGTGGTTCGTCAATCAGGAATCGAGCCACGCTCAACGTGGTCAGATATAACTTCATCTTTTCCTTAAGCCCCGTATCAAAACGGCCTCCTTAAGGCAATTTCGCCCCCTCACCGTAAATGGTTCGTGTAAGAGGAAAAATTAGAACTTCATTTTCTCCTTCCACCTCTTGAAGTTTGATCTGTCAAATTTTTCTGGCTTCTCAGCATGCACAAGTCCAACCGAACGAGTCATGGTTATCCCCCCAGTCGGCGCAACAACGGGCGCGTTCGACAACGTATTAGGGACTTTAGTCTGAGCCACTTCTCCAACACTTATATAAACATCATTGTTGTTTGCAACCATTAATCTAAATTAGAAAAATGCTGAATTGTTTTTTTCCAAAAAAACTATCATTTCACAAATTAATGAACCAAACCGGTTCTTTGTCTCTTGAAATTACTAAAACTGAGATTCCCTTAAGATTGTTAGTAAAATATAGGAGAATTAAATAATATTTTTCGAAATTAAAAATGCATAAAAATAGTGAATATGACATGCAAAATTGACTAAATGACGAACTGAACAATACCTAAACTCTCACTTCGACGGAAATTTGAACATAACTGGGAACTTAGATCGGACTTAACTCTGGAGCAATATGTCTGTTGGTAATTTTCAGATTTTACGGGAGTGTATTGGATTGTTTTTTAAATGAGAAGAACCAACCCTATTTATAGGGTTTAGGGTACTCATTGTAACCAAACATACCAACAACTATATTACATTACAAAACACTCCATTAGGATATATTTTATTAAGAATATTCTCTTAATACGGCAAAAACATAAATATACATAAAAATATAGTAACAATATCCTAGGTATATTTTGTAGTATTGTGGAGAATATTAAGAGAATATTTCCTGATATATTATACCAACGGTAATATTTCCTAATATATTATATCAATAATCATATTTTCTAATATATTATACCAACAGTCATATTTCCTAATATATTATTTCCTTCCTCATTTACCATTCACAAGTAAAATTGAATCGGTTTAACCCTAAACCGGTCCAGGACGAATCAGATCGGCCCAAGGGCTGGGCCACGACCAACAATCCCCCACATGAATGGAGAAAATAGAGAATTCCTAGACGTTCTATACTCAGAATAGGAGTTCAACGGTCGATACCTGCACAGGATAGGTTGGTGTTACCCTTTGAACCTTCCCTCGTGAAATTATATTGACTTTACTGGCTAGTCAGTAGATGTGATGTCCTTGAACTGTCTATGGTTGGTGTAAATGATAATATAACTCACACAAATGTCTTCCTAGTATTGTTCAGTTCACGCATTCATTACCGTTCTGGTCATTGCCTGGTTCTGCAAGTGTTTCTAAGAATTATGCCATCAACAATTCCTTTCGAAGCGACCCCTATTCTCACTTGCATAGGTGATTCTGTATCTCAAGTATTATTCCAACACTTTACATTTCTGAATCATTAAAAAAGACTTGCTTAACCTCATCCACTATCGTCATTGTTTCTCATCATAAGAATGAACTCGGGGTTTTAAATTCCCCACAGTGTTCTAACCTCACTCTTGTGACTAGGTTGTCCCTTTGAACCTAGATCTTGGGATCTCCAGTCAAGTGCATTGGGTTTTCCTTCACAAAATTGTTTACTGCACGGGCTTCAGTCCTATTCCTCTCGATGATTGACATAATCGATTGTGATAATTCCTGTCGAGAGCAATTGTCTAATGGAATTATGTCTACGACGAATATATCTAGACTTACCATTATACATATGACTTTGTGCCCTGCCAATTGCAGATTGACTATCGCAAAATATGCTTATTGCAGACACTGGTCTTGGCCACCTATGAATATCCTCAAGAAAATTGCGTAGCCATTAAAATTCTTTAGCACATTTATCGAGTGCTATAAACTCAGATTTCATGGTGGATATGGCTATAACTATTTGCTTAGAGGATTTCCACGATATGGTTGCACCCACTAGGGTAAATACGAATACACTTGTGGAGTTCGAGTCTCTTAATGCTGATATCCAATTATCATCAGTATATCCTTCTATAATAGTTGTATAATGCAGCCCATAACTACGAGTATATCTCAAGTACATAAGTAATCTTCTGATTCCATCCCAATGATCAGTACTTGGATTACTCGTATATTTACTCAACACGCCAACAACGTGTGATATATCAGGTCTAGTACTAGTCATCAAGTACATAACACTACCAATAACCCTAGCGTACTCAACTTGAGAGATTCTTTCTGTTGTTATTCTTGAGGAATACTTATTTGGAACTATTGGAGTGCAAACCTCCTTTCTGTCATCCTTGTTGAATTTCCCTAATATCTTGTCGATGTAATGAGATTGACTTAGAGCAATTCCTTCTGATGTCCGGTTGATTTTAATTCCAAGAATTACATCAGCAAAGCCCATGTCTTTCATGTCAAATCTCGAATTCAATATATCCTTCGTGGATTGAATCATCTTATCGATACTTCCAACGATAAGCATGTCATCAACATAAAGACACAAAATGACATAACCTTCATTTGTATTTTTCACGTAGATGCATTTGTCACATTCATTTATTTTAAATCCTTTTTCCAGGATTACATGGTGTATGGTTAAGGGGTTCGACTTAGGCTTCTTGGTTGGGGTAAAGGGTTTTGGATGATAGTGTGTTGTATGGTGGCTGAGAGAATCATGATAGGGTTGACTTCAGTGGATTCATGTGGTAGTCGGTGGTTTTCATTCGGCCAAGTACTTCTCCCATAAGTAGTGAGCTTCATATTTCCATTCGATCTTGGCTCATCAATTCTATTTCATCCAGCTGCATAGTCTCGGTTCCAACTCCCCTTCTTTCATCATCATGTGATTCTATGCAGATTTTCTTCTCTTATCCATCTGGTTTGCTCGAGTTCTCTCTTCTCCAGTCTTATTACATTCGGTTGCCCCTCTTTCCATCTTATTCTCCTTGTTTTTTCTCATTGGTCTTGCCTCGTTCATTATTTCATACCAAGTCTTTGTCCTCGGATGGATTTTTTGGGACGGTCCTCCATTCATCGATCCATCATGCTCCAATTTCCTAGGTCTTTTCCCATTCAGCCAGGACCATACATAGGGTATCCCGGTTTTTCCTCAGATAATTGGACATCCACCTTGAAACCTTGTGTTGTATGACCAAGCTTTCCATAACCATAGCAAAAGTCAGACGACCTCTCATATTTTATTGAGACCCAACATTCCTCCCCTACACAGCTCTTCCATTAGAAACCAGCCAGAAAAGACTGATTTATATCAACCTCAATCTTCATTCTAAGATAGCAATTGACCGCCTTCTCAGTATCATTTTCTGCCTCAATGAATCTGCTTATTTTATTCCCGATCTTCTCAGCATTCCCAACATTGAACATCTCCAATCCTAGGCCATGAATCTGGACCATTCTGAATTCAACTCTCGCGAGTCCTCTGATCGACTCCCATTTTTTCATGCTTAAACAATGGTCTTGGACACACCACGGGGACATATTGAATATCTGTTTCCTCATCTCCTCGTTTTGAAATTCAAACATCACAACCCTGTCCAATGTCTATGTGAACTTAACTGAACCAAAACTCTCCTACGCCTTTTGTAGTACTTTAATGATTGCCACATTTTTCACCTGCTTCTGAGTGATGACCGCACCCACATATCGATCAATCCCATCCTCCCTTGGGTTCGAGATCAGATCCAGAGTGGTTTTTCGAGTTGTCATCTTGTCGCTGGAGTTGGCACGGTTTCGCCGCCCAAAAGTCCTCACGGCAATTGTATCCTCCTATAAGCACATGTAAATAAAAAAAAGGTAACCCTAGCAATCCTTAGCCATGATCAGCACACCACATAGGATGAAAAAATAGCTGCACCATCACCGAAGAAAACCCTATCAGCACTTCAGAAAGGGTCGGTTGTCAAGATTGACCCACCGACCTAAAACAACCATGTCCACGCTGCACTCTAGGGTCCTCCCGAAAGTTCCACGCATGCAGGAGCAAAAGTAGGGTTTTTCCGAGCAGCACCACCACAGATGCGTCGCACTGATGCAGAGGCGACACACAGAAGCTACAGCGACGTGCAAGGTGGCTTCCGTCGATACACTTCGCCGGATTTTCTTCTACAGGGGTTAGGTTGTTGCGAGACTGCTTGCGATATGTTATAACCCTAGCTTGCTATCTATATGCACAGATAAATCACTTTGCGTCGATGGCTAGGGTTCCAACAGGGGATGTCGCTAGTGAAGAATCTGGTGATGGGGTCACCGGTGAGGCTCTCACACAACCTAGAAAGAAACAATTGAAGAAACTTGTTTTTTTTAATTAACTTAGTTACTATTGTTTATTATTTTTTTCAATTATAAATATTATGTACTTTCAAGTTTCAACACTTAATTCATTTTAAAATTAAGTTAAACTATAATTTTAAATTACGCTTAACTATAATTTATATATCATAAATCTTGTTTATCGTTTATTTATTTCAAATTGTTCTTTAAAAATGTTGTGTTTTCATTCTTATCTATTTATTTCACTCTTATTTTTTGTGTAATTTTCTAAAGTAAATTAATTTAGTAATCGCACTATAAAAAAGTTATTTATAAACATTTTATTTAGTAATAGTTACTTGTTTCTTATTTTTATTTATTTATTTACTTAGTTAAAAATATGTAAAAATTATGTATACAAACATAACTTAATAAATTATTTATGCATATACACTGTTTAGAATACTATTAGTTTTATTTTTTTATATATAAAACAATTGCTTCAAATCTAATAATAATTGCTAAACATAAATATTAAATAATTATTATACAAAAGTTTATGAAAAATATCATTTTAAATTAATTTTATAATTATAAATGCATAAATAAAAATTTAACATGTGTATTTATGTACTTAACTTAAAAAAATAATATTATTATATTATAATTTTCTTTTTTCAATTTTTTTCTTAACAAACATGATTGTGTACACATTTAGAACTTTTGTTTAAAATTTGATTTCTTTTTACCATTTTTTTGTTTTAAGTTTAGAAATCGAATAAATAATTCTTGGTGAAAAAAAAAATTACTATCTATTTAGTTCAATTGTTAATTAATTTAGTTATTATTGTTTATCATTTTTTCCATTATAAATATTATGTAGGGGTGATCATCGGCGGGCCGGACCGGTCTTCTAGGAAGACCGAGACTGAAATTTCGGTCTTGACCTTTGAAGAACCGAGACCGACTTCGGCCAAAGAAGTATGTCTGAGTCGATCTTGCTTGGCTCAGGTCGATCTCTGTCTTGGACCGAAATTACATGTGCATTTGTTTGGGTGATCGACTTCATCTCTATCTTCTTATGTTTGGAAGGTTGTGGGGGTAATGTCGTCACTGCTCTTATACTGTAACCATGGCAACACATTTCAAGAGACTGAAGTGAATTTCATGGCGCATCTTTTACCGCGAAAAACACATACTATGTCCCTCAGCTATCATCGAATTTCATCCAGAACGAGAGAATGGAAAAAATCGAACTAGAGGGAGTGAGAGAAGGAGACCTTGTGGTAGAGTTTGAAGCATGGATACTTTTCAGTGAGGCGAAACTTTTGGGTCAAGAAGTGCTCGAGGTCTCCAACAGATTGCGCTCACGAGATTAAGACAGTGATCGATTCACCAGTTAGGGCTCGAACTTCCAACATTCTCTTGCTCTCCTCCATTACCGCCCCTTCCCTCATCTCCAATTAACTCGGTGAAAGAGGTTTAGAGAATGAAAATGAAGGTGTGAGTGAAGACTGGAGAGCTGAAGAAAACGGTCGAAGAGTGAAGACTCAGTCACATACTAAACTAAATTAGAATTTCTAGAGTTTTCAACAGAAGTCAGACATGTCCGGGTCTAGTCGGGCTTTTGGGAAAAAAGGTTGAGACCGACCTTGAAGAAGAAAAAAAAGTGTTCGCTCAATCTCGGTCCTAGTCGGGCCGATCTCAGATTGATCTTGTCAGGAATATGGTCCAGGTAGTCTTTTTTATCACCCCTAATATTATGTACTTTCAACACTTAAATCATTTTTTAAGTTAATTAAGCTAAACTATAATTATGAATTAGGCTTAAATATAATTTATATATCGTAAGTCTTGTTTATCATTGATTTATTTCAAAATATTTTACAATTGTGTTTTTAAAAAAATATTGTGTTTTCATTCTTATTTATTTATTTCACTCTTATTTTTTGTGTAATTTTCTAAAGTAAATTGTTAGGTGCAAAACTTGCAATTTACTATTGTTTGAACTTTGAAGACAAAATATAATTTGACATACTTATAAATGTAACATTTTTTGAAATTGAATGTGTAGTTTTTGATTAATTTTAGAGTGTCCATGTGGAGGTGAGAGAATGATAACATGGATATAATTTAATTTTTTTACATGGACCAATCAAATTAAATTATTATGACATTATGATAGATAAAATTATATTAAAAATTTACTTGTCAAAATTATAGGATACTTAATCAAATTAATAATTGGCCAAAAAAAAAAATCAAATTAATATATATATAAATTTGGTTTTTAATATATATTTTGGGGGGGGTTTAGTTATATTATATATATATATATAATATTAATTAGTAGTTAATGCTTAGGAAACTTCTACACGTCGAGTTAATCTGTATAGCATTTTTATTCCAAATTAATGTTGAACTTAATTTTTAATATATATTTTTCGATTGAAACAGGAAGAAAAAAACACTGGAAAATCGTATTATAAATGAACAGTTTGTTTTAGTTGTACTAACTTTTGATCGAATATTTTTATGAAGTTAATCCAGTCAAAATATATCAAAACCCGACAAAATAGTCAATAAACCGTTCCGGTCGGAACGGGTCACCGCTAATTCGGATCAATGACCAATAGATCGGTTAGATAATACTTACTACGTACAAGAGTATATGGCTGTATATCTAACTTCGCAACTTCTGTTTGGGCCTTGAAAGTTAGAAATATGGGATTTGTGGACTGAATGGTCTATGTGATCCATGAAATCCACCCAAGTCCAATTTTTTCCTTCACTTCTTCTCTCCGGAGAAAACTTATTATATATGAGATTCCCCTAGGGTTTGGTACTTCCTCCTTTCCCGGTCCCCCTCACAGCCGCGTGAACATCTTATCAAAGTTTACAATGGGGAGAAGTAAGCTCTCATTCCTTGGACTTTGCTATTTCCTTCTGCAGTTGTATGATGTTATATATTCTGCTTATAATCCATTCGTCTTCAACGTTCAAGATTGATAATTTATGATGGTAGTTTTTTTCGTGGATTCGGCTTGGATATGGTGTTACAGAAAACAAATTATATGAAGATGATATGTTTTGTTTCCATGCTATTGAATTGAGGTAGTTTTGTTCCAAGCTGAGTGCTGAATAGGTGAACGAGTGGTTGCTTGTATTGGCTTATGGAGATGATTATGCTTCTGCGCAATTATAATTATTTGGCATTATGGTTTGCTTGAGCAAGTTTCGGTTAATGAACAGACATCCTTTAAGTGGCCATGGTGTATATCATTTGATCTATATCTCTCAAAAAATGAGACCTTTGATCGACATTAGAAGACTCAGCTAATTGATTAGAAATGTTTGATGTCTTAGTTTAAGATAAGAAGGTAGTTTGTGGTAAAAGTGGGGGTTATATATTCTGGATCTGGCAGTGTCATTATTTATTTCAATTCTGTTAACTGCTGTAGGACCGGCAAGATGCTACCGTCAGATCAAGAACAAGCCATACCCAAAGTCACGGTACTGCCGTGGTGTGCCAGACCCTAAGATCAGAATCTATGATGTTGGAATGAAGAAAAAGGGAGTGGATGAGTTTCCATTCTGTGTTCACTTGGTTAGTTGGGAGAAGGAGAATGTGTCGAGTGAGGCATTGGAGGCTGCTCGTATTGCATGCAATAAGTACATGGCTAAATTTGCTGGAAAGGATGCCTTCCATTTGAGGGTGAGGGTCCACCCATTCCATGTCCTTAGGATCAACAAGATGCTTTCATGTGCTGGAGCTGATAGGCTTCAGACGGGTATGAGGGGTGCCTTTGGGAAGCCTCAGGGTGTTTGTGCTCGTGTGGCTATTGGCCAAGTCTTACTTTCTGTTCGCTGCAAGGACAACAACAGCCACCATGCCCAGGAGGCTCTTCGTCGTGCTAAGTTCAAGTTCCCTGGTCGCCAAAAGATCATTGTCAGCAGGAAGTGGTATGACTCTTTCACTTACAGCTCTTAACAGCCCTGGTTGGTTGTACCCTTGCATTTTCTGTTGGCGCTTCATAGGATGATGATGGAATTTGTGATTTATTAAACTTGTATGCGCTTTTCAGGGGATTTACCAAGCATAGCCGTGCTGATTACTTGAAGTGGAAATCAGAGAATAGAATTATGCCGGATGGTGTTAATGCTAAGGTGATTGATTCTTAAATCTGATCTCTCTCTCTCTCTCTCTTTTGCATTTGATGTCATGGTTGGCTTATCTAAACCAATAAGTTGAAACAATGTAGCCCTGATGGTGTGGGTTGGGGGTACTTGGTAAGAGACATAGTTGATCAACAGTTTTCCATTTTGATTTGCAGCTTCTTGGATGTCACGGTCCTTTGGCGAGGCGTCAACCCGGCCGAGCTTTCCTCACAGCTGTTTAAGATTACAAGTACCTGTTCTGCAATCATCTTCCTATAGGAGCAGCTATCTTTTGACATTATTCTATCTGCTACTTGAATCTCCATTGGAATATTTGGATTCAATTCTTTTCTATAAATTTTATAAAAATGCCATTTCTCTCTTCCCGTGTCATGAGTTTTGAAACGTAGGATTGCTTTGCGTGGTTCTTAGCTGTGCATTTACTTGCCTGATTATAGTAGCGTGCGTGTGTGAATACATATATATATATTAAAGGAGAGTTGTGCTCATCTCATTATGGATGATTGATTTGGTCAAAAAAAAATTATGGATGATTGTTAACGAATAATCTAATCTATCCATCATTAATGCTACTCCATACATTGTACTTCTGCCTTCCTCCATCCAATCCACGATTTGACATTCACACAAACAAAATATATGGATCACCTTATCAAAACTAATTACTTTTTTCGGCCAACTAAAACCAATTACTGAAATACTGGTAATTACATATTATTAAATAAGTAGGGAGTCGTTTTCTTAGTTCAATTCATGCTTATTATGTCTTATCGGCAAACTCTATCGCATAGTCAACAGGTGCATTGTTTGAGATCAATCATCTACCCAAAGCCAACCTCCCACTCCCTCGGTACCATCCGTTCTATGTAAAAAAGTTGAATTTATACATGTTCCTTTTGACCTTTTTTTGCTATTTAAAAAAAAATAAAAATAAAAAACAGACCTTCCTTTTGACGGGATTTTTGCATTTTTGGAGGAATATTTACCTTGTCGATTCGTATCCTGGGTCTGACGTTATCACTTTTTTGTTGTTGTTGGGATGATCCCAACAATCGAGATAAGGTGATTATTCATCTTTATTTGTTAAGATGAGAGGACTGTTCTAACTCCAACTGTAAATATAACCCTCCCTTCCTCATTTTTTACTTTCCTCTACTTTCTCATTAGAATTTACTTCCATTCTCTCTTTAAAATTTATTTCTTCTATATCTAAAATATTAGATTGCATAGTTATTAGAACCGGATCGCCGATCGGACCGGGTCTGACCGTAAACCGTTTGGATGGACGGTCTGGTTAGCACAAAACAGTGAAATGCTCCATGCATAGTGATTCCGGTTCAACCGGTGTAAACCGTCCGCTTTCCGGTTCATGTTTTTTTTTTCTTTTGACCATGTCTTCCTCACTTCAAACTCTCGCCAAACCCTAAAACAGCCGCCACTCAGCAAACAACACTCAAACCTCGCCAAATGCAGTCGGTCGTCGTCCTTCCGCCATCTTCCCTCCGCATCGTCCACAGCTTTATATCCGCCTCGCGTCGCCCACTACGTTGAGGCATGTACTGCTGAGCCCTAGCTGCGCAGGACAGTGACTAAATATGGTATGTATAGTCACAGTGACTACAGTCTGTCCCCAGTCCCCATGAAGGAAAAGACAAGAAGGAAAGCACATGCACAGCTTACCTTAAACAAGAACGAACAGGTGGAGGTGGGGGCGAGTCGAGGTGGGCGGGCAAGAAGGAGAGCGCATGCACAGCTTACCTCAAATAAGAACGAATAGCTGAGGTGGGGGCAGGTCGAGCTGGAGGTGGGAGAGGAAGTGGGGACTTGAGGTATGTGGTTGGAGGTGGCGGTGAACGTAGATATGACCTCTCGCCCCCAAAAAATAACCGATGGTCCGCTCGAGATATGTTGGGTGAACGTTTATCACTATGGTCCATGACCTATCCTTTAGATCCAAGAAGACAATACCTTCTCAACCTATCCATCCTTGGGAGCCGCCAAGGGTGACATTTTCTCCAAACCCCTCTGGTCAATCAATTGAGGCGTCACCGACTAAGATCTCTCCATTTATGTCTTTCTTAGTTCCAAACTTTATTAGAACAACATAGCTTGGCACGAGACGAAATACGTGACGGTCTCATCTCCAATAGGGTAAATTGCCCCCAATATTTTGAAATATTGTTAAATGCATTCCATGTTTTGTGCATCCGGATGTTTGCAATTATTGTTATTTGCACCACATCTTCATAGATGAACAACATACATGGTCGCTTTACCATTTCACAGTTTTATTTAACGATCCAGATGTTTTGGATGAATTGTTTTTTCCATTCAGTTTAAATGAAAACGAGTCCATCACGTGCAAATTAACGAAAAATATAGACGGAAAAGATAATAGTGGGTGCATATAACATCTTCAAATATCACGGTGCACAAAACAATACTTTAAAACAAATGAGTGCATTTAACATCACTCAAACATCCGGGTGCATTTGAGCAATTTACCATTTTTAATATGTTGAAGCACTTGTATGAGATAGGGATGAACATGAATTGGTTTGGGGAAGAACGAATTCAGAAACATACATGACCTTAAAAGTGGTAAATGTACGGTTCAACTGTTACGTCTAAACCCTTTCACATTTTTTTGAAATAATGTACCACTTTATATACGGTTTAGAACTAGTTCTGAGTCGGTTAAAGTCGTAGCTTTTGTTAAAAAAAATGTGGATCTAATATAAAATATTCCAAGTTTATAAAATCAAATGATCAATCTAATAATAACATAAACATTAAAAAAATGAAAATAAAATGTCTTAATAAAAATCATGGATCAATTAGATAAGCAACCAATATACACAAACAACTAGAATTCAGATGATATTTTTTATTAAATAATAACATATAAAATTAAAATGTCATAAATATTGAGTCAACTGTGGTTGCCTTATCATTGCGTACAGGGTAGTCGTATAAGAGACATGACCCTTGGGAACAATAACTTGTCCCTCTACCTCCTTAGAATATGATATAATTTTTTCAAAAATTAAGCATTTTAGTTTTTTTTTTAAGTAAGTATATAAAAAAAACACGAAAAACAGTAAAATTACTATGCAAAACACTATTTGAAAGTTTTTGTATCGTATGTAGAGTTTTTTACGTATCGTATTATACAGTCAGTCTAAAAGTAAAAACTTAACGCTTAGTTAGCGTCATTTGATTCGTAATTAAATTATCTACGCACCGTAATTTTTTTGAGTAAGTACATAATTAAATTTCTCAGCTAATACATTTACTTATTTCGGTCAAATTATAAAACAAACGATGTTAGGTTACAAAATCACTGTATTTCTAATCAAAAAATTACCCTACGTAGATAAATGATTTACGACATAAATGACGTTAACCGTGTTGAGTTTGGACTTACATGGTCTGAGTTATAATTTTTTAAGTCAAATTTTCATATCTCAATTTACGGCATGCCGTATAGGAAATCCGTAAATCCAAATTTAATATGTTTTGCATCATTTGAAGCGCAATTAAAATATCTACTTACTATAATTTAATGATGTTTTGCATCATTTGAAGCCCAATCATTTGAACCTGGTTGGGTTCGGTTCAAACGATTGGGGCTCCAATTCATCCCCAATCGGGGGTCCTATGGTCTGGGTCCAAACCCAAAACAGGTCGCCCAACCATGGGTACATGGTCTGGGTTCGGACCCAGGTCATAGGACCCCCGATTGTGGCTCAATTGGAGCCCCAATCGGTTTGGACCGAACCTGACTGATTTCGGTTCAAATGATTGGGGCTCCAATTGAGCCCCAATCGGGGGTCCTATGGTCTGGGTCTGAACCCAGACCAGGTCTACCAACCATGGGTACATGGTTTGGTTTCGGACCCAGACCATAGGACCCCCGATTGGGGCTCAATTGGAGCCCCAATCGTTTGAACCGAACCTGGCTGGTTTCGGTTCAAACGATTGGGGCTCCAATTGAGCCACAATCGGGGGTCCTATGGTCTAAGAGTGAACCCATAACAGGTCTACCAACCATGGGTACATGGTTTGGGTTCGGACCCAGACCATAGGACCCCCGATTGGGGCTCAATTGGAGCCCCAATCGGTTTGGACCGAACCTGGCTGGTTTAGGTTCAAACGATTGGGGCCCCAATTGAACCCCAAACGGGGGTCCTATGGTCTGGGTCTGAACCCAGACATGGTCTCCCAACCATGGGTACATGGTCTGGGTTAGGATCCAGACCATAGAACCCCCGATTGGGGCTCAATTGAAGCCCCAATCGGTTTGGACCGAACCTGGCTGATTTAGGTTCAAACGATTGGGGCTCCAATTGAACCCCAATCGGGGATCCTATGGTCTGGGCCTGAACCCATACATGGTCGCCCAACCATGGGTACATGGTCTAGGTTAGGACCCAGACCATAGGACCCCCGATTGGGGCTCAATTGGAGTCTCAATCGGTTTGGACCGAACCTGGCTGGTTTAGGTTCAAGCGATTGGGGCTCAATTGGAGCCCCAATCGGGGGTCCTATGGTCTCGGTCTGAACCCAGACCAGGTCCTCAGGGTTGGGTGACCTAGTCTGGGTTCAGACCCTGGCTAGGGGACCCTTGGTGTGGCTCGAATCGAGTCGGGACTTGTTTGAAACATTAGTGTAAGTTTATAGGGTGTAATTGTAACATTTAAAAAAATATTTGGTTAATTTTGCAAATATGAAAAATATTTAACGGAAGTTTATAACAGTCTAGTAACGGAGCTACCAATTACCATCATTTTCAAACATGTTGGACCAAAAATAATCGTTTGGGTTGGAAAACCATTTTCGTCAAACATATTGTACCATTTTCAGACTTTTCCCTTTTTTTAATAGATACATAATTTTATTTTTAATTAAATATCGAGTCGTCATTATAGAACAAATTTATATATAAAAAAAAACTGAAAGTTTTGGGCGCCCATATGAATAGGCGCCACCCTAGGGTGCGCGTATTGTCAATACGCGCTTTTTTCGATTTTTTTTCTATACTTACTTTTCCAAAAACAAAAACTAAAATGCTTAGTTTTTTAAAAAATTCCAATATGATTCCTCCAAGAGATCGATGCCCTTTTCATTTTACCGTTCGTTTGGTGGAAAGGGTGTTGCATCACCGCTTGAACTTAATTGTTTTCGTAAGCTCACTTACCCTTATTTTTTTTCTTGTTTGATAATAATTATGATAATACATTTTTAGTTTGTAGATATTTTTCTAAATAGACGAGGGTCGCGGTGAAGCGGGCCCGTAAATTAGGGTTTAGGGATATCAAAATCTTAAATACCCCACCATAAAATAGGTGTAATCCCTAAATAAATTCACAAAATTTAAATTAAAATAAATATACAAAAAAAAATACAACAGCTATAATACCAAAAGTCACATTCCAACAAGAAATAAATGAGTCGAAAAAAATGTGGGTTTTGGCAAAACCTGATTCGTACAAGACAAGTTTTTTGGACCGACAATCGTGTCTGCATGATGCGGGCACACTCGTGAACCGACCCGGATTAGAGAGTGCCAACCGGGTTGATTTGAACCCATCTTGGGCGCGAGAGAGAGTCTTTTGTCTTACAAGTTGTTACACTTGTATAAAGTGAAATACAATATGTATTCGCCAAAAACTCCATTCACAACCGGTGCGGAAAAGAATTAAAGCAAGGAAATTTGATTTCTCATTCAAACTATGGGCTTGGCCAAATTTGGCTCAATGGTCAACAGTCCCCCACATGAATGGAGAAATGAGAAAGTTCTTACACTTTAGACTTGGATTAAGAATTCAACGATTGATACATGCATAGGATAGGTAAGTGTGTCACCCTTTGAACCTTTCTTATGAAATTATATCTACTTTACTAGCTAGTCAGTAGATGCGATATCCTTAAACTGCATGTCATTGATATAAAATATGACATAACTCACATAAGTATATTCCTAGTATTGTTCAGTTCATGCGTTCATGTCCGTTTTGGCCATGAACATTGTCTGGTTTTATAAGTGTTTCTAAGAATTGTGTCTTCAACAATTCCTTTTAAAGCGGACTCTCTTCTCACTTGTATATGTGATTCATTATCTTAAGTATTGCTCTAACACTTAACTGAAATTTCTTCCTTTTTGAATCATTACTGGCATTTGATTAACCTCATCGACTATCATCATTGTTTCTCGTCATAAGAATGGACACAGAGTTTAAAATCTCCCACAATGATCCACATCACTCTTGTGATTAAGTTGTATCTTTAAACCTCCTTGGATTTCCAGTCAACTATGTTGAATTTTCCTTCTCAAAAGTGTTTACTGCACGGGATTCAGCCCCATGCCTGTCGATGACTGACCAACTTGATCTTTATTTAACCATTTGGTTAACGAATATGTTATAATATCCTTCGACTTTACGTAGTTGATTGTGATAATTCCAGTCAAGAGCAATTGTCTAATGAAATTATGTTTTCGACGAATATGTCTATACTAACCATTATACATGAGACTTTGTGTCATGCTAATTGCAGATTGACTATCACAATGTATGAAGACTACAAACACAGGTCTTAGCCACCTAGAAATATCCTCAAGAAAATGGCATAGTCATTCAACCCCTTCAACACATTTACCTAGTGCTATGAACTCAAATTTCATGGTAGATCTGACTATAACTGTTTGCTTAGAGGATTTTCATGAAACAGTTGCATCCCTAAAATGAACACGAATCCACTCGTGGAGTTCGAGTCTCTTAATGCAGATATCCAATTCGCATCACTATATCCTTCTATTACAGTTGAATATCTTGTACAATGAAACCCATAACTACGGTATATCTCAAATATATGAATAATATTTTGATTCCATCCTAATGATCAGTACTTGGATTACTCATACATCTACTCAACACACCAACAACATGTTCTATATCAGGTCTAGTACATGTCATCAAGTACATCACACTTCCAATGACCCTAACATACTCTACTTGAGGGACACTTTTTCCTGTATATCTTGAGAAATACTTGTTTGGACCTATTGGAGTGCGTACCTCATTTTTGTTATCCTTGCTGAATTTCTCTATTATCTTATCGATATAAATAGATTGACGTAGAATGATTCCTTTTGATATTCGATTAATCTTATTCCAAGAATTACATCAGCAAGTCTCATATCCTTCATGTCAAATCTCGAATTCAATATATCCTTTGTGGATTTAATCAGCTTATTATTACTTCCAACGATAAGCATGTCATTAACCTAAAGACACAAAATGACTTAACATTCATTTGTATCTTTCACATAGAATCATTTGTTACATTCATTTATTATATGATTAATATACTCAATGGTCACACATATTTGATCAATATGATTATTTGGTTATTCATTTTTTTCGCGTGACTAAATGATCACTTATGTTTCAACATGTGGCTATTTGGTCACTTCGTTAAGCAAACACAACGGAATAGTGACCTTTATTTGCTTACTTGTAGGGTTTCATCCCTCTTTTGATTGCTCTAGGTCCACATATGCTTTCATTCTCTCTGTCATCTCCTTCGGACTGTCGATGGACATATAACTTATGTTGTCGTTGAGGGCGATGCCTCTAGTACCTAAAATCCTGAAGAATGCTCATACAACTTCTCTAACAAAGATGATTTGGTCTCTGTCTGCCAAGTTTATGTTAAAGTAGTTGCAGTAGCTTGCTAAAGTCTTGTTGTCTCTTTGTTAAATGTCATCCAAGGATCCGACATTTTTGAGGAGCAGACGCTCACCCATGTAATATTGTATAAACTTATCTTTTAGGTTTAG
Organism: Chamaenerion angustifolium; assembly: GCA_946814005.1. Classification (NCBI taxonomy): domain Eukaryota; kingdom Viridiplantae; phylum Streptophyta; class Magnoliopsida; order Myrtales; family Onagraceae; genus Chamaenerion; species Chamaenerion angustifolium. Next base: position 16,541,387 of record OX328273.1, on the reverse strand, counting down.
CCAAGAAGAGAATGACGCATTGGGAAGACCAAAAAATCAGTAGGAAGTGTTACTAGTAAGCGTTGTCGGGAAGAGAAACACAAAATGATTATCGTCGTTAGTTTTTCCCATGAGTGAGGACTTGTGATTTTGTATGTGCTGAATTGCGTCGCCCTCACCTTTGTAGTCAGGTATAGTCTGTGTCATCACATCTCGAGGGATAATGATGGACATCATCTTTGGGCTAAAGGGGTGCAACATCATCTTTAGGGTAAATAGGTGTGACACCCTATCGTGCAAGATGGGCATCACCTCACCCTTTTGTTCCTTTAATTTCTGAGTGATGAGTTCTTCAACTTGTTTCGAGGTGAATGTCAGAGGCGGTAGTGGCTTCAGGGTGACTCAGGATGAGACCAGTGCCATGAGTGGTGATGCTCATGTATGTTGAGTGAGGCGGCACCTCATACGGTCTGGATGTGGTTTCCTCAACATAGAAGGCGACTCTGGGGGCAAAACCACGGGAGGTACAACCAACTGAACGATGTTCCCTTCTATTCATAATCTCTTTCAACGTTGTCAGCGTGATAGGTATAAAAGTCACTTCATGGGTATTTCTCAGTGGAGGCGGCGTCTGCCCTAAGGAGGCACGTTGAGATTGTTCCTGGCGTCACATCTCAAGTTTCGGCTCTTGCTTGGGGAAATTTTGATGCGGTGAATCATCATGTACTGAGTCATTGGGTGGGATCCTGGAAGGACAGGTGCAAAAGCACTTGGGTGCTGAACGGTAGGTATTGGTTATAAGGGTGGAGGTGAGTCACCAAAGTTATCCTTTTTTTACTACTGAGTTAACATTTGCTCTAGTGTTTGGAAGGATCATAACTTGTTTGTTAATTTTTCACAGACGACGCTAATGTCGGAATCTACTGCTTTCAATGTGATTCAACTCTTTAATGCTCCGCACGACCCATAGGAAGGAAAGCTCAAGTTAACCAAGTTATTTTTCCTATAATGTCAATGCCAAGCTTTCATAGAAAAGTGTAAACAATGTAGGGAGTAATAAAATCAATTTTTTAATGTGTTTTAATACAATAAATGCATTCTATTTATAGAATGTTAATTCATTGACTTGGTTAACTTATTATCATAGTTAACATGCTTCTAAGTGACGAAAATTACCATAGTTCTAAGTGACGAAAATTACCATGGTATGTTAGATTCTGATTGATGCCTTGACATTTAATGGGACAAGGTGACATGTATATGTTCCATTTGAGGTTGAAGTCTGAATTTTGACTCACTTAAAGGTTAAACCTCCTATATTTTAATTATGGCATTGCCTCCAATTAAAAATAATTAAACCATTATTGGATTAATGAACCGACCAATTACCTATATATATATATATATACGAACTTTTTCAAAAAGTAGCTACTTTATAAAAAATATTTGAAAAAGTGTATATCGAAAAAAAATATTTAGGAAAGTATGTATACGCGCGTCGCGCCTATATACCACATAATTTTTTTTCATAATTTTAAATTTTTTTTTCAATAAGCCGTATCGTCTGAATAATCTCGAAATATTTCACTCAAAATTTGTTAAGTAGATTGTATTTTTTAAATATAATTTTTTATTATATAATATTGGAATATAACATATTATAGGTATTCCCCCAATTAAATTTACTTGTATTTTATTTCCCTATTATATTATATATTTGAAACATAATATTATTTATTTGAATATTTATTCAACCACGTTCTTCTGTTTAGTATCCATTCCCAATATATAATATTCAAAGGGAAATTTTGCATGTTTCAAGAAATTACCTTTTTCAAGAAAGTGGAGCTTTGTTTTGGACTGTGTAAAAGTTTGAGACCCCAAAAAAACATTTACGAAAAAGGGAAAAAGTAATTATTGGACTGTGTAATAATGGGTCCCAGATGTACGAGTCCCATCAATATTGTTTTGAAAAAATTCATATTTTTCACTTGATTTATTTATTTAATTCGTTTGAGACATCCCGTGTTCAGTAATCAAGAAAGTGGAGCTTCGTTTTGACCGCACTCAATCAAGCTCCGAAATTAGAGACTATTTTTTTGTCTCTATATGTTTAACTTTTAACTATTCTATTTCAGAAATTAAAACTTTATAATTATGAAAAACTTAAAAAATTATATATATATTTTTTTTAAAAACTGTTTTTTCAGGAGCGGAGGTGAAACTAGAGTGCAACAACACGAAGAAACCGGTGACGGTGAAAAAGCTGCTACCGGTGACGAAGAAACTAGAGCTTCTGCACTCTCTCTTACTTTTTGTTTAAATATGTTTAAAAAAAAAAATTATGTGGTATAGGCGCACCCTAGGATGCGCCTATTCAATAGGCGCGACGCGCGTATACATACTTTCCTAAATATTTTTTTTCGATATACACTTTTTCAAATATTTTTTGTAAAGTAGCTACTTTTTGAAAAAGTTCTATATATACTAGAAAACTTATACGCGCCGTTGCGCGATATATAATTATATGTATATTAAATAAAATATATATAACTTATTTAATATATATTAAATTTTCATTTTTATTAATAATTAAGGATACATTTAATATTATATAATAAAAAATTATGCATATTTTTAAAAAATTGTTAAAAGTATTAGTATTTTTTGCAATATAATCTACTCCATATGCTTTAATACTACAAAGTATATTATAGAATAAAAAGATTAAGTATACTTATTTAAAGTTAATTGAAAATACATGAATTAATAATAAAAATTATTGAAACAATGCTAATTAATCATTTTTTTTAAAAATATTTTAGTGACTTTTATTAGTGTTTTATATGCTTATAAAAATGTTAGAATCATTAGTAGTTACTCATTTTAGTAATTTTAATCATACAAACACTATTGTATTTTTTAACTCACAAAATATATTAAGAGATAGTTATCATAAAATTGCAAAACAATATCTTAATATTCATATAATAGTTTTAACTTAAATTTTATGATTTCTATTAGAGTCACGTACTTATATAAAAATGAATTGAAAAATATCATTTAATTATTTATTTTAATGCTTTGTTAGTTGAAAAAATATATTTGTGTCTATAAATATATAACATATATTTTTATAAGATTGTTAAAATTCACTTTCATTTTATATTAAAAATAAAATTATAATAAGGTATGAGATGTTTATTAATTAATTTATTCAATTTCTAATATAAAAAGTTATTATGTGCATAATTTATATTCATAAAATATAATATTATGTATTTTGGTATTGTATAAATTCCACTACATAAAATATATTTTACACAAAATTATTAATATACATGTGAAATAAAGAGAATTAATTAAGGTTTTGTAACTTATCTTGAGAATGAATGAGAAAGGTTGAAAGTTTTTAAAGTGATTTACATGACATGTCCGTTAGGAATGAGAATTGTATGTTTGACATGGACCAATTAGAATGAATTAATTTGACAATAGGGGTAAGAAAATGCATTAAAAAACTTACTTGTCACAATGACATACAATTTAGCTAAATTAATATATATATATAAATATAGATTATAATTGGGTACATAATATTAGACATGCAACTATTAATTTTTTAAAAAAATATATGTAATACATAAAATTAATTATAATTTAGTCTTAGAAATAAAAGTTAAGAACAAAATTTAATATGTCAACTTACTTGATTTTTATAAAGTATAATATTATAAAATTTAGTATTTGAATAAATTATTAATAAAAATAATAAATGCACATGCGAAAGAAAGATATATTATTGAATTTTTGTAACTTATGTGGAGAATGAATGAGAATGCTTGGAGAATTTTAAAGTGACTTACATGGCATGCCACATAGGAATGAGAATTGTATGTTTGATATGGACCAATAAGAATTGATTAATTTGACATTAGAAGTAAGAAAATACTTCAAAAAACTTACTTGTCACAATTGCATATAACTTAGTCAAATTAATATATGTGTATATAAATAGATAGATATAGTCTAGATAGATTATAATTGGGTACATAATATTAGACATGCAACTATTAATTTCTAAAAAAATATATGTAATACATAAAATTAATTATAATTTAGTATTAGAAATAAAAGTTAAGAAAAAAATTTAAAATGTCTTTTTTTTTTTGGCCAATCAATTTAATATGTCAACTTACTTGATTTTTATAAAGTATAATATTATAAAATTTAGTATTTAAATAAATTATTAATAAAAATAATAAATGCACATGTGAAATTGAGATATATTATTAAATTTTTATAACTTATCTGGAGAATGAATGAGAATGCTGGGAGAATTTTAAAGTGACTTAGATGACATGCCACATATGAATGAGAATTGTATGTTTGACACAGACCAATAAGAATTGATTAATTTGACATTAGCATTAAGAAAATACATAAAAAAAACTTACTTGTCAACAATGGTATACAATTTAGTCAAATTAATATAAATACAAAACAAGTTTCGGAGTTAGTTTCTTTTAAAAATTCCTGAATAAGTTCAAAATTAACGCGCACTTTCTAAAAGAAGATGGTTTGTGATGATTTTTTCAGTGAAATCATCTTCAAGAATGAAGGACGAAGGATACATTGCATGATTTTTGTGGATATCTGCAAGAGAGAGAAAGAAGCTCTCTGCTGGAGTTGAGTCAAGAGAGTTGACTGTAGACCTTCTGGAACACGGTTTGGGAGACACGACTAATTCTTTTCTTTCCGTAAGACTCTACTACAATGAGATGAATGGAGAGAGAGTAGGGAATCAAGAAGGAAATATAATGGTGGAAGAAATAAAGTGAATGAATGGGTGAGAAAGAGAAACAGCCCAATTCGTAAGTATTAGGGGGCAAAGCAACTTTTGCTGAATTTCCTTCTTTCTCCGCCTCGTTTTCTGTCGAGCTTCCTTCTCAGTTCACACGCACCAGGGTTCGTTCCAGATCTTCATTCATTTGTATTATTTCCATAATTCTTTTAAAAAACATATATTATATTGTATACTCTCCATAATTAATGCTCTGCTCTGTATCTTGATTGATATGTTCATCTGCCCACCTGTTCCTCCCTTTCTCTTTGCTCCTCCTCCTCTTTAATCTCCAAAATTCTCATCTTTATGTGTGATTTCTGCTACTAATACACAGGGTTATCATGCCATGATGTTTGCTCCACTTGAAGTCGATCTGGAATCAAGTTTTTCTTTGCCGCAACTCAACGGGGAACTTGAAAATTCAGGTGAAGGGCTATTCTTTTCCTGGTTGGAGTGTGCTGGCTGCCCAGTGTCCTCCTATCTTTGGTCTTCAACTTGGGGATTTAACAATAATGATTTGTCTTCTACAACTGCATGGATGTTGAGGTCATTTGTAGTATGTTATTCTTCTTGTAGATTGTGCAAACCAACCAATTTATATATAATTAGGTAGGTATCTATCCTGCTGTGACCAATCCAAAAATTAGAGGTATCTCTCTGTTCTTTCTTTGCTAAGTCTACCTTCCCAATAGAAAATGCTTTCTTATGTTCGTTCTCGAATTTGTGAAATCTATCTATCCATCTAGTCTAGTCTTGGAAAAGAAAAAAGACATGCACATGTTTCAAAGTTACTGTACCTTATCATGATTGGTCACTACTAAACTTGTTTGAAGATGCTTAAAATGAGTCTTTTTCCCTGGGTTTGAGATATACATTCAGTATCCTTAAATCATGATACACGGTTTGGCTAAATAGTAAAGTGACTGAAATGGGAAATATCTTTTGTTTGCAAAGCAAACAGTAATATATCCTTGTTGCTTTCTGTTAACATATGGGATTTGTTTTGGTGGTTCCAGTGGTGGAACAACTGGTGTTTTAAACCTGGATGCTCACTCATTCACGCTGCTTCAAGCTGCCGTTTCGCAACTGAAGATTAAAAAAGAAGCAGCATGAGCAGTGGAAAGATCAGACTTGTGAGCTGTCCTAACTGCAGGAGTGTCCTTCCCGAGTCAGTAGATGTTCCAGTCTATAGATGCGGTAGGTGTGGCAAGATTCTTCAAGGTAATAATAATAATAATAAGAGATGTTTCTTCAATTTCTTTCAAGTGGGGGAATTGGGAAGTAAATCTGCCATTGTTATTATTTATGTGGATTGCAGCAAAATGTCGACAGCAGCAGAAGGATGCTGAGAAGTCAGACATGCATGGAGGGGACGATATTGGTAACAAAGCTTCAGGCAGCTCAAGATCAGAGGAAGATCTAAACAATGTGGAACATGACAATGATCTGCAACTCGTGGAAGATGAATTGAACATGCCTTGTCGCAACTTATCCAATCTGTCTCAAGGTGAATCGGATAGGGAGAGACATGGATTTAGTGTGATTGCAGCAGAAGAAAATTCTCATGTGCAAGGAGAAGGGCGGGTGGAACAGGAGATTGGTATCTTCACAAATGAATCCTCATCCTATATTAATGATCAACCAGAGGAATCACAGCAAACCAACGCTCCACCATTTTTCAAACGTATCATGTCTGCAAACACATGTGCAAGCACGGAGTATCTTGATCCTTACTCCACATTCAGCGATATACTCTCAGAAGCATGCGAGTCCCCTACAACTCAAAACATCCACCAATATGGCTACGATGCTAGTGTATCTTCCTTTGACAATCCGGAGGATCGGTTCTTGTCTAGTCAGAGGGACAAAAAAAATGGTCTCTTTCTTGCTGATGACTCTGCAAATGGCAGGGCTTATGAGGATAGTTACCATGGACAGTTCAAAAGAAGCTTCAAGCTACCCCCTCGGCCAAGGGTACCCCTGTATCAATCGGGTGCTTATCATCATGGTTCAGAAAAATTGCTCAAAAATTTCCGACACAGTATGAGCTACCACACACCTGCCTCACCCGAGTACATTGACGAGGACAGGATCAAATTGTTGAAAATGGTGCATGAACTAGAGGAACAACTTAAGAAGACATGCAACTTTCAAGGAGGAGGAGTTAAGTCACAAAAGCATCGATTCACGTCCCGTAGCCATGAGCTAGACCCTCAAAGACAACAGTGGAATCATGCTCACTACTTGAGATCTTCAAGAATTCCATTTTCAGCAGAGGTAGCAAGAACTGACCACCAATTCCCACTCCCTCGTGACAGACAGCATTCTCAGCCACTGTCACCTCCTCCCTTCAAGAAATCCATCTATGAGGATTGTAGGACTGGGCGGAGTGGTATCATGAACTCTTACAGCTCATGGCAGTCAAGCCCTACGCAGTACGAGGATAGTTTCATGTCACCGAGTGAGGAGGATCCGATTTATGGATTCCAGAAGATGAGGATGCAAAGAAGTTGCTTGAAAAATAAACACTTGAGGCCCATAGCTCGTGCAGCGCCCTTCATAACCTGCCAGAATTGCTCCAAGTGTCTGCAATTACCCCAGGATTTTCTCCTATCTAAGGGAAGATGCCATCGAGTTAGATGCGGTAGTTGTGCAACAGTGATGAGATTTTCCCTTGAGAACAGAATTCGTTTAGTTCCATACTACTACGAAGAAGAAGAAGAAGACTTCCGCGCGCCTCCCCCTTCAGAGGCTGAGGAGTTTGATGAATCCTCCATGAACATGAGGACTTCAACCTCCAACGGTTTTCAGGATTCCAGAGGGAAGATGGAATCCTCAGAATTTCCCATGGGATCGCCGCTTCATAATCTTATGGGCTATTCCACAGTGAGTCAAGTATTTAAAGGGTTTAGACTCTCGTCTAATAATGGTGCAAGTTCTTCTTCGATGCCAAAGCCATGAGAGGTTTGAAAAATGAGTCTTCAAGTGCATCATCCCTCACCAGTTTCCTTGAGTAGTTTGATTATTATTCTTTGTTCCCCAGATGAGATATATTCGTTTGTCTTACTGTTAAGTTCATAAGATAACACACTATTGTTGTACCTGCCTGTGGATGTGCAGTAGGAGTAAAGGATGAACGGTATTCTTATTCTGGTTGATTTTTGTATTCTGATAAAATTCAAGTGTATTTTGTACGTCTGAGATACTTGGTGTAATATTAATATTCATTCGTTTAAATACAAAATTGCTAGTTGAACTTTATACAAGATTGCAACTTGTTAATCAAACTTGTCTCTAAGCAAATTGCTAGTTCTCTATATTTTACAAAATGTTACATTCATCAAAAAAACGAAAAATACTTGCAAAATCTACTAAAATCAATCAAATATTTTATTAAGATTTTAAAATAACCTCATTTTTTATATAAAAATAAACAAAATCTTAGTTTATTTTCAAATAATTAATTTACATTTATGTTTTTAATATATTTCACAATTTCACTTTTAGTAGTTTGGGGTGATGTTTTTTTTATAGCATGCACAAATATTAGTTATATGGAGATATTATAATTAATAGTAAATGATATATATGTTATTTTACCATATTCCATTTTCATATATCATTCCACTAATCAAACATTGAAATTTCATATTCAATTTCATTTCAATTTATCAATCAAACAACGTCATATTATTATCTCTTATTCCTTATTTTGTATTACACCAATGAAGCGCACCGTAAAAGTCATTTACAAAGTTGAAAAAACACATTTAGATATATTACTTTTATGTACATGAGATTCAGAAAGTGTTATTTCATTTATTAATCCCTCAGTTTTGGATAGAATATTAAAAAATAAAACAAAGTAAATATACCACATTAAATAATTAAACAAATAACACCGATAGTGGTGGTCTAGTGGTTAAGAGTGTTGTCTCTCAAGTGGTTTGGCTTTGGGGTCACGAGTTCGAATTCCCCCAGTGCAAGAAGAAGCTCTAGCTTGGGGAAAAGATTACGACTTGGGTCTAACGAGCTGACCTGTCAATCATAGGTTGCTGGTGGAGCTATGTTGACGGGGTCAATGCAAAGCGCTGGTTCCCAAGCCCGAAGACGATTGGACGAAAAAAACTCAAACATTACGTAATAGAGTGGGCATTGGTAGTTACTACTAGCCCATTCCTTTTTGATGAAAAAAAAAAAGACAAAGTACATATATTATAATGAGCCAAAGTATGTATCCGGTAATGCCACAAATATTTTCATATTCCATCCATTCTAACGAATCGAAAGATGAAGCAACACTTAAAAATTTCAAGTAGCTATTTTTTGTTAAAACAATATATGTATATATTTGTAAGAGCATCATTTCTAAGTACATAATAAAAATACCTTATTTCCTATGACCATTTGTCTCCTTTCTATAAGTACTTTATCAATTAACTGATAAAATGTGTAATGTTAAAGATATAATTAGATATCTGGTCCGTGCTTTGCTCGGTAAGTTTAATATATTATTTTTATTTAATTTAAGTTATATCTTATAATAAGAAAAAATATTAAATTTATAAAGGCATAAAATAATTATATATATATATATATATAATTAGTTATGAAATTTCAAATATATATTTTTTATGTATGATTTTTTTCTTAATAATAAAGATATATTTTTATACTCTTCATGATTAATGTGATGAGTTTGGAAGTTTTAGCACTAACGGAATAATTCATTAATGGAGAGAAATTATTAAGAAAATATTTAAAATATCTATTGAATAAATATATTTTAATGTTTTAAATTTTAAAAGTAATTGGAGTTGTTTGAAATTAAAATTTTACACACACATAATAAATATTTGAGCATCAAATATCATATTATATTAACAAATAAAGGATATATTTTTTAAAAAATATTTGTACTTATTAATTATGATATTATATGTTAATTTAAAATAATTTTATACATAATAGTAATAAATTTGTATTTTTACATGTCACTTTTATGTTTGAAGTTTTAGATGTTATTTAGTTTTTTTCTTTTAAAAATTAATGTTTTATAGTTAAGTTAAACATAATTAGTGATTTAGTTATTTTTTTTTTGTATATATATAATTAAATATATTGGTATTTGTTTCATGCAAAAATATATATGTGTATTCATTAGGCATTTCTATGAAATGTTTTTTAACTATTTAAATTTAAAATATTTTTATTATATATATAAGGAATATGAGATAAGAATATGAAGTTGTTTATTTGGTGGAATTGAATGGAATAAGGAATTATGTTGTTTATTTGGTGAAATTGTATATGTTTAGTATATAATAGATTTAATTTGTATTATTTATTTTTAAAAATTAAGAATAATTAAAACTTTAATATAAATAATTAATAATTAAAAATAATATTTTTAATTATTTAATTTATTTAAATATTTATCAGAAATATCGTTAATTACACTATCCGCAATATAACATGTTATTAATACATGACAATACAATGTTTGACAAAGTGTTAGTCATTTGCTATAAAATTAGCATAAATGACCACACATACATGATACAAAACATCGTTAGTTAGTACGTTGGTAAGTAAATGAAAAAGTCTAGCAGATGCTGGCATTGTTATGAAATATAAAAGCAAATGATATCAGCAAAAATGCAGGTATGTCTCTTACATTTGGAGTCCAATAAACTCGTGCCCCAAGAGATCCAAGGACATCTCCATCCTTCAGTAACCAACTGAACAATCCTTGGAAAAAGGAACCTTCAACAGATACCCCACTAGCACCATCCATTTGGTGTCCAATAAACTCTTTCCCCGAGGTTCTAGTATTGATGTCAATAATTCCACTCCAACATGAAACTGTGTGGCTAGTTCTGCTAAAACCAATTGATTGCATTCTTGAAGTATGTCATTGGTTTCTACTACAGAATCCGAGTACTGTTGTGAAATAATTTCCCCTTGAATTAACATAGGCTCTATTTAGCAGCCACGACATGTTTTGCTTGCTTCTCAACATGGTATAAATCATGAACTGCAACAATTCAGTATGATCGAATGCATGAACTGCAAATTCAGCATAACCAAGTATTTCTAAACATCATTTCTAAACAACACCCACCTTAATCCTAAACTGTGTTTAGCATTTCTAAACAGTATTTCTAAACAACATTTCGAACAGAATCACACACACCTTAATTCTTAAACACGATTCTGGTTTCGAACAGAACCCATAATCGTGGTTTCTGGGTTCAAAATCGCGAGGTATGAACAATTAGTAGGAAATGAACAAGTAGTAGGATGAACAAGCAATTCGATCGAACACAGAAGTCGTACCTTAAGCTTGGATGAACCCAGAGCATTCACAACTTGGAATGAAAAAGGAGGGTAGCTCGATAGAGGAGAATGAGAAATAAAATCAGGGTAGTTCGGTCAATATGAAAGGTTAATGAGGGCAAAACAGTCATTTGGGCACCTATTCTGGATTCTTAGCGCGCCCGGCTTAGGAATTCTGAGCTTTTTGCACGTGATGTCTAACACTATCCCTCTAGGATTCCGTAAGCCGAAAATTTTCAATTCCGCGAAAAACAACAACTTCTTATGGAATCTGTAACACCTATTCCATGCCTACCGACATGTAGAAATGTCAATACAAGTACGAGGGTACGAAGGCTACCAAGAGGAGTCAAATCTTCTGATAACAAGTTTCCTACGTTCTTACTTTCACAATCATTCCGCAACCACAACCTCTTGTTTAAATTTTTCTACCTTCTTACTTTCACGATTATTCCGCAACCGCAACCTCTTTGTTATCAGAGCTAAAAAAAGGTATGGTTGGCTAAGCCTTTCTTTCTAAGTTTGTTATCTGCGAATTTATCTACTATCTTCTTAGATCCTGGAAATTATTTGCATAAATTCTGGAAAATCCCCAGTTCAATAGGTTCATCCTGGTACGTAACATCCCAAGAGAGGTAGTACGAGCATGATGAGAACAATGCTTTATCTGGATTAAATGCAGAAAGATTCGAAAGATCTATACAAGAATGGTATAATAATTCAAGGATAGCATACTTAGAATACTTAAATATAGAAAATCCAAAACCCAGTAAAAGAGTATCGATAGACGGTTTTACTATTAATTGTTTTCACCCAGTCTCAACATTCCTCTCATTATGGAAATACTCAACTAAACTTATTGTGTGATTGTATTTTGGGACTTCATAACAACCAAAATTAACACTACGATAGGTTAGGTTTGTTTAGCAAAACTGCTTTAAAATACGTCCATTTACTGCATCAAAGCCTAAGTAATCAGGAATAAAGGCTTGAGCAATTGCAAAAGGAAGTAAAGGTTTTACAACAGGGGCAAAGACAAATCTCAAAGGAGCAAGGCGAGTATAAGCCCCTAACCAAGAAGGAAGTCCTACAGTTGGTGAAAGAAATTTCACAACAACCGAAGCTTGTGGGGACGAAAGCCCTGAAACTTACGGAGGAACTACGGATACAACTTGCAAAAGTAGAAAGCCTTTTGCAAGAGGTGAAATGGTAACTAGCTTCATGAACTCACTCAATCAGGAAGCAAGTTCAAGTGAATACATTGAAACCTTGCGTACACTTGACCCATTCAGCCCACCATCAACTGGATTTGCCAGGATCGAAGGACTCTCAGCTGCCCAAGGGAATACCATCCTCATTAAACAAAACAACTTCCCAATTTATCAAGCACTTAAGCATACCGAATTGCTTAAGGATATTCAGGACGATTTGAAAGAAACCCGGAAACGCCTTAGCATATTGGAAAACCACAAAGAAACAACTGACGAATTTGCGGAACAAATACAACACCTATCAAGCTCCTTATCCAAGATCAACCTTGGTGAAGGATCTTCAGTACCAACAAGACCAAAGAAGAAGACAATGCCGTTCTACGTCTTTAAGGATCCACATAAAATCATTAAAGAAGAGAGGAATAATGTTGGCTTACAATGAGCCGAACGAAGACCCTGCAACATACTCTTCCTGCATGAGAAGCGCAACAAGAGACGCGAATGCCTACATAGGAAGATCAGATCCGTTCGTATCGAGCAACAAGCAGAGCTCAGTACGAAATACAACAAAGGACGAATAGGCTACTCCACCCACACACCTTCAGGAGAAGTCTGGAGAGTTAGCTCAGTCTAGAAGAACAATTGTGCCTTTGCCAAAGAAGGCGAGCAAATCTAGTACTAGTAGAGACTCTCTACGAATTGGGAAATAGAGCGCTTGAGCACCGGGTATACCAACATTACTCGGATGAAATGATATTGGTGACCCGTGAAGGATAGCAGCTGAATATGATAGTCATCAATCAACAATCCTATAATAAACTACGACGAGCAAATATGGAGCATTTACACCTTGGATTAATAATGATAAGGGTATATGCATTGCATTGACGAGGAGCTGGTACAAATGTCCTGGTTGTACTACGATATACCATGTGGTTAGATGATCGATCAATCATAACTAGGGGTGAAACCGGACCGGTCAAACCATTTTTTTTACTATTTTGGTTGGGTACCTATATTTTCGGACCGTTTTTTCTTAAAAAAAAGTATGACCAAAAGACCGTATAAGGAAAAATAAACCGTCCATTCAGATTTCAGATTTTCGGACCGAATTTTCGATTTAAACCTAAAAAGAAAAAAAATACACATTCAAAACCCAAATAAGTATTCAAAATCAAATAAACAACAAAATAACTCGATTTAACAATGTTTACATAAATTTCTACTAAACCGATTAAACAACTAAAATAATTATTAAATAAGAAAATTAGTATTTATTTGTATTCATTGATTAATTATATTAATTAATATAATATATAAAAGTATATACATATAAACGATCATACCGAATTTCACGGTTTTTTAGATTTGTAGACCGAACGGTCTAAAAAACTTCTCAAACAAAAAATCCGATTATAAACCGAACCGTACATTTTCGGACCAATTTGATTTTCCCCGAAGTTTTGGACAAACCGAATTTTGCTTTCACCCATAATCATAACATTTTTTTTTTTTTTTTAACATTTCTATTCCGCAAAAATAACATGTCATGAAATGGAAAAAGAAAAGAAAGCTCCGGTTTACGGGGGGCCCTTCCCGTTATAGGCCAGACGGTGCTTAATCGCAGCTCCTCAGTCGGTGGGAAAACTACTTTCTGAAATTCGTCATGGGAATTTTCCAAATTGAGCTTTAACCTCGTACCAACACTTCCAGAGCAGGTTTGTTTCGATTCTAAAACTTCTTTTTTTTTTTTTAATTCTGCAGCGTATTGTTTTTCTTGTTGATATATTGGTTCTGCAAAGTCATTAATTTTGTGCAATTTGTCGATTCCCACCTGAGTATTAGTTGGAATTGGTTCATGGAATTTCGCAAGGGTCGAGTTCAATGAGTGTAACTTGTTCCGAATTTTGCATCTTGGGTTGCTTTCTAACTGTATCAAGCTCTATCTCATAATTGTACATGAGATAAGTTGCTGTTCTTTGGTTCAAGGATAACTGATTTCATAGTATTGCTGTTCTGTTAATAGTTATGGGAAGAAAAAAGCAGTTGCAGCCTCGTCGATCAGCCAGGCTATTGCCAGAAGGGCATGGACTAGATCAAGCTGAATTGGGTTGCCAAGCTGATGCAACAGTGGAACTGACAGACACCAATAGTCTTGATGAACCCTTATTTGTTGAAGTAGAACGGTCTTGTATATCAGATGAGCATCTTGATATTTCTGAACTTGTATTAACAGATTTGCATACGATAGAAGGATTTTCTGGTTCTAGAAATAGGGAAGATTTTCAAGGCTCTGATGTGTCCCTAAGGTTTAAAGTAGTTAATGTAAATAATTTTGTCAATCGAATTAAACTTGGTCATTGGCCTGTATTATCAGCAAATGACATTTTTCTTGAGTTGCGAGATGATAAAGACTCATCTTTGAAGGCGGGGCGACAAACAGTAATGTTGTTTGGGAGAATTGATGGAACTGATGAAGGTGTTTCGGGTCTTGTCCATTTGATTGCTTTGAGGTTTTTGTCACTTAGACCGGTTGAAGATGATCTTAAGTTGGAGAAGTTTTCAAATTTAAGGGTGAGGGTGGAAATACGGAAGAGTGCCTTTGATGCATGCGAGTCCCTTCTGGAGAATACAAGGCCGTTATGGAAAAAGAGTATGATTAATGTCATGGCTTGGTTGCACCCTGAAGTTATGACCTCTGAAGCTCGATACGGAGTTTGTCAATCATTAGACCCTCAAACAGATCTCCATCTTAATAATGGGGATAATAGCAGGTTCCATCTAAAGCATCACAGGTTTGACGTGGCTGGGTTTTATGAAGCCATCAAGCCTTCAAAGTAAGAAAGACTAGTATTTTGGGTTAAGTTTCTTCTAAAGTTTCTTCAATTTTTAAATTAGGGTTTGTGGTTTGTCAATAGAGAGGAACCGATGCTGCTCGATGCCTTGCCTGACTTACTTCCGGAGTTGAGACCATATCAGCGTCGCGCAGCACACTGGATGGTGCAACGAGAGAAACATTTGGAAAAGAAAAATGGAAGGAGAACAAGTCAGATACTTTCTCCTCTATGTGTGCCTGTGGATTTTATTGGCTCAAGTTCAAAAATGTTCTACAATCCTTTCAGGTGCAGTTTCTCTATTGTTTGATGGCTTATTTTTCGTACAGTATAGGTTCTTAGGTTTGTTTGGGCAGTGTTGTCCTTGGAATACTACATCAACCATGCTTTCCCATTTTTATGTTTCCAATGTCATATCCTTACTGTGTTTCCCCCAACATTTTCATAGTTCACATGATAGAAGCTATTGACTATGTTTCTCCTATTTCTTAACAATTGTTACTAGGGAATTCTCTTTTAACCAGATTTGAATTTATGTTTCTTTCTTTATTTTTTTGCATTTTCCAGTGGAAACATTTCAATGCAGCCAGAATATTTCTCCCCAAATGTTTCTGGCGGAATTCTTGCTGGTGAGTTCTATTAATATCTCTTAGATTCCTATACCATTTTTTTACTTCTTCAAGATAGAACTCAAACAAGCTATATGGCATGGAAGATGGAATTTAGTCCATATAGAACATACTATATTCTATCAAGATTGCATCAGCATGCTTTTTTGGACTTGTCTAACAATTTTATTTTATGACCTAAACAGATGAAATGGGTTTAGGAAAGACTGTTGAACTACTAGCTTGTATCCTTGCTCACCGTGGATCATCTTCTGAAGCCTGCATAGATGCACAGAGTAAATTACCCATAATCGGAGATCATGCGAATTGTATTCCTACAAAAAGGTTGAAAAGGGAACGCGTTGAATGTATCTGCGGAGCTGTTAGTGAAAGTTACAGATACACAGGGCTTTGGGTTCAATGCGACGTTTGTGATGCATGGCAACATTCAGATTGTGTTGGTTATTCAGCAAGAGGGAAGAAGGTAAAAGATCCTCCGCAAGTGAAAGAAAAAACCCGAAACAAAAATGCCCCAAACATTGTTGAGAGAGAAGGCAAATACGTGTGTAAGTTGTGCTCAGAATTGATGGAAGCTGCTGCTTCCCCTGTATCTAGTGGTGCAACTCTCATAGTGTCCCCAACTCCTATACTACACCAGTGGCATTCTGAAATCATACGGTAATATCCCTGCATTTCATTTCTTCTACTTCTTACCTTGTTTCCTTTGGGCAAAGTTGATTAGTTAGCTTACCCCATGTCAATTTAAAAAGCTAGGTTGTCTATCCAATTATCTTACAAATTGAATAGGTATAGGTGTAGGTTTCATGTTTCTATTCACCCATTGATTTTTTCTTTTGTATATGCTAAATTAGCGTAGTGCATTGGCTACACCAACTCCATGTTGTTGTTCCGTGACTGCTGGGTTGACCAGCTCATTTTTTATATACACATGACCTAGTGGTATAACGTATTTACTTGATGATTTCTTTATTTCTCTTGAGGTTATGACAAATTATGTCAACCAAGAGTTATTTTCTTCTCATTGAATTCCCTCTTCTAAGAAATGTAAATCCGAGTCTCTGTTTTAGGCTCACATATCTACATCAGACAAGCATGCACATGCTGTGGGCTTTTGTTGTTGACCTAGCCCTAGGTGGCAAATGGTCCATCAACTTGAAAAAGGAAAACATGTAGATGTGATTAGTTGAATAACTGAACCTTTGATCGTAGTAATTCTAAAGTTATGATCATGGCAAGGATACATGGACATGTAATAAGCAGATCTAGTCGACCCCGTGTCTCCAATTTAAAGTGAATACGTTATGAGGGATGTGAACCACATGGGCTATTAGATTTGCCTATTCTAATTTCATGCCACTAACATCTATCTCTTGTAGGCATACCAAAAGTGGCTCCATGAAAGTTTTTGTTTATCAAGGTGTTAGAAATGCGACTCTGTCAAATGAACCCTTACCAGAAGTGAGCGAACTCGTGAATTATGACATCATTTTGACAACATATGATGTACTGAAAGAGGACCTCTCGCATGATTCTGATAGGCATGAAGGTGACAGACATTTCATGAGATTCCAGAAGAGGTTCCCAGTTTATGTTTTTGTGGTCTGTGTTATTTTATATTGAGTAAAATGCATGTTAATGATACAACTTTTAAGGTGCTTTTTTTTATGATATTAAAAATGTTTGTATTATTGTATTTTGTGTTTTAACCAGTAACCTATGTAGGTATCCAGTCATTCCAACTCCTTTAACAAGGATAATGTGGTGGAGGATCTGCCTGGATGAGGCCCAAATGGTGGAGAGTAATATTGCTGCTGCTACAGAGATGGCTTTAAGGCTACCTGCCATCCACCGCTGGTGTATAACAGGCACTCCGATTCAACGTAGACTAGATGATTTGCATGGACTCTTGAAGTTCCTTAAATTGTGCCCCTTTGATGTCTCTAGATGGTGGATTGAAATTGTTCGTGATCCATATGAGGTAGGTATGAACTGGAGATATTCCACCGAACCGAGTTAATATGTTCGGTAGTAACTGATAATCCTCCACGTTCATGACAAGGAAAATTCTAGAACTTTCTTTTAGCTCGAACATATACAACATAGCTTCTCCAAGATTTGTGCATTAACTTATGCTTCATTAATACTTTCACAGAGGAGGGATGCTGGGGCCATTGGATTTACGCATAAATTATTTAAACAAATCATGTGGCGTTCAACAAAAGCTCATGTGGCAGATGAATTACATCTCCCATCCCAGGTGGAGCAGCTCTCCTTCCTTTCCTTTTCACCCATTGAAGAACACTTCTACCAAAGGCAGCATGCAACGTGTGAAGATCATGCACGTGAACTCATCATGAATCTGAAAGACGATATCAGTAAAAGACAATTCCCAGGTTGGCAGATCCTTCTCCGTGGAGTAATCTGTTGGCAGATTTTAACGATTGACTAATCATGAGTACTTCAGGTGCAGAGTCAAGTACTTTTATTACGCATATAGAGGCTGCAAAGCTGCTCAACTCACTCTTAAAGCTTCGCCAAGCTTGCTGTCATCCTCAAGTGGGAAGCTCTGGGCTGCGTTCTCTGCAGCAGACACCAATGACCATGGAAGAGGTCTTGCGGGTACGCTCTTTTCTATGGAATAAATGTGTCCTTTTAACAGTTATATATGCCTTTTAGGCAAAGTGGTAAAACAACTTGGTGGTTCTATTTGTTATTCTAGGTTCTTATCGGAAAGACAAAAACAGAAGGAGAAGAAGCCCTCAGGAAAGTAGTTGTTGCATTGAATGGCCTTGCAGCAATAGCAATTATACAAAAAAGTCCTTCTGAGGCTGTATGCCTGTATGGAGAATCTTTGCATTTAGCTTCTGAGCACTCTGAAGATTTCGACTTGGACCCTTTGTTGAATATTCACATTCGTCATAATCTTGCTGAGATATTAATGACGATTTCCAATGAAGAAGGAGCACTCTCGCCAAATGAAGCACTACATTCTGGAAATTCCGAGGCTAAACTCTCCAAAAAACATTCTCTTGAGGAATGTAATATGCAATATGCTATTAAGCGGCAGAGATTGTGTGAAGATGAGAGTAGCTCGACTGTTGATTCGACTGGGTCACCCATCTCCTGTTCCAGGAAGAACAATCTTGTGTACAAAAGAAGGAAGCAGGAAGATGAACGCCAAATGCATTCAAAATCTTTTGATTATGATAGCTTAATGGAAGCATGCGGGAACTTTAAAGAAAAATACTTGTCTGCTTTCAAGTCAAGGCTTATTATGGCTCGGCAAGATTTCCAGAAATCGTATGAACAGGTAAGATGCAACCTAAATACTCGATGTCCGTGAAATTTAACCCTTCAATTAATATCCAAGGAAAGTTTCATGTCTTAGTTGATGTGCAGTATTGTGGGCAGAAATAAAAGCTTGTTCAATATCAAACTCTAGGACGGATATATTGTGTGACAATCACACAACTAAAAGTTTCAACAAGTATTTGAATCTTGTTTATCTAAACTTAAGGAGAATTATCTAGGCTTAGAAGTATGTGGAATTAGATGTTTTAAAAAAAAAAATTATGTATAGGATTTATATGACCTAAGAGATTGTATATTAGGATTTATATAGACCTAAGAGATTGTGTATTAGGATTTAGAAGTTATCACTCTTATAGATGTATACTTTCTTCTACTTTCTTAAAGAATGGAATAATGTGTGAAGGTTGGTCACTGAAATATCAAGTTGGTATTATAGTTAATACTCAAATTTTCTCGTTTGTTGTCTGGTTAGGAAAACATAACCCTAAACCCTTTAATTCCGTTTCCGTCACAAGTCACAAATAAGATTTGTGTATCAAAGTCTACTTATACAAAATTATCGTCATCATTCGTCTAAGAAGTTGTTCGTCTGTCTGGTCTGATTTCAATCCATCAAGATTGTCACCTTTTAGAATTGTTTCTGGTTAGAGAAGCTGTCAACATTATGTTTTTCAATGGTTCAATCACCTTCAAACACAACGATGGACGCAGAGCTACTCGCTCTCGATGTCTAATTGAAGGAGAATGAGTCAACCGTTGAAAAATGTTATTCTCTTCATGAATTTATGAAGAAGTATACTGCTGTCAGTCATACTAAGCGAACATAAGTTACTACTCCAATTGAGTCATCATAAGTCACAATTTATGTAGTTCAAGACGATGAGTTTCTGAAGATGAACGGAGCTCAACAAGCCCAATCAAATGCAATTACTAGTTTCACTGCTTGCATCTCTTAGTCTTGGTAATAATTAAAATTTGATGGATTGTTGATTCAGGGGCTTTAGATATCATTACATGCAACCCTTTCTCTTTCACCTTTATATCTCCACTAAATTCCACATATACAATTACTGTTGCAAGTGTGTTGTTTAAGATAAGTCGAAGAACAACAGAAAACGGAAGCAAAATATGCAGAATTTGGATTGATTTTATTTGATATGCAATTGGGCATTTATACAATAGATACTGCATATTTTTAGCTAATTAATCCACTACTTCCACTACTTCAACTATTTATAGCTAATTAATTCACTACTTCAACTATTTATAGCTAATTAATTCACTACTTCAACTATTTTTAGCTAATGAATACACTACTTCCACTAATATAGAAACCTGGTCTCAACTAACACTCCTCCTAAATCAGGTTGCTGCAAACTCCCAATCTTTCCCTAAGAAGTAATGCTTGGCCTTGAAGAATTTTGTCCTTCCATTCATAGCTCACGTTTTATCCCGAAGAACCTTCGTAATTGTATTTGTCTCTCCTTTTTCATTTATCTCAATCATGGCAAACTCCTCCTTCATTGCAGCTAGCCATTTCTTATCAATCTTGGATTCTTCATATCCTCCAGGTTCAAGGTCTGCAAGATTGCATCTTTGATAAATCTCAGCAAGAGATCTCGACCCCCTAACAGATTGACCATCTGTCAGTTCATCATCATCAAGACAGACGTTTCCACCTTCAACTGTAGGAGAAACAGAAGAAGACTGGAAGGGTTTGTTCTTGATCTGATCCCTCGACCACTCCAACTTCGAGCGAAGCGTATCCGTAGTCACATTTGCAATCTCAAGTTGCCTCCTGGTGTTCCTTATGACTTTCATTGCCTGAGCTTCAGATTCTCTACATTCAACAAGTTCATTCCTTAGGGTTTCCACCAGGTTTAGGGTTTCAGAGAGCTCCATACGGAGTGTATGGACATCGTGATGTGCAGACTCTGTGATACCTTCTTTGATTGTGAAAGCAGATTGCTCCTCCTCCAATGGATTGAGTGCAAAACTCTTTTCCTTCATCTTGACCGTGAACAGTTCTTGGCCTGCTGGATCCTTTATCACACATACTCTGTTTTTGAAAATCACTTTAAAACCTTTCTCTATTAATTGACCAATACTAAGCAGATCTCGATCAATATTTGGTACATAGAGAACATAAGTGATTAGTTTTGTTCCAGAACAACTTGCGATAACTATGGTTCCTTTACCTTTGACGACAATATACTCACCATTTCCAATTCTGACTTTGGAAAGAACTGACCTGTCAAGTTGTTTGAAAAGTGTCACATCACCAGTCATGTGACTAGTGCAACCACTGTCAATCAACCACCCATCACTCGATGCTCCTGTTGTGAAGCAAGAAGCTGCAAACAGATGCTCCTGCTCTTCTTCATGGGCAACAACTTGAGTTTCTCTATTCGTCTGATTGTATTTTTCAGGGTAAATCTTTTCGACATTCCCCATCTTCTGACACCTCCTGCATTTTATGTCTGACATCTTCCAGCATTTGTAATGATGATGGTTCTTCTTACCACACTGCTTACAAGGAGGAAGAGTTCCTCTGTTTTGGCTCATTACTGCCGCACTTGACTCACCATCACTAAAATTAGGCTTGCCTTTTCACTTCTTCTCCTTACTCTTCTGGTTTAAGTGCAACTTGGCCTTCAAAGCACCTTCAAATGCCCCTTCTTCACGCATCAATCTTCTTTGCTCTTGAGCTTGAAGAACATTAAGGAGCTCTGCCAATTTTCGAGTTGACAGGTCCTTGGTGTTCTCCAATGAGGCAATGGTTGCTTCAAATCTCTCATAAAGAGAGACTAATATCTTCTCCACAATTCTGCTATCCTTCATCTCCTTACTAAGTATTCTAACCTTGTTTGCGAGTCCCATCAATCGATTTGAGTATTCTTGGATGGTACCGCCTCACCAATTCCATCCTCATCCTTAGAGTGAGTTTCGTATATTCTTGTGTTTCCTTTCAACCAAAATTCCGTCGACAAGTTGGTATGTTCCATTAATTCCATGACTTTTAGTAAAGACTCATTTGTTATTCAAGAATGTGCTAGGGGATGAACGTTCACGGTGGGAAAACACTACATTGTTAGTCTTGCCAACTCGGAGAACATATTCAATCTACCTTCCCAAGTCATGATAAAACTAGTGTCGATTCTCCTTTGTCATACACTCAGATATTTGGGGTCATAATCGGGTATCTACCTCCGTTGTTAACAAATATTTTATCACTTTTATTGATGAATTCTTTTGGTCCACTTGGGTTTATTTAAATAATGAACCTTCCGAGTTATTCCCTATTTTCAGTCATTTTTTACTTAAATTCAAACTCAGCTTGGTGAAAACATAAAAAAATCTCCATAGTGATAATGCATGATAAATTTATCGGGAACATTTTCATCATTTATAAGTCAAAATAGCATTCTAAATCAGTTTACATGTTCTCATCACCATAGTAAAATAGTATTGTTGAACGAAATAAGCATTTTGTTTCTATTGTCCGCACACTATTACTTCATTTAAATGTATTGTTTCGTCATTGGGGTGATGCTGTTTTAACAACTTATCATTTGATAAATAAGATACATTCCTCTCACTAATTATCTAGTTCTTTACTCCATTTCGTATCATAAGGATCTGTTTTTTCAAAACCCTTCCTGATTTTGGATGTACCTGCTTTGTCATCTTATTCCATGACTCAAAAGTTTTTGCACGTGACATCAACTACATCCTTATTTGGTACTCTAAATTTTAGAAAGAATACTGATGTTATTCTCTAATTAGGAACCGATACTACACAACTGTTGATGTCATGTTCTTTTAGGACATCATTTTCTCTCCATTATCCGTCGAGTCCACCACTATCCATGATGTGTTAGCACTTCCAACTCTTAATCCACCACCACTTCTAACGCTAGCTCCACCATCACCTACATATGGAATCAAGCAATCACCATGTGCTTGGTTTCCACAATTCAACTAGGTTACTCAGGAATTTGGGATGATCGGGCTGACCATTCTGTTTTCCACTCACATTTTTCTTGTGGTCTCTGCGTGTATTTGATGGTTTATGTTGATGACATTATTACCACCAAGAGCGATTATAGAAGATTATTCAACTGAGTCACTTGTTTAGTCACTTCTAGACAAAAGTATTTAAGCAATCTTAAATATTTTTTTGGGTGTGCTCAGTCAATGACTGACATTTATAATTCTCAAAAGACAATATACTGAATGTTCTAAAAGAAACGAACATGTTATATTGTAGGCCATTGATAGTTCTCTGGATTCAAATAGTAAACTTCTTCCAAATCAGTGAAGTTGTTGACCCAGAGAGATATAGAAGGTTGGCGGGCAAACTGAACTATTTCACCACCATTAGACCTACATCTAGTTGGTTGTAGGGTTGATCTGTCAGGTTATGCATTCTTCATGCATTGAACACTGAAATGTTGTCATCAGATACTCCAGTATATCAAGAAGGCATTAGGAAAAGGGTTGAGATAAAAAGATAAAGAAAACACGGAGGTGGTGACATATAGTGATAATGATTGGTCAGAATCTCTAGTAGACAGAAGGTCCATGTTAGGGTATTGTGTCTTTGTTGGAGGAAACCTGGTCTTAAGAAAAAATAAGAAGCAGATTGTGGTTGCTCGTTTTAGTGCAAAAGTAAAGTATGAAGTCATGATCATTAGTATGTGTAAAGCTTTGTTGGATTAAATAACTTCTTCAAGAACTGGGGATTTGAGATAATAAACCAATGGAGTTGTGTTGTGATAACCAAACAACTTTACATGTAGCATCAAATTCATTTTTTCTAAGAGAACAAAACATATATTTTAATTTGATTGTTACTTCAACAATGAGAAGATCGTCTCCAAAGAAATTGTAACAAAGTTCCTTAGTTTTTAGTAATCAACTAGCAAATATTTTCACAAAAGCACTCAGTGACTCTTTGGGACAATATAATTGTAACAAGTTTGCTGCATACAATTTGTTTGCTCTAGTGTGAGGGGGAAGTGTTAGAAGTATTTAAAATTACGGAGAATTATCGAGGGCTACAAATATTTAGAATTAAATGAATTATTTAATTATGTTTAGACCTAGGAGTTTGTGCCTCTAGATCTAGAAGCTACTTTCTCTACTCTTCTCTACTTTCTTAAAAATTGAAAATTTATCTCAAATATCAAGTAATCTAAATAGGTTTAATCAATGAATAACTCTGTGTTTACTGACGCAAAAGGTATGTTAGCATAATTAGGAGGAATGCAGAATTCTTGTTTGACTTTTCTGGAATGTTTTTGTTGACTGGTCCTCTCAGGTATATGAAGAGGTAGCGGTCTCATCTCATCTCTTGTATAAGATATAATGTTTCTTGGTCAGCAATGATTAACAGAATACCCAGGAAAGGGAATGACTGATAGAACTTTTACTTGATATATTTGAAAATATTCAGCTTTTTATTTGGCTCTAGTAATCGATCACACTTGGTAAAATTTGAGTAGCCTGCAGTCTAACTTAGTTTTGATTTCCATGAAAGTTCAGACTTTATACTATTGTTTATTTAGTTTGGTGTTCCTTGGCAGATACGGGTGCTTCCTTAATGTTGGATTTTATCTGATTTTCCAATTTCTTTTCCAAATAGGTTTGTGATGCATCTAGTGATGTTCAACGTCATCACTCAGTTTGGTGGTTGGAGTCTCTCCATTGTGCAGAGCAGAAGAAGGATCTCTCAGATGAGTTGATTAGAAAGGTCGCAGAAGCTGTCCTGATGGAAACAGGGAAAACTTCTCGTCCGCACAAGATTGGGTCCAAGTTAGTAGGCATTTTATTCTTCTTCAGTTTCCTTTCTTGTGAAACATATCTTGAGTTGTATGATGTTCCTCATGTTGTTTTTCTTGAAAATTTGGCCCTAACATTAAACTGGTTTACCTGTAAAGCTTTCAGTAGACTCGATATTTGCATGTACGAAGCTTAATCCACGTAGTGCTGGTAGATACTTTTTAGCTACTTCGTTTTAATAAGCAAGGAAATGTGGTGATATTATTTTTAGACGTCTTCATTGTACTAATTTTGAATTTTGGTCTGCTGCATAGCATAATATCTAAAAACTATTTGTTCCAAACTCAACCCTGCATGGACGGTTTATCATGATGATTGTTCCCTTACATATTTATGTCTTTTATCTTTTGGACTAGTTAATGTCTTTGTAAAACATCTGATTAAAATATGGTCTACTGATTCATTCAGCTTTCGTAGCATCACTGGTCTAAAATATTATATCCAGACTGGTTTGGATGCCCTCGAAGCCTCTAGAAAGACCGTCGTTGATCGTCTCCTGCAGATTGATCAAACTGTTGAAGAACCAGGAGAGGTGGATATTGCACGAGTTGGAAGCTGTCACAACTGTCAACCTAATGGAGATGGTGCTTCTTGTACTTTGTGTGAGATGGATGAGTTATTTCAGGTTTGGTACTCAGCATCAGCAGTTTGTTTTGCTTGTGGCCTAAAGTTTTAGGCTCCAATGTCTCGGTTTATTCTCAGGTTTATGCTGCTCGCCTCTTTCGTCTGAGTAATGCAAGTGGAGGAAAAAGTTTTTCAGCTGAGGAGGCATTGGGACTGATGAAGAAGCAATCTGAGAGGAATCAGTTCTATCGGACTTTATCAGCAAATAAAAGTTCAAGTGAGCCAACTAAAAGGGATGAAGAGTTGACGGGGAAGAGAGATGTTGTGAACAAAGTGATGGTTAGTCAGTCACTTTCCTCTTTTTATTTATCTTGGTTTATGCTTTCTCTTCCGCATAGTCTGTCTGTCTAGATTAGATAGTAGTGGTGTTTAATTTCAGTAACCAGTTACTAAGAAATATATAATCTTAATTCTGATATGAAGGCATGGTATTGTATTTATCAGTGAAAGAATTTGTGTAGCGACAGATTTAGTTTTGCCTTTTTTAATGTCATAAACCAGAAGTTTAAGATAGGCATATGACACAACATGACAACATTCCTCAAGTGTAAACAAGGGTCTTGGAGTAGTATCTGTGTTCTTCATATAGGCCTGATTCTAAGCTCCAGTACCATGTGATAGTTCTATAAACAGAATGGATCGATATTTTACCAATCTCTATCATGCTGTGTAGCTGGCAGAAACCCATCATGGTTATAGAACAGACTTTCTATATTCATTCTATATGTAAAGTACTTGCTGAACTTTGAAAACCCCGTATAAAGTTGTCTTGTCTTCCTTTGCTCAACTTTGAAAAGAAGCATTATGAATTCTCTATGTGCACTAAGAGAGAGAGAGAGAGGTGCTGTGTGTCTTATTTCATTTGTAGGAATCAAAAAGTGCCTCTGAATTGGAGATCGTTCTTGGAGTTATAAGGAGCTGCTGCAGAGCGGAACTGGGGAAAGAAGGAAAATCAGCAGCCACCAAACAAATTCGTCTTCTTGAGGTATTATTATATTAGAGTTGAATCGTCTTTTGAGATTATTTATTTGTACGGTGATGTTTGCTCAGGGTATGAGGAAGGAGTATGGTGTAGCGAGGTCGTTGTGCATTGCTCAAGCTCAACTTCTGCGAGCTCATGATGAACTTAGGATGGCAACCTCAAGACTGTGTCTCCAAGAGCAAGACGATGATGCTAAATCTCCCTATGCAATTACCTCCTTAGCTGAAGTAGAAGCAAATAGTGTCCAGTTCTCCAGTGACAAGTTTATGTCTTTAAGGGAGTTGTCTCACACAAAAGGAAAGCTCTCTTATTTGAAGGTTGAACACCCACACCCACCCATACATACATACATACCATAAACTCTTTGGTCAATGTATTCATCTTCTCTTGGACACTCAATTTAGTTGAAGTATTATTCCAGGGTCTCGTAAAAGCAAAACATAAATCTGCAGCCGACGCTAGCTCCTCAGATCAAGCACACAAGAAACAGCAGCCGCTGGTTGGTCCTAATGAGGAAGCCTGTCCAGTTTGTCATGATAAATTAGGTGTCCAGAAGATGGTTTTTCAGTGTGGACATGTCACTTGCTGTAAATGTCTGTCTGTCTCTCTTTCTAACTAAGTAACTGATATTGAGTTTTCTGAAAGAATTCAAATGTGTGTCTTGCTTTTTAATGCAGGTTTAGTTGCAATGACCGAATACAGACAGGCTCGTGGTGGAGAGCTTGTCAACCAACACCAGCAGAAGAAGTGGGTAATGTGCCCAACATGCCGTCAACCGACAAACATGGACAATATTGCTTGTGTCCATGATGACAGTTCTACTGCTCGTCTCCATTCCACTACCTTGCAAGAAACCAATGATGGCGAACATTGCATTCTTGTCCAAGGTTCCTATGGAACAAAGATCGAGGCAGTTACAAGAAGGATATTGTGGATCAAGCATAACAATCCCAAAGAAAAAGTTCTTGTTTTCTCAAGCTGGAACGATGTCCTTGATGTGCTCGGACATTCGTTTGCTTCCAACAATATCTCCTATACACGAATGAAAGGAGGAAAGTAAGACTCCTCTGCTTGCCTTTGCCTTGTCTGTTTGTTGAAGTTTTGTTGAGGCTGTGATATTTCTGTAGGAAAGCACATGCAACCATCAGTCTCTTCAAAGGACAAAATCCCGATACGAGAAGAAATCGTGAGAAGGTGCCGCCTCAAGACGGCATGGAAGAAGAAGAAGAAGAATCAGATCCGAAATTTATTCAGGTGCTAATGCTGTTAATCCAACACGGTGCCAACGGCCTCAATCTGTTGGAGGCACAGCATGTAATGATGGTGGAACCACTTCTTAATCCTGCTGTTGAGGCTCAAGCCATCAGCCGAGTGCATCGCATGGGTCAAAAACACAAGACTATAATCCATCGTTTCATAGTATGTGCATCTTGTCTTGTCTTTGAATGTTTTGTTTCACAAACAACCTAACTAACTCAGTGTTGATAAACATATTATTGATGGTTACCTGCTATCAGGTAAAAAAGACTGTTGAGGAGAGTATCTACAAATTGAGCAGAAGCAGGAACCTGACCAGCACAGTGATTAGTGGGAACACAAAAAACCAAGATCAGCCTCTTTTGACGTTACAAGATGTTGAATCCCTGTTTTCCTCTTCTTCTTCATCTAATGATGATGATGAAGAAGAAGATCCAGAAAGCTTGATGCATTTACCTGCTTCTAGAGCTGCTGCCATTGCTGCTGAGAGAAGAAGCCGACTCAAGCAAGGGATAGGAAGCTCCTCCGCAGACGTACTGAGAGAATGACACCTCCGTAGCTAAGCTGCTCCATCCCATCCCATCCCATCCTTTCTCGTCTTGTATTTTGGATAATCTCATTGTTTTTAATCCATGAGCATGGTGTACGTGTCTATGGACAGGAGGAATCCATTGTACTTACTACCAAATCATTCCTTCTCGATTATGGAATAGGGAATATGTCTTGACGTAGTTTGTATTTCTTCCTTCTCTCATCATCAATCAACAAACAGTAACATGTTTAGAATTGAGCTCTACATTTATATAGTCACAGTAAACCGGATAAAAGCTATGCCGAAAAATCCATTATAAATTATATCGTTTGACTCTTCTCTTCACGTATGAGATCATCTTACCCTATTATAAAGACCACTTTTACACTGTTTAGTTACCAGTAAAATTCGTTTTTGGTAAAAATCATTCCAACAATTGTACTCACTCAGTAAAATCGTTGCTATAGCGTGAATGATACCACTATTAGTGACAAGTTAGACACTGCTGCTAAAAACTTAATTGTTTTTACCGACGAGGTAACACCACCGTAAAAATGTATTCCATAAGGTTTATTACTACCTACTATCGATGAGGTATTTCGCCGTAAAAATAAAAACATTTACCAAGTTAATGGGTGTGCAAATTTTGAGAATTTCCCTTAATGTTTGGTTTTAACAATTGTTTTGAACGTTTAGACAAATGTTCAGTATCATTTTTTTAAATATAAATTTAAGAAAGGGTTAATAGTCAAAGTGCCCCCTAATGTTTGGGCGAAATTTAGGATTGCCCCTTAAAGTCTAAAATTTTAAATATTAGTCCTAAAGTTTGGACGATTTCAAAAATCGCCCCTTTCCGTCCTCTGTCCGTTAATTTGGAACGGAAAACGGTCATGTGCCTAACACGTGACTTGACATAAATATTAAAGACCCAAATGTCCTCCTTCTATAACTATAAGACACGTCACGTTTTTCATTTAAATGGCTCTGGAGATGATTCTGTGAAGAGGAATAACTGCTCCTCAATCTCTTTACATGCGTTATCTTTTTACAGAGATCGAAACAAAACAAAGTAATTTCAGCAGTACGGGTTCGAGCTAGACGTGGCCTGCTGAATGTATCTCCAGGTATTTCGTTGATTCAAGAAACCCATGAACCAGAAATCAAACTTGTCCTCTGTAATTACCTGTGTGTACTTCTCCGATGGTCTCTTCGTGTTCTTGCTCTGGTTGCGTTCCGCGATCTTCTTGATCGGAATTAAGACCTTGTAATGGACTTTGAGTGATGCTTCGGGTTTCCTTTCCCAGTTCAATTCCCTGCTAATGCTGCTGCCGCCTAAGCCTAGCCACAAACACAGTACATGAGAGAAAGAGATTAAAAATACAGACCAGTAACTAGACTAGCCTTGGCTTGATGCAACTGCTTACTAACAAAATTGGGATAGAAAGAAAGAATAGAGAACACAACCAACCTGAGTAGTAATCCCTCTAAGGATATGGCTACCCATTAGTACCAGCTGGAGGATTGATGGCTACCCATAGTAGTGATATGGTGATGGCAATGAGACCCAACCATACGTAAACAATGGTTGGTGTTCTTCCCCTTCTCCCCATCAGCCCTTTTGCAAATGGGTATAAATGTGCCAACACCCAGAAACTGAAAAACACACCACCAATCAGTCTGCTCCACTGTGGGATCACGCTGTATATAGTACGGCTAAAACCGACGGCTATTGCTATCAAGTTGACCATGATGATGGTAATGGGTGGAATCATCAGGGATGACCATTTCACGATGTACAGATCAACAAACTCATCGTCCACGTCATCACCACCTGATTTTGAGGTAAGGGTGAATGAGATCTCGATCCCTGCTATGACTTTCAGTAATCCCTGAAGCACGGCAGCTAGATGGGCACTGGTGCCTCCGATGAGCCAAAACTGCTCGTTCCTCCACCACTCTTCAAGTTCAATCCCTGACCGTAGACGTAGACGTAGACTTCACGTGACGTAGACGTAGACTTCACCGACAGGAAGTGTTGGATGAAGCATGAGCACACTTCGTAGGTGCACACTTCGGAGAAAACCTCCATCTCCACGGTGGACATGCTGGAGACTGTGGCAGCAGAAACGGAAGTGAAGATGAGATCTATTCTTCTAGGAGGAGGAGCTGTGGTCTGGCAATTGATGGACTTGAGGACACAGAACCCTATAAATGACAAGGAAACAAAATAGAGAAGCTGGAAGAGAAAGGAGTTGACGCGGATGAGGAGGTAACGGTACAGATATGAGAGGCTCTGGAGTAAAAAGGAGTTGATGCGGAGGAGAAGAGGGTATTTTAGTATTTTCAATATAAGTCTCGTCACGTGCACGGTACATGGTCGTTTTCCGTCCCAAATAAACGGACAGAGGATGGAAAGGGGCGATTTTTGAAATCGTCCAAACTTTAGGACTAATATTTAAAATTTTAGACTTTAAGGGGCAATCCTAAATTTCGCCCAAACATTAGGGGGCACTTTGACTATTAACCCTTTAAGAAAATATGTTCTGAAACTTGCAAAAGTAACAGAATATTTTTAAGAATATCACAATTAATTAAAAAAAATAATATATTAAATGGAAAATAAAATGATGTAATACTATTTATAAATTTTCATTATTAGTTCTTCCATATATATTTTATTTAAAAAAATGAATCACTAAGTCAAACACAACAACAATTATTAAGTACCATTCAAATTCAGAAACAATTTATGAGTTTATTTGGATGATAATATATGACATATAATTAATATTTTAAAAGAATAGTTAAAAAGTTAATGAAATATTTACTCAATAATATTTTAATACTTGCTCGTCTAATATGTTTTTAGAAAATATATTAAAAACAACATTAAATAAAAAATATATCATTTACTCTATTTTTTTTATTGTTTATGTGCATGTGTCATGAGAAAAAAAAAACTTAGAAGTAGTAATTTAACTGTTTTGTCTTTATATTTTGCTAAGTGTGGTTTGACATGTCATATTATTCCCAAAATCGATTTGTAAAATCATGTAGTTCCACATGTAAAACCAATGCAGTGCTCTATTTTTCTCTTCAATAAAAAATTAATCACATCGCTTGAGAACATGAAAGTTTTGAAGCTTTATGCGCGAGAGTAACATTTTAAGGATGAAACTGCAAAGAGTAGAAGAAAATAATCGAAGTGGATTGAACCTGTCATGACTTGAAGGGGATACTATCTCATTTTTTTTCGTGCTCGTGATTTTTTTCCAATTTGTTTTTTAATATGAATATATTTTATTTTAAAATAAATAAATTTATGGGTACAATTTATTTACATTGCAAAATAAATTTAAGGGTATATAAGACTTTTTGTCACTTAGTATATCTTAATACATGTCTCATCCAAAAATAGTATTACCTAATATGCATATTACCTAATATGTGTATTAATTAATACATTCAATCAAACGCCCCCTAAGGGTTGTGACTTGACCTAGACTAACCTTCACCCATGGCGAGTTGGTCTGGTTTGGTCTCTAGACCTTTTGATTAGAGCCCAAGCGTGTCATGATCGAATGAAAACTCAATTGTAACATAAATAAAATCTTTGAAGGGTCAATTGTGACATTTTTAAACCTATTTTACCTTTTTTAGTAATTTATAAAATATATTATGTTTAGTTTGGGTTGAAAATCTAACGAAATGGAAAAATTAAACATTAGTCCAAATGTTATAGAGAAATTATCAAAATCAAACATGGAAATTCTTAAAATGTGCCCAAACATTAGAGGAAAAAAATCGTATTTTAATACATTTACCAGTGAGTTAATTCGTTAAATATATTTTTTTAGGGTTAATTATCAAATAGGTAGTCGAACTTGACATGGTTTTGCAAGTAGGGACCCAAACTTTCTTTTGCCGCAAATAGGTTGCCGAACTTTTGGAAATTAGCAAATAGGTTCCTGGCGTTTATTTTTCCGTTGGTTTGTAACGGAAATTGGTTCAGAACCGGTTCGATCGAACCACCTTATTATATTTTTTTTAAAAAAGGTAGGATTTATATACCAAACACATGCATGGTTCAACCCTAAACCAAGCCATGCATTTGTTTGGTATATAAATTCAACCCTTTTTTTTAATAAATAAATAAAGTGGTTCAATCGAACTAGTTCTAAATTGGTTTTTGAACCAATTTCCGTCACAAACCAACTGAAAAATTAACGTCAAGAACCTATTTGCTAATTTCCAAAAGTTCGGCAACCTATTTGGGGCAAAAAAATGTTTGGGGTACCTATTTGCCAAACCATGTCAAGTTGTACTACCTATTTGATAATTAACCATTTTTTTAATAATTTAAATATATTCAGCTAGTAATAGTTAGTTCTAATGATTTTAAATGTAAGGTTACATCTGTAAAAATTTTCATACATAATTATATATCTATATATAATAATCGTTTAATTGATCTTTAAAAAAAAAAAAAAAACTTAAACCCGATCTTATTAAAGTTCTTCAAAACATCACCAATTTTATAGAACATCAAATATCAAACATAACATATGCTTAACCGATTTTATTAAAAGTTCTTCACCAACTATATGCAATCATTGAAAAGATACTTTTACTAAAAGTAATGAAAATGGACATGGTATGTAGTAAGCCAACTAAGACATTATCTAAAGCATCAAAGATTCATAAATATAGGACAGCCTAAAAACCAAACTTCATATTCAGACAAACATCATTTTGAGTATAGTGTGGTTACAAATATCATCTTTTAATTGATTAATATTGATATATTTCATTATTGATAAATAAGTAATATTTATTTAACAAGGAACCCAAATAAGTACAATTTTTTAAATAAGGAACCCACTTAGTTAGGTCCTACAATTTTTTTAACGAGGAACCCACTTGGGTTCCTAGATCCGTCGGTGGTGGCATGATGACAAAGGGCGTCATTGTGAGCGTTGATGGCATGCTCCATGACCTCATCAGTGAAAGATATGGCATCATTCTTACTCAGATGTGGCCTTTTTCCCAACATTGTTTCCGTTGATATAATTGCAACGTACACTTCTCGAGCGTCGCTAGATTTTCCTTTGGATGCGAGGCCTTCACTTATCACATTGATCGTGCCTCTCTTTTCACGAGGGGCGTCTGTTCGAGGTGAGGAAGGCAATAACCTTCTTTATCATCTGTGATATGTTGGGGCTACAGGTTCTTTCCCTCTTGAAGGCCACAGACTTCTTCAGTTGCTCCTTCTAAATCAACCCCTCGATATCCCTCTTGAGAATGTGACGCCCTTGGTAGGCCAAAAAAAATCAGTAGCAAACATTGCTTGAAAGCCTCGCTCAGAACATGAGCACAAAATGGTTGTGATTGTTTGTCTTGCCCAAGAGCAAAGACTCATGCTTTTGGATGTGTTAGAAGGGGTCGCCTTCACCCATATAATTGGGTATGACCTAAGTCGTCACGTTACGAGGGATGATGATCGAAATCATTTCAGGTGTAAAAGGGTGCTAAGCCTTGTCACGTAGAGTGAGTACTACCTTGCCGTTTTGTTATTTGAGCTTCCTATTTGTCCACTCCTCCACCTGAATCAATGCGAGTGTCATTAGTGGTGGAGGTTGCATGTATGTAAAGCTATTATCACAATAAGCAACACTTATAGGTGGCGTCGGTTGCGCATTATAAAGCGACACTGATGTTTATTGTGGAACCCTTTGATAGGGGTTGAAGGTGGCTTCTTCCTCCTTGATGGACGTATGGACTGTATGGGTTGCAGGGGTAGTTGTAAGGATGGATCATAGAGTATATCTTCTTTCCGTCAAGGAGCTCCTTTAAGGCGGAGAATGTGACTGGAGTGAACATATACTCTTGGGGCATAACCTCAAGGTACTGCTGGTACAAACCCTGGGGGTAGTGCTCGTGCTCATGACTAGGGGCCCTTTGGGGCGGTGCCTGAGATGGATGCTCATGTGAGTTATAATCCTCAGTTGGGAATTGAGAATATCATGCATGGGATGCGAAGGGGTTTCCACTCCTGAGAGACATCATGTTTAAGGGTTGTGTCTGAGTGGAGTAGTTAGAATTGGTCTTCGTGGCCGGTTGTTTACCTGCATTTGCTCGAGTTTTTGGTGGTGCTATGACTTTATTGTCATGGTTCCCACAAACGACATTTATGTCGGACTTCAGTGTTATGGGTCTAGAATCCGTATGCTGCTCTGAAAATCTATAAGAAAAATAGACCATGTTTTGCCCATTGTTTTCCCTCGATGAAAAGTTAGTTGGGAGTCGTTGGAGAGTAAATATGAAGTATTAAATGGTATATGATTGATTAACTGGTGAATGAGATAGGCAAAATGTATTAATAGACAAAACAATTATTACTATGGCCAGTCCCTTTTTTGTCTGGTGTGGTCATTGTGGTAACTGTTAATTCAATAATTATCTGACACGACTATTATCAATGTAAAAGTCTCATTTCGTACGTTTAATACGGTCAACCATTTTATCCTGTCTTTTTTTTTTAATCATGTATAAAGAACATCGCCCATTTGATACATAACATCGCATGGGCGTCCGAACGCCTAATATCCATTAGTTACAAAAAAAAGGTAACACTCGTTCATTTATGTGTCCTTAGGCTCTTATATAATTGCAGTTCAATGAAGATTTTTTTTTACCAAAATTTCCCTCAAAATAAAAATAAATATCAAAATATCCTCAATTTAAAAAAAAAAACAAATTATATCTACCCGCGAATATAATTCGCGAGTGAGTATAAAAAACATTACCCGCGAACGGGATTCTCGGGTGCATAGAAAACATATCACCCACGAATATTCGCAGGTGACAATAATGTTTTCTTTTCTTATGTGAAAAGGCGCCGTATCTTATGTGAAAAAGTTGTAAAAAGAAAAGTTGTATATTCACGGATTGAGGGAGCCGTATATACAGTTTTCTTTTCTTATGTGAAAAATTGTGAAAAGAAAAAAATGCAGGAAAAGTTGTTTCCCTTGCCGAAAAAACTGTTTCACATATTCTTTTCTTATAATAATTTTCGAAGCATTGGGTGAAAGTCCACCCGCGAATCGGATTCGCGGGTGACGGAAAAAAACCCATATCCACGAATCTCATTCGCGAGTGGGTATACTATCGTAATTTTTAAAAAATTGAAGATATTTTCGTATTTTGTAAGGTATATTTGGGTCAAAAATTCTTCAATGAATTGCAAATGTCGTAACGGAAAAGAACTCTATGGTTGTTAGATAATGACTAGTTATGGATACATTACCAGATTCTTTTTTGAGTTATTTTTCATCCTAATATTCAATTGAATTTTCAAATAAACTTCTCCATAACAAATGTTCGCGTGAATCTTTCTCAAAATATTATTTTATTCTAAAAAAATTGTAAAATCATTAAGCAATCAAGAAATAATATTAATAGAGAAATAAAATAACTGAACAAACGAAATGTTTTTTAAAAGTAAAATCAAACCTTTATGGTTTATGTTTTAAAAATATTATTCATTTTTTAAAAATATATATTTTTTGTATACAATGACTTTTGGATTTTTCCCACTTTCTTAAAGAAAAAACTCTGTTTATTATTTTTTAAAAATGAAAAATTTAATATATATTACTCTATATTGTTTCCAAAGTTTGGCATTGACTTTGTCTGAAACAATCAGGCTAACTCAGACTTTCCTTCATGTAGATATTGTTGAGCATTCGAGAGCCAAATTAGATATTAGGAGGTCGCGTTCAAATCGTTAAATATCGCCTCCATTAAGAAGAGTTGAATGTTATCTTCTATCTAAGCCACATGTATTGATTTACATCTCTGTTCTCTGGAAAGCTCTGTCCAGTGTCCAGCATGTGCCTCCGGTATTTGCCACGTGGAAGAGTATGTCGGCCATTATTCCTGACAGAACCTTATATAAAAGACCAAGGTCCTGGTAACGAAATGAAACACAACACCCCATCATATAATTATATCAATATTGGTTGAATCTCCAAATAAACCATGGAAGGTACCATCGCAATGTACACCCACTTCTTCCTAAGAATTGGCGCGTCAGCACCTCTCCCCCAGATCAACTCAGCATCGCCTCCTGCAGTATGGCGGCAGAGGAATAATACTAAGCAGCGGTTCTCCGGTCGATGTTTCGAAATCCGGCAGGGGAAGAAGGAAGTAATGGGTGAGGAAGAGTGGAAGGAGATGGTGGATGGAAGATGGGGTTCGGCGGCCATAAAGTGTAAGGGAGAAGTAGATGGAGTTGTTGAGCTGCTGGAGTGCTTGGAGAGGGAAGCCATCATGGGAGAAGACCAAGGGAAGGAACCCCATGACTACAACCGCAGAGCCAGAATCTTCGACAGGAGCTCGAGGGTCTTTCAGGCTCTTAAGGAGAGGCCCTCCATATCTCCAGCTGCTGCTGCTGGTCATGATCCATCATCGCAGACCACCCCACCATGATTCATATGTCAGCTAGACATGCATGCAGAATCTTTTGATACTTACTGTGTAAAGAGAAAAGCAAAAGCCCTGATCCACTTTGATGAAATGGAAGAAATATGTATGCAAAAAGGTTATATGCTGGTTTGATGATGATTATATAAGAAGATACAATTTTCCGATTCATATAAAATAGTCATCCTAACGCAACTAACCCACTTGCTGCTGCTCTATTGAGATGAGACAAGAAGAGCAAAACTACAACCATTAC
This sequence comes from Chamaenerion angustifolium, assembly GCA_946814005.1. Lineage (NCBI taxonomy): Eukaryota > Viridiplantae > Streptophyta > Magnoliopsida > Myrtales > Onagraceae > Chamaenerion > Chamaenerion angustifolium. The sequence goes on along the minus strand of OX328273.1, from coordinate 16,504,258 downwards.
AATGAAACAAAACTCTAACTTCATAACAGTTAACACTCTCCCTCCTAAAGTTGTTAACAAGTCATGAAAGAAACAAACCACTAACAGAATGTTGGTGGATTTCACCTACCTAAGCTAAATTTACAGTCAACTACGAATAACGCAAACATCTTCCAAGTACTAGCTACAACCTGCATGTCTGCTGCTAATCATGAACGAATGAGCTAGAGGCAAACTAACAAAACTTCCAATGGTGATTGCACTGGACGCAAGTCACGTAGGTTGTCATGGGCTCATCAGCACTCCTTGTCTGCATCTGGTAATACGTGCACTTGCGCTGACCGCAACGTCCGCACTTGAACTGATCGGTGGTGGCCTTCGGAGCTCCCCCACCTAGCTCACAGTCAAACATGGCCTTCTGTTCAATCTGTTTGTTCTCTCGCTGCCTCTGGTCGCTTGCCATCTCCTGCGTGCTCATCCTTAGCAGACTCTCTGGCTTTACCTGTCCCAGAAGTACTTTCCTCCTGAAATCAGGATTGTTCCCGTCCTTCAAGTTGAACATCACAGACCTGTAGTTGGCCTTGTGGGACCCATTCATGCTCCCCCAATTCTCAAACATGATCGACTCCACCATCGCAGCCACCGCACCCGGATCACTCCCAAACAACAAATCCTCCTCAACCATGTATGCTTCGGTGTAAACCTTGGACAGTGCCTCCAGCAGGAGCTGTCTCACTTTGTCCCTAGATGGATCGTCGCACCTTGAAAAATAAAACTTTCCCAGATCGGGTTTTGTGGATGGTTCCTTGGTCACCTTTTCTGGCCCATTATACTTCTTGGGTTCCTGGGTTATTCGGGTCGGAGCGGTATTTGGGGTGCTGTTCTCTTCGGTTTTGCTGGTCTTTTTCACCGCCTGGGGGTTGGTGGCCATAGATTCTTTTCTCTTGTTACTAGTGTTTGATTCCTCTGTTACAATCTGTTTCCAATACTGAATCAAGTCGCAAGCAAGGGTTTGGATTCTGTTCCTTGGGTGTTTCGTGAGCCTTCGAAGGCCTTTTCCCACCTGGGATTTCACCCCCAAATCAAACAGACAATCAAGAACTATACAGATTAACAATGTGCCTAAGATTTTTGCATGAACCAATTAACATCCATTGTTTCCACCCAATGAATGAAGCAACTTTTACAGTAATTACGCAATAATTGGGCATCTAATCTATATTTATATACCAAATTTGCAGTTGCTAATAGTTGAGAAACAAAATGGAGAGAGAGAGACACCTGAGTGGAGACGAGGAGTTGACAAGTGACAGGTATTTTCTTGAGGCGGTTCAAAGCATCAAGGCAGCGGCTTTCATCTTCTTCTCCTCCGCCGTCCGCAGAGTGGACGAAAGCCTCATCCGCTGCCATGCTCGCTACCTTAAAAAATTGCACCAGCTCTTCCTCCATTGCAACCATATATCTCGCTCTTTTTCACAAAACAGCACACTAAGTTTGCATGCAAGCTTCAATTCACATGATTAACAGAAAAATAAACTTTCACCGCCTAGAAGTTAAGAGATACCACAAACACACACACACATGCCGACTTACAAGCTAGAGGAAATCTGCCAAAAAGAGAAGCAGAAACTGAAAGTGAGGATTTGTTCTTACTTTGATTCTTCAATTACAGTGGTAGCAATCTAGGGAAAGTAGACGAAAGCGGAAATAGAAGGAGAGGAAGGAGAAGCAGAAGCTGCAGACAAGGAGGGGAAGAGATACGTGTCGGGTATATATTAAGAGGCGTTTGACGAGGGTTTCCTAACTTCATATCGGACCGCTGAAAATTAACTTCAGCTTTAATTCTGCATCCTACAGCTCCAGATAAACCATGTTTCAAGGAGTACAGTCATTCTGTTTTGTGGTTTGTTCCAGAAATTGATAGAAGCAAAAGAACACGAAAGCGATTCTCTTTCCAATTTATATATAAATTGGTAAACTAGAAGATTCGCGTCAATTTTAAATTTTTTTTTTTAAAATTTAAAGTCTTCCTAATGTTTGGAAAAGATAAAAACTATCTTTTATTGATGACTAAAGAAGCTCTTTCAAAGTGAATTTTTCATCATTTTCAAACATTAGGGGTGACTTTAAAATTTAAAGAAGAATTTTAAAATCGATGTAAACTTTAGGAGGCAATGTCGTATTTAACCCTATATAAATTAATAAAATTAGAGGTATTATATTTTAGAAATTAACTATTTTATTAAACTTCAAAGTAATTGGCTAAGGTCAAGAGTGGATTCCTAAATTTTAGAAAAGAAAACTTCAATATTCGAATTTTTAGAAAAAATTAGGCACTGTGTCAATTTTTTTTGAAAAAGTAAGTATATTGAAAAAATATTTAGCAAAATGTATATAAGCGCTACTGGGGTAGCGTTTTTTACAACGTGCGCTACTTTGAGTAGCGTTTTTCAACAAACGTCATTAGGGGTAGCGTTTTTCATAAAACGCTAGTTGGGGTAGCATTTTTCATCTAATGACATTTTTTTTACGTTTGTTAGACGATTCGATATTTAATTAAAAATAAAATTATGTATTTATTAAAAAAAAATTAAAAACTTATAGTAAGTAGATATTTTAATTGACTGTAGGCTCTGCCGTAAGTTGAGATATGAAAATTTGACTTAAAAAAACATAACTGATACCCTGTAAGTCCAAATTGACCACGGTGAACGTCATTTATGTCGTAATTCAATTATCTACTTAGAGTATTTTTTGATTAGAAATACAGTGATTTTGTAACCTAACATCATTTGTCTTATAATTTGACCAAAATAATTAAATGCATTAGGTGAGAAATTTAATTATGTACTTACTCAAAAAAAATTAAAAAATAAAGTGTGTACATAATTTAATTACGAATTAAATAACGCAACCTAGACGTTAATATTTTACTTTTAGATTGACTGTATAATACGATACGTAATTTACTTCGTATTATACGATCAGTCTAAAATTAAAACATTAACGTCTAGTTAGCATAATTTAATTAGTAATTAAATTATCTACGCACTTTAAGTTTTTTGATATTTTTTGAATAAGTACATAATTAAATTTCTCACCTAATGCATTTAATTATTTTGGCAAATTATAAGATAAGCGATACTATGTTACAAAATCACTGTATTTCTAATAAAAACAATAACCTAGGTAGATAATTGAATTACGACATAAATGACGTCACATTGGTCAATTTGGATTTACAGGGTATGAGTTATATTTTTTTTAAGTCAAATTTTCATATCTCAACTTACGGCAGAGCCTACAGTCAATCTGTAAGTTCAAATTTAATATTGTTTGCATAATTTGAATCGCAATTAAAATATCTACTTACTATATTTTTTTAATTTTTTTTTAATAAATACATAAATTTATTTTTAATTAAACATCGAATTGTAAAAAAAAGTAAAAAAAAACACCATTAGATGAAAAACGCTACCCCTAATGACGCTACTCAAAGTAGTGCACGTTGTAAAAAACGCTATCCCCAGTAGAGCTTATATACATTTTGCTAAATATTTTTTCAGTATACTTATTTTTTCAAATATTTTTTGCACAGTGGTTACTTTTTGAAAAACTTCCAATATTCATAGTTCTGACTTACAAATGTAAATAATAACAACAAAACAAATTGAACCGTACATGAACCAAATAGAAAGTTATCCAAGATTTCTCTATAACAAAAAAGACAAAAACCCGGAAGTTTTTTAAAAAGTAACCACTGTGCAAAAAACATTTACAAAAGTAAGTATACTGAAAAATTATTTAGCAAAATGTATATAATCGCTACTGGGGTTAGCGTTTTTTTAGGTTTTTTTGACGATTCGATGTTTAATTAAAAATAAAATTATGTATTTATTAAAACAATTTTAAAAAATTATAGTTAGTAGATATTTTAATTGCGATTCAAATGATGCAAAAATTATTAAATTTGGACTTACGGATTGACTGTAGGCTCTGCCGTAAGTTGAGATATGAAAATTTGACTTAAAAAATATAACTCATACCCTGTAAGTCCAAACTAACCACGGTGAACGTCATTTATGTCGTAATTCAATTATCTACCTAGCGTAATTTTTTTGATTATAAATACAGTGATTTTGTAACCTAACACCGCCTGTCTTAAAATTTGACAGAAATAATTAAATGCATTAGGTGAGAAATTTAATTATGTACTTACTCAAAATATTTCAAAAAAATTAAAGTGCGTAGAAAATTTCATTACGAATTAAATGACGCTAACTAGACGTTAATTCTTTACTTTTAGACTGACCGTATAATATGATATAGTACGAAGTAAATTACGTATCGTATTATACGGTCAGTCTAAAAATAAAATATTAACGTCTAGTTAGCGTCATTTTTTGAATAAGTACATAATCAAATTGCTCACCTAATGCAATTAATTATTTCGGTCAAATTTTAAGACAGGCGGTGTTACGTTACAAAATCACTGTATTTCTAATCAAAAAATTACCCTAGGTAGATAATTGAATTACGACATAAATGACGTTCACAGTGGTCAGTTTGGACTTACAGGGTATGAGTTATATTTCTTTAAGTCAAATTTTCATATCTCAACTTACGGCAGAGCCTACAGTCAATTCGTAAGTCCAAATTTAATAATTTTTGCATCATTTGAATCACAATTAAAATATTTACTTAATATAATTTTTTAAAATGTTTTTAATAAATACATAATTTTATTTTTAATTAAACATCGAATCGTAAAAAAAAACATTAATAAAAAAACCCGCCACTAGGGGTAGCGAAATTTATAAAAACGCTACCCCTAGTGGCGTTTTGTGAAAAACGCTACTTAAAGTAGCGCACGTTGTAAAAACCGCTACCCCCAGTAGCGCTTATATATATTTTGCTAAATATTTTTTTCAGTATACTTACTTTTTCAAAATTTGTTGGCACAGTTCCTACTTTTTAGAAAAATTCAAAAACCCGTAATAGAAAAGGAAAAACAATATTTGAACCAGAGAGCATATGAACCAAAGTGAAATTTGAGTATGAGATTTTCTATAAGAAAGAAAAGAACAACAACAAAAAAAAAGGCGATATAAAAGTAAACCGCTCATTCATAGTTTGGTTTTTGTTCATTTTTTTTTTATAGGGAAAAATAAAATTCAAAAAAGTACATATCTCTTCATTTACAGAGAAAATACGTAATTTCATTTATTTTAGCAATTAATACTTAATATATATACATTAATTTTATTTATTTTAATAATATAAACGGTTGGTTCAGACCATACGAGCTTTAAAAGTTAAGGACCGAATCGAAAACTCAAAATAGCATTTTAGTATAAAATATATTTCATAAGAATTTAAGTTTTTTCTCATATATATATATATATTGTTACAAATAATAATGATATGAAGGACCCATTTGTATTAATCGAAAGTTGAAGGATGGTATTGTAATTTGAGAAAATAATTTATAACCATGCAAAGTTGACGATAAAAAGTCGAGGCCCGTGATAAGCACGGTTTCCTTAAGGTAATTTAGTCATCCCCAACCGTGAAAGGTTTGTGCAAGGGTATGTCTTAGGCCTATTACCTCCGAGGTTTCAACAATGACACCAGTTTGTACTTAGCACGCAGTAGTGACCAGTCGAACTGAACCAAGTTCGATTTTCTTTGGATTATCAGTCAAACACAACGACTTTCAAGGTCGAACACGACGACTGGAAACAAATAAAATAACAAGAAAGGTCGAGCACGACGACCTGAGAGAACTTTGTATCAGTAAACTGAGATCAAACCAGTCTTTGATAGAAGTACATGATTGAAGAGAAGAAATGAAGAAGAAGAAGATCAAGGAAGAAAGCTTAGGAAGCAAGCAATCGATAAAGAGAATATAACAGAATAATAGAAATCAGAACCTTTACATCAAAACCAGGCTGAGTTTACAATGAAATCAGTTTTGTTTATATACAGAACAATCTTGACTATGGACTATACATGATGATTCTAGAACACTCGTGAATTCTCTATAACAATGAACTATCCTTGCACCGTAAGTAACTAACATCATCCATTCCTTGCAATGTACGTAACCTGCTTTGTAGTCTTCATTCATCTTTCTCATACATCCTAACATTCCTCTGAAAAGATCTTTTCTCAAAATCTTCACTTTTCTTGCAGATCATATACCTGAACAAATACTGATACAAAATCCAGAACTCATATATATTTGCTTAGCATATTATTATACTTAACTTGCAAAATATCACTGCATATCAAGCTTCTTAGAACTGCTTTTATTAGCTCTACAATCATGATGAAACATAAGTACTTCATATTAAACTAAATCTACTCATGCTCAGAAACTCATCACCATTCAATTAGCAGAATCACATAACATCTGAACTACCAAGAACACATCACTTCATCAGATCCAGTTCTTACTTAGATGAAACTTTAACAACTTTATTTTTTCCTTGAACAACATAACATTTTTCTGACAGGAAGGTTTTCATGTTCCTTCATCTTACCAATGAAGCTGGGAGGTTTCCAATTTTCCTCCATCTTACCAACCTCAAGCTTTTACAAAGTATCTTGACGTTTTCTCTGTAAAAAAATGTTTATGGCACTTAAGCTTCACCTTATGTCAGATTGATTGATCTTTGATCTTCTTTGTATCATACTGAGGAACTGGAAAAAGTCGATGAAATGAGTTCTTGACAAACAAATATATGACCCAATACAAATTGATAGAGAGTCTACCAAGATGGTCAGATAGTTCAATACTGATTTACTAATGATCATCACGCTGCAAAACCAAACAAAAGATTCTAATACACCATCTATTGCAGTAAAAAATTATTACATAATCTGCTAACCTGGAGATCACAGATTGCTTTTTCGAACTCCATACTATAAGTTTATTATTTAAAAGCAGATAATGGCCTGCCACAGACTTACGATCAATTGAGTCACTACCCCAATCTGCATCAGTAAATGATACAAGACTTACCTCTAAGGAAGGTACAGGAGGAGCTCTAAATAACATACCATGATTGATTGTACCTTTAAGATACCTCAATACTCGTAAAACAACCTTCTAGTGATGTTGAGCAGGATGTTGCATGAATTGACTAAGCTTGTTGACTGCAAATCTTATATCAGGTCTAGTAATACACACATGTTGTAAGGCCCCTATAGTACTTCTATACAAGGTTGAATCAACTGAAGAAGAAACAGAACCTGACTGAGAAGAATTAACTTTGCTGAGAAAATTTCATGACATTGGCGTAGGCAATGGTGCTGCATTTAACAATCCCACTTTGAGAAGAACTTCATTTATGTATTTCTTATGAGATAGAAGTAAGCAATCATCACCAACTTGAACATCCATTCCTAAGAAATAGTTAAGAAGTCCTAAATCTTTCAGCTTGAATTCATGATTTATTTGAGCAATTACATCTTCTACTCCTTTCGAATCACTTCCTGTAACAACTATATCATCAACATAAACCAAAAGATAAACACTTCCCTTGTCAGTATTTTTCAAAAAAAAACAATTATCAGCTAGAGATGTAGTAAAGGTGAGAGAGTTTAGCAAAAAACTTTTAAACCTCTCGAACCATGCTCTTGGTGCTTGTTTAAGACCATAGAGTGCTTTGTTTAATCTGGAAACTAGCACCCTACCTTGTTCATCTCTTTGTTCAAATCCAGGAGGTTGTGTCATATACACATCCTTAGCCAATTCACTATGCAGAAATGCATTGTTAACATCAACCTGTCTCAAAAGGTACTTATGAGTTAAAGCAAGTGTAAGAATAATCCTCACTGTTGGAGATTTCACCACCGGACTGAATGTGTCCTGAAAGTCGAATCCTGGTTTTTGAGAGAAGCCCTTTGCCACTAGTCTAGCCTTATATCTAGCCACTGATCCATCTGGGTTTTTTCTTCACTTTGAACAACATTTTGCAGTCCACTGGTATCCTTCCACCGGGTATCACTGTAACGCACCATGTGTTATTAACAACCAATGCATTTAGTTCTTCCTGAACAGCTTCTTTCCAATGAGGAGATTGCATTGCAGTGTATATGTCATCTGGTGGAGAATGACTTAGATCAACTGATAGCTCAATACAAGTGGTTAGAGCATTGATGGATTTTGTTCTAGATCTGGTGATCATGGGATGAATATTAGAACGCTCGGATGAAAATTCAACAGAAATAGGTACATTTTGATTATCTTGAATGCTAGTACTATCACACCCTACAGGAATAAGTACTTAATCATGAGGAATGTACCTGATTGATTCTTGCTCAGTGTCATGATTATTTAATGGTAAGGGATTACCTGAAGAGTCAGAATTATGAAGTGAATCTATTGATGTAATCAGTTCTGAACCTTGAGGCACATATCTGACTACATAATCTGGCATAGGAAAAGATTTAACTCTTGTGGAAATCTCTGTAACATTATCTCCTGCAATGTTTCCTGAATTATTATGAGAAGAAGAATTAGTCTCCTGAGCTGAAGTAGCCTCCTGAGTTGATGTGACTTGAATACCCATAGGAACTGAACCTGTATGCTACAGAATGTTTTCATTTGGATCAATGTGATTAAATTGAGCATTCTCATCAACAGGATTACATAGAGCAGAATTGAATGGCAAGAAGAACGGAACAGAAGTTTATGTGTTTTTGACAGCAGAAGACTGCATAAACTCACCCTGTTGATCAGTAAATGGGAAAACAACCTCATGAAATTTGACATGTCTAGAAACATATATACGACCAGAGGCATCTAGACATTTATACTCATGTTGATTAGCACAGTACCCCAGAAAGACACAAGGAGAAGATCTAAAATCCATTTTATGCTTATTATACGGTCTCAACAGAGGAAAACATAAGCAGCCAAAGACCCTTAGAAAGTCATAATCAGGGACCTTCAAGAACAATTTTTCATGAGGAGAAACATCCAGCAACACTTTCGATGGCAACCTATTTATCAAGAAAAGCGCAGTAAAGAAAGCATATGTCCAATACTGCATAGGTAGAAAAGCATTTTTCATTAATGTTAAACCAGTCTCAACAATGTGTCTATGCTTTCTCTCAACTATGCCATTTTGTTCAGATGTATATGGACAAGTAAATCTATGTTTAATACCATACTGAGACAAGTAAGGTGCAAGAGATCGAAATTCACCTCCATTATCAGTTTATATAGCTTTCAGTTGAACTCCGAGTTGCTTCTCAACAGATTTATGAAATTCAAGAAAGATCTTTGCAACATCACTCTTTTTGTTTAAAAAATATATCCAAGTGAACCTAGTATATACATCAACTATGCTCAGATAGTAGGAACAACCATTTGACAACAAAGGAGCAGGTCCCCAAAGATCCATTTCAATAAGTTCCAGCGGATTATGATACATGGTGTTTGATTGACTGAAAGGTAACTTGCAGCATTTTCCAACAGCACACGCAAACACAAGAATCCTTATTATCTATCACAACTATGTTGTTATTTTTGGCAATTATTGAAAGAATCTTACTCGAAGGATTCCCCAGTCTTTGATGTAGTATAGAAGACTTCATTTTCACCTTACTAGCAAAACAGAACATATCAGAATCACTGATTTTATTAAACTGATGATTGTTGGATCGTGAAATCCTGGATGCTGATCTGGCAGTGAATTAAATGCCAGACAAGGACGGAAAGACGCTTCTGCTCCAGCTCCGGTGAACCTGCAGGTAGGGGAGCGCAACAGGGGGGTGTCTCTGGGTCCCTCTCCGATGCTTAAATGAGTATATGTGTATCAAACTCAAAACGTAATGAACGTATGTAAAGCAAGGGTATTTATAGGGTGGGAGAGATCAAACCGTATAAGGTAACAGTATATCCGGAGAATATTGTGCTGTTGAAAATTCGAATAGTAGATATGGCAGTTACCACAAGATATTGCAGTTACCATATCTAATCTTTAGTGAATATGTGACCGAGATACGCGGGATATCGTGGCCACTTCCTTATTAACGGTTAGTGGGACCAGAGAAGAGAGGCAATGCTCTCTTCGGGGCGAGCACTCCCATGGCGAGCAGTGAGAGGTCGCGACTTGATGAAGGATGGCGACCAGTCTAAGGAGCCTTTGGCGTTCACATCATCTTTGGGCTCGATCCTGAGCCACTTTGTGGTGGGCCAGGTTGACTCTTACTTAGGCTGGTCCAGTTCAAATGTCTTGGGTTTACCCCCTCTAGGATTATTGGGCCCTTGGGGCCTTTTCCTTATTAGGCTGTCAATATCGATACCCAACATTTGCCCCCGAAGCTTGATTGAAGTTTCTTCAGTCGAACTTGATTTCTTAGTAGGGTTTGAGATATTGACGCCTTAAATTCGGTTTTCCTTGTCTCTTGTAGTGGTACATGACCTTAGGGGCGCTTCGTGTTTGTTTTGCGAGCAGTCATCCTATTGTCCAAGGCTGAAGGAATCTTCCTCCTTTTATTCCCTCTTGGCGACCGCTCGAGGTAACCTAGGCCTGAGAAAGTCTGTCTTTCCCTGCTAGGCGATCATTACCACCCAAAGGTATTTCTGATAAAGCCTACCAGTGCGCTGGCGATCACTTTATCTGCTCAGTGGACTTTAGCATTTAATAACTGCACAGTCATCCAGAAGTTGAACGGTCGCTTGAGGCACGCCTGTCATTTAATATTCCGTAACCCAAGGGAAATCTGACAGCTGTCTGTACTGGCCAACTGTTTGTCTCCCCGAGGTGTCTCTTAGCATTCTGACATTGCTTCGATTTTTTCCAAAAAGGTGCAATTATTCTCCTGCCTCGTTTCGATTCCGTCCGTGGCGGTTACTCCTTTTTGGCCTACTCTTGCTGTTGAAGAGCTACCCAGCTACGACTGTTGAAGAGATTGCCCCTGAAGGTGAGCCTAGCCTTCCTGACCCAGCTTCAACCGGATAAAGAATCCATAGTGATCCATAGTGATCGCCTAGGATTCCTTATCCACTCTTTAATGGGTTGATAACAGATCTTTTGCCTGACTTTAGCGTCAGGTCTTCCATTTTTGCCTAACTCTATTGTTAGGACTTTTGGCCTAACTTTGGCGTCATGGCTTTCATTTTGCCTAACTTTATTGCTAGGTCTTTTGGCCTGACTTTGGCGTCAGAGCTTTTTGGCCTAGCTTTGTTGCTAGGGCTTTTTTGTGGCCTGACTTTGGCGTCAGGGCTTTTGGCCTGTCTTTGGCGACAGGGCTTTTGGTTAGCCTAACTCTTTTCGTTTAGGTCTTTTTCTGGCCTGATTTTGGCGTCAGGGCTTTTGGCATGTCTTTGGCGACAGGGCTTTTGGTTTGCCTAACTCTTTTCGTTTAGGTCTTTTTGTGGCCTAACTTTGGCGTCAGGCCTTTTGGCCTGTCTTTGGCGACAAGGCTTTTGGTTTGCCTAACTCTTTTCGTTTAGGTCTTTTTGTGGCCTGACTTTGGCGTCAGGGCTTTAGGCCTGTCTTTGGCGACAGGGCTTTTGGTTTGCCTAACTCTTTTCGTTTAGTTCTTTTTGTGGCCTGACTTTGGCGTCAGAGCTTTTTTTTTTTTTTCTGATAGCCATCTTTTTTCCTCTGCCAAGTCGAGGTCAGTTATGCACTCGACTTCGTTTGCCTCAGCGTTAAAGTGTAGGATTCTATAGGTAGGCACTGCTATTTCGGCGGGCGCCACTGCTTCTGATCCATACACTAAACTGGAGAGTGTTTCTCCAGTTGCTGCCTTAGGCGTTGTTCTGATAGCCCATAATACGTTTTCCAGCTCCTCTGCCCAATTTCCTTTGAATGCTCGAACCCTTTTCTTGAGTCCTGCTAGAACAACCTTGTTGGCTGCTTCAGCTTGGCCATTCGTTTGAGGATGATGCACTGAGCTGAAACGATGGTCGACGTGGTATTCTTCACAGAGCCATTTAAGCTCTTTTTCCAATGAATTGTGGACCATTATCAGTGATGAGTATTTTAGGAACGCCAAACCTGGAGAATATGTTGACTTTTAGGAACTTGATGACCTGGAATTCTGTTGTAGAAGCTAGAGCTTTCGCCTCTATCCACTTGGTGAAGTAGTCGATCGCCACTATAATGTGAGTGCGTTGACCAGTGCTAATAGGGAAAGGGCCTAAGATGTCGATCCCCCATTGAGCGAAGGGCCAGGCACCCGCCATTGGGGATAATAGTGTTGACGGTCGACCTGATCGTGGTGCAAATTGTTGACAAGTTTTGCACTTCTGCGTTAATTCAGCCGCATCTTTTCCCAAGGTTGGCCAGTAGTATCCCAATCTGAAGGTTTTCCTCGTTAACGATCGAGCACCTTCATGACATGCTGCCACCCCTTCATGAGCTTCTCGAAGGACCCTCTCTGTTTCTGGATGAGTAACACACCTTAAGTAAGGAGTCGAGTAACCTCTTCTGTAGAGTTCTCCATCAATAATCAGATAACTGGTCGCGAGTCGTCTTATCCTCGTGGATTCGCTTTCGTCATCCGGGAGGATCCCCTCTTTCAAATAATTCTGAAACGGAGTCATCCATGTGACCTGTCCTTGAATGTTGAAGACATCTGCTCTGCTTTCAAGGACTGAACATAGGGCCTTTTCCAGAAATTGCACATCCTGGATTGTTGTTCCTCCAAATGCCAGCTTACTTAAGGAGTCTGCCATCTGGTTTTCTTGGCGAGGAATAGACTCAATCGCAAAATTTGGGATTTCTGCGACGAGCTTCTTGGCGATGTTGAGGTACTTTTTCATATTTTCCCCCCTTGCCTCATCAGTGCCATTAACCTGATTAACAATAAGCTCCGAGTCACTTTTTACTTTAAGCGCGGATATACCCATTCATTTTGCCAATCTGAGTCCAGTGATAAGAGCCGCGTATTCTGCTTCAATATTGGTCGCCTGAAATGTTAGGGCGATCGCGTACTTCAAAGGCTCGCCCTCAGGAGGAATAAGAATTAAACCTGCCCCGAGCCTTCTCTTGACGAAGACCCGTCCGTATAGAGCTCCCAGATTTGATTGTTGTCCGTTGACTGACTTGACCCATTTTTTGCTTTTGTTTGGCTATTACTCGTGCTTTCCACAATGAAATCAGGTAGTGCTTGACCTTTGATGGTCGTTTTTGGCGCAAATTTGATCCTGAACTCGCTGAGCTCGATCGCCCACTTGACCATTCTTCCTGAAGAGTCTGACTTAATCAGGAAGTTTTTGAGTGGTTGATTGGTGAGGACAGTGATGTCGTGCGCATGAAAGTAAGGTCTCAGCTTCCGAGCAGCAATAACTGGAATGGGCTTTGCTAGAGCTGGGAGTGTTTGGATATGCCTCTTCAAGGATTGGAACGCCTCCTCACAGTCTGGCGTCCACTCGAACTTGCAGTTGGCCCTCAGAGTTTTGAAAAATGGGAGGGACATGTCGCTCGCCTTGGAGAGGAAGCGGTTCGGAGCAGCTAGGCGTCCATTCAGGAATTGGACTTCCTTGTGACAGGTTGGCGACTTCATCTCTTCTATGGCCTTCAGCTTTTTCGGGTTTGCCTCGATGCCCCTTTCGCTGACCATGAAACCCAGAAATTTGCCAGATTTGACTCCAAAGGCGCACTTTGCAGGGTTCAAGCGAACGCTGTGTCTCCTCATGCATTCGAAAACTTCGCGGAGGTCTGTTGTGTGTGGATTGCCCTTGATGGGTTTGACCAGCATATCGTCCACATAAGCCTCCATGTTTCTCCTCAGCATGTCCTGGAACAGGTGGTTCACCATTCGCTGATAAGTTTCCCCGGCATTGATGAGACCAAAGGGCATCACCTTGTAGCACAGAATGTCCCCGTCTGCATAGAAAGCGGTGTGAGCCTCATCGTCTGAATGCATTCTGATCTGGTTGTAGCCTGAATAGGCGTCCATGAAGCTCAGCATCTCGTGACCAGAGGTAGCATCGACCAGCTGATCAATCCTGGGAAGGGGATATGAATCCTTAGGGCAAGCCTTGTTTAAGTTGCGGAAGTCGGCGCACATCCTCCACTTGCCGTTTGATTTTTTGACCAAAACTGGGTTGGTGACCCAGCTCTGGAATCTTACCTCTCTGACGAAGTCAGCCTCGATCAATCTGCCAACCTCCTGTTTGATCGCCCAGCGCTTGCCCGTCCCGAACGATCTCCTTTTTTGGGCGATTGGCTTGATGGAAGGGTCTAACCTGAGCTCGTGGGAGATGATGTCTGTGCTAATTCCTGGCATGTCGCTCAGCTGCCAGGCGAAGAGCTCTTTAAATTCCCTAAGGAGGGCGGTCATGGACTCCTTCTGATCTTCTTTTAAGGTGGTCCCAATGCGCACCTTCTTGTCTGGGCCATCGTCCTCGACTTCTTCCAATTCCTCCATGGGTGCTGGCCGAGCCAAATCCTCGCGAGGCTCGGCCTCTGTCTCGATGGCGAGGGCCTCCCTTTGGTTCTTCCTGCTTAGGCAGTTCACATAGCATTTCCGCGAGGAAGGCTGGTCGCCGAGCACTTCTCCATTCCCGTTGGGGGTAGGGAACTTCATCTTCTGATGGACCGTGGAGGCCACAATCTTGTTCGGATTGATCGTGGTCCTCCCTAGGATGGCGTTGTAGGATGTAGGTGAATCGACCACCAGGAAAGTGACTGATACCTTGATGCTTTTCCATCCCTCGGCAAAAATCACTGGCATGGTTATTGCCCCAGTGGATAAGTTGTCCTCCCTGCATACCCAATCAGTGGAAAGTCGACCCTCTTCAGTTCACGCTTGGACTTGCCCATCTTCTCAAAAGCGTCCAGGAATAGGATGTCTGTCGAGCTGCCTCCGTCGACCAGAATCCTTGCAACGTCACAACCGTCAATATCTGCCGTGATAACCAAAGCATCGTTGTGGGGGGTTGTGACATGTGCCCAATCAGCTTCGGAGAATGAGATGACAATGTTCTCCTCCGGTCGGGGTCGCTTTCCCAACTGAACTGCTGTAGAGATCTGAGTGGCATAGACCTCCCTGGCGTGCGACCCCTCGCCCCCTGCACCGAATACTCCCGCAATCAAAATCACCCTCATCTTGCTGGTAGATGGATCAGTTTGCTCAGCAGGGGCTGGCGAACGATGTATTCTAGGGGGCGTTCGACTTCTGTCTCGCCCTGCTACAAATTCCTTTAGCATTCCCCCTTGAATCAGCTTCTCTATGTCCCGCTTCTGAATGCGGCAGTCATCCGTCTTGTGGCTCTTGCACTTGTGGTATCTGCAATAGCTCTCGACGTCTTTCCCCATGGGCTGACCACCTCGACGAGGCATCGGATTAATGGAGCTGTAGGAGTTGTAGGATAACCTGTAGGAGATGGAACATAGTAGTATGGAATAGATGCAGGTACGTAAGGATTGAGAATTGGTTGATACATCATTGGAACTTGAGATTGAGGAATGGAAGAAGAACATTGTTGATTTTGGTTTGTTTGCTGAAAGAACTGCAGAGGCTGAGACATCTGAACATGTTGCGGTTGAATCTGCACAGGTTGACGTTGGGGATATGCATGAACATCTCCTTCATTATTCCACTGCACAGTTGATGCAAGATTGGCACTCATCTCACCTTCTTGTACAGTCACTCCTTGGAAATGAACATTAAATCGTTGGAAGCATCTGTGAACCAGATGTCCAAACTTGCATTGAGGTTTGTTATTTCCAGCACCTTTTCCCCTGCCTATTCCTCGACCGTATCCTGTAGGTTGTCCTGACTCATTGTTTTGAGTCTGTCCTAAATTAGAGTTTCCTAGATTCACAGATGACTGATCTGTAGTTGTTTTCACAGCTACATTTGCAGTCGGAAATGCATTGTCAAAGAAGATCTCCTTCTACCTTGCTTAAGCATCAAGAAGAACAGAAGAAATTGACGACAAATCGTATGGATTTCTACTGGCGTGAATGGCAGAAACCAGATTATCATATTGTCCTTTTACACCATTTAGAACAATAGATATCTGTTGCATTTCTTCTATGGGGTGTCCACATCCAGCTATACTATCGCATATCAGTTGTATTTTTGTCAAATATTCTCTCATGGATTGATAATAATGTTTTCTCACCTTTAATCTGTCATACAGGTTCATGATTCTGGTTGTTGATGAGGAGGAGAAATGTTGGTGTAGTTTGGTCCAGATTGAAGCTGCAGCCATGCATCCAACAAGGCATTTGCTAATTGGTGTTGATATAGAAGCTAGCAACCAAGAAGCTAGAGAACTATGTTGTTGTGTGTGTTTTGCAAAATCTGGATTGACTACCTTATTTCCTTCTCCATCATCAACCCAATGTCGTACAAGAACAACACCGAACAACAAGTCTTCCAGATTGAATCCTCGAACAGCTAGAAGGACTTGTTGTTTCCATGACTGGAAATTATCTTCTCCAGTCAATTGACAGATTCACTTGTTGAAGAACAGTGTCTGATTCTCCTCAATGATGACTGAAATTGATCTTCAAACAGTTTCGAATAACAAATATGAAGAGATAAAAACTGAAATGGAATAACAAAATGAAGACGATACCAGAAAGCTGATGTGTTGATGCTTAATCTTGCAGAATGTTGGCGGAATCATGTGATAATGGCTCTGATACCTTATCAAGAAACTGAGATCAAACCCGTCTTTGATAGAACAACAGGATTGAAGAGAATAAATGAAGAAGAAGATGATCAAGGAAGAAAGCTTAGAAAGCAAGAAATCGATAGAGAGAAGGTAACAAAATAACAGAAATCAGAACCTTTACATCAAAACCAGGTTGAGTTTACAATGAAATCAGTTCTGTTTATATACAGAACAATCTGACTATGGACTATACATGATGATTCTAGAACACTCATGAATTCTCTATAACAATGAACTATTCTTGCACCGTAAGTAACTAACATCATCCATTCCTTGCAATGTACGTAACCTGCTTTGTAGTCTTCATTCATCTTTCTCATACATCCTAACACTTTGTAGATCTTCAACACGAAGAGCAAAGGAGGAGGATGAAATGTTGAGAGATTGCTTGAGAAGTGTGTCGAAATGATTGAATGGGAAATTGTTTATATAGGATGATTTAGGAGGCTTAGTAATTATTTCGAACGTAATTAATTACGATAATTATGGCAAACGGTAATTAATCAAATTAATTACATATTTATGTAACTCAGTTCAATGAATTTAGACCAAAATTACATTGAATCTGAACAAAAATAATAATATGGTGTAGCAAAAACCAGCTCGTACTAGGCAAGCTTTTTAGTCTGACAATCGTGTACGCATGTCGCGGGCACGCACACAAGCTAAATGGTCTGAAGTGCTAATCGAATTCGTGATTTGCACCCCCCCTGCGCGCAAGAGAGAGCCTCTTGACTTTCTTAATTACACACTTGAGAAGTGAATAAACATATATATGCTTCTCCAAGCATAAAACCGGTCGATGTGGTACTTCTTTTTACCAGAGAAATACAATTTTCTTCCATTCCACATTGATTTTGCTATATTTGAGCCCAAAGCCCAAAACTTGTTCAAATTGCTAAAAAGCCCCCTTAATAAAGCCCAATATTCCAACAATCCCCCGCATGGAAGAGATTTGTATTGACTTGATTACAAAAATTTTGAAGAATTGATACTTGCATAGGATAGGTAGGTGTAATCCCTATGAACCTTCCCTCGTGATTTATGTAGCTTTTACTAGTTTGTCAGTAGACGCGATGTCCTTGAACTATCTTCCATAGGTGTAATAGTTTTACACACAATTCATACAAGTATCTTCTTATCGTGGTTCAGTTCAAACTGTCTGTGTCCGTTCTGGCCATGGATCACAATGTCTGGTTCTACAAGTGTTGCTAAGAATCGTGCCCACACACTTCCCCTTGAAGTGGCCCATCTTCTCACTTGCATAGGTGATTTCATGAGGAACACCGTTACTCATTCGGGCTTCTGAAATCTAGAAATCATTAAAATCTTAAGCTTATTGTTAATTTCACCATCACTATTTCTCATCATAGAAATGGTTTATAGGGTATTATTGTTTTCCCTACAGTGATTTCTATTACTATTGTGATTAGGTTGTCCCTTTGAACCTAGATCTTGGGATCTCCATTCAACTAGGTTGGGTTTATCCTTCACAATAATTTTTTTTCATTCCATGGGCTTTAATCCCATTCCTCTTGATGATTTTACAACTTGCTCTTTTGTTAACCCCTTGGTCAATGGATCTGCTATATTATCATTCGACCTTACATAGTCGACAATAATAATGCCAGTCCCGAGCAATTGCCTTATGGTATCATGCCTTCGACGTATATGTCTAGACTTACCATTATACATTTCACTTTGTGTCCTACCAATCGCAGATTGACTATCACAATGTATACTTATAGCGGGTACATGCTTTGGCCATCTAAGGATATACTCTAAAAATTGTCGTAGCCATTCAACCTCTTCTTCACACTTGTCTAGAGCTATGAACTCAGACTCCATGGTTGATCTGGCTATAATGGTTTGTTTAGAGAATTTCCAAAAGATAGTGGCACTACCCAAGGTGAAGACAAATCCACTCGTGGATTTTGAGTCTCCTGAATCAGTTATCCAATTCACATATGAGTATTCTTATATTACATAAGGGAATCTCATGTAGTGCAATCCATAGTTACGGGTATATCTCAAATACCTTAGCAACCTGATAATTCCTCTCCAATGTTCTACACCTGGATTACTCGTGAATCTACTCAACACCCCCATAGTGTAGGCTATATCTGGTCGTGTACAACTCATCAAGTACATTACACTTCCAATATTCCTGGAGTATGCCAATTGAGAAACACTATTCCCAGTTTTTTTAGAAAATGGTTTGCCCACTATAGGAGTACCAACCATTTTCACATCATCTTTATTGAACTTTTCTATTATCGTATTGATATAATGAGTTTAAACTTAAGATGATTCCATATGATGTTTTTGTTCGTTTGATTCCAAGAATCAGATCAGCGAGACCCATATCTTTTAGGGTTAATTACTTAATTGGTTACACATGTTTCACCATTGTGCAGAATGGTTACACATGTTTCAAAATGTGATTAATTGGTTTTGCTATGCGACTAATTGGTTACACATGTTTTTCCCAATGTGATTAATTGATTATTCTCTTAGTAAACCGTTAATTTTACCATTAATTAATATTTTTAACATATTTTTGAATTATCAAATGACTATTATGCCTTTAACTGTTGACTATTATGCCCAAAATACAAAATGACTGTAAGAAAGACTATTATGTAACCATGTATGTTGTTACAGTTTCACCCAACCCTATTCCAATCATGAAACCATGTATGCTTCTTCCTAGATCAACTACCTTTGAAGTGCTGGTGACAAACTGCAAGAGTCGAGCTTTGTCCTCCTTGCTAAACCCTTGAGCAACCTCACAGAACCACTATATAACCCGAGAGGCAAGAACACATCAATAACAACAGATTGAACAACAAAATTGCACCCAATTCCAGCCTAATGAGCCCATAGCATAAACGAGCACATCATGGCTCTCGATTCGTGACGAACCCAGAATTGCATTTCTGGATGAACCCAGAATGGCATTTTTGGGTTCGTACCCAGAATCTTGTTCGGAGAAGGAGACGTACCTGGAAGAGCTTACTGCGGTAGAGAATCGTTATCAATCGCTGACAATCATGGTCACAGATGAGGAGAATGAAGAATAAGGAGACAGGTTGATGAAGAACAACTTAGTGGATGAAAAGGGTAATTAAGTCATTTTATGTATCTAAATAGTGACTGAACGGTGATTTTTGACGATGAACAGTAGAAAACCAATTAGTCACATAGCAAAACCAATTAATCACATTTTGAAACATGTGTAACCATTATTAACAATGGTCAAACATGTGTCACCAATTAAGTAATTAACCCAATCTTTTATGTCAAACTTTGAGTTCAACATATCTTTTGTTGATTTGATCATTTTATCATTGCTCCCAATTATAAGCATATCATCAACATAAATACATAGCATGACATACCTGTCGGACGTCGGATCCGACTTTCCTCAACCCGTTTTTTAAATATTTTTTTAAATTCGTTTTTGAAAATGTCGGGTCTTGGCGAGCGAAGGGTCCGGTCGAGCGGGGTCATCAACCGGACCGAAAAATTTGAAAGAGTCGCCACCGATTAATTGAAGGCTAATCGGAATCCTAAAATTGCCTAGGGTACATGGAGTTAACATCCTAGGGCTTAAAAAGGTCTACGTCCAGAGAATCGAGTTCGGGGGTTTGATTACGTCTTAAAAGCTCGCGAGCTTATAATTCGCCCTTTTCGGTACTTTAATTTGCTTTTGAATTTTTTTCAATTTTGCTCGAATTGCCCATTTTAATCATGCTTGGCCAAAAAAAAACTACATGCATTTTCTTTAAATTAAACAAACCATGTACAAACAATTTTTTTTTTTAATAAACAAGAGAGAACTAAAGTTAGTTGTACTAAAAAAAAATAGTTTAACTCTCGAGCCATTTTAAACGTGTCAAAACATGCACGAATGATTTTTGAAGATTTTAAGCTCGTTGGACTAATTTGTCCCATTTTGATAAGTTAAAGGATGTCCAAAAAAAATCTAGGGACCAAAATGCAATTTATTAAAATTTGGGCTGAATTGAACAAATATTTTCGAAAATTGCAGAAATAACCCTAAACTATTCTGGACTTATTTGTAACACTTGGTAAAGTTCTAAAATAACCCGAAAATTATTCTATAATTATTTGTAACATTTTGAAAAGTCATGGAATGTCCAGAAAAATTTAGGAATAAAAATTGTAATTTTCGAAAAAAAATATAACTTAACTGAAAATATTTTTTTAAAATTACAGAATTGACCCTAAACTATTCTAGATTTATTTGTAATACTTGGTAAAATTCTAAAAATAACCCGAAAGTTATTCTAGACTTATTTGTAACATTTTTAGAAATCATGGAATGTCTAGAAAAGTTTAGAAATCCAATTGTATTTTTTTTTAAAGAGCTGAATTAAGATAAATAATTTGCACAAATGGCCCAAAACTTTTCCGGTTTGGTTTATAACACTCGATAACGTCCCAGAAATGACCCGAGAGTCCAAGGACCGAGTTGTAACCTTCATCAAAGTTTGGGAATGACCTAAGTCAATTTTGAAATTTGTTTATTTCCACATATACATAATATACATATATTATACATAATATATATATATATTATTACATAGACATAATATAAATAGATATTATACATATAGATAAATAGATAACATAAACATAATATAAATATATATTATACATATAGATATATATATAGTAATAAACATAATATAAATATATATTATACGTATAGATATATATAGTAATACATAAACATAATATAAATATATATTATACATATAGATATAATAGTATAAACATAATATAAATATATATAGTAATACATAAACATAATATAAACATATATTATACATATAGATATATATATAGTAATACATAAACATAATATAAATATATATTATACATATAGATATAATAGTATAAACATAATATAAATATATATAGTAATACATAAACATAATATAAACATATATTATACATATAGATATATATATAGTAATACATAAACATAATATAAATATATAATATACACATATATATATATATATATATATATTAACAAGTATATTATACATAAATAGATAATATATGTATATAAACTCTCAATTTTATTTCACATTTAGAAATTACAAAATATGATATTGAAGATGAGATAAATATACCTAACTCATAGGAGGTTTAAAATACCGTACGAGGAACCGAGTCCGATAATTATCGGTATTTTTCACTCTTTTTTTTTCTCTTTTTTTTTTCTCTAAACTCACCTCACCACCGTAGCTTTCTCTTCTCTTCTAAGCCTCCTCTTCATTGAATTCATTCATCTACCTTTTATAGAAGAAATGTGTAAATATTTAATTAATTAATAATTTTTTTTTTGTTTTTTAATAATAAAAAAAACGTTTTTTTTTAATAATAAAAAAATAAAATCGGTGGAAAAGAGGCAATTTTCCACCGTTGAAATTTTTTATTACCTTTTTTTTAAATTTTTTATTATTAAAAAAAAAAAAAAATTTTTTTTTTAGTTTTCAAATATTCATATGTATATATATATATATTTTTCAAACCTCGATTCGTCTCATACAGTATTTTTATCCCGAGCCAAAATCAGCTGTTTACAATACCCATCTTTTGTATCTTTTACATAGATACATTTATCACATTCATTTATTTTGAACCCTTTCTCAAGCATGAAATTGTCAAATATTTGATGTCATTGTTTAGGGGCATGTTTTAAGCCATCTAATGACTTAACCAACTTACATAATTTTCTCGCTTGTCATGGGGCAGTAAAACTCTCAGGTTGTTCCATGTAGATTTCTTCTTCTAAATCTCCATTGAGGAAAGCAGTTTCTACATCCATTTGATGAATTTCTAGATTTCGCAATGCTGCAATTGGAAGAATCAACCTAATGGATGTTATTCTCGTTACTGGATAATAAGTATCAAAGTAATCTATGCCTTCTTTTTGTTTATATCCTTTGATTACAAGTCTGGCCTTATATTTATCTATCGTTCCATCTGCTTTCATTATCCTTTTGAAAATCCACTTGTAGCATAGTGGTTGTCATCCAGGTGGCAGATCCACTAGCTCCCAAGTGTGGTTTTGCAGAATGGATTCAATCTCATTTTGAAACGCCTCTTTCCAAAGAGTACCTTCCGGAGAACTTACGACTTCTATACAAATTTAAAGGATAGAAAATCTGGGCCAATTTGTTTTTTCAATTCTCATCCGTTTGCTCTTCCGAAGTTCAACCTCAACATTTTCTTCTTCCTGGCTTTCATCTTTTATATCCTCATAAGCTCGTTTCGAGGTACTTGCTTCCTTCCTGAGTTTTGCAGGAAATACATATTCAAAGAACGATGCATTCCTCGATTCCATTATTGTTATGAATATCTGGAATCTTAGAATCATATACCAAAAAGCGATATGCATTACTGTTCTAGGCATATCCGATGAATATACAGTCAACGGATATTGACCTTATCCATACTTTTTTAGGTGGAGGTACTGCCACCCAGGGCTGGCAATTTCACTCACGACACGATAACACGATATGAATACACACGAAACAAATCGTGTTCGTGTTTGCCTTTGATGGTACGATAACATGAACACGATAACACAGTTGTTGTTTTTCGTGTGGTGTTAGTGTTTAGGTTTCAAAACACGATAACCCGAAAACAATAATAATTTACATATTATATTCATATCATTTAAGAAAATAATGATCAAACGTGAAATATAAAAAACTGAAGGGACGTATTTATGTTATTTAGGCAGTGTTATCGTGCTAACGTGAACCGTGTTACCGTGTTATTTTCGTGAAAATGTGAAATCGTGTTATCGTGTTATTTTCGTGAAAACGTGAAATCATGTTATCGTGTTGCTGTGTTATTTTCGTGAAAACTTGAAATCGTTTTACAACTTTCCACGAATATTCTCGTGTTATCGTGTTCGTGTCGTGTTGATACAATAAATTTCGTGCCGTGTTCGTGTCGTGTGTATGTGACACGATTACATTTTCGTGTGTGTCGTGTTGGACTATCGTGCGTGTCGTGTCGTGTCCTGGTACACGATAGCACGCACACACGAATTGCCAGCCCTACTGCCACCTTAGCAAGGCATCCCCACACTCGAAGATGATGTTATAGAGGTGTTCTACCTATCCATAACCCATAAAGAGTTTTATTTTCCTTTTTTTCAGGGTACCTTATTTAAAAGGTAATTGCTACTCAATATAGCTTATCCCCACATATTCTGGGGTAACCCAGAACTTAGTAACATTGAATTCATCATCTATTTCAATATTCAGTTTTTCCTTTCTGCAACTCCATTTGATTGTGGCGAATAAGGTGATGTGAATTCATGAATGATTTCATGATTCACACATAATTCTTGAAAGGGAGCATCATACTCCCCACCCCTATCACTTCTTAGCACCTTAATCTTTTTGTTGAGTTGATTTTCAACGTCTTGCTTATAGAGAACAAATTTCTCTATAGCTTCATATTTATTTTCCATCAAGTATACATAGCAGTATCTTGTGTTGTCATCGACAAAAGTAATAAAATACTTGTTTCCACCCATTGTTTGCACAATTTTTAAATCACATACATCACTATGTATTAAGTCAAGGGGTTCAGTTTTCCTTTCAACTAAATAAAAAGATGTGCTTGTTAATTTAGCTTCAACACAAGTGACACACTTGTGTTTGGCATTTATTAAAAATTTGGGAATATGATTTAACACAATTAATCTACGCATTGTATCATAATTGACGTGACCAAGTATACCTACCATACCACACATCGGAATACTCAAGAATGTAAGTGAAAGAACTTTCTTTATTCATATTTGGTTTGAATATTTAGCTTAAACATGCCCCCACAATCATATCCCCTTCCCACAAACACCTCATTCTTAGTCAATACAAATTTGTCAGCCTCAAAGACTAAGCGAAAGCCATGTTTGTTGAGCAAGGACCCAGAGACTAGATTCCTTTGGATGTCTGACACGAACAATATTTTCCTCACAGTTAGTTTCTTACCATACATCATCTTCAGGATAACATTCCCTTTGCCTTTGACCTCTGAAAAAGTTTAATTTCCCATGAAAATCTTTTCTCCAGTTTCAACTCCTTCAAAGTTTCTGAACATTCCTCTATCAGAACATATATGTTTGGTGGGCCCATATCTACCCACCATTCTCGTGGGTTGGAGTCAGCCAGGTTCATCTCAGACACGATAGTGGAAAGGTCCAACTCCTCTGTGTCTTTCGAGATAGCTCCAATTGTGTTTGATTCTTATTTATTCTTAGTCAACATGCAAACATTAGACTTATGACCTATTAAAACAAGATCCTTGAACGCATTTTGGAGGTTGGGTCTTTTGCTTTTTGGAGATTCCACCCTTGGGTCCAAATATTTTACCCTTTTTCTTGGCATTTTGACTGTGTTTCACAACATTGGCTTTAACAGGGTTAACCGTCTTCTCAGTCTACATTGTTTCTTCATGGATTGAAACACGGTGGAAAAAATCTTCAACTGTTATTTTCCCGAGTCTCCTGTTTTAGACTTGCTCTAAACTTCCACCATCTTGGAGAAAAAATTTCGATCTTACAAGCAACCTGGAAGGGTTTGCCAAACTTCATGTTCAACTTCCCAATTTCTTGTATTAAAAGTTGAAGTTCATTCACCTGGGTAACACAATCTTGGAGTCTATCATTTTGAAGCTTAGGAATCGTCCTACCACAAACTTTTGTTTGTTGGCTTCATCATCCTTGTACTTTTTGTCAAGGGCTTCCCAAAGTTCTTTGACAGTCTTCTTTTTTAGGTACACGTCGTACAGAGACCCAATCATACCGTTTATCACATAATTCCTGCACAAGTGATAAGAATTATTCCACTGATCTTGAACTAATAGGCATCCTGGTTCATTTTCTCCCTGGACCGGGGGATCATTTGTCAGAAACTGCGTCAATCCTAAGGTTGTTAAGAAGAATTGCATCTTCATTTTCCATCTCTTAAAATTAAAACAGTCGAATTTCTCCGGCTTCTCTGCATAAACTAGTGGACCTTGAGGTCGGACCGCTGGTCTTGCAACTCCATTTGAGCTTCCAAGAATTGGGTTATTCTCGACAGGCTCTTGGGCTACAGTTTGATTGCCCCCGTCTTTACCCAGTTGGTTCATGTTCTCCATATTTTCGTTCAACGCCATTTCTGAGAGATGGATAAAAATTTCGTAAGCTTTTATTGAAATTGATTCCCTAAAAATTCACAATTAATCCTAAACTTATATTAACCTTAAGATTGTCCTTGAAACAACAAACTGATGACGTAAATTACCTTAAGATTGTTACAAATAATAATGATATGAAGGACCAATTTGTATTAATCGAAAGTTGAAGGACAAAATTGTAATTTGAGAAAATAATTTATAACCATGCAAAGTTGATGATAAAAAGTTAAGGCCCGTGATAAGCACGGTTTCCTTAAGGTAATTAAGTCCTCCCCAACCGTGAAACGTTTGTGCAAGGGTATATCTTAGGCCTATGACCTCCCAGGATTCAACAACGACACTGGTTTTTACTTAACACGTAGTAGTGACTGGCCGAACTGAACCAAGTTCGATTTCCTTTGGAAATTAGTCGAACACAACAATTTTGAAGGTCGAACACGACAGCGGGAAACAAATAAAATAACAAGAAAGATCAAGCACAACGACGTGAGAGAACTTTGTAGATCGTTAACACGAAGAGCAAATGAGAAGGATAAAATGTTGAGAGATTGCTTGAGAAATGTGTCGAAATGACTGAATGGGAGATGGTTTATATAGGATGACTTAGGAGGCTTAGTAATTAATTCGAACGTAATTAATTACGATAATTATGGCAAACGGTAATTAATGAAATTAATTGCAGATTTATGTAACTCAGTTCAATGAATTTAGACCAAAATTACATTGAATCCGTGTAGCAAAAATGGCTCGCACTAGGCAAGCTTTTTGGTTCGACAATCATGTACGCATGTCGCGGGCATGCACACAAACAAATGGTCCAAAATGCTAATCGAATCCGTGATTTGCACCCCCCCTGCGCGCAAGAGAGAGTCTCTTGACTTGCTTACTTACACACTTGAGAAGTGAATAAACATATATATGCTTCTCCAAGCATAAAATCGGTCTGTGTGGTACTTCTTTTTACAAGAGAAATACAATTCTCTTCCATTCCACATTGATTTTGCTATATTTGAGCCCAAAACCCAAAACTTGTCCAAATTGCTAAAAAGCCCCCTTAATATAGCCCAATATTCCAACAATCCCCCACATGGAAGAGATTTGTATTGACTCGATAACAAAGATTTTGAAGAATTGACACTTGCATAGGATAGGTAGGTATAATTGCTTTGAACCTTCCCTCGTGATTTATGTAGCTTTTACTAGCTAGTGAGTAAAAGCGATGTCCTTGAACTGTCTGTCATAGGTGTAATAGTTTTATACACAATTCACACAAGTATCTTCTTATCATGGTTCAGTTCAAACTGTCTGTGTCAGTTCTGGCCATGGATCACAATGTAAGGTTTTGCATAAGATTGGGAGCACAGTTTTCCAGAAGATAGGACACTTCATGGGTTAACGGATAGTTAACTAAGTCTCTACAACTACTTACCTTACTTTAAGTGTGTAGAGGGTCAGAGGTGAGAATTTCATCATTAGATTTTTCAACCCTAAGCACCATTTATATAGTCATACATAGAGAGAATGATTTGAATCAGTATTCAATATTGCGTTGGTCTCCCACTAATGGGTGACCCAATCCAAAAAATTAACATTCTCCCTTCGCAAAAAGTGGAGGGTGTCCATTCATTAAATCAACAACATTATTATTTTAGTATCTAGGGTTAATGATGGACACTGTCCATAGCAATGTCACCGAACCCACAATAGGGTGGTTGACTCGAATGGTCAACTTGAGTCATCACTGATCAAGGAATAAACCTCTAGTTTGGAGATGACCACAACACTTGAAGTCGTCATTCGCCAACACGCTTTCGAAAGACGTAAGTATCCAACAATAACATGGAAGACACCGATTACTTTGCTTTATGACTAAATATGGTGATGATAACCAGAATGTTCAACATCAACTAGTCTTCCACATGATAAAGTTTTGTGGTTTATTCCAGAAATGGAAAGAGTATGAAAAACCACTTGGATGTTTGTCTCATTTGGTAATTGCACCCATAATGTTTATCTTAACACTCATATGTTTCCATTTGTTGGTAAGTGCACATTTCCGTCAATGATTGTTCGTTTCCCGTAAAAAAAAAGTGTATTGCATTTAATGTAATAGTAAAGTAATATACCCAAAATACCTCTAGCATGTTATGTTCATTCTTTATTTGAGAACGTCATCAACTTCTCCCTCCATTTGCATTCCTCTTCGTCCTCTTATCCCCGCAGCTCCTTTTCGTCCTCCCTTGAAGAAGAACAGTTGATTCAAGCTCGTCTAATAGTATGAGTGGTAAGTACTCTGGATGTTCTTCCCGTTCTTCATCTAACCTGAACATTCACTACAAGGATCCACTATGTTACTGCAACCTTCAATCCCATGCGAGAACAACTTGGAACATGAAAAAGTTTGGTCGTATGTTCTATCCATGTCTGAGATATCAGGTAATGAAGACAGTTTTTTATTTTATTTCGAATATATGGTCTATTGCGTGACGTAGATAAATTTAGTTTTTTTTTAAATCCTAATTTCTTGTTAATTCGTTGCAGCAATAAAATTGTTTGAAGAGTGGTTGTAATTTATTCGGTTGGGAAAATCCACCGATGTGTGTGTATGGAAGGAGAGTCATGACAAAGTTTGTATCAAGGGAATCTAAACTAAACAATTAAATTGATGTGTTGTGTAGTAGAAATCAACAGCAACTGTATGTCATAACCTTCTTACTTCTTGTTGTTGTTGCCCTCATGTTTAAGATGTAGTCAGTGACTTGTTTTAATGTCTAAGTTGTGTACTTTGTAATTGATTTGACATCTATGTTTGTTTAATGACTAGTTTATGTAATTCTCAGTAGAGTTGCCCTTAAGTTTGCATATGTATGTGTATTTCCACCATTATGTTTGTCCATGTAATACGACAGCCCGACCTGTTTCGTTACAGAAACAACCAACCGCTCAAAAAGCATCCAACCAAACTGACATGTTTAGATAAGTGTACTAGTTCCACAAAAAGGTGTAACACTTCAAAACATCCAACAAGTAGGTTTATTGGTTCAAAACATCCAACACAACAAGTCATGTTGATAACATCCAATAAAATCAAACAACGGTACTTTAAGTTCACTGAGTAGATCTTAGCACAAAACGCGATGGAGTGTGAGTTCAACGTTTTGTTTGCTTTTTCTTTGTATTTTCAGTCTTCAGTGGTTGAGGAGATAACACTAGAGACTGACAACTTGATAACTCTGGGGCACTTGATCTCACCCTATCAACTTCCTCGTCTGACTCCAACGTGATGGGGACTGATTTCGATGTAGATGGTCGACCCACCTACATAACCAAAATTGGTAAGATGAAGTCCATAACAATATTTATCGTTGGTAGCCTATTTCCATACATTTGATTTGCTTCTTTTCACAGTTAACTTGAACCTTCCTGTTCTTTTTGGAGCCTATTCCATTGGAGCCTGACTTGCGACAACTGTTTCATCCATTGGTGCCTCCTCCATTGGTGTTTAATCCGTTGGAGCTTGACTTGGTTCTTGGTCGGGGTTCAACTTCCTTCGAACAACTCCCTTTTGCTTCTTTGATACCAAAAACAATAAACATGTATAACATGACAACATACTTAGCAATGGATAATAGAAGGTGAAACCAAGATACACGTGTTACCTTTCTTTGCGTCACTGTAGCATGAGATTGTTGAGTTGCAACATCTTCTATTGCCTGACTGGTTCCTCTTTTGCACCTGGATCCTACATCACTTGCACTCCCCTCTTGTTGTATTGATCCACCACTCTTGGACCTAGGACATCCTCTTTTGTTGTGACCCGTCATGTTGCAATTTGAGCAAAATTGTTTTAACCCATACTTGGTCAACTTAGTCTTGCTTTTTGTTGGTGGATCAATAAGTAGTGAGTCATCCCAGACCCAATCATCGACACCAGGTAGTGGGTGAATTATCGGTGCATAAATCTTCTTCATAGTCAATATATGATAACATGGGTGAACGTAGTCAGCAAAGTCGAAGACGTTCGTGCTCTTACTATGTCACCTTTCTCAAACGACACTTGCCTTTCTAATGCATCTTTTATATGTTTAATGGGTTTTATACGAATGACTTCAATAAATGGATCCTTAGCACATACAATTGGATCAAATGGTGGCAGCACATACACGGTCACGTCCACACTTCCATGCTGCTTCGACAAGATCTCCCTAACATCAACATTGCTTTTCAAAACTTCTACATCTGTTTTTGAATCACAATTAAGGGGTAAATAGCAAATACAACCACCTGTCACTAAGTCGCAATACTCCAAAAAACTTCCAAGCACTAATAACTGATTACATCCTCAATTAAATCAGTAAGTTTTTTCTTTACAACCCAATTACCAGTGACACAACTTCCATCGTAGTGAAGCATAAACTGGTAAGTTATGCCATAGTCTTTGTCAATTAGTTACCCTAATATATTAGAACTCAAGGTCGTGAAGAACGAAAAAAAATCAACTTTACGAAAACAAACACCAATAGCAATGAAGGGGTAACCCACAACATAACAATTTCAGTGTTAACCCTAAAAGGGGGGATGCAAGACTTCACACCCTCCTTAACATCTTGACAGTCGTATTCGTAGAATCAAGCAAACTAAAGTGTAGACTTACCGAAAACTTATTGAAATTCCGAGTGAAACCACAACAAGGCACTGCAATTTGAGAAGATGATGGATGGGACGATAAAAAATCGAAATGGGTACTGCAGACAGCTTCTTATTGAAGTAGGATCGAGATGGAGTGGCCAAGTCTTCAAGATGGAGGTTAGAGTTTAGGGTGGTTGGGGAAGAACAACAGAGATTTTTTGGAGAAGAATCGAAGAAGATAGGGGTCTCAAAAGGTGATGGGATGTTAAGAAGGGTATAAACGTCTTTCTACTAGCATCGTTTCGCAATTAACAGTTGCACATGTCGTGTACATGACAATTAACGAGTCAATTTAACGGAAGGTGCATTTACAAACAAAAATGAAACATATGAGTGTATTTATCCGCGATAAAAAAAAAAAGCGGGTGCAATTCCTAGAAAAAACAAAAATCCGAATTGTTTTTATACATTTTCCTCCAAAAATTGATAGAAGCAAAAGAACACAAAAGAGATTCTCTCTTTTCAATTTATATATAAATTAATAAAATTTGAAGGTGTTATATTTTAGAAATTAACTAATTGATTAGACTTCAAACTTGATTGAAAGTTTTGCATTTGGCTAAGCTCAAGAGTGGATTCCTAAATTATAGGAAAGAAAACTTCAATATTCATAGTTCTTACTTATAAATGTAAATAATAATAATAATTGAACCGTACATGAACCAAATAGAAATTTATCCAAGATTTCTCTATAACAAAAAAAGACAAAAAGAAACGTAATAAAAAAGAAAAATAAATATTTGAACCAAAAGAGAGCATATGAACCAAAGTGAAATTTCAGTATGAGATTTCTCTACAAGAAAGAAAGAAAAAAAAAACGTTATATAAAAGTAAACCGCTCATTAATAGTTTGGTTTTTGTTAATTTGTTTTTTAAGGAAAAAATACAATTAAAAAAATACATCTCTCTTCATTTACAGAGAAAATAAGTAATTTTATTTATTTTAACAAGTAATACTTAATATATATATATATATATATATATATATATTAATTTTCATAATATAAATGGTTGGTTCATTCGGACCATACGAACTTTAAAAGTTAAGGACCGAATCGAAAACTCAAAATAAAGTTCGATTTAGAGTTCAATTCAATTCAGTTTTAGCCAGTTTTTTTGGGTTTGACGGTTTGTTATTGAACTTTCAACCCCAATAAGTAGGGCGGGTCTTTTGGTTGGTCCATCGCATAATGGAGACAGGGTCAACAACTAACATTTAGTTAGCTTCTCATTTAGAAACTATCAACAACACATTCATTTTCTTCCTTTTTTTTATCCTAAAATAAGATTTTAGTATAACATATATTTCATAAGAATTTAAGTTTTTTTTTTTAATATAAGTGTGAAAACATGTTAATCTGCTTAGATTTAAATATTGGAATATACTACACATCTACCTTTCATGACACAATATAAACTCATATTTAAGTTATATCCTTGAACGGATTGTCTTAGCGGAAACGAATTTGCATAAGATTGAGATCACGGTCTGCCGGAAGTAAGGACACCGGACACCCCATGGGTTAACAGACAGTAACCTAGGTCTCCACAACTACTTATCTCAGTTTATTATGTGTAGAGTGACATAGTTTCTAACTGTGAGCACCCTTTATATAGTCATACATAGAGAATGGTTTGAGTCAGTATCCAATAATGCACTTATTAGAATGGTCTCTCACTAATGGGTGACCCAATCCAAAAAATCAACATACTCTCTTCGCAAAAAGTGGAGGACGTTCATTCATTAAATCAACAACATTATTGTTTTAGTGTCTGGGTTAATGATGGACACTGTCCATACCGTTGTCACTTAACCCACAATAGGACGGTTGAATCGAATGGTCAACTTGAGTTGTCACTCAGCAGTATTGACATTGTTCAAGGAATAAACCTCTAGTTTGGAGATGACCACAACACTTGAAGTCGTCATTCGTCAACACACTATTGAAAAGACGTAAGTATCCAACAATAACGTGGAAGAGACCGATTACTCTGCTTTATGACTAAATATGGTGAGAACCAGAATGTTCAACTAAGTCTTCCACATGATAGTTGTCCCTATATATGGACAGTAGTAACACACTATGGCAATCAACCTATAGACAAATTCAGATAGTTGACCCTTCAATGAGGTAAGAAAGAACAAGTCAATGCCAACTTTGGTAGGATGGTCTTGTCTTGTCTTACACTACTGAAAATTATGTCGGTCTTTATTGACGGAATAATTGCATCGGTAAAGACCAACATTTCGTTGGTAAAATGATATTTTCGTCGGTAAAGGTAACGATAGTGAATTTCCCGTCGATAAAAGTCAATTTTGTCAGCAAATAGTTATTTACCGACGAAAACTATTTGGTCGGCAAATAAATATATACCGAATAAATGTTTTTCGTCGGTAAAGACCTTTTTGCCGACGAATTAGTTTTCGTAGGTAAATACGTATTTGTCGACGAGTTATTTTTCATCGGTAAAACGGAAAATTCTGTCGGTAAAAGAAGAACTCATTTTTAAAAAAAAAAATAAACAAATAAATAAATTTACAAATAGGAGAATAATCAAATATTACGTATAGGGAAAAGTATGAAAAACCACCCGGATGTTTGCTTTTTTTAGCAACTGGACCCTGATGTTTTTTGTCGCAATTAATAAGTATCGTATGTTTCATTTTGTTTGTAACACCACCTTCCGTCAATTTGATCGGTTAATTGTCATGTGCCTTGCACGTCACACCGTTAAATTTGAACCGAGTCGTGTAAAATGACAAGTTTACCCCTGACATCCCATCACCTTCTTCTTTCGGTTATTTGTTCAGTATTCCCTCCCCAAATCCCCAAATTCCATCACCTTCTTGCACCGAGACTTACTCACTCCCCCCCTAAATCCCCTGCGCTGCGAAACCCAACCGAGACTTACTCACTCTTCCATCTAGAGTGCTCTGCGAATCCCCTGCGCTGCGAATCCCCTGCGCTGCGAATCCCCTGCCTTGCGCTGTGAATCCCCTGTCTAAGCCAACAAATACTAAGAAAACAAGTACTGCAAGCTGGTGCTTTTTTTTTCACTCATCTGCTGGTTGTGTCAGGGGCAAACACGGCAACTTAGCTTAAATGGCCTAGAGAAAAACATTAAACTATTCCAATTGTTTTTCCTTGTATGCTCTCTCATTCTAGAGTAATTGTGTTTGCATATTTAAACATGTGATATGATTCTGGTTCTTATTGATCTTCAGAAATTATTTGTATGTCAAAATAAAATGTTCATTTGTAAAATTATCATCACTCTTATGAATTGAGCATACAGGATGATGAGGTTATCTCCCATATATAGTTAAACCTCACTCACAATAGCTGGTGATCTTTTTTATTTGCAGACATGGAAGACATAAAAAGCTTTTCAAAGAATCATGGTGCTGTAGAAGCTGATGAATTAAATCACTAGGACCTCACTTTCTGGAGTGAGAGAGGCTATGGGAGTCAAAATATGACAACATCTTTTATTTTGGAAAACCTTTCAACAGATGTTTACTGGGTGAGGAGTAAAATTCAGCACTTTACTTTGTGAACATTGACTTGATTCATTGGTTTCTGTACTTCAGGAAGCGTTACACCCATATTTCTCACTTCCCAAGGTTATAGATGGACACTTCAACCTTGCAAAGATGCTTTTCGGAATTTTCAAGTGCCCCAGAGTTATCATCTTGTCGGGCTCTAGTGCTATCTTTTGGAACTGTTGGATGTTTAGGAAGTGTTAAAACATTCGGTTGAAGTAGGACACCTTTTGGTGCTTTTGTTGGATCACAGTTGGATTGTTGCCAAACAGGTCAGTTTTGGGTCTTTCAAATACACAGGTCAGGTTGCGGATGTATTTGGGCAAACATAATGGTGCAATTACACATAAATAGGCAAACGTGAGGACTGGAAACATTACAGTTACATAAACTAGTAGGTTCAAACAATACTCATTAAACATACATAAAGGCCAAATAAATTACAAAGTAAAGAGTGTCAAACTTAAAACAACTAACTGACTACATCTTCAACATAAGGGCAACAACAACAACTAAGAATGTTGTCACACACTGCAGCTGCTGATTTAGACTACGCAACAGAGCAGTTTCAATGTTCAATTCGATAGTGCCCAAGAACTGTTGTTGCTCTCATTCCGTGGATCTACGTCGATATGCCCAAGCAAAGAAGTCACAACCACTCTTCAAAGAATTGGAGTGCTGCACAGAATAAAAAAGAAATTAGGGTTTCAAAAAACCCTAAACTTGAAAAATGATACACAATCGACCGTACCTTCGAAATTAAATCAAGTAATTGACTTCATTACCTGGTTCGAACGTAAGACGAGCTGGAATTTGCCAAGGGAGAAGTTGGAAGAGTTGGGACGTCAAGGTTGAGTGAGTTTGCAACTGGTTCCAACGGTTATCAAATAAATGATGAAATATACATGCTAGGGGTATTTTAGGTATATATCATTGTTATTACATCACGTGCAAAACATGTGACTTCAAATTGACGGAATATGAACCACCGTGGCGGAAAGGTGGACTTACCAACAATTGCAAACATATGGGTGTAAAGACAAACTATATGGGTGCAATTACCAATCTTGCGAAACATCCTGGTGGTTTTTCATACTTTTCCCATTACGTATACAATATATATTTAGAAGAACAAGAAATTTAGTGTACAAATAGAGTGACTAATTTAATCAAATTCTATAAACAATCACGTAAAATTTAATTAAGAGAAAAAAATATCTATAACATATTATAAGCCTCTAGTAATGCAGTACAACAAAATGGTGGAACTAGGGAAGAAGGTAGCTCTTGGAGAACATGCTGCAAAGGAAGAATACCTTCTTAAATAGATAAGTACACTAGATTATACTTACTACCTTCTTATGCACTCTAACCATATAATGCAACAACGTCTACAATCTAAAAAAAGAGTAAGATCAAGATATTTTGTTGTAACTATTATATTAAACAATACATCATATAGACAATATAGAGTGTGTGACATTGAATTATGAAGATTGAAAGAAAACTGATAAGCGCATGTGAATCTACAACAATATAAATCCACAATCTTTTCAAACAAACTACAAAATTAATCCCTTTCAGATTTATTGATCCCATTATTCTCTAAACACTATTGTTTTGGTAATATTACTCCCAACTGAACACCAAAGATATGACTCATCTACTCCCTAAACCTTACATGGAGTTGAGCATAGACAAATCTCATTAAGTTATATCTATATTAACAATGGAACATTTTATTTAGAACAATCCTAATCAAACATATAAGGCTTTGCAAGCATAGAAATACGATCACAACAAATAATAACCACATTATACCAATAGAAATAATAATTATATATACTAAGATCAAAATAAAGGGAAGTCTTACCTCTTGGCCTGGCTCTAGCTTAATTTTCAGCAGCTTATGTATAGCTTCCTCAAAGTCCACATTGGACATTATTGTCAAATAGAATGTCAGACAAAGATTTATAAGATTTGTTTATGTCTCATCCTTAATTTGCATCAGCTCTTCATTTTCTTCATCATCATATTCCTCATCAGATGAATCCTCCTAGCCTCCTTCATCATACCCTTCTTACTCCTCCGAGACAGTATTATACCAACATTGTCCCACTGTCATCTGACACTTTAGAACCCAACATAAAAGAAGGATGTCCTAGTATTCATGTTGACAAAGAAAATTAGACACGGAGAGGATTGACCAACTTATAGCGGATATTTTTAACAAAAACAAATTACACCACAAACTAACCATCTTACACAGAATCAATGCTTCCACCATCATACCATCATTCCTTAATACCCTATAGAAAGAGGGGGAAAAAGCATGTATAATCCAATTAGCCACCGGTTATTTAAACCAAGAATGATGGTTGAGTGTCTATAGGAAATATATCAACCAAATTAAGGGTAGACATGAAACTCGACGGAGGTACCAATGTCGAGCCAGTAGATGCACTTGTCACTATGTATTTTAATCGATGGTTATGACACCTTTTAGTGATAATAAATTGTCCAAGAGGAAATGGCCAAACCTGATGGTGGCGTGCACAATGTCGTGGTCGAGATTCGCCACCGGCCGAAAGAAGACAAAGAGAGAGCAATAGAAAGCTCTCAAGCTCTTTCTCTGTTGTTCCTTCTTCATCACTGACCTTCGGCGCCGGCAGAAAATGAATGATTCGTCACTAGCTTGATCGCCTTTGAGTTTCGTCACTTGACCAGAGGAGACTACGAGGAGACCAACAACTCTATGTGTCCACTACGGGAGAGATGCCATATAACGGCCAACAGTCACGGCTCAATGTGTGTTGAGCCGTGATAAGTCAAATTTATTTCACTATCACGGCTCAATTGATATTGAGTCGTGGCTAGGCTTATTTGACGGCTCGATTTAATGAGCCGGTCTGATTATCACGGCTCAAATTAGGCTTGAGCCGTGATAAAACGTATTTGTTTGTTCACCCGGCCCACTTATCATGGCTCTTGAGCCATGCTAAAGTCGTTCAGTCGCTCTGGTAGCTGGTTATCACGGCTCATTTACATTGAGCTGTGATGACTATTGGATTTAAAAAAAAAAAAAAAATTCGACGGCTCAAATTGCATTGAGCCGTGACATAAGAATAAGTCGGGTTACAGAAGCCAGACTTCATTCTGCAGCAGACCTTCTTCCAGTTCTTCCTCTCCGTGCGGCGCCGAGCTTCCTCTCCACCAGGTAAATTCTTCTCCTCTCTTCAATTAATCGAAGGAAATGTTCGGTCAAACTCTTATATGTGTAGTCCATGTTCGATTTTGCAGTATAATCCACTAAATCGGGCTTCTCCGTCGAAATCGCCACTCCGATTTTAGGTATGTAGTTTCCGAAATTTTCTTCAATTTGTTCATTGAATTTATCTTCCCAAGCCTTATATGTGTTCTACTTGTTAGATTTAGTGTTAGAATTGTATAAATCCGAATTTTTGAACAATCGGCTCAAACCCTAATTTCTCCACATATATCCGAATCTATGAAGTTTTCGAATTTATCTTCAATTTGTTCATTGAATTTATCTTCCCAAGCCTTATATGTGTTCTACTTGTTAGATTTAGTGTTAGAATTGTATAAATCCGAATTTTTGAACCATAATTTCTCCAAGCTAGGTAACCCTTGATTTATTTCGAATTTATTGTTTATAAGACATGTATAGCAGCAATTAGACATATATTATACATCCTCATGACGAATTTAAGTTGCCTAGTATAAATTGAATGGATGATAAATTTTTTTAGACGGTTAGGAACTTTATATTTAAGTTGCCTCAATGATGATTTTCAGTTTCCTCAATGATGAATTTAAGTTGCCTCAATATTATTTTTATGGTTAGGAATTTTAGAATTTGACATGGATAGAAGTTGGATAACAAAACCAAGAATTAGCAGAGAGTATCAATCCGGTGTCAAAGACTTCATTGAATTTGCTAATAGAAATGGATTGGTTAATGGAAAGATGCTATGTCCTTGCCGTAAATGCAAGAATAGAAAATATCATGTGGCGGACGAAGTAGAGAGTCACTTGGTTTGGAATGGTTTCTTGTTTGGATATACAATATGGTTTTTTCATGGTGAATTGTGTGTCCAAACTCAACCAAATATGAATCATGAAAGGAATACTCCTATAACACCCAGTGAAATAAACAATCATTTGGATGGACAAGATGAATTAACATCATCTTCATTCTTAAATGTGTGTTGTAGGAAAAAGGAAAAGCTAAATTGCAAGAGTGTGTTTCTCATAACCCGGAAGATGATCCACTTATAAGAGAGGAGAATGTATATCGTGAGGTTGTAAGTGGACAAAAACCGAGGCGAGTCAGAGGTTATGGGCTTGGAGTTACACCGACCATGATACTTGGATCAAAAAAATATAGCTTGAATGAAGCAGACGTAGAGAAACGTGTACGAGCTCGTCTCACGGCAGATTATGAAGAGAAATTGAAAGAACATGATGCTCAAATGGATGCTAGAATGGAGGCTAAAATGGGAGAGATGTATAAACAATTCCAGATGCAATTTCAGGTCATCCACAATAATATGCAAGGGTATAATTCTCTTCAAAAATTCATGACAGGAGGATCAACTGATGTCACGGCCCCTTTTGACAATTTGGGTTTGGGGTCCTCTCATTTACCACCTGAAAATCAAGTAAGTATATAATTTACATTTTGCAATGATATCATTTTATGCATTACTGTTTGATGGATGACCATATAAATCATTGTTGTTGCCCGTAATCTTTAGATGTTGCATCTTATACTTTAATGTGTTATTGTTTATATAGGATCATTCTAGCCCGTACACTCCTTTTACCAACCTTATGTTGAGTTCTTCACATTTACCAGTTGCAAATCAAGTAAGTATTACTTTTCACGATGTTTTTATTGTTTTGGATAGTTTAGTTTTGCTTGAGAATTTGGGTTTAGTTTGCATCTAGTTAATGTTATGATTTTTGGATGTTTGTATAGAATGATCAAGCAACTCATCAATCAGCAGCATCTAATAGTGAACAATCTGCTAGTGGAAGTCAAGAAAACGATGAAGAAGATGAATCGGTTTAGTCAAGGCAGTGTTATGAATGAAGACTTATTATAAGATATTATGTATGTTTTTGAATTAATGAAGCGAACTGCTGGATATGTAATGTATGTTGGATATGTAATATACTGTTTGCAAAAACTATGGTTTTGGTATGTAAGATATTCAGGTTATGGTTATTGTTTTATGATTAGGATTAAAATATAAATTATTCTGGTTTTTATGATAAATATTGTATATAGCACGACTCATTCGAATTAGAGCCCTGCAGTCTTTTCAGCACCCTTATTCACGGCTCAAATAGAATTGAGCCGTGAATAATACTGCCTTCAAAATTAAACGGAAATAATTATCGCGGCTCGACTTAATCGAGCCGCGATAATTAATTCCACGGCTCGTTTGAGTCCGAGCCGTGGAATGTCACGGCTCAACTGTATTTGAGCCGTGAAAATGATGCCGACTATTCCTGTAACGGCTCAAATACAGTTTAGCCGTGAATTACTAATGGCTGCAAATCCCAGCCGTTATAAATTGTTTTTTCGGCCGGTGTTGGCCTCCTCTCCCGTAGTGGTCTCAACGTTGAGCATTGAGGAGTTATCTTACTTAGGGTTTCATATTTTAGCATGTAACTATGGATGTATATAATTAATTTTCAAATTAGGACACAATCTAGTTGTAGTATGCTTGGTTAATATGTCAGACTATTCATTAGAGACTATTCATTAGGAGGACCTGAGTTTGAAACCCTTGTCGCACATTTTTTTAGTGTACCGACAGAAAGGGTTTTTCATTGGCAATTTGATTATATTTACCGACGAAAATAAACCTGTTTATTTTACCTACACATGTTTTGTTTCGTCGGTAATTATCATTTTTACCGACGAAAAGTTGCCGCCCAAAACAAATTTCCGTCGCTAAAACATGTATTTTCAGTCCTAGCTAGGACTAAGGTTCTTATAAATATCTATAATTTACTTATTTAAAATTGTTTACATACTTCAACACACTAACTGATATTGAAAGTATTAGAACATAATCAATGTAAAGTGTTCCACAGACATGTGAAAACGTGATCTAGCACCTATGAAATCTATAATATCTAAATTGTATCTCCATTAAATAAATTCCAATAATATATAGCATGATTATCTCATCTACTTTTAGTTTTCTTAATTTTGTTTGTTTTTTCCTATAGCAATAATTAAGTTACTCCATTTGGTTTTCGGTTGTTGCCTTGTGGTGAGACTCCTCGTCCATGGAAGAATAGAATATGAAATCCATACTGTTTGTGCTACTGCTTCTTGAATTAAACATGGCATCCGCCATATCCGCGACTAGAGCATCATACTGGTGTTCTTCAGTTGGTTCTGCAAGAGAAGTCAAGTCCATGGATAGCCATTGTCCCATATTAGGCAAAGAAGAGGAAGGATGCAGTGGTGGGACAGTGGGAGCAGTGGAGGAGAGATGGCAGCTGTGGAAGCCTCGATAGGTTACTTCATAAGTGAAGGGGTTGGTGTCCAGTCTCTGCACTTGTTTCTTTGCCGGACAGTTGTAGAGCTTTTGATGAGTACATCTGTAGTAGCTCCTGCATGCATGCACAAACACAGACAGAATATATATAAACTTGTTCTCTTCACCTACATAGCTAGTTAGGTTATGCAGTAAGAATATTGAAGCAGCTAGCTAGCTAGCTATCTAGCTATAGGAGGACTGACATATACATATACCTTGGAAACAAGGATCCCAGAATTTCCTTTTGTCCGTACTTTTTCCATGTAAATCCGTCCTCCGGTGGGATGTCTGTATTTCCGAATTGAGGCGCCGCCACTTGTACCTTTCGTCTATCCCCTTCTTCCTTCCTCTTTCCAGTAAAGTTCACACTATATATCAAAATCAACACCTACATGAGTGTGTAGTACATATATATACTACCAAAATCATATATATCGACGCAACACCAACTCTTACATTTCTACTTACGTATACACATATACCGATACGTAGGATCGATCATACAACTTTGTCAAGGGAGACCATACAAGTTTGCCCGCACGGGATAAGGAGAAAAACATTTACGGGACGTTTTTTTCACGGAATTCGGAATAAGAAATACGGAATAGGGAACATGGGCTTACGGAATCCGTAAGCCCAAATTCTTAGGAATTCCATGAGAAGAACGGGCCATTAATTGTATTGTATAGATCGATATGACGAGGTTTGAATAATAATATTATATTTTTAATTGGATACATAATTCAATAATATTGTACTCTGAGATTTAATAATATAACATTTTCAAATTTGTGAAAAAAATAATAATTCTTGACATGTTTCTCTCTCGATAGATAGACCAATAAAGTATATATTTTAAGATGTATAGCTATATTGTACTACGCATTAACTCACGTATTATGTGGATTTTCATTTATATAAAAATTTATAGTATAATATGGTGTTAATCTAATATCGTTGCTTTAAATAAATTAATTAATCGAGAATACACTTCTTATGATTATTGATTAATTAATTATATAATGTAAGTAATATATATACATATATAAATGATATCATATGAACTCATTCTATTTTCACATTACAAACTCAACTCGTAAATCATAATGTTGTAGTAACTTAATTATGACTTATTTATTACTGTATCTGAAATTATAAAATGGTATAGTAAAATAAATTATTTATATGTATTAAAATAATATAATATTACGATAAATAAAAAGCAATATCTATTAATAACATGAATTTTAATAGTGTAATTTAAACTTCAGAATTTCTCATTAACATTAAAATCTTGTGCTCATAAACTCTAAAATTGTATTTGTATAAATGTTAACTCTCACATGTACATTGTACGTATTTAATTTTATCCAAAAAATTATAGTTTATTAGATATATATAGAATAGGAAAGAAAAAAAAATTGTAAAAAGAAAGAGAAAAAGTATTGATATTATAATTATTTTTTAATTATTACTGTTTAACAATATTATTATAGCGTTATTTATATATTAATACGATGTGAATGAAAAATTCGTGGAATTGTTTTTTTGGGGATTGGAAATGATTGCGGACGATATGGGGGAATTTTTTTTCAAATTTAATAATCTATTACCAAACTAACCCTCGTGTTTTCGAATATATGAAAATGAGACAGAACGTTGACGAGATCAACGTTTTTTAGTTTGAAAAGTAGATAATGTTGTGCCATCAGCGTTCAATAATTTTTTAAAATGTAAGTTAGGGTTAAATTCGGGATATTGTTTGTCATATGTTTCTCAGTCGCCGGACAGACAAGACAAGAGACAAGAAGGTCTTACTATGGCTGTGTGACTGAATTCTGACTTAACCCCTAAATAATGAAACAACTATTTTTTTATTGATATATTTTGAA
This sequence comes from Chamaenerion angustifolium, assembly GCA_946814005.1. NCBI lineage: Eukaryota > Viridiplantae > Streptophyta > Magnoliopsida > Myrtales > Onagraceae > Chamaenerion > Chamaenerion angustifolium. The sequence continues at coordinate 16,461,667 of OX328273.1, read as the reverse complement.
CAATTTCAGTCCTAATTAATAGAATATGAGACAAAGCGTTGATGGATCAGTGTTTTTTAGTTTAAAAAGTAGAAAATGTTGACCCCATCAGCGTTCAATAATTTTTTTAAAATGTAAATTAGGGTTAAATTCAGGATATTGTTTGTCATATTTTTCTCAGTCGTCTGACAGACAAGACAATAGACGAGAAAGTCTTACTATGGTTGTATGACTGAATTCTGACTTAACCCCCTAAATAATGAAACAAGTTTATTTTTTTTATTGATATACTTTGAACAATTTCAGTCCTAAATAATAGAAAAAGACAAATGATAATGATGTTTTGTCTGTCCATACATTACTACTTTTTTTTTCATCCAATAATTAATCTTTGGACATACTGAGAATCAATCTCGAGACCTCTTGTATTCAAGCAAGAACAATACCGTTAGACCAAATGTCCGTTTATATACACTACTACTTCATTCACCTATAAATTAGCATGCCTGTGGTCTGTCCATTCACTTCCGTAGTTGAAACTTGAAAACAAGCTAAGAAAGAGAGACTTCTCTTTTCTCATTTCTTGTCTGGTCTGGTTTTTCCGACGACTGAGAAAAATATGGCAGATAATATCCTGAATTTAACCATAATTTACATTTTAAAAAAAATGTTGAGCGTTGATGTCATCAACCTTCAATATGTCTTTCTAACGGGCATCCTGAACACAAACTAAAAAACGCTGATCGAGTCAGCGTTCTATCTCATTTTCGTATATTCAAAAGTGCGAGAGTTGGTTTGGTAATTAATTATTAACTTAGGGTTAAATTTGAAAAAACAAATCGAGAGGGAGGGGATTCCCCTCATAATTAGGATTTTATAAATAATACAAATGAAAAATTCAAATAAGGACATGCATGCGGTCTAACTCATTCCGCATCGCGTTCACATAAATATGTGTCCTACTTCGCGTTCACATAAAGATGTGTCCTACTTTTTTTTTTGGCCATTGATGTGTCCTACTTCGCGTTCACATTAAAGATGTGTCCTATTTGATCAGATGAGGAGACAGTGTAAGAATATTATTATTAATTTGTTTTATTCCAAAAGACAGTGTTGGGTTAGTTTTTTATTTTTTGCCAAAGTGTTGGGTTAGTTTAAGGTAAATTAAATGTTTGTGTTTTTTGGTTTATGTATGTATCTTTGACCGGCAAAGTTTACACATTAATTAACTCCATTGTCAAAGTTATAAAATAAAATAGTAATTTAAATAATAATTGGGATATATACTATTATTTTTTATGTCAAATCCAATTGTTAGTGTTTTCTACGTACCAAACTTCCATGAAATTACTTGATCTAATAATTTTATTTAGGTTCTAACGGGGTGTAGGTTCCAGGCTGTTGCATGGCACAGGGGACTTCCATGCACATGCAATCGTTTCTTTTTGTAACTATCTTAATATCCCTTGGGACAAAGAAATTTTCAATTTAATAAAAGAAAATGTAAAGAATTTCATGGAAACTTACCCTAGCCATATCTATCTATTTATCTATCAAGAAACTCTATAGTCTATACTGACTTGACTCTATCATTCTCCTTTGTCTGTAATTTGCATTTTTAAATCATCATTATCATCATTACTAATGGAAAGCCTTATTTTTCTAAACCATGCTTTTCTGCAAGAAGGGGTATTCCCCCTCATTTATACTACGTATGCTCTTCGATATATACGAGTTTATTCTACAGAAAAGTGAGAATACCTTCTTCGCTGTCTTTGGTAGCTTGAAGAAGCTCCGGCGAGGGTTACGTTAGCCTGATCAGCTAATGATGCGTCCATGATCGTCTGCATGCTCTGATCTCCTCCAAAACTTCCAACAGCAGGAACACCCGCAGTCGTCTCTGCTTGGCCGCTTGCTGTATCTGAAGTTCCACTGGCGTGGCCTCCAATATATAGTTTCTGTGTCGGTGTCTGAGCTTTGAATAGAGCCATTGTTGCCATTGCTCGACTGTAAAAGCTCAAGGAGGATTCACTAACATGTATGGTATTGAGCTGCTCTCGAACATCAGAAAAGACTCTGATAATCTGTTCGCATGAATCGGAGAGTGAGTCATCTGGAAGGCGATTTTGCAAGTTCGATTCGAGTTCTCTTGCCAATTTGCAGCCTTGGAGGATTAACGACAGAATGTTGTTATCCATATAAGGCCAGTTGTATCTATCTATCTTGTTTGTAGGGTTGGGTAGGTGAGGTGAAGTTTGAGATTGGGTTTAGGGTTTAGCCAGTTGTAAGAGAAGAGGATCTACAAATAGGGTTTAGGTTGTTAATGGAGGTCTGCTTCTTGTCTGGTTTAATTCTTCTTCCAATATATAGATATATATATGTAGGGTGGTGTAAGTAGGAGGAAATTGTGTATCTATCAACAGAGTAGTGTATATGTATGTCTTAACACGGTAGAGGAGAGAGGGAGAGAGAGACTTGGTCATAGTGGACTTGGTATATATTTCAAACCCTTCTAAGAGAGAAAGCATGTGAGTCTCTAGACGAAGACCTCGGCCTTCTCCTTGAATTCAATCAGATCAAAACCCATAACATAAGCCAATAATATATGTTGGACGACCTCTTTGAATTTTCCATAGCTTTGAAACGCTGACCAAATATACAATATTTCTACTTGGTACATTAATTCAAATATAGTTAATTAGTTGTCTTGGACTTTCCAGATTGCTGCAAATTGAACCCCATTCTATAAGCAGCAAGGAAAATGGACCCCACATGAAATGAGATGATGACGTTATTCAATATTATTGGTAAACCTCAGAAAATTACACCTTAAGGCTTAAACACAGTCAAAACAATTAAAAATTAAAGCCGTCAAAAGCCCTAAAAAACTCAATAATTAATACAATACCTTTGCAAGGTTGCGGGGATAAGCCTCACCACCACTCTTCAAAAAATACGGCTTAGAGATTACATTAAAGCAATTTTTTATATATATATTTAAGTTGAAAAATAGTCTCTTAATTTCAACTCAAACTCTTTAATCTATGTATATTAGAAACCATATCAATAAAATTTAGTGTATTTTTATTTAAGCATGGACAACTGTAAAACAAAATCACTACCTAAACTTTAACCGTTTTACAAAAATGTACTCGAACTTTGTATGCTTAAGTTTTGCTACATATATTTCCAAAGTTGGACAAAATGTTATATCCGTCTATTTTTCAATTAAATCTTGACGAAAAATGACGCTGCAATACATAATATAATTGATCCTTTAAAAAAAATATTATATTTTTGAAAATATCACGAAGAAGAATTAAAAAAGGGAAAATTGGTAGGAAAACAAATGATTTTTTAATATAATATTTTTACTGAAAATTTGAAATAAATAATAATTAATTATTTTTTATTTCAAAATTTCAATAAAAATATTATATTAAAAACTCAGATTTTTTCTCTATTTTTTTTTAGATTTTTTCCCATTTGTTTTAATAATTTTTGAAAATAATATAGTTTTTACAACATGGACCAAACATACATTACTACATTAATTTTTGTCCAAATTTGATACAAAAATAGACTGAGGTAGCATGTTGCCCTAACTTTAAAAGTAAATGTAACAAAATTTTGAAAAGGTTTAATACGAAATTGTAAAGTCACCAAAATACAAATAGCAATTTATGTATGTGAAGTATGAAAATTGTAGGCAAACTAGGCAAAGTTGTGAAGTATGAAAATTGTGCAGAGCATGAGAACCTCCTCGACGATATATGTTGAATATAAGGTGACGCCGGGTGATCCAATATTTATCTCGATGGAAAGCATCCAGACAAGGGAGCTCACTCAATGTAACACATTCCACGCCCGCCTTAATTCAGGGAACATTTAGGTCCCTCCCTCCAACATGATGTACAAGTTTCGTCCCTAGAGTAACGGTTCCCCACATAATCCGTTTACTCAACTTATAAAGATACACTCTATTGTTAAGGTATGAAAGCTCACCTCATACTCATGATGCAAGATATACGGAAAGACCATCACGGTAAATTCACAATACTTCTCTCATTAGTATTACTGTTGTATACACCATACTCATTTAAGCATCGAAGAGGGTCCTAGAGGAGAACCTCCAACCGTTTCCTTTTATTGGTGTTTGGATCAACCTCCAACAAGTTTCATGAGCCTCTTTCGCGTCTCATCCCAAATTTTGGAGGCGTCTGTAGGGATACCTAGCAAAAAGGTATGCGAACTCACGCAAGAAGGGTAAATAGGTGAGAGAATAATGTCCTCAATGAACTTCTGAACTTGCTCCTATGTGTATCCCACCACCACAAGGTATGTCTAAGGCCTCTCACCATCAAACGAATTCAATATTAACCACTGAGTCAATCCACCTACATAATGTGGAACCTTGGGTAAAGGCAAGTACGGGTCCCTCTCGACCCTTAACCTCTTCTGCACAAGCGCCTCCACGGAAAACGGGAAGCCCCTTTCTCAGTTTGAGGTCTTGGTCCCACTCACATCAAAGATGCTCGTTGCCTTGGAGATGTTCATAGAATAGGCCAAACGACATGCATTAATCTATTAAGGGACCTCGATGCAACCCACCAATGTCGCCCATAAAAACAAGCATTGATGCCTCAAGTTGAACATGAGGCAATCTATAACATTCAAACATACACTTTGTTGCACTCCTCTCTCCCAAACATTTAGGCACAACAAGGATCGAGCACTTCATTATACTTAGGGAGTGCTCAACTCGGTTCATCTAAGCTAGCCGATCATACTCTTAAGCCTCAACCAAGACGAATAATTAATCAATAGGAAACTAAAGAACAAAGATGGACGGTAATGACAATCTCAAGAGATAAAGCCTATTCCATTTGTCACTTCCTTGGTCTCGATCAAAATTCCCAAAGGTGGATTGGCAAGAGCTATCCCCGGGTACAACATGGTAGACAACCTCGTCTTCCATATGAACAGGCACGAAGCTTCCCTCTGAGGAAGGAGTTCTGATGGTGATTACATTGTGTTGTTGTTCCCTTCAACCTTGTGAGGCATAACCTTCTTTCTCATGGTTCTTCATATTATCATTGACATCTGTTTACTCTTGGGAAGACCTAAAGGTAAAATTAATACAGACGCAAATAGGTGAGCACCATCTATTGAGAAGTGTGGTCTCCCTACACAATAAGACAGGAATCAAGAGAGGCCCTATCAATCTTTTACGAGCTCTTCCACAAAAGCATTAGCAAGATCGACCAAAATATTTTGGAAGGTGAGATGATTGGTATCTTTTACAGAACGTCAATCTCCAAAATGAGGATTCCATAAGGTTGAATAATACAATATTACCCCCTCCTTCTCGGCGCGAAGAGAGTATTAATGTAAACAAAAGGGATAGGAGTCCAAGATCTGAAAACCAAAAGATTGAGAGGAAGATACATGATTAATTCACCCACCTCCCCTGAATAAAGAAATCTCGCCAATTCTGTCAAGATGGAGAAAAAAAAAGTCATTAATAAGGTCCCCAACATCAAGAAAGAACGACTCGTCCAAAGTGAAAGGACACAAGATCAATGACTTCATGATCTTGAAGATATAATCCAAATGGGCATTTTAAAGAACATGGTCCCTCAGAGAGAGATCAGTCTTTGACCACCACCATGGCAGTGAAGTCCACAAGAAGGACAGACACAACCTAATTCCTCACATCATTAAAGAGGAACCATCAATGTCATGTCGAGAGGTTTCATTGTAAGAGGTGAACATATCAGAGCTCAAGAATTATACGTCACCCAACTCTAAACGGCGGTACAACTAGAAAAAAGGCCAAGGCCTAAATATGCCAGTCATATCTTTTATGAATAAGACATGACCCCTGTCTGCGCCCATGATGGGGCTCTGATCGTCACCGCTGAGATTGATGGATTCGACAAGGCTACATATCGAGCATCATTTCAGATCAATCCACCACCCGCGAGAATTCCTATATAACTTAATTGACAGAATAAAAGCTTGTTCTATTCTTTTATTAACTGAATTGTGTATCGGATTCCACTCGCCCCATGGTTGGAAACTAATGATTGCTTATGTCTACAAAGATTTTGGATTTGCTCATAACGATCAAATTATATCTAGTATTGTTTCCACTTCTCTAGTCATTCTAGATACAATTTTAAAATATTGGATTTTTTGTTATTTAAATTGTGTATCACTGTCACTTGTAGTGAGTTATCATTCAATGAATTATACGAAGCAACATCTCTAGGTGAGGTCCCTTCCTCTGGAGCTAAAAGGATCGGGCCTCTTTACCGGGACTGGCCTTTGAACTTTCATTGTTCAACAAGATACCGTAGGCGTCAACTTACCCTACAAGGCTATGAACGTCTCTCGTCAACCTAAGTGACATAACTTTAGCATCCTCTCTCGTCTTCAGGGGCAATGAGGATTTGTGCATGAATCTTCTCAAAGATATTGTCCCATAAAAGAAGAAATCCTTCTTTTGGTCGACGACATCAAGCGGTTTATCCGAGGTCACTTTTGTCACTTGGCGATCGTGAGTTTTTTATTGTTTTCTTTTATCTATTTTGTAGTTTTGTCATCTTTCTTACTTCATGTCTCTTTCATCTTGTTTGTCATGAGACTGTTTTGGGTCACTTGTGGGCTATTTGGTCTATGTCCATCGAGTGTTGACCTCAAACTTGAGAATTTTTAGAACTTGCTATTTTTCACTAAGTTGGCTTGGCTGAAGAAGGAGGTAGAGAACCTTGAGAGGGGTTCCCTGGACGAGTTAGCATAACAAAAAGAACATGTGGTCATTCTTAAAGTAATATGCTAATATCAAGTGTGTAATGTCCATGAGGAAAATCAGTCCCTTTAGACCGAGCTTGCTCGATTAAAAGGCGAGAGAGACCAAAATGAGTTTGAGAGAGTGCATGTTGAGGACCAGAAGTCACAAGTGGAAGCAGAGGATAATAAAATATGTTTGAGACTGAGCAGTTAAAATCGCTATACATTGTATCTGAAGTGACAGTAATACATGATTTGATCCCCCTTTCACTTATATGAAGCAGCGTCCCTATAATTCAATGAATTATATTCTAGATCCCCCCCTCACGCTGGCAGGCGCATTTAAAGAGGAGGTTCTTTAGGGTATGGATGAAGAGTCCCAACTTGAAAGGAATGACGATGCGAGCAGTTTGCCAGATGAGACATTACATTCAACCTTTCATCCAAAGTTGACCAATTCCCCTTTATTAGTTGCCCTCTAACAAAGACCTGTTGTTGGAGGGATGGTTCTATGTGAGCCCCTATATACTACTAATTTTTAGTTAGTCCTTAGTACTTCCTACATAAGGGTTATTACCCCATCTAGTTCAATCATCAAGAAATTATTATGTGCTCCTTAATACAAGCTTTAATTTATGGTTTTTGTTGGAAGGAGATTGATTCGGATCGGGAAAAAACTCTTCGAGCGTATTCAGAACCTTGCCAATATTGACTGAGCAGACTCGTCGAACGACCGAACCGGGAGCTCCTTAACCTGCATGAAAGGAACAATGGAGGTTATTCATCTGGATCCCTCTTTGATGCTTAGGGTTTCAATGTACATAATTCATAAATTAATTTTTTTTTCTATAGAGGATAATTGTAATGTATTTATACTTGAGACGATATTTTACTGTCCATTACTTGATGCTTAAGATTTGGTGTCTGAGTTCTCGCCAAGAAACGTGGTCAGGTTCACTGATATCTTTAACTTTTGTGCGTTAAGATTTAATGTAATTGCTAGACTTGGTCTCAGGACTAGGTGAGCGTCGCTGTTGTGGAGGAAAGTCATAGAGACTTAGTTTTTTTTCCTAAGTTTTTGTTTGGTGAGGGAGACCATGGGGTGTTCGCCTTATCTTTAGGCAGTTAGGTCGACCCTCGTTAGTCATGCACATTCTTTTGCTTTTTGAGGTTGAGGATAAAGTACTCGTCTCGTTTGATGGAGGTCATAAAAGTTGTAGGTCATGCCTTTCTATGCATGTTTGAGACTTTCGCCTTGGAGGATAACAATAACTCAATCTCGTCACATTTGACTCGCGTGACTTATCATTACCCGGGGGTGGTTTACTTTGGTGTCGTTTGCAAGTCTTACTCCTGTTTTAAGGAAAAATCGGCATCTAGGCCCAACATTTGCTCCTGAATCTTGGGTAAAGGAACTTTCGGTCGAGCTTGATTTTGAGAAGGTTGAGGCGATGACTATTCACTTAAGAGTTGCACGCAAGGTTTATGATTTTTGTTTCCTTACTGACGTGTGTAGGAATGTCAGACTCATTTGCATGTCATTGCTTCAAGTAATGCATATTTTTAGTCAGTCCCCTACGCTCTACTGATCTAGGCATCCTTAGGTTTTATTAGGCGAGCTTTTTTCTACTGATTTTGGTGCACTTTCACTTTGATTTTTGCAATGCCCTTTATGATGGGAGGATTTTTGGACTCAAATTTTGTCCTCATTGAAAGGGGACTTCTTTTAGATTCTTAGTGCTGTGAGGAAATAAGCCTGGTCCATGATCACTCTCTGATCCAAGCCTATTTCAGGTGAGGGCTAAGGGTGGTCTTATTCCAAGCTACAACCTGAGAACCTTTACCAATTAGTTCATGTCTTGAATTCATAAGGAGTCTAGAGTAGTGGAGTTGTTGTGCTCCTTGTTTTGCAGTTGGGTTCCCCCTATATAGTGGTGAGTGTATGTCATCATGGTGTGCTTGTCATCCCTACTTTTAGGGACTCCTCGTTTCCTGTTCTGTGTGCAGATCTTCTATTGTTGATTCCTTTCTTAGGTTAGGCGTGTGTTCACTATTGTCGGGCCAGGTATCAATTAGGGAGTGATTACGTTCCCTTAAGTCGTTTATTTTGCCTTTCTCTCTCCCAGTTTTTTTTCCTGTAGAGGAGCCTATCTGTATTCAGTAGTCTTTGTTTCACAGTTTTCTAGTGAAACCATCATTACTTTATTGAGAATTCCACGAGTGTATTTGCATTTTCCTTTGATTTTGAGTTGGTTTTCACAATTTCCTTTCTCTTCTGAAATATTTCATGTGTTGCAAAACTTTTCTAAATTTCATCTGCTTCTCAGCTTTTTCTGAAAACCTCAAAGCATTCGTGTCTTATCTGTTCTCTTCCAAATCACCAAGCTTTCCTGACAAATGGTCAAAAACCAGTTCTTGTTAGTTACTAGAGGTTCATCCTGAGGGAACATTATCGTCCCTAGGTTTTCTCCCGAGGGTGAGTTTGTAGTTTCTTGAAGAGTTTGTTGACTATTCTTTGATAGGTAGCCCCGTATTGACTAGTCTAAATGGTATGACCTTGTAGTTAAGTATTTCATTGGTGGCATAAAAGAGACACTGACCTCGTCGACTGAATGCATCCTGATGCGTTTGTAACCCGAGTATGAGTCCATGAAACTTAGCATCTCGAGTCCCAATGGCGCCTCCACCAATAGGTGTATTCAGGGCAACGGAAAACCATCTTTTCGGCATGCCATATTAAGGTTTGGGAAATCTATGCACATACACTAGTTTCGTTGGGTTTCTTCACCAAGATCGGGTTATCCATTCATGTTTGTTAATGGAGCTTCTTGATGAAACCCATGTGTTTAGTAGCTTTCCCACTTCTATTCTCATCGTCAAGCTTTTGTCATCTCCTAGAGCCCTCCTCTTCTAAGTGATTAGTTTAAGAATGGGTCAATCTTCATCTCATGTGATATGATGCTCGTGATAATGCCCAACATCTCACTGGGATGCCAAGTGAAGAGCTCCTTAAGGAATTGTTTCAGGGTGGTGTTTGGTTCGGTAGTTGGTGCAACTCTAATACTCGCATTCCTATAGGTGTCATCCACTTCTCTGTTGAACAGCTGCCACCGCTGTTGGTCTTGGTTTGTTCTTCTTTGGGTCGACCTCAGTCATGATGGTGAGAGTTTCCCTATGATTCTTCCTCCTCACGCAGTTGACATAGCATCTTCTTTAAGTGGGTTGGTCACCCAGGACTTCTCCAATTCCGTGAGAAGTTAGGAACTTCATCTTCTAATGCCTTGTGGAGGGGATTATATTGTTGGAGTTGATGGTGGTCCGTATGTGAGGTCTTAATTCATTTTCCAAGTTTTACTGACATGGAAGTTGGATGGTAGATACTTCTCAAGCTCCGCTAAGTTCGCCTACTGCAGCGAACCCTCTTAATATGACATTGATAGTTCTCTTTCTTTGATAGGAGGATCTAGTTTGTGTTTTTTTTTATCTCCCTCCAAGACTTGTGGTTATTGGCTCTTGATCAAATGTCTCTTTTCTTTTCCTTCTTTCTCTCGTCGCACTTAGGCTCTCGCTAGTGCCAAGGGGTAATCATGTTCGCCCTTTTTAGGTCTACATATTTTTCAAAGCTTAAGTTCTTCCAGGGTGTTGATGTCTTTGAATTGGTAGTTGTTTCTCATCTTTTTGTAAGTCCTGATCTTGAGGTCGACACTTTTGTAAAAGATACAACAAATCACACCTTTTGAAATTGGTTGACCGATCTTGCTAATGATTTTAATGAAGGGCAGATAGAATTTTTGTTATATTGATTGATGTTCATGCTCTGCTAAATTCACGTTGCTTTGCCTTCATGCTCTGCATTCCTACTCTACTGTCAGCCACCACCATTACTCAATGGTATCTTTGTCTGAATGTTAATCTTCTTCTGATGCGAATCCATTGAATTTGATTTATGTTTTTCTCTCGGTTGAATATTATTGTCAAGATTTGTTTACATGTGTTGCTGAATATGTGTTTTTACACATATTTGATCATTTGTCAAGTTGATGTTGTTGTTTATGTTTTAGTTTTCGATCTAACATCGTTGAGAAGACATGTGCTCATGATTGATTTGAGCATTGGTCTGCCCATCCTCGAATCATCATGATCACAGGTCTGCTCAACGATGTTAGACCAAAAAACAAAACATAAACATAAACATTAGCTTGACAAATTATCAAACATGTGTAAAACCACATATTCAGCAACACATGTAAACAAATCTTGACAATAATATTCAACCAAGAGGAAAAAAAAAATCATTGGATTCGCATCATAAAAAGGATTAGCATTCAGACAAAGATACCATTCAGTAATGGTATCTTTGAAGTAGTAGCAGAGCAAAAATGCAGAACATAAAGGCAGATTGGCATGAATTCAACAGAGCATGAACATCAATTAGCAGAACAACAAAGATAAATCGGATCAATTATTTGATAAATAGAATCAGTAAGAACATCAATCAGCAGTAGCAGAAAATGAATCACATAATCAATAACAAGCTGAACAAAATCAACAGGGATCATAACATACAACAAATTGGATCATAGGATTGGAGTTGGAGCTAAACGCTACAAACATCATATTTGATTGCAGGAACTGAAGGATTGTTGCACCTGGATTGGAGTTGAACAGTCTAAGCATCTATCGTTTTATTCCGTCGAACAACTTACTCGGAAGCAAGGCATAATGTCGAAGGAGAGTGAGGTGGCGTGCGTCACCAACAACACTAGTTGCATCAACTCTTGGCTTGTGCATCTTCTCATCAAATGTAGATACACCGTTCATGCCACTGTTCAGAATCTCAGGGAAGGAGCTCAGACTCCGTCTTTTCCAAGTAGATCTCCTTGATTTCGACTCCGTCAGCTGAATCTGCTACGAAACAAGATCTACTACAGATCACAACTTAATTGGAACCGAAGATGGATAGCTCCAGTTGATAGTCAAGCAGGAGGTGAGGATGAACAGGTGGACGTTCAACTACAATCAATGAGAAAATGACAACACGTAAGAACTTATTCTTCCCGAAATGTCTTTAATATCTCTCTCTCACAAGCAATCCTTTTCTAGTGAATCAAGGAGGATTCAAGGATGTCAATACAACTTTCCACCATCCAAATCCTTTGGAAACCTCATCAAAAATGGTTTAAACTTAATATTAATGGACTTTCGCAAGGGAACTTGGGAATAAGAGAAGTGGGTGGAATCATTCGGGAATCAAATGAAAACTGGATCTTAGGTTTCTCTAGAAACTTGGGATCCGTGTGTGTAAACTTTGGGTCAATTCGTGATGGAATTTCCCTTGCTTGTAGCATGGGCTTTGAATCAGTATATGTAAAAACTAATGCGACGAGTGCAAAAACTTTAATATGGATAGTTCTTCCTCTTCCCTTACACTTTTACTCATCATTTTGGATTGCAACATTTACCATGTGACAAAGTCAATTGCAGATACAATGTCTAGAGTTGGAGTGCTACGACATTCATTCATGTTTTGTTGTTCATTGTTCCGCTGAGATAGGCAAGGTTTAATATTCTCAAAGACATTATGGATATCAGTGAACCCACCCACCGATTGTCACCCTCTTTCCTATCTCTCTCTTCCTCGTGGCCTCCTCTTCCCCCTCTATTTCACTCTAGTGTCTCCTTTCTCATTCCTCTCTCCCTCCTTTTCTCAGAAAAAAACGATCTAAAGTCCCCTTTTTTCTATATGTGCACTAAGACTGGGCAAGGATGAAAGAATTCCTCTCCAGGTTAATAAATAAACTCCCGACGAGGAAATCAGTTTTTCATTCGTTTCTATCAGATTCTTCCTAGATCGAACGAATTATATGAAGCAGCTGCTAACTTTTATTCACCAAGCAAATGCATTACCACCAAGACAACACAAGCTACCAATGCTTCTCATTCTCATGCAACAAACCAAGGACAACACAACATTCGAAAGAAGGAGAAGAAAATACAATTTTATGATTATGAAAAATGGGAAGAAGACAAAGGAGAGAAAAAATGTCTTTCTTGGTCACACTATGCTGCTGCAGGTAGGTATATGGAGTAATAATACTTACTAGCACAAGAATCAACCAATACCATGAAATTTACCTTACCCTAACCTTTCAGAAGAAAATAGAATACAAAGACTTACGATGTGATCAACTTAGCTCGCTGCTTCTGCTCGAGCTACATGTCTGTGGAGGAAGTCCGGTTTATTCTTTGTGCACCCAATCTTGGAGCAGGTTTTGCCCGGCCTCGCCCAACCGACAAGGGTTTCACTGTCGTGGTAGGAGGGGGTGCAGCAATGGCCGCCCAGGGGTCATTTGGATCAACTGCAGCTGCTGCGGGTCTTAGATTCAAGGGCTGCTTGTTAGAACCACTCTTTGGAACTGGAGCAGCTATGGCACCCCACATATCATCATGCTCTTCATCTTTCACTGCCTTCACCACTGCCTTGGGTTTTATTACACTTGCTCCTGATGCTGCTGTGGTACAAACAAAAAAATCAGTTCAGAAAAATTATAGCCTTCTCTCCCTCTCCCTTCCTTCCTAATCACACTCCTCCACTTCAAAAATCACCAGGAAAAAACAGGGTCTACTTTGTCAAGTTAACTTGATATTATCATTGTTGATTCAATATTTTAACCAACACAACTTTCTCACTTCTGGGAGTTAATTTTAGAAAAATTAACTCAAAACTCTAGAATAAATAATATGCTTAGCATTCATTATAGGTTCAAGCGTAGGCGTTCTACAGTTTGTTTTAAAGCAAACACAGAAAACGCTCTATGCAAATGGTTTCACCGTCATTGTAAACTGACACATAAGTTGGTTAGCTAAGCTAGTTGATAGAGAAAAATCCAAATACTATCATTACTCGCAATAATAATGAGAACAAGGCAATGATTAATAACCTGATGGTTTCTTCTGTGAGACAGGAAGGGATACGGGCCGCCGCTGAGCGGCTTGAATGTTTGCGAGAGAAGGAGATGGCTTTGGATCTTCCAGAGGTTCAATATCATCCCACCCATCCTTGTCACCCTCCTGCTCTCCATTAGTAATAATCCCATGGTCCGTGTCTCCCCACCCATCCGTTGATGTTGGGGACTCTGGCATCGATGGTTCTGATAAATCTGTGCTCGAACTTGCATGAACCATTGTTGTGCTGCTTGGAGTTGCCAAACCTACAATAAAAGTAATGACCCAAAATGTAGTGACGAATTCAAATAAAACCAGCTACTTATCCCGATAAATATCATATGATCCTCCTTATAATTTATAATAATAATTATTATTATTAACTGCACCAAGTTAGATCTCTCTCTCTCTCTCTCTCTCTCTCTCTCTCTATATATATATATATATATACATACATAATGGAAAGGTCAAGAACGTGCTACTTTACCAAAATTAGAAGTAGTTGTCGAAGGAGCTATACTCGTGCTGCTGGTGCTGTTTGCACTGGCCACTGGAGCTTGTTCTGAAGGCTTTCCTTTGAGTGTCAATGAGCTCATTGCCCACCTACAAAAAGTTACATTGGTTTCAAACTCTAAATAATTCTTCCTAAAATTAATATGATGCGCCTCTTAGAGCACCAGATTTTTGATCTGTTAGTTGCATTCGAAATAAACAAGCAGATAATTAGTAAGACAAGGGAAATGATCAGAAACCAATAGACATCAATGAAATCAAAGTAGGAATTAGAAAATGGACTTTCGATGTCATTGGATGCTAAATACAAATCCAAATAACAAAAAATGTTAAAACCAAATTGGATCGCATAAAATGGCATGCAACATTACAAATAGGAGCAGAAAGATTACGACATTAACACTTTATTTCCATGAAAAAAACACTTGCAAGTGGAGCACAAAAACTTAATCACTTCTAAATGATGTCATTCATAGTTCGAAACTAGAAGCTAAACCAGAGAGAAGACCCGTGAGCCTTACCCATGAGAAAGGAACTAAGTATAATATATGTGTGCACATATAAACAGAAATGTGAAACTCACCCTAGTATACCAGCATTTCCTGGTAATGAAGAGATGCTGATCCCTGTTTCTCCGATATAATCACCAGAGCTCATCTAAAAAAGAATACAGTGAGAAGAACCAAACAACATTATCACCATTTATTTGACAAGAGGAAGTACAACTTGATGCGGTACTTCAAAAATACTTCAAGCTACTACACACAGATTCTTGCCATATTAACCAACTGTGTTTTAACTGGTAACCTTCTTGGTGTGTTTGACTAAGATTATAAATACACTATCTTTTACTGATAAAAAATGTCTTTAACTTGTAAACCTAGAGGAAAGAGAAACGGTGATCAAATGAAATTCAGAAACCCCCACACAAAACCAAAGGAGAATAAATATATCTGGAGTGAGCTACTTCTTATTTCACTTTTATCTACCTTTTTCCTGTGAAAAATATGAGTTGGTGAACTCTGCAAAAGCTTTCTTAACGGTCTATTCCCCTAGCAACTGAACTGGCATAAGGTTATTAACAGTTTAATCCCCTTTAGCTAATATTGCGTAGTGAAACCATGTAGAAAATTTTGCCCCTAAAACACTTCTAACTCTTAAAACAGGTGCCTTTCTTTGAGAGGCTTCCCCTGGAACTCGCATAGAACGGAGTACTCCCACAAAGCCTAATTTACCAGATCCAAGGAAAGTATTGTACACAAAGCAGGACATATACTAACCGAGAAATTCAAGACATACCTTTTCATAGTTTTGTTTCAATAGATTCAAAAATTGATCAACTGCTTCAAACGCCTTTGATCGAACATCACTGTAGAAGAGTGCACACGATTAACGAACTTCAACAACCCACAAAAGTGGAAAACTCACTTGTTGGCATGAAAAAATATATATATACGAAAAAAAAAAGGATGGAACTGAAATGGATTTTGAATTAGACAATATGTAAATCAAGAATAACCCCAGCCCAGTAAGAAAACATGAACTCATCGACTTAGGTTGACATTTTGACGCGTCTACGTTTCATATCACAACACGTAATCTTATTAATTCAGAGAATTGTACATATATACATACACCTAAGAAAACTAACTATTAACAAATAAACTTAGGGAAACTATATATATCATAACCTATAAGAAATAACCCATGGTGGACCTTCAAAAAGTCTTATCTGCAAAAAACAAAATCAGTACGAGTGTGTTCATTATCCCTGTACAACACAGCAGGTCCTAAAGCTCCTTTCAAGTTGCACAAAATTTCTTCAAAGTTGTCCAATATTTGATTGTTGGTGCAGACATGATTTGATTAAGAACACTGACTGCATAGGCAATATTTGGATGAGTGACTGTGAGGTAATTCAACTTTCTAACCAACCTCTTAGCTCTCAGAATCTTCAAAAGAATCAGCATCCTCTTTCTCAATATGCATGTCGGGAGTCATTGGAATACTGCATGAATTGACTCCTATCTTTCCATATTCTAAAAATAGATCAAGCACATACTTTTTTTGTGATAGGAAAATCGTTTTCTTCTTTCACTTGACTTTTACTCAGTATGCAAGTAACTTTAGAGAAGAGATTCCACAAAATCATCACTTGTAATGATGATGTCATCAACGTAAACGATAAGAAGAACAAATTCAGTTGTTGATATTCTGTAGAACACAGAAAGTCACACTGAACTCCTCTAAGGCCTCACTAAACTTGTCAAACCAAATGTGAGGACTCTCTTTCATACTATAAAGAGATCTTCTTAAGTGACAAACTCTCTCATACTCACCCTGAGCAACAAATCCAGGTGATTGGTTGATATATACTTTTTCATTGAAATCACCATGAAGAAATGCAATCTTGATATTGAACCGGTGTAATGGTCAACTCTGAAAGGCGACTACTGATATAAAGATACGAACTAAAGTAAATTTTGCCTCTGGAGAGAGTATCTTAAGTAGTACTCTTTTGCAACAAGTCATGCTTTTAGTACCACTACCGATCCATCTAAGTTAACTTTAACTGCAAGTATCCACCTACATCCAACAGATTTCTTTCGTTTAGGCAAATTCACCAATTCACTGGTGCGATTACCATATAGGGCGTTAATCTTCTCGAGCATTACACAACGTCATTCAAGGTGACATAAGGCTTCCTTGACCGTCTTTGACACAAAGATAGAGACAATTAAGGAGATAAATGAATGTGATTATAAAAGATGTAATTAGCAATAGGATATACAACTTTGGAAAGGGTGCACTGACGAGTACCTTTGCGAAGAACAATAGTACGATTATCATCATCGACAGATGGGCAATGATTAGATTGTGAAGGAGCTAAATTACTTGAGTGAGGATCAGGCAACACAATTGGTACATGAGGTACACTGGTAGACTAGTCAATAGTCTGTTTCATCACAAGATCTTGAACTAGACAATGATCACGAAAGAATGTAATATAACAATTGAGGTCTTTGATGAGTTTGCTCACGAAAATCAAATTGAATGCAAATTTGGGTAGATGCAATCTCATTGGTTGACCCGTCTGCTATGAACATCGAAGAAACTGCTTTGTGAGGTTGAATGATAGAGAAACTACTAGGATTACACGTCATATGATCCATAGCGCTAGAGTCAATTAGCCATTTAATTGAAGATAAAAGGCATAATGTGTCTGACTCAGCATGGATGCTAGCCGAATGGGTTTCCATGTAATAGTGAACTCAACTACACCAAATAATTTGAATCCAGTCAATCAAGCTAAATCAGCACTAAACTAGCATCAAACTAGGACCAGACTAGCACCAAACCTGTAGTACCAAACCAGTAAATACGACTAAACCAGACCAAGCAATTAAACTAAATTGGATTAGAACTAAAGAACTGAACTGGATCAGACCAACAAACCAAACCCAACAACAATCAAAACAACAATTAATCTAGTTGCACCGAACTCAAAGGACAAACAAAGATCAACCACTTAGATAATTGATGTTCCATCCTAAAATTAATTGGTGATAGGAGGAGGTAACTCATTTGCTTATAAGGTGCTCAAATTCAACTAAATCACTGATGTGGTATTATTTCTAACTCACACTACAAGCTCAATAATCTCTCGTACTGTGAGAGCTCTTCTTTATGTTAATGTACGGCACTGACATCTTTCTAATTCAGACAGGTTAGAACAAACCCTCTCACGTCGTCCATGCCCGAATCGGACAAAACGGGTACGTGGTGTCAACGGAAAATAACCCAACCCAACACCACAATCGGAACCAACCTAGCACCATGTATGTTTTCATACCAGAACTCTTAATCTTATTCATTTAGAGAATTGTACATTATACAACCATTACAACGATCTAATGAAACTAGCTATTAGGAAATAACCTATAAGGAAACTATATATATCATAACAATGTGGTTTAAAAGATACTGGTATCATAGAACTGATTAAAATGTAAAATTACGTTTACTAGCTAAACGACCCTCATAAGGGGTTCTTTCTATCATAAACATGTCGATGTTCGTGCAAATGCAATTAGACAATAGTGTGTATACAATATAAACATGAATGTTACCTGTCAGGATCGATGGTTAAAACAACAACATTAGGAAGAATCCTTGTGGCAATTTCAGTAGCATCATAATAAGAGCTAGTAGCAGACAAAGCCATTATCCCTGCCACAGTGCAGTTATGTCATTATCTTATATTTGGAACTCTAAACTGACCGAAAGTCTTGCAAAGAAGAATCTCATTAATTAATACTTGCAAAGAAGGAAAAACTAGTTTCTACCAAACGAAAATAATCATCCTGTGATATATAAAACTAGAAAATATACAGTGCGCATTGCTAAAGAATTTCAAATGCTTGTTAGGAGACTCTATTACTAAATTATTAATATGCTGTTAAGTATCATCTAACCATTTGGAATATGCTCAAAACTACATAAAAACGAAATGGGTAAGAAAAAGATACTATAACAATTGTTACATAATAGTGACCACTGGATTTTCATGAATTTGATCTCTAATTAAGCATGTGATGTGACAGCTACATCGTCAATTAAAATAAATAATAAAATATTCAAATATATGATATTAAATAGAAAATCAGGAAATCAGTTGAAATAAATTCCAACAATCCTAACATTCGGGGAAATACAATAAAATCACCCAAAAAAATGAAATTAAAAAATGAAATTAAAAAATGTAATACAAAAAAGGTAGAAAACATATTTTTTTAAAACGAAAATAATGATATTAAATTAATAATTTTGAAGAAAGAAAACTAATAAATAAACAAAGGTCCAAAAGGTTGAGGGACCCTTGAGCTGCACCAAGGTCAAGGGTATGTCAGCTGGATCTAACTCAGACTATCTTAAGACGGAAAGAGAAAGATTGTATTAATAAGAAAATAACGGAACATTTCATGACTACTTTGATCACAGTTAAAACTAGACATGCTCAATGTATACTTTGAATTTGAACAAAGGATGAGTTTTAATATGTAAAGAAAGATACATTATCTCACCTGCACCTCGAGCCGGAGGGAAAGTATCCCGTAGTGCACGGACTGTAAATGCATTAATCAACACTCTTTTCCTGGTCTACGAACAATCACAAACCATATGGTCAAGGGCGGAGCTATACAATGATGAGGGAAATTGACCCCTCCTCCGAACTTTCGTCATTATGCAAATTTAGTCCTAAAATATGTATTTATTTTTTATTCAGCCCTTTAGAGTCAAAAATTTGCCCAAAAAAAAATTATTTTATTTGTTCGCCCCTACTTTAATTCTTGCCCATCTAATTCAAATTCCTGGCTGTCCTTGCCTATACTGAAACGTAACTGAAGACCATAGGAACAATCTTTCACTAATGAAGACCATATTAGCAAAGATAGGTGAAAGTTAGTTTTGGGATCATAGGTTTTCGAAAGCATTGGAAAAGAACTCATCAAAATTAATTACTAATACCACGGAAAAAAAGTAGACAATTTTTAGTGATAGGTTATTGAGAACAATATCAATAAACACAAAGCTAAAAAGTGATCATTTAAATGTTGGGACTGAACAAACAAATCAGTTTAATCTTTTTTGTTGGACATGAGCACTCATTTGAAGGGCATCTAATCCACATATTGTACGAAAGCATCTGGTTTGAGGCCCCATAGAGTAAAAGACTGTTACTCACACTACGGTTGGTAATTAGGGTCATACTATGCCTATGGTATACGGGTGGCAATCGTGTTGTGTCACTAATTGTGTCGTATCATTAACCATGTTGTATCTAAACCAATAAGTCTTAAACGTGTCTTGAAACTCTAAATACGAACACGACATGATTAACTAGCAGATACACACGACACAAGACGCAAACACGATTAACTGTGCTAAAACAAATACAGAAAAATGTCAGGTCACACAATACGAATAAAAACGATACGATATGACACTACAACTCACGATTATAAACAATTATACATGCATGATTAGACATATTTCTACACAATTAGACACATATGATTAGACACGATTAATTAATCGTGTTTATGCAGATATCTGCATATCAGAAATGTTTAAACACAATTGTTAATCGTGTCTAAACGTGTAAGAATTTTTTAGACAGGGGACATGTTTAAGTCAAACTCATATACGCTTAAATGCAGATTCTTACGAATCGTTTAATCGTGCCGTGTCAAAAATTGTCAACCCTACTATGGCATATATGGGTTGTGCACTACTGAGAGAGTAATAGGCAGATAGGTTTAGAAAAGCTAAAATATATAAAGCATTAAATCTAGATTTGAGTTTTGACTCATGTTAAATATAAAAAAATGCCCATATATGGTGATTTTCATATATAGCTCTTACCTATAAGAGGTTGCGGCTGTATATATATATATATATATGTCAATTCAGAAGACAAGGAGATTAGGGTTTTAACTCACTGGTAAATTCTTATACACTGATTTGTTACAATTCGGGAGTAAGGATTTAAAGATCAGAACTGGCGTAACTGATTTGAAGTACTTAGCATGGAAAAATTGTCCAAGTTTAGGGATTTGATCATATCAGCAAGAAAACTTGTTTGACGAAACACGTCATAAACTGCCAAATCCAGAGTTTAGATAACTGACCCCTTCATTCAGGTGGCTCGCAATATTACCAAGTAATATTGTGGTATTTGTTCTAATGGCTGCCTCTTCATCTACCTGTAAGTAAAAATCATGTTTCAGAAAACAATAATAAAAATGAGCAGCTCCTTATAGCGGATGCATAGAAACTTAATGATGCATAAAACAGTACATGAGAGCAAAATCATCAACTATTCCAGGGGTAGCTGCAATGTTCAATATGCATGCAGAAAATGTTACAAAATTCACCTCACGGATTTTTTTAAGATAACCACACCAAAACAGTAAAAGAACACAGTAACAAGTGAGGGATTCCACCAACTATCCACTTTAGCAGTGAGCTGGATATGGAAACCTTTGATTACTTAATATTGTATCAGAGCATGATCCAAGCCCACGTAGAGGTACCACACTAAATCAATGTCAATATTTAGTAAGAGGCATAACTCTTCTAAAATGCAGATATAAAGTTGCATTTTAAGTCCGTGCATTGGTAAGCCCTACATAAAAAATCTGCATGTACATCGCCTTATGAAAGGAAAATGACTGTAAAAAATGATAAGAAGGTACACGTAATGCGTGAGAGCAAGTGCCAAAAAATATCAAATTGAAAAGGTCGGAAGCAAAATTATGAGCATATATAACGGGTCTTCCACCGTCATAGTAGGCTTTTGGTTAGATACAGGTCTGTGGTCCCGCAGTTAGAAAGTATAAACGCAATGGGATCCTAACTAAATGCATCTAACAGTTAACTAACTCAACAATAAAAGAAGAAAAGGTACAGAATTGAATAAAAATTGACAAAAGAAATATGCTGGTTGTCAAATAATATTTGATCTAGAAGAATTCACCTGTAACTTTGAGAGATACTTTAGCAAAGATGATGAAATGGTCCGTTGGGATAGCTGCAATAGCAAAATCAAAGAATTAGCAAAATAAATACAAGAACAAGATGTTCTTTCATCATAGGAAATCAGTGGCCTCAAGTTCTAGGTTATTAATTACAATCATGACGTAAAATAAACTAAGTTGCAATGAGTATTTAACCCAAATTAAAAAAATTACTTTATTTTTCAATATAAAAGATCCATATATTTACTCCCCTATGAAGTCAAACGGACTGAACAAACTAAGAGTGGCAAATAAAACACTTTTTAAGATACTTATCATCCCGCATTGGCTAGTTACTTTCGTCAGCGTGGATGATGAGACTAATGATCACCTTCGGGTTTTCGTGTAATGCTATGTCGCAGTGGGTTCCCAATGTTTCCACTTTTAACATTTCAATCCTTAATTACCTAAAGAGAAGTTTTATGCACTACAGTTGTTTAATGCATGAAACAACTAGAGTTGTACACATAATGGACAAGAATTACTCTAAACTGAAGCTCCACTAAACCTTATGCATGGAGCACAAATTACAATTGGTCATAATTTTCCATACTGAGTAAGAAGTTTTAGATGCATCAAGAAGATAATAATGAAGCATAGATACCATAACTGATAGGCATTGCCTCCTTAATGAGGAAGAATCCATCATAAACATTCATAGAACGATTTGGTTCCTCTGTTGATAGGTAATGAGCAGATTGAGTGCAGAATATAAACTTCAGCACAGAACAGTTTACTCATTTTTTTGGCCAAAGCATAGTTTGCTTGTTGAGAAGGGTAAAAGTAGCACAAGTTACCACTCGGACTATATTTTCATTCAAAACTTTGGAGTATAACTAGAAGAGATGACCGATAAGAGAAGGATTGTATAGTCACAATATGCCACAGAACCTCTATCCCTGATAGTATTTATTACCAATCTGGTTCGCCGTCTAAGTCACTTAGCCAGTAGTCTCATTTCAGCCAAAAATTGCTTATGAAGAAACTAGAAAGGCTCAACAGACAAATCACCTGTTGATGTTTCAGAATCAAATCCCATAGAACTGACCCAATGAATAGGACCATATACCAACTATCCACAAGTCTATTCCAGGAACCAGTTATACTATCCTCGATTTTACACTAACTTAATTATTCGGTGAATGTTTGAAATGCAAGATGATAAAATCCTACTGATTCATATCATCATATGCTGATCGAGTGTGAAACTTAAGTATACAGGTAAACAACCTGATACCTGAACCAGAAATCAGAAAGAAGGAAACATAAGCAAATTATAAATCCCTGTCAGTGCAAGATGATTCTTTCTTAAGCTTCAGACTTCACGTCAATATTCTTTTAAGCATACTAATGTAATTTTAAGCCTAGCTTGAAATCATCTTTCACCATCTTATTTGAAGTCCAAGTTTGCAAATGTTTCAAGCAGGAGAGGCGCTAACAAAACATCAGAACATACCTTAGGAGCAAGAACAAGCATGGATTTAAGAGTCAGCTCCCGAAGAAAGGCGGATGTGTCAGAGAATCCAGTAGCAATATGAGGGTAAACCTAGCCAATAAATTTATGTCAATGCTATAGGAAACGGGTTACTTGGTATCTTGTAGAGAAATCCATTAAGATTGTTTAACACAACCAGCAAGAACAAAGAATGAAATAATGATTAGTTGTATCATAATTACTGCATACTTGCTCATCAACAATTTGTGCAGAGAACGACTCTCCAAACTGATCAATGTGCTGAAGAAGACCAACTCGAATAGCACGATCATTGGACGCAAATAGCTTGACAATCGTAGGCAAGAGCTGTACAGGAAGCAAAGGGTTAAACATTACCACACACGATAGATCGTTATGAGACATCTAAACAAGAATAGCACCATAAATGTCAAATACAGGCATTTCATGTCTAAAAGTGCAATGAGCAAAACCTTGGAATTGAAATCTTCAGTTGGAAGCCAGGAACCCATTTTCAACAATGCAGTTAATGCAGGGGCAGTAGCTGAACCAAACTCAAGGGCCGATGCTAATAATGGAAGTAACTGTAGCACCCAAAAGATTAAAGCATAAGCAGCAGAAAATATCATACGAATTTTATTACATAATGTTAGATATATAAATGACCTTTTTAATCACAATTTGCCGAGGAAGCTGCTCGGCTAAAGTCGGAAGCTTCCTGAAGAAGGTATCTTTTTCAACACTGTCTTTCAAGTTAAGAATCTCCATGAAATGTATTGTATCCACCAATTTATTCTGAAAATATTCTGCGAGCACATATAAACAAAGAAGAAGAATGTTATAAGATTACTACAAAATAAAAGGTACAGAAATCATTAGAGCCATAATATCATGTTTTTCACAAAGACAATCTTGACTAGAAAGCAATTATGGTGAGTTACGATTACCTTGCAACTCATTTTGCAAAGTATCTTTAAGGGGAAAGATAAATAACTTTAATATATGGAGGGAGAGATGCACAAAACTTACCACTATTCTCTAAAAGCTTCGATGTATTCAATCTACGGGAAGGCATTGAACTTAAAAGGCGCTGATAATCTGGAAGTAGAGACTGTGAGGCAAGAAAAATAGACAGGTGAAAATGAAAAAGGATATCCTCTTGATGTTAAAAATAATAATAATAAACCAATACACGGATGTGCTAGAACGCACAGCGGTATGTACGGATCATGTTAAACGTCCAAGTGAGCTGGGGTTGAATAAAACAATAGCTAACCTTTGGGATCGATCCAGTGTTGCGCAGTTCCTCCGTTCTGCTCAATTTCATACCAGAAAAGAGCTCATAAATAAGACAACCTGTCAATGCATAATACAAACTGCATCAGAATAGCTCTACAAATCCAAGAGCAACTTAGAAATTTAATCAGGTAAACATGTAACGGTGACCATGTTGCTAATTAGAATAACGTAAGGTAGATGATTGCATGAAAGATTAAGTTTAAGTCTAAGATAAATGGCTCCTCAACGATTCATAGAGAGAAAAGTAACAGTTACAGAGAAAGGCACCGCTTAGATAATTATTGAAGCAAGAATCTTAGGTGTGTCAAAGATCCATTTTATCCAAATTCTTTTCTTCTTAATCAGGGAGAACTTACCCAATCCCCAAGAATCAATGGCCCATGATGGAGATTTTCTGATAGACACCCAATCAGACTTAGATAACTCCATTGATTTGTACTGAGATCCAATAAGCCATTCGTATTGCTGATAAAATTAAAAAACAATCAACACTAAGAATAGCTGTCTTGGAAATAGCTAGGACCACCATCCTCTTCAGACAATATGCAGAAATGTGGTTAGTTAACAATAATATATAATGCTAACCAAGATAAGTTAAACACACATCACGAGGAAAAAAAACACAGAATTACAATGAGACTAATACGGTGGAGAAGTTAATTAAGCAAAACATTCATAAGAAGCTTCCAAGACTCGAAAATGATCTGCTACAAAAATAAACACAGCCTCACAGTGGTAGCCAACGCAATAATGCACTGCATGGTGTGAATTAATGAGTACCAATCCCCAGCAAAGGGGACGAAACAGCTTTGTATACATTTCCTACGTTATGACAGCAGGCATTTACAGGACGGACTATAACAGATCCAGCTGACTGCATAAACTTATATAATGAGTACAATTGAATACAACCATCTTAATCTTCCAAACTTCTATCCTTTGGTTGTATTTGTATTTTTTCACATTTGATTGCTTCTTTTAATTATTTATATCTAATTATATCGGCACATACGAAATTCATATACAGAAGTAGAACTAATTGTGCAAAACTAAGTATAAGATGACATGTTCTCAAGTACATTCAAATAGGACTAACAAAGAGTGATGACAGATTAAGATGATTCTAGAGACGCATATAGGTAGAAAGGGCATATAACATTTTTATAGCAATATTCACAAGATCCTAGATAGCATTAGGATGAATCACATGAGTAGGTATCCTGCATATGCATCCCAGTTTCAAACCAAAAGTTTACCAGCATAGGTCCAGCAGCAGCTGGACTATTCCCGTCAAACTCGGATAGAACGTCAAAGGCATGCAATTTCCAGTCCAAAGTTTGCGTGACAACAACACTATCCACACACACATTTCCATGAACCTGCAAGAGATACAGTCACACCAAAATTAATTTAGAAGCTTTTTAACTGCATACTTGAACAGAAAATGATATGCCAAAAAGATAGAAGAGAGTGGGGAAAGAAGATAGCAGTTCACTCCAGTTATGCAGGTTTTACAGTAATCATAAGCTGCTAATTGCGTTAAAAAGGTGATTTTAATGCAAACAAATGTGCTGTTCAAGCTATTATCTCAAAATTTCTAGTTTCTTGGCCAAAGATTATTAAAATTTAAAAGCATGAGTATAGTTAGGTGCTAGGTTGCAGCAAAAACAAAGTAGGGCAACCAACTGAAGCAAAGCAGTTCTTCCAAACATGGGATAAGTAATGTTCTTTAAATTCAGAACATGTCTTCCAAGAATATAATATAAAAAATGGAAACTAAAGCATTCGGATGACACCATATATCATCATTATTGGATTTTGGTACCTGTTAACACAGTGATGAAGTAGCCCCAGAATAAGGAACTAAAAATATGCATTTGTCAGAGGAAATAGTAAAGACAACAGAGAAGAAAATTAAAAACGCAATGCAGTTTATCATAACTTCTTAACCAGACTCAGTATAATGATCCAAAGAAACGTGATAAGGCATGTGTATACAAAAATATCTCAGCAAAAAAAGCTTCTAGCCTAAGGAGGCCATGAAGTGCTTAAGATGTACTCATTGTGCCTTCATATATCCGGTATACCTCCTTAAAGAAAACTACTTAGGTCAGTACTACCACCATTTACGAATAGGTTTACTTATAATATCTCCAGAATGAAAAAAATACACAAAGGCAATGATCCGAGGTTTTCTGCACAGATTGTACAGTTCAATTTCCAGCGGTAAGCTTCATGGTTCAGAATCATAACTTGATTCTTTGCATAGGATATCTAGACTTGTAAGAAAAGATCGTGCAGCACAGCATAAAGCCTCTTATCCTCCGAAAGTTCCAGCAAAGAGTGGGAAAAGGAACTCACAAGTTTACAGTCATTATTGAGGAAGCTGACTGCTTTAGCTATCTGGTTCAATCCCCATGCATAATACTCATCCCTGCAAAAAAAGAGAAAAACATACTGATCTTGAGTACCCCATTGATGTCATCGATACTTTAGCTTTAAGAGTTAATGAGTCAAAGTTATTATGTATATCCCTAAGATTAGGACGGTTATGGCCTTTCTCTATCCATACTCTTTTGATATGATGCGCTCTCTTGTTGGTTTAAGTAATGAAATATATGTTATCCTTTACTGGCCAATAATAGATCTTGAAAAACCAGATCATGGTGTTTTTATATATTAAGTGGCTTTTGATAGTAATAATCACTATGCCACAACATGGAGAGGACTACAATGCTCTATCGGAACTAAGACAAGGGAACGGCACGAAATATTTTATCTTTGTTAATGAATGAAAATTTACAAAAACTATAGAAATGTACTAAGAGATAGATTTGAACAACAATACGCTAATTAGAGAGCCTCAAACGCAAACCCATTTATCATTGAAGATAACACATACGTCATTCCACTAGGCCAAGAGTTATGCATTAATTAACTCAACAAAAAATACATATAATATGCAAAGTCATAAAATATTATTAAACAGTGTGAACACTGACTGACCAAACCGGTAGCCTTGTCGGTGCACTATCCGGAATTTTTTTAAAAATATTTCATGCGGGTCATTTCCATACATATATATACAATATGTAAGCGTACATCTCGGTTACAATGACCGCATAGTGTATCCATACCTCTGAATACCTTCTAGACCCAATTCCTTTATCTTCTCTGATAAAGGCATTACAGGCTCCGTAACGATGTAGATAGTAACTTTTGTAGTGGTTCCATCAAAGGATTCTGCCTCTGTACTGTGAAGAAAGGACAGTATATTTGGATGCCTCACCTGGAAGAAAAAAAGTGCAAAAGTAGCTTTATATAGCAAAAGAATACATAAAAGAAGCTGGAAAAGCCACCCAGCACTATGTTTATCTCAAGAAAGACTGAGAAGGTATTAGAAAGATCCATAATCCTTCAAAGTTTTAACATATTCTTGAAGACAATGAAAACACTAGTGCAGTTTCAGATGAACCTGTTTAGTTTAGAAGGAAAAAAATAACAGATAAACAGTTGTTGTGTACTAGTTGCTCCACAAAAGATACAGTTGCATTTTGTATTAAGCACCTTTAGTGTAAGGTCAAAAAAATCAGCTCGGAATAGTACATTTTTTTCTTCTATTGGAGAGCGTGAATTGTATTTAGCCTATTCAAGCCTTGTATTTCAAGAAATTCTTGCAAGGAAATACCACCATTTTATATACATCACACATACTCATACATTGATAAGAACATTTTTTGTGCTATTGTTAGTTTACTTCAATATTTATCAAAAAAATCCAGATTGGTAATCATTCTCACAGTTCTATAGCATTGGGACTTGAAGAACAAGTTTTCTTTAATAAACTTGATTTTATTCCAGCATTAGTAAGCAAATCATAGGAGATATTTTCTCCTCAACTACACGATTGATAGTAAATTTAACCACAACAGTTAACGATTCGTACAGTGCGAAGACGCTTGACACCGTTACGGCCAGCAGCTAAATGTCCATCCTGTGGATTATTTCCGGAAAGGCTGAATATTGACACTGCAGATCCATCATCCTGAAAATGAAATGAAATTAGTATAATCTTCTACAAATGAACAGGTCAGCAAAAGGCTATGCCAAAACAGAATGTAAGAAACTTGAACGTAGGTGCTAATGCAAACTTTTATCATAGCAAGAGAAAATAATTAACTCCAAAGTCCAAATAAACATTTAAAATTTGATGTATACAATCATATGATACTATTATTACTTGTGCTTCCCACTTTAAACAGTTACAAGAAAATACAATAACCGATAGTTGTACTGAGAGAACACCAGACATAAGAAATAGCATCAACCTGAATCCCACAAAAGCCTGGTCATACTATACGTTCCTTACAAATAAAGAGTGGAATAATCAACATATTTAAAAGTTATTTATAAAACTCCTTAAGAGAGAGGATATAGGAGAGCAGGTTTGCAAAGGGAAGAGCACATATAACATGGTGGTATATCAGCAATATATGCATTTTCTTTAGAGGTGAGCTTGGGCCGGTCCAGGCGGGCTTTTCTTCAAAAAAAAATTGAGCCCGAAAATTTGAGTTTAGTATTTCGAGGAGCAAGTCCAAAACCGAGTTTACTATTAAAAAAAACACTTGAGGCGGATTTGTTTGACTAGGCATGAGCTTGATCTAAACAGAATTTTTTTGTATTATTCCAATAACACAAAATATACACAAATTTGGAGGAAAAAATCTAACTAAAATAAAGCACATGCCAGAAAAACGACTATAAGCATGATAATTTGATAAAATTGATCAATTAAACTAATGAATTACAATGTAGGAGTTCTATAACGTGAGTCTGTCATATCAATTTGAATACGTGCAATCAAAGACATCAATTAAATATAATGCATATATATTCTATTAGGATTGATAAAAGCAGAACGGGCTCGGTCAAATTTGTAATTCACCTAAAAATCCAGACAGAGACCAACCTGACAAAATACGTCTGATCAAACTCGGTCTTAAAATCGGAATGGGTCATTTAGGACGGACTACGGTCGGTTTTCGGTCTAACAATTTCTCCACACTAATTTACTTACAGGTTCTGAAAATTGTGCTGATTTTATTTTGGATTAGCTAATTCAGCTTTTGGTTGATTGGTAATTATGACTGGACTGAGGGCTTATTACTTGATGCTTTAAATAGGCTAACATTTAGGATGGTAGTTCTTGAGCAATTTTTTTGTATATTTTGAATGTGATTACACTTCATGGTACTTCTAAAGACAATAATTTATTTCTTGGTTAAAAACTCATTTCTTAAAGTCTAACATGTTTCTAATGACTGAGGTCATAACTTAAGACACGAGACACATGAATTGGGAAGAAAAAAAATGAGAAAAACTCAGCTTTGTTGACCGGGGATAGGTATCCTCCTGTTCTCAAAGAGCCATTTACCACTTAATCTCTCATGTCCGTCGAATACAAAGCTAATCACTTCTAACATCGATTCAGATCAGACTTTCTAATGTACAATCGCGGTTATCCCATGCTTCACGAGATGGATTACTCCCTATCTTCCAAATTTTTAGAAAAGACCAACCAAAAAAACTAAATCCATCCTCATTTAAGATCATAGTTCGACATTACATATTAACTTGTTTCCCTAAAAGAGAGGACAGCTTATCAGCATCCCATAGAGATCATATGAAGGTTTGGCAATACCTTGGACGTTCCTCGATGGTGAACCCAGGAACCCCAAGAAGTAGTGTAGGATTCTCCTATGTTGTACGGAAGATCTTTGACGCCGGTGCCGGATCCGGCCACTACTCCCTTAAGGAACTTGAACATCTCCGCCTCCTTGCTTCTTCGCCGAAATTCAAGACGCTTAGGAATGGGGAGAGAGAAAGAGATCAACAGGCAGCTAAAGAGATGATGAGGTCGATCTGCGAGTGTTTGTTAGGATGGAGAGACTTGATTGAATCACAGAGACTCCATCTCCTTCTTTTTTTAGTTTTCTATTCGATCTGTGCCGCTAAACAAAGTCTCGATTTGATTGAGTGAATCGTTTCACTGGAGAAGAAGAAGAGCTAAATATATTATGGTCCTTGAACTATTATATTTCTCCACCTTGGTCTGTATAGTCTAATATTGGTCTGCTTCAAGCCTTCAACTTAATGCATCTTCAACCGTGTAGCCAAGGAAAGCAACTATGATATGATGAGAAAAAAAGACGGGTGGATCCAAAAACCGTCCCGAAAGCGTACTGATGGGCTCGTCTCGAATTTAAGACTGAGTCAAAATGAACGGGTTTTTTATCCCAAACTCGGGCTCTTGTCGAGTTTTTTACCCAAAAGATCGTATAAGTCGGTCTTGCCCGAGTATAGGTTAAAATCAATATTTATTGTGTTTTTTTAATTATTATATTGTGTGTTTAGGGTTGTATTTGAATTTGAACTTT
Source organism: Chamaenerion angustifolium (assembly GCA_946814005.1). Classification (NCBI taxonomy): domain Eukaryota; kingdom Viridiplantae; phylum Streptophyta; class Magnoliopsida; order Myrtales; family Onagraceae; genus Chamaenerion; species Chamaenerion angustifolium. The sequence goes on along the minus strand of OX328273.1, from coordinate 16,430,666 downwards.
TTTGTATTTGATATTTGGTATAATATTTGTATTTTGTTTAGTATTAGATACTTTGTATAATATTTGCATTGTGTTTTGTATTTAAAAGTTTTGTATATTTTTTTTAGAGAAAACGTTGGTCCAGGATTGAGACCGGACAGAGTCAAGAAAGATCGGCTCGATTAGGTTTTTTAGATGAACTCGGACTCGGGTTCAGTCTCGATCCTCCAAACATTAATCCCGAAAATCTGGGCTCAGACTTTTTTAGAGAAAAGTGTCTCGTCCGTCTCAAGTTCACCCCTAAAAGCAACTTAGATCTCATGTTCCAAGAAAAAGGAAAATTAAAATTAAAATGTGAAGTTTCAATCACAATTTCATTTTGTAGCATGAAGAATGTGATATGAGAAAAATACACAGGTTTCATCACAAGCAAGAAGAAAATTAAAAGCAAAAACAAAATGTTAAATACTGGCATTTTAAACAAATAGTAAAATGAAAGATGACGATCGAATGTATTAACTATTAAGGGTAGGTAAAATGTTTAGTATTAAGGAAGGGTTTGGACGAAAAATATATATATTCCCAATAAAAATGATTCTGATTATAGTAATAAAATATTTGTATTGAAATCGAAATTAAATATATCATTAAATATTTAATATTAGTCATACATAATATTTACAATTAGTTACTTATTTCGTTAGTTTTCTATTATAAATTTTTTTATTGCTACTATTTACTTGTATATTTCACCCTTTTTATTATTATTATTAATTATATAATTAAAAGCAAAATTGTATAACGTCTTAGAATTCTTTTTATAATAAAAAAATGATTTTAATAAGATCTTACATTAGATTAACGTGTTAGTATTAACAGGTTATGGTTAATTCCACTATTAACAGGGTAAAGTTTAGGTACAAAAATTAGAAATCTATTTATATAACCGGTATTACGGGAGATCTTAAATTTTAAAGTAGGTGTTCAACTAGTTTGAGGGGGATGAAGACAAAAATATGAATGCGCGCTTTCATGTTTTGGATACGTTTCTGAAATATTTTTAATGTTTAATCTTAAGTACGTTCATCCTTAACGTTTGGATCAATATTTAGTTTCTCCTTTCGTCAAATTTTTCATTCAAATTTAACAAAAATATGTTTTGAAAATTGTAAAAATAGCATAATACGTTTAGGCAATGTCGCAATTAAACTTTTCAAAACTTTTTTATATGTTACAATTGAGTTCTGATTCGATTGGGACACGATTGAGTCGCAATCGAAGGGAATAGGGTATGGGCCTTGACATAGACCCTCGCCTTTCCAACTAGGGCTCTAATGAGGTTCGTGACTCTAAACTAACCCAATGTCATCTTAGTAAGGCAAGTGGTGACGCGACGTTTGATGTGATGGGAAACACTTTGGGGGCATCGCACGTTAGGAGGGTCTGATACGAGAAGTGTTACCTTTAAGGGACTTCTTCTTTGTAAGAAGACTAAGTTAAGAGGTGTTGTCTTCTTAAGCTATGTAGAGAGGTGTTGCCTTCTTAAGTTATGTAGAGAGGCATTGCCGTTAAGGAACTTCTGTTTTGTAAGTGTGCTAAGTTAAAAGAGGTTGTCATCTTAAGCTATGTAAAAAGGAGTTGCCCTAAAAGTAATACTCCTTTTTAAGAATCCTATGTAAAGGGTGTTGTCTTCTTAAGTTATGTAGAGAGGCGATGCCCTTAAGGGGCTCATGATTTGTAAAGAGATTAGGCTCAGAGGCATTACCTTCTTAAGATACGTAGGTGTTGCCCGTAAGGAACTCCTGCTTTGTAAGATGACTAAGAGGTGTCTTCTTAATCTATGTAGAGAAGCATTGATATTAAGGTTCTCCTGATTTGTAAGTAGAGTAAGTTCATATGTGTTTTCTCCTGATGGTGTAGAGGAGTATTATTGCGCAGTCGAATGGTACATTAATTTTTTAATGTATTGAAGAAGTTGTGCCCCCAACTACAGAAGGCTTCTACATTGAACTGCGAAATCTATAATTTTGCAAATCATCACCGTATTAATTTAAGTCCGGCAATAAAAAATGAGTCAAGTCAGTTTTTGAGTTAGTTCACTGTAATGTTTGGGGACCCTCTTCAGTTGTGGCTAATTTGGGTTGTAGATATTTTTGTTGCTTTTGTGGATGATTTTTCTCAAATAACTTGGATATACTTTATGAGAAGCTGTGTTGAAGTGTTCAATAACTTTTCTACATTTTACGCTTAAGTGAAACCCAGTTTAATGTCTCAGTGTGAATATTAAGGAGTGATAATGTTAAAGAGTACATGTTAGACTCGTTTCATAATTATTTAACTCAAAATGGATTTCTCACCAAAATTATTCTTTCTGAGTATGGTGGTAGTATGGTGTTGCTGAAAGGACGAATAGATATCTACTTGTGACACCTCAGGCACTTTTACATAATATGAAGGTTATTACAAAATTTTGTAAGAATGGAGTTTCCACATCGTGCTTTTTGATTAATTATATGTCATTCCTAGTGCTTAGTGGTGATTACCTGTATAAAGTGTATTTTTTGCACAAATCCTTATTTATAGTGTGCCACGTATATTTGTGGGACAACCTTATACATTCGAGATGTGCGATCTACTTTAACCAAGTTAGACCCTAATGTCTTGAAATGCGGATTATTGGGATATTCTCATTATTAGAAAGGATATCAGTGTTATTCTTCATATCTTAACTGGTACAGGTGTCTACGGATGTGATATTTTTAGAAACGTTTTATGTTGTACCAACATGTCGTTCCAACTAAAGTGAAGAAAGATGAGTTGCTAGTGTATATGGTCTTAAGTGCACCCATTGAGCAGCAATATAATGTTCTCGCAGGGCCAACAACCAGGGTGTCCAAGACCACACATTATTCATCAATATTTCAGGCGAGAAAAGTCTATTAATATACCACATGTTGGATATCAAGATACATGCACGAGAAATAGCACGTGAGTACGACAAACAACGTTATACGAAATTATACTTACATCGTTCGAGGTGTGATAGCGTAAGCGTGCGAGATCGCCGGCGGTTCGGAGTCACAGCGGGGGCTTGCCGGTCGAAAGGATACATCACGTAATTGGAGCGCACCTTAGGTTTCCACGGAGGATTACCCAAAGATCGGACTAGAGCAACTTCGTAGGGTTTTCAGGAGTGTAACAATCTCTATTGTATATATTGTCTATATTTAGATATGTGCAGTCAAAGAGGTCCTTTTATAGGCCCCGGGGAAGTTACAACATTTGTAACTTTACACTTTAGTCCCCGATCCTTTTATGGCTTGCATTTAGCACCCCATATGAGTGCCAATTTCCTACATCTCCCACTCACACATAATGCGGGTGCTCATGTGTGCAAGAAGACATACTCTACAACCTCGTTCGTCTTTCATACAGGGTCTCCTTTGTACGACCGACATACTTCGTGAGAGCTAGTTGTTGTATATCTGTTAGGAGTATACAACCTCTCATTGGGACCAACCTGCAATAATAAAGTATGCTTGTACCCTAGATAGTCGAACCTCATTTACGTATCTTTAAAGATCTCATTAGTCATACCTTGTATTCACAATCATAATGCTAAATCATGATTGGTTAACCGGTGAACACAATTCTCAAAAGAGATTTCGTTGACAATCTTCCTCTTTTCACGATCCTTCAAACACTAACTCAACTCGATTTTCTAAACATGTTCCTCCCGGCCGAATCTGTGAACATGACCATCGGGCAACATACCAAGCTAGTGAATATCGTGTCAGGTCTCAAGTCTCTGGTCGGAGTCATGAGGGCACATAACTTGGAACCTTTCAAGGATCCTTGGATCTCACACTACAACAAGCTGAGATCGTTTTTGTGCAAACCCGTGGTCGTTTAATAGCACACGTAGTATGAAATACGTGTCACAACACCCTTCTCCTTTTCTTATGGAGTGTATGCCATTTGTCATAAAGACGGTGTTGTGCATATGTTTGTCTAAATATCGTATGCATCTAAACCAGAGTTCATCAACTCCCATCCTGCTCATAAGTAAACTACTTGGAAGTAATACTCCATAAAAATTATCAATGACCATAAATTTTATCGATGATCTCTTTTCAATGGTCGACTTATGAATTCGAGTTGTTAGCTCTCAAATCATCCATTTGACGATTTTCAACTCGAAATCCTGTCTCATCTCCATTTGTCACATAGACGCGACATTACTAAGACGCGGAGGCGGTTACTCGTGTGAGTGAGTTAACCTAAAGTTTACTCGACATACATTTCTAATACAAATCATGAATGCACTAAGAAATCATTATAAACATGTGTGTATTCAAATCAAACTTATTGATAAAAAAGAACAATGTGGTGTGATCAATCTCATTGGTCTATGCAACGGTTGTTACCATTTGCTTTATTAAGACAAAAATATTGGATAAATGCATCCCTACATAAGGGTTTTCACAGGCTTATCCGTTTTATACATCTTTTGTTGATTACCAATTCACATCCTTTTTCTTGCATGTCACCATGCTTTATGCATAGTAATATTGGTCTTTTGAATGTTCTATCATCAATAGGATCCTTTTCGAAATATATGAAAACACGATTATCAATAGACAAAACTGGATAATTAATGTGCATCATCTACAATACTTGTAGGAACCCATTAGACCAAAATAAATTCAGTTATTGGTGCGAGAGCCACTCATTTAGCTTCAATCGCCTATAGTGAAGTTCTTACTCATTATCGCTTATAGAATTAGATGACCATCTTTAGTAAGAAACCTTATCCCGAAAGGTCTTAACTCCTACTAGAAAAAAAAACTTCACAATATTTTATCACACGCATATACACAATGCTTCAACAACGATTAATTATGTGATCCTTAAGCATCAAATCAAGTCGAGTCATATACCTGATTTGGTAGTTGGTCTAGTACATGTCACAACATGCATACAACTTCTAACTTAGCTCATTTTTAAGACATGAATTTTAGATCCAAGAGTTTTAAACGAGTAATACTTTAATTGATCACTTAGGGACTCAATTTTCCAAGATGCCTCTCTCGGAATCTTAATTACAAGAATATATTATTGTTTACTCTTCAATCATTAATTAAGTCTTATCCTTCATTGATCAACTCATTAATTTTCCAGCATATACTATGTGTCATGACACTTGTACATTGCAAAATCTTGTGGATATTTCACTAACGAACATATTCCATAGTGTCTATCCCATTCCATATGAACTAACCACGTCTGACATGTATAATATTGCCTCAAGAGAAAACATAGAGTTCTAAGGATCACTAAAGTTCTAAAGTTGCATTCTCATACTCAATATAGAGAAACACTTCACTTTATACTCCTAATATTTCTTGGGCAACATTTATACCAATATCTACATCTGGGTGTATACAAAACTGATATTCGTAATCAATCGAGACACAATTCTCAAGATGAGTCATGACATCTAGGTTCCATTTGATCCATTTATGCTTGACATTTTTCATTTTATCCTCCATTTTGTTTTAACAGGGTGAAGTATAAGAAACCACAAAGGCTCCTACTGGGATCAAGAACATTGTACACGCTCCCACTGGAACGATATCTTTTGATTACTAACTTAGAGTAACATCATCTTGCTCCCACTTGAACTAAGGTGGTAAACCAAGACCATTTGTATTCGCACTTGATGATGAAGAAGGGAAGTTGTGATGAGAAACTAATTAAACATCTGCATAAATCTCCTCCCACTCGAATTAAGTTATCTTGGTGGATCCAGACGAGAAACTAATTCATCATCTGCTAAATCCTCCCACTCGAATCAAGTTATCTTGGTGCACCTTAGCGCAAGAACTCGAAAATGGGTGTAATCCACTTTTTACCCTTATAAAAATATATTTCACTTTGACACATTTCATTTGACGAACATTCGTAAACCCCCATTCAGACTTTTTCGGTTTATAACTCATATGAAGGGGTATGTGATTGATATTTTAGGCACTCGATTAAGTTGATAAACATTCGTCCTGAACATAGTGGGTGCTATTAATAGGGCGACCCTTGCATTACTGTGGGCAAGGTACAATTGGACAATGTTATCACTTAACTATATGTAGAAGTTTTGCTCACAACTTCTAACAACAACACTAAGTTGTATGGTGCAAAACTATAGTCAATGAATGAGTTATCCTCTTTATCTCGTATATTATTAAGTCGAGTCGATGATCTTAATCAATGTATCAACGTAGGTACGAACTGTAAATGAATTATTTATTGAATTTATCCACAAGACTCGCATAGCCATTGTAGAAAAATCAAATACATAAATATACTTTTCCATAATAAAGATGGAATAGTACATATGTAAGTGAATTATTTATGGTTGCCTACGTGAAGGCTTCCGGTTAAACGCACAAAATAACGTAAATGAAAAATACAAATATATTGATATCATGGCAAGAACAAATCATGCAATGTTGATATTCAATAAATTCACCGGAACTGGCCATATATGCCAAACTCAATAACATGAATACAATAAATGAAAAATTTAGGTTTAAAAGAAACAAAATAAAATTCAAAACAGCTCATGAATTAATTAATAAAGAATTGATAACTCAGTTGTCACATAGACATAGCTTGCGGACACCGACTCCTTCAGCGACAATTCTTGAGTTTTCCACTTCATCGTGCTTAGGCTGATTTTCATAGAGTAATGATAATGCTTCATGTTTATGGCTCAATTTCGACGTTTCGGTGCAATGCAATCTTTAGAGTTGTGACCCTTCCGGTTACAACTATAACACTTTCTTTTAGCCATCTGGACACGAGGCGGTCATTTCCGCTCGCCAATTTCATTAGTATGTTGTTTCTGACTGGACTTAGCAAGCTCGTTTTTCTTACCACGATCCTTCCTTTTAGGTTTATGTTGGGTCTTGGAGGAAGTTGCCATACGCAACTCAGCTGGAGTTCGTTTACCCATATGCTTTTCCTCATTGAAATTTAGGAGTCTTTGGACTTCTTCCAGTGTGGCAGCCCAATCAGAGCGGGACAACTGCATTCTAACATGCCTCCAAGAATTGTTTAATGAATGTATCACTACTTGGAGTTGCTGTTGTTTAGTGAGAACATGGCCAGCATGCTTCAGTTCAGCTATCATATCGACCATGTAACTTCAAGGAGTGTTTAGGGCGTCTCTTGTAGGGGACTAACTTCATAGTCAGGAATTGTATCCTTTTTGTGGAATAGAAAATAAATTTATTTCTCGAAGCTTCCCAGAGCGCCTTTGCACTTTGATAATCTTTAAATTTCCTAAACACATCATCATCCATTGCACTTAGCAAAATGATGCACGCAGTGCGATTCTGCTCTTTCCAAATTTCATAGTTTTCATGTCTTGCCTTTGCTGGTTCAGATCCCGGTTGAAGGCTTTTCCATGTCATTGTATATGGTCTCCAGAATTCCTAGTTTTTGGAGTAAGTACTTAACTTTCTATTGCCATACTTCATAGTTGTTACCATTCAATTTCAACACACAGCTGAGCTCGATGACAATTTTCTGGAGGGGTGATGTCATCCTTCACACAAAAAGGATCATCATGTCAGGATCAACATATACAAACAAGGCATGCAAAATTTATTGTTCAACATACATACACATGTCATACCTAACTCTTTTATTAACAAATCAATTAATGCAAGCATACCGCGGAGTCAAAAGTTCACTATGTTCCCAATCATCGTCCAAGGTATATGCTTAACAAAAATTAATTTTGCTAATAATTAAGTTCAGCACTCCATTCACATCAATCAAAACAGCATACAATCATGATTTAATGTACACATGAATGCATAACAACACATGTATCATACTTGATTTACATAAACATGTTTTATAATTGATGTATAGATGGAGTCTACATTAATAATCACAAAGATTATAATTATTTATTAAGTAATCATGCTCTTTATTTACCAACACGTGGAGTTGAAACAAATAATCAATAATTTTTCATGTTAGGAATACACAACAAACATGAAATAAGTCAATTGTATGCATGAATAAATTGTACATAGATGATGTATCATCAGGCTTGCTTATTTTATCATACGTCCATATACATGGATACTAGATACTAAATCAAATCAACATGTATAACGAGTAATACAAATTGAGCAAGCACACATGATGTTTGAAAAGATTAGGGATCAGTTTGAAATAAAATAAAATTATTTTATCTAAATAAAGTTTGAGGACCTAGTTGAACATTTTAATAAATTACGGGTTCAAAAAAAATATTTTATTCACGGATCTGGTCACGACCCGATCCATATGGGCAAGGTCCCAGTCGGCTGAGAATCAGCCCAGCCTATGGACTGGGCCTCTGCCAAGATCAAGCTGTGTCTTGGCCAAGCTGATGGGCTTTTAGCCCAGTCCAGTTTGGGCTGGTTTTCAGACCGGTCGGGCCAGTGCCTAGATCGGCCGGTCCAGTTTCCAGACCGATTTGAGAGAGAAAAAATGTTTTTTTAAGTACATGTCTCTCTACAATCACACTTCATCTTCAACCTCTCTTCCCGTAACCCACGACGGTTTCTTCTTCTTCAACCTTCAAACTTCCGCGAACGAATATCCTGCCATCTTCTTCAACCTCCATCACCAACCCTAGTTTTCTGGAACAGTTTTCTCTCTACTTGGTAACCACCTTCAACTTCCCGAGTAACCGTCGTCGACGACCTATCACCGGGAACTACGGTAACTGTCATCGGAAACTCATTCCGGCAACAACTACCTTTCTCTCGTTGTTGTCATCGGTAACTATCATTGGTAACACTCATTCTGGTAACTATCATAGGGATGGGAGGATGAAGACAGGAGGAAGGCTAACGACATGATGTTCTTGCATGTGTGTCCACGAAGCATAGGAGAGACGTAGCAAACAAATAATTCAGCCTCCCTTCTTTTGCTCTTAATTCGGTCTCTTGGAGCAAAGGTTTGCTGTCAACATATGGGCTACATGTTTCGACTGGAAAGAGATGTACATAGGCACTGCCATGCATGAAGGGTTGGAATGGAACGAGATGGTCACAGAGCCTTCTCGCATGAAGAAAAAAAACTCACGAAATTGGCACTGAATGGCCACAGCATCTCGTTTGGCACCGAACGAGAGGAGAGGGAACCGAACAATTTCGGTTCATGACCACAATAATTGAGCGACGAACGAAGACAAAAAACGAAGGAGAGGGAACCGAACACTTTCAGCCCGACTCATTGAGCGACGAACGCTCATCGGTGGGGAAAATGACAATTACAAAGACGATGCCGGAGACCAAACCTACGGCTCTGATACCAATGTTGGATATCGAGATACATGCACAAGAAATAGCACGTGAGTACGACAAACAACGTTATACGAAATTATACTTACATTGTTCGAGGTGTGATAGTGTAAGCGTGCGAGATCGCCGGCGGTTCGGAGTCATGACGGGGGCGTGCCGGTCGAAAGGATACGTCACGTAATCAGAGCACACCTTAGGTTTCCACGGAGGATTTCCCAAAGATCGGACTAGAGCAACTTCATAGGGTTTTCGGGAGTGTAACAATCTCTATTGTATATATTGTCATATTTAGATATGTGCAAACAAAAAGGTCATTTTATAGGCCCCGGGGAAGTTACAATATTTGTAACTTTACACTTTAGTCCCCGATCCTTTTATGGTTTGCATTTAACACCCCATATGAGTGCCAATTTCCTACACCACATATACATGTGATCTTGTTTGATGCTCACTTAATTAATTCAGATCCTCCATAATTTTGATCAAGTCCATTATCATGATATCCTTCTTATTGCTCTTCGCAAAAGTACACGTTAGTGAACCCTTTCCAAAGTTGTTTGTCCTAATGCCAATTATATCTCCTATAATCACATGTCACATTCATTTAGCTCCTTGATTACCTTAATTAACTCTATCTCAGTGTGTAAGACTATCAAAGAAGCCTTAAGCCATCATGTATGGCATGGTGAAATGATTGAGGAGCTTACTGCCTTAGATGAGAATCACTCATGAGAGTTGGTGGATTTTACATAAATGAAAAAAAAAGTTATGGGATATGAGTTGGTGTTGATGGTTAATGTTAACTCGAATGGATCAATAACGAGACAAAAACACGACTTCTTGCAAAGAGATATGTGCAAACTTATGGTGTTGATCATTTCAACACTTTCTCTCGAGTGGAAAAACTTACTTCACTTCATCTCTTCATATCGGTAGTCACCTCATAGAATTAACTGTTACACTAGTTGAATATCTAGAATGCATTTCTTCATAGTGATCGATTTTAATGAAGAAATATATATGGAGAACCACCTAGATTTGTTTCTCAGCAGGAGTATGGAAAACTTTATTACGTTAGGAGATCTTTGTATGGTTTGAAACAGAGTCATCTTGCTTGGTTCTACAAGTTACTAAGGTCATACATGAGTTCGAATTGAATAAGAGAAAGTGTGAGTACTTTTTCTTCTACATAAGATCACATTTAAAATTGTTTTTATTAATTACATTGATGACATCATCATTAGAAGTGATGATATCAAAAATGTCATCTCTTAACTAATTTTTTATTACCAAATTTAACAAAAAAAAACAACTTGGGTAGGTTGACATAATTTTTAGGAGTATAAGTCACGACGAGGAAGAAATGAATTATCTTTGTTGGATATCAGGTTTCAAACTACCTAATGGTCGGAGCACCATGGGACGGCTCAACCTTGAACAGAGCGTCAATAGTCGAAGCACGCCTTGGTGACGAGAACCGACTCGGGGAAGCGCGCACAGGACTTGAACTCCGTTCTCAGAAGGTGGCGTTCCCAGTTCTCCAACGTCATCTTCCTCAGCATCCTCCATCAACATCAGCGGCGCGCCATCTCCATAGGTGGTCAGCTTTGCATGGAGAGCACCGACTCTGCATGGGAGATCCACCTCATGGCGCGCTACCTTCCTGCAAGAGGTCGACCAGGCGAGCCACCAGGCGCGCCCCGCCTCAGCCACCTGATTCCATCTCCCTCGGCACTCCGCGCCAACTTCATGCCTCGACCAGGCGAAGACACCGTCATGGGTCTACCAGGCGCATCACCTTCAACGGGATGAAGTCGACCTCCAATAGAGCTACCCCGTCAAAGCCACCAAGAGCTCTGCATGGGCGCGCTAACCTCGGCCACAGGGCGTGTCAAGCTCGGCCACAGAGCGCGCCAGACGTCGCACCTGTAGGAGGTCAACCAAGGACAAGCCACCTCCAACAGAGCTCCGCCTGGGAGCGACACCTCCCAGCAGCCACCTTCGAGCTCCATAGGGTGCGCTGTCTTCAAACTGTACCTTCCCGTGGAGCTCCACCTTGGGCATCTTCATCTCCCAGCGAAGAAGCAAGAAAGCCTCATCTCTCTACCTATTATGATGACCAACTTGTTTGTTGAATAAGAGCGACGCCTCATGGGGAGTAGCAGTCAGTTGCCACTCTTGGGGAAGAGCTGCATGCTTTGAAGAAGAACACCTCCTTTGAACGAAGTAGTTCACTCTTGGGCCCAAATCTAAGGCTCAAGACTTATGTTGCCCATGTACGTGAGAAATCAGTGTGATACATGGCGCATGCATGGATTTATATTGAGCCATCCTCCTTTAACTGACGCTCCAATATCACTCGGCATCAGCCATAAGGAGCATGCCTTCAAGTGGAGCACTAAGTCAGCACGAGGCTCGATGCAACACAAAACACAAGATGACACAAAACACAATGCAAGATAAAAAGTTATCATGGTTAGTGTTGTCAGTCTCACAAAGGCCTGACCAAGGTAAACGTCTGACCATTGACTCAAGTTAAGTATCCCTATATATACTTTTTACTCTCTTCATTTGAAGGGGACTGATTTTAAGAGATGCCTCTCCAGGCTCTCCCAAAACGAACCTCTGACTAACTTGATCGTCGGAGGGGAAACCACAGGAAAAACCCGGGGTTTCCTTCTTACAGGTCGCCGGAGCAGCACCGGAGCGCCGTCGCGAAAAATCAGGATCCAAAAATCTTGTCACAGAGAAAGAATGTTCTTGATCTACTTGTAGAAACTGGAAAGATGGAAGCCAAACAATGAAGTACTCCAATGACTCCCAGCATACATCTTGGGAAAGAAGTGTTAGACTAAGAGGTATAGGTTATTTGGAAAATTGAATACCTCACATTCACTTGTCTAGATATTGTCAATGCAATTAATTTTCTTAATCTATACATGTCTGCACCAACGATCAAACAGTGATCAACTTTGGAACAAATTATGTGCTACTTGAAAGGAGCTCTAAGACTTGGAATCTTGTACATGGATAATATACACACTCGTATTAATTATTTTGAAGATATTGATTGAGTTAGATCCAAGATCGATAAAAGGTCCACTATAGGTTACTATGTTTTTGTAGGTTGAAATCTTGTGTTTTGGAGAAGTAAGAAACAAACTCTGGTGGCTAGATCAAGTTTGGAATCATAATGTAGAGTTTATGACACAATTCACATGCAAAGTTATGTGCATATATCGTCTATTAGAAAAAGGTTGGCTTGAGTCAATATTACTAGCTAAACTTTAGTGTGATAATCAAATTGATCTTCACATTACCACGGATCTTGTGTAATGTGAAAGAACAAAACATACTCAAGTCGATTGTCACTTTTTCAAGAGAATATTAAAAAAAATGATCTTCACGGGATATGGCAGATGAACGATTAACAAGTTTATTTGCTAGAACTTTAAAGAAATCGTGTTGAATATCTTAGTAACAAGTTGGTTATATATGATTAAAAATACTCCAAGTTGAAGGGGAATGGTTATTTTATTATAGCTAGTTTCTATAAAATCTTTTCTTAGAAAACTATAATAAATGTTTATTTGTACGTGTACTATATTCCCTCAATGAATAATAAGTAGAGTTCTGGTACGAAAACTTACAAAGTACTTGGTCGATACTACGTTCTATAAAGCAACACTATTGTGAAAAGGTATTTCGATTAACTTTGCGTGAATTAATTTCTTGAGATTAAGTAACCTAGAAATATTACAAGCCTACAAAATGTTTGACAAAGTGATAGGATCTAATAGCGTTCACTCTTTTCTTTTCACCGTAAACCTTTTTTGGTGTTTCCATCAGTTTTGTGCCAGAGTACATTTCATGCACCATTTTAAGGCAAGGTGACCCAGATTCAAAGAATGGCAAATTCGAAAGACATGAGACTAGAGCTTTAGATTAGTCGACGATTTCCGGTCGACTAATTTCAACTACATTAAGCAATACTTATTATTCAAGGGAGAATTACTGTGAAACCTACTACGTGACATTCCTCCAACCATCGATGAGCTCTCATGTTAAGACCAGAATGGCATCAACAATCCATAACTGCGTCACAAGAGGTCGTCATTCAAGCCATTCCATTCAGTCATCCAAATTACTGAGCTTGCTGGCATCCCGCGTCCCTCCATCAGTCTTGTAGGTTGGTAAATTTCTAATTTCATTTTTATTCCTTCTTGTAGGTACTCGACGCTCACTTATTTTCACATTTTTTTTCTTCACAAGTTCGGACAAACTTATTTGCGGAAGAGGCACCCATTAGTTCTCATCATCCCCTAATTAGACAAACAAAAAAGAGGAAGGTGGGCCTAGGCATCATCATTGGCGAGCAGACATGGTAGTATCCTAGAGGTTCACCTCTAGGGAAACATTCATCTAATGACATGTTTAGTTCGCAGAATTGACAAAGAGTAGAGATGTTTGTTTCGCGAAATTGGAATTTCATGAAATGAGAATTCCTAGAGAGTTATGAATAAAGAATACATGTCCAATTGACAAAAACAAAAGACATTTGTCCCTTATATCACATGTGCAAACTTAGTTAACTCAATTATTAATAATTCAAGATATATTAGTTTTATTGAAGAGTTAACCCAAAATTCAAAATTAAGTTTTTAAAATTCAACACATGATAAATAAGGAAAACATATAATAAATTAATAGTTTTAACATAATAGGTTGATTTTTTTTAGAAAGTATACACTTTCGAATTTTTTTTTGAAAAAGTGTATATATAAAAAAAAAATTTAGAAAAGTATGTAAACGCGCTTCGCGCCTACTCCACAGATTCTTTTTTCCACTCGACCCAAACGGTCTATCAGAAACCACGTTGATTTTAAGTCTGCTTATGGTTTTCCTCCTAAATAGAAATTGAGAGATAGTCTCACGCGTTGCTTTATCTCAGTATTCATAGGTCCAAATCCCTCTACGCTAGTCTCACCAAATTCCTCGGCTGGTTCTCTATCAAGAGAAATCTAAACCCCCTGGCTGGTGTTGTTGGATATGCAAGTGGAAACAACGGTCTATCAGAAACCGCGTTGATTTTAAGCATGCTTATGGTTTTCCTCCTAAATAGAAATTGAGAGATAGTCTCACGCGTTGCTTTATCCCAGTATTCATAGGTCCAAATTCCTCTACGCTAGTCTCACCAAATTCCGCGAGGTCAAACATTGAAACAAAGTTGTTTATTCACAAGTTTCTGAATGAGACTTTTCTTCAAATACACTAGCTAGTTTGACACTGTTTTTCAATGCTTTTTCACACCTTCCGAGAAAAATCTGCTACGTTGCCCTACTTGTCCGGCCGGAGTCTGATAATCGAGATTCAAAAGAGTTGAAGCAATTATTATTATTTAAAATCCAACATTGACATGGTTACTTTTAAAAAAAACTCAATTAAAAAGCTATAGTCAATGGAGAAGCTTTACAAGATATTCAGAAGATGTTGAGTCAGAGATGTACGTCTCTCTAGCCTGGTTAGTGTTAATGTGTTATGCTTATACTTTAGCAATTGTAGCCTGGTGAGACTAGCCTAGAGAATGAACAAGCATCAGGTCGCTTGAAAGACCTTGGTTACCGTACCATGTTAGTATCTAAATTTCACATGTTTAGAGAACCAGCCGAGACGCAAGAGTGGAAACCCCAAAGAGCTATTTTTCAGCAGTAATTCCTGAAAATGTCAAACTAGCTAGTGTATTTGAAGAAAAGTCTCATTCAGAAACTTGTGAATAAACAACTTTGTTTCAGTGTTTGACCTCGCGGATGTTGTTCAGAACAAGTTGGAAAATTTAGCTCTTGCACCTAAAAACCCCAAAGAGCTATTTTTCAGCAGTAATTCCTGAAAATGTCAAACTAGCTAGTGTATTTGAAGAAAAGTCTCATTCAGAAACTTGTGAATAAACAGTTTTGTTTCAATGTTTTACCTAGGGATGTTGTTCAGAACAAGTTGGAAAATGTAGGACAGGAAAAAAATATTTACCTTCTTATCACTTCCTTTCTTCTTTACTGGAGGAATTTGGTGAGACTAGCGTAAATGAATTTGGACTTATGAATACTGAGATGAAGCAACGCGTGAGACTATCTCTCAATTTCTATTTAGGAGGAAAACCATAAGCAAGCTTAAAATCAACGTGGTTTCTGATAGATCGTTTGGTTCGGTTCGAATGAAAAAAAAAATTGTGGAATAGGCGCACCCCGGGATCGCGCCTATTGCAATAGGCGCATCACAGGGTCGCACCTATTGCAATAAGCGCACCCCTGGGTCGCGCCTATTGTAATAGGCGCACCCCTGGGCCGCGCCTATTCAATAGGCGCGACGCGCGTATACATACTTTTCTAAATATATTTTTTATATATACACTTTTTCAAATTTTTTTCCGAAAGTGTATACTTTCTAAAAAAAATCTAATAGGTTAGGTGTTGTAACTACTAATCGAATTTAATTGACTAAATATAATAATTTTTCTCAAAATTCGAAATCAGAATTTTAAAATTACACACATAATAAATTAGCAAAGAAAACCTAATAAATCATCAAAAAACCATAATAAATCAACATTTTTAACGCAATACGCGTTATAAATTGAATTTAATTGAACTCAATTAAACTATTTATCGCAAAATTCAAAATTAGAATTTTCACTTACCTGGAGGCATTGTTATCATAACCGGGCCGACCCTCGAACCGGTGAGGGGGCCGATCCAGGTTCGGCCGATTCAATCCGGTTAGATTCGGTTCGATGTGCGGTTCACTATTCACAAGCAAAAATAAGTTGAAAATACAATTACAAACTACATAGTCTCAAACACACACATAATTACCTCAAACACACACATAATTACCTCAAACACACACAAATTACATAGTCTAAAACATACACATTACTCTCAAACACAATATAACACAACATAATTCCTTTGAACTTTGAACATACATAATACAATAGTCTCAAAATCAAACACAATAGGTCTAAACTTTAAACATAACTTCTAAACCGAAGAATTTGCTCGGTCGAACAAAAAAAAGTTGGTTTAAACTGAAGAGAACCACCCAAAAAAGTTAAACCACTCCAAAAAAAACTAGAACCGGAAACCGACCGGTTTTCCAAAAATCGGTCGGTCCAATCCGGTTCAAACACTGTTCATATGCATTTCGATCTTTTAGCTGAACCAAACCGAACCCCTGTCCGATTTCCGGTCGGACCCGATCGAATCGCCAGTCTGATCCGGTTCTGATAACACTGCCTGGAGGAGTTGCGGTTAGGGTACCATGAGAAGAAGGGACAACACGACTGGGAAGACACGATGACTGGGAAGACACGAATGGTGGTCGAGGCGGTCGAGGCGATGCGATTTGGCTACATTGGCAATAACCGGTAGACATAGCATTGGTTGGCGCGAGACTGGGTGAGCAAATGGAGATGTGATGTTGTGGAATGTGTGAAGAATATTTTTTGTTCTATTTCTCGTACCCGTGAATGACAAAATAATCCTACCTATGAATTACATTATGAATTTACCGAAAAAATGATCAACTAATGAATTAGGTTAGTGAGTACGCGTAATATTGTAATTTGAAATTATGATACTTATTTTGGATAATTTTGAAATTCATTTTTTTTAATGCCTAATTTTGGAAGAAAACAAAATCTGTAAACACTGTACACCTCAACCCATAAACTAATTGTGCAGCTTGTCACTTATAGACCAACAAAAAAGGTATAGTGCTTGCGAGTTGCGACGTTTCCATGAAAAAAGAAAAAGAAAAAGAAAAATAGAACTTCCGACTAAAACAAGGTCGATGATCAGCCCTGAATACTATAGGCGACACAATGTCCAGGGAAGAACTGGGCCTGGTTCCTCCTCAGAACAGCCTAACCTCTCAACCACTCCTTTTTCCTGACGACTCGTCTCTCCGCTTCTCCCGGGGAGATTCCTGTCCTAAGACACGAGACATCGGCTCTACCAGTAGCTTCATCGGGGATCGCTTCTTCTCCTCTCAGGGTCCAGAGTTCCGGCGGAGTTTGTACCCGAGAAATGGGCCCGACCTGAGGGACCCACCACCGCCCGCTCCCCGCAACTGGAATGGGAGTGACACCCAGAGCGGTGATGCCACCGATGGTAATGACGACGACGACGAAGATGATGATGATGATGACGTAGGTGGAGGTGAGGGCTTACAAGTAGAAATAGCTGCAAATGAAATAATTTGTATATCTATGGTAGTGTAGAACAGGAAAGCTTAGGGATTTATTTTCATTAGTATTTCAGGGGAATTGAGGTAAATTTAATGTTCTTCCAAGTTCAGAAGTGTTTTTAGAAGAAAAATAAGAGAGATCAAAAGTGGAAATGCTTTAAGTTGGATAGTTCAATTAGGAAAGAAAAAACATTTTCAAAGCTCTAAGCATAAGAAATTTGATAGTAGAAGAGATCAAGAGAAAGCTGCTCAGTAGAAGTCAGGATTCAATTAATTAAAATAAAAATACTAAACAAGATGATTTTATTTGGTTTGGTTTGTTGATTGTAGTGCCTGTTGGAGAAGTGGCTGTCAAAGATGTTACATCTGTCCAAGCTAATGCAAGAACAAGTTCAGATGAGATTCAGCATCAAGGACACATGGGGAATTACCATAATGCAGTTACTATTGCCGAGGCTGATGGCGAGCTCTACTATGCGCAGTATCTTCGAGGGACAACCGGTGGCCAGAAGGATGGAGTTGAAAGTCAATGTGGGTTTAGTGGAAGAAAGGAGGCTGCTTTTCATAGTGAATTTGGAGATTCTTTGAGGTCTATTCTCTCAGATCCCATTACGTAAGTTGTACGTAGTTTCTCATATAATTAGTATTGTTAGGAGGTTGATAACTTATTCTGAATAGGATTGGTTTCTCAAAATTGCAGAGGAGACCTCATGGATGATGCCGTGGTTCTGCCCTGTGGGCATTCATTTGGATCTGGGGGTATTCAACAGGTCATTGGAATGGTAAGGTATTCGGAAAAAAAATATTTTCCTTGGTAAATCACTTCTAAAACTTGCATCATTCATAATGTAATAGGTTAATACCCAATTTAGGAAAGAGTGATCAGCAACTTTGTTTGAACAAGTAATTTTATTCAAGTGTGGGCGTTTCATTTCAGAAAGCTTGCTCTACTTGCTCACATCCAATATCTGAAGACTCAATTCTACCAAATCTCTGTGAGTAGATACTTATTTATTTACATGAAGTAACTACGTAATCATCCCTGCTGCTGCAGTGCTCATTGCAATGTGTGCTGCAAATTTCCATGAAATGCGTCTCTGCTCTAAGTTGTGAATGGTTTAATTGCATTTGGTCTAGAACTATATATAGGGTGATTCTATTCCATTTGTACCTTATTCTATTCTAGTGTGTACCAAATATGACAGAAGTGAATAGGAAGATGAGAATTCTAGCGTGGATAATTTGTCTTCATCCGTTTACCTTTCTTTTGTTTTACTCTGAAATCGATGTCCATGGTTCATAAGTTCATCCGTCGATGGTATTTACAGCACTTAGAACTGCTGTACAAGCCTTTCGGCGTGAAGAAGAGTTACTAGTCCAACGTTCGTCTAAGAGGAGGAGACAACGGTTTGAACTGGTGAGTCTACTGTATTGCTAGCTAGTGTCATCTAATTGGAATGTTTTCTGTAACTTACTCAACAGATGTAAAATACTATTTTAAAAAAGAAAGATAAAAAAATATAGAAGTATATTGTTCTAGCTTACGGTAGGAGTATAGTCGATTGCGTTTTTTGTATTACCATCTCCAGAATTTGTTGTTGATAATTGTGTTTGATTGATTCAGGATAAGGATAGTCTGTATGATGCTAATTGTATACTGGATCCATTAAGGGGAAGCAGAGGCGTGCAATTTCCCTTTGCAGTGATGGACCGCGTTATAATAAAGGTCTTGTTTCCTTTCTATGATTTTTTTTTTAAAATAATTGACAATTAAAAACAAAGGCCTTTATTTATAAAGTTTTTGTTTTGTTTTCAAAGAAGAGATTTGCTAATTAATGAAGGGATGATGGATGGTGAGTTCAGGGAAATAAGAGGACACCTCCGAGATTTGTTGGACGTGAGGCTATTGTGACAACTCAATGCTTGAATGGATGGTATGTGGTGAAGACAGTGGACAATGCAGAGAGTGTAAAGTTGCAGTACCGTTCCCTTGCTAAGCTCACACATGACTCCTCCAAGCCTCTGCCAATATCCACCTCAACCTCCACATCTAAGATGGCTCCTCCATGGCGGCTCTAGAAGGAACAAACTCTGCTAATGATTTAAAAGTCGAGATACTGCATCGGGTTTAGTTAGTGCTCCTGCCAACTCTAGTCATCTTCAACTTCACACTGTCTTTGTTCTTCATCACTTCCACGTAGTAATGGTAGTAGTTGTAGTATACTAGTGCAGTGTATTGATAAATATGAAGCTTCTCATTGTGTAATTTTGTTTCTATATAAAGGTAACTAGTTTCTACCTCCAAAAGACTAGCAGTGTCATTGAGAAAGGAAACTAGGAAGATACTAATGACATGTAACAGTGTCATTTTTAAGTGTCATCAGTATTGACATTTGAATATGAATAAATCAAGACAGAAGGGTGGTTATGTCTTCAACTATCTTCCAAATAAATACATCTCAAAGGTATGGTAAAAACTCTTACAATTACAATGGCTTTCTACTTTCTTACATACAAACTTCAAAGGTGAACACCAAATACATTGCATCAAATCAAAGCATGTATCTGCATGTGCAATTTTTATGGAGTCATCCTAAAGTTGAGTTGAATGTCAGGAAACATGACAAAGCAACATAAGAAAAACTTGGGTATGGAAAATCAGAAACAGGAGACGTCGCCCTTGGACAACAAGAAGTTGCAGGTTGAATATATTGAAGCTGCAGCTGCTGTAACAGCTAGTTCTCTTTCAGAATTTTCCGCCTTTTCTGCCCTGCAAAATTTGCAACTTGATATGATCTGATACTAAACAGTGAAATTTGTAGACCTGTTTATGACATGTCAATAGATGGTCATGATTTGTATCTAAAGCGTCCAGACTTAAGAAAGGATGTAAAATGATCATCATCAAAAGTTATTATACCTCAACACATTGTCTGTAGCTGTAGTCCTGAGGTTCAGCAACCCATAAGCCACATTATGGCTGAAGTTTTGCAGGCCGTGTTCACAGTGCAGCTGCATGTCTTTTACTTGGTTCAGCCAGATCTCCTATTAAACCAGACAGAATCAGAATCACATCTCTTGCATGTTGAAATCAGCAAGAGTAAGTTCTTTTTGACAACTTATATCTCTCTTTCGTAGTTGAGTGAATTAATTGAATGCAGCTAAAAGACTAATGATTTCCTTTTGCTTCAGTTCTGCATTCAAATCATTCGAAGATAAGGAAAAATCTTCAGTTGCAATGTTTCCTAATCAAAGAAACTCAAATTACTCTATACTTTATGTAGAAAGGTAAATTTCCAAGCTCTCTTCAACTTCAACAGAACAAGGTGGAAATAAATGTATACATTCTTTGTTGATTGTTATAAATACTCGCAAAGGCCTTTTGGTTTTAGTCATTTGCAAATTTAAGTCCTTCCCTATAAGTGTCTGTAACAAATCAAGAACTGAATTCGTCCCTTCCTCATAATGTTGTTGGGCAAGGAAGATCAGAGTAAGAGTTGGCAAAATATACTGACAAGTTGTTGCTCTTCTTCTAGAAGTGCTTTATCCATCTGACCAAAAAGCGCATTCCACTTTAGCCGATGCATGTCAGAAGCTGTATGATTGGCTCTACACGCATGTTTCATGGCACAAGGCTCATTCTCTTGATTGACTGAGAACTCCTTTGAAATTAGGAAAGGTAGCTCTGTACCAATTACAGCTTGAACTCTCTTTTTACTTCGTCGTAGTGCTGCAAATTTGATGAAGAGAAACAGATTAGTTCTCCATTGCATGGTCATTAAAAAACAAAAAGTAGAGAACTACCTGAAAGGCGTCCCTTGATGTCTTGATATAGTAACTCTAACCATTGGGAAGCAATAGTCGCAGCTGTAAAGCAAGTGAATTGCACACTTTCTAAGAAACAAATTCACCATAAAGAAACAATTAATGTTTTATGCATCACTGACAAATATTCCTGTATCAGTATTGCTCGGCAACAAAAGTTTAACTTCTAAAAAGACTTATTTGAGGTTTCATAATTACTATCAAGGTGAATCCTGTTGTGAATGAGGCATGCATATAAACGATATACATACTTACCTTTTACTGAAAGAGAAGCTCCGCTGCTAAGTGTTGATCCGTTGTTAGACATAGAAAGCTTGGATGCTCTTGATAATGGTGAAGATATTTTCAGGGCAAGTGTGCCATCCTGACTAAACGGGTTAGAAAGAGAACCAAGAGTTCTATTGTACAATTTTTGTACCATGGTTGATCCTCCATCTTGATTCTCTGAAGTCAAAGCTACGGATTTACTGAATGGCGTTGGGCACCACTTCTTTTGCCAATTCATTCCTAAATCTTCATAACTTCCTATCTCTTTTCTGTTCCTTACTCTATTTACGAATCTCGGCTTCTCAGAATTCACTAAGGCCTCTATAATAGAGTGAACTTGCTTCTTGTTCCTAACATGGTTTATGATCCCAGGATTTAGTTCATTGAGAAGTCCACTCGGAGCAGCTAACTTCGCAAACCTATCAGCCTGTTCTTTCTTCGCAAGCTCCAACCTTTTCTTGAGTAACATCTCACTCTTGTTTCTCCTGCCACGTTGCTTTGGAACTGGTATGCCTCCGTGCAAGGACGATGAAGAAGACATAAAACCATTTTGCTTCATTTCTTTCCAAATCTTGAATGGATCTTTACCATGATCCTCCAAAGGGCCAGTGGAACTAGCACACTCAGAAACATCTGCCGACTTCAAGTTGTCAAGCTCTTTGTAAGGGTGAAAGGGGTTTATGTTTACTGAGCTAGCAACATCTTCTGCATTCAGATCCAAGTCAAGACCCCTTGAGCTCGTAGGAATATTCTCTTGTTGGCTCTTACACTTGACAGTTGACCCCTCTTCTTGTGGATTTCTCTCACTTGTTGGAATATCATCACAGGCCAAATTGCAAGTAGTGCAGGGATCTGAATTTAGATCCAGCTGTTCGGTGACAGGTTTGGGTTCTATATCTATAGTTGTGGAGCAATCAATTGACATGGCGTGCTCCTCTCTCACCTGGGAGTTCTCCTCACGATATCTTGCATCTCCTTTGTCATCTAAAGAAAAATATACATGCCTCATTTTTTCCCTTAATCCTTAATTACCATAATAGCAAAACTGTTGAAATAGTAGAACAAATGGAGGTGATGTAAATCCAAGACCTAAACTTGTGTTCCTAGATACTAGATGAAGACAAAGATTCATACTAAAATGTCAAGGTAACAGAATCCCACAAGAAAATGCTTATCAAGCAAGGTAAGTTCTCCCCATACGTGATGCCAACAAAAGCATCCGCATAGACCATATTGTGAAGAGGAGAAACCGGTGATGATTTAATCTTACAGAAATGGTGGTGATCTTTGCAGCTGAAGCTTCAATTCTGATACGGCTAGACGCTAGGAGTTTTGACTATTCATGAAAATGTGTAAACATTACCTATACAACTTTTTTAAAGTTCACATAGTGGTCTACTCTATGAATTCTATGGCCGCCAGGAGCTTGGTTAGGCAGTAAGATACAGGCATGGGCTCCATGAACTCTCACTAGTCCATGAAATGAAACCACGTGAATGTAATTCTACAGTGAATGACCTTACTGAGGACGTTTTTCAGTCATGGAGATTCTAATAGAGTCTATGTGGTCATCACCACCTGATTTCACTCTTAGGGCTGCTTTCAAGAATGTTCATAAAGAAAAGTGTGATTTTGGAAATTCTTCTCAATAGACTGTAAAAGCAGTAAGATAAAACCAATCAATGGCATAAACACTGCACAAAGAAAGTAATCTGAATCATCGATTACCCATCAAAGATTTAAGTTCCCGCATTTTGATGACTTTCCGGTCAGATCCTTCTCCAATCTCCGAACAAGTGCTTCGATCGCGCTTCTGCTGGCAACATAAAATTATTTACAAAATGAGAAAGAGGACTAAGGATGACAGATGAAAACGGACTATAAATTATACTACTATAGAGGGAAAAATACTACCTTGACTCTTGATTTCTGCATTTCCATTGCCTAGCCGAGAGAAGGTTGAAATTACCCAGATCTTCAGCTTCCAAAAATACAATACGAAAACGAGATCTTGTAAATGGCACTTTTTTCTGCAAGATGGAAGAATTTCGTTCAAGTCGGAACTTCCCAAGTATCAGAATTGAGGTTGAGACCGAAGCGCGGAAGGAATTAGAGTTATTGAAGGGAACTACAATGGAGTGGAAGGAGGATTAGGGCTCCCTGGGCATCTGCAGGTTTGAATTTGATGGTGAGCAAATTTTTTTCAAAGAGATTGTTTTTTTGAATTGGATACAGAGAGGGAAAGAGAGGAGGATTTTTTTTTTTTTTTGGCCAACAGGAAAGAGAGGAAGATGGAGCGCTAAAGAGAATCCAAACATATGTCATCTTCTGCAATTTAGATTAATCCATTATTATAATACTATTATTAATAATAAATATAAATATATGATATTTGACGACACAACCCATGTGAGTGGTCCATCCTTTTCTTTTGAAATTCAAACCTACTTTAATGACCCGTTCTTATGCAGGAATGACCACGGATTTGGGCTTACGGATTTCGTAAGCCCATGTTCGTTTCATGGAATTGGTCATTCCATGCATCTGGATTCCTTGCGATGTGGGCTTAGGGATTTCGGGTCAAAACCTCGGAATTCCTAAGCCCAGGCGGGTCGGAATCCGGATTCCGTGTCCAAATCACAGAACTGCCCTCGACTGTTTGGACAATTCACGAGCGTGCCCTCGATAGAACTGCCCTCGACAAGTGACAGCCTTACCTTTCCTTCTCTGCAATGTTGCTACCCTCGTCTTCAATTCCAATCGTCCAGGATTGAATTGTTCAACAACCAAATCGAGATCTTCACCTGGTCACTCTCCATTCCGCTGAATCATTACCACGTTCGGCACCGGAGCTTCAATCCGTCTCGAGGAAGAACAACAGCAGGTAAGTTCTCTTTAATTGTTTGGATGATTTTTCCATATTGGTGGTGTTTGTTCGAGGATTTGTGTTTCATTGATTGTGGGTTCTGTCGGAATCGTTGTTTAGAGTTGATTTTTCGCGAATTAGGGTTTCATACGAACCCAGAATCAATTAATTATGGGTTACATGAAGCCACCAAGTCGACTTCATCTGCTTGATTTGTCATGGGTTGGAAATACAAAGCAGGTTTGTTTCTTATTGCTGCTGTTTCATCTGCTTGATTTGTTTTAATTATTGTCAGTTAATTGGGATAAAGGACATCATACGTCCGCCTCAGAAGGAGAACTTCAATGACGTTTATATTGTTTATGAATTGATGGATACTGATCTGCATCAAATAATCCGATCCAACCAAGCTTTAACGAATGATCATTGTCGGGTAGGCATTCTTGTTTTTCCTAGTTGATGCTAAATGTACCATTGGCTCTGCCTTTATGTTAATCTGGGGTTAAAAATGTTTATTGTTTGTTTCTGGAAACTGTGGTTTAGTATGAGATGTACTTTTTGATGTCACTCGAGCCTAGTAATGGATGAGTTATTTCTGCGCTTGTTTTATAGTTACATTCATTTGGTTGTAGCTGCACCTTGGAAGCATCTTAGACTACTTGGAGCTGAGTGCTCAACTTTTCCACCAGCCTAAGTATAGCACATTTTCTGAACAAAACCTGAAGTAAAAAGCTTCTCTTGAATCTTTTGTTTCATTTTGCTTAAAGAGAGGGGTGAGTTAACTTTAATTTGATGGATGTCATTTGGTTTCCATTTATTAGTCATGCGTGTTACCTAGTGATAGCACTTCCACCCTGAGAGCATTTTAAAGTTGTAAAAGAAAGGACTATAGAATGCCAAGAAATTATGCATTGGTGCTCGTCTAGAACTTTCAGTTCCTAAAACATGAGTATTAGGATACTCAGCCTGGTAAAGTATGACAACTCTCTTGGTAAAGAGACTTGTCATGATAATGGAGGCACACCCGAATGTTCCTATTTACTTGTTTGTTTGTTTTACTTGCTTGCAAATTTACATTGTGTTAAAATACCAAGTTGATCTTGATGGTAATTGCAGGTGCAATCAAGTGGGCAACTATTACCCCAGGTACTATTAAAATGTCTTGTTTGTATTTTTGCTGATGTTACTGCATTATGTATTTTTTTACTGATGTTACTGCATTATGAGCTGCGAATTTCCAACTTTTTACATCAGAGACATGACATGTTCATTGAAGGTCTGCTAATTCATTATTGTATTATATTTGATTATATCGATAGATGAAGACCGTGTTAAGGAGTTCAACTTGAAGAGCACGTGGAGGAGTTTATATGGTTGATTTGTGTTTGTTTAATTGATTTATGATGTTTAGTTTGATTTTGTGTTTAGTTGATTATGCTGTTTGTAAGTAGTTGGTTGGTCTTGTCTGTTGAGGAATGAAACATAGTTGGTGAATGTAACTGAATGTAACTTTCAAACTTAATAAAGTTTTTGGTTTTGTGAATGTAATGTTTTTGGTTTTGTGAATGTAATGTTGAAAGCTTGAATATAACTGTTAGGTGCATGAATTATAAAAATATTATTTTACATAATAATTTATATTTTTTTAAAAAAAAAAATTAAGAAATTTCGTATTTAAAAAAATTAAATAAATAAAAATTTCGTTATTATTATTATTTAAATAAATGTTTTTAATATTTTTAAGTTTTATAATTAATTAATACAAATTATTTTTATTATATACTATACATATACAAAGAGGGGCAAATATGTCAATTTACCACATTCCATTCCTTTTCCGTATACAATTCCACCAAACAAACAACATAATTCCTTACTCCATTCCATTCTATTCAACCAAAAAAACAACTTCATATTCTTAACTCTTATTCCTTATTCCCAATTCCTATTCCGTATTCCTTATTCCGAATTCCGTGAAAGAAACGCCCCGTAAGTCTTTAACCATCATTCGTATGTTGAGCTTCTAATGTATTCAAATCTAAAAATAATAAATAAGTTGTTGAATCCTTATATATTAGGTTTTCTTACTCGCCGGACCGAAACCCCCCAATTTGCTCAGGGTTTCCATGCTGGTTATCTTCAAGCTGTCTTGACAATCAGCTTTGTCCTTTGACATTAATTGCCATTTGCGAATTCAACCAATCCGTAAACGACGAATTGGAGCGAGGAACTGTTTGAAAGAGACATTTCCATGCAAACACAAAGGAGAACAAATATTTGAAGCGTGCTGGAGCCGTGGCCAAACTTCGCCAGAAGACAACCAGAGCTCGCGTCGTTTTCTTTAACTTGCCTTCCATTTTCTTTTCTCTGTTTTGCAGGAAGCTGCCAGCTGTGGTGAGGGCGCCGAACCCACGAAGCGGCAATGGACCGTAGCTCCAGCTCCAGCGAAATGAATAGAACCCGGCGACCCGCGCTGGACCTCGACTCCAACGAGCAGCTGCAGCAGGGCTCATGGTACGTGGACAAGCTTATAGCACAGAAATCAGTGAAGATAACCATAATACATAGTGTGCTCCGGACGGCGTGGGCAAGATACGGCAAGGTCGCCGTATCGGAGGCAGAGGCGGGGATCGTCTTACTTGAATTCGAAAGGGAAGACGATGCCAACCAGATCCTCGATTTGTCACCTTGGGCAATAAACTGGCACATACTGAATATCAAAAGATGGAAATCGGGCATGAGAGTAAAGGAAGTGGAATTCAACAAGATAAACTTCTGGACCCAAATACATGACCTAGGCATAGAGAAGTTTAGCGATGAAAATGCCTGGAAAATTGGGAACACGATAGGTAGATGCGTGGATATAGAAAGACATGATGGGAAGATAATTAGGAGCTATATGAGAATTCGAGTAGAAATGGATGGGGATAAACCAATGATGGCAGAGTTCTAGTGGAGGAACTCACAAAAGATAGATAGATGGGCATCAATAAAGTACGAGAGATTATCTTATTATTGTTATGGTTGTGGCATGTTGGGTCACACGACCCAAGCATGCAAAGAGGAAATACAGATGGCAGAACATGATCCAAAGATACCCACATACGGACCATGGCTAGTGGGGATACAACCAAGACACGTCACGACTAGACAGCATGTGGGACAAGGCACAAAATAGGGGACAATGAGATCGTGGTTTGATATCATGGCTGAGGCATGAAAGGTGCCCACGAACGAGGCAACCAAGGAGAAACAAAGGGGGGAAGGGGACAACAAGGGTAAGGAGGAGGAGGAAAGGACCAAGGGGGACACGAGTGAACCGATGAATGTCGATAAAAGGGACAGTGCCATCACCGAAAATCAAGGGGAGCTAGCCACATACCAACATCAAAACCAATGGATGAACCGACCAAAACCCATGGAGGAGTCGACTGTTGGGTATCGATAGTGACAGCCCAGTAAAGAAAATGCCTCGAAGGCCCAATAACTATAGAGGGGGTAAACCCATGATATTCGAACCGGATCGGCCTAAGTACGAGTCAAACTTGGCCCATCATCAAGTGGCCCAGAACCGAGCCCAAAGTCTCTAGGGACGCCAAAGGCTCCCAGACTGCTCGCCATTCTTCACCAGGCCGCGACCTCTCACTGCTCGCCATAAGAGTGCTCGCCCCGAAGAGAGCCTTGCCTCTCTCCTCTGGTCCCACTAAACCGTCAATAAGGAAGTGGCCACGATATCCCGCGTATCTCGGTCACATATTCACTAAAGATTAGATATGGTAACTGCAATATCTCGCAGTAACTGCCATATCCCATGATCCGAATCTTCAGCAACATAATATACACTAAGATATTCAGCTGCCTTATACGGTTTGATCTCTCCTACCCTATAAATACCCTTGCTTTACATACGTTCCTTACGTTTTGAGTTTTATACACACATATACTCATTTAAGCATCAGAGAGGGACCTAGAGACACCCCCTCTGTTGCGCTCCACTACCTGCAGGTTCACCGGAGTTGGAGCAGAAACGTCTTTCCGTCCTTGTCTGGCATTTAAATCACTGCCAGATCAACATCCAGAATTTCACGATCCAACATTTGGCGACGTCTGTGGGAAACGAGCAATTCAGCCATGAGAACTCGATCCCAAAACAACCGTCGGAACCAGACTCGCAAGCGATCCTCTGACAACTTTGATTCCGCCGCTGCTTTCCCGCTTCAACAAGAACCTGCCAGCCAGGCAGGAGCCAATGCCGTCCCCCTGCGGACGGCCCGAGTGCATGTCGGTAATTCCAGACCGACCCCAGCTACCAACCACGTTGAGACTCCAGCTCCGCAAACCGTCCACATCGCTGGGGAAAACATCCAGTTAACCCCGGAGATGATTTCACTGCTGGAGGCCATCCTAGGACAGGCGCGCCGTCAAGCCCCTGCTCATCAAGAAGACAACCGCCTCGCTGCCACAGGGCCATTGCCTTCTGAAGCCGCAAATCCTGGCACCACCGCACCTCAGGAGGATTAGGAGATGACATCAGGACAACAGTCCATACCCCCGGCGTACACCAAGGAGCCCACAGCTGTGTACACTGCCAACCCTTCCGGTCCTCCTCCATCAGGGACCTCGCCCAGTTACTGCACTGTGGACCAGATGGACGATCTCCTCAATAAACGGCTCCTAGAAAGACGGCTGACAGTCGTAGCTCCCTTCAAGGAGCAATCTGCTCACCCCTTCTCCGACGAGCTCATCTCCATCAAGATCCCCAAAGACGTGGTTGCTCGGGCCATACCTGAGTACAGTGGCGGAGGAGACCCCACCGTACACGTCAACAAGCACGAGGCTTCTCTCCTGGGTAAGTCGAATGATCCCAATCACTTGACTTTGTTATTTCCATCCACTCTTTCGGGTTCGGCTTCGTCCTGTTTCTTCGTCCTCCCTGCAGGATCTATCGGAACTTGGGCAGAATTAAGGAGCAAGTTCCTGGAGAGGTATATGGGCGAGCGCCAATTTCTGAAGAGCGTGGTCGCCCTGGATGCGGTCAAACAACAGCCTGGAGAGTCGCTGGCCAACTTTTATGGACGTTTCCACCAGAACATCACGGAGATAGATCGCCGAATCTCGGATGGAGAGATCATTCGAGCATTTTACAGAGGTCTGGATGTGTCCAACAAGGCCTCGAGGAAGTTGCGAAACAGCTACCATGTGAAGGAGATCGAAACACTGGAGGAGTTGGCGTCCAGAGCAAAAGGTTTCATAGACCTTGAAAGGGCGAACACAGAGGCTGACTTCCTGACGACCTCGCTAAGGGTGGTTCATGAACCCCGACGCGATGGTAAGAAGGAGGTGAAGAAGGAGAAGAATGGAAAAGACAGCAGGCCCCGAGTCGAGTCTAATCCAGCACCTCGCCATCCAGAGGTCCCTGAGTACTTCACGCCTTTAAATAGGCAGATCTCAGCGGTACTAGTCGAGATGGAGAGGAGATCCTTGGCGAGGCCACCGATGCCTCATCGAGGTGGTCAGCCCATGGGGAAGGATGTCGAGAGCTATTGTAGATACCACAAGTGCAAGGGTCACAAGACAGATGACTGCTGCATTCTGAAGCGGGATATAGAGAAGTTGATTCAGGGGGGAATGCTGAAGGAATTCGTGGCAGGGCGAGACAGGAGTCGAACGCGCCCCAGGAGACACCGTTCACCAGCCCCTGCTGAGCAAACTGATCCGTCAGGAAGCAAGATGAGAGTAAATCTGATTGCAGGAGGATTCGGTGCAGGCGGCGAGGGGTCGCACGCCAGGGAGGTCTACGCCACTCAGATCTCAACAGCAGTTCAGTTGGGAAAGCGACCCCGACCTGAGGAGAACATTGTCATCTCATTCTCTGAAGATGATTTGGCACACGTCACGACCCCCCCACAACGATGCTCTAGTTATCACAGCAGACATTGACGGCTGTGACGGCTGGTCGACGGAGGCAGCTCGACAGACATCCTATTTCTGGACGCTTTCGAGAAGATGGGCAAGTCCAAGCGTGTCCTGAAGAGGGTCGACTTTCCGTTCATTGGGTTTGCGGGAAGGACAACTTATCCGCTGGGGGCTATAACCATGCCAGTGATTTTTGGCGAGGGATGGAAGAGCATCAAGGTATCAGTCACTTTCCTGGTGGTCGATTCACCTACATCTTACAACGCCATCATAGGGAGGACCACGATCAATCCAAACAAGATTGTGGCCTCCACAGTCCACCAGAAGATGAAGTTCCCTACTCCCAACGGGATCGGAGAAGTGCTCGGCGACCAGCCTTCCTCGCGACAATGCTATGTGAACTGTCTGCGCAGGAAGAACCAAAGGGAGGCCCTCGCCATTGAAACAGAGGCCGACCCTCGCGAGGACTTGGCTCGGCCAGCACCCATGGAAGAATTGGAAGAGGTCAAAATCGATGGTCCGGACAAGAAGGTGCGCATTGGAACCACCTTGAAAGAGGATCAGAAGGAGGCCATGACCGCCCTCCTCAATGAATTTAAAGAGCTCTTCGCCTGGCAGCCGAGCGACATGCCAGGAATCAGCACAAATATCATCTCCCACGAGCTCAGAATAGATCCTTCCATCAAGCCGATCACCCAAAAAAGAAGGTCATTCGAGACGGACAAGCGTTTTGCGATCATGCAAGAAGTCGGCAGATTGATTGAGGTTGACTTTGTCAGAGAGGTGAGATTCCAGAGCTGGGTCGCCAACCCAGTTTTGGTCAAGAAATCAAATGACAAGTGGAGGATGTGCATCGACTTCCGTGATTTGAACAAGGCTTGCCCTAAAGACTCATATCCCCTGCCCAGGATTGATCAGCTGGTCGATGCCACCTCTGGTCACGAGATGCTGAGCTTCATGGATGCCTACTCATGCTACAACCAGATCAGAATGCATCCAGACGATGAGGCTCACACCGCTTTTTATGCTGATGGGGACATTCTGTGCTACAAGGTGATGCCCTTTGGCCTCATCAATGCCGGGGCAACTTATCAGAGGATGGTGAACCGCCTGTTCCAGGACATGCTGGGGAGAAACATGGAGGCTTATGTGGATAATATGCTCGTCAAAACCATCAAGGACAATCCGCACACAACAGACCTCCGCGAGGCTTTCGAATGCATGAGGAGACCCATCGTTTGCTTGAACCCTGCTAAGTGCGCCTTTGGAGTCATGTTCGGTAAATTTTTGGGTTTCGTGGTCAGCGAAAGGGGAATCGAAGCAAACCCAGAAAGGCTAAAGGCCATAGAAGAAATGAAGTCGCCAACCTGCCACAAGGAGGTCCAATGCCTGAATGGACGCCTAGCTGCTCTCAACAGCTTCCTCTCCAAAGCAAGCGACAGGTCCCTCCCATTTTTCAAAACGTTGAGGGCCAACCGCAAGTTCGAGTGGATGCCAGACTGCGAGGAAGCGTTCCAATCCTTGAAGAGGCATATCCAAACACTCCCAGCTCTGGCAAAGCCCGTTCCAGGCGAGCAGCTCTTCCTTTATTTAGGCATTAGCGAGGTGGCAGCCAGTGCTGTCTTAATAAGGGAGGAATATAATATTCAGAGTCCAGTGTATTTCATTAGCAAAATGTTCAACTCAACTGAAATAAAATATGTCCAGATTGAGAAGTATCTCTATGCCTTAGTTATTGCTGCTCGGAAGCTGAGACCTTACTTTCATGCGCACGACATCACGGTCCTCACTAATCAACCACTCAAAAACTTCCTGATCAAGCCAGACTCTTCAGGAAGAATGGTCAAGTGGCGATCGAGCTCAGCGAGTTCAGGATCAAATTTGCGCCAAAAACGGCCATCAAAGGTCAAGCACTAGCTGATTTCATTGTGGAAAACACGAGTAACGGCCAAACAGAAGCAGAAAACAGGCCAAGTCAGTCAGCAGACAGCAATCAAATCTGGGAACTCTATACAGAAGGGTCTTCATCAAAAGAAGGCTCTAGGGAAGGTTTAATTCTTATTCCTCCTTAGGGCGAGCCTTTGAAATACGCGATCGCGTTAACATTCCCGGCAACCAATAATGAAGCAGAATATGAGGCTCTTATCACTGGACTCAGACTAGCAAAAGGAATGGGTATAACTGCGCTTAAGGTAAAAAGTGACTCAGAGCTTATTGTCAATCAGGTTAATGGCACCTACGAGGCAAGGGGAGAAAATATGAAAAAATACCTCCGCATCGCCAAGAAGCTTGTTGCGGAAATTCCAAATTTCGCGATTGAATCTATTCCTCGCCAAGAAAACCAGATGACAGATTCCTTGAGCAAACTAGCATTCGGAGGGACAACAATCCAGGATGTGCAATTTCTGGAAAAGGCACTATGTTCAGTCCTTGAAAGCATAGCCGAAGTCTTCAATATTCAAGGACAAGTCACATGGATGACTCCGTTTCAGAATTACTTGAAAGAAGGGATCCTCCCGGATGATGAGGGCGAATCCACGAGGATAAGACGACTTGCGGCCAGTTATCTGATTATAGATGGAGAACTCTACAGAAGAGGTTACTCGACTCCTTACTTAAGATGTGTTGCTCATCCAGAAACAGAAAGGGTTCTTCGAGAAACTCATGAAGGGGCAGCAGCATGTCACGAAGGTGCTCGATCGTTGACAAGAAAATTTTTCAGGTTGGGAAACGAATGGGCAAGCTGAAGCAGCCAACAAAGTTGTTTTAGTAGGACTCAAGAAAAGGGTTCGAGCATTCAAAGGGAATTGGGCAGAAGAGCTGGAAAACGTATTATGGGCCATCGGAACAACGGCTAAGTCAGCCACAGGAGAAACGCCTTTCAGCTTAGTGTATGGATCAGAAGCAGTAGCACCCGCCGAAATAGCAGTGTCTACCCATAGAATCCTACATTTTAACGCTGAGGCAAACGAGGTCGAGCGCAGAACTGACCTCGACTTGGCAGAAGTAAAGAGATGGTTATCAGAAAAAGCACAAGCAAAGATGCGCCTGGCGACCGCTTGATATTTCAACAGAAAAGTCAGCGCTCGCCAATTTTTCGTGGGGGAGATGGTTATGAGAAGGAATGAATTCACAAGGCTGGACAGTAAAAATAAAGTTTCAGCCAAATGGGAAGGACCGTACAAGGTAATAGAGATCGCCGCACCAGGATCCTACTATTTGGAAACCACCGAAGGCGAAAGGTTACCCCGTCCATTCAATTCTGAGCATCTAAGGAGATTTCATACATAGCTTGTAATCAAACTGTTATGTTAATAAAAGAAAGTCATTCCTTCATAAAGCGTGTCCACTCGAAGCAAGTCGAAGAAAAAAGACCTGACGCCAAAAGTCAGGCGAAAACCTGATAATCGAATCGGGCACAAAAAGCCCTGACGCCAAAGTCAGGCCAAAAAGCCCTAACAACAAAGTTAGGCTAAAAAGCCCTAACAACAAAGTTAGGCCAAAAATCCATGACGCCAAAGTCAGGCCAAAAGCCCTATCGCCAAAGATAGGCCAAAAGCCCTAGCAACAAGGCTAGGCCAAAAGCCCTAACAACAAAGTTAGGCCAAAAAGCCCTGACGCCAAAATTAGGTCAAAAGCCCTAGCAACAAGGCTAGGCCAAAAGCCCTAGCAACAAGGCTAGGCCAAAAGCCCTAACAACAAAGTTAGTCCAAAAGCCCTATCGCCAACGATAAGCCAAAAAGCCCTAACACCAAAGTCAGGCCAAAAGACCTAGCAAAAAAGTTAGGCAAAATGAAAGCCCTGACGCCAAAGTCAGGCCAAAAAGCCCTAACAACAAAGTTAGACCAAAAGCCCTATCGCCAACGATAGGCCAAAAAGCCCTGACGCCAAAGTCAGGCCAAAAGACCTAGCAAAAAAGTTAGGCAAAATGAAAGCCCTGACGCCAAAGTCAGGCCAAAAAGTCCTAACAATAGAGTTAGGCAAAAACGAGAGAGCAGACGCCAAAGCCAGACAAAGAGATCTGCTGTCAACCCACCAAACAACGTATAAAGGGATTTTAGGCGATCACTATGGGTGATGAAGCCTTAAGTTATTGTTACTATGAGAACAAGTCAAAGGTTTAAACTTTGAAAAGGTAATATCTCTTGAAACTTAGAAGTCTATGCTTTTAAGTGTTAGAGTATTGTCCTTAGAAAGTTCATACAGACTTATGCTGGGTCTAAGGCTTTAAAAGTCGAGGCCATTACAAAGCAAGAAAAAGTCTGGAGTAATTACGATTACGTGATCAAGATATCGGAAAGGATAGCCAATACATTCAAAGTCAAATAAACATAAAGGCTTGGGAATATAGAAGGCATCCAATATTATAAAGAAAAATAATAACCGAGTCTGAATTCAAAAAATAATTACAAGGAATGATAAAAACTATTATCTAAAACAGATATCTAGAAACAAAAACAGCAGGTGGTGGGGGTCAGAAGCGTTCGGCTCGCCTTCGGGGGCAACCTCTTCAGCAGTGGTGGTAGGCTGCGGAAGAGTTTGACTTCGGAGGAAGCCCTTCAGGGACTCAACTTCACCAACAGGGAAGTTGGGATCAACCGCCTGGACGTCCTCGACTAGGATGTGGAGGAAGTCAGCAATCTCTGACTTCATCACCGCCAAAGCGCAGTCAACGAAGTCATCAGACTTTTTGAATTTGTTGACAACACTCTGGGGTGAAGGAACAGACTTCAACTGTTCAACCAGCTGTTCCATCTCCTTCTCCAGGGCGACCCCCTGGCTTCAGCAGCATCCCGTTGCGCCTCAGCGGCGACCCGTCGAGCTTCTGACTCCGCCCCTTGGGCTCGGGATTCCTTCAGCTTCGCCTCCAGGCGAGCCCTGACAGCCTCCCCTTCATCTAAGCACCGATGAAGGGCTTCAGAATCCTGAAGGGCGGCCGCAGCGTCAGCCTCCCTCTTCTTGACATCAGCAAGGAGACGCTGCTCCTTCCTGAAGTACTCCTCCCGGGCACCGTCCACCAAGGCGATCGCCACATTAGCGGTCTTCTTGATGGCCCCCAATTGCCCGGGGGTGACCCCTGTACTTCGGTACTGCTCCAGCTCGACAAGCAAGTCAGAATGCTTGTCGGCGAGCTTGCCGAAGACGCGACCAAGAATCACCTCTTCCCGAACGAGCTGGCAACAAGAACAGAAGGAAAATTGTCAGGACATCAAACAAAAAGGGAACGACAAGAAGAAAAACGGAAAGGAGGCGAGATCATACCAGAGCGACTCGTTCGAAGTGGGTCCGCAGGAACCCCTCGATCTGAGGTAGCTCCGTGGGAACAATCGAGTGGTCCTTGGGGGGAATTATCCCATCAAGAAGCCGCATGCACATGTCCGGGATACCCCGGAGGCTCTTCTGGGCGGGGAGCCCCTTCTTCGCAAGGTCCCCGCAAGGGACCCAAGGCCCCCGAGAGTTCGCAGCCTTAGTGGATGGAACAAGCTCGCCATGGAGCAGTACTCCTCCGCAGGAGCCCTGGAGGAGCTGGAAGAGTCGGGCCCCTTCTTCTGGGTCCCAGACTCCTTAGGAGGAACCGTGGGCACAGTAGGAGCGGGGGGCGCCAAGGCCAAAACCTTCTCCTTGGTGGCAGAAGGATCCTGAGGAGATGGAGAAGGAGGCGCCACGTCCAGACCCTTCCCCTTGCTGGCAGAAGGGCCCTTAGGAGGGGAAGGAGGAGGATGCTGGTCGACTTCCGGGTGCTCCTCACTCCTGACCTTCTTGGAGGGAGGAAGAGGAGGGTCCCGGGCCACGTCAGCCGATGACTTCTCTGCAAAACAACAAGACAAAATGTCAGAGCCCAAAAACTGTAAAGTATGAAAACGTCAAATCTACAAATGGCGAGGCAACGTATCCGGTTGGCGAGGGCCAGCAGTGGTCGAGGGAAGCACCTCCTCAGACTTCCTCTTGGACGAACGCCTAGAGGGGGAGGAGGAGAGTTCAGCAATGCCTGGTCGGACGACAGCCCCGCCGATCCCTGGTCATCAAAGAGACCTATCAGTTTTCGGCTCTTGCCTACGGCCTTGCCTACAAACGATAAAACAGGAAATGGTTAGAAGAGGTTACCCAATCATCAAAGATTGGCGTGGCCTGATGGATGCCCGCCATCTCGAACATGTTCTCTGTGGTCTCTGCCACAGAGTGGATGAAGCAGAATGAATTTGATCGATGTATCCGGAACAGATCATCGATGGCGTTCCGGTCGCCCCCGGATAGCTCATCAAACTCAGGAGGAAGGTCCCTATCAGGGGTAGATAACTTCCAAGGCACCCCCCTTGTAAAAGAGGTCGAACTTCTTATAGTTGGAGATGGTGGCCCGGAAGTCATCAACCAGACGGACATGGACATTCCAAACCCATGCTTGAAGGCCCCTCCATTCAACAAATTTTGGCCATCGGGACTGGAAATGGTAGAGATGATTTGTCCCAACCGCCAACCGGAAAAAGCACCGGAACAAGGCCAGTGAATATGTCCATTCTTGACGTATGCACAGGAACTTGAATCCAGCCCAGATCCTAATGGCATTGGGAACGAGCTGCGTGGGATGTATCATGTAGAACCGGCACAAGTCCTGCAAATCCTCGCAGAGAGGAAAACGCAACCCAGCATCAATCTGGGCCGCATATAAGTAAACCCCTCCTTGACAAGGGTAATGCAGACCTGTGCCCGGATATCTAGGGACATCCCCCGCACCAAGACCACCAAGTACCACCATCGTCTTGAAATAAGCTGGCTTCAACTCGTTGGGCTTGACATCTACTCAGAACGGTTCAAATAGGGCACAGCAAGTATAAAAACAAAGAAAAACAGAGGATATTCCAAAAACAGAGCAGTAAGAAGACGAAGGTTTACCTTTTGGAGAAAAAACAGGCGTCTGAAGCTCAGGCTCATCCACCACCACCGGGGTGGCTGCGGACCTCCCCGCGTCAGTTTGTTCCCCCGCTGAAGGGGGTACAGCACCTTCCCTAATGGTTAAGGGGGCATTCGCGTTCCTGGACGCATTGGCATTCTTGGGCCCCTTGGTGGCTGTGTGCTTGACTCTTTGACCTCGGGTGGCCATGGAAATAGTTGAAAGGAAAGTTGAAGAAGATTGAAGAAGAAAGAAGAAGGTTTCGCACAAGAAGATCTGGAAATCTGAAGGAGTGAATGAGCGTAAAAAACAAAACAGAGAAACTGACGTCTCTTATATAGGCCCAAAAAGAAGTAACCGCCACGGACGAATCGAAGCGACGCAGGAGAATAATTGCACTTTTTTGGAAAAAAACTGAAGCAATGTCAGAATTCCAAGAGACACCTCGGGGAGACAAACGGTCGGCCAGTACAGACAGTTGTCAGTCTGCCCTTGGTTTACGGAATAATAAATGACAGGTGTGCCCCAAGCGACCGTTCGATTTCCAGATAACTGTATAGTCATTAAATGCTAAAGTCCACTAAGCAAACAAAGTGGTCGCCAGCGCATTAATAGGCTCTATCAGAAACACTTTTGGTAGGTAATGATCGCCTAGCAAAGAAAGATAAAATTCCTCAGACCAAGGCTACCTCGAGTGATCGCCAAAAGGGAATGAAAGGAAGAATATTCCTTCAGCTTTGAACAGTTGAGGAACTGCTCGCCAAACAAGCCTAAAGTGCCCCAAAGGTCATGAACCATTATAAGGGACGAGGAAAACCGAATTTAAGACGTCACTATCCAAAACCCTACCAAGAAATCAAGCTCGACTGAAGAAACTTCAATCAAGCTTCGGGGGTAAATGTTGGGTATCAATAGTGACAACCTAGTAAAGAAAAGGCCTCGAAGGCTCAATAACTATAGAGGGGGTAAACCCATGATATTCGAACTGGATCGACCTAAGTACGAGTCAAACTTGGCCCATCATCAAGTGGCCCAGAACCGAGCCCAAAGTCTCTAGGGACGCCAAAGGCTCCCAGACTGCTCGCCATTCTTCACCAGGCCGCGACCTCTCACTGCTCGCCCCGAAGAGAGCCTTGCCTCTCTCCTCTGGTCCCACTAAATCGTCAATTAGGAAGTGGCCACGATATCCCGCGTATCTCGGTCACATATTCACTAAAGATTAGATATGGTAACTGCAATATCTCGCAGTAACTGCCATATCCCATGATCCGAATCTTCAGCAACATAATATACACTAAGATATTCAGCTGCCTTATACGGTTTGATCTCTCCTACCCTATAAATACCCTTGCTTTACATACGTTCCTTACGCTTTGAGTTTTATACACACATATACTCATTTAAGCATCGGAGAGGGACCCAGAGACACCCCCTCTGTTGCGCTAACCCCTACCTGCAGGTTCACCGGAGTTGGAGAAGAAGCGTCTTTCCGTCCTTGTCTGGCATTTAATTCACTGCCATATCACCATCCAGGATTTCACGATCCAACACCGACCGAGTAAAGGGCAATAACCATCCACCAAACTACCCAACTGAGCCAACCAAGCAGCCAGCCGAACCGAATATACTTGAACCACGCCATCTATAGAACCGACCGAACCGAGCCAATGGGCATCCATATAACTTGGACCTTGGTATACATTTTTTGCATCACATGCATGGGCAATGCGCGTGCTAAATTCACTAATTTATCTAAAGGGAAAAGTATGAAAAAATGTAATATGTTTGCCAAAATTGGTAACTGATGCAACTTGTTTTGGGTCACGTTTTTTTTATGTATTATGTTTCATTTTGTTGGTTTTTGAAGAAACGTTTGGTTTTCCGTTTAAATTGTACACGTGCATCTCACGTTACTATTTTTTTGAACGATTAAAAAATAATATTTAAAAATACCGAAACTACCCTCGTCATATTTACCCTCCAATTATTGAATTGTCCAATTATCGAATCGAAGTGTCCATCTATCTTCCCTTTCATCCTCATTACCGAACCAAATTCTCCTTACCAAAACCTCCTGAATCGGTTCCTCCCATCTCAAAATCCTAACATCCCTGCTGGTGCGACGAGTTAAGCGAGTTTCATGAGATTTCTCCATACAATGTTGTTACACATCATTCAATCCATTATGATTCATTCATCATAGGCAGTTACGACAACTTCCTAGGTCGGTCTAGTTCCTATAGAATTTGATATCATCAACCACGAATAACAAAAAACTAATCTGCAAATGTTAATTGCTAGTTAGATATGGAAATGGAAATGTAGTAAGATATTGAAAAAAATGTCACTACCTTTAGCGAATGCCAAATATCTCTTCAGAAGGATCATAGATATGGCGCTCGGGAAATATGTCATCAAAATCTTGCTTCACTCAACTTCTCAATAGTGGATGTGGTAGAAGACCCTTCACGAGTACTCTAAAAGGAATCTAGTCTGGTGGATCTGGAGACAACTTCATGTCCTCATAAACGTTCATGGCATCTGTAGGAGATCCCTCTCTTAAAAATTCTCTAATTACTTCAGTGTATGTTTGACAGTATGGGAAAAACCCTTCTTGCCTCATGCCATCCCAAAACTTCATAGCCTCGTCCATTTTTCTTAATCTTGCCAAAG
Organism: Chamaenerion angustifolium; assembly: GCA_946814005.1. Lineage (NCBI taxonomy): Eukaryota > Viridiplantae > Streptophyta > Magnoliopsida > Myrtales > Onagraceae > Chamaenerion > Chamaenerion angustifolium. The sequence goes on along the minus strand of OX328273.1, from coordinate 16,390,642 downwards.
AAACAATTAAGTCTTTGTATAGGTACATATCAGGATTATACCAATTTTGCTTCTTGATGATGACCCCAAATATCTACAGCAAAGGTACATAGGAAACATTAGGTCCTTCTTAACACAATTTCTCATCATGAATCTGTGTTGCAAATCAGCTAAGGTCCAGCATTCATGTTTAATTTCATTACAAAGATTGTAGTCAAGGGAATACAAACAGATTGATGTACGATCACTGCTAGCATCCTTAAAATTGTTGAGGTTATAAAGGCGATGTTAACCAGAAAAAATAACATGACTCTCCACACTTCCAATTATAGGATTTAGAGAAAACGAAATGAATGTTGATTCCCCCTTGAATGAACACATTTAACAATCAAAGCATCAATCAATGGTTTTTTTCGTTGATACTGATCTCATCATCGGCTATGTGCTTCCTTTGACCACATTTTGGAATTCATAAAATGTACTTATTGTCGCCCATTTCATCAAGCAAATTATAAGCATAACTTAAAATGCCTAGAAGTAATAACACATCCTGCATCTGAGTATGTTCCCAACTTCAATCCCTTTCCATGTACATAGTCTGCAGGGGGCTTCCCACCAGAAGGAAAACTCGAGTGCTCCGATGCGGAGGGTGTCAAAAAGATCCCAGGCCTCTGACGTTGGGACTGACACCTACAACTCACAGGATAACTCTCCAAACATATCCAACTAGCACTTGAAGAAGACAATGACATTTATGGAATTTTACACATAACGGAGGTCACATGCAAGACATGTGACGAGTTAACATAAATTTTTAACGTACACAAACGCACTTCATCAAAAACCAACAAAACTAAACATGTTGCATCAAAAACATTGTGTCGTTTTTACCACTTTGGTCAAACATGTTACATATTTTTCATACTTTTCCCTTAACTAAAAGTAAAATTACAATCATTTGAGAAAATTTATCCCATGGTCAAACCTCAAGAGACAGTGGTATGAAGGCTAAGGCTGAAACAGATGGAAGAACAGCCCATACGCCTTCACTGAAAGCCCATATTGCCTTTATGGACTTTAATGGATAGGAGACGAGAGAAACGAAGCATCGGTGTTGGATTTTTTTTTTAAAACTGTGCATTTTACTTTTTTTATTTAGAAAAGTAAGTATGTAAATTTTTTTAAAGAAAAATAGGTATACGCGCACCCCGGGGTAGCGCTTATTGGGCATACGCGCCACTTTGAAGTGGCGCATGTGGTGCTAAACTTTTTTTTTTTAAATCATTTTTTAAATAATGATGACTCGATGTTTAATTAAAAATAAAATTATGTATCTATTAAAAAAAAGTTAAAAAAATTATGGCAAGTAGATATTTTAATTGCGATTCAAATGATGCAAAAAATATTAAATTTGGATTTACGGATTGACTGTACGGCATGCCGTAAGTTGAGATATGAAAATTGTACTTAAAAAATTATAACTCGGACCATGTAAGTCCAAACTCAACACGATTAATGTCATTTATGTTGTAAATCAATTATCTACGTAGGATAATGTTTTTGATTAAAAATACAGTGATTTTGTAACCTAACATCGTTTCCACCATAATTTGACCGAAATAAGTAAATGCATTAGGTGAGAAATTTAATTATATACTTACTCAAAAAAAATCAAAAAAATTACGGTGCGTAGATAATTTAATTACGAATTAAATGACGCTAACTATGCGTTAATTGTTTACTTTTAGACTGACTGTATTATGCGGTACGTAAAAAACTCTACATACGATACAAAAACTTCCAAATAGTATTTTGCACAGTAACTTGACTGTTTACACAGTACATTTCACTGTTTAACAATAACTTTACTATGCAGAATACTATTTGGAAGATTTTGTATCATATGTAGAGTTTTTTACGTACCGTATTGTACAGTCAGTCTAAAAGTAAAAAATCAACGCATATTTAACGTCATTTAATTCGTAATTAAATTATCTACGCACCATAATTTTTTTGATTTTTTTTGAGTAAGTACATAATTAAATTTATCACCTAATGCATTTAATTATTTCGGTCAAATTATGGTGTAAACGATGTTAGGTTACAAAATCACTGTATTTCCAATCAAAAAAATTACCCTAGATAGATAATTGAATTACCACATAAATGACGTTAATCGTGTTGAGTTTGGACTTACATGGTCCGAGTTATAATATTTTAAGTACAATTTTCATATCTCAACTTACGGCATGCCATACAGTCAATCCGTAAATCCAAATTTAATAATTTTTGCATTATTTGAATCACAATGAAAATATCTACTTACTATAATTTTTTTTAATAAATACATAATTTTATTTTTAATTAAACATCGAGTCATCATTATTCAAAAAAAAAGTTTAGCACCATAGGCGCCACCCTAGCGCCACTTGGGGTGGCGCCTATTCATAGCAGGGTTGCGCGTATGCCTAATAAACGCTACCCGGAGTGCGCATATACATATTTTTTCTAAAAAAAAATTTGCATACTTATTTTTGTAAATAAAAAAAATAAAATGAACAGTTTTAAAAAAAAATCTCGGTGTTGTGATCGCTTTGGACAAGCAAATACGGAGCATGATTTTGTGCAGAAGAGGAACACTTGGAGCTCTACTTCTCATTGCAAGGTCACCACCTACCGGGTCCGGGAGATCTGTCTTCTCCACGTCTCTGAAGCCGCTTGAGCTCAATAGCAGCGCAAGCTTCACTCTTCTTCATACCCTCGATCGTAGAAGCTCTCCAACAGCTGTTGCGAGGATGTCGACCCTTGGTGGCAGAGGAGCCGGAAAAGGGGTTGTCCATTTCCCGCTGTCTTCTTCGAGTACCTTGATTATTCAGAAAGGGGACATCACCAAGTGGTCCGTCGATGGATCCACTGACGCTATTGTGCGTACAATAATACTCTCTCCTTCTATCGATTTGGTTATGCTTCCCATCGTGGTGTCTACCTTTTGTAATTAATCCAGGGTACAATGACTGTGCAATTTCTTAGCTTCTACTGCTGAAAGTCGTTATTATTGATGTACAGTTGACCGATCTCATTCTTTTCGTTTTCTCTGAAGTTTCTATGAGGAGACTATGATTTTTTTTATCCGATTAGTATTACGATATGCAATCTCATCATCTTGTTGGAAATTTTCTACAAACGTAACTCATGTGCATGCTAGTATCAGAAAATCACCCAGACATGGAGCATTTTGACCTAAGGATTATGCTTGTTTTATTATCTTTTCAAAGATTGATTTTAAATCGAAATACAGAGCTTTCATAAGAACAATGACATTATCTGCAGGTTAATCCAGCGAATGAACAAATGCTAGGAGGTGGTGGTGCAGATGGCGGTAACTTTTTGTTTTTTTGTTTTTTTTTCCCCACTATTTAAACCTCTTGCTGAATTGTTGTTGCATTGGTATCATCAATAACTTGTATTTGATTGTATTCACGCCAGCAATACATAGAGCTGCTGGACCAGAACTTTTAGAGGCTTGCTTTAAGGTGCCACAAGTACGTCGAGGAATCCGTTGCCCCACTGGAGAAGCTAGAATTACTCTGTCAGTGTCTGGTTTCTTTTTGATTATTATTTGATTTAAGGTTCACTCCTAGGATTTTTTTTTGGTTTCACTAATATTTGCTGCTACTCATTTTTTTAATCAGCTTGATCTATATATATGCAGTGGCTTCAAATTGCCTGCATCACATGTTATTTACACAGTTGGTCCAATTTATGACACTGATGAGAACCCTGAGGCATCCCTCACCAGCTCTTACAGGTTTGGTCATGTCAATAGTATAGCTAGTTCGTCATTCTCCTCCCTATTGGTTTTCCTTATAAGAAGTTTATATTTCCTCTTCTCATGTTTACAGAAACAGCTTGATCATGGCCAGAGATAACAACATCCAATACATTGCATTCCCTGCTATATCCTGTGGGGTATACGGGTAACTTGACATTAAGTTAACTTTTTCTCAGTTTCAATGTCCTGTTCTAATATTAAGAAAGTGGTTAGATCAGCATGAGCAAGCTGCAAGTATACAACCTTCAATCCTTCCTTGAGCGTTGTTTTATTGATGTCAGCCCAGAATTAGCATTTAAGAGCTCAGTCGTTCAGTTGGGTAATAGCATCCGTCGTCTCAGTTAAAATTCAAAGTGAAATCTTGATACAGAAGTTAGAGGTCATTCTTTTCTACATATCATTTAATTGAAGCCTTTCAGGTAGGAGGATATGGTTGAATATCCTGTTTGTACGCGAATGAGTTCACTAACAAGTTAAATTAATTCAATTAGTTGCTAGTTATCTTGGAGAATAATTATTGTTTCAGTGCTTTGAAAAAGAGGCAGTGTATATGATAAAGATTATGTAAGATCCTGCATTAAGCTCTTTAATACCAATATCCTCTTCTTGCATAAGTTACACGTTTAACAACAGAAATGAATGATTTTAATAGCAGAAAGGTAAAATTACTTAGTCTTGCTTTATTTGAATTTGGCGTTTGGACTTTCAAATGAATGAAGTAAGTGGAATGCTGATTAATGTGAGTTGTAGACACTATGGGTATTCATGTTCATATAACTTGTGATATTTGTTTTTCTTCTTTGAACACCTCAGGTATCCATTTGATGAAGCTGCCAAAGTCGCTATATCGACGGTCAAAGAATATTCAGATGGTTTAAAGGAGGTAATGCTGAAACACCTTTACTGTTGTCTGTTCTTGCTCTTAAGAAATGAATCTTATGATGCTGCCACTGCTTGCAAATCAGTGTGGATTTTTTTTCTTCTTTCTTTTAAAAAAGTAAAATGGAGTTTCGTATATTTGAATTTGCTTGTTCGCCATTCTTTACATTTAATCAAGAACATTGTTTCAGTTGATCATCTTTATCCTGAATCCTCTCATCTCCTTTTATAGAATGCAAAGCCCAAACTTCCTATCCCTATCTATAATCTATGTTGAGGTTTGTGATGAAGTTGTTTGTTTGTGTGTTTTGCAGGTGCACTTTGTTCTGTTCTTTGACGAAATCTACGATGCATGGTTATGTAAGGCAAGAGAGTTACTTCTTCAGAATTAGGGTATGTTTTTCTTCCTCAGATGGCTGCCCTCTCACACGAAACATAAAGAGTGATTGTTGGAAGTTTGGTTACTGGATGTGATGTGTTCTTCTTCCTACTGCACTCTTTGATATGCCAATCTCTAATGCTATTGCTACTGCGTGCTGCTAATTCTGAGTGAACATTGAACAACCCTAGAAGTTTCAAGCCCTATTAAATTAACATAATATATATTATAGAAAAATAAAAGAGAATAAATAAATAAATATAAATATTAAAATAATATAATATTATACAATGACGAAATAATATAAATTAAATTCATAAACTATTGACTTTAATTTAAACCTTACCGATTTTTGCAGTTGGCATTAGCTTACTTAGTCAACATATTGTTTTCTTAAGATTTGAATTAATATTTTCTTAATTTGTTTTAATGAAGAATCAAAGTACACAATTATTACTTAATCTCATAAGAAAGATTGTATTTTCTATAATACTCTGACTGATAACTTCATGTAAAGTTAATTATATGTGAAAACAGTCGCCAATTATTTTTCAATAATGTATTATTATATTATTCCATCTCATATTTAGATTTGATATTTAGTATACGAAGCATAATTAAAAATGACGGTTGATCATTTTAGAATATATCACTCGACTAAAACATTTTTTATATAATTAAAGTAACCATTGTTTAGTAATAGCTTAACATTATAAGTTTCGCTAATAATCTATTTTTTAATGTCTAATAATATTTTAACAATATCCCCGAGTAAGCTTGGATTAATAATTATTGTTGTGTAATTATGTTAGCCCCACGCAAGTAACTACTAGAAGTAATATGGAATACGGGAGTTTTTAAAATTAATAATGTATACACACATATAATTAATTATTATGTTTAATAATTTAAAATATATGTCTAGTTATACTTACTAGTTACTTTTTCTTTTTTTGGCCATCTACTTACTAGTTACTAGTTACGAGAGTATGATCTGCGCGTTAAACGAGATTGTACTTAATTAAGAATATAATATTGTAGTAAGTTATTAAATGACACAACACGCTGAATTTTATTTGGATGAATATACTTTTTTTTTTGGTATATTTGGATTAATATGCTAAAAAACATATATGTTTCATTTCAATTTGTTCTCACGCAAAACAAAAATATAGTTCCCAAGTAGAGTACCGTACATAAAGTTATAACTCTTTGATTAAGATAATTGATATTATATAATAGTTAAAAGCAAACATACATACATATATATATATATATTTACTAATGTAAATTTTTGTGATGCATTTTAAAGTTAAGAATTGGATGTTGTGGTCATGTAGCTAAATATTAGACATTTAAGTTTAATAACTCAAATTATTTTTAAATTGTGGAACAATTGATTTTGTCTAGGGTCATTGTCTAACTTATTAATCAAAATTATATCTTTACAAAAAATTCTCCTTTTACTTTTTCCATCTTGTAATATATCATGAGTGTAATCCGTTAGAAAGCCCTTCCTGCCCAATAGCTCGAACCAACTACCTTTGCATGGGAATCACAACCCTCTACGCATTATTTTTATGGATAAAATACACATTATTCTATAATGTTTCACAAAATGTTATTTTTTTTTTCATTTAAAGTGTAAATGATAAAATTTTCTTTCATGTTTGACCTAAGTTTAAATTTGCTCCATCCGTTAACTTTTTCATTTAAATTTAATATAATAAGTTTTGAGAATTACAAAAATAACATATCAAGGCCCCCTTACAGTCGAATCAACCCCCGATTAAATTGAGGTCCGGGTCTGGATCTTGAACCAGATCTGGTCACCCACTTTCAAAAATTGAATCATTCAGAACAGTTACATACAGAGTAGTTTTTATTGACTTATACAGAGTAGATTTTATTGACTTATATAGGTATGTGAGTACAGCTTATTCTAAATTAGCTACTTGAACACTCTACAATCATCTTCTAGCAACTACTTGAACATTCTACAAACAACTTTGTACTATTTGAACATTCAGTGCACATTCTATAACTACATTCAGTCATCATTCAGTCATCCTGTATACATTCATGCTAACATCCCCCCCCCCCCCCCCCCCCCCCCCCCGGAGAAGTTCATTCTGCTAAAGTTAACTGACTTTGCTTGCTTAGCAAGTAATTGTAGAGGGTTCTGTCTTTTGACAACTTGATGACTAACACTCCAACATTCTCTTTCAGCAGAGTTCCTACACAAACAAACTATGAAATAGTTGAGTGACTTACACAACCACTAGTTATGGAAGTCAATCACAATTACAAGAAGAGATTAGTTTAGTTGCAATAAAGATGGGACCTGACTAGATCAACAAGGTAACTTGACATATTATCACCATGTGGAGAGCCACACTAAATGAATGGTTGTTTAACTAAGTTTAAACTCAGATAGAACTCAAACTGATACAAACAAGTGAGACTACTACATTTTCCAAATACAACTTATATATCATATGCAACTGATATATGTTTTATATTGTTCTTATTTTTTTTTCCTGTTACTGACATATAGGTTTTCATGTGCCTCTAATCCTTATCAGAATTCGACTCATAAGGACGCAAAGAAGAAGTGATAAGCAGATCGCCAGTCACATACTCATATGCAGATGGCATATCTTGTAAGGACATTACTCTATATTTTTTTTCTTGAAATGAATAAAAACTCTCTTTGTATGAGGTTTAGTTAATATATCACCTACCTGATCTGAGGCAGGTAAAAAGTTAACAATTACTCGACCACTTTGAATTTTCTCCTTTAGAAAATACAAATCAAGTTCCATATTTTCCATTTTGGAATGTTGAAGGAGATTTTCAGTCAAAACAACAACACTTGTATTGTCACACCAATTAATAGGGATAATAAACGATTTAACATCCAATTCAGTAAGCAGCGACACTACCCAAAATATTTCACAAAAAACATTAGCGACAACTCTATATTCAACTTCAGAAGTGGAACAAGAGATAACATACTTATTTTTTGGAACTCCAAACAATAGGATTGCTGTTTAACAGAAGATAATGACCAGATACATACTTTCTGTCAACTAAGTCACTTCCCCAATCAACATCAACAAAGGACACCAAAGTAACAGTAGAAGAAGGGACATGATTCAACCTAAACCAAAGCCCATAATCAATAGTACCCTTGAGATATCTCATAATTCAAAGAACAACCTTCCGGTGACGCAAATATGGATGCTGCATTAACTGATTAAGTTTGTGCACTGTAAAATGAATGTGAAGCCTAGTAATACAAACATATTGTAAAGCACTAATAGTGCTCTTATAGAGATTTACATCATCAGGGGTTCTGAGAGGTTGAAACCTTGCTGAGAAAGTTACATGACATAGGAGTAGGAAATGAGGAAGCATTCGACACACCAACCTTCAATAGAAGATAACTGATATGCTTCTTTTGTCCCATAGGGAAGTAGTCATCTCCTACATGCACATCCATTCCGAAAAAAATAGTTAACTACACTTAAATCCTTCAACTTGAACTTACTAAATGATCATAACCTATACTGCAGACGAGTCACTAATTATAACAACAATATCATCAAAATAGATCAGTACAAACATTACCTGATTCAGATTTCTTGACAAAAAACAACTATTTGCTAGAGATACAGTGAATTGAATGGTATGAATGACAAAGTGTTTAAATCTTTCAAACTATGCTCTAGGGGCTTATTTGAGACCATAGAACGCCTTGTTGAGGTTGCAAACAAAAACTCTATTAGTCTCATCACACTGTTCAAATCCAGGAAGTTGAATCGTGAACACATCCTTAGTAAGCTCACCATGCAAAAATGCATTATTGCCATCAACTTGTCAAAGAAGCCACTTGTGAGTTAAAGCTAGAGTGAGGATAATACGAACAATGGGGGCTTTAACCATAAGACTGAAAGTGTCTTGAAAATCAAACTCAAGTTTTTGTGAGAAACTTTTAGCCACAAATTTAGCTTTATATCATGCAATGGATCCATCAGAGTTACGCTTGATCTTAAAGAGCCACTTGCACCCCTACGTGAATTCTACCTCCTCGCAAAGGAGTTAAACTCCACATATTGTTCACTACTAAATTATTGAACTAATCTTTGACAACAACAACCCAATTAGAAGATTTCATAGCAGTGTATATATGAGTAGGTTAAGAATGCATAAGAGCATTAGATGGAACAACAAAAGTGGTAAGAGCAACTATATATTTAGAGTTAGACCTTGTCTGCATGGGATGAGCACTACTAGAGGTGGAATACATTCAAAGGAAGGGGCATGGATGTCATGGGTAGGAATCTGAGTAATAACATAGGAAGATTCTAGAACAAGAGAAGAATCACGAAGAATGTACCTTATATTATTGTCATGTAATGATAAGGAAGGTTCATAAGAAATATTATGAGTAGGAGATCCAGAACCAGAACCACTAAAAGAACCATAATATCTTGAAGAAGAAGGAACATACACGAGATAGGAACCTTAATAAACATATCAAACAAATGCACTAGGAAAAGAGCTAGCAGGAAGAATAGATGTTCTATTAGAAAGATGAGGTGTGTGATCAGGTTGCTAAGGCATAATATGAAGAGTAAGTGTGTGATCAGGTTGTTGAGGCATAGTAGAATGAGTAGGTGCTCTAGTAGGAACAGTAGGTGTGTGATCAAGTTGGTGAGGCATAGTAGGAAGAGTAGAAGAATGCTGAGGTGAATTAGGAATGTTGAAGTCCACAAGGTGTTGAGTTAAAAAGTATAAATTACTCATACTAGAAGAGGGGAGACTTACTTCATCAAATGGAGTACATAAGGAGGATTTGAAAGGAAGAAAGAAAAGAAGAGAAACAATTGTGTTCTTGACAATAGAGGACTGCATGAAAAATCCACTGGAGTGAACAAAGAGAAAGACAGACTCATGAAATCGTACACATCTAGACAAATAAACACGTATTGATGAGTCAAGACATTTATAACCATGTTGGTTAGAACAACATCCCAGGAAAACACAAAGAGTATAGCAAAAATCAAGCTTATGCTTGTTGTAGGGTCTAAGTAGATGATAACACAGACAACCAAACACTCTAAGAAAGGCATAATCAGGAGGTTTGAGGAACAACTTTTCATGAGGTGAAATGTTTAACAAAACTTTGGATGGAAGACGATTAATCAAGAACACAGAGGTAAATAATGCATCACTCCATTATTGCATGGGAAGAGAGGCTTACTTTATAAGAGTGATACCCATCTCAACTATATGTTTATGCTCCCTTTCAACAATACCATTTTGCTCAGAAGTGTAGGGGCAAGTAAGACGATGTGTAATGCCATACTGGGAAAGATAAGGTGTAAGAGATTTGAATTCATCACCACTATAAGTCTGAATAGACTTCAGAGAGTAACCAATTTTATTTTCAACACACTTATGAACCTAAGAAAAAATTGTCGCCACATCTCTTTATTGTGTAGGAAATATATCCACATATACCGGGTACAAACATCAATTATGCTGAGATAGTAGAGCAGGACCTCAAAGGTGAGATCAAGAGGAGAAACATATACTAATTGAGACTCAGAAAATGGAAGTTTACAACATTTACCCACATAACAAGCAAATCATGGGGGTATAGTAGCAACAATAGACATGTTATTTTTGTATTACTAATGAAAATTTTCTAGAGGATGGATGTCCCAGCCTCTGTTGTAACAAATCAGATGAAATTTTAACTTGCATAAGGAGTAAGACATATTTGTAGGAGTTTCATAGTTGTCTAGATTCCTAGACACACAAACTGCATATTCCTAGACAAAGAACTGCCACGAAATAGACTAAAATCAAGTTTGTTAAGGCCTCCACATTCAAAGCCATGAAGTAACACTTTATTAATAATGGAATCACTAACCACATAATGAGTTGGATGAAACTCAAAGTAGACCTGGTTGTCCTTGGTGAACTACGAAACATCGACCAAGTTTATAGTAATTTGATGGGTATACAAAAGATTATATAAGACAAGTGGTTTAGAGGAAGTATATGGAGAGAGGGGAACAGTGAGAATATATGGAGAGATATAGTAGGGGAGAGTTGAGGATGGTATATAAGGGTTGTATATAGGAGGAAATATAGGTGTAGAAAGAAGTACTTGTAGGGGATGAAAGAAGAGATATGAGATTAGGTGTAGTAGAAGAAGAAAGCATAGGGTGAGAACATGAAAGAGTCTTAGCAGGTCCAAAGGGCTGCAGGTTACCTTCATCAGACCAAGTAAAAACAACGACTAAATTTTCACTCATATTAGTGGGCCGAGCAGTGCCATCTTGAAAGTGAACATTAAACCTTTGAGAGCAGCGATGAACTAAGTGACCAAACTTGCCACACAGTTGACCCTAAGGTTTGTTACTATTTCCATAACCACAACCTCTGCCACGACCATAGGTAGTGTTATTGGATTGATAATCAGATGTGATATAAGACTAAGATTTTGTTGTCCAGAGTCTAAAGTACGTGATTGACTAGAATCAAGGGTAACCACAACCACTTGACCCTGCGATACACATTCTGAAGATGAGGAAGAATCAACAAATGGTTTAACCATGACATTTGCAACAAATAGTAATATGCCAAAGATTATTTCCTTCTAAAGAGCTTCATAATCAAGCAGTACAAAACTTATAGATGCAAGATCATAAGGATTCCTAATGGCATGTATAATATAAACTACATTGTCATTATTGACCTTTCACGCCATTCAACATTATTGAACTCTGTTGCATCTCTTCAATGGGACGACCGCAACCAACAAGACTATCATAGGCCAATTGAATCTATGTAAGATAATCTCTCATAGATTGATTGAAGAGTTTATGAACCTCAAGGCGGTCATATAAATTCATAATGCGAGTTGTAGATTAAGACGAGATGTTTTAATGAAGTTTTGTCCACATAGACGCAATAGTCATGCATCCAGCTAGGCCTTTGCTGATTGGAGAGGTGACAGAGGCAAGAAGAAGCCAACAGAATTTTGCATACTCTGGATTGATAGTTTTATTGCCTTCTCAATCATCTAGCATAGGTGGAACATGCAGCGTGCCGAACAAGTAACCATCAAGATTGTAGCCACGAACAACAAAACAGACATGCTGCTTCTATGACTGGAAGTTGTCTTATCCAGTAAGTTAACAAATTCATTTGTTAAAGAATGCAGGTAGGGCTGTCGATGGTTAGGGTATGGTACGAGTATGACAAATACCATAACCATACCATATTTTTAAACCACATACCATAACCATAACCATTACGGGTACAATTTTCAATACCATAACCATGAAAATAACTGTGGTTATTAATAAAAGACCGAAAATTTTATTTAAAAAAAATACATAAATCTATATTGTCAACAAAAAAAATATATAAAACAAACATCATGGTTATTTATTACATGTATGTAGAGTAACTTCCATTATTTAGTATATATTAGTTTATTAATAATAAATAATTTTTATATTTATATAATAACCATGGTTATAACCATGGGTATTACTCAAATACCATAACCATAACCATAACCATTATGGGTAGAAAATTCATCACCATAACCGTACCGCACCATAATGGTACAGCTTAACCATATTAAACAGTAACGGTTATAACCATGGGTATGGCTTTTTCACCGTACCATTGCCGACCCTAAATGCAGGAATCAACTCCTCCATGGATCATATCGATTTTTCAGATTTGAAGAACTCAAATTGTAGAAGAGAAGAACTCTTGCACTTATCAAATTGAATACTTAGTATTAGAGATGATACGCAACTAGAATTGTAGCTCTGATACCATTTCAACATTCTGAATTCATTTCAGATTGAATTGAAAAAGGATATGGAAAGAAACCGTGAAGATAATGATGACGTGAATGATAAGATACCAGGGGAATCAGAAAATTAACTAACAAACTAATCTTGTAATTGATTCATTCAGAATAGTTACATAAAGAGTAGATTCTACTAACTTATATAGGTTTGTGAGTACAACTTATTCTACAATCATCTTGTAGCAACTACTTGAACATTCTACAAACAACTTTGTACTACTTGAACATTCAATGCACATTCCATAAGTATTTGAACATTCGGTCATAATTCAGTCATCCTGAATTCATTCAACCTAACACCCACCCATGGGGGATCAGTTTGGGTCAAGACTTAGACCTGAGCCTCAATCCCATTTGGACACTAGGGATGCTTTTGGACTGTAGAATAAATGTTTGATGATCAATTCGCAAGACAAACTCAAGCCGACGAGCTCGGGCATAACTTAAGGAGCGATTTAAAGACAAATGTCTCTTGAAAGCTTGAAGACAACCTTCGGGAGACACCGTATAGATGGTTCAAGCGTGAGCCATGATCCTCACATTTGACTCATCTTCACAATAAAGTGTATATCTGAGGCAATGCCTCTTTAACTTAAGGCGACTCAATACTTTGAATTTTATTTTATTACTAACCTATCTTAGGACACATTACTTATACAAGGTATCCATACAATGACTTGTAAGGATACTGACCTTATCCTCAAATAAACACTTTAAATACTCTGATGGATATTGGGTCCTAAGGCCCGCTTATTTTCGTGCCGACTCGAGAGCAACCCGATCCAGCTAAGGGCGACACGCTTAAGAAGGAACTCGAGCCACATCTATGAAAGCGGAAAGGAAGCCAATGTCCCAATAGAACCCCCCCCCCCCCCCCCCCCCCCCCTCAAGGTTTTGGTTGATGATAAGATCTTCACCACGAAGATGGTATGTGAGTGGTGCTCTTAGGGATAATGTTTAGCGCCTAACGACAGACAAGGGAACAAGAAGATGCAGGGTACAGTAGAGTGGTAATGAGTACTTTGGCAGACAATACAGTGCCTAACACGGTCAGTTACGACTATTTAAGGTCTGACAAGCTCTGTCATAAAACACTCTGACATTATGACTTATTAATACCCTTTAAACATGGTTGCCTCACCACGGACAAACCAACCTAATCAAGGTAAGCATTTAACCTAACCCAGGTCTGAGGTAAAAGTTTATAAATACCCTTCACACAACCCATTTACATTCATTCACTTCACAAGTATTCAATAGCATTTACTCCCAAAACAACGAATCTCCACTGACTTGATCGTCGGAGGAAAAAACAACAGAAATACCCCAGACTTTCTTTATGTGAAAGTCACCAGAGCAGCAAGCGGATCACCTCAGACACCCGAACCCGATGCACACAGTGATCCAACATACTCATCTTATAACATTTCACACACAATTTTTTTTTCCCAATCGGGTAAAAATCCTGACAATCCCTTTTTATAAGTTTCTATAGGAGCTCTAACGGTTCAATTTTACACATGTCAAGTTCCAATACTTTGGCATCAACTATGAGAGTTATGTGTAAAAAGCATAAAGCTGGCATTGCGACAAATAAAGGGAAACATGTGATGAAGGAGTCTTCCATGGTGTCGCCATACTCTGCCCCCCTTCATATTCAACTTTCAACATCCATTATGGAAGTAGTCGACCACCAAATTCATTATCGTCTCCATTGGTTTATCTCTATCTCTCTCCACGGGATAACCTCATATATGCGTCACTTTCTTCAACCTTACTTCAACTTAGATCTGACTAAGCAACACAGTGGCATTGTCATGACCTCACTAAGATATAAGACGTCATATCCTTTTACCCAGACATAATATAAATCAATGTGCTAAACGATGTCTATGCGAGGTCAATTCCTAAGTAATGAACCGAGTGACCTCATCAAACACATCAACAAGCACGCAACCTCTTTGTTTAAACGAACAAACCACAGCAACCATTTTGGGCTCATATTTCCTCAAACTATCTCTTGCACCGGATGCTCTTAGTTATGTGGACTCCTAGTTGGAATAAATTGGAGAACAAATTACTCTGGAGGCATATGGATGATTGCGATTGCGAGTTACTGGATAATGTGGTTGCCCTGGTTAGGATTCGGCAAAGGCCGCGTAAAATCATGCTGGCAAGCATCTACGACCACTTACATAAAAATGTGAGGGAGATCAATAAGGTGAATACGGATGGCGATATCTTATCACTCTATCTAGGGCTTACCTAATCTATATTCATTTAACAAATATTTTGACAAATTTTACACCATTAATATTAAGAATAAATTAAAATTTAAAAAATAATTTGTAAATTAATTTTATGACCAACCGTGCAAGTGAAACACCATTATACTTATATTTCAACTATCTTCACTCCATCCAAATGAAATTTGTATTTAATGCTTACAAATTAGAGTTTTTTGAAAGAGTAAGAAGTGTAAATTTTGTTTTTAGAAAAGTAAGTATATAGAAAAAATATTATGAAATCTGGGTATACGTTCTACCATGGGTAGCGAGTTTTTTCAATTGGCGCTACTCAAGGTAATGCCTATTCCGAATCAGTTTTTTTTTTTAATTTTATTTTTGATGTCTCGATGTTTAATTAAAAATAAAAGTATGTATCTATTACAAAAAGTTAAAAAATATTATAGTTGTAGATATTTTAATTGCGATTCAAATGATGAAAAAAAAACAATAAATTTAGATTTACGGATTGACTGTACGCTCTGCCGTAAGTTGAGATATGAAAATTTGACTTAAAAAATTATAACTCATACCATGTAAGTCCAAACTCACCATGGTTAACGTCATTTATGTCGTAATTCAATTATATACCTAATGTAATTTTTTTGATTAGAAATACAGTGATTTTGTAACTTAACATCGTTTGTTTTATAATTTGACCGAAATAATTAATTGCATTAGGTGTGAAATTTAATTATGTAAATACTCAAAAAAAAATTAAAAACATTACAGTGCGTATATAATTTAATTATGAATTAAATGACGCTAACTATACTTTAATTTTGGATTTTTAGACTGATCGTATAATACGATAGGTAAAAACCCTACATACGATACAAAAACTTCTAAATAGTGATTTAAACAGTAACTTTACAGTTTAAACAGTGATATCACTGTTTAAATCACTATTTAGAAGCTTTTGTATCGTATGAGTTTTTTATGTATCGTATTATACGACCAGTTTAAAAATAAAACAATTAACGCATAGTTAGCGTCATTTAATTCATAATTAAATTATCTACGCACTGTAATATTTTTTATTTTTTTTTGAGTATGTACATAATTAAATTTCTCACCTAATGCATTTAATTATTTTAGTCAAATTATAAAACAAACGATGTTAGATTACAAAATCACTATATTTCTAATCAAAACAATTACCCTATGTAGATAATTGAATTACGACGTAAATGGCGTTAGCCGTGGTGAGTTTGGACTTACATGGTGTGAGTTATCATTTTTTAAATCAAATTTTTATATCTCAACTTACGGTAGAGCGTACAGTTAATCCGTAAATCCAAATTTAATATTTTTTGCATCATTTGAATCGCCATTAAAATATATACTTACTATAATTTTTTTAATAAATACATAATTTTATTTTTAATTAAATATCGAAACATCAAAATTTAAAAAAATAAAAAAACTGATTTGGAATTGGCGTTACCTTGAGTAGCGCCTATTCCAAAGGCGCTAACCTAGGTATCGGTATCGCTTATTAAAAAAACGCCCTATAGTGAGTAGCGCGTATACCCGTATTTTGAAATGTTTTTTTTCTATATACTTACTTTTCTAAAACAAAAATTACACTACTTACTTTTTTAAAAAAAAACTCTAAAAATCAATGTTGAAACTTTCCATATATTACGAATATGGTGAATACGGGGTGACGATTTGTTAAAGCAACACCCGAACTGGCCAAAAAAAAAGAAGAGAGCAACACCCGATTATGAATATAGGAGGTTTCACCTCTAAGTGAAACAAATCTTAGTCTTCTCGCTCAAAGAGAGTTTATCTAGAAATCAAGGGCTAGTGGGTACTTTTTACATACATGTGACACCTATTAAGTCAGACCCTCTTATTAGACGTTAATGTCGAATGTCACTTTGTCCCATTAAACGTAAGGGCCTCATTCAGAACCCCACTGACATAGATGATTTGACATCTTATATCTTTAGTGATACAATAAGTTGTCATGGTCAGTTTTCATCACTCAGAAGTGGGTTATATATCCACAGTAACAAGATAACCTAGTCATTTGGTTAACTCCCCAATAAATAGAATGCATTTACATTGACAAACTGCTTTAATTACTACCCACAATATTTGCACATTTCTCCCGAAGCTTGAAACTGACTTTGTCATCAAAATAAAAACAATCAGGTCTTTCAGAGCATTAGAGAGTTAAATCAAATGGAAAACAACATAATTCAACAATTGGCGCCGTCTATGAGAATTAGCAAACAAGCTATGACTCTAGCAAACACCAGAGCAAAGGTTAACTGACAACTACAGAGGACAACCCTGGTGACTCATCTTTACCCTTACAACTAATACCTATTGTGGAGCACCCAAGTGATTCAAAATCTCGTGGGGGGTCCTTCCAGGCACCTGCTCATCAATACAATACGTGAGGATTCATCACATCAATATTTGCCAGCAAGAGCCAAAATTTTAGATGCGACGCCTAGAACAATCTATATATACCTCCTAAGAACAAGCGCCACCTCTAATGAAGACCACCCTTGAAGTGACTTTTACACCAGCCATGTTGGTAACACGTAAAAAGCTTATGGATAAAAGGGAACGTCGCTTAGTTGGTCGTGACTACACTCCCGTGGGCTTTGCTCCAAGAGATGCTTTTCACGCAGAGGATGCCACATCCAACCATATAAGGTGATGCCTCCAAAAGTGCACATGGGCATCGCCACTCATGGCACGAGTCTTGTCATGAATCACCACTTGCCACCACTACCTCTGACGTTTACCTAAGCACAAGCTGAGGAACTCATCACTCGTAAATTAAAGGAGCAAAATGGTAAGGTGATGCTTGTCTTGCGCGATAGGGTGCCACCTCCCTTTACCCCAGAGATGATGTTCATCATTGTCTCTCGAGGCGTAATGTCACATGCTATCCCCGACCATAGAAACTTAAGGCATCCCCTCAGGATAAACAGGATCTAGTGCATCTTCTGTATCTTCAAGTGACTCACTAGAGTCACCTGGGTCCTCTACTAGTTGTTGCGATCCTTGGTCTCCTATACTTCATTCTTTTGGTAAGCAAAGAAGGCAGGAAGCCCCTTAACTTGGTCAACCGAACACTCCAGTTGTTGAACCTTATGGACATGTTTCACAAAGCCACTGTAGACTTTTATGAGCTTATCAAGACAGTGGTTCCGGAAACTCCAGGTGAACCTCATGAATCTGTTTCACAAAATCACTGTAGACTTTTATGAGATTGTCGAGACAGTGATTCTCTTCGGTCTTAACAATGTCCCCACTCTTTTTATAGGCTTCAACGACCCTAGCATACTCAACTATGGTGAGGTCTCTCACTCTCTCTACGAGTGTTGCCTCCATTTATGCTTAATTAGCGCCAACTTCCTTGGTTGACACCTCTTTATTGCATTGCGGGCATCCTTCGAGGAAAGCTTGGCCTCATGTCAGTTGACTGACAGAAAAATGAGGCATTCTTAGCCATAACATCCTTGGCCTTTGAAATGGCCTAGTCTTTGACGGAAGTGGTCCTCTTTCAAGTCTTTCATTAACATGGCATTTTCCTTGTCTAACTTAGTCACCCTTGGGGTCTTAGACACATCTTCTTCTAGAGTGGTACCTACGTGGCAAATTGACGACTAAAACCTCAACTTCTATATTGTTAACCACATACTATACAAAGATATCCAAGGAGTATTAATGGTTCGTCTAAATTATTAAAATGCATTCTAAAGAATACTCACCCAGAAGACAAAGGTAAAGTGTTGACGCATTATCCCTTCGACCCACTTTACATTATAACATAAAATTGGCGACGCTCCCTAAGAGGAACTATACCATTCAAGAGATGAAGGGATTAGTCTATGTGACCCGGGGTGACACCTTCTATAAGCCGCGCACCTTGAAGGTGTCGATAAGGAACCAGTTGATGCATTTTTTTTTTTTCCTTTTGAGGGACCTTGTACAAATGCTTCAACATGTTGAAGCAAGATCCTTGGTAAGGGCCAAGTGACTTCTTGCCAAGAATCACTGGGGAAGAGGTATGAAGAAGTGATTCCTCCATCGTCTTACCAAGTGTCTTCTTGCCAAGAATCACTGGGGGAGAGGTATGAACAAGTGATTCCTCCATCGTCTTACCAAGTGTCTTCTTGCCAAGAATTACTGGGGGAGAGGTATGAACAAGTTATGCCTCCATTGAGATGATGGAGGCCTCTGGAGTGAAGGACACTCTAGGAGGTGTCCTGGTTGGTGTCGCTTCTTTAGGAACTGCCTTCTTAGGACCTAGAGGTCACAGACCATACATATATGTTTTCTCCCAATAATATGAGTGTCGATCCTCATGTAAAATGGGAATCCCGTACACTGTCTTGATGATAAAATCGCAACTATCCTACAAAACACTTTGTCATCCTTTAAACATAATAAGTAATTGCACCTTTATAAGCTGCCACCATAACATTGGTTTCATCATCAAGATACAATGGATCTGCATTTAAGGGATCACTTGTTGAGATTTCTCTTTTCATGGAGCGATGCTTCCTCTTTCTCCTCTTACTTCGAGGCTCGTCATCAAGAGGAAAAAGACTTTGATCGGCGCCTGGGAGATTTTTAAGTGTCAGGAACAAAAAAAAAGATTGACATCTACAAAAATATGAAGAAAAGGTTAGTGAGATAACCAATCAATTGGCAGGAGAGGCTTTAAAGATTTGATGATTGCCCTCACGAGCGATGCCTCAGTTGTGATTTTGGTTATAGATGGAGAAAGATCACTAAAGTGCTCCAAATAGATAATGTCTAACGATCTTGTATCTTCTTCGGAAGAGAGAAGCAAGATCGGTCTTTGGCGTCTTAAGAGGCTAGGTGATGCCACTCCTAAAGAAAAATATTTGCTCTTCCAATTGGAATTAATTGATTTAAAAACACTTACCAACAGACTCCCCACATTCCAGGATAGTTGGTCCCAATCGAAGCGATGAGTGATCCAATATTTGAATTTGAAAAAATGTGTTTGATAAAAAAATGCCACACATTGGTTTAAAGACAAAAGAAATTCGAAAGATTGTTAAAGAATGGACCCAACATTTTTTATAACACTAAACTTGAAGCACACACACATTCGCAACACATTAGGGCGAAGTTGAGTAGGGGTGATGCCATAGTAACTGCGCAATTCCTGCAATTAGTCACAATACGACAGGCGAAACCCCACATTTATTTGAGCAAAAAATAGAGTCGTCTCGTCTTTACGAGGACGACAAACGAGATGTGGGGCGTCGACGGGTAAGTCGTGTGAACTGGATACCTTGGGCAAGTAGCGTCGCTTATCCCTGAGAGTTCCACACCCAAAGTGAAATTTACGAGAGTAAGAGATTTGGTTTTGTGTCGGTTGGAGAAAGAGGAATATACAGAGACTTACCATCGGAAGGAGCGTCGCTCGAAGAGGTAATCTTGAGTTTTTTTTGGACATCTATTGCAGTAAGATAACAACGAGCTATTGTAACTAAACTGAGCAATAGTCTTTTTAAAATACTAGAGAGATAAGGATTGGGTTCTAGATAGAAGTCAAAGAAATGGGAGAAGAAAAATGAAATGAGAAGAATAACATTATTTATAGAAGGGGAGGAAATGGTAACTTCCTTAGGGAAACGAAACGTCACAACATCTGAACAGTTGGTTCAATTGGTTGGGTTCCCCATACCTGGGGGCAATGCGCGATTATAAATATAGGAGACTTCGTTTATAAGTGAACCAAATGTCAAACTTCGCTCTTAAAGGGAGCTTAGACAGCAACCATGAACAAAGGGGTACTACTTTTCTTATGTACAAGTAAGACCCTCCTATTAAGTGGGTCCTCGAACATGTCACCTTATCCCATTAGACGTTAGAGCTTCATCAGTAAGAACTCACTAACTTATATGACTTGACATCTTATCATTTTAGAGCAACAATAATAAGAAATGGATTAACCACAATAACAAATTAATCTAGTCAATAAGTTAACTTCCAAATAGATTGCATTTATTATAATTAAAACACATTTTTTTAATATTTGTTTTGGCCATATAATTAACTAAAGTTTTCGAAAAGTATTTATTTTCGATTTTTTTTTTTGAAAAAGTATATATATAAAAAAAATATTTAGCAAAATGTGCATCTGCGCAGGTAGGCCAGTAGCGATTGTTTTTTTTTTATGTTTTATTTTTTGAGAAGACACATCAAAGTGTAAATGGATTTTGAAAATCGCTACTTTGAAAAGACACAATCAAAAAGGCAGTATCAAACAAGGAAAATGATTTTTTTCAAATTTGTTTCTAAAGTAAATACTTTTTGAAAAAGTTTAAGGAAAATGGAATGTTTGATCAAGAGAAATGAGTCAATTTTGATTACTTTGAGAAAATACATTAGAGTGTAAATGGATTTTCAGTGGCAGCAAGATGTTGGAGCAATTATAGCGCGGTATATCAATGACAACAAACTGAATCACCCTACGAAGAAGAGAGTAGTTTGTGATGAAAGACTTCAATTTCTATTTAGGAGGAAAACCATAAGCAGACTTAAAATCAACGAGTACACTATGCAGAAAATCAAGAGTCTTCAGATGCCGAAGAAAAAGGCAGTGGAAACCCCAAAGAGCTATTTTGCAGCAGTAATTTCTGAAAATGTCAAACTAGCTAGTGTATTTGAAAAAAAGTCTCATTCAGAAACTTGTTAATAAACAACTTTATTTCAATGTTTTACCTAAGGGATGTTGTTCAGAACAAGTTGGAAAATTTAGGACAGGTAATATTTGCCTAGGGAAAAAATATTTAACTTCTTCTAACTTCATTCCTTTCTCTAGGTGAGAGTAGCCTAGAGAATGAACAAGCATCAGTTCGCTTGAAATTGAAATTGATGTTGTTCAGAACAAGTTGGAAAATTTAGGACATGTAATATTTGCCTAGTGAAAAATTACTAACTTCCTTCATTTCTCTAGGTGAGACTAACCTAGAGAATGAACAAGTATCAATTCGCTTGAAATTGAAATTGTAGCACTGACACATTCTTTGTCTCACAAACTTTCTTTAATAATTCATGTGATTTTTCTTGAACCTATGAATACTGAGATGGAGCAACGCAAAGTGTCTGTCCATCGAAAAACGCCACGTAGTGGTGAATGAACGATTTTTTTCAAAAAAAGTATATTTTAGGATTTTTTTTTGAAAGTCGCTACTACCACCTACGCAGATACACATTTTGCTAAATATGTTTTTTACATATACACTTTTTCAATTTTTTTTTCTAAAACAAATACTTTAAAAAAAAAGTCGTATAAGAAACAACCGATTCAATTCTGACAAATTGTGCACCACGTGTCAGACCATGGCACAGTCGTCCGAGTCGTTGAAATGGTAAACAAAAAAAAGAAAGATTGTGGTTGGTGACGACAAGACATCAGTAAATATTCATCATCATTTTTATTAATTGAGAAAAGGATATCTGAATGATATTGTTTTCTCACCCACCGAAGTCCGAACAACATTAATTAACACACAAACACAAAGTATACACTTTATTATCTCCCTCTCCCCACCCCTCCCCCACTATTGCTTTATATCATTTGTAGTAAATATTTCAGAAATAATATATTTATGAAAAAGACGACAGTAATTAATAATTATGATCTCTCCATCATTTTGACCACTACAGCTTTCCAAAATATAAAGAAATCCCCGTCCCCAATAAACAACAGAATCTCCTCCCCTTCATCACCCTCATCTGGAAGAAAATAAAAATGTCATCTGCCAGCAGAATAGTTACTACTTCTCTTGTGGTTCCTTTGCTTCTTGTTTTTGTTTTTTTCTATGTCGATTTCCTCCATTGTTCCTGTGATTCTAAAGGTTGCAGCTTGGGTAATGAAGCCGCTGGTAAGGTGCAGAATATTGCAGGGCGTGCAAGTCTGGAAGATTATGACAGTAATGGTGATGGGTATGGACCAGAATATGATTTCTACAGAAAGCATGGGGAAGTTCCAAGTCCTGGCATGGGTAACTAATTGAATGGCAGTATTCTTATATATGTTCATTACATCCTCTTCCTTCCACTCCTCCTATATATTTTCAGTAACTATCAATTCGTTTTTGCATGATTTTTTGGTAAGTTCTTATACTATATACTATATAAATATATATATACAGCGTGGTAATCGAAACGTGTAATTTCATCTAAATTTTGCATGCATGCTTGCTTTGCGTCAGTCTATTAGAATGCAACTTCTCGTGTGTGTAAATACATATATCTGTCTATGTATGTATAGAGTGAATGGATATCTTCAGTACATATTTATATGATATACCTTGTAAAAAGGAGAACACGAATCATACTCTTTCGATACGTTACTAGTTTGGGATTTAATTCAATTGTATTTCTCAATCTGCCAGTCGATATCTATCTTGATTTAAGTTGGAATACATCACCAATAATAATACACACATAGTAAGAGTAACCTATTTTATATGACAAATACATAGTGTAATATAAGCGGATCAATGCGAAGGTACGACGACAAAAGTCTGACGTCCAGAGAGTAGTGGTAGGAGATATCTGATGTTCTTCAAGTTAATGAAATTTTGACCATACTAGACCCTATTTATTAATTATATACGAAAATGTTCTCATTATTTTAACAAATACGAATCTACACCTAAGCGTGAATCTAGTTAACGGGTATATCCCAGAAAAATGTTCACCCACGAACGAGATTTGCGTGTGGCAATTTATGAATAGAAATGTACACCTGCGAATCTCGTTCGCGGGTGAACATTTAAGACCCACCCATCTGTTAACGAGATTCGTGCTTAAGTCTTTGTGACATCTCCCATACATAGTAACTTTAAATAGTAAACACCATCGTCCAACTTTAAATATTTGACTATATGTTGGGAAACTAAGCATAAGTTTGTTGGCACTTTCATCATTGAATTAAATTCATGGAGATTATTGTCGGACCCTGAGGCAGAGGTTGGAGATAATGGATATATTTTTAGTTGGATAAGGAGATAATGTCATAGGTTGGAGATGACTCGTCACTTTCAACACCTTTTGCTTAGTCGGGGAAGATATGTCAATAGGTGGTCGACTCCAACTTTAAATATTTTTATCCGCGAACGAGATTCGCGGGTGGAATGGTAGATGTTATTTACCCGCGAACCTCATTCACGTGAACGAGATTCACGCTTAGGTCTAGATTTGTATTTGTTAAATTAACAAGGACATTTCTGTATATAATTAACAAATGGGGTCTACTATGGTAACAAATTCCAAGTTAATCCCCTTAGGCTTTTCTATTTAGGGTTTATACACAACAACATCCTTTTGGCGACGGAAGTTCTATCTCAGTATAAACAAATTCCGTCAGTAAACTTTTCGTCACTAAAGTTCTGTTTACAAAGATTTATCGATCAGAGGGGCCTCAAAAAATTGGTGCCAAAAGTATAGAAGTTTATTGGCAAACTTTATGTACGATCTTTATTTTTTTTTTGCTAAAATACTCTTTCTTGGCCGTTGAAATGCACTTTATTACTTTGAGTAAATGTAACTATCTGTTACAAAAAATATATATAAAAAAGCTATAATTAACATATAAATTTGTTCAGAGTCACAATTTTAGGATATTTGTTAAAGAATTAGGAGAGTTTCATAGTAAAAAAACCTCCACATATTAATTAGGGGAAAAAGTGTACTAACAATTGTTTTAGGCTTAGAAATTATTTTGCTACTCTTTTACTTGAAAAGTTAGTGTTCAATCCTCACTAGCTACGAAAACTGAAACCTTTGTTCATTTTCGTTCATACTTATTTTATTTTAAACGTTTATATAAATTTATAGGTCATCTGGTTACAATGTTGCTCCTCCATTCACAAACTCATGTGTTTAGATCCCACAACCAAAATTTTAAATGATCTTTTTTAAAAACAAATTCCGACAAAATTTAATTTCTTCGACAACTGTGTTACCTTGACCGTTCAAAATTCAAATTGTTTCACCACAAAAGGTAACAAATCAAATTTTATCGTGAAAATAATTCTGTCAATCAAGAGTGCCATAAAATTTGTGTTTTTCGGGCGACTGTATTACTTTATTTGACAAATTAATTTCGGTGACACATTTTTTATCAACCAAGTTTCAAATTTTGTTGGTAGTTATTGGAGATTTTGGATTTAATGAAATTTAGTGAATTTTGAAATAAAAAATGCAAAAAGACCAAAATTAAACTCAAGCTCAAACTCAAGTGAATGAAAAAAATGGTAAAGGTGGAGACTGGTTTTGGACTCCGACATCGAAAATTCCAATAGGAATTGTGGAATATCTAAGTTTTTTTTTTTTTTTTTTTAAAAGTGTAAAAACTTATACGATAAAAGATTCTCTCGCGTGTTGAGATGGTGCAAATCACAACTCGTTTAGCATACCTCGGGCCCCTTTGGACTAACAAGTGCGCACACAACATGTGTATACGATTGTCATGCTGAAAAGTCTGCACTGCACGGACCCAATTTTTATTAAAATCCATACTTTTTTAGCAAAACCCTACTGGATATTTTTTTTATGCGAATGTCAGATTTGTTTTCTCAATTGTTGATATTTCAGTGTTGTATTTTGTTTTCAGTTTGTAAAATTTAATTAGGATTTTAAGTGTCCTACTTATTACTTTATGGGTGGAGAGACCCTATAAATAGGATCTGCATTCTTCACATTTCTACAAAGAAAACAATTCCAAAATTACTTGTTAAGTTTTTTTTAGGTTCCACTCCTGTTTGGTCATTTCCAAATTTTGTTCATGTTTTGATCTATGTTTCCGATTCGTCTTAAGAGTTCAGGTATTGTTCAACTTGGTTAAAGAAAATCGTATTTATTTGCGTTTTGACGACACTGTTGTATCCTGAGAAGACCATGCACCTACGAGCCTCAGTTTAAAGAAAAATTCATTTTCTTGAAACACTTTCGTGTTTATTCAAAGTTTGCATGTTCTTGTACGGTTTACACAAATTTCATTATTTTTTATTTGATTCAAAATTATTATTTTATTAAAACTTTATCCTCCGTATTACTAACAATCTCAAGACAATTTTACTTATAGTTATACATTCAAACTTAAGTTATGTTCGATTCTATATTTTTATAATCTCTTTAAAATATTTCTCTAGTAAATAATAATTTGCATTTTTTGGTTTTAGAAAAATATTTTTGAATAATGATGTTCAAATTGGTATTAGAGCATTGATTCAAGTGACTGATGTCCTATTTGCATCTATTAACGCACCCGTTGTTGCATTGACTGGAGGGATGACCACGACTCGTCCTGTTGAAGTTGTGCATGCTGAGAAGTTTAACGCCTACAACTTCAAGAGGTGACAACAGAAGATGAAATTATATCTCAGCAATCTGACCTTGTAAAGATTCCTAACAGAAGAATCACCTACTCAAAAAGGAGATGATTCGCGGTTCTCCCTAGCTTTGGAAACATTTAATCATTCTGAATACTTATGTAGACATTATTTAATTAATAGTCTTTCAGATTTATTGTATGATGTATATAGTAAAATGAAAACCGCTAAGGAGTTGTGGGAAGCCTTGGAGCAAAAATACATGTCCGATGATGCGGGAAATAAGAAATTTCTAGTTAGTCGCATGTTTGAGTTTAAGATGATAGATGACAAACCATGTATGAAACATGTTACATATCTTCAACTCCCCCTCCAGAGTATTCATGCCAAGAGTATAGAACTCAACGAGGCGTTTCACGTAACCTGCATTATTGAGAAGTTACCCCCGACATAGATTATCTACATCAGTTACCTGAATCACATGTAGAAGGAGATGACCATGTCGAGTTAGTTGAGAGGATTCATGCGCAAGAGCAAATGAATAATGCACGAGAAGTTCCCTTCAAGCCAATGAATATAATGACCTCCGCCAAAGCATATGTGATGAAGCATGGACAAAGTTCAAATAAATATGATTTCAAGGCAAGCAAAAAGAAACCGAAAGGAGTCAACATGGGTCCTAAGGAGGAATCTCAAAGAAATTGGGATCGAAACACTTGCAAAACTTTACAGGGTCCTCTTAATGTGGTCAAATGGGTCATAAATCTAATGCTTACATATTTACTAAGAAAAAGGTGACTAACATGGTGGAGGGAAGCACGAGAGACCCTTAAGACCATTAACTTTTTGTTTGCTGTGTCCGAGATTAACATAGTTGATTCCAACCCTCGAGAATGGTCAGTGGACGAACGCACCACCAAGCATGTCTGCTTGAATAAGAGAATGTTCTTCAAATTTGAAACAATTCATTATGAGGAGAGCTTGTACATGGGAAACTCAGCCTCGTTCGAGGTCAGGGGCAAATGAAGTGTCATTCTGAAGATAACTTCCGGGAAAGAGATGACCCTGAAGAATTTGTTGTATGTGTCAGACATTCGTAGGAACTTGGTGTCATAATCGCTTCACAAGAAGCATGGTTTCGTCTAGCGTTTAAGTCAAAAAAATTTGTACTCACTAAGAATGATCATTATGTGGGTAAATGGAATGAACGTAATGACCGTTAAGCCAAAAATAAGTAAGAATAAGAATGGTTATTTACTTACTTGATTGAGTCTCCTAATCTTTGGCATGGTAGATTATGACATGTTAATTATGGTACGTTGCAGTGTCCTATCTCTACATTTTAGAAGATCTCAGACATAAGTGTGAAATGTGTTTAGCCTAAATTAACAAGGGTGTCCTTTGTTTCTGTTGAAAGGAACATTGAACCCCTTGACTAACACATAGAGACGTATGTGATTTAAAATTTGTGGACACGAGAGGCAGTTGTCGAACGTCGAATCCGACTTTCTCCGATCCTTTTTGAAATATATATTTGTTTCGTTCGAAAATGTAGGGTCTTGGGTCCGGTCGTGCGGGGTCATCAACCAGACCAAAAAAATGAAAGAGTCGCCACCGATTAATTAGAGGCTAATCAGAATCCTAAAATTTGGTTAAGGTACATGGTATTTACATCCAAGGACTTGGAAAGGTCTACGTACAAAGAATTGAGTTAGGGGGTTTATTACGTCTTAAAGGCTTGCGAGCCCACAATCTGCCCTTTCGGTACTTTAGTTTGCTTTTGAAAATAATTTTTTACTGATTTACCCGAATTGTCTGATTCACCCATTTTGATCATACTTGGCCAAAGAGATGACATGCATTTTCTTAATTAACAATATACAAGCATTTTTTTATATTTGAGTTAATTTTAAAAAAATAAACAAGATAATATAATTAATTGTGCTCGAAAAAGAGTGGTTTAACTTTGGGGTCATTTTAAGACGTGTCAAATGTATACGAATGATTTTGAAAATCGAAGCACAATGGATTAATTTGTGACACCTTGAGAAGTAATGGGATGTCCAGAAACGTTTAGAGACCAAGATGCAATTATTTAAAATTTTGATTTGATTGGGAATTTTGTTTTAAAAATTGCACAAATGACCCAAAACCTTTCTAATTTGGTAAAGTCCCAAAATGACCCGAGAGTCCAAGGACCGAGTTATAACATTCATCAAGGTTTGGGAATGACCTAAGACATTTTTGAAAATTATATTTTTTGACCGAAACAACCCCCATAACTTTCACAAATGCCTAAAATGACCCCAAAGTTATACCGAACTTAAAACTGAGCACGATTCTTATACAAAATATAACTAATAACGCATAATATTGATAAGACAAATTTCATTCATATTAATAAATATAGATACAACATTGAATACGAGAGGGATACATCTAAGTCATCCATAGTTTAGATACCGTACAAGGGACCGAGACCGATAATTGTCGATTTTTCTTCACTCAATTTCTCTCTATTTTTTTTCCACTCACTATCACTCAAATCCTCACTTTGAATTTTTTTTTTCTCTTTTTTTTTTTCTTTTCTTTTCCTTTCTTTCCTTTTCTTCATTCCTTGGTCGAAGCTTACGACATGCTTTCCTCCAAATTCCCTTCGGTTTTTCTTTTCTTGAATTGTCGTGGCTTCCTTGCTTTTGTAGAGTTTTCCTCATCCAAGTAGGTGATAAAACATGGAAAATACATAGTGAATGGAAATGTGATAGCAATTGGGCAAAGGGGATTGACAATTGGGAGGATTTGGTCAAACGATGATGGTGGGTGAGCAAAAGTGATTGAATGGGCAAAGGTGATGGTAATTAGGAAGATTTTTGGGGCAATTTTTGGGGATTGGTCGTGGTTTAGGGGTTTGGGATTTAGGGTTTAGGGGTTTATGGTTTAAGGGTTTGGGGTTAAAGGTTTGGTTTATGGTTTAGGCTTTAGGCTTTAGGATTTTTAGGGTTTGGGGTTTAAGGTTAAGGTTTTGGTGTGTAAGGTTTAGGGTTTGGGGTTTAAGGTTAAGGTTTAGGGTTTGGGGTTAGGGTCGATTTTCTCAGCTCGGTTCCTCGCGTACAATATTTTGACCCCGAGCCAAAATCAGGTGTTTATGGTTACTCCTCTTTGAACACACACTCATGTATGTGATCTAATGAGTGTGTGTTCAAATACAAACAACTGATTTTGGATCCTCTTTATTTTCATAGTAGACAAACATCATCGTGCAACTTCCGGAAGTTGGACATCTATAAGTCCTGATTGTTGACGATGATCTGCAGAGACTGAGCGCCTAAACGCTCATCAACTTGTGACTCCCAAAAGTTGTACACATACATGTCCTAGTTGTCGAGGATGGCTTGCGGAGGATGAACAACTAAAGGCTCGACTCGTCCATATTGATTGGATTGTGGAGATCTCGGTCGTCCATGCCGTTGACGATCATGGCTCCTCTGTTAAAAGTCTCTTTGGCGACATAATGCCCTTCATATTTTAGGCACAAACTTGTCCCGAGAGTCTGGATTGACTTGAAGGATTTTTATGAGGATTAGATCACCTGTTTGTAATTCCCTTGGCCGCATCTTTTTGTTAAAAGCATGAGGCATGCGTTGTTGGTACAATTACTCGTGGCACAGTGCGATGAACTGCCTTTTGTCCATGAGGTTCAATTATTCGTATCTGCATCTCACCCACTCTAACTCGTCCATCTCCGCCTCAGCGAGGATCTTTTAGCTGACAAGATTTTTTGCTCAATTGGCAACACGGCGTTGGTCTCGTAAACAAAGAAGAATAGGGTTGCCCCTGTTGATGTTTGTATTGAGGTTCTGTATGCGATGAGTGTCTAAGACAGCTTGTCATGCCAGTCTTTTATTTGTTTTTTCCACTGCGCCATTCATTTGTGGGCGATATGGAGATGAATTTTATGCTTGATCACAACCCATCGATCAACTTGGTATTCAGATTTCTGGCATTGTCGGTGATGATTGACTTTAGAACCCCATGGCACATGGTGATGTCATGTCTAATGAAGCGTTCGATGGCCTTTTCCATTATTGATGCCATGGTGATAGCCTCTATTCCCTTGGTGAAGTAATCAATCACCACCAATATGAATTGATGACCATTGGACGCCTTTGGAGAAATCATGTTGATTACATTGATACCCCATATTGAGAAAGACCATGGGGAAGTCATGGGGTAGAACTCGTGTAGTGGCGCGTGGATTTTCTCTGCATACATTTAACGAAGGTGACAATGTTGGACTAAACGTTTCTCTGACCGACTTCATAATCTTTGAAATTAGGACGAAAACCCAATCCTAAAAGTGTCTTTGTTCTTTCGGGTGTATGAATGTCATATGTGGGAGGTAGACCTTAGTCAGGATGGCTATATGTGGAGCTTGGTCAAGATGGAAAAATTTCATGACATGGATTGACGAGTGCCACGACAATAGTGTTTCTCGAGAATACAAGGTCGGGGATACTATGGTAGTCACGACTGCATGACGCTTAGAAGAGCGAAAATTCGCTCGACCTGGGAGGTCATGCCAACGGTTGACTGCACTGTGCGAGAACTCATGGCGTACATGGTCTTCTCTAGTTTGATGATTATCTCCTCATGTTCTTGAGATGCTGGAGTCGTCGAATGTCGCATGGGTCCCGAAAACCTAAATTCAAAATAGCGTAGTAAGAATGATGAATACACAATTGATCATGCATGATTGGTTTTGAAAATTCTGCATGTTCCATTCATTCCATTCGTAGACTTTGATTGCGTGTATGAAAAAAGTTTTTTTTTAATACTTTAAAAGGATTTGGCCAATCGAAGTCTAGTTCTTAAGACGTTTCACACGACGGCGCAGCTCGTTGAGTGCATTTGTTGTTTGTTCCTTGGTTCAAAGGAAGGTTGAGGACATGCATTTTGAAAATCTTTTTATTCGCTTCATCCTTAGTCTGAATTATTCAAGAATGTCATTCAAGTTAGCTACGTTGCCCCCACATTTCTCCAAGGTGCCCTCACATTGCTAGAATGATGGTGGTTGTTTGGGTTTATCCCCGATTATCTCCTCCGGATTGAAAGATGAACTTGCGGGTGTCGAATGGAACTTGTGAATATATTCCGTTGTGGTTAATCACGCGGCTGCGTTTTCCACATTCCAGAATTCATACAAAGCATCAAGGAGAACCCAAATGACTTTGTAACTTGCGAGCTTGTGAACTTCACCAATCTTCTCATTCACGTATTTCTGATTCCCTTTTTTCATGACTTTCCATATTCTGGCATTTTTGGACCGTAGGGGCTGCATGGCCTTAATGTTAGTGCAATGATTTGTTTGCTTCATCCTTACCAAAGATGGTGTGTGAAACGTCTTAAGGATACAAGATAGAATGAACAAATCTTACATTTTTTTAAAATCTTTTTAGAAAAATACAATGCAAGTGCGAGAATGTAAATTTCATTAGTAATGTTCATATTACATTTACAACAGTTTGAAATATATCATACAAGAGACCCAATCCTATACATGTCATGATCTAGGGCCAAAACAAAACACATTTACATAATGGGCCAAACTCCCATCTATAGTTGTTGGGGCCAATCTTCTACATGAATTTTGGGTCAATCTCGGATCCTAATACTTGGGCCGAATTCCCATTTACATTAGTTGGGCCCAAAAATGGAACACACACAAAACTGGTAAAAGTTAAACTCGGTGTGGAGCTTTTGTTCTAAATGAATGAAATTTGTAGGTCCCCTGAATGAGTGGAACCTCACCCCCTATACAGGATCACAGACCCATTCTGATCATCGAGTTGAGTTATTTGAGTACGTGTCGGCGGTCCAAACCATTCCGGGCGCATTCCCCTACTAAAGTCCCTAATCTCTTAATGTGCTCTAGGTCCGAGCGTGTAATGGTAACCAACGTGGTATGTGCAAAACGAGAATTTAAATATTTTTTGAATTTTTACAATTACATCGCCTTTCAGACAAAATTTAAAACTGCAAGCATGAGCAAACTATTAATCAATCTCAAATGAGATTGAGAGAAAAAATGAAAGAAGAATGGATAGCTTGGAGAAGAAGGAATCAGAATTCTGTTATAACAGAATTACCAGAAAAGAGAGTAGGATTTCTTCAATTCATTCAAGTTAAGTTTACAATCAGATTCTCCACCTATTTATAGTCTAATCTAATGAGAAAACAGAAAAGAATTACAAGATTCTAAGCTATAGACTAGACTATACAAGAAGACACTAGAAGACTCAAGAACATTCAAGAACACTCAAGAACACCTCAATAGAGAATGAACCGAACTATCCTAGGAGTGTTCTATACAATAAACATACTCTTTATCATAAATCCTAACATTCCCTATCCAAGATCCTTTTTGAACATGCTTGCTTGATTGTTGTTTTTGTCTGAAATACTCTTTCATCCTTCTGCATACTTAGCTCAACGTTTTGAAATCTAGTCATGAACATCTACTTGCAGCTCTTATCAAGCTTGATCACAATCTAAAACGCAGTTCAAGTTCCTTTTCTTCATCATATCATCTCAAAGTAAGAATTAGAAAGATCACATAGTTCTTTACAGTTCGTTTTCAAAATATTCAAATCATAAACCAGATTCAACCAGTTAGCATTGATCACAACTCAGTATACTGCACAACTTCTCATCTAAATCATAACAGATACTCGTTTCAACCTTATGAGATATATAAGAGAAATCCCTTCTAACGACACATGATATACACCAACCTTGATATACGCATCCTTATAGAGATTCAATATCCTCTTTCATTTGCAATTTTCCTTGGTTTTTCTTTTCCTTTCATCTTCATTCTATTTTTTTTTTCAGACATTCTTTTTCCTTTTTTTTTCCTGATAGGAAGGTTTGAGCCTTCATCTTTTCATTGGGGTTGGAAGGTTTGAGCCTTCATCTTTTCATTCTCAAATCAAAGAAGAAGTATCTTTGACGTTGTCTTCTTCAATGATTATTTTTGAACTAAACCCCATGAGCTATCATCACAAAACAATCTCTAGGAATAGCCTCAATCAAGATGAGATCATGAAGAACAGAAGAAGGCAGAGATCACCAATATATGATCATAAGGAAAACAAGTAGAGCATGACCAATGATGAAGAGATGAAGACACATCACAAAGTATGAAATCAATACACCCGGGTTGAAAACGTTTTATGATGAATATCTCAACAAGAAAAGCAAGAACATAGTAATCTCCTAATTCAAATAAGAGATGATAGTACAAGAAAAGAAATAGAACAACTATCTTTAGAAAACAATCAAGACAGATTAGAACACAGAGTATGACACATGACTGTTACGAAACACCACTGAGCACCATATTCAAACAATCAGAAAAGAGATTCAACAGACAATACCAACACACAATACCAGCAATCAAGAAGCATCAGAAGACTCAATGCCTTCAGTAAGACATTTAGACAACACCTCAACTTCTTCGAAGGAATACACACCAAGCTTTTGTCGAAGAGGAACGAAACTCTTTTCAGTGAGTGGTTTTGTAAGAATATCTGCAAACTGATCATCAGACGGAACAAAATTAACAATCACTTGACCATTAGTTACCTTTTCCCTAACAAAGCTAAGATCCATCTCAACATGTTTAATTTTTGAGTGATGTATAGGATTTTCAGTCAAACCAACAACACTTGTATTATCAGACCACACAACTGGAATAGATGATAGAGAAACCTGAAGTTCCTGAAGTAAGGAAGTCACCCACATAATCTCACATATAGCATTTACAATTGCTCGGTATTCGGCTTCAGCGGATGATCTAGAAATAACAGATTGCTTTTTGGAACTCCACACAATCGGATTGCCATTAAGAAGAAGAAAATGTCCAGATATAGATTTCCTATCAGTTGGGTCACTACCCCAATCCGCATCTGCATAAGAAACAAGAGATACTTCATTAGTAGGTAAAGTAGGAGCTTGAAATAAAACACCATGAAACAGGGTGCCTTTGAGATACTTCAACACATGAACCAAAGCATTCCAATGAACTAATGTTGGTGCTTGAACAAACTGACTTAGTTTGTTCACAGCAAATGCAATATCAGGAAGAGTAGAACAAATATGTTGAAGAGCACCCACAGTACTTCTATATAGATCATCATTAGGACATGGAACACTGTCCTTATCACACAAGATTTTTGATAAGAAATTACCTGGCATAGGTGTAGGCATAGGAGATGAATCACTCAAACCTGTTTTACGCAGAAGTTCCGAGATATACTTGTTCTGACTGAGAAGTAGACAATCATCTTTTACCTGCACATCCATACCCAAAAAATAGTTAAAAGATCCTAAGTCCTTGAGCTTAAACTCAGTATTGATATGAGAAATTACTTCCTCAATATCATACTGATCATGACCAGTCACAACTATATGATCTAGATATACTAAAAGAAAAACAGAACCAGTAGAAGACTTTTTTATGAACAAACAATTATCAGATTTAGAAACTTGAAACATTAATCAACCTAAAAGAAAATGCTTGAGCTTTTCAAACCAAGCTCTTGGTGTTTGTTTTAACCCATATAAAGCCTTATGAAGCTTGCATACCATAACATTTCCAGAGGAGTCTCGCTACTCAAAACCAGGAGGCTGAGTCATAAACACTTCTTCTGTAAGATCACCATGTAGGAAAGCATTATTCACATAAATTTGCCTGAGTTGCCACTTATTAGTTAAGGCTAAAGACAACACAATACGAACAGTAGGTGATTTAACAACAGGACTAAAGGTTTCGTAAAAATCAAAACCAGGTTTTTGAGAAAAACCTTTAGCAACCAACCGTGCCTTGTACCTGTTTACCGAACCATCTGAGTTACGTTTAACCTTAAAAATCCATTTACACCCTACTGGAATACGACCTTCAGGTAGATGAACAAGAGACCAGGTGTTATTGGTTGATAATGCTTGTAACTCATTATGAACAGCTTGAGACCATTGTGAAGTCCGAAGGGCTGCATGTATGGATGACGGTTCTGAATCAACTAAATCCTTCAAATCATCTTTAACTTCAGTTAATGCAGCAAACTGAGAATTGGTTTTTTTGATCTTGTCATCATGGGCTGAATATTCGGTCTACGACCAGAAGACCTGTTGACATCAGAATTTGCTGACACTAGAGAAAGATCATTAGCACCATCTGTCACCAACCTCGAAGATTCCACTAATTCATTGTTAGAAGAAGGAACATACCTGATTACAACATCTTGCTCTCTTGAAGTCTCATCTAAAGAAACAGCTCCAGGTGCTTCCACATCAGAAACAGACTCAACACCTGGTACCTCCACACAAGAATTAGACAAATCATTAGTCGGAAGAGAAGTAGTAGGAGATGAAATTCCAGGACAAGTAGGAGATGTATTGGTTTGATCAGCAGGTATATCAACAAAGCCAAATGGAATAAAGAATGGATCACTCGTGTAAGTGTTTTTCGGGGCAGAGGATAACATGAACTTGCCATTTTTCTCAGCAAATGGAAACTCATTTTCATGAAAACGAACATGCCTTGAAATATAAAGTTTACCATTTGAATCCAAACACTTGTAGCCATGCTGTTGTGAACAATATCCCAGAAAAACACAAGGAGTATATCGAAAATCAAGTTTGTGTTTGTTAAATGGACGAGTAAACGGAAAACACAAACAGTCAAAGACTCGTAATATAGAATAGTCAGGTACCTTTCCAAACAATTTTTCATGAGGAGAAAGGTTAGAAAGTACCTGAGTAGGGAGCCTATTGATTAGAAACACGGCTGTGAAAAACGAATCACTCCAATACTGCATAGGCAAGCTTGCTTGATACATAAGTGTTAGTCCCATTTCTACAATATGCCTATGTTTTCTTTCAACTATCCTGTTTTGCTCAGAATTATATGGACAAGTAATTCTATGAGCAATACCTTTGCGAGTAAAATAAGGCGAGAGAGTTTTAAATTCTCCTCCTCCATCGGTTTGAACAGCTTGTAGAGAACATGACAGTTGTCATTCGGCCAAGGTATGAAACTGTATAACACATTAGCAGCATCACTTTTCTTTTCTAAAAAATAGATCCAAGTATATCGTGAGAACACATCAACTATACTCATATAAAATCTTTTTCCATTAGAAGTCACCGGGGCAGGTCCCCACAGATTAACCTCAATCAACTGAAGAGGCTTAGTGTATTGAGTTGAAGAGTTAGAAAACGGGAGACGTATGCTTTTACCTACAGAGCAAGCCGAGCATAAACCATAAGAAGATGAACACTTTTTATCAAACTGTGCGAATACAGAACTCAAGACCTTTGATGATGCATGTCCAAGTCTTTGGTGCCAAACTATAGCAGAATCGACAATACTAGTACTATGACAATTACTTTCAAAACCAGAGTTCTTATTAGACAATCTGGAAGAAAAACTACTAAAATCTAACTTGTATAATCCTCCAGATTCTTCTCCTTATAGTAAGACCTTCTTAGCAGCAGAATCACGAATGAGACAATACGCAGGATGAAATTCAAAAAACACAGCATTATCCCTGGAAAACTGAGAGACAGAAACTAAGTTTTTAGTGATTTCAGGAGAATAAAGCAAATTGTTAAGAAATAACGATTTAGAACATGTATTTATCACAGATGTTCCTATATGAGAGATTGACAATTGAGCACCATTTCCTACTTGAATTGTACCTGCACTTTTGTACGGTTCAGCTCCAATAGGTTGGACATTGGATATGTGATTCGATGCTCCTGAATCTGGATACCAGATTTGATCGGTGCGAAGCTGTTGTGGCTGAGGCAAGGAAGCAAAGTTCACTTGAGGATTCAGCTCTTTAACATTTGAAGAAGCAGCAGCTGTAACACCAGGAGAAGGAGGTGCAAATCCATATGGAAATCCATAAGGAAGCATGTATGGATACTGTCCTACTGATGGAGCTGAAGGCAGGTACATAGCAGGAGCAGAATTGACAACATTCAAGGAATTGAATGGATGATGCTGAGGCATAGGCTGAGCAGACTGAGAGTTACCGAACGTATGATGTTGATGCAGAGATTGAGGTGTTGATTGAAAGCTTGAAGAAGACTGATGCTGATCAGAAGGCTCATTCAAATTATTCCATGATGATTGACATATGTTGGCTGAGATCTGTCCAGCTGAATTGATGCCATGAAAATTGACATCAAACCTCTTGTAACACATGTTGACAAGGTGTCCTACTTTGCCACACAACTGGCATTGAGGTCTATTTCCTCCTCTTCCTCTTCCTCTTCCAGATGGCATTGAGGTCTATTTCCTCCTCTTCCTCTTCCTCTTCCACTATTTTTCTGGTTTGTATACTGAAACTGATTCTGGTTTTGAACACCAGAATTCTGATTTTGTCCACCAGAACCACTCACATTCTGTCCGAAAACAGGAGTTGTAGTAGATAGCTGATTCTTCGAGCCTTCTTCATTGCTATGAACCATGGCTTGAGGCAGGATCACAGGATCAAACAACTGATCACGACTTCTGGTTTCAGCATCCAAGAGAACCGAGCTGACAGATGCAAGATCATACGGATTTCTACTTGCGTGTATAACAACAACTATATTATCAAATTGTCGTTGAACTCCATCTAGAACAATTGAGATGTGCTGCATTTCATCAATAGGATGACCGCAGCTTGCCAAACTATCACAAGTGGATTGGATGTCAGCTAAGTAATCTCGAACCGACTGAGTTATGAGTTTTCTTGCCTTCAATCTTCCATAGAGACTCATAACTCGAGTGGTTGAGGAAGATGAGAACATTTGATGCAGCTTGGACCAGATAGCACTTACTGTCATGCATCCTAGCAGGTATCTATTGACTTGAGGACAGATTGACACAAGAAGCCATGAAGCTAATGAACTATCACGTTGCAGGTATGAAGAATAGGCAAGATTTGGCACATTTTCACCATTTTCATTAACAGTCTGCATAGGAATTTCCCTAAGACCGTATAGATGTGATTCGAGATTAAATCCACGAACATCAAGTAATACCTGCTGTTTCCATGACTGGAAGTTGTCATCTCCTGTGAGAAGACACACACATTTGTTCGAGAAAGCTGGTGGAAGCAGATCCTCCATTGCAGCACAGCTTCGGTCAGAACAGAGGAAGCGACGATGAACAGAGTGACTGAAATTGCAGCAGAAATCACAGATTGAGGACGAATCAGGCGTTGTAGTCACCAGATTCTTGCATCTCTGATACCATATTAATCAATCTCAGTTGAGATTGAGAGAAGAAATGAAAGAAGAATGGATAGCTTAGAGAAGAAGGAATCAGAATTCGGTTATAACAGAATTACCAGAAAACAGAGTAGGATTTCTTCAATTCATTCAAGTTAAATTTACAATCAGATTCTTCACCTATTTATAGTCTAATCTAATGAGAAAACAGAAAAGAATTACAAGATTCTAAGCTATAGACTAGACTATACAAGAAGACACTAGAAGACTCAAGAACATCCAAGAACACTCAAGAACACCTCAATAGAGAATGAACCAAACTATCCTAGGAGTGTTCTATACAATAAACATACTCTTTATCATAACTCCTAACACAAATGGTCAAAACGGATAGAGTAAAATATAATATGACAACGCAAACATGACAAAGCCTAAACCATCTAAACAGATAAGTCCCGACCATTTTTGATAAATATTTTTATTTTTGTTTCGCTCGAAAATGTCGGGTCTTGAAGAACGATGGGTCCGGTCGAGCGGGATCATCAACTGGACCGAAAAAATGAAAGAGTCGTCATCGATTAGTTAGAGGCTATTCAGAATCCTAAAATTTGCGTGGGGTACATGGTGTTTACATCCTAGGGCTTAGAAAGGTCTACATCCACATAATTGAGTTCAGGGATTTCATTATGTCTTTAGGGCTCGCGAGTCCATAACCCGCCCTTTCGGTACTTTAGTTTGCTTTTGAAATTATTATTTTTATCGATTTACTTGAATTGTCTAACTCACCCGTTGTGATCATACTTGGCTAAAGACATTACTTGCATTTTTTTAATTAACAATATACAAGCATTTTTATTTTTGAGTTAATTTAAAATAAATAAACAAGAGAGAATAAAATTATTTGTGCTCGAAAAAGACTGGTTTAACTTTGGGGTCATTTTAAGACGTGTCAAACGTATACAAATGATTTTGAAAATACGAAGCACATTGGACTAACTTGTGACACCTTGAGAAATAATGGGATGTCTAGAAAGGTTTAGGGACTAAGATGCAATTATTTAAAATTTTGAGTTGATTTGGAAAAATCTTTTAAAAATTACACAAATGGCTCAAAACGTTATTGTTTGGTTTATAACATTCGCTAAACTTCCAAAATGACACAAGAGTCCAAAAACCGAGTGATAAAATTCATCAAAGTTTGGGAATGACCTAATTCATTTTTAAAAATATTACGTTTTGACCGAAATAACCCCCATAACTATCACAAATGCCTAAAATGACCCCAAAGTTATACCGAACTTAAAACCGAGTACGTAATATAAATAATAACACATAATACTGATATGATAAATTTCATTCACATTAAGAAGTATAAATACAACATTGAATACGAGAGGGATATACCTAAGTCATCAGGAGTTTAGATACACGAGGGATCGAGACCGATAATGGTTGATTTTTGTTCACTCAATTTCTATCTATTTTTTTCACTCACTATCACTCAAATACTCACTTTGAATTTTTTTTCTATATATTTTTTTTCCTTTCTTTCCTTTTCTTCCTTCCTTGGCTGAGGCTTACGACAAGCTTTCTTCCAAACTCCCTTCGGTTTTTCTTTTCTTGAATTGTTGTGGCTTCTTTGCTTTTGTAGAATTTTCCTCATCCAAGTAGGTGTGATAAAGCATGGACAATACATAGTTGATGCCAAAGATGATAGCAGTTGGGCAACGGTGATTGACAATTGGAAGGACTTTTGGTGTCATGGGGAGGATTTGGTCAAAAGATGATGGTGGGTGAGCAAATGTGATTGAATGGGCAAAGGTGATGGCAATTGGGAAGACTTTTGGGGCAATTGGTGGGGCTTGGTCGTTGTTTAGGGGTTTGGGGTTTAGGGTATTGGGTTCATGGTTTGGTTTAGGGTTTAGGATTTTGGGTTTAAGGTTTGGGTTTGGGGTTTAAGGTTTAGGTTTTGGGGTTAGGTTCAATTTTCTCGTCTTGGTTCCTCGCATACAATATTTTGACCCCGAGCCAAAATCAGGTGTTTACAACAGTAATAAGTAATTTATCACTTTCGTGGATGATAGTACAAAATATTTCTATGTATACTTGTTAAAAAGTAAAGATGAAATTTAACTTGATAAGAAAATTAAGGTATTGTGCAGTGATAGAGGTAACTAGTATGATGTTCCTATTGGTGAGTTTTGTACTCAACATGGAATCATACTTGAGGTCACGGCACCTTATTCATCTCCAATCAAGCGGGGTGGCTGAAAGAAAATATCAAACATTGAAAGACTTGATAAATTCAATGTTGATAAGTTCTGGGATACCGAGAAAATGCTGGGAAAAACTATTTTAAGCAATTACCTTTTTAAATAAGGTACCCCAAAGAAATAAGAAGAAAAAAAAATATCTTTTGAATTGTGCAAAGGTAGAAAGCTTCTTTCAATCACCTCTAAGTGTATGGAGTGGGGTGTCTATCGAAGGTAATAGTGTCTCCTCCTAAAACAGTTAGGATTGAACCCAAAAATGTTGATTGTATGTTCATTGGATATGCTTGAAATAATAATGCTTATCAGTTTGTTGTGCATGATACAAAGACATTTGATATAAATAAAGATACAATAATGGAATCAAGAAATGCATATTTTTTTTGAAGAAGTATTTCCGATCAAATCTAGGGGGAAACAAGTTCGTCGAAATGAACATATGGGACTATTGATGATAATAGTGAAGATCTAGAAAATGAAGGAAATGTTAAGATCAAATCCACGAAAAGCAAAAGGCCTAGCCTAGAATTTTTTTTTGGTCCAGATTTTTGACCTATCTGTTTGAAGTTGAACCTCAAACATTTCAAGAAGCCGTAAATTCTTCTGAAATACCTATATGGAAAGAGGCGATCAATTTTGAAATTGAATCCATCTTTCCAAATCATACTTGTGAGCTAGTGCATCTTCCTTCAAGATCTAAACAACTAGGCTACAAGTGATTTTTTAAAGAAGATGAAACAAATGGAACAATTGATAAGTATAAAGCAAAACTTGTAATTAAAGGCTAAAACAAAGATAAAACCTTGATTACTTTGATACATATTCTCCAGTGATAATGGTACTCGCAATAATGACATTTCAAAATTTCAAGTATGTCAAATTGATATAAAAACAACTTTCTTAAATGGAGGTTACGAAGAAGAATTCTACATGGAAAAGTCTGAGGGATTCTCTGTGCTAGGGCAAGAGAAGAAAATCTGCAAATTGGTTAAGTCACTATACGGTCTAAAATAAGTACCAAAATAGTGGCATAAGAATTTGACCATGTCATTGTGGAAAATGGAATTAAATTAAATGAATGTGAACAGATGGATCTGCGTGAAAATACAAATGAAGGTTATGTCGTTTTGTTTTATTATGTTGATGACATGCTTATCGTTGGAATTGATGATAAGATGATTATATCCACTAAAGATATGTTAAATTCGAGATTTAACATGAAAGATATGGGCCTTAGTGATATAATCCATGGAATAAAGATTAGTATAACATAAAAATGAATCATTTTAAGTCAATCACATTATATATATAACATATTATAAAATTTCAACAATGATTACAAAAAGAAGGTCTGTTTTCCAATAGATCCAAACAAGTGTTTCAAGAAATATAAGTGGAAGTGTCTCTCAGGTAGAGTACTCAAGGATCATTAGAAGTGTGATGTACTTGATGACATGTACTAGACTTAATATTCAACACATTGTTGGTGTGTTGAGTAGATATACGAGTAATTTATGTAACAATTATTGGAATGGAATCATAAGATTACTTAGGTACTCAAGATATATTAGCAATTATTAACTGCACTATAAAATATATTCAAATGT
The DNA here is from genome assembly GCA_946814005.1 of Chamaenerion angustifolium. Classification (NCBI taxonomy): domain Eukaryota; kingdom Viridiplantae; phylum Streptophyta; class Magnoliopsida; order Myrtales; family Onagraceae; genus Chamaenerion; species Chamaenerion angustifolium. The sequence continues at coordinate 16,347,860 of OX328273.1, read as the reverse complement.
TATAAAAGGATATAATGATGCTAATTGGATTTCTACATCAACAGACTCAAACTCCATGAGTGGATTCGTGTTTACCTTAGGGCTGCAACCGTGTTATGGAAATTCTAAAAAACAACATTTATAGCCGGATCCACCATAAAATCTGAGTTTAAAGCATTGGATTAATGTGCTAAAGAGGCTAAATGACTATACCCTTTTTTTAAGGATATTCTGAGGTGGACAAAACCGATGTTTGTAATCTGCACAAATTGTGATAGTCAATCTAAAAAAAAAAATCTGTACACATTGCGATAGTCAATCTGCGTTTTGTAGGGCACAATGTATATGTATAAGGGTAATCCTAGACATATCCCTTGAAGACATAATTCCATTAGACAATTGCTCTCAACTGGAATTATCACGATCGACTGTATGAGGTCGAAGAATAATATTACGGATCCATTAACGAAAGGGTTAAATAAAGAGCAAGTTGACCAATGATTGAGAGGAATGAGACTAAAACCCCTGCAATAAACACTTTTAATAAGGAAAACCCAACCTAGTCGATTGGAGATCCCAAGATGTATATTAAAATGGACAACCTAATCACAAGAGTGAGTAAGATCATTGTTGGAGACTTTAAACCCTGAGTGTAATCCTATGATGAGAAATAGTGATGAAAGTGGATAAGGTTAAGGATACACTTTAAATATTTCCCAAGATGTAGGTCGAAGAATAATATTACGAATCCATTAACGAAAGGGTTAAATAAAGAGCAAGTTGACCAATGATTGAGAGGAATGAGGCTAAGACTCGTGCAGTAAACACTTTTAATAAAGAAAACCCAACCTAGTCGATTGAAGATCCCAAGATGTAGGTTAAAATGGACAACCTAATCACAAGAGTGAGTAAGATCATTGTTGGGGACTTTAAACCCTGAGTCCAATCCTATGATAAGAAATAGTGATGAAAGTGGATAAGGTTAATGATATACTTTTAATAATTTGACATTTCAGTAATCTCATTAGAGTGATAGATTAACTATCGAGATAATGAATCACATATTCACATGAGAATAGTATCGCTTCAAAAGAATTATTGAGGGCTCAATTCTTAGAAATGCTTCCTGAACCAGATAATATCCATGGCCAGAATAGGCGTGAAAGCGAGAACTGAACAATACTAGGAAGATATCTATGCGGTTTATGTCATCATTTATACCAACAACATAGAATTCAAGGACATCACGTCTACTAACATGCAGTAAAGTCGATGCAACTTCATAAGGGAAGATTCAAAGGGCAACACCCAGGCTGAAGAGAGGTTGCTCAACTAGCTTAGAGGAGTAAGGTTGGTAACTCATCAAGTATAGGTTCATGCCCTATCCATACTGTGTAGGTGTGTTCCGGAGATTAGAACGGATGTTGGACGTAACCTTCTGGTTGGAGCGAGTAGGGGGTTACATTTTTCAGGGCGAACATTAAGGATTTGCGTTGAGACCTCTGGATAGGTAGATGTTTGGATTTTGGCTTGCTGCAAAAGTGCCTCATGGTTTGTCAGTATTTCTGTCGTGAAAGAGATGTTTCCAAGGTGCGACAAAAGGTCCGTCGATTGTTGTGGAAGCGTATTTGAAGGGTATATAACTATCTTCGTTGACAACTCTGATGAATGTTCGGGGATAGGTTCCACAATTTGGATACTTTGAGGATGGCTAGCCATGAGTGATCCTCATGGTCGTAGAATGCATTAGGGGAGGTTTGGAAGTTGCCTGTTGAGATTTTTCTACTCATGTTTGCCTTTGTTTATTGTTACACGAGTTTACGTGTTATTTTATTTACATTTTCCACAAACGATGTCAAATGTTAGGAGTTAGTTCCATGAATCTTAGATTGATCATAGATGTCGTGAGTTGACTCTAACACTTGCAAAAGGGGACGAGTATATGTGTTCCTGCAGGTTCTTCTCTGATGCTTAAACGAGTGTGTGTAAATGGAGATAAAATTGAATCAATGAAGGAGGATAAATGTAACGTTCTTCCCAGCCAGGTTTGGTCCAAACCGATTGGGGCTCCAATTGAGCCCCAATCGGGGTTCCTATGGTCTGGGTATGAACCCAGACCAGGGCGCCCAACCATGGGTGTCTGGTCTAGGTCAAAACTTAGACCAAGTCGCCTAACCATGGGTGCCTAGTCGGGGTTTGGACCCAGACCAGGTCATTCAACCATGAGGTCCTGGTCGGGGTTCAGACCCAGACCATAGGACCCCGATTGGGGCTCAATTGGAGTCCCAATCGATTTGGACCGAACCTGGGTGAATTCAATTCAAACGATTGGGGCTCCAATTGAGCCCCAATCGGGGGTCCTATGGTTTGGGTCCGAGCCCAGACCAGGCCCCCAGGGTTGGGTGACCTGGTCTTGGTTTGGTGCCTAAGTAGGGGACCCCCTGTGTGGCTTGAATCGAGCCGGGACTTATTTGAAACATTAGTGTAAGTTTGTAGGGTTTAGTTGTAATATTTAGAAAAATAATTGGTTAATTTTGTAAATATGAAAAATATTTAACGGAATTTATTTTTTAACAGAAAAGTAACGGAGATACCAATTACTATCATTTTCAAACGTATTGAACCATTAACCATCACAAAAAAATAAGTTGCACGAAAAAACATTTTTTGCAAACATGTTGGACTATTTTCTGATTTGTCCCTGATAATATGGTATAATTTTATGAGTCTTGATCCCATCTTTAATGAACGGATTACGTGAGAAGTTTTTATTTTGAAGGCGAGATCCGTACATCGTAATGAAGAGAGAAGTCAGAGTACTCTTAGCTCTAAGGCTTTAAGGTAGGCGAGAGTTGGAAAATGTTACCTCATATACTCGCATTCAATTTTTTTAAGGTCAAATTTACTTATGAAGTGGTCCCTGTTGGGTATTGATAGTGACGGCCCAATAAGGAAAAGGCCTCGAAGGCCCAATAACCCTAGAGGGGTAAACCCAAGATATTCGAACTGGACCAGCCTAAGTCAAAGTCAACCTGGCCCACTATAGAGTGGCCCAGGATGACCAGGATGATATGGAGTGCTCGCCCCGAAGAGAGCCTTGCCTCTCTCCTCTAGTCCCACCAACCGTTAATAAGGAAGTGGCCACGATATCCCGCGTATCTCGGACACATATTCACTAAGGATTAGATATGGTAACTGCAATATCTCGCCGTAACTGCAATATCTACTATCCAAATCTTCAACAACACAATATTCACTAAGATATACGGTTACCTTATATGGTTTGGTTTCTCCTACTCTATAAATACCTTTGCTTTACATACATTCATTACGTTTTGAGCTATATACACACACATATACTCATTTAAGCATCGGAGAGGGACCCAGAGACACCCCCTCTGTTGCGATCCCCTACTTGCAGGTTCACCGGAGCTAAGGCGAAAGCATTGTTCAACCGTCACCTGGCATTCAATTCTCTGCCAGATCAGCAACATGGAGTTTACAATCCAACATTTGACGCCGTCTTTGGGAATCGAGTAATATAGCCATGAGAACTCGATCACAAAACAACCGCCGAAACCAGACTCACGAGCAACCCTCAGACAGCTCTGATTCCGCCGCCGCTTCGCCGCTCCATCAAGAACTTGCCAGCCAAGCAGCACCTGATGCCGTCCCCCTGAGGACGACCCAAGAACATGTCGGTAGTTCCAGACCGACTCCTGCTCCCAACCATACCGAGACTCCAGCACCGCAAACCGTCCACATCGCTGGGGAAAACATCCAGTTAACCCCGGAGATGATATCATTGCTGGAGGCCATCCTAGGACAGACTCGCCGACAACCCCTGCTTCCCAAGGAAACACTCGCCCTGCTGCCACGGGGCCCTTACCGACTGAAACTGCGAATCCTGGCACGACAACTCCCCAGGAGGATCAGGAGATGACATCGGGACACCAATCCCTACCCCCGACATCCACCGAACCGCCGGCGGCTACCTACTCCACTAATCCTTCTGGTCCCTTTCCGAACGGGACTTTGCCAAAAAATTGCACCCGGGACCAGGTGGACGACCTCATCAATAGAAGGCTCCAGGAAAGGAGATTGACAGTCGCAGTTCCCTTCAAGGAGCGATATGCTCATCCCTTATCCGACGACCTCGTCGCCATCAAAATCCCGAAAGACGTAGTCGCCCGGGCTATACCTGAATACAGTGGTGGAGGAGATCCCACCATACATGTCAACAAACACGAGGCCTCTCTTCTGGGTAAGTCAAATGATCCCAATCACTTGGCTTTATTATTTCCATCCACTCTTTCGGGTTCGGCTTCGTCCTGGTTCTTCGGCTTCGTCCTGGTTCTTCGTCCTCCCTGCAGGATCTTTAGGAACTTGGGCAGAGTTAAGAAGCAAATTCCTAGAGAGGTACATGGGCGAACGCCAACTAATGAAAAGCGTGGTCGCTCTGGATGCGGTCAAGCAGCAGCCTAGAGAGTCGCTCTGGATGCGGTCAAGCGTGGTCGCTCTGGATTTTTATGGACGTTTTCATCAAAACGTCATGGATATAGATTGTCGAATCTCAGATGGGGAGATCATTCGAGCCTTCTATCGAGGATTGGATGTGGCCAACAAGGCCTCGAGAAAGCTGCCCAACAGTTATCATGTGAAGGAGATTGAGACCTTGAAAGAATTGGCGTCCAGGGCGAAAGGTTTCATAGACCTTGAGAGAGTGAACGCCGATGCTAACTTCCTGACGACCTCGCTAAGGGTGGTTTCCGAGCACTGACGTGATGGTAAGAAGGGGGTTAAGAAGGAGAAAAAGGGAAAAGACAGCAAGCCCCAGATCGAGCCTAATCCAGCGCCCAAAAATCCAGAGGTCCCTGAGTATTTTACGCCTCTAAACAGGCAGATCTCAGCGGTACTAGTCGAGATGGAGAGGAGATCTTTGGAGATGCCACCAATGCCTCGTAGGGGTGGTCAACCCATGGGGAAGGATGTCGAGAGTTACTGCAGATACCACAAGTGCAAGGGCCACAAGACTGATGATTGCCGCATTCTGAAGCGGGACATCGAGAAGCTGATTCAGGGGGGAATGTTGAAGGAATTTGTGGCAGGGTGAGATAGGAGTCGAGCGCCACCAAGGAGAAATCGTTTGTCGGCTCCTGCTGAACAAACTGATCCATCTCAGAGCAAGAGAAAGGTAAATCTGATTGCGGAGGATTTGGCGCAGGAGGCGAGGGGTCATACGCAAGGGAAGTCTACGCGACTCATATTTCTATAGCGGTCCAGCTGGGAAAGCGACCCCGACCTGAGGAGAAAATTGTCATCTCATTCTCCGAAGATGATTTGGCACATGTCACCCCCCCATAATGATGCTCTGGTTATCACGGCTGATATCGATGGTTGTGACGTAATGAGGATTCTAATCGACGGAGGGAGCTCGACAGATATTCTATTCCTGGACGCCTTCGAGAAAATGGGAAAATCCAAGCATGACCTGAAGAGGGTCGACTTTCCATTGATCGGGTTTGCTGGGAGAACAACTTATCCACTGGGGGCAATAACCATGCCGGTGATTTTGGGCGAGGGATGGAAAAGCATCAAGGTACCGGTCACCTTCCTGGTGGTCGACTCACCTACATCTTACAACGCCATCCTGGGGAGGACCACAATCAACCCCAACTAGATTGTGGCCTCCACAGTTCATCAGAAGATGAAGTTCCATACACCCAACGGGATTGAAGAAGTACTTGGAGACCAGCCTTCCTCGCGACAATGCTATGTGAATTGCCTGTGCAGGAAGAACCAAAGGGAGGCCCTTGCCATCGAAACAGAGGCCGACCCTCGCGAGGATTTAGCTCGACCGGCGCCTATGGAAGAGTTGTAAGAAGTCGAGGTTGACGGCCCAGATAAGAAGGTGTGCATTGGGACCACCTTGAATGAAGATCAGAAGCAGGCCGTGACTACCTTCCTCAGGGAATTCAAGGAGCTCTTCGCCTGGCAGCTAAGCGACATGCCAGGTATCAGTACATATATTATCTCTCACGAGCTCAGGATAGACCCTTCTATCAAGCCGATCGCTCATAAAAAAAGATCGTTCGAGACAGACAAATGCCCGGCGATCAGATAAGAGGTTGGCAGGCTGATTGAAGCTGACTTTGTCAGAGAGGTGAGATTCCAGAGATGGGTTGCCAACCCAGTTTTGGTCAAGAAATCAAACAGCAAGTGGAGGATGTGCGTCGACTTCCGCGACCTGAAGAGAGCTTGCCCTAAGGATTCCTATCCCCTTCCCAGGATTGATCAGTTGGTCGATGCTACCTCTGGTCACGAGATGCTGAGCTTCATGGACGCCTATTCAGGCTACAACCAGATACGGATGCACCCAGATGATGAGGCCCAAACCGCTTTTTATGCAGACGGGGACATTCTTTGTTACAAGGTGATGCCCTTCGATCTAATCAATGCCGGGGCGACTTATCAGCGGATGGTGAACCGCCTATTCCAAGACATGCTGGGGAGAAACATGGAGGTTTATGTGGACGACATGCTTGTTAAAACCATCAAGGGCAATCCTCACACTACAGACCTCCGCGAAGCTTTCGTGTGCCTTCGGGGTCAAGTCTGGTAAATTCCTGGGATTCATGGTCAGCGAACGAGGTATCGAGGCAAACCCGGTAAAGCTCAAGCCCATAGAAGAGATGAATTCGCCAACATGCCATAAGGAGGTTCAATGCCTAAATGGTCGCCTAGCTGCACTCAATCGCTTCCTCTCCAGGGCGAGTGATAGGTCCCTCCCGTTCTTCAAAACTCTAAGGGCCAACCGCAAGTTCGAGTGGACGCCAGACTGTGAAGAGGCGTTCCAATCCTTGAAGCAGCACATCCAAACACTCCCAGCTCTGGCAAAGCCCATTCCAGGCGAGCAGCTCTTCCTTTATCTGGGCATCAGCAACGTGGCAGCCAGTGCTGTTTTAATAAGGGAGGAAAATAATGTTCAGAGTCCAGTGTATTTTATTAGGAAAATGTTTAATTCGGCAGAAATAAAATATGTCCAGATTGATAAGTATATCTATGCCTTAGTTATTGCTGCTCGAAAGCTTAGACCTTACTTTCACGCACACGACATTACGGTCCTCACCAATCAACCTCTCAAAAACTTCCTGATGAAACCAGATTCTTCAGGAAGAATGGTCAAGTGGGCGATCGAGCTCAGCGAGTTCAAGATCAAATTTGCGCCAAAACGGCCATCAAAGGTCAAGCACTAGCTGATTTCATTGTGGAAAGCACAAGTAATGGTCAGAAGCAGACAACAGGCCGAATCCGTCAGCAGACAACAATCAGATCTGGGAGCTTTATACAGATGGATCTTCATCAAGAGTAGGCTCGGGGGCAGGTTTAATTCTTATTCCTCCTGAGGGCGAGCCTTTGAAGTATGCAATCGCCCTAACATTTCAGGCGACCAATAATGAAGCAGAATATGAAGCTCTTATTACTGGGTTCAGACTGGCTAATGGAATGGGCATATTTGCGCTTAAGGTAAAAAGCGACTCGAAACTTATTGTCAATCAGGTCAATGGCACTTATGAGGCAATGGGGAAAAGATGAAAAAGTACCTCAGCATCACCAAGAAACTCGTCGCGGAAATTCCGAATTTTGCGATCGAGTCTATTCCTCGACAAGAGAACTAGATGGCAGACTCCTTAAGTAAGCTAGCATTTGGAGGAACGACAATTCAAGACGTACAATTCCTGGAAAAAGGCCTTATGTTCAGTTCTTGATAACAGAGTAGAAGTCTTCAACATTCAAGGACAGGTCACATGGATGACTCCGTTCCAGAATTTCTTAAAAGAGGGGATCCTCCCAGAAGACGAAGGCGAATCTACCAGGATAAGACGACTTTCAGCCAGTTACCTGATTATAGATGGAGAACTCTACAGGCGAGGCTACTCGACTCCTTACTTAAGGTGTGTTGCTCATCCAAAAACAGAAAGAGTTCTTCGAGAAGCTCATGAAGGGGTGGCAGCATGCCACGAAGGTGCTCGGTCATTAACAAGAAAGATCTTTACGCTGGGATACTACTGGCCAACTTTGGGAAAAGATGCGGCTGAATTAACGCAGAAGTGCGAGACTTGCCAGCAATTTGCACCACGATCAGGTCGACCGCCAACACTATTGTCCCCAATGGCAGGTGCCTGGCCTTTTGCTCAATGGGGGATGGATATATTGGGTCCTTTTCCTATTAGCACTGGTCAACGCACTCACATCATAGTGGCGATCGACTACTTCACAAAGTGGATAGAGGCGAAAGCTTTGGCTTCTACAACGGAATTTCAAGTCATCAAGTTCCTGAAGATCAACATATTTTCCAGGTTTGGCATTCCTAAAATACTTATTAGTGATAATGGTCCGCAATTCATAGGAAAGGAGCTCAAATGGCTCTGTGAAGAATACCATGTCGACCATCGTTTCAGCTCAGTACATCATCCTCAAACGAATGGGCAAGTTGAAGCAGCCAACAAGGTTGTTTTAGCAGGACTCAAGAAAATTGGGCAGAAGAACTGGAAAACGTATTATGGGCTATTAGAACAACGCCTAAGACAGCCACTGAAGAAACACCATTCAGTTTAGTGTACGGATCAGAAGCAGTGGCGCCCGCCGAAATAACAGTGCCTACCGATAGAATCCTACACTTTAACACTGAGGCAAACGAAGTCGAATGCAGGACTGACCTCGACCTGGCAGAGGAAAAGAGGTTGCAATCAGAAAAGACCAAGCAAAGATGCGTCTGGCGACCGCTCGATACTTCAACAGAAAAGTTAGCGCTCACCAATTTTTCATGGGGGAGATGGTTATGAGAAGGAACGAATTTACAAGACTGGACAATCAGAATAAGCTTTCAGCTAAGTGGGAAGGACCATACAAAGTAGTAGAGATCGCCGCCCCATGATCTTACTATTTGGAAACCACTGAAGTGGAAAGGTTACCTCGTCCATTCAATTCTGAACATTTAAGGAGATTTCATACATAGCCTGTAAATCAAAATGTTATGTCAATAAAAGCAAGCCATTCCTTCATAAAGCATGACCACTCGAATCAAATCGAAGAAAAAGCCCTGACTCCAAAGTCAGGCCAAAAGCCCTGACGCCAAAGTCAGGCCAAAAGACCTAGCAATAGAGTTAGGCAAGGCCAAAAGCCCTGCCGCCAAAGTCAGGCCAAAAGACCTAGCTAGCAATAGAGTTAGGCAAAAAGCCCTGCCGCCAAAGTCAGGTCAAAAGACCTAGCAATAGAGTTAGGCAAAATCAAAAGCCCTGACGCCAAAGTCAGGCCAAAAGACCTAACAACAAGAGTTAGGCAAACCAAAAGCCCTGACGCCAAAGTCAGGCCAAAAGACCTAACAACAAGAGTTAGGCAAACCAAAAGCCCTGACGCCAAAGTCAAGCCAAAAGACCTAACAACAAAAGTTAGGCAAACCAAAAGCCCTTACGCCAAAGTCAGGCCAAAAGACATAGCAATAGAGTTAGGCAAAACCAAAAGCCCCGACGCCAAAGTCAGGCCAAAAGCCCTGACGCCAAAGTCAGGCAAAAAGACCTAGCAATAGAGTTAGGCAAAACCAAAAGCCCTGACACCAATGTCAGGCCAAAAGACCTAACAACAAGAGTTAGGCAAACCAAAAGCCACGACGCCAAAGTTAGGCCAAAAGACCTAACAACCAGAGTTAGGCAAAGCCAAAGCCCTGACGCCAAAGTCAGGACCAAAAGACCTAGCAATAGAGTTAGGAAAAATGAAAGACTTGACGCTAAAGTCAGGCAGAAGACCTGTTACCCAAATCAGGCAGGAATCCTAACAACGAATATAATCAACCCATTAAGGAAGTTATCCTCTCATACACTGGACAAATTTAAGAGAAAGTTACCTACTAAGGATGACGATTCCTTTGTAAAGTGAGTTATAGAGGATGGATAAGGAGTCTGAGACGAGCGCTATGGATGATGAAGCCTTAATTAACAAGTTCCTTAGGCGAACACCCCAAAGGTTTAAATTTAAAAAAGGTAATATATCTTTGAGCTTAGAAGTCTATACTTTTAAGTCTTAAAGTATTGTCCTTAGAAAGTTTATACTTAACAAGGGGAATAGATAAGTCTATAAAAACTCCGTCTATAGAGAGTAATTATGATTAAGATATCGGAGAAATAGCCAACACATTCAAAGTCAAGCAAAAGCTTATGAATAAAAAGGCATTCAATATAAAATAACCGAGTCTTCAATCAAAAAATAATTACAAATTAAACCTAAAATACAAAGGAAAGATTAGAAAATCCAGAATCTAAAGAGGATGATCACCGGAGAGTACAAGCTTCAAGCCTTGGGGTCCTCAGGAGCAGGGGTACTTGGCTCGCCTTCGGGGGCAACCTCCTTGACAGCAGCATCTGGGTCGACCTCTTCAGCAACAGCTGCAGGGGTTTCCTGAGGAAGGGAACTCCAGAGGAAGGGCTTAAGGGACTCTACTTCCCGAACAGGGAAGTTGGGATCAACCGCCTGGACATCCTCGACCAGGACTTGGAGGAAGTCAGCAATCTCCAACTTCATCACCTCCAAAGCGCAGTCAACGAACTCTTCAGAGGCCTTGAAGTCGTTGACCACACTTTGGGGGGGGGGGGGAAGGAACAAACTTCAGCTGCGCAGCCAGCTGTTCCTTCTCCTCCTCCAGGGCGATCCCCCTGGCTTCAGCAGCAGCCTTTTGGGCCTCAGCAGCGTCCCTCAGGGACTCAGCGGCGACCCGTTGAACTTCTGCTTCTGCCCTTTGGGCTCGGGCCTCCCTAAGCTCAGCCTCCAGGCGAGCCCTAACAGCCTCCCCTTCATCTAAGCACCAATGAAGGGCTTCAGACTCTTGAAGGGAGACCGCTGCATCAACGTCCCTCCTCTTCACATCAGCAAGTAGCCTTTCCTCCTTCCTGAAGTACTCTTCCCGGGCACCCTCCACCAGGGAAATTGCCGCGTCGGCAGTCGACTTTATGGCCTCCATCTGCCTAGGGGAGAACCCCGTGCTCTGGTACTGCTCCAACTCAACAAGAAGTCCAGTCTGCTTGTTGGCGAGCTCTCCGACGATTCGACCTACCGCCACCTCTTCTCGAACGAGTTGGCAACAAAGAGTGAAAAAGCTGTTAGGCTATGAAAAAGAGCAAGTAATATGAAAACATAGCGAAGAGTTGAAGTCTCACCAAAGCAAGTCGTTTGAAATGGGTCCTCATAAACCCCTCGACATGGTGCAACTCCGAGGTAACCGCGGAGCGATCCCTGGGAGGAATTATCCCCTCAAGGAGTCGCACGCATAAATCCGGGTTGCCCCGGAGAATCTTCTTGTCAAAGACCCCTATCTTTGAGAAGTCTCCGTTGGGGAACCAAACGCCCCGAGAATTCGAAGCCTTAAGTGGCTGGAACATGCTCGCCAAGGAGCAGTACTCCTCAGGAGGAGTCTTCGAAGCGCAGGGGGCATCAGACCCCTTTTTCTGAGTCCCAGATCCCTTGGGAGGAATAAAAACCGAGAATTCGGGAAGAGAAGGGGCCGCCAAGGTCAGAGCCTTCTCCCCGGGGGCAGTGGACTCTTGGGAAGTGACAACAATCAATTTTACCTTACATACACTCTCTACAATACACAAACTCTGACTAACTTAGGCATTGAAGGGGAAACGACGGGAACACCCCGAGATTTCCTTCTTGCAGGTCTGTGGAACGCCCAACACAAGATTCCAGAGAACAAAGGTGACTTCGAGATCCAACATTGGCGCAGTCTGTGGGAACCTTAAGTAAAACCAGCCATGGCTCCCTCTACCACAAAAGCAAAGAACAACCGAGAAGTCATTGAAAATGACTCGCTCCACGTCGTGCAGCACTACCTAGGCGGCACTGCTGTTATACCTCCAAACGAGGTCATTCAGGAGGTTCAAACCTCCGAGTTCAATCGTCAAGGCACGCAATCCAAACAGTCTACCACCTTAAGAGTCGAGACTGCCAAGTCGGCATACTCCCGGATCGCCTCTTCAGTAAGAGCGCCTCTAAGGTCAGAGGTACAACCAAAGAATGCCCAGACACCTGGGCTCATTGCGGCACTAGAAGACCTGCTCGATAGGTGAGAGCAGAGAGCCGCTGCTAAATCCGCTCGCCAAGTAGAGGCGACGAGGGTGGAGGAGGCCACCTCTAGGCCACGACCCCTAGCATAACAACCCGCTCTCCCCATGAGCAACACTACTTCAATGGAACCACTTCTCGGTGCTATGACGAAGGAGGACCTGTAAGAGATGATCACACAGAAGGTGAAGGAACAGAAGGGTAGGGTCATGCCTCGCCTCCGTGACAGGGATTCACATCCCTTCGCTCCCGAAATACTGAACTTGACTATTCTGCATCATGTGCGACCCTCTAAGATTGATTGCTACAAGGGCGAAGGAGATCCGGTGGAACACATACAGAGGCATGAAGTCTCTCTCTTAGGACGAATGAATGATGATAATCATTTCGCGCTCCTTTTCCCAACAACCCTTGGAGGCGTCTCCTCGCATTGGTTCTTTGGACACCCCAAGGCTTCCATCAGGAGTTGGGGCGAGTTGAAGGAGAAGTTCATCGTCCAATACATGGGTAGGCGAAAAACTGCTCAAGATTGTAGGGACTCTGGACAACATTATACAAGGGAGTGACTAAAGGCTAGGCGAATTCTACACGAGGTTCAACAAAGAATTGGTAGGGATCAACCAAGTCATCACGGGGGGCCAGAATATTCGGGCTTTTATACGAGCTCTGGGATCCAAAGAAGCCACTCTGCATTATAGCCTTAGTGTAATCCTCATCAATATAGTGGAAGATATGGCGCCTAGGGTCAAATCTTACATCAACCTAGGAATCGCCAAAGAAGGGAGAAGGGCGGTTCGAACGGAATCGAAGAGGGACACCCCAGAAGTAAAGAGAGGGGATCATCGTCATCAGAAGGCAGGAAATGATGACTTGAGGCGTCGCCCTATGATCCCACGCACCAGTAGAGAAGTCTATGAGAGTTATACACCACTTACCCAAGATATCTCGGTTATCCTTTCAGATATGGAGAAGAAGGATCTAGCAGCACCTCCCATGGTTAGGAGAGGTGACGCTCATCTAGGCAGCGACAAGAAAGCTTACTGCCACTATCACCACTGTAAAGGGCACTCAATGGACAACTGCCGGATCCTAAAAAGGGATATAGAAACCTCATCCAAAGAGGGTATCTTAAAAAGGGATATCACCGCACGTCGGGAGAGGAGTAGGAGTCCTAGAAGATCTTGGGGGCATCTGGCTCTACGAAGGAAGAGCTTTACGTGATTAGTGGTTATTTCACTGCATGAGGAGAAACAGGCGCCTCTAGAGAAGTATACGCTGCTCAAATTACGTGAACTTCTAAAGCCGGGAAGTGTCACGGAGAAGCAGACGAGGTGGTCATCACCTTCTCGGAGAGGGAGATGGGGCATGGTCACCTCGCCTCATGATGATGCCCTCGTTATTACAATGGGGTGTGATAAGTTTAACATGAGGAGGGTCTTGGTCGACTCGCGAAGCTCAACAGATGTACTCTTTATGTAAACCTACAAGAGGATGGGAAAGAAGGAAAATGATTTGAGGAAGGTCAATTTCCCATAATGGGATTCGCCTCGCTTACCACATATCCGGTGGGAGGTGTCATCCTGCTAGTTGAGATAGGCGAGGGTTGAAAGTCATTGAGAATGGACATCACCTTCATCGTGGTAGACGCTCCCGCAACATACAATGTCATTTTAGGTCGTTCGACTTTGAATCCCCACAAGATGGTCCACTCCACCTACCACCAGTTGATGAAGTTTCCGACGCCACACAGAGTCGTAGTAGTAAAGGGAGACCAGTTGGAGTCTCGCAGTTGCTATGTAAACTTAACGCGTCACCACGTTTTAAAAGGCAAGGGAAAGGAGTCTATGGCGATCAAAACAGAGGAAGGCCCTCGAGAGGAAAGGAGTCCCCCACAGCCCGTGGATGGCTTAAGAAACGTACATGTGGAAAGACCAGGAAAAGAAGTGCAGATAGGGGCGTTACTTCCCGAAAATGAGGCCAAGGCGTTGTCAATGTTTTTGGTAGAGTTCAAGGAGCTTTACGTTTGGAAGCCTAGCGATATGTCGGGCATCAACAAGGACATTATCGCCCACGAACTGAACATTGATCCTAGCTTCAGGCCGATCGCTCAAAAGCGACGTGTAGTAGAAGAAGAGAAGGCAATCACCATAAGAAAAGAAGTAGGAGAGTTGGTAGATGCCAACTTTATGAAGGAAATCAGGTTCCAAACGTGCGTGGCGAACCCAGTCTTGGGAAAGAAGAGCAATGGAAAATGGCGCATGTGCGTGGACTTCAGGGACCTGAACAAAGCGTGTCGAAAGGATTGTTATCCCTTGCCAAGGATCGATCAACTAGTAGACGCCATGTCAGTCCATGAGCTTCTCAGTTTCATGGACGCCTATTCTGGATATAACCAAATTTAGATGGTCGAAGGCGACGCCCAACACATAGCATTCTACGCAGATAGCGACGTCTACCATTATATAGTGATGCCTTTTGGTCTGATTTATGCAGGGGCGACCAACTAGAGAATGGTAAACTAGCTTTTTGCAAGAATGATAGGCGACACCATGGAGGCGTATGTAGACGATATGCTGGTCAAATCTGTCAAATGTGTTGATCACGTGGAGGATCTGAGAAGAACGTTCGAGCGTATGTGTCTCCACTATGTACGCCTTAACCTGGGCAGATGCACTTTTGGCGCACACTCTATAAAATTCTTAGACTACATGGTGAGCCACATGGGAATCGAGATGAATCCCGAGAAACTAGAGGCGATCGAGAAGATGAGGAGCCTCACCTGTCAGAAGGAGGTCCAATGCTTAAATGGGAGATTGACGACGCTTAGACATTTCCTGGCGAAGGCGGGAGAGAAATCCCTCCCATTCTTCCAGGTCCTAAGAGCAAACAAGAAGTTCGAAAGGACCCTAGAATGTGAATAGGCATTTCTGGACTTAAAGACTCATCTAAAGGAGCTCTCCCCGCTGGCTAAACCTACAAAAGGCGACACTATTTTTTTGTACCTAGGCATCAGTCCAGTAGCTGTAAGCTCTGTATTAGTCAAGTAGATCGCAAAGGTACAAGCGCTCGTGTATTATGTTTCCAAGGTTCTTGCGAAACCTGAAATGAATTATCCAGAAGTTGAGAAGTACCTCTATGCGCTAGTAGTCTCAGCTAGAAAGCTTCACCTTACTTTCACGAACATGAAATCACTGTTCTAACAAATCAACTTTTAAAACATTTCCTGCAGAAACCAGACGCTTCAGAAAGGATGATTAAATGGGCGATCGAACTAAGTGAATTTCAGATCAAGTTTGGACAAAGAACAACTATAAAAGGGTTTACTGATAAGCATTTACTGTGATTCACCGTTGGTGGTGAACCAAGTCAGAGGCGAATATACCGCAAAAGGCGAGCAAATGAAGATATACCTGAAGGAGGCGCGCAAATTAGTAGGGGGATTCAATAGCTTTCAAATAGAAGCCATCCATAGGGAATAAAATATGGAAGCCGATGCGTTAAGTAAATATGCATGGCAGATGAAGCCTCTTCATGTGTATTTCGTGGAATATATAGAAAGAGGAGCAAGTCAGTTCTGCTCAAACATTGAAAAAACAGTGGATTTGGCGACCCCCATCAGAAGATATTTGGAAAATGGCAAGCTAACAGAGGAAGAGGTCGAATCCAAGCGAATATTAAGGTTGGACCCAAGTTATAAGATTATTGAAGGGGCATTATACAAGAATGGATTCTCTACGCCTTTTCTTATGTGCGCTGCTCCGCTAGAAACATCCACGATACTTAGAGAATTTCATGAAAGGTACGCTGCTTGCCTTGAAGGGGCTCAGACTAATGTTCGAAAAAATCTCAACTAGGGATATTATTGGTCTACCATGAACAAAGAGGCGAAGGAGCTGGTTCAGAAATACGAATCATGTCAAAAATATAGTCCAAACATAGCGCGCCACCCTGCAGACCTAACCTCAATTAGCGTCGATTGGCCTTTCGCACAGTGGGGAATCGACTTGGTTGGGCCGCTTCCTAGGTCTAAGCAGCGCACCTACGTTCTAGTAGCGATTGACTACTTTTCTAAATGGATCGAGGCGAAGGCATTAGCGTCGAATACAGAGTTCCAAGTAATCAAGTTTCTAAAATCAAGAATCGTTTCAAGATACGGGACTCCAAGTGTACTGTTGAGTGGCAATGGCCTTCAATTCGCTGGTAAAGAGTTGAAATGGTTTTGTTAGGAGTGCAAATAGAGCATAGACACGCCTCATTAAGACACGCATATGCGAACAGGCAGCTAACAAAATGATTATGAGCGGGTTGACAAAGAGACTGGACGCTTTACAGGCAAAGTAGACAGAAGAATTGGAAAACGTCCTTTGGGTGATACGAACGACACCCAAACAAGCAACAAGGGAGACACCATTTTGCTTGGTATATGGCTCAAAGGCAATTGCGCCAACCAAAATAGCGGTCGCTTCGCATAGACTCAAACACTTCGACGTGATGATAAATGAGGCCCAAACGCGTTTGGAATTTAGACTTGGTGGATGAGAAGAGATGGGCATCCGAACAACTCAATAGAAGGATCTGCCCTGCCACAGAACGATACTACAATAGATGAATCTCTGCTCGCCAATTTTTTGTGGGGGAGAGAGTATGGAGAAAGAACGAGGTTGCCCATCAAGATAAAATCAAGAAGCTATCACCAAAATGGGAAGGATCATACACGGTCGTCGCCATTTCCCATCCAAACGCCTACATATTAGAAGATGAGAAAGGAAAGACTTTGAAGAACACCTTAAATGCGGAACACTTGAAGAAGTTCTACTCTTAGGTGTTGCTATGTCACCAAATAATTGGTACTTAGTCAAATTCACGACATTTAAAGAACTTGTACTATTAGGCGTCGCTTCATTTCCGAACAATTGGTACTTATCCAAACAAAAAAGGTGAATGAACCGCATGCATAGTGCATGCTCCAGATGATGGAAATACTAACGCTAAAGTGATCTAAACGCTAAAACAATTTGATACCTAAAAGCCTGGTAAACCACTTGTTCAAAATACTAAATGGGAATGAAAGTAAAATCTACAAAAACAAACGTCATTGTCATTACAAAGCTTGCCTCACTAAGGAGGACTTGCCAAAGTAAAGAAAAACATACTACAAAATACTAAACATTTACAACTTCATCGGAGGGAGGATCTTCTGTAGAAGGAGCAGGTTGGAGAGGCGCCTCAGCTTCGGGCATAGGAGGCAGTTCTGTTGAAACGTCACGAAGAACAGACTTAGAGGTAGGCAGGGGGCGCTTGGAACGGTGAAGGGGGGAGGGTGCATGAGATTCTTCTTCTTCATCCGAGGAGTCACATTCCTCTTCCATTGCCTTCTTCTTGGACGCCTCCGCTTCGATCGCTATCTGTTGTGAACGCTTCCACCATGGCTTCATAGTTTAGAAACTTTCTGAAAGAGGGAAACGTTGTAACAGGAAAGGCAGAATCAAAATCCAGGATATCCTTACAAATATCCATGAAGGCACTCACCAAGGCTTCACGACCCCATAGCGTCGCCGCGTTATTAAATTCCTCGCTACCTCTGAATTTCTCAACCGCTTCTGAAAGGCGTTTGAGACCTTCCTCCTTCATAACCGAGACCTCTTGCTCCGCCTTATTAACACACTGCTCAGCCTTAACGGCGCGGTGCTCGAAGGAGTCTGACTTACCCTTCTCCAACTCAAGTTATTGAAGAAGGTCCATGACCTTGGCGGTCGCCTTAGACACCCTCGCCTGCACTTTCGCCTCCTCATCTAGCTTAGCATGAACCCCTTGCATTTCTTGGGCGTGGTTCGAGGCCTCAAGTTCCAGGTCATCCCTAGCAGCCCTATCAATAGTCATACGATGTTGGGCGCGCTCCATCTGCAGCTCCTACTCCTTAACCCGCCTGAGATGCGCGACAGTGACCTTCCTCTCCTCCGAAAGCTCCACAATGGCGCTCCGCATTTGAAGTTGCAGCGGTAGGAGCTAAAATGAACTGCTAGAACAAAATACTTAGAATAATATTGGAAGACTTACGGGTAGGAAGGATACCTGTGAGAATAAGGTGAGATCTTGGTGCACAAGGTTGTCCAGAGCGCCACCGGACTTGTCGAGTGGTGCCCGATCGGCAGAAGGACAGGCTTCAGTCAGTAGGTGGAGACCCAGGTTAGGATCCAGCAAAGTATTCCCCCTAAATAGAGTAATGTCTTGGCGACGATCGCAAGGAGTCCAAGGCGCACCGCCTGGATCCTCATGAGCGATCCAATCGAGGATGTCATCCACCTTAAGACCTCGATGCAGGTCAAACGCCGGACCCGCGTACGATCTATAACGCCCTTCTTGGCCACCCGGCAGGAGCGAGGGAGTTTCTGGGTTAGAAGGAACGAACGGGGGCAGTGCCCTATCTGCCCCAGAGAAGGACTCCCTCGCCGGAGTCTTATTCTTCTTTGAAGAAGGAGCGCTGAGATGTTTTCTAATATCCACGGATCCATCGTCCCTTACGCTTTTTTCTGTGGAACTACCATCAAAGAACACATGGTAAGTCCAAGCTATCCACATGTTTGTCACGACAGGCGCGCCCCTTTTCTTAGTATGGAGAACATTTAACCTTCTAGCTAAGAGGGGATCGTAGCAATAGCGAGAGTAAGGGACCGCACCTTTGAAAAAAGCCACCGGCTCTTGGGAAGTAGGACTCATCATTGAGGGATCCACGGACAACGGATCTACCTCATCCTCGGGACACACTTTCTTATTAGAAGAGCTTTGCCTCTTCCTTTTCTTTGAACCATCTGCGGCGTCACTCGGGGTCATGCCCTTTTGCTACTCCAGTTCCTGTTCAATCGGCATATCGAACGTAAGGTCAGCGCGCGAAAGAGAGTCTACAAAAGAAAAGAAAGCAAGTTATTACCCGTGAAGTGGAAGAGCGACGCTGGACTGGAGAAATGATAGCGTTGAAATGATCTTCCTCTGTGGTCT
Source organism: Chamaenerion angustifolium (assembly GCA_946814005.1). NCBI lineage: Eukaryota > Viridiplantae > Streptophyta > Magnoliopsida > Myrtales > Onagraceae > Chamaenerion > Chamaenerion angustifolium. The sequence goes on along the minus strand of OX328273.1, from coordinate 16,328,768 downwards.
CTTTGTCCACGAGCGCGCCCAGATATATGGTCATCATACACCAGGTGGAGAGACTCCTTATCCCAAGGGGATAACTCATCGTCGGAAAGGAAAGGGTCGCGGAGCGCCTTGAAAGTAATGCACCAAGGAACCCCCCTTGGAAGAAAAAGTAGGAACTCTTCCAATTGGAGTTCCTTGTCCTAAAGCCCGTGACTAAGGGTCATACGCGCCAATTCTGATTTTTATTATCAGGGAATCCACTGACAAAACTAAATATGTCGAAGTTATTTGAATCTATTCTATAAAAATGGCGAAACAAGACTAAAGAGTATGTATAGCCCCTTTTCTCACACAAAAAACTTAAAACCTATCCAGGTGCGAATGGAATTAGAGGAAAATTGGGTGCGGGAGACGCCATAGTATCGACAGGCTTCAGCCAAACCTGGGCATATTGGAAACCTCAACCCAACATCTATCTGCAGGTGATAGATGGTTTCCTCACCCTGACTTGGCTTAGAAATGGGATGGGCGTTCTCAGAGTCACGCTCACCTGAAATAGGAAAAAGGGGAGAGAAAGTGTTTTAAAGGTCACACCCATTCACGCTTCCTCTACACCTCTATTAAAGATATACCTATAGATTCTATTGGGCTTAGGGTCGCTAAAACCAGGGGAAATAAAACATTAGCATCACCTCTTGCCGATTCGCTCGCCATTGAAGAGAGAAGGCGCTCACGACGATGATATAGTCTTGGCTCGAAAGGAGAACAACAAATTATTTTGGGCGTCCGGAGAACCAAGGGCGACCAGAGGAAGAACGAAAAGAACGGTCATAATTCTAGATAGAACACAAAGCATATTCTAGATAGAGAAAAGCTCGGAGAAGTAAAAGTGAAAAAATGAAAGAGGAATGACCAATTTATAGAAGAGCTCCGTAGGGTAAATGAACGGTCAAACTACCCCTAGGGGTTATGACTAAAACGTTATCAGGAAGCCAAGTGTTTCTAACGGATGGACTCGCTGATAATCAGAAGAGCGCCATAACCCTAGGTCGATAATACCTATCAAACCCAACATGAGTGATACTCATATTAGGCTTCGGGGCCAGATGATGGATACTGGCCTTTGGGCCATGGCAATTGGGTATAATGCCTAATAATGAAGCTCATCGGTTAGGGTCACGCCATTAAAGGTGCGCCAAGATCGTCAAGGAGTGCCACAGAGGAATATTCTCCCCTACGTTCCTCTCTGACAAACACAGGACCCGAGGTCCGACAGTAGGGAATGGGGCACTAGCACGCCAGGCGTGGAACTAATGCACGTGGCACAATGTCACTATACATGGGACACCTTGTGTTAGGAGTTATGATAAAGAGTATGTTTATTGTATAGAACACTCCTACGATAGTTCGGTTCATTCTCTATTGAGGTGTTCTTGAGTGTTCTTGAATGTTCTTGAGTGTTCTAGTGTCTTCTTGTATAGTCTAGTCTATAGCTTAGAATCTTGTAATTCTTTCCTGTTTTCTCATTAGATTAGACTATAAATAGGTGGAGAATCTGATTGTAAACTTAACTTGAATGAATTGAAGAAATCGTACTCTGTTTTCTGTAATTCAGTTATAACCGAATTCCGATTCCTTCTTCTCCAAGCTATCCATTCTTCTTTCATTTCTTCTCTCAATCTCATATGAGATTGATTAATATGGTATCAGAGCTGCAAGAATCTGGTGACTACAACGCCTGATTCGTCCTCAATCTGTGATTTCTGCTGCAATTTCAGTCACTCTGTTCATCGTCGCTTCCTCTGTTCTGACAGAAGCTGTTCTACAATGGGATGACCGCAGCTTGCCAAACTATCACAAGTGGATTGGATGTCAGCTAAGTAATCTCGAACCGACTGAGTTATGAGTATTCTTGCCTTCAATCTTCCATAGAGACTCATAACTCGAGTGGTTGAGGAAGATGAGAACATTTGATGCAGCATGGACCAGATAGCACTTACTGTCATGCATCCTAGCAGGTATCTATTGACTTGAGGACAGATTGACACAAGAAGCCATGAAGCTAATGCACTATCACGTTGCAGGTATGAAGAATAGGCAAGATTTGGCACATTTTCACCATTTTCATTAACAATCTGCATAGGAATTTCCCTAAGACCGTATATATGCGATTCGAGAATAAATCCACGAATAAGAACTCTGGTTTTGAAAGTAATTGTCATAGTACTAGTATTGTCGATTCTGCTATGGTTTGGCACCAAAGACTTGGACATGCATCATCCAAGGTCTTGAGTTCTGTATTCGCACAGTTTGATAAAAAGTGTTCATCTTCATATGGTTTATGCTCGGCTTGCTCTGTAGGTAAAAGCATACGTCTCCCGTTTTCTAACACTTCAACTCAATACACTAAGCATCTTCAGTTGATTGAGGTTGATCTGCGGGGACCTGCCCCAGTGACTTCTAATGGAAAAAGATTTTATATGAGTATAGTTGATGTATTCTCACGATATACTTGGATCTATTTTTTAGAAAAGAAAAGTGATGCTGCTAATGTGTTCATACAGTTTCATACCTTGGCCGAACGACAACTGTCATGTTCTCTACAAGTTGTTCAAACCGTTGGAGGAGGAGAATTTAAAACTCTCTCACCTTATTTTACTCGCAAAGGTATTGCTCATAGAATTACTTGTCCATATACTTCTGAGCAAAACGGGATAGTTGAAAGAAAACATAGGCATATTGTAGAAATGGGACTAACACTTATGTATCAAGCAAGCTTGCCTATGCAGTATTGGAGTGATTCGTTTTTCACAGCCGTGTTTCTAATCAATAGGCTCCCTACTCAGTTACTTTCTAGCCTTTCTCCTCATGAAAAATTGTTTGGAAAGGTACCTGACTATTCTATATTACGAGTCTTTGGTTGTTTGTGTTTTCCGTTTACTCGTCCATTTAACAAACACAAACTTGATTTTCGATATACTCCTTGTGTTTTTCTGGGATATTGTTCACAACAGCATGGCTACAAGTGTTTGGATTCACATGGTAAACTTTATATTTCAAGGCATGTTCGTTTTCATGAAAATGAGTTTCCATTTGCTGAGAAAAATGGCAAGTTCATGTTATCCTCTGCCCCGAAAAACACTTACACGAGTGATCCATTCTTTATTCCATTTGGCTTTGTTGATATACCTGCTGATCAAACCAATACATCTCCTGCTTGTCCTGGAATTTCATCTCCTACTACTTCTCTTCCGACTAATGATTTGTCTAATTCTGGTGTGGAGGTACCAGGTGTTGAGTCTGTTTCTGATGTGGAGGCACCTGGAGCTGTTTCTTTAGATGAGACTTCAAGAGAGCAAGATGTTGCAATCAGGTATGTTCCTTCTTCTAACAATGAATTAGTGGAATCTTCGAGGTTGGTGACAGATGGTGCTAATGATCTTTCTCTAGTGTCAGCAAATTCTGATGTCAACAGGTCTTCTGGTCGTAGACCGAATATTCACCCCATGATGACAAGATCAAAAACCAATTCTCAGTTTGCTGCATTAACTGAAGTTAAAGATGATTTGAAGGATTTAGTTGATTCAGAACCGTCATCCATACATGCAGCCCTTCGGACTTCACAATGGTCTCAAGCTGTTCATGATGAGTTAAAAGCATTATCAACCAATAACACCTGGTCTCTTGTTCATCTACCTGAAGGTCGTATTCCAGTAGGGTGTAAATGGATTTTTAAGGTTAAACGTAACTCAAATGGTTCGGTAAACAGGTACAAAGCACGGTTGGTTGCTAAAGGTTTTTCTCAAAAACCTGGTTTTTATTTTTACGAAACCTTTAGTCCTGTTGTTAAATCACCTACTGTTCGTATTGTGTTGTCTTTAGCCTTAACTAATAAGTGGCAACTCAGGCAAATTGATGTGAATAATGCTTTCCTACATGGTGATCTTGCAGAAGAAGTGTTTATGACTCAGCCTCCTGGTTTTGAGCAGCGAGACTCCTCTGGAAATGTTCTGCTATGCAAGCTTCATAAGGCTTTATATGGGTTAAAACAGGCACCAAGAGCTTGGTTTTAAAAGCTCAAGCATTTTCTTTTAGGTCTATTAATGTTTCAAGTTTCTAAATCTGATAATTGTTTGTTCATAAAAAAGTCTTCTACTGGTTCTGTTTTTCTTTTAGTATATGTAGATGATATGGTTGTGACTGGTCATGATCAGTATGATATTGAGGAAGTAATTTCTCATATCAATACTGAGTTTAAACTCAAGGACTTAGGATCTCTTAACTATTTTTTGGGTATGGATGTGCAGGTAAAAGATGATTGTCTACTTCTCAGTCAGCACAAGTATATCTCGGAACTTCTGAGTAAAACAGGTTTGAGTGATTCATCTCCTATGCCTACACCTATGCCAGGTAATTTCTTATCAAAAATCTTGTGTGATAAGGACAGTGTTCCATGTCCTAATGATGATTTGTATAGAAGTACTGTGGGTGCTCTTCAACATATTTGTTCTACTCGTCCTGATATTGCATTTGCTGTGAACAAACTAAGTCAGTTTGTTCAAGCACCAACATTAGTTCATTGGAATGCTTTGGTTCATGTGTTGAAGTATCTCAAAGGCACCCTGTTTCATGGTGTTTTATTTCAAGCTCCTCCTTTACCTACTAACGAAGTATCTCTTGTTTCTTATGCAGATGCGGATTGGGGTAGTGACCCAACTGATAGGAAATCTATATCTGGACATTTTCTTCTTCTTAATGGCAATCCGATTGTGTGGAGTTCCAAAAAGCAATCTGTTATTCTAGATCATCCGCTGAAGCCGAATACCGAGCAATTGCAAATGCTATATGTGAGATTATGTGGGTGACTTCCTTACTTCAGGAACTTCAGATTTCTCTATCATCTATTCCAGTTGTGTGGTCTGATAATACAAGTGTTGTTGGTTTGACTGAAAATCCTATACATCACTCAAAAATGAAACATGTTGAGATAGATCTTAGCTTTGTTAGGGAAAAGGTAACTAATGGTCAAGTGATTGTTAATTTTGTTCCGTCTGATGATCAGTTTGCAGATATTCTTACAAAACCACTCACTGAAAAGAGTTTTGTTCCTCTTCGACAAAAGCTTGGTGTGTGTTCCTTGGAAGAAGTTGAGGTGTTGTCTAAATGTTTTACTGAAGGCATTGAGTCTTCTGATGCTTCTTGATTGCTGGTATTGTGTGTTGGTATTGTCTGTTGATTCTCTTTTCTGATTGTCTGAATATGGTGCTCAGTGGTGTTTCGTAACAGTCATGTGTCATACTCTGTGTTCTAATCTGTCTTGATTGTTTTCTAAGATAGTTGTTCTATTTCTTTTCTTGTACTATCATCTCTTATTTGAATTAGGAGTTTACTATGTTCTTGCTTTTCTTGTTGCGATATTCATCATAAAACGTTTTCAACCCGGGTGTATTGATTTCATACTCTGTGATGTGTCTTCATCTCTTCATCATTGGTCATGCTCTACTTGTTTTCCTTATGATCATATATTAGTGATCTCTTCCTTCTTCTGTTCTTCATGATCTCTTCTTGATTGAGGCTATTCCTAGAGATTGTTTTGTGATGATAGCTCATGGGGTTTAGTTCAAAAATAATCATTGAAGAAGACAACGTCAAAGATACTTCTTCTTTGATTTGAGAATGAAAAGATGAAGGCTCAAACCTTCCAACCCCAATGAAAAGATGAAGGCTCAAACCTTCCTATCAGGAAAAAAAAAGGAAAAAGAATGTCTGGAAAAAAAATAGAATGAAGATGAAAGGAAAAGAAAAACCAAGGAAAATTGCAGATGAAAGAGGATATTGAATCTCTATAAGGATGCCTATATCAAGGTTGGTGTATATCATGAGTCGTTAGAAGGGATTTCTCTTATATATCTCATAAGGTTGAAACGAGTATCTGTTATGATTGGTTTAGATGAGAAGTTGTGCAGTATACTGAGTTGTGATCAATGCTAACTGGTTGAATCTGGTTTATGATTTGAATATTTTGAAAATGAACTGTAAAGAACTATGTGATCTTTCTAATTCTTACTTTGAGATGATATGATGAAGAAAATGAAGTTGAACCGCGTTTTAGATTGTGATCAAGCTTGATAAGAGCTGCAAGTAGATGTTCATGACTGGATTTCAAAACGCTGAGCTAAGTATGCAGAAGGATGGAAGAGTATTTCAGACAAAAACAACAATCAAGCAAGCATGTTCAAAAAGGATCTTGGATAGGGAATATTAGGAGTTATGATAAAGAGTATGTTTATTGTATAGAACACTCATAGGATAGTTCGGTTCATTCTCTATTGAGGTGTACTTGAGTGATCTTGAATGTTCTTGAGTCTTCTAGTGTCTTCTTGTATAGTCTAGTCTATAGCTTAGAATCTTGTAATTCTTTTCTGTTTTCTCATTAGATTAGACTATAAACAGGTGGAGAATCTGATTGTAAACTTAACTTGAATGAATTGAAGAAATCCTACTCTGTTTTCTGGTAATTCTGTTATAACAGAATTCCGATTCCTTCTTCTCCAAGCTATCCATTCTTCTTTCATTTCTTCTCTCAATCTCATCTGAGATTGATTAATACCTGGTAACACAAGGCTCAAGACAACCCCAATCAGTTAACCGGGCGCCACCTAGAACAACCATGGTCAGAAATGACTCAAATCAGCTTAAGGGTGAAGACTATAAATACCCTCACCCATCTCCACTCTAAAACTAATGTGACAACATTCAATTTTACCTTACTTCTCTACAATACACAAACTCCGACTAACTTAGGCATCAGAGGGGAAACGACGGGAACGCTCCGGGATCTCCTTCTTACAGGTATGTGGAGCACCCAGCACAAGATTCCGGAGAACAAATGTGACTTTGAGATCTGTTGGATCGTGAAATCCTGGTTGCTGATCTGGCAGTGAATTGAATGCCAGGCGAAGGCTGAATGGTGCTTTTGCTTCAACTCCGGTGAACCTGCAGGTAGGGGAGCGTAACATAGGGGTTTTCTCTGGGTCCCTCTTCGATGCTTAAATGAGTATATGTGTGTGTATATAGCTCAAAACGTAAGGAACGTATGTAAGGCAAAGGTATTTATAGGGTAGGAGAGATCAAACCGTATAAGGTAACCGTATATCTTAGTGAATATTGTGCTGTTGAAGATTCGGATAGTAGATATGGCAGTTACGGCGAGATATTGCGGTTACCATATCTAATCTTTAGTGAATATGTTACCGAGATACGCGGGATATCGTGGTCACTTCCTTATTAACGGTTAGTGAGACCAGAGGAGAGAGGCAAGGCTCTCTTCGGGGCGAGCACTCCCATGGCGAGCAGTGAGAGGTCGCGACTTGGCGAAGGATGGCGAGCAGTCTGGGGATCCTTTGGCGTTCATGTCGCCTTTGGGCTCCATCTTGGGCCACTCTATGGTGGGCCAGGTTGATTTTTACTTAGGCTGATCCAGTTTGAATATCTTGGGTTTACCCCTTCCAGGGTTATTGGGCCTTCGAGGCCTTTTCCTTATTGGGCTGTCATTATCGATACCCAACATTTGCCTCGGAAGCTTGATTGAAGTTCCTTCAGTCGATCTTGATTTCTTGGTAGGGTTTGAGATAGTGACGCCTTAAATTCAGTTTTCCTTGTCTCTTGTAGTAGTTCATGAACTTAGGGGCGCTTCATGCTTGTTTGGCGATTAGTCATCCCATTGTCCAAGGCTGAAGGAATATTCTTCTTTTTATTCCTTCTTGGCGATCACTTGAGGCAACCTAGACCCGTGAAGGTGTGTCTTTCTTTGCTAGGCGATCATTACCTATAAAAGGAATTTTTGATAAAGCCTGTTAGTACGTTGGCGATCACTTTGTCTGCTCAGTGGACTTTAGCATTTAATAACTGCACAGTCATCTAGAAGTCGAACGGTCACTTGAAACACACCTGTCATTTAATATTCCGTAACCCAAGGGCAGTCTGACAGCTGTCTGTGCTGTCTGTACTGGCCGACCGTTTGTCTCCCCAAGGTGTCTCTTAGAATTCTAACATTATTTCGATTTTTTTTCCAAAAAGGTGCAATTATTCTTCTGCGTCGTTTCGATTCCGTCTGTGGCGGTTACTCCTTTTTTGTCTATATAAGAAACAACAGTTTATTTATTTTGTTTTTTACGCATTCATTCCTTCAGACTTTCAGAGCATTCTTTGCTTCCTGAGATCCTTCTATTCAAAACTCTTCCTTTCTTCTTGTCCATCTTTTTCAAACCTCCTTTAAACAGACTCAATGGCCACTCGCAGTCAATCCAGGAAGATCAAGCAGACATCCAACAAGGCTTCCTCTTCGGACCCTAAGGTGCCGAAGAACACCAATGCCCCCCTGACAATTAGGGACGGCTCTCTGCCTGGCTCGACGGAGAGGCAGGCCGACCTTGGGAGGACCGCAGCCACGCCTGTGGTGGTGGATGGGCCTGACCTTCAGACACCCATCTTTTCTCTGAAAGGTAAACATTTTATTTTGCTGCTCTGTTTTGAGAATATCCCCTGCTTTTCCTTGTTTTTATGCTTGTTGTTGCCATATTTGAACTGTTTTGAGTAGATGTCAAGCCCAACGAGTTGAAGCTGACTTATTTTAAGACGATGGTGGCGCTTGGTGGTCTTGGTGCGGGGGATGCTCCTAGATATCCAGGACTAGGTCTGCATTATCCTTGCGGCGGAGAGGTTTACATTTATGCGGCCCAGATCGATGTTGGGTTGCGTTTTCCTACCTGTGAGGATTTACAAGTGTTGTGTCGGTTGTACATGATACATCCCACGCAGCTCGTACCCAACGCCATTAGGATATGGGCTGGATTCAAGTTCCTATGCATACGTTAAGAATGGACGTATTCATTGGCCTTGTTCCGGTGCTTTTTCCGATTGGCGGCTGGGACGAACCATCCCCACCATTTCCAATCCTGGTGGCCGAAGTTTGTTGAGTGGAGAGGCCTTCAATCTTGGAATTGGAACGTCCACGTCCGGTTGGTCGATGACTTCCGGGCCACCAACTCCAACTATAAGAAGTTCTACTTCTTTTACAATGGGGCGTGCCTTGGAAGTTGTCCGCCCCAGATAGGGATTTCTCTCCTGAGTTTGACGAGATATCCGGGAGTGACCGGAACGCCATCGATGACATGTTCCGGCTGCATCGATCATCCAGTTTTCACCCCATCCATTCAGTGGCAGAGACCACTGAGAATATGCTCGAGATGGCGGGCATTCATCAGGCCACGCCAATCCTTGATGATTGGGTAACTCTTTCTAACCCTTTTCCTGTCTATTGTTCGTAGGCAAGGTTGTAGGCAAGGGCCGAATACTTATAGGTCTGTTTGATGACCAGGAAAAGGCGGGGCTGTTCGCCGATCAGGCACTGCTGAGTTCTCCTCCTCCCCCTCTAGGCGTTCATCCAAGAGGAAGCCTGAAGAGGCCCTTCCCTTGGCCACTATTGGCCCTCGCCAACCAGGTATATTGTCTCGCCGCTTGCTGTTTTTATACTTTGCCATTTTCGGGTTTTGACATATTTCCTTGTCATTTTGCAGAAACGTTCACTGCTGACGTGGCCCGGGACCCTCCTCCCCCTCCTGCCAAGAAGGTCAGGAGTGAGGATCACCCGGTTATCACCCAGAATCCTCCTCCTCCTCCTCCTAAAGAGAAGGCTCAGAAGAAGGGGTCTGGGACTCAGAAGAAGGGGTCTGACACCCCTAGCGCCTCGAAGACTCCTCCTGAGGAGTACTGCTCCTTGGTGAGCATGTTCCGGCCACTCAAGGCTGCGAACACTCGGGGAGTTTGGTTCCCTTGCGGAGACTTCTCGAAGAAGGGGGTCTCTGACAAGAAGAGTCTCCGGGGCAGCCCAAATTTGTGCATGCGACTTCTTGAGGGGATAATTCCTCCCAGAGATCGCTCCGTAATTCCCACGGAGCTGCCCCAGATCGAGGGATTCATGCGGTCCCATTACGAACGAGTCGCTCTGGTAAGATTTCAATTCCTCGTTATGTTTTCGCGTTGTTCCCTCTTTTCCATAACCTGACAATCTTCGCTATTTCTCTATTGCCAGCTCGTTCGAGAAGAGGTGACGATGGGCCGCGTCTTTGGAGAGCTCACCAACAAGCATTCCAATTTGCTTGTTGAGCTGGAGCAATATCGGAGTACGGGGATCTCCCCCGGGTAGATGGAGGCCATCAAGTCGACCGCTGACGCGGCGGTTTCCTTGGTGGATGGTGCTCGGGAGGAGTACTTCAGGAAGGAGGAGCGGCTCCTAACTGATGTAAAGCAGAGGGAGGCTAATGCTGCGGTCGCCCTTAAAGAATCTGAAGCCCTTCATCGGTGCTTAGATGAAGGGGAGGCAGTCCGGGCTCGCCTAGAGGCTGAGTTGAAAGAAGCTCGAGCCCAAATGGCTGAGTTGGAAGCTCGACGGGTCGCCGCTGAGGCCAAGGGGGAAGCTGCTGAGGCTCAGAGAGCCGCTGCTGAAGCCAGGGGGATCGCCCTGGAGGAGGAGAAGGGACAGCTGGCTGACAGCTGAAGTCTGTTCCTTCACCCCAAAGTGTGGTCAACGAATTCAAAGCCTCTGAGGATTTCGTTGACTGTGCTTTGGAGGTGATGAAGTCGGAGATTGTCGACTTCCTCCATGTCTTGGTCGAGGACATTATGGTGGTCGACCCCAACTTTCCTGTTGGGGAAGTTGCATCCCTGAAGGGTTTCCTCTGGAGTTCCCTTCCTCAGCCTACCCCTGCTGCTGAAGAGGTCGACCCAGCTGCGGCTGTTGAGGAGGTTGCCCCCGAAGGCGAGCCGAGCACCCCTGCCTCCGAAGGCGAGCCAAGCACTCCTGCCCCCGAAGACCCCAAGGCCTGAAGCTTGTACTCTCCTGCGATCATCCTCTTTACATTTTAGATTTTCTTATATTTCCTTTGTATTTTAGGTGTAATTTGTAATTATTTTTCGATTGAAGACTCGGTTATTTTTTATTGAATGCCTTTATATTGAATTTGAATGTGTGGTTATTTATCTGATATCTTAATCGTAATTACTCTTAACTTTTCTTCGCTTTATAATGACCTTGACTCTTAAAGCCCTGGACCTGTTGCTTAGGTTTGAAAGGATAAGTCTCTACGGACTTATCTATTCCCCTTGTTAAGTATAAACTTTCTAAGGATAATACTCCAAGACTTAAAAGTATGGACTTCTAAGTTCAAAGATATATTACCTTTTTGGAGTTAAAACCTTTGGGGTGTTCGCCTAATAGGAAGGAACTTGTTAAATTAAGGCTTCATCATCCAGAGTGATCGCCTAGGATTCCTTATCCACCCTCGATGACTTACTTCGCCCAGAAATTGCGATCTTTAACGGATAACTTCTATGAAATCTGCTCGACGTATAAGATAATAATTTCTTTAATGGGTTGATAACAGGCCTTCTGCCTGACTTTGGCGTCAGGTCATTCATTTTGCCTAACTCTATTGCTAGGTCTTTTGGCCTGACTTTGGCGTCAGGGCTTTCATTTTGAGCGAAAGGCCAGGCACCCGGCATTGGGGATAATAGTGTTGGTGGTCGACCTGATTGTGGTGCAAATTGCTGGCAAGTCTCACACTTCTGCGTTAATTCTGACGCATCTTTTCCCAAGGTTGGCCAGTAGTATCCTAGTCTGAAGATCTTCCTAGTTAACAATCGAGCACCTTCATGACATGCTGCCACCCCTTCGTGAGCTTCTCGAAGAACCCTTTCCGTTTCTAGATGAGGAACACACCTTAAATAAGGAGTCAAGTAGCCTATCCTGTAGAGTTCTCCATCTATAATCAGATAACTAGCTGTGAGTCTTCTTATCCTCGTGGATTCGCCTTCGTCATTTGGGAGGATCCCCTCTTTCAAATAATTCTGAAACAGAGTCATCCACGTGACCTGCTCCTGAATTTTGAAGACCTCTGCCCTGCTTTCAAGGACTGAACATAAGGCATTTTCCAGGAATTGTACATCTTGGATTGTTGTTCCCCCAAATGCCAGCTTACTTAAGGAGTCTTCCATCTGGTTTTCCTGACGAGGAATAGACTCGATCGCAAAATTTGGAATTTCTGCTACGAGTTTCTTGGCGATGGTGAGGTACTTTTTCATCTTTTCCCCCTTGCCTCATAAGTGCCATTGACCTGATTGACGATAAGTTCCGAGTCGCTTTTCACCTTAAGTGCAGATATGCCCATTCCTTTCGCCAGTCTGAGTCCAGTAATAAGAGCCTCGTATTCTGCTTTGTTATTAGTCGCCTGAAATGTTAGGGCGATCGCATACTTTAAAGGCTCTCCCTCAGGAGGAATAAGAATTAAACCTACCCCGAGCCTTCTCTTGACGAAGATCCATCTGTATAGAACTCCCAGACTTGATTATTGCATGTTGACTGACTTGGCCTGTTTTCTGCCTCTGTTTGACCGTTACTCGTTCTTTCCATAATGAAATCAGCTAGTGCTTGACCTTTGATCTTGAACTCACAGACCTGTTTTCGGCGCAAATTTGATCTTGAACTCGCTGAGCTCGATCGCCCACTTGACCATTCTTCCTGAGGAATCTGGTTTCATCAGGAAGTTTTTGAGGGGTTGATTGGTGAGGACCGTGATGTCGTGCGCATGAAAGTAAGGTCTCAGCTTTCGAGCAGCAATAACTAAGGCATAGAGATACTTTTCAATCTGGACATATTTTATTTCTTCTGAGTTAAACATTTTGCTAATAAAGTACACTGGCGACCCAGCTCTGGAATCTCACCTCTCTGACGAAGGCGGACTCAATCAGTCTGCCAACCTCCTGTCTGATCGCCAAGCGCTTGTCCGTCCCGAACGATCTCCTTTTGTGGGCGATCGGTTTGATAGACGGGTCTATCCTGAGCTCGTGCGAGATGATGTCTGTGCTAATACCTAGCATGTCGCACGGCTGCCAAGCGAAGAGCTCTTTAAATTCCCTGAGGATGGCGGTCATGGCCTCCTTCTGATCTTCTTTTAAAGTGGTCCCAATACGCACCTTCTTGTCTGGGCCATCGACCTCGACTTCTTCCAATTCCTCCATGGGCACTGGCTGAGCCAAATCCTCACGAAAGTCGGCCTCTGTCTCGATGGCGAGGGCCTCCCTTTGGTTCTTCCTGCGCAGGCAGTTCACATAGCATTGTCGCGAGGAAGGCTGGTCGCCGAGCACTTCTCCCCGTTGGGAGTGGGGAACTTCATCTTCTGATGGACTGTGGAGGCCACAATCTTGTTGGGATTTATTGTGGTCCTCCCCAGGATCTCGTTGTACGATGTAGGTGAGTCGACTACCAGGAAAGTGACCGGTACCTTGATGCTCTTCCATCCCTCGCCCAGAATCACTGGCATGGTTATTGCCCCAGTGGATAAGTTGTCCTTCCCGCAAACCCAATCAGCGGAAAGTCGACCCTCTTCAGGTCACGCTTGGACTTGCCCATCCTCTCGAAGGCGTCCAGGAATAGGATGTCTGTCGAGCTGCCTCCGTCGATCAGAATCCTTGTAACGTCGCATCCGTCGATATCAGCAGTGATAACCAAACCATCGTTGTGGGGGTTGTGACATGTGCTAAATCATTTTCGGAGAATGAGATGACAATGTCCTCTTCAGGTCGGGGTTGCTTTCCCAACTGAACTGCTGTAGAGATTTGAGTGGCATAGACCTCCCTGGCGTGCGACCCCTCGCCTCCAGCACCGAATCCTTCCGCAATTAAATTTACTCTTCTCTTGCTGGCGGATGGATCGGTTTGCTCAGCAGGGGCCGGCGAACGATGTCTCCTAGGGGGTGTTCGACTTCTGTCTCGTCCCGCCACAAATTCCTTCAACATCCCCCCTTGAATCATCTTCTCTATGTCCCGCTTCAGAATGCGGCAGTCATCCGTCTTGTGGCTCTTGCACTTATGATATCTGCAATAGCTCTCGACGTCCTTCCCCATGGGCTGACCACCCCGACGAGGCATTGGTGGCCTCGCCAAGGATCTCTTCTCCATCTCGACTAGTACCGCTGAGATCTGCTTATTTAAAGGCGTAAAGTACTCAGGGACCTCTGGATTTCGAGGCGCTGGATTAGGCTTGACTCGGGGCCTGCTGTCTCTTCCCTTCTTCTCCTTCTTTACCTCCTTCTTACCATCGTGTCGGGGCTCAGGAACCACCCTTAGCGAGGTCGTCAGGAAGTTAGCCTCGGTGTTCGCCCTTTCAAGGTCTATGAAACCTTTTGCCCTGGACGCCAGCTCCTCCAACGTCTCAATCTCCTTCATGTGATAGCTGTTTCGCAGCTTTCTCGAGGCCATGTTGGCCACATCCAGACCTCTATAGAATGCTCGAATGATCTCCCCATCCGAGATTCGGCGATCTATCTCTGTGACGTTCTGACGAAAACGCCCGTAAAAATTGGCCAGCGACTCTCCAGGCTGTTGCTTGACCGCATCCAGGGCGACCACGCTTTTCATTAACTGGCGCTCGCCCATGTACCTTTCCAGGAACTTGCTCCTTAATTCTGCCCAAGTTCCTATAGATCCTGCAGGGAGGCCGAAGAACCAGGACGAAGCCGAACCCGAAAGAGTGGATGGAAATAACAAAGCCAAGTGGTTGGGATCATTTGACTTACCCAGGAGAGAAGCCTCGTGCTTGTTGACGTGTATGGTGGGATCTCCTCCACCACTGTACTCAGGTATGGCCCGAGCGACTACGTCTTTGGGGCTCTTGATGGCGACAAGCTCGTCGGAAAAGGGGTGAGCAGATTGCTCCTTGAAGGGAACTACGACTCTCAACCGTCTTTCTTCGAGCCTTTTGTTGAGAAGGTCGTCCATCTGGTCCACAGTGCAATATTTTGGCGAGGTCCCGGATGGAGAAGGACCGGAAGGATTGGCTTGATGGGCCTGCCCTAGGATGGCCTCTAACAATGATATCATCTCTGGGGTTAACTAGATGTTTTCCCCAGCGATGTGGATGGTCTGCGGAGCTGGAATCTCGATGTGGTTGGTAGCTGGGGTCGGTTTGGAATTACCGACATGCTCTCGGGCCATCCGCAGAGGGACGGCATTGGGTCCTGCCTGGCTGGCAGGTTTTTGTTGAAGCGGGATGCGGCGGCGGAATCAGAGCTATCCGTGGATTGTTCGCGAGTCTGGTTCCGGCGGTTGTTTTGTGATCGAGTTCTCAAGGCTGTATCACTCGATTCCCACAGACGACGTCAAATGTTGGATCGTGAAATCCTGGTTGCTGATCTGGCAGTGAATTGAATGTCAGACGAAGGTTGAATGGTGCTTCTGCTCCAACTCCGGTGAACCTGCAGGTAGGGGAGCGCAACAGAGGGGGTGTCTCTGGGTCCCTCTCCGATGCTTAAATGAGTATATGTGTGTGTATATAGCTCAAAACGTAAGGAACGTATGTAAGGCAAATGTATTTATCGGGTAGGAGAGATCAAACCGTATAAGGTAACCGTATATCTTAGTGAATAATTGTGCTGTTGAAGATTCAGATAGTAGATATGGCAATTACGGCGAGATATTGCGGTTACTGTTGGGTATCGATAGTGACAGCCCAGTAAGAAAAGGCCTCGAAGGCCCAATAACTATATGTTAGGATATATGATAGGTGATCATAAATGATCTAGAGTATTCTAGGGTAATCTTGATTAAACATCCTAGAAACTCTATAAATAGTCACCTATATCCCTCTTGTAATCTTCAAGTTTAAGCAATACAAAGATGAAATTCTCTTTAGTTATTGCATTAAACTCACAATTCTCTCCTACAATCTCAAAACACTAATATGGTATCAGAGCTAGATGATTAGGGACCAATTTCTAATTCAGTTTCAAAATTCCGTTGCAAATTCTGTTGCAACCTTGCTCCAGTAGAATTCAAGCTTCCTACGCACCAGCAATCCAGCTTTCCAGGTGCAGTTATCTTCGATTGGCAATACAGCAATCCTTTTGCTTGTGTTCAGATCAGATCGGATCACCATCACCTGCAGATCAAATCAGATCAAATCAGATCGATTCAACTTTGAAGGTTGAACAACTGCAGATTCAGATCTGTGCACATCTCGTGCTTGCACAGTGCTTTCTCCGATTGATTTCAGCCAGCAGCTCTAGCATCCAAAAGCTCTCACATCTCAGCAACACCTCAGATCGGAGATTTAGATTACAACTGCGGTACTTATGTCTGATTTGCTGAGCCTAGAAGAGATTCAGTTGCTATTTCCTGCTGTGATTCGAGTCTGCATGCTGATCTGCTGTCTGTTGTGATTCGAACCGACTGATCGAGGTGAGATGTCTCGTTTATTAGATCTGATTTGATGCTGCTTTGTGCTGTGCTGTGCTGCCAGTGCCATGCTGTGCTTTTGGAGATCACTGTGCTGAAAGCTGGAGGCCTCTGTTTCTTCTGATTTTACTCTGTTCGGTTCTTCTAGTCTACACTGCTGCTCTGTTCGGTTCTGCTGGTTTGTGTATCTGCTGCTGAGCTTGCTGAGCTTTAATTGGCTGGTCTATGTGATGGATTTGCTGCTGCATTTCCATATTTATCTGCATATAGATGCTGATATGAATGCTTCGTTCGTTATACTCTGTTTTACTTGCAGCAGCTGGTTCTCCGATTTCTGCAGCTGATTCTCTAATTTCTGCATCTGATTCTTTGATTTCTACTGGTGATTTGAGTTGCACTATGCTAGGACGTGAGGACTACGAGACATGAGTCTCAAGATCTCGCAAAATCGAGCAATCGAGGAGTCTCAAAGTTCGTAGATCCAAAACCGACTTCACAGCAACTAGATCATCCGTGAGCAGACCTGTGCTCATCTGTGAGCAGACCTGTGCTCATTCATGAGCAGACCTGTGCTCGTTCACATGTTATTGATCATTTGTCAAGATGAAGACTCAATCCGTTTCACTTTCTGTCACGGTGCATCTGTTTCACGGTGCATTTGTCATGATCTGTTTCACAATGCATCTGTTTCACGATCTGTGGATCAGTTTTCAATCTGTTACAACTGAGTTTCCACTTTCTGAGAAGTGGCTCTAAATTGAAGATGGTCTTGATGACGGTTTTTCTGCGTTTAGGCTGCTGTGTTCTCCGTCGCTGTTGGATCTTCTTCAGCTTCTTCCAGTTTCAGATCGTCAACTTCAGCAGCAAGATTATCTTCATCTCTATTCTCTGGCAGCAAGAAGATGGACCAGCCAAGCTTTCTTACAACACTGATGATGATGTATTGTTGTATCATCTCCGTTTGGCATTGTCTCGGCCATGATTTTTTGAGGTTTGCTTGGAGCATTTTCGTTCTCTTGAAGTTCTGTTAACATTGTTGAGCAGACCTGTGCTCTTCAGTGCAACCACAGTGCACCTGCAGTGTTCAATCCGTGCCCAACCTGTGCAATTCCAGTGCATCTGCTGTGTTCAACTTGTGCATCAGCAACCAGCCAGTCCTCAAGCAACAGCAACCAGCCCGTGCAGCTCTAGTGCAGTCCTAGTGCAGCAGCAGTGCTCGATCAGTGCTTCAGCAGTTCAGTCATTGTGCATGATTTGCAGTTCAGCCATACTACATCCATAGTTCAAAGTGTTAGGCTAATTGTTTTTGCTGTTTTTAAAAGTTTTAGAAGGTTTTTCTAGATAAGTGAATGTTAGGATATATGATAGGTGATCATAAATGATCTAGAGTATTCTAGGGTAATCTTGATTAAACATCCTAGAAACTCTATAAATAGTCACCTAAATCCCTCTTGTAATCTTCAAGTTTAAGCAATACAAAGATGAAATTCTCTTTAGTTATTGCATTAATCTCACAATTCTCTCCTACAATCTCAAAACACTAATACTATAGAGGGGGTAAACCCATGACATCCGAACCGGGTCGGCCCAAGTACAAGCCAAACTTGGCCCACCATCGAGTAATCCAGAATCGAGCCCAAAGTCTATAGGGACGCCAAAGGCTCTCAGACTGCTCGCCATTCTCTACCAGGTCGCGACCTTCCACTGCTCGACATGGGAGTGCTCGCCCCGAAGAAAGCCTTGACTCTCTCTTCTGGTCCCACAAAACCGTTAATAAGGAAGTGACCACGATATCCCGCATATCTCGGTTGCATATTCACTAAGGATTAGATTTGGTAACTGCAATATCTCGCAGTAACTGATAATCCGAATCTTCGGCAACACAATATACACTAAGATATTCAGCTGCCATATACGGTTCTATCTCTCTTACCCTATAAATACCCTTGCCTTACATACGTTCTTTACGTTTTGAGTTTTATACACACATATACTCATTTAAGCATCGGAGAGGGACCCAGAGGCACCCCCTCTGTTGCGCTCCCCTACTTGCAGGTTCACCGGAGTTGGAGCTGAAGCGTCATCTCCACCTTGTCTGGCATTCAATTCACTGCCAGATCAGCATTCAGGATTTCACGATCCAACATTTGGCGCCGTCTGTGGGAAACGAGCAATTCAGCCATGAGAACTCGATCCCAAAGCAACCGTCGGAATCAGACTAGGGAGCGATCCTCAGATAGCTCTGATTCCGCCGCCGCTTCACCGCTGCAATAACTCTATAATTACATTTTTTTTTCAATTTAATATTATATTTATAATTATAGAAAACCCCAAATGATTCCAATTTTCGATAGCCATTGTAAAATAAAATATTATTTTGAGTCGAGGAATTGTTTGTGTTGAGCCATAAAAGAGAATTTGAGAGAGTTGTATCCGTTAGGTCGCCA
This sequence comes from Chamaenerion angustifolium, assembly GCA_946814005.1. Classification (NCBI taxonomy): domain Eukaryota; kingdom Viridiplantae; phylum Streptophyta; class Magnoliopsida; order Myrtales; family Onagraceae; genus Chamaenerion; species Chamaenerion angustifolium. Next base: position 16,310,052 of record OX328273.1, on the reverse strand, counting down.
CGTCTGCTGTACTCAACACCACAGTCGTCTGTGTGGCCACCATGCCTTTGAATGCCATCCATCTGCATATATTCTTCTTACGCACCCTCACGAAGACAAGAGAAAACACTAGCGCCATCAACATGGGGCTTAAGGCTCTCCCGTTACCTTCGTCATCAGCCACAAGCTTTACCAGACCGGCAGGAAGGAGATTGTCCAACGGTCGCCTCAACAAGGTGGCGTCCACCGGCCGTTTGAGGGTGTCGGCGAAAACAGAGAAAGGAGAAGAAGAAGTAGAAGAGCCAAAAAAGATAAGGAAGCAGTCTTTGTTTGGAAGCGTGACGGAGGCTCTTGACTTTTCCCAGGTCAGGTCCGCGGAGGATGCTCAACTCATTGAAGACGCCAGAGAGGCTACTCAATCTGGTCGGAAGATGTCCAAAGAACAGGTAATTATTAATTATAATTATGAAATCAATCCTTTACATTGTTTCATTGGAAAATAATAAATCACAAATAGAGTTGTTTCGTTTTTTCTATGATAATATTATATTTTTGAATGCATGGTTTGTGTTAACCGTGTGATTGAACTTGCACGAGCAGTATGGGGCTCTGCGAAGGAAGATTGGAGGGACATACAAGGATTTTTTCAAGTCATACGTTGAAGGTAAAAACTTTTGCAGATGTTATGGTCATTTCCACAATCTTACACGACTGCATCGCAATACCACAGAGACAAGTTTAATTTTTGCTTCAGTGCAATCGTTTATATATATATATGTAAATCCATACATTTTGTGTTTGATCGAACTCTGCGTATTCAGTGGATGGACAGTATGTGGAAGAAGGGTGGGTGGACAAGACATGCAAGATATGCAAGAAAGACACGAGGGGCGAAGCACGGCAAGTTGATAAGTTAGGGCGATATGTTCATGTGTCTTGCTTGGGATCCAGGCCATCTGGGAATTTCTTCACCAGACTCTTCTCAAGAGGATAATATCATGCTTCCTTATGTTGTTATTAGTTTGTTTCTATGGTTGCATATTGTATAGGCAAATTTGATATAATTTTGGCCTTGTAATTTGTTAAGGTTGAAGCTATCACTTCAGTTGTGTGATATAGTGTTTGGGGAAGTTGAATTGCCTAATGAGACTTCGCAAGGTGGATCATGTAAGACAGGAAATGGCCATAAAGAAAACAAGATACGAATTGTTTTTTACCTTTAACGCATGACTTGAAGAAATCCATGTATGTCCCTCCAATCTACCTTGGGAGAGCCCCATACTACTACTCCAAGTCCAATTTACGACCACCAAAATTATCACCCGACGATGCCTGGAAGCCACAACCTTCGTGGCTGCGGTTTTGGCTCCAAGTGCAGTGGGGAGGTTCCCAACGGGAGGAGGAGGGTGGATGTCAACCCATGGTGGTCGACCCCCTCGGGCTAGCTGTTGCTGCTAGTGTTAAAATCCTTAGTAGCAAGTTCATTTTCCCGTTGGGGAAGATGAACAGTACCGCTCCGATTCTGTGTGAACCAGACCAGCCTAATTCGAACCGGAATGGTTCCTTTTGTACTAGTTAGGTTCATTTTGGTCGGTTTGAGCCGACTAGACCGATTCGGTTCAGACTGGCTAGATGGACCGATTCAGATGGTCTAGCGCTGTCTGGACCCGTCTGAGCTAATTCGGAGGCCCAGTCCGCCTCAATTGACTCGAAACGAATTTGGTGTTGATCCTAGATCCTCTGTGGGTCCTAGTGGTTTATTATTTCTGGTAATTGTGCCTAGACCCTTTCATTAATAATTTTTTGGGCTAATTAAATTATATGTTGGACAAATTTAAATTGTTGGGAGAGTCTTACATTGTTTTATATTGCATGACTGGATATGTAGAACATTGTGTGGGTTCCTTGAGTTCTCTGAATTACTTTGTGTTTTCTGCACGGTAGATAGTATTGCCTAACTTTATATGTTTGACTCTTGACTCCATGACTGGTAGAATTGACTAGGTTATGACTTGTTGAGATCCCAGCATACTATTTGAAAATTGGTCTAGCATGTTAATTTCTTTTATCTATTGAAACTTTAGTCCCTGAATTTAGTTTGTTGAGATTTTAGCCCCTGAATTTTGTTTGTTGAGACTTTGGTCCCCAAACTTTCATTCACGGTGATTTTAGTTCTCAAACTTTTATTTAGGTGATTTTGATCCCCCAAACTTTTGGTTATGGTGACTTTAGTCCTCAAAGTTTTGAAAATTATAAATTAGCCCCAAATTAATTTATTTTTGAAAGGTATCTGTCGGACATCGGATCCGACTTTCCCAACCCGTTTTGGAAAATATTTTTAAATTTTCGTTTTTGAAAATATCGGGTCTTGGCGAGCGAAGGGTCCGGTCGAGAGGGGTCATCAACAGGACCGAAAAAATTGAAAGAGTCGCCACCGATTAATTGAAGGCTAATCGGAATCCTAAAATTGCCTAGGGTACATGAAATTAACATCCTAGGGCTTAGAAAGGTCTACGTCCAGAGAATCGAGTTCGGGGGTTTGATTACGTCTTAAAAGCTCGCGAGCTTATAATCCGCCCTTTTGGTACTTTAATTTGCTTTTGAAATTTTTTTCAATTTTGCCTGAATTTCCCGTTTTAATCATGCTTGGCCCAAAAAAAAACTACATGCATTTTCTTTAAATTAAACAAACCATGTACAAACATTTTTTTTTTAAAATTTTCAAATAAACAAGAGAGAACTAAAGTTAATCGTGCTCGAAAAAAAAATGGTTTAACTCTCGAGCCATTTTAAACGTGTCAAAACATGCATGAATGATTTTTGAAGATTTTAAGTTCGTTAGACTAATTTGTCCCATTTTGAGAAGTTATAGGATGTCCAAAAAAACATATAGGGACCACAATGCAATTTATAAAATTTGAGCTGAATTGGACAAATATTTTTGAAAATTGCAGAAATGACCCTAAACTATTCTGGACTTATTTGTAACACTTGGTAAAGTTCTAAAATAACCCGAAAATTATTCTAGACTTATTTGTAACATTTTTAAAAGTCATGGAATGTCCAGAAAAATTTAGGAATCAAAAATGTAATTTTTGAAAATATTATAACTAAACTGAAAATATTTTTTTAAAATTACAGAATTGACCCTAAACTATTCTAGATTTATTTGTAACACTTGATAAAATTCCAAAAATAACCCGAAAATTATTCTAGACTTATTTATAACATTTTGAGAAATCATGGAATGTCTAGAAAAGTTTAGAAATCAAAATGTATTTTTTTTTAAAAAGAGCTGAATTAAGAAAAAACAATTTGCACAAATGACCCAAAACTTTTCCGGTTTGATTTATAACACTCGATAACGTCCCAGAAATGACCCGAGAGTCCAAGGACCGAGTTGTAACCTTCATCAAAGTTTGGGAATGACCTAAGTCATTTTTGAAAAAAAAAAACTTTTTTTTTTTTACATATACATATACATAATATATATATATATATATTAAACATATAGATAGATAGATAACATAGACATAATATAAATATATATAGTAATACATAATCATAATATAAATATATATTATACATATAGATATATATAGTAATACATAAACATAAATATAAATATATATTATACATATAGATATAATAGTATAAACATAATATAAATATATATAGTAATACATAAACATAATATAAATATATATTATACATATAGATATAATAGTAATACATAAACATAATATAAATATATATTATACATATAGATATAATAATATTACATAAACATAATATAAATTAACAAGTATATTATACATAAATAGATAATATATGTATATAAACTCTCAATTTTATTTCACATTTAGAAAATACAAAAATATGATATTGAAGATGAGAGAAATATACCTAACTCATGGGAGGTTAAAATACCGTACGAGAAACAGAGTCCGATAATTATCGGTATTTTTTTTCACTCATTTTTTTCTCTCATTCTCTCTTGAACATGAAGATCACCATCTTTCTCCTTTGAATCCCCCTTATTACATATCATAACTCTCCTATTTATAGGAGGAGTTCTCTTCAATTGATTGGAGGAGTGTGTGATGCTCATCCTTGCATGCTTCTTACATGCTCCAACACATGGAAGGAGTGTGCCAACTTGTGGAAGGAGTGTGGAAGAGTGTGGATTGCTCATCCTTGCATGCTTCTACATGGTGAAGACATGAGGTGGAAGGAAGGTGGAATCCTTGATTGCTCGATTGCTTGCGTACGGTATTTGACCCCGAGCCAAAATCAGGTGTTTACAGTTGCCCCTCTTTGAAGACATACTCATGGGAGTGATCTCATGAGTGTGTGTTCAAAGACAAACAACTGGTTTTGGCTCCTCTTTATTCATTATTTACATAGTAGACAAACATCATCAGACAACTTTCGGAAGCTAGACACCTATAGGGCCCGATCGTTGTCGATGATTTGCAGAGACTGAGCGTCTAAACGCTCATTTGCTTGTGACTCCCAGAAGCTGGACACCTACAAGTCCTGGTCGTCGAGGATGACTTGCGGAGGTTGAACACCTAAGGGCTCCGTTTGTCGGCTTGTGACTCGTTGGGGATGACTTGCGGAGGCTGAACACCTAAAGACTTCGCTCGCCGGCTTGTGACTTGTTGGAGATGACTTGCGGAGGCTGAACACTTAAAGGTTCCGCTAGTTTTGTTTTTGTTTTTTTTGTTTTTGCGACTTCACTGGGGATGACTTACGGAGGCTGAACACCTAAAGGCTCCACTCGTCGTTTTTTTTCCAGAAGCTGGATAACTACAGGTCCTGGTTGTTGAGATGACTTGCAAAGGCTGAACACCTAAAGGCTCCGCTCGTCGTTTTTTTTTTTTTTTCCAGAAGCTGGATAACTACAGGTCCTGGTTGTCAATGAGACTTGCGAAGGCTGAACACCTAAAGGCTTCGCTCGTTTTTTTTTTCTTGTGACTCCAAGAAGCTGGATAACTACAGGTCTTGGTCGTCGATGATTTTTTTTTTCAGAAGCTTTGTTGAGGGTGACATACAGGGGTTGAGCACCTCAAGGCCCCGTTCGTCGGCTTGTAACTTTCAGAAGCTGGACATCTACAGGTTCTGATCATTGAGGATGACTCGCGGAGGTTGAGCACCTAAACGCTCCGTTCGTCGGTTTGTAACTCTCGGAAGTTGGATAACTACAAGTCCCGATTGTTGATGATGACTCGCGAAGGTTGAGCACCTCAAGGCCCCGTTCGCCGGCTTGTAACTTTCAGAAGCTGGACATCTACAGGTTCTGATCGTTGGGGATGACTTGCGGAGGTTGGGCACCTAAAGACTCCGCTTGTCGGCATGTGACTCTCGGAAGTTGGCTATCTACAAGTCCCGATTTTTTATGATGACTCGCGGAGGTTGATCACCTAAAGACTGCTTGTAATTCACTTTGGAGGTAAAAACCCTTCTCGAGATGTTTGACTGCTTGTGCGGACTTCTCAGTCTGTTTTCTCATTAATTGACTTTGGAGTCTTTCTTGATGGAGTTCCATAAAGTCATTCATGCTATCTTCACAATGTGTATCCATGCAAGTTGTCGATGCAGCTCAAATTAATGTCGATCACAACTTCTTTTTATTGCCACTGTGGGAAACAATGTCGTCCACTTTTGAGCTTTTTTTTTTATCTCTTGATTTTCTTTCCTTTTGCTACGGTATTTTTTTTTTTACCGCACCTCTCGATTCCCTTAATTTTTGCCTAGGTCGCCCTTTTGGGTTTTTAACCTAGCAGGGATTTGATTCCTTTCCTTTTGCCATGATCGCCCTTTTTGGGGATTTTTAATCATGCCCCTCTTCCCTATATTTTGCCTAAACCGCCCTTTCAGGTTTTCGATTTAGCGGGAATTTCTCTCATTTTTGGAGGCTCGCTTTCTGATGACGAGTTTTTTTGTTTTTTTTTTGCATCCACATTGATTGGATTAGGGAGTTCTCTGTTGTCCATGTCAGTAATGATCATGGCTCCCCCACTGAAAATCTCTTTGATGACATAAATCCCTTCATATTTATGTACAAACTTGCCCCGAGAGTCTGGATTGACTTGAAGTTTTTTTTATCTCTCGCTTTTCTATCATTTTGCTACGGTATTTTTTTTTACCGCACCTCTCGGTTCCCTTAATTTTTGCCTAGGTTGGCCTTTCGGGTTTTCAACCTAGCAGAGATTTGATTCCTCTCCTTTTTCCATGATTGTCCTTTTGGGGATTTTCAATCATGCCCCTTTTCCCTAAATTTTGCCTAAACCGCCCTTTCGGGTTTTCGATTTAGCGGGAATTTTCTCACTTTTGGAGACTCGCTTTCTGGTTATGAACTCCTTAAGGATAGTATTTTCTAACTGCGTCCATATTGATTGGAGTGGGGAGTTATTGGTTGTCCATGTCGGTGACGATCATGGCTCCTCTGCTGAAAGTCTCTTTGGCGTCATAAGACCCTTCATATTTAGGCACAAAGTTGCCCCGAGAGTCTGGATTGACTCGAATTTTTTTTTCTGCAGAATTAGATTGCTTGCTTGTAATTCTCTTGGACTGACTTTCCTGTTAAATGCACCAGCCATGCGTTGCTGGTACAAATGCCCGTGGCACTGCGCGATGAGACGCCTTTTGTCATGAGGTTCAATTGCACGTATCTGCATTTCGCCTACTCTGACTCGTCCTTCTCTGCCTCGGCGAGGATCCTTGCTGATGGGATTTCTACTTCAATTGGCAGCACAACTTCAGTCCCGTAAATAAGGGAAAATGGGGTTGCCCCTGTTGATGTCCGTATTGAGGTCCTGTATGCCATGAGTGCCCAAGGCAGCTTGTTGTGCCAGTCCTTATAATTGACAGTCATTTTCTCTATGATCTTCTTGATATTCTTATTTGCTGCTTCCACTACGCCATTCATTTGTGGGCGATATGGAGTTGAATTTCTATGCTTGATCTTAAATTGGTCACACAACCCATCAACCAATTTATTATTCAGATTTTTGGCATTATCTGTGATGATTGACTCCGGCACCCCATAACGCGCGATGATATCCTGCCTAATGAAACGCTTGACCGTTTTTGCCGTTACTGACGCTAGGCTAATAGCCTCTATCCACTTGGTGAAATAATCGATCGCCACCAATATGAATTGATGACCATTGGATGCCTTTGGGAAAATCATGTTGAGTACATTGATGCCCCACATTGAGAAAGCCCGTGGGGAAGTCCTGGAATAGAGATCTTGCAGTGGCACGTGGATTTGGTCCACGTACACTTGACAGAGGTGATATTGTTGGGCATGGTTTATACAGTTAGCAGTCATGGTGAACCAAAAGTACCCAATTATTACACGTTCATGTGTGAGCCGCAACAGCCTTCGTGAATTACTTCCATTAAACGCTCAACTTTTTTGGCATTCACGCATCTCAAGAGGGTATCATCAAATGATCTTATGTATAAGGTCGGGCCACTGAGAAATAATTGCAAACCATCCTTCGTACGACCTTCTGGTCATTTCTTGTGGCACCTTCTGGGAACTCTTCAGACTCCAGGTATTATTTTTTTTTATGTTGGTGAACCATGGCTGATCGCCTGACTCTTCGACTGCACAACAATAGGCTGGAATCTCTTTGATCTTGATCTTCATTGGAAGTTTTTGGTTTCCCGGAGAAATTTTACTCATGGGTGCGAGTGTTGCCTATTTTTTTGTACGCAAAGACATAACTAAGAACACAAAGTGATCGCTGGACTGCTTCTCTTCTTCGCAGCTTTCATCCCCGTGGTGATGACGTTGCTGGCGTCGCTGCTATTGTCCCTCCATGGGTTTCTCCACCCTTCAAGAAATCCGATCAGTTGGAAGTACTTCGCCTTGCTGTAAATAAACTTTTCGTAGTGGATACATTTCATGCCTTTCCGATCGACGACGCCAACAATGGCGTCTCTCTGCATCGACAACGACGTCTTCCTTGTTTCATCTCGATCAAACGACAAGGAGTTGTTTTTCTTATCTCATTTACTTTATAAAACAACCTTCCCTTTTTCGGTGGTCGAATATGGTCTGGTGGCGTGGGTCAATTTGAATCTGATTGCCACTTCCCCTGAGCAAGGTGTAACATAAAAGACAGTCTCAATTCCGGTGATGAGAACCTCAGCGTCTTTCCTTACTGCGGTACCCATTACTCTTCTCCGGTCCCTTTCTTGATCGGATAGTGCATTCAGAAATTGATACAATTTGGTATCTGCTTGATTTTGTGTTCCAAATTGCAATGTCGTCTGGGCCGACGGACCCTTCTCCGTAATGTATAGAGTCAGATTCGGCAAAGGTGCCCCACTAACGAGTGGATGAACAAAAAAGGCATGAGGGAGCTTTATCAAGCAGAGCTCCAATGGTGATACCAGTTGAAAATAAGTCTGACAAGCCCTCGTGAGTATCAACGTCATCGGGGTTAGATCACTTGTGGCGGACCTGGGAATGAAACGACGAGGGGAGGAAACAACAATGTCCTTGAACTTTTGGCTAAACGTTTCCTTCGGGCGATTTCATAATCTTTGAAATTAGGATGAAAACCCAGTCCTAAAAGTGTCTTTGTCCTTCCGGGTGTGGGATGGTCATATGTAGGAGGTGGGTCTTGGTCAGGATGGAAAAAGTGTCTGACATGGATTGATGAGGTGTCACAATAGTAGTGTTGCTCGGGAAGACGAGGTAGGGGATACTGTGGTAGTCACGTCTGTTTGGATCTTAGAAAAGCAAAAATCCGCTCGACCTAAGAGGTCATGTCAACGATTGACTGCACTGTGCGTGAACTCATGGTGTGCATGGTTTGCTTTAGCTTGATGAATTTCTCCTCGTGTTTTTTAGGTGCTGGAGTCATCGAATGTCGCATGGATTTCCGGAAACCTAAATCAAAAATACCATAGTAAGAAGGATGAATACACAATTGATCATGCATGATTGATTTAAATAATTCAGCATGTTCCGTTCATTCCATTTGTAGAATTTGATTGCATGTATGGCAAAAATTCTTTTTAAAAATTACTTTATAAGGATTTGGCCAATTGATGTCTAGTTCTTAAGACGTTTCACACAACGACGTAGCTCATTGAGTGCATTTGATGCTTGTTCCTTGGTTCAAACGAAGGTCGAGGACATGTATTTTGAAAATCTTTTTATTTGCCTCTTTCTTCGTATGAATTGTTCAAGGGTGTCATTCAACTTAGCAACGTTGCCCCCACATTTTTCCAAAGTGCCCCAACATTGCTAGAATGACGGTGGTTGTTGGAGTCTATCCCTGATTATCTCATCCGGGTTGAAAGACGAATTTGCTGGTGTCGAATGGAATTTGTGAACGTATTCCGTTGTTGTTAATCACGCAGACGTGTTTTCCATATTCCATAATTCAGACAAGGCGTTGAGAATCCAATTGACTTTGTAATTTACGAGCTCGTGAACCTTGTCAATCTTCTTGTTCATGTATTTCTGATTCCCTTTTGTCATGACTTTCCATAATCGGGCAATTTCAACCGTAGGGGGCTGTACGGCCTTAATGTGAGGGCAATGATTTTTGTTTTTCATCCTTACCAAAGATGGTGCGTGAAACGTCTTAAGGATACAAGATTGAATGAACGGAGCTTACATATTTTTTTTTTTTAAAAATGCAATGCAAGTGCGAGAATTTAACTTCATTAGTAAGACTCGTATTACATTTACAACAGTCTGGAATATATAATACAAAAGGCCCAATCCTATACATGTCATGATCTAAGTCCAAAACAAAACTCATTTACATCAATGGGCCAAACTTGTTCATGGGCCAAATTTCTTCATGCGCCGTGGGCCAATCTCATATCAAAATACTTGGGCCGAATTCTCATTTACATTAGTTGTGCCCAAAATATGGAAATACACACAAAACGGGTAAAGACTAAACACGGTGTGGAGGTTTTGTTCTAAATGGATGGGATTTCTAGGTCCTCTGAACCAGCGGAACCTCACCCCCTAAAGAGGATCACGGGCCCATTCCGATCATCGAGTTGAGTTGTTTGGGTGCGTGCCGGCGGTCCAAACCGCTTCGGGCGCATTCCCCTACTAAACTCCCTAAGCTCTTAATGTGCTCCAGGTCCGAGCGGGTAATGGTAACCAGCGTGGTGTGTGCAAAACAAGAATTAAATTTCTTTTTTATTACAATTACATCGCCTTTTGGACAAAATTTGAAACTGCAAGAATGAGCAAACGGTCAAAACGGATATGGCAAAATATAATATGGCAAAGCAAACATGACAAAGCCTAAACCCTCTAAAAGAGGTCCCCAGCAGAGTCGCCAAATTGTCGGACGTCGGATCCGACTTTCCCAACCCGTTTTGGAAAATATTTTTAAATTTTCGTTTTTGAAAATATCGAGTCTTGGCGAGCGAAGGGTCCGGTCGAGAGGGGTCATCAACCGGACCGAAAAAATTGAAAGAGTCGCCACCGATATTTAACATCCTAGGGCATAGAAAGGTCTACGTCCAGAGAATCGAGTTCGGGGGTTTGATTACGTTAAAAGCTCGCGAGCTTATAATCCGCCCTTTTGGTACTTTAATTTGCTTTTGAAATTTTTTTCAATTTTGCCTGAATTTCCCGTTTTAATCATGCTTGGCCCAAAAAAAAACTACATGCATTTTCTTTAAATTAAACAAACCATGTACAAACATTTTTTTTTTAAAATTTTCAAATAAACAAGAGAGAACTATTGTTAATCGTGCTCGAAAAAAAAATGGTTTAACTCTCGAGCCATTTTAAAAGTGTCAAAACATGCATGAATGATTTTTGAAGATTTTAAGTTCGTTAGACTAATTTGTCCCATTTTGAGAAGTTATAGGATGTCCAAAAAAACATATAGGGACCACAATGCAATTTATAAAAATTTGAGCTGAATTGGACAAATATTTTCGAAAATTGCAGAAATGACCCTAAACTATTCTGGACTTATTTGTAACACTTGGTAAAGTTCTAAAATAACCCGAAAATTATTCTAGACTTATTTGTAACATTTTTAAAAGTCATGGAATGTCCAGAAAAATTTAGGAATCAAAAATGTAATTTTTGAAAATATTATAACTAAACTGAAAATATTTTTTTAAAATTACAGAATTGACCCTAAACTATTCTAGATTTATTTGTAACACTTGATAAAATTCCAAAAATAACCCGAAAATTATTCTAGACTTATTTATAACATTTTGAGAAATCATGGAATGTCTAGAAAAGTTTAGAAATCAAAATGTATTTTTTTTTAAAAAGAGCTGAATTAAGAAAAAACAATTTGCACAAATGACCCAAAACTTTTCCGGTTTGATTTATAACACTCGATAACGTCCCAGAAATGACCCGAGAGTCCAAGGACCGAGTTGTAACCTTCATCAAAGTTTGGGAATGACCTAAGTCATTTTTGAAGAAAAAAAATCTTTTTTTTTTTACATATACATAATATACATATACATAATATATATATATATATATATATTAAACATATAGATAGATAGATAACATAGACATAATATAAATATATATAGTAATACATAAACATAATATAAATATATATTATACATATAGATATATATAGTAATACATAAACATAAATATAAATATATATTATACATATAGATATAATAGTATAAACATAATATAAATATATATAGTAATACATAAACATAATATAAATATATATTATACATATAGATATAATAGTAATACATAAATATATATTATACATATAGATATAATAATATTACATAAACATAATATAAATTAACAAGTATATTATACATAAATAGATAATATATGTATATAAACTCTCAATTTTATTTCACATTTAGAAAATACAAAAATATGATATTGAAGATGAGAGAAATATACCTAACTCATGGGAGGTTAAAATACCGTACGAGAAACCGAGTCCGATAATTATCGGTATTTTTTTTCACTCATTTTTTTCTCTCATTCTCTCTTGAACATGAAGATCACCATCTTTCTCCTTTGAATCCCCCTTATTACATATCATAACTCTCCTATTTATAGGAGGAGTTCTCTTCAATTGATTGGAGGAGTGTGTGATGCTCATCCTTGCATGCTTCTTACATGCTCCAACACATGGAAGGAGTGTGCCAACTTGTGGAAGGAGTGTGGAAGAGTGTGGATTGCTCATCCTTGCATGCTTCTACATGGTGAAGACATGAGGTGGAAGGAAGGTGGAATCCTTGATTGCTCGATTGCTTGCGTACGGTATTTGACCCCGAGCCAAAATCAGGTGTTTACAGTATCAATATATATATATGTGTGTGTTGACATGTATGGTTTGTTTATTTGCTTGCATGTATTAGATTACCTAGATAGGTAGTTCTAGTTTTCACTTAGCATAGAAAACAAACCTTTAGGATTGTCCTTAGTAGCCTTTCGAAAGTTTGGATGAGTACGAACTACACTTAGGAAAATGTTCCTAAGTGTGACAGGTCGGTTAGTCTACGAGGTTCTCTGAATTTCCTTGAATAATGCTAGGACGATTGCTTTGTAAAAGTCGAACACTTTAGTTTAGTGCGATGTGTTTGACTTCGGTCTGTTAAAGGCTGTTGATATAAACTGTGTTTCGAGGGGTAGTAGTGACTTTAGGGCATGCTTAGAAATGGGGAGTGCTTTTCGGCATAACAGAGTTGTCCCCTGGGTTTAAGTATGTTCTCAAGTCTGTCCTATTGGCCCGAGACTTGTCTTTTACATGCAATAGAACATTGTTCCTCGTGTCTCCATGATCCTATTAGAATTTCATTTAGTTAGAGAAATTAGGCCGCCATGAAGAACATCACCGCTTAGTTGGACAAAGTTCTTAGACTTAAACGATGATATCTATAAAATCTGAAAGAAGTGTATACAGATAGTCCTAACTAAGTAGAAGTTCATTAACCACATCAAGAAGATTATGAAAATACCCGACTCTGGAATGACGAATCACCAGAAGGATTCCCATTCGAGTGGGAGGTTAATGATGTTGAGACGTTCGTCATGATGTTGAGTATGGTGGATGATGACATTCTTTATGAGTTTGAGCTCAACACACGACTAAATGGTTGTGATACGCTTTGCAGGCTACACTTGGTTTTATACGACTGCTCATCTGCGCTCACTCGACTTCAAGTTCGATTCATATATGATGAATCCTCAGCACTACATGAGATAGCATCTAAGGCATATGGCCAACATGATCGTGAAACTCAAGGAGAAATGTCATTCAGTGACCGATGAGCAACAAATACAGATCGTAATCCGCTCTTTGCCTAACTTCTGAGAACAGATGAAAATCCAAATAACTCATTATGAGAGCCTCAATACCTTTGAACACGTTCGAAGGCACGTTGAGCTAAAGAGGACATACCGAAGGTCGTTGGGCCTAAGGTTGAGGTCTATGTGGCGCCATTCTCTGAACCTAAGAAGAGTAACTAGAGGCAAGGGAGTAATGCACAACACAATGACGAAAATGTTCTGAAGAAGAAGTAGACAAAGACTGAGGTGAACCCAAGGACTCCTCCGAAAACAACACCGCAGAAATGTTCGCGTGAGGCCGAGATGCCCAAGTACAGGAAATGCTCCAACTGTGGCTATTGAGTACACTTTGTGAAGTTTGTTAGAGGATTATATTTCAATAGTTTACATGTTGATGTACTTAGAGTCAATTACATGTTAGCCCCTATGTTTAGGTATTTTGCTTATTAGGCCCTAGTACTTCTTATATAAGGAATACTGTCTCTTTGTATTTGATCATCAAATCATTCCACCATGTTTTGAATACATAAACCTTTGATATCAAGTTTCTCTCCTCATTTGAGTGTTCCAATCCTTTCATGGTATCAGAGTTGTTGATATGGGACTGAATCCTACTTCTGTTGCAAATCAGTTTCAAATTCCGTTAGAAATCCGTCAGTTCTCCACCATTGAAGATTCGTGCATTTCACAAATTTAGCGTAAAATTCAATTTTAGGGCTCCCGCGCCTCAAAACCACCAGATTAGAGCTAGAGATCGTCTTGCTCACTTCAGTTCAACGAATTTCACCTTGCAACGATTCAGTCTGACGTTTTGCTGTCGTTATTCAACATCAATCTTTGGCAGAGCTGCATCAAGAACAGAGATCCACGTATCTTCTTCAACATCTCCACATAGATATGTACACCGACCATTCACAACCACAGCTCCACCTAATGTTTGTGTTGTTGCTGATGCGTTCCACCTCATGCTAGATGTTCAAATCGCCACCTCATGATGTATCATTCAATCTTCAATCTATCAAAGGTCCACCATTCAGCACCGTACAAATTAGAAGTGCCACTTCAGCAATGTTCAAATCGGCATGCTACATCACCGATCAAATCAATTCCATTTGGTCTGTTGTTTTGTTGATGAGGTATGTTATGGTTGTTTGCTGGAGGACACGCTACTCAACCTTAATTAGAGCGGCGAGAAGACTGAAATGATTGAAGCTAAGTGCGCTACACTCCTTTGTCCTCTCGGCGTTTCTCTGTTTTGTTCCTCTGGTATGTGTATCTGCTGCTGAGCTTCGGTCCACTAGTCTGTGTGATATATTTGCTGCTACGTTACAATATTTCAGCTGTTGTTATGTTCGTTTTATTGCTGAACGAACTGCTTTAAGAATGGCCATTGAAGCTGATTGATTTCGTTTTAGCTTGCTGCTGTTTCCATTTAGTTTCTGCTGAAGCTCTCATATGTGTTTGATGCTGAAATGGTTGTTCTGGTATGCTGCTGATGCTGAAATTCTTCACTTATACGAGTAGTGCTTGATAAGGTGCTGAAATGGAGTTGAAATGGAGTGTTAAGCTTACAAAAAGTCCTGCAATATGCTACTACAATGTTGATATGTGTCTCCGTTATATGCTGCAATGTTGATCTCTGGTTTATGCTCCTCCTCTGTGGACTCTCCTCCCCCATTCTGTTTGGATTTGAGTTCATCTGATTCAATGAAATGCTGCGATGGTGGATACACAATTGCAGCACGCTGAGTTGCACTATGCAGGGGCGTGAGCGACTATGAGACATGGGGAAACCTACTCGTAAATCGAGCAATCGGTGAGTCTCAGGCATATGTAGCTGCGAAACCGACTATACCGCAACTTAGCTATTGGCTTCAAATTCAGTTTTGCAGCGAACATCGAAGGTCTACAATGAGTTGATTGAAGATAAAGGGAACAAGGAGAACATGAGTGAATGTTAGAGGAGTATATACTCAAAAGATTGAAGATCAAAGGATCAAGAGGACATGGATGAATGTTAGAGGACTACATTTCAATAGTTTACAAGTTTATATACTTAGTTTCAATTATATATTAGTCCCTATGTTTAGGTCTTTTGCTTATTAGTCCCTAGTACTTCCTATATAAGGAGTACTATCTCTTTGTAATTGTTCATCTAATCATTCCACCATGTTTTCAATACATAAAGCTTTGATCTCAAGTTTCTCTCCTCATTTGAATGATCAAATCCTTACACTAATCCCTCTGACTTCAACAAGAAAATTGTCATCGATGTAAATTCACCAAATTTCACGTGAGACTCTATGGTACTCTACAAAAACGCACGATCACTGGCTATGTGATTTGTCAATCCTGAGTCCAAAATCCACAAAGGACATGACTCAGTCAACATATATGTACTTGAAACCATAGTTATCAGAACTGGAATGGACCGACGGTCAGACCGGGCCCAACTAGGAACCCGGCCATTGTCCGGTTTGGTTCAGTTAAAAGACCGTTTTACAAATGAACAGTGTTTGAACCGGGTTGAACCGGTCGGCTTTCGGTTCAGTTTTTAGTTGCTTTTTTTAACAGACCAAACGGGTTTTCGGTTTAAACCGATTTGTTTGTTTCTGTAGTGTTAAACCAGTTCGGTTCACTGCTAGGTTAAGTTCAGAATCATTGCTTTGGACAATATCATTGTTCAGAACCACTGTAAAGAGCGTACACAATATCGTTCCTTTGGACTGATATTGGTTTTTGTCTTTAGGCATTGAAGAGTTCTTCTGAAATCATATTGAAGTTTGGAAAGAACACTATTCCACTTGCACAGAGACCAGGTTCTTATGTCCTGGGAGTACTTACAGGACAGATTGGCAAGTTAAAATTTAGATCGCATAGTTTTTCAAAAGGTGGTGCTGCTGACAGTGATGATTTTATGACCTATGAGAAGCCAGCTAGACCAATCCTAAAGGTTAGTCTTTAGGATTAAAGAATCCTCAGAAATTCTTTTGTTAGAGACTTATTAAAAAGTGACTGAATCATTTTTTTTATCGCATTAGGTTTTCAGTCCAAGGCCGTTGGTTGATCTCACTGCAGTAATATCATCCGCTTTACTGATAAATGAGCCTCAATGGATCAGGATCATTGCAAAGCCGATTAATTACTCCTTGAAAGGTGCGATTCTGCATATTGATACTGGTCCAGGCCTGAAAATAGAAGACTCGCATATAGTTGAGATGGAGAACCATACCAATGGGCCAGAAGATGTTCCATTGGGTGAGAAAAACTCCCTACTCCTATTTTTGCACCTGCAAGTTTAGACCCCATTGATGCAGCAGTAATGCATAATCCACCATAGTCAATTGCACCACTCCAAGCGACACTCCTCAAGCTCGAAGAGTTACTGAATCCTAAGATCCTCGATCTCGCCCTCTGAAACTCATATCCAAAGCTTCCACCTTTGACTGAACACGATGCCGCAGCTTGCATTTTCGATCACGAGTTCCACTTTAATTGAATATTCGAGACTGGGGAGTGTTTTCGTACCATTGGCAATTGAAACTTGGCGACGGGGTATTGTTGAACGATGTTGCCGTAGTCGGTGGAGCCAAGGGCGAGGGATTGGTGGTCGGAGTAGAGCCATGTTGAGAAACTAGTGGAAGACACTAATGTCAGTAGGTTGGAAGCTGGTGGCGAAGGCTTTTGATTGGTTGAGGCAGTGAAGTAGCGTTTGGGCTTGCGAAGGGTTTTGATTGGGGCAAAGGGTTTTGATTGGTTAAGGAAATCATAATATAATATAAATAGTAAACCGAATATCGAACCGGGTTCAACCAGGTTAGACCGGGCTTGCCGATTCGATGGCCAGTCCAATTCTGATAACTATGCTTGAAACACAAAGTTCACTAAGTAGCCAATAAGACATTCAGGTCGGATCAATTCAGGCCATGCCTTTGAAAGGATTTGAACACTCAAATGAGGAGAGAAACTTGAGATCAAAGCTTTATGTATTGAAAACATGGTGGAATGATTTGATGATCAAATATAAAAGATAGTACTCCTTATATAGGAAGTACTAGAGACTAATAAGTAAAATATCTAAACATAAGGACTAACATGTAATTGAAAC
Organism: Chamaenerion angustifolium; assembly: GCA_946814005.1. Classification (NCBI taxonomy): domain Eukaryota; kingdom Viridiplantae; phylum Streptophyta; class Magnoliopsida; order Myrtales; family Onagraceae; genus Chamaenerion; species Chamaenerion angustifolium. The sequence goes on along the minus strand of OX328273.1, from coordinate 16,292,659 downwards.
TAAGTACATCAACTTGTAAACTATTGAAATATAATCTTCTAACATTCACCCAAGTTTTTCACTTTTTTTTATTTTTTATCCTCAATCTTTTAAAATTTGCTGAATTGGTCCCAAAACTTGCAATGCTTCTTTACTTATGCGAAATCCCAAATCCAACCACGATCTAGTCCGCAATCGACTTGAGATCACACACCTTCCATCTTCAACTTGATTCTTTGAGCCCAACACAAGCACGTGGGTAACCGCATACGGACGAACACGAAAGTAAAAATAAACTAAATCAATGACACCATGTTCATGTCTGTGGTGCCTTCTTGGTCATCCATCGTGATCACGTCATTTTAGGCTAAATGAAACAATGAAGAAAAAGTCTGATCGATACTTGAACTTGCAGTCAAAGCTCGAAGTAATCTCACCAAAGAATTGCTTGTGCAAGCAACTCAAACACACACCAATGCGATCCTGAACCAGCAACTTCAGCATCAAGCATTTTGAGTAAAGAATCAACTCAGCAATCTCGATCAAGTATTTCAGAATTGGAGGCACAAATCAGCATGTATCACAACAAATAAGTAGAAACTAGCTTTATGGCAGCTTGTAGGTGCTGAATGATTGCTGAACACAATGAATACATATGGACTAAATCCCGAAGTGTCGACAACAGTAATGTTGGGATGATTAGATTTCAACATCATTTCATTCCCATAGATAAACATTTCAGCACCATAGATCAACATTTCACAATTAACTGCTCAACGTCAACATCAGCTCAAATATGCGTTGATAAGGTGCCAATTGAAGATCGCTTGAAGAAATCGCATAATAATCTCTTGAAGATCGGTTGGATCGCTTGAAGAATCTTACGAATAACTGATGTGTGCTGCTCTACGAAGAATGATGCGTGCTGCTCTGATTTTGAAATCGGAAATCGTCTGAATGTGATGAGGAGGAGAGTTGCTTGATTTGAACAAGGATTTATGTGATTTGATCGATTTCTAAACGTTGAGCGCGCGTGAAGAACAGACTGAACAGAGTACCAGTAGAACAGAGCACAAGCGTGAAGTTTTCCAACAGAATTCCAGTTGGAAATTTTCAACCGAATGAGGATTTCGTCCCTGATCTTTAAGCTCTGATACCATGAAAGAATTTGAACACTCAAATGAGGAGACAAACTTGAGATCAAAGATTTATGTATTGAAAACATGGTGGATTACTTAGATGAATAATTACAAAGAGATAGTACTCCTTATATAGGAAGTACTAGGGACTAATAAGCAAAAGACCTAAAAATAGGGACTAACATGTAATTGAAACTAAGTATATAAACTTGTAGGGTTAATGGTCAAAGTGCCCCCTAAAGTTTGTCCGAAATTTAAGAATCCTCCTTAAAGTTTAAAATCCCCCCTAATGTTAAGAAATGATAAAAAAATTCCCCCTAAAAGAGCATCTGACAAGGGGGGATTTTTCATCATTTTCAAACATTAAGGGGCATTTTTAACTTTAAGGGGGATTCTTAAATTTCGGTCAAAGTTTAGGGGGCACTTTGACCATTTACCCAAACTTGTAAACTATTGAAATGTAGTCCTCTAACATTCATCCATGTCATCTTGTTCCTTTGATCTTCAAACTCTTGAGTATATACTCCTCTAACAATTAGAACTTGTGAGTTGCGCTTGTGCGATGATCGAGTCTTAGTCTGAAGTCATATCCTCTATGCTCCGCATATTCTCCAAAATGGTATTTCAGTTTTAGTATTAATGAAACTCGGTTTTAGATTATCTTTTCATGAATCTTTCGTCCAATTGTCCTTAGATTCAACTTTGTTTGGATTTAGTATCATTTCTGGTGGATTTATTCTTTCGGATTTTGATTCATGCAACAATCATAATTTCAGGTTTTCTTCCACTCGCGGATATGTTTGCGATGTGAATGAAAAACAAGCTAGATTAGACTATATAGGTCAACATAGAATGCAACGGCTAGCCCAACGGGGCTTGCTGCCCAATATTCCACAAGTGGAGTCGTCTTCTTGTGTAAATTGTCTAGCAGAAAATTCCATCAGAAAGCCTTTTGGTTAGGCACCTAGATTCGAATTTCACTTTTAATTAGTCCATTCCGACGTCTATGACCCTCTTAGTGCTAGGGTTCGGCATGGAGCGCAAAATTTCATTACATTTACATATGATTACACCCGTTAAATAAGAGGGTAAATGCCCTCCACTCTGATCGTGGAAGAAGAGTACCTTTCAACGAAATTTAACGGTTTATGTAATGAAAAGGGAATAACTTATCAATTGACGACCCCCTTCACCCCTCAGCAAAATGGTATTGCATTGAGGAAGAATAGAACGCTCCTTGACATGGTTCGGTCGATAATGTCGCAGACTCAAGTGTCGATTTACTTATGGGGGGATTCCTTGAAGACTATTGCCTACATTGTGAATCATGTGCCGACGAAGACAGTTAACTCTACTCCATATGAACGTTGAACTGGAAGAAGTTCTGGACCTTAGTCATATGCGCCCATAGGGGTATGTCACTTACACCTATGACTTCTCAAATAAGTTTGGGAAAGATTGGACCTAGAGAAAATAAGAGTATTTCTGGTTACTCTGATACCTCCCAGGGGTATGTGTTTATAGTAGGGGTAAGCTTGGGCGGGCCAGGCCGGTCATTTTGGAAAGACCGAGCCTGAGCCTGAAATTTCGGTCATCACCTTTTGAGGATTGAGACCGAGACCGATTTCGGTCTAAAAAGCCCGCACGAGTCGGTCTTGCTTGACTCGGGCCGGTCTCGGTCCATTACCGAAATTTTCAGTAAAAAAACAAAAATTTACCAAATCAGTACAAATCCAAAAAAAAAACGAATCCCATCAGTACAAATCCATATTCAAACTGAATGCACCGCATACATGAACATCAGTACCCATAAGTAAAAAGACTGAAACCCATCAGTACAAACTACAAAGTACCAAATACATCCAAATTCAAACTGAATGATACATTTCCACAAATGCTGCATTTTCAGCAAGGAAGAACATTACTCGATGCGTTCTTGAATCTGAATAATACTCCCATTTATCAGTGGACCGAACCTGTAGAGAGAACATTCACATATGAATTTGAATAATACTCCCATTTGCAATATTTGGCCTGCTAAACTAACACATTTGTACACTTTGCTAGCTTTGGTCATTTTTCTGTTACGTGTCAATCGAAAAATTCACATAGTCCAGTTAGGATGCCATGGATACATTTTCTATCGGATGTTTACCGAAAAATGAACAGAGCTAACAAGCAAAACATCAACCATAAGTTCAGCTATTGATTTAGTTTTTACCCAAAACTGAAGTATTAAAATTGTGAATGTGCAAAAAGAGCAAAGAGATACCTCCAGAGATTTGAACTGTCTCGTGCAAGATCCTTTTTTATGGTTGCTAGAGTTCATCACTTCTATGAAGAAATAAACCATAGTCCTAATTAGAGTATATCTTATTCAAGTCATCATCAATCCTCTAAAATCAGGCACTAGTCCATATCAGACAACTTTCTGAGGAAACTTACCAATTAAAAAAATTGTTAGCATTAGAACAAGCATAACTTGTAACGAACAACCAAGTTGCTGAAACTGAGGACATTGTGGTTGCCTCTGGTGTAGATTAACACGTCCACAGACCTGCAAAAAAAGAAAAAATGTATACATTTTTCAGTATCTGATCATTATTCGTTCTCTCAAGCTTCTTCAAGGGAATAAGAACAAGTAACCATACCCGTTTGAAGAAAGTAGTGGCAAATTTAGCCCCAATACGCTCCCCAAACCTTTGCTTGGAGAAAAGACATTTGGACACTTTATCCTTAGGTGTAGACTCAACACTAGGCAATAATTTATTCTTCTCTGCATCGTCATCTGCAATAACAATCTTCCAATCACCAAAGTTGGGTGAACTCCATGTTCTTCTTGCACCTGCGTATTTCATATTTTCCCATGGACTAGGAATTTATTGCGGTTCAATCTCCATTGAATATTTGTGACCCCCAATTATCTTTTTATCCTTAAATCCCTTAGTGTCCTCTGTTAAAGCTCTACTGGTATTTGAGACCCCCATACATAATAACAATATCCCTTTGTAAATAAACAGTAAATCGACATACATCCCTTTGATGCAATAATGAGAACAATCAGTAAATTGATACAAATCGAAGAACAATCGAGATAAATTGAAGAACAATCGAAGTAAATTGAAGAACAATTGAAGTAAACCCTAAACAATCGAGAGGCGACTCAGTGAGGGCACTTACTGGAGGCAAGAGGCGAGAGACGACATGACACGAGGCGGAGGCGGAGAGGCGGAGGCGAGATGCGGAGGCAGAGAGGTGTAACCGAGATGCGGAGCCGGATCTGCGGAGGCGAGGGATAGACATACGGCAGTTGGGGAGAGTCCAAAGGGGGGAGAAGACGGGAGTTGGTTGCTAACTTGCTGACCTAGTTGGAGACTTGGAGTTGCTGACCTAGTATTATGTATTAGGTTTTTAGACAACTCGGGCCGGGCCGGGCCGAATTGGGAATTTTAGGAAAAAAAAAACTGAGCCCGATCCCGACTTTAGAGAAACAAAATCGTCCGCTCGGTCTCGGTCCTAGTCGGTCTCGGTCTTAGTTGGACCAGTCTCGAGTCGGTTTTGTCGGGATTTCGGTCCAACCATTCGTTTTTGCTCACCCCTAGTTTATAGTCGAGCAAGACACTGAGAGTGTTACCGAGATCGAATCACGAGACACAACGTTTTTAGAGAACGAATTTCCTAAGAAGGGATATATTGATTTGGATCGAACTCTATATGAGATTTAAGATCAAGTTGAGTAGGCACATGTTAATTCGAGTGAGAGAGTTGATGTCGCATATGATGAATCAGTTCGTCGTCTACCAGATTCAAAAAAGCTGGAGCGAATGGAACAGATTCCTCTCCGGATGATCTTATTGACTGTCGGAGCATTAGGGATCTCATTCTCAGTGGGAGTGATCATGGTCATACCCTGGTAGTAGTTACTTGTTATGTCGTGGTCTAGAACATAAGTTTTCCTCCCGACGATATGCATTCGAAGGTGAGAGAGAACTAAACACCCTAATATCTAGCAAGAGAGTTATTGTACCCGTAAAACGTTAGAGAAACTCTCATTAGACCCTTCTAAGAAAATTGGATTAAAGTAATGGAGGATGAGATGAACACTTTGGATGAGATGAACACTGTCCGACCTTTGAGAGGACATATAGCAATAGAGCTAAATGGGTTCTTAAGATGAAGCTCAAGGCTGATGAAAAGTTGAGCATCTCAACTCGTTTTATTTTGGCTATTGGAGTGAGTCTAGACTTGGAGCTGTACTAGATAGACATTAAGACTGTTTTTCTCAATGGTGAGTTAGAAGAAGAGATCTAGATGGAGCGGTCTAAATGCTTTGTGGAGAAAAATCATGAGCACGTAGTGTGCAAACTTCACAAATTGATCTGTGGCCTGAAACAGTTCTATAGGCATTGGTATTGCAGAGTTCTTGATTTGGTCGTGAAAAAAGGATTTCTACTGATGGATGAGAATCATTGTGTGTACACCAAAAGGGTTTGGACCGAACTTTGTGTTTATGACTCTATATGTAAATGGCATACTCATAGCCGTAAATAGCTTGGAGTTCCTCACAGAGGTAAAGACATGATTGTCTTCTCTATTTGGGATGAAGGACATAGGTGAGGCAACACACATCCTTAGGATTTAGATCTCGAGAGATCGCCGTAGGAGGCAGTTGTGGCTTTCACAGGAGAGCTACATAAACAAAGTGTTGGAAATGTTCTGCATGAGTAACTGTGAACCAATTGAAACTCCATCTTACGTTGTTCAACCTCTCGATATGGATATATGTATAAAGACTACAAAATAAATGGACCAGATAAAACAAATTATGTAGCTATGTGGAGTCGGAAACCTGATGTACGCAATAGTGTGTACTCAGACTGATATTTTTCATGCAATATGATAGTACCATGCTGAACACGGATTAAAGAAATGGTAGGCAGTAAATAGGATCATGTGATATCTTAAGGGCATCGTCATGTACTGTGCTATCGAAGAGACTTGCGAGAGGTCCGAGAATCTCTGGATGACTGGGTATAACTATGCAGACTATGGTGGTGACTTTGATGAGAGAAAACCCACCTCGGAATTTATGCTCTACTCTCCTATGGCGCCATATCATGGTTGAGCAAGAAGCAGTCGCGCATTGTGTTGATCGCCATGGATGCCGAATTTGTGTATCTTGTGTGGGCTACTCAGTAGGTTGTATGGCTGAAGAGACTTCCGCATTGATTGCTGAGTCATTGGAATCGCAATCTCCGTGACAATGAACCCCAAGTATCATAACAAGTCATATCAAGTAGATATCAAGCGAAACTATGTTAAAAGACATGGTTAGACACAAGGCGATGAGTTTGAAGTACTATTCTACGAATGAGATGGTCATGGACCATCTCTCCGACCTTGAAGAGGGAGTCTTTAGTGAGGCATGTGCAGTCTCTAGGGATGTGTAGACTTAGTTGATCTACTTCATTAATTTTATTTCCCATACAATGTTCTCTAACTTGAATTATATTTGAGTATGCATGTTTTCATAGTTTGAGTGTTTTGTGTGTTCTTACTGTGATTATTTATTGAAATATGTCAAAGTAGATTCATTCACCTTCTCACACGGGTAATAGCTTCTATGCCTTTGTGCCGAGGTGAGGCTGGTGATAGTTTCTAGTTCTGGAAGTCTGTTGGGATGACTCGAAAGGGCTTCGTGTCCAGAACTATCTGATTTCGTACTACGATGAATTCTGGCCTGTCAATCCACTCAGGGGTTGGATGGGAGTCTTTGTGACTTTTGGTTCAGGTACTTAGTGTGCTTGATGGACATCTGTACATCATTTGGAAATATGCTCCATGGGAGAGGATATGTGTTATAGCGCATGTTCCATACCGCGACGTACCCCAAACGACCATGGGTATGAACCGAGATGTGATCTTAACTCAACGTCGTGTGAGACCCAACACTCTTTGCGTAAGAGCCGCTTACACACCCTCATTACTCTGAACAGGGACTTGAGGGTCAGTTCAATGTTTGCTATCTTAGTCCGTGCTCGATGGGCCTTTGACGTATTCTGCCCGGTCCCGGTTCTAGAAAAGTAAATTGAATAGTATTGATGGTTTTGTGGGAAGATGATGGTCATTATGGGATATTCTCGATATTGTGTCCACTAGATGGCCACCAACCGCAGCGTCGGCTGTGATTGTGGGCGCAATACATATATAGGCATGAAAGATTATTGTGTGGTGATACCTGGAGAAGAATTACATGACCAAGGATGCATGGCACATTTCCACTCTTGGCGCTGGCATGATGAATGAGCACCCCCTACTTTGTGCGAGTAGGCGATGTTGGTTTTAGGATAATGGGTCGCCCATAAGTGGGAGCCCATTCACATAAGCCCAGTTGTGTGTCTGGTCTTAGAACCTATCCCTCTATATCAGTATATATATGGGTGCTCATGGTTAGGGAAAAAACTGATAAAGTAGTAGACAAAACATAGTCACCCTATAGTTTAGACAGATGACAGTAGTTGTAGTATTATAAGTCATTGCTCGCCAAACCGTGGTGTGTCCTCCCATCCGGAAGGACGTGATCCCAACCTCAAGCAGATCCCATTCCGCTTTCGCTAAGGCAATCGTTCAAGGAGGTAACTTCAATATGTGTTATGTTGTGCCCTAATCGATTGCATGTTTTGTACATTCCAACACGCATAAATTGAAGTAACGCGTGTAATCCTAATGTTTCTAATATAGATTTAAACATGCTCAGAAAACTCAATAAACATATTCAAATCAAATAGGGGTAGCAATTAGGATCGAGTTCGTGAACTTACCTCCAACCATTGCAAAACAAAGTTCATTCTTGCACTCTCTGTTTTTCTGAGTTTTGTGAATCGTTTAGTGCTTCTAAACCCTTAATCTTTACTCAATAGATGGTGTATTAGAGAATAATTAGAAGAGTGACGTCAGGGACTAACCGCGAATGCAAAATATGGTTTATATGCTTTGTCCATCAAAGAGCAATAACCAAATATGCATTGGAGGGACTGAAAATGTGGGAGGTTAAGATGCAATCCCATTTTTTGAATGATAGGAAGTTATTTGATAATATTTTGGTTAACTGACTTGGTTTGTTACCGAGATTATAGAAGAAGAAAAAAACAACATTCTCCCACTTGATCCATATATATATATTCCATCATTCACCTTAATGAGAAAAATGAAATACATGAATCATGACGATATGTCCTCTTATAGTGAGTATTATCTTTCATGTATTACAATATATCAAGTTTCTCAACTCTAGCCCATAAAATTTAATGAATAAATTTTATGTTCATTCAAGGTCCAAACTTTAGCGATATTTTCTCAAAATTAATAAAATAACATATATGTGCACAAAACTAAATGAGAAAACATCGACTGAATAAGAGTATCATTAAAATATCAAATGTATGTACAATGAATATTTACATCATGGAACCAAGTCCTATTATTTCTACATGATCCTTGAAGTTCTTTGGTGGCATGCCTTTAGTCAAAGGATCAGCAATCATCAAGTCATTGCTAACATGCTCAATGACCAATTTCTTTTCATTAACAAGTTCTCTTATGGCCAAGTATTTGATGTCGATGTGCTTACTTTGACTACCGCTTTTATTGTTCTTAGACATAAACACAGCAGCTCAGTTGTCACAATACAATCTCAATGGCCTAGAAATAGAGTCAACTACTCTAAGTCTGGAAATGAAACTCTTTAACCATACACCATATGATGTAACCTCAAAACATGATCCGAACTCGACCTCCATGGTTGAAATAGCAGTCAAGGTCTGCTTCGCACTCCTCCAAGACACGGTTGCACTGGCAAGCATGAAAATGTAACCTGATGTTGATTTACGTGTATCAACACAACCAGCGAAGTCCGCATCAGAGTAGCCAATCACCTCCAAATCATTGGTTCGTCTATACATGACTCATGAGCATGTAATCCTTTGTTCCTTGAAGGTATCTCAACACCTTCTTTGCAGATCTCCAGTGGTCAACACCTGGGTTACTCTGATATCTCCCTAGCATCCCAACAACAAATGCAATGTTTGGTCTAGTACAGACCTGAGCATATATCAGGCTTCCAATAACTGAAGCATATGGACTGTTTTTCAGATGTTCCCTCTCGATCTCATTTTTGGGCATTGGATTAGATTAAATTTGTCACCCTTCACAATGGGTGCTATACTCAGCGAACAATCTTTCATCTAAAATCTCTCTAAAACTTTGTTGATATAAGTCTCTTGAGACAAACCCAAAATGCCTTGAGATCTTTCCCTGTGGGTCTTAATGTCAATGACATAAGATACCTCACCCATATCCTTCATATCAAAGTTCTTCTAAAGGAATTGTGTCACCTCATATAACAAACCCTTATCATTGGTTGCAAGCAAAATATCATCCACATATAGTGCCAAAAAACAAATCTTGCTCCCACTGACCTTTTGGCATATACATTCATCCATGACATTCTCTTCAAAATCAAATGAAGTGATGACATGATGGAATTTAAAATACCATTGTCGAGAAGTTTGTTTTAATCCATATATGGATTTATTAAGCTTACAGACCAAGTGCTCACCATTGCTAGAGGAGAATCCTTCAGGTTGTTTCATATAGACATCTTCCTCTAGGTCACCATTAAGGAAAGTCGTTTTCACATCCATTTGATGCAAATCCAAATCAAAATGGGTAACCAATGCCATGATCACACGAAGTGAATACTTCTTAGATACAGGAGAGAATGTTTTCGTGTAGTCACTTCTCTCCCTTTGAGTGAATCCTTTGGCAACGAGTCTTGCCTTATGTCTCTTAAAGTTGCCTTGTGAGTATTTATTTGTCTTGAAGACACATTTACTTCCAATGGCTTTGTCACCATCATGCAACTTGACGAGATCCCAAACTCGGTTAGACGCCATAGAATCCATCTATTCTTTCAACACTCGGCATTGTGCTACAATTTCGAAACCTCAGAACTCATGGCCGGTGAAAACGTCTTAGGATCATTTTTGGCTTCAACACTATAGTCACACTCTTGCAGATACACAACATAGTCACTAGAAATCACTAATTTCCTTACTCTAGTAGACCTTTTTAATGTTGCATCAACATTCTCCTGATGTGTAGGATAATGTTGTTCATCAGGTTGTTCAAAAACTTCAGGCATCTGTTGAACTTCAATATCTACTGAATCCGGATCAATTGCTTGTGGTACTTCCAGGAATTGTTCTTCAACACGCATTTGTACTCGAGGCACGTTGTTAACAACAATGATCAGTCCATTACTTGAAATGGCATACTAAGCATCTGAATGATCTTTCTCAAGATCAACACCCTCGGATCGATTGCTCCCACTTATCAAGTCATTCTCAAGAAATTTGCATTTCTTGATTCCACAAACCTAGTGCCATGAGATGAACAATAAAATTTGTATCCCTTAGACCTTTCGGCATATCCAATGAAATACCCACTTATGATCCTTCGGCCCAACTTCATTCTTGTGGATTGTAGACTCTTATTTCATACGGACATCCCCAAACACATACATTTCGCAAACTTGGTTTCCAACCTTTAAATAACTCAAAAGGTGTCTTTGGTACAACCTTGGTTGGAACTTGGTTTAATATGTACACAAGCGTCTTAAGAGGGACTCAAGAAGTTCGGTGCAAGCAAGCATCACTACAAGAATCTGCATCAACAACCACGAAAAAAATGTGTTGTCACAAGTATTTCGTTGGTAAAAGTCTTCTTCTGTTTCAACAATATATTACGAAGAAATAGACCTTTTTAGAGTCGACAATTTTTCCATAGCTGAAATGGTATTTTAGTGTGTACTTTTCTCGCACCAATTTGTGTAAGTCCCAAAAAAATATTTGTCAACTAAATATCTGATGGTAATATACATAATCAACAATAGAAGTGGAGGATGTTACAGATGCATTGTTTTACTATCAACATGTATTTATGCTATATAAGTGTAAACACTATTTATGTTAAATCGTAGTTAATACTAAATTTGCCGTTACTAAATCGGATACCCATGTCTAATACTAACAGAACCGACCGAATTTCACAAGAAGTTGAAACATAGGAACAAATAACTAAAAAACAGTCGTCCATTTTTGGATTAAAAAATGAACGAGAACCACAGAAGCTGCAAAATAATTCCTTCAAACATTTAAAAAAATTGAAGATCCCACAGAATACCTCTATACTTCTACAGCTCCCACATATTTCCTTCAAACATTTCAAACAATCGCAGAAGTGTTTCTCCTCACCAACCCTAATTTCCTCTGCGCCCCTACCTTGGCCCGCGCCCCAGCCTTGGCCTTGCCCCTGTGAAGATTTGCTCATTTCTTCCCGTGCGCCCCTGCCTTGGTTTATCGATTTACTATTTTCAGGTTTAATCATCTTGTGCGATAAGAATCTTAAGTCGATCGATCCCAGAGCCAATGAGCGGCCTAGCAAGTGGACACGAGTTGACCCTTCAGAGGGTGCGGCAGATGGGATGATGAAAGAGGAGATTGAGTTCATTAAGCAGTCTTTGCGATTGGAAATGCACGCAAACATGACCGTGTTGTTATCCTTCTTTGCTAGCACCAACCGTTCGTCTTAGATCTCTTCCAAGAACTTCTTCACAATCAGTTTTGGCTAGTTCCGGTCAATCATGACCTTGTTAAGAGCATGCTTGATAGTTTGGTCATTTTTCGTTTTGATTTGCCATCAATCCGTTGCTTCTATAGAAACAGGTCTTGGGGTTGGTTAGTTCTAAGAATGTCAATGCTAGGACCAATAGGCGTAGTGTTGTGAGCGCATAAATGTTTGGGCAACTAAGTAGCGACCTTGAATCAGCTTGGACCAAGCTCAGAAGCAAATGTTCAGTTTCGTTATTCCTTTTACTCTTCTCTCATTTTTGGTTAATGTGTTGTGAATTGCAGAATGGTCAAGGTTTAAGTTGAGATTAGCACTAGTAAGAAGACTAGAATGTAATGTTGTGACATTTTATAAGACTATTGTATTCCAGTGTATTGCAAATTCTAAACCATCCTTTGTTGGGTATGATTATGATTTAGAGATTTTGACGAAAGAAAACATTATGATTGATTCTGTGATTGAGTTTGTGCAAGATTTAAGTGATAAAGCAGTTGGTGTGGGACTTATTCGTGGTGTCAAACCCGATCAACAAATGGTCAAGGTACACTATTTTGCTTTCCTAGAAACAAAATGGAGTGATTTGAATTTTGATTCAATATTCTCATTGAATTTCAGCTTCATTAATTCTAGTTGACTTCGATCAAACCCACCCGAGTTCTGTCAACTTCGATTCCGACGTGAACAATGAAGAATCTTCGAGGAAGTTTATCGTTTGGTGTTGTCACATGAACACTCATGTCTTGCCCGAATACATCGTCAGTTTCAGAATGTTGTGTTACTCCACATGTAAACTTCCCAGAACTTCATCCTGATGTTCAATTCATGATGATAATGTGTATTCTTTACTCATATGGGTTTGGTTTGTTCATGGATGTCAATACATTATGTCGAAGACCAAGCTACTTTAGGTTGCACAACTATTTTTGGACCGTTAGCTTGCTATTGGAATTTTAAGTGTTTCAGATGGTGGTTTCTTTCATGGTTGATTGGAAAATTAAAGAACAACAACATCATCATCAACAACGACAGACAATACAAATTACATCCACTAGCCAACCATTCAGCTATTTTACAGATATATTCTTGGACTTTTAGCTTGCTAACAATCATCTCCAATATGATACAACTATGTGTCCTTAGCTGGAGACTGGATACTGATAAGTATGAGACAGGTGAAGAGTTGAAGAAGATTTGTTAACAGTGTGGCTATTCTTACATTGTATGTGTACCTTCAAGTTTATATTGCATTCTTACTTAGCTAAACATCTGAATTGTGTGTGTGTAGGGGGGGTCTAAAACATAACTTGTCAATGTCTATGTGTGCTATGTTTTGGAACTCATGTATGATTTCTTAATGTGCGATCTTATATGTATGGGCATACATTTTGTTGTTTGGATATGAGACTTTGTAGGAACCGGTGTTATATATATATATACCAATGTTTGAGAATACATTATATATACCAATTTTGACAACCACATTTTGGGTTGCTAAAGAAACACAAACAGTGTATTTTTGGTCGCACGTGCGTCATGCATCGACCGTTACCTTTGGCTGGTAATACAGTGTTTTAGCATTAAAAGAGGTCGACGGTAATTACACATGAACACCATTGGCAATATGTTGATGCTAAAGGCTAAGGAAACTGTTCATTCCAGCAACGACAGACCTTTAGTGTCAACATATTTTCCTTGCTTAGACTTTTAGTATCCGGGCCTACATGCACGACTATTAGCATTGACTTTGGAACTTAGCAGCGACAAATGTCCACTTAGCAACGATTTTACTCTGTTACTATAGAACAACTTTCTTGTAGTGCATGCTTCACACCATGTCCAATAATGTTCGGTTTCTCCTTTCAGCTACTACATTTTGGTCAAGAGAGCTAGGCAAACTGTATTGGGCAACAATCCCATTCTCTTGAAGAAGCCTTGCAAATGGACCACGCATTTGCCCACTTGCAGTGTATCTACCATAGTACTCTCCGCCTCTATCAGATCTCACAGTCTTAATTTACTTACCACATTGTTTCTCTACTTCAGCTTTAAACACCTTAAAAGTATATAGTGCTTCATTCTTACTGTTGAGCAAGTAGAGATACATGTATCGTGAGTAATCATTTATAAAGGAGACGAATTACTTATCACAATATTCATCCATGTCTGGACTACAAATATCTGTATGTATAATTTCCAATAACTTAGAGCTCCTCTTGGCACCTTTCTTAGACTTGTTAGTCTGCTTACCCTTAATGCAACTTATACAAGTCTCAAAGTCGGTAAAATCCAAAGTATCAAGTACCTTTTAATTCTCTCAATGGCATAATCTATGTCCATCCAACCCAAGTGAAAGAGAACTCCCTCCTTCCAGACCTTGTAGTTGTCCCATTTGAGCTCGGGAACATCACATCTCATATAAGAGTAATTAGCAGGTTGAATTGCTGAAATAAATTAAATATTCATGCTCATGTTACTGAATTTGAAGCTATACAAATATGGTATATTCTAGCAATGTAAAATTATACAAAATTATGAATCTAGTGACATAAAACTTGCATGTGGGCTAAAGTTTTAATTCAATTAGATTCATATTAACTTTACAATAAAATTAGCAAATTATGTTTCTCTTCCTAATCCCTGTTGGTAAATTAGAAAATAAAATTTGATATTCTATTCTAATTAATCATACAAATGTAATAAAAAAAATCATGTGGGATATAACATTCTATTATATTACATATGATTAATCACAATTAATATTTATTTTATAAATATAATCCCAGATAAACTTTATTATATAGTTTCAATTAATTAAAGATGATGTGGCTAATCCATAATTAATTTAAACTATATGGATCACATAAACATTAACTAAATTATTTGGCTTAATGATTGCATAAAACTATAAGCATGCAGTATTTTACGAATTTAATTCCAAATGTACAAATATTATCTATCTTAAAATTGCATGTATAAATCAAATAACAATGAATCATACAAGAAAATTAAATAATAAAAGTACAAAACACTTATAATTAAATTCTAGATCCATGTATAATTAATTTCATTATGCTGAAATTATTTAACTAAATTTTACATGTATAACAATTCACCAAAACTTATACATATAAATAATGCAACAAATAATTCAAGTACAATTAATCTTAGAAACTCACCGAAGGAAAAGGACAAATTAATGTATCTAACAAATTAATTCTCGCATGAAAGAAACGACAAGCGACTCACTACTCATCTTCAACCTTCATCCGGGTCGTTTTCGACCCAATCCGATCTGAAAAGAAAACCTGGATTTTCTAGACATCCCATACACCATAAATTGAATGTTTCAAAGCCCATAAATCTTAGAAATCTTATTTCTTAATGATTTATAATAACCATATACTCAGGAAAATTAAAAACTATTTGATCCATGTCAATTTTCGAACGGTTGTTTTCGGAACTATTGAACACGAAAACTAATATAGGACTTATGAAACTTGTGTTTAAGGTCACATACTAATTCGTTATTCATATTCTAAATGGTCTCTAATCATATTACACAACAAAAACGTGTCAATCAAAAAATGAAATTTTAGGAGAATATATGACTAAAACATAGAGAAACAAAACAAGTCGGAGATAAAATTCAACGTTGCTCTGATACCAAATGTAAGCCTAATGAATCTAAGATAGATTTAAACATGCTCATAAAATTCAATAAACATATTCAAATTAAACAGCGGAAGCAATTAGGATCGAGTTCGTGAACTTACTTCCAACCATTGCAAAACAGAGTTCACTCTCATACTCTCTGTTTTTCTGAGTTTTGTGAATTGTTTAGTGCTTCTAAAACCTTACTCCTCACTCAATATATGGTGTATTAGAGAATGAATAGAAGAGTGGCGTTAGGGACCAACCGAGAATGCAAAATATGGTTTATATACTTTGTCCATAAAAGAGCAATAACCAAATATGCATTGGAGTGGATGAACACGTGGGTGGTTAAGATGCAATCCCGCTTCCTGAATGATACGAAGTTATTGGACCATATTTTGCCAATTGACTCGGTTTGTTACAGAGATTATAAGAGAAGAAAAAAAAACACTATGTACCAACATTTAGTATCGTTTGTGAAAAGTTGATCGAGCGTACCAAATCGATTCATGGCTACACGACCCACTTTCTCTTTGGTCGCTAGTCAGAGGGGGATAACGGAAAGAAGGCTCTTTAGGAGACAAACATGTTCGAGCATTTAAACGAAACATCAAACCAATTAAGAACCAACCAGCACCTACAAAATAAAAGGCAAAGGAAATAAGAATAAAGAAATTACACAATCGATTGAGCCAAAGGTAAGAGGTTGGATCACAACCAATTAGAGTGTCAAGTCGGTGATTTTATTCACCGAGTGAAAAGACTTGAAGAACGACAACTTATGTCTGTCATAGATGTTGGATCGTGAAATCCTGAATGCTGATCTGGCAGTGATTTGAATGCCAGACAAGGTTGGGATGACGCTTCAGCTCCAACTCCGGTGAACCTGCAAGTAGGGGAGCGCAACAGAGGGGGTGCCTCTGGGTCCCTCTCCG
This sequence comes from Chamaenerion angustifolium, assembly GCA_946814005.1. NCBI lineage: Eukaryota > Viridiplantae > Streptophyta > Magnoliopsida > Myrtales > Onagraceae > Chamaenerion > Chamaenerion angustifolium. The sequence continues at coordinate 16,276,263 of OX328273.1, read as the reverse complement.
ATGCTTAAATGAGTATGTGTGTGTATCAAACTCAAAACGTAAAGAACGTATGTAAAGCAAGAGTATTTATAGGGTAAGAGAGATAGAACCGTATATGGCAGCTGAATATCTTAGTGTATATTGTATTGCCGAAGATTCGGATCGTCAGTTACTGCGAGATATTGCAGTTACCAAATCTAATCCTCAGTGAATATGTGACCGAGATATGCGGGATATCATGGCCACTTCCTTATTAACGGTTTTGTGGGACCAGAGGAGAGAGGCAAGGCTCTCTTCGGGGCGAGCACTCCCATGTCGAGCAGTGGAAGATCGCGACCTGGTAGAGAATGGCGAGCAGTCTGGGAGCCTTTGGCGTCCCTATAGACTTTGGGCTCGATTCTGGATTACTCGATGGTGGGCCAAGTCTGGCTTGTACTTGGGCCGATCCGGTTCGGATGTCATGGGTTTACCCCCTCTATAGTTATTGGGCCTTCGAGGCCTTTTCTTACTGGGCTGTCACTATCGATACCCAACATTTGCCCCCGAAGCTTGATTGAAGTTCCTTCAGTCGAGCTTGATTTCCTGGTAGGGTTTTAGATAGTGACGTCTCTTGTAATGGTTCGGGACCTTTGAGACACTTCGAGCTCATTTGGCGAGCAGTTTCTTCTCTGTTCAAAGCTGAAAGAATATCCTTCCTTTTATTCCCTTTTGGCGATCACTCGAGGTGACCTAGGCTTATGGAAGTCTATCTTTCTTAGTTAGGCGATCATTACCTACCCGAGGTATTTCTACTAAAGCCTTATTAGTGCGTAGGCGACCATCTTGTCTCCTTAGTGGACTTTTAGCATTTAATAACTGCTCAGTTGTACAGAAATCGAACGGTCACCTTAGGCACGCCTGTCCTTTACTTTTCCGTAAACGTAGGGTAGTCTGACAGCTGTCTGTACCAGCCAACCGTTTATCTCTTGGAATTCTGACATTGCTTCGGTTTTCTCCAAAAAGGGTGCAATTATTCCTCTGCGTCGCTTCGATTTGCTCGTGGCGGTTACTCCCCTTTTGGTCTATATAAGAAACGTCAGTTTCTGTATTCTGTCTTTTACGCTTATCCACTCTCTTAGATTTTCAGAGCTTCATTGCGAACCTTTCCATTTCCTTTCCCAACCTTCTTCAGCCTTCTTCCAATATTTCCATGGCTCACCGCAGTCAGAGAGTCAAGCACATGGCTCCCAAGGGCGCCAACAAAGCCAACGCTCCCAGAAATGCTGATGTCCCCTTGACCATCAGAGATGAGGTCGTGCCCCCCTCAGTGGAGGAACAGACTGATTTGGCCAGGACTGTAACCACTCCTGTGGTGGTGGACGGGCCTGAGCTGAATACGCCCATCTTCTCTCCGAAAGGTAAACCTTCGCCCCTTTACTGCTCTGCTTTGGCAATATCCTCTGTTTCCTTTGTTTTTTATACCTGCTGTGCTATACTTGAACTGTTCTGAGTAGATGTCAAGCCTAACGAATTGAAGCCAGTGTATTTTAAGACCATGGTGGCGCTTGGTGGCTTTAATGCAGAGGATGCTCCTAGGTATCCTGGCTTAGGTCTGCATTTTCCTCATGACGGAGATGTTTATGTTTATGCGGCCCAGGTCGATGCTGGGTTGCGTTTTCCTCTCTGTGAGGATTTGCAGACATTGTGCCAGTTTCACGGGATTCATCCCACGCAGCTCGTTCCGAATGCCCTCAGGATGTGGGTCGGTTTCAAGTTCCTGTGCATACGCCAAGAGTGGGAGTATTCACTGGCCTTGTTCCGATGTATCTTCCGACTGGTAGCAGGGGCGAACCACCTCCACCATTTCCAACCACGATGGCCGAAGTTTTCCGAATGGGGAGGTCCTCAAGCATGGAGTTGGAATGTTCATGTCCGTCTGGTTGACGATTTTCGGACCACCAACTCCAATTATAAGAAGTGTTACTTCTTTTATAAGGGGGAGGTGCCCTGGAAATTGTTGATCCCGGACAAGGATTTCCCTCCTTCCTTCGAGGAGCTATCGGAGAGTGATCGGAACGCCATCGATGACCTATACCGGTCGCATCGGTCGTCCCAATTCAAGTCCATTCGCTCAGTGGTTGAAACTACTGAAAACATGCTTGAGATGGCAGACATTCATCAAGCCACGCCAATATTTGATGATTGGGTAACTTTCTAACCTTTTTCCTTGTTTTATCGTTTGTAGGCAAGGTCGTAGGCAAGATCCAAAAACTGATAGGTCTCTTTGATGTCCAGGGATCGGCGGGACTGTCCTCCGACCAGGCATTGCTGAACTCTCCTCCTCCTCCCTCTAGGCGTTCGTCCAAGAGGAAGTCTGAGGAGGTGCTTCCCTCGGCCACTGCTGACCCTAGGCAACCAGGTATGTTACTTTGTTAGTCGTATATTTAACGTCTTCATACTTTGCGGGTTTTTGTTTTTGACATTTTGTCTTGTTGTTTTGCAGAGGAGTCCTCGACCGACATGGCCCGGGATCCTCCCCCTCCTCCCTCCAAAAAGGTCAGGAGCGAGGAATGTCCGGAAGTCGACCAGCATCCTCCTCCTCCCCCTCCTGGGGGCCCTTCCGCTAATAAAGGGAAGGGTTTGGACGTGGTGCCCCCTTCTCCCTCTCACCAGGGCCCTTCTGCCACTAAGGGGAAGGTTTTGACCTTAGAACCTCCTGTTCCTACTGTGCCCACGGTTCCTCCTAAGGAGTCTGGGACCAAGAAGAAAGGGCATGCTGCTTCCAGCTCATCGAGGGCTTCTGTGGAGGAGCATTGCTCCCTGGCCAGCTTGTTTCAGCCGCTTGAATCAGCGAATTCTCGGGAGACTTGGGTCCCTTGTGGGGACCTTACGAAGAAGGGGTACCCTCCCCAGAAGAGCCTCTGGGGTAGCCCGGATATGTGTATGCGGCTTCTGGACGGGATAATTCCCCCTACGGACCGCTCGATTGTTCCCACGGAACTTCATCAGATCGAGGGGTTCCTTCGGTCCCACTTTGAAAGAGTGGCTTTGGTAAGATCTCATATTTTTATTTCGTAGAGTCCTTTCTTTGTCGTTCCCTTATTGTTTGTTGTCCTGACAGCTTTTATTCTATATTTGTTGTCAGTTTGTTCGGGAAGAGGTGATTCTTGGTCGTGTCTTCGGGGAGCTCGCCGACAAGTATTCCAGTGTGCTCGTCGAGCTGGAGCAGTACCGAAGCATGGGGGTCACTCCTGAGCAATTGGGGACTATCAAGACGACTGCGGATGCAGCGATCGCCTTGGCAAATGATACGCGGGAGGAATACCTCAGGAAGGAGCAGCGCCTCCTTGCTGATGTCCAGAAGAGGGAGGCTGAAGCCGCTGCCGCTCTTCAGGACTTTGACGCTCTTCACCTGTGTTTAGATCAGGGAGAGATCGTCCGAGTTCGCCTAGATGCTGAACTTAAGGAAGCTCAAGCGCAAGTGGCAGAATCGGAGGCTCGCAGGGTCGCTGCCGAGGCGCAAAGGGCCGCTGCTGATGCCCAGAGGGAAGCTGCGGTGGCCCAGATGGAAGCTGCGGAGGCTCGGAGGGAATCTGCGGAAGCCCGAGGGATTGCCCTAGAGGAGGAGAGGGATCGGCTAGCTGCACAATTGAAAGCCGTCCCTTCGCCCCAGAGCGTAGTCGAGGCATTCAAAGCCTCTGAGGATTTTGAAGACTGCGCTCTGAAGGTGATGAAGTCGGCGATCGCCGATTTTCTCCAAGTCCTGGTGGATGATGTCCGGGCGGTCGATCCCAATTTTCCCCTTGAGGAAGTTGGGTCCTTGAGGAGCTTCCTCCGGAGTCGTAACTCTCAGTCTACCCTTGTTGCTGAAGGGGTTGTTCCAGCTATGGCTGAAGAGGTTGTTCCCGAAGGCGGACCAAGCCTTCCTGCCCCCGAAGGCGAGCAAATCGTCCCTGCCCCTGAAGGCGAGCCAAGTGCCTCTGCCCCCGAGGATCCCCAAGCCTGAAGTCTCCATCTATTTTATTAACAATATTTGCCTTTTGGATAGCTGTTTTTCTTTGTAATTTTTTGTTTTCCTTGTAATTATTTATTTGCTTAAAGACTTGGCTTCTTTTATTGAATGCCTTTATATTCATAAGCCTTTTATTCGACTTTGAACATGCTTGGCTATTTATCCAACGTCTTAATCATAATTACTCTTCGACTTCCTCTTGACTTGTAATGTCTTCGACTCTTGAAGTCTTAGACCAAGCATAAGTCGATCTTTCTAAGGATAATACTTCTGATACTTAAAAGCATAAACTTCTAAGTTCAAAGAGATATTACCTTCTTTGAAGTTTAGACCTTCGAGGTCATCCTAAGGCTTTGTCATCCATAGTGATCGCCTAAAATTCTTTGTTAGCAGATCCCTTTGTTTGGTTTTGGCGTCTGCTTCTCATCTTGCCTAACTTTATTGCTAGGTCTTTTGGCCTGACTTTGGCGTCAGGGCTTTTTGTTTTGCCTAGCTTTATTGCTAGGTCTTTTGGCCTGACTTTTGGCGTCAGGGCTTTTTGTGCCTGATTCGGTTATCAGGTTTTTGCCTGACTCTTCGCGTCAGGTCTTTTGAGGCCTAACTTTGTTGTTAGGGCTTTTGTGGCCTAGTTTTGTTACTAGGGCTTTTTTGGCCTAGCTTTGTTGCTAGGGCTTTTTGGCCTAACTTTGTTGTTAGGGCTTTTGGCCTGTCTTTGGCGACAGGGCTTTTTGGCCTAGCTTTGTTGCTAGGGCTTTTTGGCCTGTCTTTGGCGACAGGGCTTTTTGGCCTAGCTTTGTTGCTAGGGCTTTTGGCCTGACTTTGGCGACAGGGCTTTTGGCCTAACTTTGTTGTTAGGGCTTTTTGGCCTGACTTTGGCGTCGGGGCTTTTGGCCTAGCTTTGTTGCTAGGGCTTTTTGGCCTGACTTTGGCGTAAGGGCTTTTGGCCTAGCTTTGTTGCTAGGGCTTTTTGGCTTCGGCTTGCTTCGAGTGGACACGCTTTATGAAGGAATGGCTTTCTTTTATTGACATAATCAGTTTGATTACAAGCTATGCATAAAATCTTCTTAAATTCTCAGAATTAAATGGACGGGGTAACCTCTCGCCTTCGGTGGTTTCCAAATAGTAGGATCCTGGTGCGGCGATCTCTACTACTTTGTATGGTCCTTCCCATTTGGCTGAGAGTTTGTTTTTACTGTCCAGCCTTGTAAATTGATTCCTTCTCATAACCATCTCCCCCACGAAAAATTGACGAGCGCTGACTTTTCTGTTGAAATACCGAGCGGTCGCCAAGCGCATCTTTGCTTGTGTCTTTTCCGAGAGCCATCTCTTTTCCTCTGCTAAATCGAGGTCAGTTCTGCGCTCGATCTCATTTGCCTCCGCGTTGAAGTGTAGGACTCTGTGGGTAGGCACTGCTAATTCAACTGGTGCTACTACTTCTGATCCGTACACTAAACTGAAAGGCGTTTCTCCTGTGGCCGCCTTAGGCGTTGTTCTGATTGCCCATAATACGTTTTCCAGTTCGTCTGCCCAGTTCCCCTTGAATGCTCGAACCCTTTTCTTGAGTCCTGCTAAGACAACCTTGTTGGCTGCTTCAGCTTGCCCATTCGTTTGAGGGTGATGTACTGAACTAAAGCGATGGTCGATATGATACTCTTCACAGAGCCATTTCAACTCCTTTCCAACGAATTGCGGACCATTATCGCTGATGAGTATTTTGGGAATACCAAACCTGGAGAATATGTTAACCTGCAGGAACTTGATAACTTGGAATTCCGTTGTCGAAGCTAGAGCTTTCATCTCTACCCACTTAGTGAAGTAGTCGATTGCCACTATAATGTGAGTACGCTGACCAGTGCTAATGGGAAAAGGACCCAATATATCGATTCCCCATTGAGCAAAGGGCCAGGCACCCGCCATTGGGGATAATAATGTCGATGGTCGACCTGAACGTGGTGCAAACTGCTGGAAAATTTCACACTTCTGTGTTAATTCGGCTGCGTCTTTTCCCAAGGTCGGCCAGTAATATCCCAATCTGAATATTTTCCTGCTTAGCGATCGAGCGCCTTCATGACATGCTGCTGCCCCTTCATGAGCTTCTCGAATAACTTTTTCTGTTTCGGGCAGAGCAACACATCTCAAGTAAGGCGTCGAATAACCTCTTCTGTAGAGTTCTCCATCAATGATTAGATAACTGGCTGCGAGTCTTCTAATCCTAGTGGATTCGCCTTCGTCCTCTGGGAGGATGCCTTCTTTCAAATAATTCTGGAACGGGGTCATCCAGGTGACCTGTTCTTGAATGTTGAAGACCTCCGCTCTGTTTTCAAGGACTGAACATAGGGCCTTTTCCAGAAATTGCACATCCTGGATTGTCGCCCCTCCGAAGGCTAGCTTACTTAAAGAATCTGCCATCTGGTTTTCTTGGCGAGGAATGAATTCAATAGCGAAATTTGGGATTTCTGCGACCAGCTTTTTGGCAATGCCGAGATATTTCTTCATCTTTTCTCCCTTTGCCTCGTATGCGCCATTAACCTGGTTGACAATGAGCTCTGAGTCGCTTTTTACTTTAAGTGCAGCTATACCCATTCCTTTTGCTAGTCTGAGTCCAGTGATAAGAGTCTCATATTCTTCTTCGTTATTGGTCGCCGGGAATGTCAAGGCGATCTCGTATTTCAGAGGCTCGCCCTCAGGAGGAATAAGAATTAAACCTTCCCCCGAGCCTTCTTTTGATGAAGACCCATCCGTATAGAGTTCCCATATTTGATTGTCGTTTGCTGACTGACTTGGCCTGTTTTCTGCCTCCGCTTGACCGTTACTCGTGCTTTCCACTATGAAATCAGCTAGTGCTTGACCTTTGATGGACGTTTTTGGCGCAAATTTGATCCTGAACTCGCTGAGCTCGATCGCCCACTTGACCATTCTTCCTGAAGAATCTGGCTTCATCAGGAAGTTTTTGAGAGGTTGATTGGTGAGGACCGTGATGTCGTGCGCATGAAAGTAAGGTCTCAGCTTCCGAGCAGCAATAACTAAGGCATAGAGATACTTCTCAATCTGGACATATTTTATTTCTGCTGAGTTGAATATTTTGCTAATAAAATACACTGGACTCTGAACATTGTTCTCCTCCCTTATTAAGACAGCACTGGCTGCCACATCGCTAATGCCTAAATAAAGGAAAAGCTGCTCGCCTGGAACGGGTTTTTCCAGAGCTGGGAGTGTTTGAATATGCCTTTTCAAGGACTGGAATGCTTCCTCGCAGTCTGGCGTCCACTCGAACTTGCGGTTGGCCCTCAAGGTTTTGAAGAACGGGAGGGACCTGTCGCTTGCTTTGGAGAGGAAGCGGTTAAGAGCAGCTAGTCGGCCATTCAGGCACTGGACTTCCTTATGGCAGGTTGGCGACTTCATTTCTTCTATGGCCTTTAGCTTTTACGGGTTTGCTTCAATGCCCCTTTCGCTGACCATAAAACCCAGGAACTTCCCGGACTTGACTCCAAAGGCGCACTTTGCCGGGTTCAGGCGAACGTTGTGTCTCCTCATGCATTAAAAAGCTTCACGGAGGTCGGTGGTATGAGGATTGGCTTTGATGGATTTGACGAGCATATCATCTACGTAGGCCTCCATGTTCCTTCCCAGCATGTCCTGGAACAGTCGGTTCACCATCCGCTGATAAGTTGCCCCGGCATTGATGAGACCAAAGGGCATCACCTTGTAGCATAGAATGTCCCCGTCAGCATAGAAAGCAGTGTGGGCCTCGTCATATGGATGCATTCAGATCTGGTTGTAGCCTGAATAGGCGTCCATGAAGCTCAGCATCTCATGACCCGAGGTAGCATCGACCAGCTGATCAATTCTCGGGAGGGGATATGAATCTTTGGGGGCAAGCCTTGTTTAATTCGCTGAAGTCGACGCACATCCTCCACTTGCCGTTAGATTTCCTGACCAAAACTGGGTTGGCGACCCAGCTCTGGAATCTTACTTCTCTGACGAAGTCAGCTTCAATCAACCTGCCGACTTCCTGCCTGATCGCCAAACGCTTATCAGTCCCTAATGATCTTCTCTTTTGGGCGATCGGCTTGATGGAGGGGTCTATCCTGAGCTCATGAGAGATAATATCTGTGCTGATTCCTGGCATGTCGCTCGGCTGCCAGGCAAAAAGCTCTTTGAATTTCTTAAGGAGGGCGGTCATGGCCTCCTTCTGATCCTCTTTCAAGGTGGTCCCAATGCGCACCTTTTTGTCTGGACCATCGATCTCGACCTCCTCCAATTCCTCCATGGGTGCTGGCCGAGCCAAGTCCTCGCGGGGATCAACCTCTGTCTCGATGGCGAGAGCCTCCCTTTGGATCTTCCTGCGCAGGCAGTTCACATAACATTGTCGCGAGGAAGGCAGATCTCCGAGCACTTCTCCAATCCCATTGGGAGTGGGGAACTTCATCTTCTGGTGGACAGTGGAGGCCACAATCTTATTTGGGTTGATTGTGGTCCTCCCTATGATGGCGTTGTAGGATGTAGGTGAATCGACCACCAGGAAAGTGACCGACACCTTAATGCTCTTCCACCCCTCGCCAAATATTACTGGCATGGTTATAGCCCCCAGTGGATAAGTTGTTCTTCCCGCAAACCCGATCAGCGGAAAGTCGACCCTCTTTAGGTCACATTTGGATTTGCCCATCTTTTCAAAGGCGTCCAGAAACAGGATGTCGGTCGAGCTGCCTCCGTCGACCAGAATCCTTGCAACATCACAGCCGTCAATATCTGTCGTAATGACCAGAGCATCGTTGTGGGGCGTGGTGACGTGTGCCAAATCATGTTCAGAGAATGAGATGACAATGTTCTCTTCAGGTCGGGGCCGCTTCCCCAACTGAACTGCCGTAGAGATCTGAGTGGCGTAGACCTCTCTGGCGCTTGACCTCTCGTCGCCTGCGCCGAATCCTCCCGCAATCAGATTCACTTTCCTCTTACTTCCAGAAGGCTCAACTTGATCTGCAGGGGCTGGTGAACGATGCCTCCTAGGGGGCGTTCGACTTCGGTCTCGCCCTGCCACAAATTCCTTCAACATTCCCCCCTGAATCAGCCTCTCTATATCTCGCTTCAGAATCTTGCAATCGTCTGTCTTATGGCCCTTGCACTTATGGTATCTGCAATAGCTCTCGACATCCTTGCCCATGGGTAGCCCGCCTCGACGAGGCATCGGTGGCCTCGCCAAGGATCTCCTCTCCATCTCGACTAGTACCGCTGAGATCTGCCTATTTAAAGGCGTGAAGTACTCAGGGACCTCTGGATGGCGAGGCGCTGGAAGAGACTCGACTCGGGGCTTACTTTCTTTTCCCCTCTTCTCCTTCTTTACCTCCTTCTTACCATCGGGTCGGGGTTCATGGGTTACCCTTAGCGAGGTCGTCAGGAGGTTAGCCTCGGTGTTTGCGCGTTCAAGGTCTATGAAACCTTTTGCCCTGGACGCCAACTCCTCCAATGTCTCTATATCCTTCACGTGGTAGCTGTTTCGCAGCTTCCTCGAGGCCTTGTTGGCCACATCCAGACCTCTGTAGAATGCTCGAATGATCTCCCCATCCGAGATTCGGCGATCTAATTCTGTGACGTTTTGATGAAAAAGCCCGTAGAAGTTGGACAGCGACTCTCCAGGCTGTTGTTTGACCGAGTCAAGGGCGACCACGCTCTTCAGCAACTGGCGCTCGCCCATGTATCTCTCCAGGAACTTGCTTCTCAACTCTGCCCAAGTTCCGATTGATCCTGTAGGGAGGCCGAAGAACCAGGACGAAGCCGAACCCGAAAGAGTAGATGGAAATAGCAAAGCCAAATGATTGGGATCGTTTGACTTACCCAGAAGGGAGGCCTCATGCTTGTTGACATGTACGGTGGGATCTCCTCCACCGCTATACTCAGGTATGGCCCGAGTAACCACATCCTTCGGGATTTTGATAGCGACGAGCGCGTCGGTAAAAGGATGAGAGGACTGCTCCTTGAAGGGAGCCACGACTGTCAACTGTCTTTCCTGGAGCCTTTTGTTGAGGAGGTCATCCATCTGATCCACAGTGCAGTACATGGGAGAGGCTCCGGGTGGAGGAGGACCGGAAGGATTGGCAGTATATGCGGCTGCTGGCTCCTTGGTGTGTGCTGGAGGTAGGGACTGTTGACCTGACGTCATCTCCTGATCCTCCTGAGGCGTAGTGGGACCAGGATCTGCCGCTTCTGAAGGTGAAGGCCCTGTGGCAGCAGGGCGGTGGTTTTCCTTAGGAGCAGAGGGATTGTTTTCCTGAGGAGCAGGGGCTTGGCGACGCGCCTGTCCCGCAATGTGGACTGTCTGCGGTGCAGGGGCTCCGTTTTGATCAGCAGCTGGGGTCGGTCTTGAATCACCGACATGTTCTCGAGCTGTCCGCAGAGGAACAACATTAACTCCTGCTCGGCTGGCAGGTTCTTGTTTAAGCGGTGAAGCGGCGGCGGAATCAGAGCTATCTGAGGATCGCTCCCTAGTCTGATTCCGACGGTTGCTTTGGGATCGAGTTCTCATGGCTGAATTGCTCGTTCCCACAGACGGCGCCAAATGTTGGATCGGGAAATCCTGAATGCTGATCTGGCAGTGAATTGAATGCCAGACAAGGTTGGGATGACGCTTCAGCTCCAACTCCGGTGAACCTGCAAGTAGGGGAGCGCAACAGAGGGGGTGCCTCGGGGTCCCTCTCCGATGCTTAAATGAGTATGTGTGTGTATCAAACTCAAAACGTAAAGAACGTATGTAAAGCAAGAGTATTTATAGGGTAAGAGAGATAGAACCGTATATGGCAGCTGAATATCTTAGTGTATATTGTATTGCCGAAGATTCGGATCGTCAGTTACTGCGAGATATTGCATTTACCAAATCTAATCCTTAGTGAATATGTGACCGAGATATGCGGGATATCGTGGCCACTTTCTTATTAACGGTTTTGTGGGACCAGAGGAGAGAGGCAAGGCTCTCTTCGGGGCGAGCACTCCCATGTCGAGCAGTGGAAGGTCGCGACCTGGTAGAGAATGGCGAGCAGTCTGGGAGCCTTTGGCGTCCCTATAGACTTTGGGCTCGATTCTGGATTACTCGATGGTGGGCCAAGTCTGGCTTGTACTTGGGGCGATCCGGTTCAGATGTCATGGGTTTACCCCCTCTATAGTTATTGGGCCTTTGAGGCCTTTTCTTACTGGGCTGTCACTATCGATACCCAACAATAGATAACAACGACAAACATTCGATAACGAGCATAAATCTCATGGAGACCCAAAGGCACATCCCTACAAAGAAGGCAGAAAGTTCACGTCACTCCTCCTTGAAAGAAGTTGTACTATTTTTTGTAATTCACATTGGCTTACTGAACTTCATAGATCAACTTGACGGTCGTATCCCAGTCCCATGACTCCTACACTCGACATTCCTTAAAGCGAGGTCACCTTGCCTGGAAGAAGAAGGGCATGTTGACCGATGAAGAGACGGAAGAAACACCGAAAAAGGGTAGCAACTCCCACTCACGATGAGCACCCTAAACCATATCCATGACCGCAGAGCGTTGGGGACAGTTGCACATGGCTAAGGTGGTAAAACTGGCACATCTCCTTCAAATCAGGGTACAAGGGAAACCTCAGATCAACGTCGAATTGGCCTAGATAAATGTACACCCCGCCTTCCTAGGATACTACAGACCTGATCCAGGGTACCTAGTGTGCTCCACATTCCGTAGGCCCCCCACAGTCACCACAACTTTAAACCCTTTGGATTGAACTCATTCGACTCATATCTAACAAAGAAAAGGAGAAAACCTACCTACACAAAAACGAGCAAAACAGAAAGTTGTAAAAGAAGGAAAAAAACACCCTGAGTGAGAGAATGAGACATGCTATGTGCGATCCTCCGAAAAGGGCAATAACATAATTTTCACCCATAGTTGGAGGGGTTCTTAATATGCGAAGCCATTAGAAGAAGGAAAGGCATAATGAAATCACAAGATCGAAAAGGACTAAGAGGCTTGGAAAAAAATAAGGAAGCGAAAAAAATGAAAAATTTCAGAAGAAGGGCCTTTTATACTGAAAAATTGATAAAAGCTCCAATCGAAATAACCAAAAAATGAGGGAAGAAGTGAAACTAATTATGGAGGAAAGACAATTGTTATCAAATACGATAATTCCTTAATTATGAAACTGCCTAGATAGATGACACGAAAAGTAATAAGAAATCACACCCATTCTATAGATAGAAAATTATCAACATAACCGTACCGCACTATAATAGTACGGTTAACCATATTAACAATAACGGTAATAACTATGATTATGAATTTTTCATCGCTAAACCCTCATTTTCGAAAAAAGAGTATAAAGTAGCGAACCGTCCCGGCGCGCGTAATTGAGCCATCAAGTTGGTCCACAAGAAATTACCAAAAAAAAAAAATAAGTTCGTCCACAAGAGAGAGAAAGAGGGACCGGACAGCGCTCTGGTGCGGAGAGAGCTCGTGATGACGAGCAGGTCTCATCGGATCCTCTCCACCTTCGTCTCCGTGCATCCTCACGAGACCTCCTGTCTTCTCTACGCTTCCTCCTGCTTCTTCTTTGTACATTCTTCTGAATATCTTCCCTTCCCTTTCATTTCAAATTCAGATCCAGTTTCAATTTGTTAGTCGTATTCATTTTGGACCCTGAAACTGCAGATTCTATCAGCGTACTTCGTGGTCCTTCCTCTGCGCGATGAAGGAGCAATCTCTCTTGGATTATCAAATCTTCCAGGTCTCTTTGTCGGATCTTTGTTTCTTACTCTGATCGCTGCTCCTATTTCCACCCTGATTTTTTCCTTACCCAACCTCTCAAAAGCCAAGGTATTGTATGCTTATTCGTAATAACCTATTACTTATAAGAGAAAATTTTCAATTGGTACAAATGGTATCCGTGTTACGTCGTCAGATAATGGCATTGTGTGAGTATACTTTTAAAGAAGGTTTGATGAACATCTCCTAAAGCCCTAAGCTGCTTTAATGTTATGCAAGTTGATGTGATTCCCGTCCTCGACTGGATGGAGAACTGCTGCTTATTATTTTTCTGACATGAGCTTAAATTATTAAGAAGAGCATTGATGCTTGATCCTGTTGCTAAGCTGTCTGTGAATTGTTGCAGTGACATTGATTGTTCTACCCTAATTTATAGTTATTAATCCTTATTTTTCATTTAACTTTTTTCAAATGGTAATTATAATTCTCTTCTTTTGCCAAAGATAATTTGATTTAACTAGTTGATGCAACTGTTTGCAGTTATTTATCCACGAGGTTGCGTCGTGTTTAGTGAATGATTCTTCACTCATACACCGTGCTTCTTATAATTCCAGGCTTTGGTTATAATACACAGATTTTTCAGTGTCTCACTCGTTATATTCTTTCTACTATGGCATGCTTCGGCAACAGAACTTTCATTAACTGCACTGCAGGTAAGATAGAAAGGTAACAGTTACAGTCGTAAGCTTTCACAATTCACATCCATCTGGTTGTTACGGTCATTCCTTTTTGTTCTGTTTGTCATTCGGAATTTTTCCTTCAATAGGGGTTAGTTACAAAGCCTACTGCTGCAAAGGAAGATGTAGATGGTGACAGTGACCTTCTGGTTCCTTCATCTTCAGAAGGTGGAACGGATTATGGACGTTTTTACATGTCTGTCAGAGTGGGACTTTTCCTGTGGGTATGGTAAACCTGTTTTTTTTTTTTTTTTTAAACATTTAGTCATGATGAAGCATTTCTTTGTCATTTTTCCCGGTAATATAACTATTCTTATCTAATGAATTATATTGCAGGTTGCTTTACTTAATCTTATTACAATTTCATCAACATGGGCTAGAGTGATTGATGTGATGGACTGTGAGGTGAGGGTTCTACATTGCTTATGTTGTAACTCTTAAATGGATGGAAGCGGTTTTTCTAGATTGCCATATCTTACATGGTTTTTTATCCAGTCAGGTTCAAGACTTTTTGGGTTCATTGGTGCTGGTGCTACACTTGGACAGCTTTTTGGGTCACTGTTTGCCACATTAATGGCATGGTTGGGTCCATGTAAGTTTCCCTCCCATTAATAATTTGGTTTTCAAATTGATGTTTTCTGCTGATGCAATATCTTATCTGACCAACTACAGCACTACTTTTGTTGGCTGCTCTTCTTCTGGAATTAGCTGCACAAACATCAAAAGGCATAAACAGATCTGTTCCTCATCATCCTGAGGAATCAACTCCTATTAGGTTGGGTTTGCTTCCCTTTTTTTAATAAAAAATCAAATTATTTTATCAGACTACGATGCGACACTAAACTAGATGTGACGCTAAAATAGTCCCAACTTTGACATTTGGAAGAGGTTCTTGAATTTGATTTTCTGATGCTACTGATGATATCTGCTTTCATTTACTGGAGATTGTATTATATTGTTTGGCATAGCATCTTCCATGGAAAATATTTGTTCTCAAAGGGCGAGGCATTACCATGTAGATTTTATAGGAGCGTTTTACTGAAAGTTTACTATACTCATGGCTCCATAGTCCATAATAAAAGCTTTAGCTTGCTTAGACTCTGGATTTACTGAATAAAGGAGCCAAAAGAATCAGTGAAAGATCAGTCTGCTGGTCTTTCATTTCCAGTCTTCTCTGTATTGTCCTTGACGAAAGCATCCTTCTGTCATGCTAAGTTGAACATATCTGTGAAGTGATACATTAGTTAAAACAATAACATTTTAAATGCTTCATTCCATTTCACTTTAATACACAGTATGTATGCGCAAATCTATAAAGTTTATAGCTCTGAATACATAGAAGACTTCATGGAAGAAATGCTGACTCTCAAAAATATCTAATTCATTGGCTATTGATATTGCCTAATTGCCATATATATGTATATATACATTTTTGGGTTAATTACTACTTACTTGAATACTTATCTTTGCCTCTGTGAGTTTTTGTTTACTCATCTTTTTGCATTATTAAATGGTTACTTACGTTTCAGAATGTAACTAAATGGTTATTCCGTAAATTGGTTGACCATTTTTTCTATCATCTCTTCTCCATTGTATAGCCTTAGACACGCGCTTTGATTTTAAAAGAGGTCATATTCAGTACTTAAACTCATAGAATAATACATGCCATGAAACATACTGAAATAACAGAGAAAAATTAGATTTGAACAAAAAAGTAGCATTCTTCAGTATATGACAATTTAACACAAGTGAGCAAAAACGTAACATTGATCAACATGTAAATACCTAAAGTTGGCAGAACTAAGAAGATCAAAGATGACAGTTTGGCTGGTGAAGTAGAACAGCCAGCTCTAACATTATCTGAAGTACAACATCATATATTTTTCATTGTCGTTTGATTGAATGATAGGGACAGATGATTGGGCAAGGTTAACTATGCCTTTCTTGTTTAAGGTGTTAAAGCAGAGCTAGTGCCTATGTTCAAGTTCGTAGATTTTTTTTTTTCCATGCATTGCTACAATAATTTTAGATGGTATATTTTAGTCTTTTGAGAAAGCCGTTTCAGATTAGACCTGTGGTCTAAATTTCTTTTTGTCTTTTTCTGTCAGACAAGGTGAGGGTGATCAACTGGGTCATGGTGAAGGGAAAATGGAACCATCTCCTAGATCTCCAGCGTCGTCTACTGAAGATATGAAGCCTCAGATTTGGGCCATCTTAGACGGATTTCGGCTCATATTATCTTCCACGTATCTTCTGTATGTGTCGTTATTTCTTTGGCTGAGTGCGGTTGTGTCATCGTTCTTCTATTTTCAGGTAATAAGATCCTTTACACATCTAAAGATTCCACTATAAGATCCTAGTGTGAACCAGCCTATTAGAGTGCTCAGAGAAACCCAAAGTCATATTTTCTCTGTTTAGACAAGGGTGTTTTTGTAGTGTTGATGAGTGGGAGTGTACTTTTACAATTTCTGTTTATCCAATTTTTTTTTCTGCTTATTACCTGCCTGAATTGGAATCCTCCGGCTTTCATATGCAGTAAGTGCAAAGGGAATTTTACATTTGCATATTTTTTGTTGCTTACTATACCTTCTTTTTGAAAATGCAGAAGGTTACTGTTATAGCAGCAGCTGTAACAAGTTCCACTGGTCGTAGGAAATTGTTTGCCCAGATAAACAGCTTTATTGCTGTATTTATACTTGCGGGACAGTTGACGTTGACGGTATTTAATTCTTATTTTGTGCTCTGTTTTATCAATTAATATATTGATGCAGGTGTAAGATTTAGCAGGTCTATTGAAAGATAAACCTTGTAAGGATTGTTATCTGCACCATTTTTCTGTTCAACGCTGGGTTACTGATCTGTGCTTTCTGAAGTACAGTAGTTTGCCTTTCAAACAGCACATTTGACCCTCTCATGGGGTCAAGTTAGGTTTATTTGACATCAATTTGCTTTTGCGCACTTTTGTCTAGTATATGTGCAGAAGTTGAATTTGACACCACCATATCAAGTATTAAGTCGTTCCCATAAAAGGTTAACTTTGGAGAGGTTTTTATTATGCATGCCAGGCTGCATGATACTGATTAATCAGATGTAGCACAAGAGGTTTCTAGTTTCTTGTGTGCAGATTGCAGACTCACATATAGGATGGATGAAGAGTAGTTGAAACTTGGTTTAATTTTGTCAAACTAACTTGCCAATTGTGGGTGTAGGCTTCACAATTAATGTTTTTTATTTAGACTAATTTTGTTGTGTAGAAATGCCAAAGGGAAAAAATAGGTGGGTTGTGCGAATGATGTGGTTGCGTTTCATTATTCTGTTCGATTCATGACTTGTCTTGTTGATTGCAGGGCCCCATCATTGCATTTGCGGGCGTCACTGTGGCTATTTGCGCAGCCCCTTTGGTTGCATTTTCAAATTTAGTTGCAGTTGCAGTTTGGCCAACGTGGGTATCAGTTGCGGTATCTGAAACGCTTCGAAAGGTTCATATATGCATCTCAACGTGTCATTTAATCCAGACACTATCTAATTTTGTTTTATATATTAATCACTCCCATACTAAATGGGTCTTCTTTTTGCTGAATGCTATCACACCAAGTATTTGACTGACACCCTGACCCTATATTGCTATATATTATTATAAACTTCCATTTGAAAGGTCATGCCGTGGTTCTGCAGGTTGTAACTTATGTTGTGACGAGGCCGGGAAGAGAACTGCTTTTCACTGTTGTGTCTCAGGATGAGAAGTATAAAGCTAAGGTAATTAATTAATTCTGTTTGTTGGTTCCAAGTTAAGTCATGATTTATTGATTATTCTGCAGGTGTGAAAGATAAATTAATTAATAATCGTATATATATGTCATGATGTATATTGATGGGATGTTGCGCAGGTATGCATCGATGTTATCGTGCAGAGATTGGGTGACGCCACGGCTGCTGGCATGTTTCAGCTTCTCTATGGCTCTTTAAATGGAAAAATATCAACCGTCTCCCTTTATGCCCTTCCCGTAAGTTCCACTTTCATTTTTTCTTTATTGGTAGAACTTGTTATTGAGTTTGTTGCATTCCATTTAAGGTATGTTGTATGTGGATAATCACGGCATTCCAACTTGGCCGGCGTCAACAACAGATTGCAAAGCTAAAGGATTCTACCACCTAACCTTTATTTGTTATTATAGTACAGCAAGTAGAGACATTCTCTTAACTGTACAATAAAATTGCGATCTTGATTATGTAAAAACTCACGTTTACTTTAGTTTTGTTGGTTTAACCTAAATTCCTATGTGCAACAATGTATAGTTTTAGAACTTCAAGACGCCCCCAGAATAATTAACGTCTTCAAGAAAAAATAATTTTTGTTGCTTAAGTCACAAAATGACATATTTTTGACGACTTCACTGGCTTAAAATTGAAGATTTTCAAAAAGTATAAGAAAGAATATTTAAAAAAGTAAATATAGAAAAAATATTTTAAAAATCTAAGAATAGAATCACGTTCATGTAGCGTTTGCTCAACACCTACCCTGCCCAATTTTTTTTTATTTTTTTAACCTTTTTTTAGTATATATATATATATATAAAACGTTTGATCAAATCTATGTACGGTCAGTCTGAAAGTCGAAATTGAACATAATTAACATCATTTATGTCGTAATTCAATTATCTACGTACTATATATTTTTTTTGAATAAGTATACAATTAAATTTTTGTCTAAACCATTTTTTCTGTTCAATCAAATTATAAAATAAATTCAGTTAGGTTAAAAATTTAATTGTATACCCATCCTTAAAATCTATTCCAAAATGTCCGAGGGCCTATCTCCTTTACTTAATTATAAGTTTAGGTTTATGGAATTTATTATTTTCATTAAATAGATATTCCATTTTACTTTATTGTTGCACTAGTTTTTTTTAGTTTTTTTTTATTGTTCCATTTTTAGTATAAAAATGAGTTACTGTAAGATCATATGTTTAATACATAACATCTAAAATGTACGGAAATAAGGAAATGTTTAGTACCCAAAAAATGAAGTACCAATTGTTAAAAGGTACCAGCAAAACTTTGTTAATCTAACTAATGCATCTGTAAATTTGTTTCATATCATCAAATGACGTAATAAAATATTTTGTGTCTCAATGCACCAACATAGTTTAATGCAGAGACGAAGCTACTTAGAACCGAGGGGTATTGATTTCCTCAATTTTTGTCTATGTGCTAAAATGTACAATAATTTTTAATTTGGTCTTTTTAAATTATACATTTGTCTATACTATTTTTTTTAGTTTAATTATTTACTCTTACTCTCATATTTGTCCTCATTGTTAACGCACAACGCGTTAGTTTTTCATCAACTATTTTTCACTACGTGGTCAATAATCAATATATTTAACGTCAAATCAGTGTCACGTAGCTATAGGCGGCGTAACCTTCATTAAGTTCTCCGAGAATATGCTCTGTTTGAGATGGAGCGATGCATGTTAAGCAAGCTATTGCTTTTTTTTTTCTTTGAGGCTCAATGTATATCAAATAATTTATGACAATGCATCAGATATTTGTAGTCTCAATCTTGTTGGAAGGCATGATCCCTTTTTCAAGAGTTCCTTAGATGAACGTCATCCATGTATTCATCTCCCTTTGAAACTGCATCACCTCTCGAGGTGTTGTCCCATGAGTCTACGATGAAATCGGCTAACACTTCAATTTTTAAGGTTGTTTGTGGAACATTTGTTTCAAAATTCACTTAATTCTATACGTCACGTTTTTGTAGAAAATGTTTCAAAAATTATTTTGTTAGGATAGTGATGTCATGTGCATGAAAATATGAGTGAAGCTTTCTGGCAGGAATGACTAACACATAAAAATACTTCTGAATTTTAAGATATTTTTTTTTCAACTTTGTGAGGACCTTGCTTACATATTACATAGTAGACCAAAATTTGACTTTTATCCCGACTTTACTAAAATGAAGCTAACAATTACGAAGTTGATGCTTAAGTAAATGTACAAGGCATCACCATGAACTGACTTGACGAGTGGCGCTTAGGTCTTCAAGTATTGAACAATCAAGCATCCACTCAATTTTTTTATTGACACCCAACACTTGATGAATATGAACGTTTTTCTCCTGGTTTGGACAAAAGTAGTCCAAGGCAATTAAGACGTCCATTCAAGTACTGCACCTGCTTGTGGCAAGTGAGTGACTCATCTTTTCAATTGCATTAGCTTCTCAAGTTGACTTCAATACCTTTTTGTTTAACCATGAAGCTCGTAAATTTTTTCGAGTTGTCACCAAATGTGCACTTTGAGGGATTGAGTCAAACATTGTCAAGCCTCATTCGATATGCGCCTCTATGGTGCGCCGATCATGTAAGGTGAATAACTTGTTAACCATCTTTTATAGGTGGCACCCACATTAATAAACCTAAAGGGCATTACATTGTAATGATAAATGCGAAGGTCGTGTGCGACGTATCTTGTTCATCCTTCCTTGTTGGTTGGCATGAATATGCATCCTTGGAGTTTAGGAGCTCATAGCCAGAGGTGACATCGACCAACTGATTGATGCGAGGGGGAGAGTTTGGGTCTTTAAGGCATGCCTCATTCAAATCTTTGAAATCGGTACACATTTTCCATTTGCATGTGGACTCTTTATCAATACTCGTTTGGATACCCATGTCTGTAACCTGATCTCCTTCACAAATTTGTCATCGATCAACTATCCTACCTCGTCTTTGATTTCAACTTCTTATCATCACCCATGCTATCTTCTTTTGGGCATTGGATTTGACCAAGGGGGTTAATATTTAACTCATAGGTGATGATTGTGGTGATTGTGCCCTATGTATTAATTGGACTTCAAGCGAACAACTGTGTGAAGCTTAACCAAGATTTTGGATTGTTCTTTGAGGAGTGTTTCTCCTATTTTCACGAACTTCTATGGTCCATTAATCTCGATCTCAATTAGTTTCTCAATAGGATTGGGTCGTTTCTATCCTCTTTGAGGTCTACATCTTTCGGAATAGATAATGTCTCCCTTTGATTGTGACTTTTAAGGCCTTTAAATAACGTCTTGATGTGGGTTGATCGCCTCTTACTTCTCCAATCCCATGAGAAGTTATGAATTTCATCATTTGGTGGGACGAAAGACAATTATCTTGTTGGAGTTCAAGGTTTTGTGATCAAGATGGCGTTCACGAATTTTGAGTGTTAACCACTATGAAGACGATATACAATTTCACCACCTTCACTCTTCGCTCAACACACCACAGGGAATCTGTTACCCTAAGGAATAATTGGTTTTTCCCACAGATCTGATAAGGTGGAAAACCACTTTCTTCAAGTCATGCTTCGTCCTTCCTATGGCGAATGAGTCATTGAGGAATAACAAATTCGTAGAGCTTCATGAGTCAACAAAGATCCTCTTCATGTCGAACTCATTGATCTCAACAATGATGTCCAACTTGCTCCACATTCTCGTGAGGAACGTGGAGAATGTTCTTCCATTCTCACGAGAAGTCATTGAGATGTTCTTCCATTCTCCATTATCATTCTTTGCCTCTTTTGAGTTTTTCCTTGGACTATTCCATGTGTTTCTAAACCTTGATCATCTTGATCATCTTTATCTGCTCCTCTAAGTTGAAGATGAGGATGACACTTATGTTATTATAGGATGGCGCCTTTACACTACAAGAATGTTAGTCTACAACTGCAGACTAAATTTCTCGTCACTAAATACTATCGTTAGATAAAGTATTCTGTGTCGACATTTAGTATCGTAGTTATACAACTGATTTAGTGTCAAATAATTTGTCGTTGCTAAAGCTCATTTTTTGTGTGGACTTCTTCCATTGTAGAATAGTTTAACTTGAAAAAACATTAGTGTCAAGATAACATCGACATTAATACAGATAATCAGTAACAAACAAAAGTTTTACTGTAAAAAAGTCTATTTAGTGTCTAATGTAGTTGTTGTAAGTTATGTATAAACAATTTCGGTTTCTATCCGTCACCGTTATCAATTTGCCGTCACTAACGTAAATTTGAAAGTTACTTTGCCGTCACTAATCACTTAGAATTTAGAACTATTTGTAAGGATTTTATTAGGGTTAAGTGGGGAGATACAAATCATAGTACCTTGTTGAGTCACTTCGTCCACGTAATACAATCCATAACGCTCAGTGTCACGTCCAATATTCTTCCCTGTAGTGATGTCTTGTAGGACACAAAAAGTTGGATGCATAATCATAGTACAATTAATTCCTTTCTTATATGACTAACTGATAATAACTTATTTTTTAATGACGGAACATACAAACAATTAGATAAACTTAATGTTGGTAAAATTTCAATAATTCCTCCTCCTTCTACATTGATTATTTCTCCATTGACTGCTTGAACATGTGTTTTTGTTGGTTTAGACGGGAACCTAATGTCAAATTTTTCAAATGTCATTGTATCAGTGACCCCACAATCAAATATCCATGATTTTTCTAGTTTATTTTAGTTTTTGACCATATTTACTATCCCTAGCCATTCCGGGATTATTTCGTTATTTTCTATATTTTCCTTGAGTCTATTTGCGAGTATATCGTTTTTATGGGTCTGATTTGGATAATTAAAATTCGGATTAGGTTTATTTTGTAACAATATTGATTCTTTGGGGGGAAAATTGCTAGGGTTAGAAATAGAAGGGTTTGAAAATAAATTTCCAAACCCTTTACCTCCATCCAATTGAATTCCCGCAGCATTGATTCCATTTTGGTAAGCCTTTTCTCCATTTAGGTATAGAGGCTCCTTCGACAGTGGAGGCTCCTTTGATCTGGCGTAGCAGCTCCTTTGATCGTCTGTGGCTTCCGTCGAAGGCGGCCTCCCGCAGCTCTCTCGATCCATCCAAGGAGATGAGGTGGCGGTGAAGTCACCCACGGCAGTCCGGCCGATTCCGTCGATTTCGTGGTTGGTTCGGGCTAAGGATGCTCTTCCTCGCCCATCAGGTAATCCTCGTCTCGGGTTGGGTTCTGCTTGACTGCGGCTGCCCACGGTTGTTCCTCCTCGTCGGCTGCCCTCTCTGGTTTTCTGTCGGCTGTAATTCGTCTTGCAGCATACGCTCGGTTCCCCTTGATTGCGGATTTCATCTGTAAATGGTGACAGCACCTTCGATCCATGGAATAACCGAGAGAGCTGCGTTCCCGATTCGGTCAAGGGGACAACAGCTTTGATCCATGGAATAACCGAGACAACACCTCTGTTCGTTCGTTCCTCCAATCGGGGCAGCCGATGACCTTGAAGCATTCTCCCTTGGTATGCTTGGTCATCCCATAGTGACATAGTCGGATGATTTGTTCGGTCGGGATGATTTGTTCGGAGCTTTGATTTGTTCGTTCGGGATGATGATTCGTTCGGATTTGTTCATGCCGACCCCTTCGGTTTCATGCTAAGCTAGTAGATATTCTCTCGGGTTTGGTAATTAAATGACGATTTGTTCTCTTTCTTTTTGGCAGAATTTATATCCTTTAATGCTTCCACATACAAGAACTCATATAAAGTGTGAGTTGCCTGTGACTTCACACTTCCATAGCAGAAGCCATCTGTTATCCAGCAGAGCAACTTGGAGCTTATCCAATTTCCTAGTTTTCGTTGATTCTTATAATCTCAGAGTTCTGAGTAAGCTGTACTTATGAAGATTGTATGTCCCTGTGGTTGTTTCAATAGCATGTTTTTCAATTTAAGCCATAATGAAATGAAACTCACCAGTTTAGTGAACAATGATCTAGCAGATTCTTGTAGTACTTTGCTTTTCATGTTAGTAGTTTTTTCACTTTGATAAAATCGATACAGGTGCATAAGTGTATTGATAGTGGAGGAAAGGTTCTCATTCCAACCTTTGCCCTTGGAAGAGCTCAGGTTTGTGCTGATTTTTGTAAGAAAATTGTACTTTTTAGGGTGCAAATTTTCTCTTAAATTGTTATGTGTATGTTTTAGTCATAGAATGTAAGTCGTAAACAAATAATTTTCTGTTAGGTGATTGCACACGAACACATGTTTGCACAAGACATGACCAAATTAATCTTACAATACTGATGCTATGTCTTAAAAGTAGAAGCAACCTAAGGCTTCAGTGAACTCTTCTTCTGCCACTTTGCTTTTCCATTGTAGACAACCTCTCTCCTTTCAGTTTCTTGATATCCTCTCTTCTCTGGTCTACTCATATTTATGTTTGACATTATTGATTATACTCTCAGAAATGTTTGCTTTCCTATTTTTAATACTCTACTGTGAATGCACGAGCTCTGCAAGTTACTGGAGGATTACTGGGAGCGGATGAATATTAAGGTTCCCATATACTTCTCAGTTGGTTAGTAGTTAGATAAAATGTCTTCCCTTGAATACATATATATATATGCTCTCGTGAGGAACCTATATGTTTTCTACCCCATTGGTGGAGTAATAGATTGCCACCAATATGAATCGATGGTTCTTGGGCGCCTTTGGGAAAATCATTTTGATTATGTTGATGCCTAACCTTAAGAGAGATTATGGGGAAGTAATGGGACAGAGAGCGTGCAGTAGCGCACAGATTTGATCCGCGTATACTTGACATAGGTGATAATGTTGAACGTGTTTTACACAATAAGTCGTCTTGGTGGACCAAAAGTATCCAAGTCTCGCACCATCACGTGTGGGCCCCAACAACCTTCATGAACTTTTTTCATTAGATGCTCAACTATTTCAGCATTCACGCATCTCAAATGGGTATCATCAAATGATCATTTGTACAAAGTCGCGCCGGTGAGCAAATAATTGCAAGTCATCCCTCGCATGACCTTTCAGTATTTTTCTTGTGGCGTTCTCTGGGAACTCTCCGTACTCCAGACATCTTCTATATCAGTGCACTACTGTTGACTGTATGATTCTAAAACCTCTTTGATTTTGATATCCACTGGCAGTTTTTTTTTTGTTTCCCGGAGAGATTTTGCTTGCGAGTGTGAGCGTTGCCAACTTTTTTGTATGAAAGGAAATAAATAAGAACGCGAGGTGATCGATGGCCTGCTTTTTTACTTAGCTGCTTTTGTCCTCATGGCGATGACGTTGTTGGTGACGATGTTGTTGTCCCTTCATGTTTATCCACCCTTCGGGCAATCTGATCAGTTGGAAGCACTCCGCCTTGTTGTGAAGAAACTTTCCCGTAGTGGCTACATCTGATTCCCTTTCGATCAACACTTTTGTAAACAATGGCGTCTCTCTGTATCGACAACGACGTCTCACCTGTTGTCAATAACAGTGTGTTCCTGCATTAACAATGGTGTCTCTCCTGCAGGAGTCAACAACGGCGTCTGCCCCGTGTCAACAATGGAAACTCTTCTGCAGGAGTCAACAACGGCGTATGTCTCCTGTCAACAATGGTGACTTCTATGTAGGATTCAACAATGTCGCATGTCTAGTGTCAACAATTGTGTCTTCCCTGCATCAACAATGACTTCACTTATCTGCTTCAGCTCGATCAAACGACAGAGAGTTGTTTTTCTCATCCCCTTTACTTTGTAAAACAACCTTCCCTCTTTCAGTGGCTGATTATGGTCTGGTGGCATGGGTCGGTTTGACTCTGAGGTGTAACATAAAAGCCATACTCGATTCCGGTGTTGTGAACATCAGCGTCCCTCCCTGTCTCTGGTCCCTTTCTGATCGGATAATTGCATAAGCCAATTCCACTTCAGGTAACGGGTTTTCTCAGAATAAATCTTGTTTTTCCATATCATACTCGTCACTTACTGCATTCAGGAATTGATACAATTTGGTCTCTTCTCGTTTTATGTTCCAAATTGCAATGTTGTCTGGGCCAACTCGTAGATGATGATGAGGAAAAGGACATGTCAATCGATCTATTACTTGATCGAGAATTATGTCTCTCATTCCATGTTGAGCAGACTAAGCAATAAGTATTTGGTGACCCTCCTCACCGGATCCTTCTCCGTAATGTATAGAGTTGGATTCGGCAAGGGTGCCCCCATACAAGATTTAATCAAAGTTCCATTGGTGTTCTTGAGGTGATGGAGTCGTCGAATGTCGCATGGTTTTCCGGAAACCTAAGTTCAAAATATCATATTAAGAATAAGGAATACACAGTTGATCATGCATGATTGGTTTTGAAAATTCTGCATGTTCCGTTTATTCCATTCGTAGACTTTGATTGCATGTATGACAAAAGTTTTTTTTTAATACTTTAAAAGGATTTGGCCAATCGAAGTCTAGTTCTTATTACGTTTCCCAAGATGGCGCAGCTCGTTGAGTGCATTTGTTGTTTGTTCCTTGGTTCAAATGAAGGTTGAGGACATGCATTTTCAAAAATGTTTTATTCGCCTCATCCTTCGTCTGAATTATTCAAGGGCTCATCCTTCATCATCCTTTGTTTTATTAAACTTAGCTACATTAACCCCACATTTTTCCAAGGTGCCCCCACATTGCTAGAATGACAGTGTATGTTTGGGTCTATCCTCGATTATCTCCTCCGGGTTCAAAGACGGACTTGGAGGTGCCGAATGAAACTTGTGAATGTATTCCATTGTTGTTAATCACGCGGATGCGTTTTCAACAATCCAGAAGTCATACAAGGCTTCAAAGAGAACCCTGTTGACTTTGTAACTTGCGAGCTCGTAAATCTCACCAATCTTCTTTGTTCACATATTTCTGATTCCCTTTTGTCATGGCTTTCCATATTCAGACAATTTCGACCGTGGGGTTGTATGGACTTAATGTGAGGGTAATGATTTGTTTGTTTTATCCTTACAAAAAAATGGGGCGTGAAACGTCCTAAGGATACAAGATACAATGAACGGAACTTACATTTTTTAAAAAAAAATGCAATGCAAGTGCGAGAAGGTAAATTTCATTAGTAAGTTTCGTATTACATTTACAGAAGTCTGGAATATATAATACAAATGCCCAATAGACATTTCATGATCTAAGGCCAAAACAAAATACATTTACATAATAGGTCGAACTTCCATCTACAGTTGTTGGGCTGACTTCTAATTCATAATAGTTGGGTCGAATCTTCGTCATGAATTGTTGTCCAATCTCGTATCCAAATACTTGGGCCGAGTTACCATTTACATCAGTTGAGCCCGAAATGGAAATACACACAAAACTGGTAAATGTTAAAGACGGTGTGGAGCTTTTGTTCTAAATGGATGGAATTTCTAGGTCCTCTGAACTAGCGGAACCTCACCCCCTAAAGAGGATCACGGGCCCATTCTGATCATCGAGTTGTGTTGTTTGGGTGTGTGCCAGCGGTCTGAGCGGCTCCGGGTGCATTCCCCTACTAAACTCCCTAAGCTCTTAATGTGCTCCAGGTCCGAGCGGGTAATGAGAACCGGCGTGGTGTGTGCAAAACAAGAATTTAAATCATCTTGAATAATTACATTTACATAACTTTTCAGGTAAAATTTAAAAACTCCAAGCATGAGCAAACAGTCAAAACGGATATAAAAAATATGATATGGCAAAACAAACATGACAAAGCCTAAACCCTCTAAATTGAGAAATCCCCAGCAGAGTAGCCAAATTGTCGAACGTCAGATCCGAATTTCCCCGACCTTTTTTCAAAATATTTTTCTTTCGAAAAATGGCGGGTCTTGGTGAGCGACGGGTCCGGTCGAGCAGGGTCATCAACCTGACCGAAAAAATGAAAGAGTTGCCACCTATTAGTTAAAGGCTAATCGGAATCCTAAAATTTGCTTAGGGTACATGGTGTTAACATACTAGGGCTTGGAAAGTTCTACGTCTAGGGAATCGAGTTCGGGGGTTTGATTACGTCTTAAGAGCTTGCGAGCTCATAATCCGCCCTTTCGGTACTTTAGTTTGCTTTTGAATTTGTTTTCACTGATTTACCTGAATCACCTGTTTTGATCATGCTTGGCCAAAAAGATTACATGCACATTTTTTTATTAACAATATACAAGCATTTATATTTTTTTCAAGTTAATTTAAAATAAATAAACTAGAGGAAAATAAAGTTAATCGTGGTAAAAAAGATTTTAACTTTGAAGTAATTTTAAACGTGTCAAACATACACGAATGATCTTGAAAATACAAGCAAATTGGACTAATTTGTGGTACATTGAGAAGTAATGGGATATCTAGAAAAGTTTAGAGACCAAGATGCAATTATTTAAAATTTCGAGCTGGTTTGGAAAAATCATTTAAAAATTGCAAAAATGGCCCAAAACTTTTCTCGTTTGGTTTATAATACTCGGTAAAGTCCCAAAATGACCCGAGAGTCCAAGGCCCGAGTTGTAACCTTCATCATAGTTTGGGAATGACCTAAGTCATTTTCGAAATTATTATTTTCTTGACCGAAACAACCACTATAACTTTCACAAATGTCTAAAATGACCCCAAAGTTATACCAAACTTAAAACCGAGTACGATTTTTATACGAAATATAACTATCAACACCTAATATCAATAACACAAACTTTATTCACATTAGTACATATAAATACAATGTTGAATACGCGAGGGATATACCTAAGTCATTCGGGGTTTAGACACCGTACGAGGGACTGAGACCGATAATCGTCGATTTTTCTATACTCAATTTCTCTCCATTTTTTTCACTATCACTCAAATATTCTCTTCGTCATGGCATTCTCTTCCATTTTTTTCTCTTCTTTCTTTTCCTTATTTCTTTCCTTCTCTTAGTCGAAGGGTGTGGTATGTTTTAGGAGCTTTCTCGCTTTGGCCATTCCTTCTTCTCCCCTTGCTTGTGTCGTAGCTTCCTTGCTTATAGATCCCTTTCTCCTTTGTTATTTTCTATTTTTTTTGAGGTGGGAGACATGCTTTAGTTAAAGGTGCAAACTTTGGTGAAAGGTGGGAAACTTTAGTGAAAAGTGGGAGACTTTGGTGAAAGGTGGGTGAAATGTGGCAAATTGAGAGTGATTAGTGGCATGGTTTGGTGTTTTGGCCTAAATGGGGGTTTAGGGTTTAAGGTATAAGGTTTAGGATTTAGGGTTTACGGTTTGGAGTTTAAGGTTTACGGTTTGGGGTTTAAGGTTTAGGGTTAATTTTTCTCATCTTGGTTCCTCGCGTACGGTATTTTGACCCCGAGCCAAAATCAGGTGTTTACAATGGGTAACCGCTTGTGTGCAAGCTTCACCGTGCTTTGTATGGTCTTAAACAGACCTCTCATGCCTAGTTTGAGAAATTAAAGTCCTTCTTTCTCAATTCACTTCAATTTCATGCTTCTATTGCTAATAGTTGTTTATTCATTACACAGAGTAATACTTGCTTAGTGTTTGTTTTGGTGTATGTAGATGACATAGTGGTTATTGGCACCTCATCATTAGCCATTGCTAACGTAATACACTCCATCAATGAGGAATTCAAACTCAAGGATTTAGGAATATTAAATTACTTGGCATGGAAGTAAGTGTTGCTGGAAACTATGTTCTTCTGAATCATAAGAAATATATTTAGGAACTTATAGATAGAGTTGGTCTCATTAAAGCTTCTAGATTTCCAACACCAATGACAGGTACGTGTTTGACAAAAATAGGTATGATTACCTAATATGAGTCCTTTTCTGATGGTTCTCTATAGGTACTCTACAACATGTTTGTGTTACTCGTTCAAATATTCATTTTGCTATTTAGAAACTAAGTGAGTTAATGCAAGCACCCTGTACTAGTCACTGAAAAACTGTGCCTCGTGTCACCAAGTATCTCAAAGGAACCATTAAACTTGATCTAATGTTTAGAACAAATTCGTTTCCAGGAAAAAGACATCTCTTTACTTTCATATTCAGATGTTGATTGGGGAGGTGACATCATAGACATGAAATCGATTTCAGGAAACTATTTGATTCTCAATGGTAATCTAATTATTTAGAGCTCAAATAAACAATCAGTTGTTGCTAGGTCCAGTGATGAAGCTGAGTTTCATAGAGTAGCAAATGTAGTGTGTCAAGTCATGTCTCTCCTTACTGAAATGGGATTGCAAATGCGCTTTGTTCCAGTCATCTGGACTAACAGTACTAGTGTTGGTGCTCTGACTGTCACTCTAAAATGAAACATGTTGAGATTTATCTGCTCTTTATCAGAGAGACAGTAACTGCTGGTCATGTTATAGTGAATTTTGTACCAACACCAAAACAAGTGGTTGAAATATTGACCAAACCATTAACTGAAAAAATGTTTGTTCATTGCAGAAAAAAGTTGGAGATCTTCTCAGTCTTTGAAATCAACGACACCAGTATCTCTGATCACATGGAATTACCATTACTCACCTATCTAGTCTTCAGGGTGAGTCTTCCTGTGTTATGGACTGAGTCTGGTGGTACCCTGACCGGTTGAGTATTTCACCACTTAAACTTGAGTTGTTAATCACGTATCATTGCATCTTTGTTGTAGTTTTGTTTTGTGTGGTTGTGACTAGTTTTATGACTTGTGGTCTCTCGACTCTTGATTTGCTCACCATCTTTGTACATTCTATCTCATTTCATTTAGATCAACCACTGAATGTCTAGGTTCATGTTTTCTAGTTTATACGCCATGGGTCACTCATGTGATGGACACTTGGTATGTTGGCTTCAAGATTTATCTCAGTGTGTAGTATATTCTGCTTGTTAGTATAAATCAGTTTTTACTGTATAAATTGCTGCTCCTCCAACATGTGTTTTACTATAGAAAATGCTGCATATTTACGATAGAAAATACTGCACCAACCTTGTAAACTTTGTCAACAAAGTGTTGTAAACTTTGTCAACAAAGTGTTGTAAACTTTGTCAATAAAGTACTACTATGTATTAGTATAAATAGGTGGTTATGTTTGTATGTTTTGTATGAGAGTTGTATGAGTTTTATAAGAGTTTATGAGAGTTTGTTCAACACATATAAGATTTGTATTTGTGTTATTCAACTCCATGTTGAATCCCATCTTCTTCAATTTCTCGTGATTGAAAACCAACAGTGGTATCAGAGCTTACTTCTTGAGGGATCTGTGAGGTTGATTGATTGTCGATTTCTTGAGATCATCCACCCATAGCTTAACTTCTTGAGGGATTTGTGAGGTTGTGTGATTGTCGTTTTCTTGAGATCATCCACCCATAAACACTCTAAGCTCTCATCAAATGGAAGAATCCTTCTCAGGCGTTGCTCCACCAAAATTTGACGGCTCAAACTACCAAATTTGGTCTGTCAAAATGGAAGCTTAC
Organism: Chamaenerion angustifolium; assembly: GCA_946814005.1. Classification (NCBI taxonomy): domain Eukaryota; kingdom Viridiplantae; phylum Streptophyta; class Magnoliopsida; order Myrtales; family Onagraceae; genus Chamaenerion; species Chamaenerion angustifolium. The sequence goes on along the minus strand of OX328273.1, from coordinate 16,245,621 downwards.
ATGGAGGGCACTGATCTATGGGAAGCTGTTGAAGAAGACTATGAAATTCCAGCTCTTCCACTCAACCCTACACTTGCTCAAATCAAGGTTCAAAGGGAGAAGAAGATGAGAAAGGCACGAGTCAAGTCATGCCTTTATTCGTCTGTCTCACCTGCAATTTTCAGTCGAATCATGTCCATAAGGTCAGCCAATCAAATTTGGGACTTCCTCGAAAATGAATACAAAGGAGATGAGAGGATAAGGGGCATGAAATCTCTGAACTTGATAAGGGAATTCGAGAAGGAGAAGATGAAGGAATCTGAGACCATCAAAGAATACTCAGATCGATTGGTGGGACTGGCAAACCAGGTTAGAATACTTGGTAAGGAGATGAAGGATAGCAGAATTGTGGAAAATATATTAGTCTCTCTTCCTGAGAGATTTGAAGCAACCATTGTCTCATTGGAGAACACCAAGGATCTGTCAACTCTCAAATTGGCAGAGCTCCTTAGTGCTCTTCAAGCTCAAGAGCAAAGAAGATTGATGTGTGACGAAGGGACAATTGAAGGTGATTTGAAGGCCAAGCTGCACTTAAACCAGAAGAGTAAGGAGAAGAAGTGGAAAGGCAAGCCTAATTCTAGTAATGGTGAGTCAAGTGCGGCAGTGAAGAGCCAAAAAGGAGGAACTCTCCCTCCTTGTAAGTATTGTGGAAAGGATAACCATCCTCACTACAAATGTTGGAAGAGACCAGACATAAAATGCAGGAGGTGTCAGAAGATGGGGCATGTCGAAAAGATTTGCCCTGAAAAGTACAATCAGTCGAAGAAAGAATCTCAAGCTGCTGTACATGAAGAAGAGGAGGAGCAGCTGTTTGCGGCTTCTTGTTTCTCTTCTGGCGCCTCAAGTGAAAACTGGCTGGTAGATAGTGGTTGTACCAGTCACATGAAAAGCAATGAAGGGCTATTCAAGGTTCTTGATAGGTCATTTAATTCAAAAGTGAAGATTGGGAATGGAGAATTCATCTCAGCCAAAGGAAGAGGCACTGTTGCAATATAGTGCAATTCAGGTATGAAATTGATTGATGGGGTCTTGTTCGTGCCTGAAATTGATCAAAATCTACTAAGTGTTGGTCAATTACTTGATAAGAATTTCAAGTTACTCTTTGAGGATATGAGATGTTTCATCATTGATCCAAATGATCAAGAGCTTTTTCGAATTAAGATGCAAGGAAAAAGTTTTTCATTGAATCCTCTTGAGATGAAACAACTTGCTTGTCCCAGTCAATTCACTTCCACTGAGATATGGCACAAGAGGTTTGGGCACTTTCATCAAAATGCTTTACAAAAATTGGAGAAGGAGGAGATGGCAGAAGGATTACCTGAGATGGAGGAGTAACTACCAAGTTGCAAAGCTTGCTTGACAGGCAAGATCAGCAGGCTACCATTCAAGGAATCATTGTGGAGGGCAACATCTAAGCTGCAACTCATCCATACAGATGTTTGTGGTCCTCAAGCAACTCCTTCATTAAATGGGAGCAGGTACTTTGTGATTTTTATTGATGATTTCACTAGAATGTGCTGGATTTACTTCATGAAGTTCAAGTCAGAAGTTGCTGGTGTGTTTTGAGGCTTTAAGGTCTGGATTGAAAATCAAAGTGGCTGTCACATTCAGGTCATACGATCTGATAATGGCACTGAGTATACCTCTGATAGATTTGATGAGTTTTGCAAGAATGCAAGCATTGAGCACCAACTTACTATGCCCTATTCTTCTCAACAAAATGGGGTCAGTGAGAGGAAGAATATAACCATTTTGGAGATGACCAAGTGTCCAATGCACGAGAAGAGTCTTCCAAAGAATTTTTGGGCAGAAGCAGGTCACACTTCAGTATTCTTACTGAACAAGCTACCAACAAGAGCACTTGAGAAGAAAACTCCTCATGAAGCATGGTATGACATCAAGCCTAAACTTCAAAATCTTAAAGTTTTTGGTTGTTTATGTTATTCCCATGTACCCTTGGTGAAAGTAGATAAGCTGGAAGAAAGAGCTGAACCTAGGATCTTTATAGGTTATAGTGCAGTATCAAAAGCCTATAGGATCTACCATCCAAGGAGAGGGAAGATTTCAGTCAGCAGAGATGTCCACTTCCTTGAAGAAGAGAAATGAAAATGGTCCAATGAATAAGTGGAGAAACAAGTGACCCTTGATGATGATAAACTAACAGATGATCAATCTGTTAGGGGGTCAAGATCTCTTGCTGAGATTTATCAGAGATGCAACCTTGCGGTTCTTGAACCTGGAGGATATGAGGAGGCCAAGATTGATGAAAAATGGCTAGCTGCAATGAAGGAGGAGCTTGCCATGATTGAGAAGAATAAGACTTGGGAGTTAGTGGAGAGGCCAAGGAACAGAAAAGTGATTGGTGTCAAATGGGTTTTCAGGACCAAACTCAATCCTGATGGCTCAATCAACAAGCACAAAGCCAGATTGGTGGTGAAGGGTTATGCTTAGATATGGGGAGTTGATTTATCTGAGACATTTGCACCTGTGGCCAGGCTGGACACCATTTGTATGCTCCTCTCCATTGCTGTTTAGAAGAATTGGAAGATCATCCAACTTGATGTCAAGTCAGCTTTTCTCAATGATTAGCTGAATGAGGAGATCTTCATCGAGCAACCTGATGGCTTCATTGTTTCAGGCCAAGAAGATAAGGTGTACAAGTTGAACAAGGCTCTCTATGGCTTGAAGCAGGCTCCCAGACAATGGTATAGCAAAATAGACGAGCATTTGCTGCAACTTGGGTTTGAAAAGAGCCCAAGTGAGTCCACCCTCTACATCTTAAAGGCAGGTATTAATGTAGTAATGGTCTCCTTGTATGTGGATGACTTACTTATTACAGGAAGTAATGTCATTCAAATTGAAGAATTCAAGAAGAAGATGATGCATATATTCGAGATGACTGATTTGGGAGAGATGTCCTATTTTTTGGGCATTGGGATCAAACAAAGTAAGCATGAAGTCTTCATTTGCCAGAAGAAGTATTTGAAGGAGATTCTCAAAAGATTCAAGATGGGGGATTGCAAAGAAGTTAGCACCCCCCCAATGGTTCTCAAATCAAAGCTGCAAAAGGAAGATGGAGCTGATGCAACAGATGAAAAATTCTATAGGAGGCTGATTGGATGCTTAATGTACCTAACTGCAACAAGACCAGACATTCTCTATTATGTAAGTGTTCTTTCTAGGTTCTTAAATTGTCCTAGTGAGCTACACATGATGGCTGCAAAACGTGTAATAAGATACTTGAAGGGAACTCAATCACTTGGGGTCAAGTTTGGGAAAAGTAAGGACCTAAATTTGATTGGGTATTCAGATAGTGACTGGGCTGGTTCAAAAGATGATGCTAGAAGCACTTCTGGTTACTGTTTTCTCTTGGTTCTGGATGCTTTTCCTGGTGTTCGAAGAAGCAAGAAGTGGTCGCTCTCTCCACTGCAGAAGCTGAGTTTATAGCCGCTTCAGGAGCAGCCAAACAAGCCATTTGGCTGAGGAAGCTGTTGGAAGATCTTGAAGAAGCTCAAGCTGAAAGCACTAAGATTATCGTGGATAATCAACCTGCAATTGCTATATCCCAAAATCCAGTATTTCATGGAAGAACAAAACATTTCAAGGTAAAGTATTACTTCCTAAGAGAGATACAAAAGGATGAAGAAGTAAAACTGATATACTGCAACACTGAAGAACAAGTTGCAGATATATTTACCAAGTCTTTTCCAGTTGCTAGATTTGTTTTTCTTAGGGAAATATTGGGAGTTTGCAGCAACCTGATTTAGGAGGAGTGTTAGTATAAATCAGTTTTTACCGTATAAATTGCTGCTCCTCCAACATGTGTTTTACTATAGAAAATGCTGCATATTTACTATAGAAAATACTGCACCAACCTTGTAAACTTTGTCAACAAAGTGTTGTAAACTTTGTCAACAAAGTACTACTATGTATTAGTATAAATAGGTGGTTATCTTTGTATGTTTTGTATGAGAGTTGTATGAGTTTTATAAGAGTTTATGAGAGTTTGTTCAACACATATAAGATTTGTATTTGTGTTATTCAACTCCATGTTGAATCTCATCTTCTTCAATTTCTCTTGATTGAAGACCAACACTGCTACTAGTAGTCATAACTTTGATGCTGGTCCTGTATGCTTGGTCTACTTTCACATATTTAGGCATAAGGAGTAACTTGATTCCAAAAATAGTGTCATTTTGAAGAAAATGTCAAGTTACTTCATAATGATTTCTCTTGAGAAAGAAAAGATAAATGCTCAAACCTTTCACTTATTGTTGGTAAGATAAGGGCAAAAACTCTTATGTCAACTGAGAGTATGGACTGAAAAGAAATCATGATGGTTCAAAAGAAAGAGCAACAATCACTATAGATAAAAGTAAATAAAAGAGTATGCTAATGAATTGGCTCAAGCGTGATGTATATCAAGCATGTATAAAATTATGTGTTAGCTAGTGTTGATGTCCATCTCTGAGATATCTGAGTCATTCAGACACTTGTGTTATCACTGCTTGTGTACTCTATGCTGTGAAACAAGTTTACATGAGATATACCTTTCAAGTGTTGATCGATATGTTATGATTTAGTTTGTACACTAGCATCTATGCTATGCTGAGCATAGGTCTGTCAGACAATGAAGCTTTTTACATCTGTCTTATTTCTCAACTACTATAAAAAGCACTGTGGACATTGTAACAGATGTAACTATGGTGTATAGACATTCAGCACGTATTTAGGTATGATACACTCTTCCTATCAGACCATCGTGGCTCATCCTCAATTGCAAGGGACAACTCAATAGCACAAGGCACAAGCAATAGACTGACAAGTTAGCAAATCCAACATTCTTTAGAACAAAATCAATGATGATGAGGGAATATTAATTAGGATATATGTGTAAAATTATATCACTTGCGTATTACTATATATAGAATACTCATGTAACAAATTAAACTAACTTTTGAATCAAAGCTCTAAAACAAAGCATTGTTGTTTCCTTCTTTTTCTGCTTCATTCTGTGGCTCTTAACATTTATAAGTTGTTCCATATACATAGATATTCATTTCAAAGAATTCTAAACCGTGAGTTATTTTTATAAAATTTACGAATGCTAATGTAACTTTCAGAAATAAACAATTTTTACGAGCAGAGGTTAATAACTACGAAAAAATAATGTAATTTTGGTTTATTAGATTATTTAACTACGAAAAAAATAATAGTTATTTTGGTATATTAAATTCTTTTTGAAGAAAAAACTCTGAAAACGGTCTAATATATTTGCACAAAATTGTTTCTCAACATAAAATAGTTCCACCTTTTTTAAAAAGATGTAATTAGTACTTTTGTCATTCAAATTTCTATTAAATATTTTTCAAAATAAATAATTGAATACTTTTTCATATGTTACAACTAAACCCTACAAAATTACACAAATGTTACTAACAAGTTTCAACTTAATTCGAGTTACGGGGGATCCAAGTCAGGGAACACATGATTGGAGCTCCAATTGAGCCTGAATCGAGGGTCTCTTGGCCTGGGTCCGAACCCAGATCAAGTAGCCCAACCTTAGGGACCTGGCATAGATATGATTCAAACTTATTGAGGGTCCCCTAGCCTCGGTCCGAACCCAAACCAAGTTGTCCAACCTTGGGGACTAGGTCTGAGTTTAGATCTGGGTCAGAAGATCCTCGATTGGAGCTCAATTGAAACCTACTAGATTTGACTTCGGATCCCGATTAGGAGACCCCTTATTGGGGCTCAATTAGAACCCATTGCCCATTGGTGTCCGAGTTTGGATCCAGGCCCGGAGACCCTCGATTGGGGCACAATTTGAGCCCAAATCCATACGACCATGTTTGGTCCCAAACGATTCTGGTTTCAATTGTGCCCAAATCGTGAGACTCATGGCCTGGGTCCGAACTAGACCAAGGTCTAATCCCCGAGCTTAGGCCACATGGCATAAAGTTTAGATCCTAACCAAGAAATCCCGATATGACCAGTATCGAGTCGATTCTTATTAGTAACAATAATGCAAGTTTATATTCAGATTTCTGAAAACTCCTCATGAATTTTTTGAAGTTCAATTCCTGTCGAGATAAAGTTCCAGAATCAGTAGATCTGATGTCGAGTGGGTAACTCGTTTTCATTTAAGCGAGATCCCAAGAACAGGAATTGAAGCGTTTCAGACTGTTCTCTGGAGCAATAGAATTTTTCGCTCGTATCTTATTTTTGTAGAAAAGTTGGTTTTCTTAATCTCTTCTAAAGCGAAAGCACCACCATGAGGAGTTGCTTGCCATGACACGTTCAGACGACTTATTCCCACTCCTGCCCAGCTGTTGATCGACAGATACATTCTTCTGCACAAATGATTGCAATCATAAGACAAAAACATTTCTTAAGCCCATCATAAAGTGAGAAACAAAGCCATTGAATCTGTCATCTGCCCAAAAGACTGCAAGACAACACACGTTGGCACTTGGATATTAAGTTGTTCCGGTTATAACTTTTGTTCATGTATACATATATATTGCAGTTAGTGTTTATAGGACCTACTTACCACTCAATGTTCAATCCTCAGGAAGAGAGCGGATGCGATGTTGAATCATTTTCCTCTCCCAGTCTGCTATACCCTCAAAGGCACGCTCTGACAGACTCTCAAAGGACTCCTTCCAAGGGTCATCTTTTGCTAAGTCATATGTTGCTCCACGGATTGATTTCCTATTGGGACCGCAAGGTCTCTTTGAAGTAAGCATCTCATAAGCAGAGTTCAACTGCGTCCATCACATCACATCACTTCCAAGAATGAATCATATGTTTCTTCTTACAAAACTATTGATTAAGAAACATGGATTACTCACGTTCGTGTCGCCGAACCAGTACAGGTAAGCGATTGCAACAGCAGGTGCCCTTCCAAGTCCTGCTGTGCAGTGAACATACACTCGTCCTTTTCCCTCTGAAATGGCACTCTCTAAACATGAAACAGCTCTTGGCAACCCACTCCTCAAAGAGTCTGGATCAAAATCTCTTGCCTATCAGAATTGCAAAAAGAAACTTGAATACAAAGTGTAAGAAGAAATCCAGACACAAACAAACATCCTTAATTTATTATGCTCTGCAGATGATTTTCCAAGTAAGGATTTTGAGTTTGGCAATTTGCGTTTAAACTAAACATGTAGCAAGAAGCTCCAAGTAAGATGATGTGCGGTTCATAATAAATTATATAAATGTTCTTTGCAAACTTTTACCTAACTCATCCCCGTTAAAAATAATAATAATAAAGAAACTCCTCATACATAACTTTTGTTCATGGATAATCAAATGCTCTCTAAGTAAAATAAAAATCCTGTTACAGAATTGTTTGAAGGACAATCATATATAAGGAAACATCTTACAGGCCTTCGCATATGATGGATCCCTAGTTCTTGACACCTTGTCAGTATAGACTGAAAATCAATACCCCAGTACTCAATGTCCTTATCTTGCTGCAAGTTTAATATATAAGCCACATTCTCTTCCTCTTTCAAGTGATCGATATCCTCAGGATTCTGGGGTTGCGATCCCACGATCAAATTATCAGTTATAACTGTATAATTCATGCCTGAAACACATAAGAGAACGTCCATACGCTATCAGAATTGCTGCAGTGCAATGATATCCATCTTTCAACAGCATGGATTGCAAATGCTAATGCTATTTGGCATTTTTAATTCAACGCAGTGCAAAGGAACATCGAGATACGCAATAAAGTTTGCCATAAAATAAAATAAAAGGTATGATCTTTATAGATCCAATTTTCAAACAAACAAATAAAGTGGCAGATTCCCTTTAACAGTTTAACAATTATTTGAACAATTAAAAAAGTAAGTAATCATCAAAGCCCTGGTGTAATTAATGATCCCGATTGCTTTCACCATAGATATTGCACGCTAACTGCAGTGTATTTTTTATTTTTTTTAAATAATATTTCAGACCGAGATCGTGGTGATACTCGTAAGGATTCCTCATCAAGCTCTTCATGGCGGTGTTATACTCATCCATCTTGCTCTTGCTGGCAGCTGGGCGGTGGCCGTTCTTCTGAACACCAGCGTCCGACAATTGGCTGGTGAATTTAATCGCTCTAGGTCTGAAGAAGGTGATACTGGGAGTCACGCTTCTAGACCTCTTTGACAAGGCATTGGTTTGAGGCGGAGAAGAGACGATGAAGGTGGAGCATTTGGAATAGCAGGCAGTACCGCCGCCAAGGATCACCATTTTGTGAAGGACTGCGTCTTCTATTCTTTTCGTCTCCCCTGGAAAGTTCAGACAAAAAAATCACAGAAAGGAATTTGACCACAAAGCCCTCCACAGTCCTCATCCTCAGAAAAGCTGAAAAGGGTATTTGGGTTTCGGTAAGGTCAATTTTTTTTTTCTATATTGTTAAATATGACCAGTGTCACAGATTTGGAGCAAAATTAAGTTTATATCTAGTCTTATGATGTTTTTCTAAGTATAATATCTCCTAATTAAAAAAAAAAATTGAATAAGAAATGAATAACTCTATTTTTATTACATTGTGTTTTCTAAAGTGATTACAAATTAAGGAAACACCAATTTCTATATAAGCGTGAAGACTATGAAATAAAACTAATAGAATTATTTAGTACTTAAATATGACAACGAATATATTTGTCGGTACAACGAAACAAGATCAATGCGTCAAATTTGGAAATTATGATTTTTTTTTCATTGTTCTCGCATTTGTACAAATATTTCAAGAGCTTTCTATACATGGGGTTCATCGCGTGTCGACCTTTATCACTTGTTTTGTTGATCTGTGACATTCTCCCGACCTAATGAAGCGACGACTTCATTGCTTGCTCTACACAGGATATCTTGATCCCTTTTGCGATCAACTAGAGATTTTTTGTTGGCCATTTGCTTGTTTTGAACTTTGGTAATTCATTCCCCTAAATAAGATACTCTACATCAGTTTTAACCAATGTGTCTACATGTCGTGATCTACCAAGATTCCCCTCATTGTCGTGGTTGTACGCCATCATCTCAACTTGTTCGGGGCCAATGAATGGATCTCCGCACCATCAAGTAAAACCATCATTGACGTCCTTGTGTTGAAGAATGTCGTTTTTTTTATTGTTGCTTTTTTTTTTCATGCCTGGTCGGTTATGCTCATTTGCATTGACATGTTATGCTCCTTTCGGAATATGACTGATGCACAAATTAAGAGATTCAAAGGTTGAGTTTGTTTTGTGACGAGAAACTTCTTTAGCTGCATTTGAAGTTTAGTTGACATGTCTACCTTGAGATTTCCGCAGATTTGGGCTAACTCCTTTGGGATGTCTCTCTTCTTATCATCTGCAATCAAGCAGGGTATGCACTTCACCTTGTTTGATGTCCTTCTTTAGTTGAATGGGTGATAACGCTTTAGTTCCATTCCCCTATAAACTATTGACTAGTACAACACATTGGGACCTTGCATTTAAGATACATATGCAATCCTCAAAATGAACTATCATGATATTGATCCAATCAAGAAAGTCCATCTCAATAACTAAGTCATTGTCATTGAGAGGAAATACATCGACTATTTCTCTACTACTTCGATGACCCATCTTAATACTTACTTTGCGTATGATATCGCATATCGTGATTTCCTTGAATTCATCATCTTGAGTCGTGCACTTGTTATTTACAAGTGAAGATTAATCTTCTTCATGTCTTCCTGAAACATAAATATGTTGGAAGTGCTTTATCTATAAGTTCATGCATTTGTTGGTCTGCGACGTCCACGTCCGCAAACATTAGACCTTTCGTCTTTGACTTCCTGCTTTGTATCGAGCTAAAGCTCCGCAATACTCCCAACTGTATCGCCCCGTTCATCTCCTTTTCTTATATGTCATCTGAACTAATGGGCACTGCAAGTTCTGCTTGAACTAATAATACCACACAAAAATGGGGTGTCTTACAAAAGAATCCCTCCGCCAGGTGGCACTCGCTCCACCTCAACGCATATTTGTAGATAATCTTTTCTCCGTTGAACTTTTCGTAATCGTACCTATAGGTTATCTTTCCATCCGACTTGTAAGTCCAATTTCTATCTCCCTCATTGTTGAACTTATTGAATCAAGCTCGATCCTTGCCACCAATGGACTTGGAGGAATTGAAAGGATCCATAGAATATGCTAGAATGAATCATAGAAATTGAAGGAGATAAATCAGAAAGTCGCTATTTTATGTCTTATCTTCAAACGTTCGGTACAGCTTGCTATTTATAGAAGTTGGGGCAGTTGTATTTTTATGCTAATTAAAAAATAGTCCTTAATCTTACAAATGTAAACATATCATGTCCTAGACTTAAGAACATGTAAACATATAACCTCTAACATTCACCTAGATTTCCCTTTTACTTTTCTTTTCCAAATCTCTAATGTCTTAATGTGATCCTTTTATGCCTTCTGCTACATGCTACTTAACGAGGAACAAAGAACCACAAGTACTACCATGTGATACAGAGTACATCAGTCCAGATATAACCATTGTGCTAGCCAACAGATTTTATGTAAAACAACTCATAGAGCACTTTTTAGTGTTCATAAGATTATGTATAGAGCAATGATAATGGTAAAATACTTGTACAATTAGCACAACATATTATCATATTGTGAGTGATTGGGAGGGCTTGCCCACCATCTTTCCCAGTGACTTTTGATTTGAATGTCATGTAGCTTTTGATTTTGAATGCCAGAGACAACATATTTCCTTCTTGACTGATTTCTCTTGTTTTATGGAAATTGAGTGGATTTGTGCGCACTCTCTTTCTTTGTGACATTGGATTTGTGCAAAACAGAAAACCACACCTAATGCTTAGAGTCACATGTACCCGTTATCTTTTCTTGTAGATTTTGATTGCTAAGAGATTTTTTTTAAATGCCAGAGTCAGATCACATATGAAGGGTTTTGGTTAAGATGAAAGCACCATGATATGTATCAATGTCATTCCTCAATGCAAGTAAAATTATGAGCAAGTGAGAGTGATTGATGAAACGAATTACATAACACTGAGATATGTCATACTGAGTTACCTTGGATGAGTATTCCTTATGATGGAGACTGAATGATTCTTCACCCTAAAGTATCATGACACCGGAGGCACACATAGGATGATAATCTTTGCAAAGTTGATTAGTATAAGCATAAGGAAAAAGAAGAAATGACCACTTAGGTAAACTGAAAACTCGACTAAAGTAAAGATGTGAAAGTACTAGTTGAAGACCTTAACAATTTAGAAAGTTAAGTTGAGACTTGGTCATGAACGTCATTTTCTAAGAGTAAATGCAAACAGACTGAGAATGACAAGCTTTTAGTATAGGTGATGATAGGAAGCCTTCCCTTAGTACTTCTTAGAGCTCACACCCAAATTTCTCCTACTGGAATGAAAAGTCTTCCCAGTGAGGGGTTTAGTAAACACATTTGTTAGTTGATCCCCTGCAGGTACATGGTTAACCAGAAAAATGCACTTAGCAACTTTTTTACGAACAAAGAACAATTGAAGCTCAACATGTTTCACTAATGTTATCATGCCACATAGTAGGAACTGAAGACTCTATGACTCTAAACTCGGTGACCAATGATCTAACCCATAAAACATCACACAGTAATTGCAAAATACCTTGAAAATTCACACAATCTAATATCTCCCCTAAACCTAGATTTAGGTCTGGGGGAAAACGGTTCGGTTTTTCAAATAGTACATTTTCCGAACCGAATAAAAAAAACGGCTATTTAGTAAAATTATGGAGCGATTCTAATGAACTATAGAAAAACTAGTTCACATATGGGAAACCGTACTTCTTTAAGAAGCGGATTTAATATATTATTATTTAATAAAATATCTAATCTAAGTATCTAACCAAGTCGGAGTTAATTCTCTAGTTTAGTTCCCGAAACTATCTACTTTGCATTGATATGTCTTTAAAAAAATGTCCTCGTTTTTCAAGGATCTGATACGGGCATCATAGTTACATCAAACAAGACGTCATCTTTGGATCGAGTAAAGAAGACAACAATATTAGGACACTTTTGATTCCAAACTTTACGTGGAATTGTTGATGTATTATCGGATTGAATTGTTTATGTACAATCGAATTGATTGTGTTTATGAATTGATTGTCTGTTAAAAAATTCTGTTAAATATTTTTCATAATTTGCAAAAATAACCAAATATTTTTCTAAATGTTACAATTACACCGTACAAACTTACACTAATGTTTCAAACAAGTTCCGACTTGATTCGAGCCACACCGGGTGTTCCTTAGTCAGGTCCGAACTCCGACCAGGTCACCCAACCCTGGGGAACTGGTCTGGGCTCGGCCCTACGCCATAGGACCCCCGATTAGGGCTCAATTGGAGCCCTAATCGGGGGTCCTATGGTATGGGTCCAAACCCAGACAAGGTCGCTCAACCATGGGTACATGGTCTGGGTTCAGACCCAGGCCATAGGACCCCCGATTGGGGCTCAATTGGAGCCCCAATTGGTTTGGACAGAACCTGGCTGGGTTCGGTTCAACGATTGAGGCTCCAATTAAGCCCCAATCGAGGGTCTTATGGTTTGGGTACGAACCCAGACCAGGTTGCCCAACCATGGGTACATGGTCTGCGTTCAGACCCAGACCAGGTCGCCCATCAATGGGTACATGGTCTGGGTCCGAACCCAGACCAGGTCGCCGAACCATGGGTACATGGTCTGGGTTCGAACCCAGGCCATAGGACCCCCGGTTGGGGCTCAATTGGAGCCCCAATCGGTTTGGACCAAACCTGTCTAGGTTCGGTTCAGACTATTGGGGTTCCAATTGAGCCCCAATTGGGGGTCCTATGGCTTGGTTCGAACCCAGACCAGGTCCTCAGGGTAGTATGGGTTCGGACCCTGGTTAGGGGACCCCCCGTGTGGCTCGAATCGAGTCAGGACTTGTTTGAAACATTAGTGTAAGTTTGTAGGGTTTAATTGTAACATTTAGAAAAATAGTTGGTTAATTTTGTAAATAAAAAAAATATTTAACGGAATTTTTTAACAGAAAAGTAACGGAGGTACCAATGACCATCATTTTCAAACATGTTGGACCAAAAACAATCGTTTGGGTTGGAAAACCATTTTCGTCAAACATGTTATACCATTTTCAGACTTTTCCCTTAGAGAAAATGTGGTGGGAAAGACCCAATAATTATTTGAAGAATGAATGAAGGTATTAGATGGATCATTCAAGATGAAAATCTAGGTGAATGAATACTTACTTGGGAATGTATTTGTGTTTACGTTTGAATAAATGCCTACACATTGAGGTTGTATTTTTTTTTTTTGTATTTGTTGTAACAAATTCAAGTTTGTTGATTCAATGTGGTTTTGTGTTGGGCCCAAACGCAGACTTTACCTTGAAAAAAAGACAAATCACGTCGAAACTGAAATTGAACACCCTTGAGGGCAAACCAAATGACGTGCCAAGAACGTGGCGAAGTCAAATTATCTTCAACCGCTAAGTCGAGCGCCCAGTGCCCGCCCTTATCAGGCATATAAAGGCAAAACCCGTCAAGTTTGCATTTTGATCCGTTAAGGAAAGCGCTCCGCTCTGGCCCTCACAAACTAAATGCACATGAAACTAATAGGGTCAGCCTATCTGCCTAAGGCGAAAGGAGCACCCCATGCTTGACCTAGCCAAGCAAAGACTTAGGCAAAAGTCTAAATCTACCTGACCACTATCCACCAAAGACGATGCTCGTCTAGACTTGATCCCACAACCAAATAACTCGGTTAGACTGAGCTTTTAAGCATAAAAGTAAGTTAAGGCACAAAATGTTAACTAATAAGTAATGGACAATGAGATACAATACCATCCTAGATATGAATACATTGCAATTACATCCTTTTCGGCTAATCGAATTTTAATAGATTAGAATCTTATACTCACCTAAGCATCTGAGAAGAACCCGAAGGAACACATTCACTTTCCTTTTTTTCCAGGTCAAGAAGATCCTGGTATGATCATCCAACAAGTATTCTCATGCAAAATTGGAACACATCCAAACACTTCTAAGGAGTTTTTCGAGCTAGGTTTTCCACATTGGCGCCGTCTGTGGGAAACTTACAATTAAAAATTCAAAAGATACATACCGGTTCAAACCCTAACTACGAGAAACCTTTGTTAAGAACCCTATCATACGACCATCCTTGCCAGCACAAGGAAGAACCTTACAACCTAATAGAAGGAGGCTTCGTAGTAGGTGGAAAAAGTAGTTGGCCTCGTGAATTATATGTCGCACAAATTACCATTGTTTTATAGTCGAGGAAGAGACCAGGTCCCACGATGATGCTCTAGTAATAACAGTCAATATCTAGTTGTTCGACGTAATAAAATATTGGTAGATGGAGGAAACTTATCAGACATATTATTCATAGATCATTAGAGAGTCTGGGGTATAACAAAGGACATGAAGAAGAAGTTTTATTCCATCTTTGGATTCACCGGGCAAGGGACACACCCCATAGGGGAAATTAACCTCCCCGTGGTCCTAAGAGAAGGTTGGAAGAGCATCAACGTTGACGTCCTCTTCATTTTGGTGGATTCCCCATCGTCCTATCATTCCAACTTAGGATGAACAACGATTATCTCCAATGGGATCATCGCTTCCACTATGCATCAGAAATTGAAGTTCTCAACCACCAATGGAGTAGGCGAAATTTTAGGAGTTCATCTTAGCCACCATATGGGAAGTGCTATGTGAGTTATCTTCACTAAAGTAACCTGAAAGAAACCCTCACCATTGAGACAAAGTTAGTTCGAAGGGAGTATAAACCTCCTCTTTGGCCAATGGAGTATCTGTTGGAGGTTGAAACCATCAGACCATAGAAAAAGATTACAGTATGGGCCATGCTACCAAAGGAACAAAAGTTGTCTCTAACTGGAATATTAATCGAATACATGGATATATTCTCATGGATGTATAGCCACATGCAAGGAATAAGCACATATATAAATTTCCACGAGCTAAAGTTTGACCCAACAATAAAATCGATCCCCCGATAAAAAGAGCACTTGGTGAATAGAAGAGTTTTGGTTCGTCAAGAGTATGGAAAACTCCTAGATTTAGAATTCTACAAGGAAATACGATTTCAGATCTGGATCACCAACCCAGTCCTGGTAAGAAAGGAAAACAAGAAGTAGCAATTGTGTTTGAACTTTAGGTTCTTGAACAATTTTTTCCCCAAGAATTCTTACCCATTACTAAGGATTAACCAGTTGGTTGAAGAAACCTCTAGACATGAAACACTCAGGACGCCTATTCTGGATAAAGTCAAATTAGGATGCACTCAGGGAATTAAGTCCACACAACTTTCTATGCTGACAGCAATATCATGGGTTATTAAGTCATGCCCTTTAGATTTCATTATTGCAAGAGTAAACTGTCAAACAATGGTTAGTGAATTATTCAAGAAGATGCTAGGCAGAAATATGTAAGAATATGCAGACGGCATGCTGGTAAGTCAGTCAGGGGTGACCTCAACACCACCGACCTCAAAGAAGACGTTGAGTGTATGAAGAAGCATTGTGTTTGCCTGAATCCAGCAAAATGTGCCTTCGAAGTCAATTCAGTGAAATTCCCAAGATTCATTGTAAGCGAGCGGCGTATCAAATTAATCCTGAAAAGGTAATGTGATAGAAGAGATGAAGACACATACTTCTCATAAGGAGGTTTAAGATTTACATGGGCGCCAAACATACTTCTCAAAGGCGAGTGAACGGTCCCTGCCTTTTTTATGAATACTTAGGGATAATAAGAATTTTGAATGGACTAGAGAATGCGAAGAAGCCTTCCATTCTGTCAATAAACATTTACAGACTCTACCCGAATTGGAAAAACCCTTGTTAAACGAATAACTTTTCATGTAGTACCGATGGCAGTTAGTGCGCTGTTAGAGAAAAATGAAGGCAACTCCCAATTACTGGTTTACTACATAAGCTAATTGTTAGTCAATCGCCGAAACAAGATATATGGAGATTGAAAAGAACCCTCATGCAATTGAATGTCGCGATGCGGAAAGTTTGTCTCTATTTTCACGCCCATAGGATTATGGTGCTACTTAGCGAACCACTCAAACAGTTCTTGTAGAAACCTGACTCATAAGTAATAATGGTTAAGTGGGCAATTGAGTTCAGTGAATTCATAATCCAGTTCACTAAAAAGATAGCAGTCAAGGGTCAAGCACTAGTTGACTTCATAGTAGATAGCATGGGAAACAACTTTGTCCCAAATAACATAACTGCCTGCAATGGACACACCCAAAGAAGCATCAGTGCTTTGGAAACTCTACATCAATGGATTCTCATCTAATTAAGGCTCGGGGGGGGGGGGGACTTAGTCCTAGTACCCTCCACTGAAGGGGAAGCTCTGTAGTATTCCATTGTCCTCACGTTTCAGGCAACGAATAATCAGACTAAACGAGGCCTTAGTCACAGGACTACGTTTGACGAGAGGTATACACATAAAATCCCTCAAGGGGAAGTGTGACTCTGAATTGGTTATCAACCAAATGAAAGGAGAATAAATGGACAAAGGTGAAAAATATTAACAGATACCTAGCCCTAGCAAAAGAGCTCATTAAAGAAATCTGGCATTTCTGCATAGAAGAAATTCTAAGAGAAGAAAACTAATTGGTTGATTCTGAGAGTAAGATTGCGTTTGTGAATGGAAGAATCAATGATGTACACTTCTTGGTAAAATCCTTATATTCAACCACTGAAAATGCAGGATAATATTCAACATAGAGGTAGTGAGATGGATGACTCCTCTACACACATACATGAGTACAGGAAACTACTGGAGGATGAGTGTGAACCAATCAAGGTTACTCGCCTCACTACCAAATACAAAATCATAGATAAGGAACTCTATCATCAAAGATTCTCAACATCATACCTGAAATGCGTTGCTCAGGAGGGTCATCACCACCATTTTTAAGAATTGAAAATTTTCCTAGTCACCAAAATGTAAAATTGGATTCTCGAAGCAAAGGTTTCTCTCAAATCTTTTAATAGGAAAGGGAGGATGTTGAGCAGGCCATGTAAAAGCGAAAGCAAATCAAAGAGTGGAGATGATAATTTGACTCTTTGTCCTGTGCAACGAATCACAAAGACTCAAGTTGACAAGATGTTTGTTTTATAAGCATATGTTCAACAAGTCTAATAAAGATATGAAGCGTTCAAGTCTTATGTTAGTTCTAGTGTTTTCTCTTAGTTTGTTGAAGTATTTTTAACTAATTAATAAGTAAAATGTATGTGTTGGACGTTTAGCACATAAGCCGTTTATTTAGGTTAACTTATTTAAGCCTTTTAAGAGTTTAGTGGGTTGAAAAATGTCAAGTCTCTTGAGATAAGTCTATTATGGTTTCTTTTAGCTAATTATTGGAGTATTTAGTTTAGAGTATTTTAACGGACACCTTAGGAGATGTTTGAATTAGGCATCTCATATTTTGAAACATACTTTGTGAGAAGTTTTCTTCTCGGGAATCTTTATAACTATCGAATTTAGGGTTAATAACCAAAAAACGAAACGAACTTTGAGGAAAAACCAAATAGCAAACTGAACTTTTTTGTTGACAAACAGCAAACCAAACTTTAGAAATTTAGCAAACAACAAATTTACCTCAAATTTTCATTATGTTTGAACGAATTTTTCAATGTTTGAGGGAGTTATTAAGTCGTAATAATATTTCCTTAAATATTTCAACTAATGTTGACTTAATAACTCCCTCAAACATTGAAAAATTCATTCAAACATAATGAAAATTTGAGGTAGGTTTGTTGATTGCTCAATTCCAAAAGTTTGGTTTGTTGTTTGTCAACAAAAAATGTTTGGTTTGCTGTTTGGTTTTTCCTCAAAGTTCGATTTGTTTTTTTGTTATTAAGCCATCGAATTTACCATATTTTACTGGGTGTTCAACTCCGACGTATTAATAATGTCTTCTACCCTTGATTGTGACGTTTTCATACCAAGGTTCTTACCTCCCTGCAACGACTCAAGTTTCGCCCATCCTTTCCTGAAGTAGAAACAGTCCAACAATATCGACTTGCTATGGTTTTCCTCCCACATCGACGAGCATCATATTAATGAGGGAGACATGATCTTTTATAATTGTTGTATGGATTATACCGCTAAGTGTGATAAGAATGAATGTTTTGACTTTTTTTGATAGTGTTTGTTGGTTCCCCTAAATATTTTCTTTAGTCATGAGATCTGAATAAAATTTCAACCTCCATCGGGTTGATTCACTCCCAATAATTCGTGACATAGAGTAAGCATGTCTTCTTCTAAGTCAAGTGGTTGATGAATGAGTTGGACGTCAATGAGATTATCCTTTCACAATTACCCCGTTGGTTTAGATTACGAATGTCTTTTCACCTTCCCGTTCTTTTACCTCTCTATCTATACTTCATTTATTTTATTTTTCAGAAAGGTTAATGGATTTGTGAATTGTTTTTGGAAAAGTGTGTGTGTTTTCTCTTTAGAACTATGTGTACGCACACCCAGGTGGAAACAAAACTCGTATTTGGAGAACCGAATTAAAAGGTCATCTTGCTTTCATAGGTAGCGAGTTGACTTTGACTCACTTTCAGCACGAGTTGATTTCCACACGTTCCCGTGAGAAGCGCAATGACCTCAACCAGTTTACCCTTAAAACAGAGTGAATATCAACTCCCTTCTGCCCGCGGATCGAGTTAATATCAACTCTCTATCTATGAGATTGTTACTGGCGGTTGCTGCAACCCAAATTTAGCATTCCTTGTGTGCAAGATTCTAGCATGAATCGTACATTTAGACGAAACTCACGTTCCTTAAGTGCGACATTTGATCTGCAACCTAATTATTCATTCACGGATGTTGGATGTTAAATGACAACTGGAGTTGATTACTTTTCTCTTTATTAAATTGTATCACTTTTTTCCCCCTCCTTTCTACATTTCACAAACGTCCAACTTTAGTTTCTCTCCATTGATCTTCATATCATCAACTAATCTCCCTTTATTTTGCACAATTCTAACAACACCTTTTTTTATTTATTTATTCTTATGTGTTCTCATGGTAGAATATTCACAGTACCATTGTCTTGACAAGTTAAGGTAAAATTTGTTTATATATATACATTATAGATAATAGTCTGATTTTCTTTTTCTTTTTATTGTAATTTACTGATAAAGTTTTAACTTATTTTTCCTTCAACTCCTCATTCACGATAAAAAAGGCGACTACTTCCATTTTAAACTAATTGAATTTAGTTGATTCTTTATATTGAATTTGTGTTTAATACAAGCATTAATTTGTCAATTAGTTGTTGGGTCTGAAACTCCAAGGTGCTGACTTGACAGTGAATTGAATGTCAAATGATTGATAATCACGCGCTTTCGCCTGAGCTCCGATGAACCTGCAAGAAGGGGATCGCAACAGAGGGGGTGCTGTTGGATCGTGAAATCCTGGATGCTGATCTGGCAGTGAATTGAATGCCAGACAAGGTTGGGATGACGCTTCAGCTCCAACTCCGGTGAACCTGCAAGTAGGGGAGCGCAACAGAGGGGGTGTCTCTGGGTCCCTCTCCGATGCTTAAATGAGTATATGTGTGTATAAAACTCAAAACGTAAAGAACGTATGTAAAGCAAGGGTATTTATAGGGTAAGAGAGATAGAACCGTATAAAGGCAACTGAATATCTTAGTGTATATTGAGTTGCTGAAGATTCGGATCGTGGGATATGGCAGTTACTGCGAGATATTGCAGTTACCAAATCTTAATCTTTAGTGAATATGTGACCGAGATACGCGGGATATCCTGGCCACTCTGTTATTAACGGTTTAGTGGGACCAGAGGAGAGAGGCAGGTCTCTCTTTGGGGCGAGCACTCTCATGGCGAGCAGTGAGAGGTCACGGCCTGGTAAAGAATGACGAGCACTCATGGTGTCCTCAGAGGCTTTGGGCTCGGTTCTGGGCCATTCTATGGAGGCCGGTCTGGTTCGAATGTTATGGGTTTACCCCCTCTATAGTTATTGGGCCTTCGAGGCCTTTTTTCCTACTGGGCTGTCACTATCGATATCCAACATTTGCCCCCGAAGCTTGATTGAAGTCTCTTCAGTCGAGCTTTATTTCCTGGTAGGATTTTAGATAGTGACGTCTTAGATTCGGTTTTCTTCGTTTCTTGTACTGGTTCATGACCTTTGAGGCATTTTGAGCCTGTTTGGCGAGCAGTTTTTTCTTCGCTCAAAGCTGAAAAAATATCCTTTCTTTTATTCCCCTTTGGCGATCACTCGAGGTAATCTAGGTTCATGAAAGTCTATTTTTCTCGATTTGGGCGATCACTACTCTCCTGAGGCATTTCTGGTAAAGTCTCTTAGTGCGCTGGCGACCACCTTGTGTCTTTAGTGGACTTTTAGCATTTAATAACTGCACAGTTGTCCAGAAATCGAACGGTCACTTGAGGCACGCCTGACATTTACTTTTCCGTAAACCTAGGGTAGTCTGACAGCTGTACATGTCAGCCAACCGTCTGTCTCCCCAAGGTGTCTCTTGGAATTCTGACGTTGCTTCGTTTTTTTTTCAAAAAGGTGCAATTATTCCTCTGTGTCGCTTCGATTTGCTCGTGGCGGTTACTCCCTTCTTGGTCTATATAAGAAACGTCAGTTTCTACATTTTGTTTTTACGTTCATCCACTCCCTCAGATTTCCAGAGCTTCGTTGCGAACCTTTCTTCTTTCTCTTTCAACCTTCTTCAGCCTTCTTCATCCATTTCCATGGCTCCCCGAAGTCAGAGAGTCAAGCATATGGCCTCCAAGGGTACTAGCAAAGCCAACGCTCCTAGGAATGCCAATGCCCCCTTGACCATCCGGGATGCCGCCGTGCCCCCCTCAGTGGGGGAACCGACTGATTTGGGAAGGTCTGCAACCGCTCCCGTAGTGGTGGACGGTCCTGAGCTGAACACGCCTATTTTTTCCCCAAAAGGTAAACTTTCGCCCTTTTACTGCTCTGTTTTGGCAATATCCTCTGTTTTCCTTTGTTTTTTATACTTGATGTGCCATACTTGAACCGTTCTGAGTAGATGTCAAGCCGAACGAATTGAAGCCAGCTTACTTTAAGACCATGGTGGCGCTTGGTGGCTTCAGTGCGAAGGATGCTCCTAGGTATCCTGGCTTAGGTCTGCATTTTCCTCACGATGGAGAAGTTTACATTTATGCGGCCCAGATCGATGCTGGGTTGCGTTTTCCTCTCTGTGAGGATTTACAGACCTTATGTCAGTTTTACGGGATTCACCCCACGCAGCTTGTTCCGAATTCTCTCAGGATGTGGGTCGGTTTCAAGTTCCTGTGCATACGCCAGGAATGGGTGTATTCACTGGCCCTGTTCCGGTGTTTCTTCCGACTGGCAGCAGGGGCCAACTACCTCCACCACTTCCAATCCCGCTGGCCGAAGTTTTCAGAGTGGGGAGGCCCTCAAGGATGGGCTTGGAACGTCCATGTCCGCCTGGTCGATGATTTCCGGGCCACTAACTCCAACTACAAGAAGTTTTACTTCTTGTACAAGGGGGGTGTACCCTGGAAATTGTTTGCTCCGGACAAGGATTTTCCTCCCTCCTTTGAAGAATTGTCAGGAAGTGATCGGAATGCCATCGACGATCTGTACCGGCTGCATCAGTCATCTCAGTTCAAGTCCATCCGCTCAGTGGCGGAGACTACCGAGAATGCCCTTGAAATGGCGGGCATTCATCAAGCCACGCCAATCTTTGATGATTGGGTAATTTTCTAACTCTTATCTTGTTTTATTACTTGTAGGCAAGGTTGTAAGCAAGAGCCGAAAACTGATAGGTCTCTTTGATGACCAGGGAACGGCGGGATTGTCCTCCGACCAGGCGCTGCTAAGCTCTCCCCCTCCTCCCTCTAGGCGTTCATCCAAGAGGAAGCCCGAGGAGATGCTTCCTTCGGATACTACTGGCTATCGCCAACCATGTATATTACCTCGCCTTTTGTGAATTTCATGTTTTCACATTCTGCGGTTTTTTGACTTCTGACTTATTGTCTTGTTGTTTTGCAGAGGAGTCCTTGGCTGACGTGGCCCGGGACCCTCCTCCTCCTCCTTCTAAGAAGGTCAGGAGTGAGGAGCACCCTGAGGTCGACCAGCATCCTCCTCCTCCCCCTCCTAAGGGCCCTTCTGCCAGCAAAGGTAAGGGTTTGGACACGGCGCTTCCTTCTCCCTCTCCTCAGGGCCCTTCCGCCACTAAGGAGAAGGCCTTGTCTTTGGCGCCTCCCGCCCCTTCAGTGCCCACGGCTCCTCCTAAGGAGTCTGGGGCCCAGAAGAAGGGGGCTGCTGCTTCCAGCTCCTCGAGGGCTCCCGCCGAGGAGTACTGCTCCATGACGAGCTTGTTCCAGCCTTTTAAGGCTGTGGACTCTCGGAGGCCTTGGGTCCCTTGTGGGGACCTTGCCAAGAAGGGGTACCCCGCCCAGAAGAGCCTACGGGGTAGCCCGGATATGTGCATGCGGCTCCTTGATGGGATAATTCCCCCCAAGGACCGTTCAATTGTCCCTACGGAGCTTCCTCAGATCGAGGGGTTCTTACGGACCCACTTCGAACGAGTTGCCCTGGTATGATCTCGCCTTCTTTCCATTATTTCTCCCTTGTCATTCCTTTTTGTTTTGATGACTTGACATTTTTACTTGTGTTTTTGTTGTCAGCTCGTTCGGGAAGAGGTGATCCTCGGCCGCGTTTTTGGCGAGCTCGCCGACAAGCACTCTGATCTGCTTGTCGAGCTGGAGCAATACCGAAGCACGGGGGTCACTCCTGGGCAGTTGGAGGCCATAAAGAAGACCGCTGATATGGCGATCACCTTGGTGGACGGCGCCCGGGAGGAGTACTTCAGGAAGAAGCAGCGCCTCCTTGCTGATGTCAAGAAGAGGGAGGCTGATGCTGCAGCCTTCCTTCAAGAAGCTGATGCCCTTCATCGGTGCCTTGATGAAGGGGAGGCGGTCCGTGCTCGCCTGGAGGCCGAGTTGAAGGAAGCTCGTGCCCAGGTGGTCGAGTCGGACGCTCTTAGGGTTGCCGCGGAGGCCCAGAGGGATGCTGCCGAAGCTAGGGGGTCGCCCTAGAGGAAGAGAAGAACCGGCTGGCTGGTCAGCTGAAGGCGGTTCCTTCACCCCAAGCCGTGGTTGAGGAGTTCAAGGCCTCCGAGGACTTTGAAGACCAGGCCTTGAAGGTGATGAAGTCGACCATCGCCGATTTTCTCCAAGAACTGGTGGAGGAGGTCCAGGCGGTCGATCCCAACTTTCCTCTTGGGGAAGTTGCATCCTTGAAGACCTTCCTGCGGAGTCGCCCTTCGCAGCCCTCTGTTGCTGGAGAGGCTTCTCCTGAAGGCGAGCCCAGTACTTCTACCCCCGAAGGCGAGTAGAGCACCTTTGCCCCCGAGAACCCTAAAGCTTGAAGTCCCCAACTCCTGGGCGACCGTATTTATCTTTTTTAGATAGCTATTTTTGTATTTTCTGTTTTTGGTTTGTAATTATTTATTTAAGACTTGGATTTTTCTATTGAATGCCTTTATATTCTTGAGCCTTTAATCGACTTCGAACATATTTGGCTATCCGATATCTTAATCATAATTACTTTCCATTTTTTCTTGCTTTGTAATGTCGTCGACCCTTAAAGGCTTAGACCAATCATAAGTCAAACTTTCTAAGGATAATACTTTTGACACTTAAAAGCGTAAACTTCTAAGTTCAAAGAGATATTACCTTCTTTGAAGTTTAAACCTTTGAGGTGTTGGCATAATAACAGGGGGTTTGTAATTTTTCAGGCTTTATCATCAATAGTGATCGCCTAAACTTTCTTTGGCCTGACTTTGGCGTTAGGGCTTTTATTTTGCCTAACATTTTGCTAGGTCTTTTGGCCTGACTTTGGCGTCAGGGCTTTTGGCCTAGCTTTGTTGCTAGGGCTTTTGGCCTGACTTTGGCGTCAGGGCTTTTGGCCTAGCTTTGTTGCTAGGGCTTTTGGCCTGACTTTGGCGTCAGGGCTTTTGGCCTAGCTTTGTTGCTAGGGCTTTTGGCCTAGCTTTGGCGTCAGGGCTTTTGGCCTGACCTTGGCGTCAGGGCTTTTTGGCATGACATTGGTGTCAGGGCTTTTGGCCTAGCTTTGTTGCTAGGGCTTTTGGCCTGACTTTGGCGTCAGGGCTTTTGGGCCTGACATTGGCGTCAGGGCTTTTGGCTTCGGCTTGCTTCGAGTGGACACACTTTATGAAGAAATGGCTTTCTTTTATTGACATAACAGTTTGATTACAAGCTATGCATAAAATCTTCTTAAATGCTCAGAATTAAATGGACGGGGTAACCTCTCGCCTTCGGTGGTTTCCAAATAGTAGGATCCTGGTGCGGCGATCTCTACTACTTTGTACGGTCCTTCCCATTTGGCTGAAAGTTTGTTTTTACTGTCCAGCCTTGTGAATTCATTTCTTGTCATAACCATCTCCCCCACGAAAAATTGGCGAGCGCTGACTTTTCTGTTGAAATACCGAGCGGTCGCCAAGCGCATCTTTGCCTGTGTCTTTTCCGAGAGCCATCTCTTTTCCTCTGCTAAGTCGTGGTCAGTTCTGCGCTCGATCTCATTTGCCTCCGCGTTAAAGTGTAAGACTCTGTGGGTAGGCACTGCTAATTCGGCTGGTGCTACCGCTTCTGATCCGTACACTAAACTGAAAGGTGTTTCTCCTGTGGCCGCCTTAGGCGTTGTTCTGATTGCCCATAATACGTTTTCCAGTTCATCTGCCCAATTCCCTTTGAATGCTCGAACCCTTTTCTTGAGTCCTGCTAAGACAACCTTGTTGGCTGCTTCAGCCTGCCCATTCGTTTGGGGATGATGTACTGAGCTGAAACGATGGTCCACATGATATTCTTCACAGAGCCATTTCAGCTCCTTTCCAACAAATTGCGGACCATTATCACTGATGAGTACCTTAGGAATGCCAAACCTGGAGAATATGTTGACCTGCAGGAACTTGATGACTTGGAATTCTGTTGTCGAAGCTAGAGCTTTCGCCTCTACCCACTTAGTGAAGTAGTCGATTGCCACTATAATGTGAGTACGCTGACCAGTGCTAATGGGAAAAGGACCCAATATATCGATTCCCCATTAAGCGAATGGCCAGGCACCCGCCATTGGGGATAATAATGTCGATGGTCGACCCGATCGTGGTGCAAACTGCTGGCAAATTTCACACTTCTGTGTTAACTTGGCTGCGTCTTTTCCCAAGGTCGGCCAGTAATATCCCAATCTGAATATTTTCCTGCTTAGCGATCGAGCACCTTCATGACATGCTGCTGCCCCTTCGTGAGCTTCTCGAAGAACCTTTTCTGTTTCAGGATGAGCAACACACCTCAAGTAAGGTGTCGAGTAACCTCTTCTGTAGAGTTCTCCATCGATGATTAGATAACTTACTGCTAGTCTTCTAATCCTCGTGGATTCACCTTCGTCCTCCGGGAGGATTCCTTCTTTTAAATAATTTTGGAATGGGGTCATCCATGTGACTTGTCCTTGGATGTTGAAGACTTCTGCTCTGCTTTCCAGGACTGAACATAGAGCTTTCTCCAGAAATTGTACATCCTGGACTGTCGCCCCTCCGAAGGCTAGTTTACTCAATGAATCTGCCATCTGGTTTTCTTGGCGAGGAATAAACTCAATCGCGAAATTTGGGATTTCTGCGCCCAGCTTTTTGGCGATGCCGAGATATTTCTTCATCTTTTCTCCCTTTGCCTCGTAGGCGCCATTAACCTGATTGACAATAAGCTCTGAGTCACTTTTTACCTTAAGCGCAGTTATACTCATTCCTTTTCGTAATCTGAATCCAGTGATAAGAGCCTCATATTCTGCTTCATTATTGGTCGCCGGGAATGTCAAGGCGATCGCGTACTTCAGAGGCTCGCCCTCAGGAGGAATAAGAATTCATCCTATTTCCTCTATGGCCTTTAGCTTTTCTGGATTTGCTTCGATTCCCCTTTCACTGACCATAAAACCCAGAAATTTACCGGACTTGACCCCGAAGGAGCATTTGGAAGGATTCAGGCGAACACTGTGTCTTCTCATGCATTCGAAAGCTTCGCGGAGGTCTGCCGTGTGAGGATTGCCCTTAATGGTTTTGACGAGCATATCATCCATGTAGACCTCCATGTTCCTTCCCAGCATGTCCTGGAATAGCCGGTTCACCATCTGTTGATACGTTGCCCCAGCATTGATAAGGCCAAAGGGCATCACCTTGTAGCACAGAATGTCCCCATCAGCATAGAAAGCGGTGTGAGCCTCATCGTCGGGATGCATTCTGATCTGGTTGTATCCTGAGTAGGCGTCCATGAAGCTCAACATCTCATGACCCGAGGTAGCATCGACCAACTGATCAATCTTCGGAAGGGGATATGAATCTTCGGAAGTCGACGCACATCCTCCACTTGCCGTTTGATTTCCTGACCAAAACTGGGTTGGCGACCCAGCTCTGGAATCTTACTTCTCAGACGAAGTCATCTTCAATCAATATGCCGACTTCCTGCCTGATCGCCAAACGCTTATCCATCCCGAATGATCTTCTCTTTTGGGCGATCGGCTTGATGGAGGGGTCTATCCTGAGCTCATGGGAGATAATATCTGTGCTGATTCCTGGCATGTCGCTCGGCTGCCAGGCGAAGACCTCTTTGAATTCCTTGAGGAGGGCGGTCATGGCCTCCTTCTGATCCTCCTTCAAGGTGGTCCCAATGCGCACCTTTTTGTCTGGACCATCGATCTCGACCTCCTCCAATTCCTCCATGGGTGCTGGCCGAGCCAAGTCCTCGCGGGGGTCGGCCTCTGTTTCAATGGCGACCGCCTCCCTTTGGTTCTTCCTGCGTAAACAGTTCACATAGCATTGCCGCGAGGAAGGCTGATCTCCTAGCACTTCTCCAATCCCGTTCGGAGTAGGGAACTTCATCTTCTGGTGGACAGTGGAGGCCACAATCTTATTTGGGTTGATCGTGGTCCTCCCTATGATGGCGTTGTAGGATGTAGGTGAATCGACCACCAGGAAAGTGACCGACACCTTGATGCTTTTCCACCCCTCGCCAAAAATCACTGGCATGGTTATAGCCCCCAGTGGATAAGTTGTTCTTCCCGCAAACCCGATCAGCGGAAAGTCGACCCTCTTCAGGTCGCGCTTGGACTTGCCCATTTTCTCAAAGGCGTCCAGAAATAGGATGTCTGTCGAGCTGCCTCCGTCGACCAGAATCCTTGCAACATCACAGCCGTCAATATTTGCCGTAATGACCAGAGCATCGTTGTGGGGTGTGGTGACATGTGCCAAATCATCTTCAGAGAATGAGATGACAATGTTCTCTTCCGGTCGGGGCCGCTTCCCCAACTGAACCTCCGTAGAGATCTTAGTGACGTAGACCTCTCTGGCACTTGACCTCTCGCCGCCTGCACCGAATCCTCCCGCAATCAGATTCACTCTCCTCTTGCTTCCAGAAGGCTCAGTTTGATCCGCAGGGGCTGGCGAACGATGTCTCCTGGGGGGCGTTCGACTTCGGTCTCGCCCTGCTACAAATTCTTTCAACATTCCCCCCTGAATCAGCCTCTCTATGTCCCGCTTCAAAATCTTGCAATCGTCTGTCTTATGGCTCTTGCACTTATGGTATCTGCAGTAGCTCTCGACATCCTTGCCCATGGGCAGCCCACCTCGACGAGGCATCGGTGGCCTCGCCAAGGATCTTCTCTCCATCTCGACTAGTACCGCTGAGATCTGCCTATTTAAAGGCGTGAAGTACTCAGGGACCTCTGGATGGCGAGGCGCTGGAAGAGACTCGACTCGGGGCTTGCTTTCCTTTCCCTTCTTCTCCTTTTTTACCTCCTTCTTACCATCGCGTTGGGGTTCATGGGTCACCCTTAGCGAGGTCGTCAGGAGGTTAACCTCGATGTTTGCTCGTTCAAGATCTATGAAACCTTTTGCTCTGGATGCCAGCTCCTCCAATGTCTCAATCTCCTTCACGTGATAGCTGTTTCGCAGCTTTCTCGAGGCCTTGTTGGCTACATCCAGACCCCTGTAGAAGGCTCGAATGATCTCCCCATCCGAGATTCGGCAATCTAATTCTGTGACGTTCTGATGAAAACGCCCGTAGAAATTGGACAGCGACTCTCCCGACTGCTGTTTGACTGAGTCAAGGGCGACCACGCTCTTCAGCAACTGGCGCTCGCCCATATATCTCTCCAGGAACTTGCTTCTTAACCCTGCCCAAGTTCCGATTGATCCTGCAGGGAGGCCGAAGAACCAGGACGAAGCCGAACCCGAAAGAGTAGATGGAAATAGCAAAGCCAAATGATTGGGATCGTTTGACTTACCCAGAAGGGAGGCCTCATGTTTGTTGACATGTACGGTGGGATCTCCTCCACCGCTATACTCAGGTATGGCCCGAGCAACCACATCCTTCGGGATTTTGATAGCGACGAGCCCGTCGGTAAAAGGATGAGAGGACTGCTCCTTGAAGGGAGCTATGACTGTCAACTGTCTTTCCTGGAGCCTTTTGTTGAGGAGGTCATCCATCTGATCCACAGTGCAGTACATGGGAGAGGTTCCGGGTGGAGGAGGACCGGAAGGATTGGCCGTACAAGCGACTGCTGGCTCCTTGGTGTGTGCCGGAGGTAGGGACTGCTGACCTGATGTCATCTCCTGATCCTCTTGAGGCGCAGTGGGACTAGGATTTGCCGCTTCCGAAGGTGAGGGCCCTGTGGTAGCAGGGCGGTGGTTTTCCTTAGGAGCAGAGGGATTGTTTTCTTGAGGAGCAGGGGCTTGGCGGCGCGCCTGTCCTAAGATGGCTTCCAGCAGGGAGACATCTCGGGGGTTAAATTAATATCCTGCCCCGCAATGTGGACTGTCTGCGGTGCTGGGGCTCCATTTTGATCAGCAGCGGGGGTCGGTCTGGAATCACCGACATGCTCTCGAGCTGTCCGCAGAGGAACAACATTAACTCCTGCTCGGCTGGCAGGTTCCTGTTGAAGCGGTGAAGCGGCGGCGGAATCAGAGCTATCTGAGGATCGCTCCCTGGTCTGGTTCCGACGGTTGCTTTGGGATTGAGTTCTCATGGCTGAATTGCTCGTTTCCCACAGACGGCGCCAAATGTTGGATCGTGAAATCCTGGATGCTGATCTGGCAGTGAATTGAATGCCAGACAAGGTTGGGATGACGCTTCAGCTCCAACTCCGGTGAACCTGCAAGTAGGGGAGCGCAACAGAGGGGGTGTCTCTGGGTCCCTCTCCGATGCTTAAATGAGTATATGTGTGTATAAAACTCAAAACGTAAAGAACGTATGTAAAGCAAGGGTATTTATAGGGTAAGAGAGATAGAACCGTATAAAGGCAACTGAATATCTTAGTGTATATTGAGTTGCTGAAGATTCGGATCGTGGGATATGGTAGTTATTGCGAGATATTGCAGTTACCAAATCTTAATCTTTAGTGAATATGTGACCGAGATACGCGGGATATCCTGGCCACTCTGTTATTAACGGTTTAGTGGGACCAGAGGAGAGAGGCAGGTCTCTCTTCGGGGCGAACACTCTCATGGCGAGCAGTGAGAGGTCACGGCCTGGTAAAGAATGGCGAGCACTCATGGTGTCCTCAGAGGCTTTGGGCTCGGTTCTGGGCCATTCTATGGAGGCCGGTCCGGTTCGAATGTTATGGGTTTACCCCCTCTATAGTTATTGGGCCTTCGAGGCCTTTTTTCCTACTGGGATGTCACTATCGATATCCAACAGGTGCCTTTGGGTCCCACTCCGATGCTTAAATGAGTATACTGTGTGTATGAACTCAAAACGTAATGAACGTATTGAAAAACAATAGTATTTATAGAGTGAAGAGATCAAACCGTTATAGGCAACAAAATATCATGGTGAATATTGTGCCGCTAAAGATTAGGGTAGCTGATACTACGGTTATGACATAATATTGCAGTTACCTTATGTAATCTTTATAGAATATGTGCCCGATATACGCGAGATATCGTGGCCATACACTTGATGTCGGTTCGTGGGACCAGAGTTGAGAGGTTGGACTCTCTTGGCGAGCGCTCCCATGGTGAACAATAGGAGGCTTTGTCCTTGGCCGATGGCCACCTGAGATAGAGCTTTGTCGTCCACTTTAGTTTGGGTTTGATACTGGAGCGCTTTGTGAGGGCCAGATTACCCTTACTGTGGGCCGACCCGGTTCTGAATGATATGGGTTTTACCCCCTGCAAAGCTATGGGGCCTCTGAGTTCTTTCCCTTATTGGGTCGTCACTATCAATACCCAACATTTGCCCCCGAAGCTTAAGTGAAGTTTCTTCGGTCAAGCTTGATTTTGTGATAGGGTTTGAGATAGTGACACTTAGACTGGATCTTTTCTGTCTTTATCTGCTATTTGTGCATTTTTTTATTCTCCGTATCCTTTGTCGACCGGTTTTTTAGGTCGCTTAGAGTTTATGGAATGTTTGATCCTTTACCCTTTTAGGCAAAAGCTCTAGGTTGCCGGGGTTTATGGATGCTCATTCATTACTCTCTAGGCGAGCACTACCGTCAAGAGGGCTTTAGGAGAGGCTTAGTGCAACTTTTGTCTATCACCTTTTTTTGTAAGGTATTGAGCATTTAATGAATGCACTATTATCCAGAAGTTGAACGGACAATTGGGGGTCTGTCTTTTAGTCTTCTGTAACCAGAGGGTAGGCTGACAGTTTTTCGTACCGTTCCAACGTTTGTCTCCCCGAGGCGTCTCTTGGAATTCTGACATTGCTTCGATTTTACCCAAAATGGTGTAATCATTATATGCGCCGTTTCATATGTGCATGTTCGGTTTCCTCTGGTTTGGCTATAAAATGCCGAACTTTGGCTTTAATCCTTTGCACAGTCAAGCCATTTTCATTCCAAAGAGGTCATATCCTCCTCAGTACTCTGCTTTCACTTTCCCTTTCTCACTTTTACGAACTCAAAAAAGCTTCTATTGTTTCCATGGCTTCCAAGAATCAATCTTTTGAAAAGGGATCATCCCACAAGTCTTCTTCTAACCAACCTTCTTCTAGTCAAAAGGTTTTAACCAGGGCTACGAACGCCCCTTTGACCATTAGGGACGGCTTTTCCCCGGCGCAGGGCCATAGGAAACCTGCCCCCAAGCCGATTTCTGGGCAATCAGCCTCCACGCCGGTGGTGGTGGACGTGCCTGACAACAATGTCCTTGTCTTCCTTTTGCTTCTTTTGAGGCAGTCAAACTTCCTCCTTTTTATTATTTTTGTATTGTTCTTACCATACCATGGTGTTTTGAGTAGATATCAAGCCCTATGAGATGAAGCCAACTCGGTTCAAGGCAGTGGTAGCCTTGACTGGCTTGGGAGAAGCAGATGCCCCCAGATACCCGGATTTAGGCTTGCATTATCCTAGCGAAGGATAGGTTTACATTTATGCGGCCCAGATCGATGCTGGGTTGCGTTTTCCTCTCTACGACGATATGCAGGAACTCTATTGCTATTATGGGGTAGGCCCTATGCAACTGGTGCCCAACGCCATCAAGATGTGGGTTGAGTTCAAGTTTATGTGTTTACGTCAAGGATGGACATATTTACTGGCCCTGTTTCGATGGTTTTACCGATTGGCTGCCGGGGCGAACCATCTTCATCATTTCCAGACCCGCTGGCCAAAATTCGAGGAATGGAGGGGCAGGCCATGCTTGGAACTCGAATGTCCATTTTCGCCTGGTGGATGACTTCCGTGCTACGAACTCCAACTACAAGAAGTTTTACTTCTTTTACAAGGGTAGTGTATCATGG
Organism: Chamaenerion angustifolium; assembly: GCA_946814005.1. NCBI lineage: Eukaryota > Viridiplantae > Streptophyta > Magnoliopsida > Myrtales > Onagraceae > Chamaenerion > Chamaenerion angustifolium. The sequence continues at coordinate 16,213,723 of OX328273.1, read as the reverse complement.
GAGCTCTTTCAGCCGGAAAGGGATACTCCTCCAAGCTTTGGAGAGCTGTCAGGGAGTGATCGGAACACTATCGACAACTTTTTCCGAATTCATAGGCAACCGAGCTTCTGTTCGATTCGCTTAGTGGCGGAAACTTCAGAGTCAAGGTTTATGATGGCGGGCATTCATCAGTTCGCACCAGTCTCTATTGATTGGGTAAATTTCTGATCCTTTTTTCTTTGTTGGTTGTAGGCACTCGGGGACCTAAACTCATCAATCTGTTTTCCAAGCAGGGTAAGACGAGAATGTCCGCTACTCAGGCGTCATTGAGTCCTCGTCCTTCCCCTTCTATGCGAGCGTCCAAGCGCAAGCCAGAGAATGAACAACCTGTGGTTGCTCCTGGCGATCGCCAGAGAAGTATACGACTGTCTTTTGACTTTCCTTCCTTTGTTTTAGTCAAAGGTTTTAATACCCTTGTTGACCATTTTCAGGAAAAACTGCTGTTGAGGTGACTCCGAGTCCTGCTCCAGCCAAGAAGGTCAGGAGTTCGGGCGAGGAGTACCCAACTTCCTCCGGGGGATCTGCTGCTTCCCAGTGAAAGGTTCCCACCACCGAAGAGGTCTCCACGCCTGCCTTCGATATTATTAGTCCCAACCCCTCCAATGGGGCTGGGGCTCGAAAGAGGGTTCATACCCTCAGTGCTGCCACGGGCGCCGCCAAGACTCCCTTTGCCGGGGATTACTGTCCTTTGGTGGTCTTACTTCAGTCGCCAAAGGCGGCGAACCCAAAGGGTCTCTGGGCTCCTTGGTGAAATATCCAGAAGGTGGAGATTTTGGAGCAGTTGACGCTGCGGGGTAACCCAGACATCTGCATGCATTTACTTGAAGGGATCCCTCCCTTTCGGGATCGGGTGGCGGTTCCTTCTGAGCTGATCACCTTGGTAAGTCCTTCTCCTTTTATTCCTACCTTATATTTACCCTTGGGTCGTTCTTTTTTACCTCTCCTTGATTTGATTGTACTCTATCCCCTTTTTTCCTATTGTCAGCTCGTCCGCAAGGAGTTGGCGATCGATCGTATCGTAGGGGTGCTCGCTGATAAGCAGTCTGACCTTCTTATCGAGCTGGAGCAGTACCGGAGTCTGGGGTTCACTCCTGATCAGATGGAGGGCCCGAAGCAGATGGATGAGGCGACCACTAGTCTAGTGGACCACGCTCTCCGGGAATATTTTGAGAAGGAGAAGAGGTTGCTCGACGCCCTCAAGAAGAGGGAAGACCAAACGGTTCTCGCTTAGGACAAGCGGTTGAGGGCTGAGCTCCTGGTCAAGGCAACTGACAAGTACTCTGGTTAGTTGGAAGCAGAGAATGCTGACCTTAAGGCCCAACTGAAAGAGCCCTGGGCTCGTAGGGATGCCTTAGAGGTAGAGAAGGAGCAACTCGACTCAAAGCTGAAGGTTGTCCCATCCCCCAGAGCGTGGTCGAGGACTTTAAGAAGTCCGAAGAGTTCTCTGACTGCGCCTTGGAGGTGATAAAGGCCGAGGTGGCTGCCTAACTCCAGGTACTGGTCGATGAGATTCAGGGGATCAACCCTTAGTTTTCTCTCCGAGAGGTAAATTCTCTTCAGAACTTCATAGAGAGTGGCTACTCCAAGGAGGCTCCAGCTGCTGTTGCCGAGGAGGCTGCCCCTGGGGCCAAGAAGGAAGTTGCTGCCCTCGACAAACCTAGACCTTGAGGTCCCGAGCTCCCTAGGCGATCATGTTGTCATTCTTTATTGGGTTAATTAACTGAAATGTTACACATGTTTGCGCAAGTGACTAATAGGTTATAACTTGTGCAGGAAGGTTACACATGTTTCAGCATGTGACTAATTGGTTATTTTTACTGTTCATCGTTAAAAAACACCGTTAAGTCACTATTTGGATACATAAAATGACCAAATTACCCTTACCTTCATTAATTAAGTACTGTCAAATGAAGAAGAAGATGAAGACCCCTTTTTCATTAATTTTGAGTTTTCCCTCTGCGGTTTCATCGTTCGTGGCTTCTGGGTACCGATTCTGGATAGGCGAATCGTTGAGAAACTTCCTTTTTCGCCGAATTTGAGACGAATCTCGCTGATTCTGCAGTTCCGTTCATAATCTTCTACCCAATTTTCCTTCGATTTTGAAAAAAAACTAATTTTGGTCAGAGAAGCACCGAATCGAAGATTTTGATGACAAGAACATGTATTCCGTACTAAACAAGTCGTTGTATTTGAATTTGTTGATGCATCTTTTGTTGAAATGGAAGCAAGAATATGTATTCTGTATTGATGTTCTTCATAACCTGGGTTTGAGTTCTTCAGAACTTGGGTTTGAGTTCTTCAGATCCTGATATTTAAGAATTCATTCTAACGTGAAATTTGATTAAATGGTTACATATGTTATCCTAGAATATGATTAAATGGTTACATATGTTATTTGTAATGTGATTAAATGGTTACATATGTTATCCTAGAAGGTGATTAAATGGTTATGTATGTTCCTTGTAATGTGATTAAATGGTTACATATGTTTTCTTAAAATGTGATTAACACATTAAAATTTAGCATTGTTACTGAGGTTAAAAAAGAGTAGTGATGATCCCTGAAAAACTAAACTCAAATTTTCAATTATCCGAAATTGAAAAAGAGTAGTGTTGAAGCAAGTGACTGACTGACTTTGGTATATATGTAGAGAAAGTACGCTAATCAAACTTGACAATATCAAGCCTCGATTGTCATCAAACTTTAACAGTATCAATGCTCGAAAATTAAATCATTCATCATTAAATGAAAGCGAAACAATTGTTATCATGAATATGAATACACTGAATATTCATTTGAATCCAGAATAAACTTACAAAGATAAGCTACCAGATAGGTCGACAAATGTAGGATACATAGACAATCAAGTCAACAAATGACTTATTTTTACCCACCAACATAGTTTGCCTAAAAACTCTTCCTTGATTGCATTTCTCACAAGAAAAAAGACCCGAATCTTTCAAGGTCGAAACCGACCTTACCAAGGCAAAAAATAGAGATCTCTTCAAACTGTTCTATCAAGAATGGACTGCAGAATGAATGCCTAAGAACTGTTCCTTGATGCATTACTGCATGAAGGATGAGGATGAGTTTGTATTTTAGTCTTCGAGTTCAATAATCTTGACCACAGATGCATCTCCAACCTTCTGACATACAACCACCCAATCATGTGACTTGATGATCCCGGATGCCTTCCCATGATCCAATGCTACCTTTAGAACATATTCATTTGTAGCACTTGTCGATTCATCCTGCAAAATACAGGTTGTTTAAAGTAGATGAAAATGAAAACTATCAAGTAAAACAGCAGCAACAACAACAACCATATTGGAATTGAATGGAACAACTTACTGGGTGTCGAGGATCAGCAAGCATGGGGAAGAGACCTCAAACAATCAATGACTGCCTTGCCTAAAATGATTATCAAAAAAGAAATACATAAGGTTACACTGCAGGAATGTGGGGTGGGTTATGTAATGGGACAGAACGTAAATAACTAGGATATGGTCGGCCTGTATTTAGCAATCAACCTGCAACAATGTAATAGACGCAATGAGAAGCATGACCAGGATATGTTGATCATATTTTCGTTTTAAGTTTAGAAAGAAAAGAAATGGCAAAAGATGATTGATGACAGATGAACCAAGTCATGGGTTTGTTTAAGTTGCTTTTCGAGCATCAGGGCATAGTTTCAATTGAAGCAGATTGCAAATTCAACGTCTTTAGATACCAATCACAAAGTATTGATTTCAAAATAGAGTTGAAAGACGATCTTTTCGTTCAGTAAAAAGTAAGTAGGCATAATGATACGTTTTCTTACTGCAGCAACTAGTTTAGCAGTTATGGCTTCAATCTTCTCAGAGTAATCATTCACAGTAACCTTGGGTATTCTGCAAAATGCTCAAACACCAATCAGAGATCTGAGAATACAACATCATCGACCATTTTCAAGCATCAAATTATAAGTTCATAGAGATGATCTTCAAAGATGATTATATGTACACTTGGTAGCATTAAAAAAATTTACTTGGGGAGGCCTTCTGGAGTTCTTTCTTCAGCTAATTGCTCCAATAATTCACGTAAAGTCACCACATACTGTAATCAACACATAATTGAAATTGAATTAATCAATATCCAATATACTGTAACCGAATCTAATTCGCAGAGTATTGAACAGATGACGAACATACATGGGCAAGTTTGGCCGGGTTCTGTTGCTTTGGAGCAATTGCGAGCAACCTCCTCAAGTTGACCTCCGTTTTACTGATACCCATTACAAAGTGAGCATTGATCCTCCATGGGAGATAGACATGGGAGTATCTGAGCTTGAAGAGTATAAGAAAGTGGAAGAGACAAAAGGGCAGCACCGTCATTTCAGAAGGGTCACGTGACCTCCACATGAGCATTAGACAGAAAATTTTAACGGTTGAGTGACAAAGTAACCAATCAGTCACATGCTGGAACATGTGTAACGTTTCAGTTACACGAAAAAACATGTGTAACCAATTAATCACATTGGTCAAACATGTGTAACGTTTCAATTAATTAACCCTTCTTTATTTTTCTTGATAATCACTTTTACTTCCTTTTATTTCTTGGGGAAGTTTGTGATTACCTTTCTGATATCAGACTCAGTTATTATTATTTTAATAATATTGAACGCCTTTATATTCATAAGCCTTTGCCTTTATTTGACTTTGAATATGTTTGGCTATTCTTCTGATGTCTTTCTCGTTTGAATGCTTTTGGAAGTTTTACCATACTTGTTTTCAACATCTGTTTAATTTATGTATGATAGTCTCACCATATAGGGTCTTGGACCTTTCCTTAGGCTTAGAAGGAAGAATGGTAATTCTTTATAGATCCATCTATTCCCTTCGCCAAATTATCTTAAGGGAACTGTTACTCGAGGATTATAACCAAATTATCGCCATTTATGGATGTGTTCGCCTTTTTAAAATTTTAATTCTTTGGAGTGTTCGCCTAATCATGGGGAATTGTTACTCAAGGCTCACTCACCTTTTGGTAAGTGATCGCCTTGGATTCGTTCGCCCACTTTCCTGTGCTTGACTTGCAAAAGAACTGTTACCCTCGATATGGGTTCGTTCACTTTGTGTATCCAACCTTAGTTTTTACCCAACTTATAAGGGAACGGTTACCTTAATGGATCGTTCGCCTTTTATATTAGGTCTTCTGCTTGATTTTGATCTCAAATCTTTTGCCTAACCTTTAGCTTAGGTCTTTTGCCTGACTTTGATCTTAGGTGTTTTTGCCTAACTTTCGCGTTAGGTCTTTCGCCTAAATTTGGCTTTAGGTCTTTTGCCTGATTTTATCATCAGGTCTTTCTGCCTAACTTTCGCGTTAGCTCTTTCGCCTAAATTTGACTTCAGGTATTTCGCCTGATTTTGTTATCAAGTCTTTCTGCCTAAATTTGAGTTTAGGTCTTTCTTCCTAACTTTCGCGTAAGGTCTTTCGCCTAAATTTGACTTTAGGTCTTTCACCTGATTTTGTTATCAGGTCTTTCCGCTTAAATTTGACTTTAGGTATTTCGCCTAATTTTATCATCAAGTCTTTCTGCCTAACTTTTGCGTTAGGCCTTTCGCCTAAATTTGACTTTAGGTATTTCGCCTGATTTTGTTATCAGGTCTTTCACCCAATTTTGATATCAGGTCTTTTTGTTTTCGCCCAATTTGTAAGGGAACTGTTACCTTTACGGTTCGTTCGCCTTTTTCGTCAGGTCTTTTCCTGATTTGTAAGGTAACTGTTACCTTGATGGTTCGTTCGCCTTTTATATCAGGTCTTTTTGGGAATGGAACTGTTACCTTGATGGTTCTTTCGCAATTCTCTTCTTCCCTTCTTTGGGACCTTTCGTTTTGGTTCAAGTAACTATGCTTTGTATGAAGGAATGATTTGTTTTATTGACATAACATTTTGATTACACGCTATGCATAAAACCTCCTTAAATGTTCAAAGTTAAATGGACGAGGTAGCCTTACACCTTCTGTGGTTTCCAAGTAGTAGGACCATGGGTGTGCAATTTCTACTACTTTGTATGGACCTTCCCACTTAGCTAAAAGTTTGTTTTGGTTGTGCAGTCTTGTGAATATGATCCTTTGCATAACCATCTCCCCCATGAAAAATTGGTGAGCGCTGACTTTTTTGTAGAAGTATCGGGCGTTCGCCAGTCGCATTTTGGCTTCGCATAGAACTCTTTCTGTCTCGGGATGAGAGATGCACCTTAAATAGGGAGTTGAATATCCTCGCCTAAAGAGCTCTCCATCTATAAGAAGATAACTTGCAGACAGACGACTTATTTTTGTGGATTCGCCTTCGTCTTCTGGCAGTATTCCTTCTTTCAAGAAGCTCTGGAATGGAGTCATCCAGTTGACCTGCCCTTGAATGTTGAAGACTTCTGCTCGGTTGTCGAGAACCGAATATAGAGCTTGTTCCAGAAATTGCACATCTTGAATTTTTGTTTCCCTGAACGCCAGTTTGCTAGCTAGCTGGTTGTCTTGACGAGGAATAGAATCAATCGCAAAAGTTGGGATTTCAGCGATGAGTTTTTTAGCAATCTCGAGGTACTTTTTCATCTTTTCCCCCTTTGCTTCATAAGTGCCATTGATTTGATTGACAATTAGCTTTGAGTCACTTTTTGCCTTGAGTGACGTTATGCCCATTCCTTTAGCGAGTCGCAGTCCTGTGATAAGAACTTCATATTCCGCCTCATTGTTGGTCGGCTTAAAAGTAAGGGAGATCGCATACTTTAAGGGCTCGCCCTGAAGGGGATGAGAATTAATCCTGCCCCCGAGCCTTCTCTTGACGAGGATCCATCAGTATAGAGTTCCCAACCTTTGCTTGTATCTTCTGACTGACTTTGCCGGTTTTTTGCTTTTGCTAGACCATTGCCTGTACTTTTCACTATGAAATCTGCTAATGCTTGACCTTTGATGGTCGTTTTCGACGCAAATTTGATCTTGAATTCGCTCAAGTCGACTGCCCATTTAACCATTCTTCCTGAAGAGTCTGGCTTCAGTAGGAAGTGTTTGAGAGGCTGGTTGGTGAGGATTGTAATGGCGTGAGCGTGAAAGTACGGTCTTAACTTTCGAGCAGCAATAACTAAGGCATAGAGATACTTCTCAATCTCGATATATTTTATTTCATCTGAATTAAATAACTTTCTTACAAAATACACTTGAACCTCGTACTGGCTGCAACCTCTTCTCTTATTAATACGGCACTGGCTGCAACCTCGCTAATGCTTATATATAGAAAGAGCCGTTCACCGCGAATGGGCTTCGCCAAAGCTGGAAGTGTTTGAAGGTACTGCTTTAATGATTGAAAGGCAACCTCGCACTCTAGTGTCCACTCGAACTTGCGGTTGGCCTTGAGAGTCTTGAAGAACGGGAGAGACCTGTCGCTCGCCATTGAAAGGAAGCGATTGAGTGCAGCCAGGGAACTCATTTCCTTAATGGCTTTGAGTTTTTCCGGGTTCGCCTCTATTCCACGCTCGCTTACCATGAATCCCAGGAATTTGCCTGATTTGACTCCAAAGGCACATTTTGCTGGGTTTAGGCGAATGCTGTGCCTCCTCATGCACTCGAATGCTACCCGAAGGTCTTCTGAATGAGGGCTTCCCTTTACTGTCTTGACGAGCATGTCGTCCACACATGCCTCCATATTGCGCCCCAGCATTTCTTGGAACAGTCGGTTTACCATTCGCTGATAGGTTGCCCCCACATTGATTAGACCGAAGGGTATCACTTTGTAGCAAAGTATATCTCCGTCTCCATAGAAGGCTGTGTGGGCTTCATCGACAGGGTGCATTCGGATCTGATTATAGCCTGAATATGCGTCCATAAAGCTCAGCATTTCATGACCAGAGGTTGGATCTACCAGCTGATCAATTCGAGGAAGAGGTTATGAATCTTTCGGACAAGCTTTGTTTAGGTCGCGGAAGTCGACGCACATTATCCATTTGCCGTTTGATTATTCACGAGCACTGGGTTGGCGACCCAGCTTTGAAATCACACCTCCCTTACAAAATTGGCTTCGATCAGTCTGCCTACTTCTTGGCTGATCGCCAAACGTTTGTCGGATCCAAATGACCTTCTCTTCTGAGCAATCGGCTTTATCAAAGGATCTATCCTTAGCTCATGGGAGATTTTGTCGGTGCTGATGCCTGGCATGTCACTCGGCTTCCATATGAAGAGTTCCTAGAATTTTTTTAAGAGGGAAGTCAGGGCATCTCGTTGGTCGTCGTTCAAGGCGGTCCCAATGCGCACCTTATTTGTAGGAGTATCGATTTCAACCTCTTCTAACTCCTCCATTGGCGTTGGACGAGATTGTTCCTTACGCGGGTCAACCTCTGTCTAATGGCGAGGGTTTCCCTTTAGTTCTTCCTGCGAAGGCAGTTCACATAGCATTGACATGAGGAGGGCTGGTCACCTAGCACATCTCCGATCCCATTTGGTGTGGGGAACTTCATCTTTTGGTGGATTGTGGATGCCACAATCTTATGAGGATTGATGGTGGTCCTCCCTAGGATGGCATTATAGGATGTAAGAGCATCAACCACTAAGAAGGTGACCGATACCTTTATGCTTTTCCGTCCTTCGCCCAGAATTACCGACAGGGTTATGGCTCCCAGCGGATAAGTTGTTCTCCCAGCGAAACCGATGAGGGGAAAGTCGACTCGCTTGAGGTCGTGCTTGGATTTGCCCATTTTTTGAAGGCGTCCAGACACAGAATGTCTGTCGAGCTTCCTCCATCGATCAGAATCCTCTTCATGTCGCAGCCATCTACTTCAGTCGTGATGACTAGAGCATCATTGTGCAGAGTGGTGACATGTGTTAGGTCATCCTCGGAGAATGAGATGATGCAATTTTCTTTAGGCCGAGGTCTCTCGCCCAGCTGAACAGCTGTAGAGATTTGAGCAGCATAGACTTCTCTTGCATTGGACCCCTCGCCTCCGGCACCCAACCTCCAGCAATCAGGTTTATCACCCTCCTGCTCTGGGATGGGCCAGATTGCTCTGGCGGAGCTGGCGACTGGGCTCTACGTGGGGGCGTTCAACTTCTGTCTTGTCCGGCCACAAATTCTTTCAGCATGCCTTTGTGGATCAACTTCTCGATGTCGCGTTTGAGGATACGACAATCATCGGTTTTGTGGCCCTTGGCCTTGTGATATCGGTAATAGATTTATGTGTCTTTCCCCATTGGCTAAGCACCTTTGCATGGTATTGGCGGCCTTGCCAGCGACCTTATTTCCATATCGTCTAGTATTGCCGATATCTGCCTCTTTAAAGGCGTGAAATACTCGAGGACCTCTGGATGTCTAGGTCGTTGGGTTTCCGATCTGAGCTTATCTTGACCCTTCTTATCCTTATTTTCCTTCCTACCATCGCGTTGGGGCTATGGAACCATCCTTGGCGAGGTCGTTAGGAAATTGGCTTCACAGTTCGCCCTTTCCAGGTCTATAAAACCTTTTGCCTTCGCTGCTAGCTCCTCCAGCGTCCCTATCTCTTGAACATGGTAGTTGTTGCACAGTTTCCTCGAGGCTTTGTTGGCCACATCAAGTACTCTATAAAAGGCTCGAATAATCTCCCCATTCGTGACTCAACAATCTATTTCTGTAACGTTTTTGTGAAAACGCCCGTAGAAGTAGGTCAATGTCTCTCCTGGATGTTGTTTGACTGCGTGCAAGGAGACCATACTTTTCAACAGTTGTCGCTCGCCCATGTATCGCTCCAGCAATTTACTCTTTAGCTCGTACGAGTTCCGTATTGATCTTGCAGGGAAGCCGAAGAACCAAGCCGACGCCGAACCCGAAAGGGTCGACGGAAATAACAAGCTTACCCAAAAGAGAGGCTTCATGCTTCTTGACATGGATAATGGGATCTCCTCCGCCACTGTATTCAGGGATGACCCTGGCGACTACATCCTTTGGAATTTTGATAGTTACGAGCTCAGTGGTGAAGGGATGAGTTGATCACTCCCGGAATGGAGGACTGACAGTTCCGCGTTCTTCCTTGAGCCTCTTACTGATAAGCTCCTCAACTTGGTCAAGTGTAAATTGGTAAGGACTGGTGTCGAGAAGTCATCTCTTGAGGGGCAGTGTTTCTCGGATTTCGAGCTTCTGCTTCCCGTGGCTCCGCGGGACGAGGATATTCATGACGAGCAGGGGCTTGTTCGCGGGCCTGTTCTATGATGGTTTCCAAGAGAGATATCATCTCCACAGTTACCTGAATGGTTGCCCCAGCCACTTGAACGGTTGGTCGAGCTGGAATCTCTGCGGCGTTTGGAACAGGGGCCGGTCATGAATTGCCAACGTGCTCTCGTGCCGGCCTTGGAGGGGCGGCATCAGGGAATGCTTGGCTAGCAGGTTCTTAGGGGAGCGACGAAGCGGCGGCAGTTTCAGAGCTGTCTAAGGATTGCTCATTAGCCTGTTTCCAACTATTTCAGTTAAAGCGAATCTGCATGACTGTTTTGCTCGTTTTTCCAGAGACGACGCCAAATGTTGGGACTGAAACTCCCAGGTGCTGACTTGGCTGTGAGTTGAATGCTAAAAGATGGATAATCACACGTTTTCGCCTGAGCTCCGATGAATTTGCAAGAAGGGAATCGCAACAGAGGGGGTGCCTCTTGGTCCTACTCCGATGCTTAAATGAGTATACTGTATATGAACTCAAAATGTAATGAACGTATTGAAAAGAAAGAGTATTTATAGAGTGAGGAGATCAAACCGCTATAGGCAACAGAATATCTTGGTGAATATTGTTCCGGTAAAGATTAGGATACCAGATATTACGGTTATGGCGTAATATTGCAGTTACGTTATGTAATCTTTATAGAATATGTGCCTGATATACGCGGGATATCGTGGCCATACACTTGATGGCGGTTTGTGGGACCAGAGTTGAGAGGTTGGATTCTCTTGGCGAGCGCTCTCATGACGAGCAGTAGGAGGCTTTGGCCTTGGTCGTTGGCGACCTGAGATAGAGCTTTGACGTCTACTTTAGTTTGGGTTCGATACTGGAGCGCTTTGTGAGGGTCAAATTACATTAACTATGGGCGGATCAGACCCAGTTATGAATGATATGTGTTTTACCCCCTTTAAATCTATTGAGTCTCTCAGGTCTTTCCCTTATTGGGCCGTCACTATCAATACCCAACATCAGTAATATTTATTGTTCCATAACACTGTAAATAATTTATGCATAAATTTTGGCCTAAAAACAATTGATTCCTTATGGTTTTTAAAAAGTAATGAGTGGTTTCCACATACTTGCATATAAGTCCTTCATGTTGTATATATTTTCTAGAAAATTCAAATTGTTCTATTTTGTGACCCAACTTTGCTGTTCCATGTATTTCCGTATACTATCCTATAATTGACACTTAAGTAATCACTATTTATTTTATAAAATATAAAATTATTTAGAATTAGTTATCTAGTAAGTTAACTAATTTGTTTCTTGGCCAAAAAAAAAAAAAAAAACTAATTTGTTAGGTATGAGATAGTGTTTCTAAGGAATTTTTCTATTGACTGCCAAGTATGTTCTTTATCTTTAGGATCAATTATGCCAAAGATTGATATAGGTATGAATATGACGGAAACATTTAGACTTAATTAATAGTAAAGTCTATATAGATAACACTTTCAATAGAGCGAGTTTATACACCTTAGTAACCTTACTGTCGAAAGTTTGTATTAGCAATTTGTTAAAAGAATCCGATAAAATTCTTCTTCTTCTTCTTTTTTTATTCTTCCCAAAATGATAAATCCGATAAAATTCTCTTGCATAATCCTATACTCCTATGAGGGTTTATGTCAGTTATGCCCAAATCAATCAACATCAAAGATCCCATTACCTCCCACCTCATTTCGATTTTCATGGCAGACAGAACCCTGCCTACACGTTCTTCTGTTCTATAATATTCTTATTCTGCTGTTGTTTTTTCCTTATTTTTATACATACATTATCCGTTTTGACTTGAGGAAACTCTTAGAAATATTTCAAAGTAATTGTGAACTTTTAAGAGGACACATAAAGGGAAAGAGCAAATAGTTGTCATGTCAAGCTCAAGGCTAGACAAAGAACTTATTCCTTAGGTAAGTGTAAAGATAAGACTTATGAAATGTGGTAGCATTTGATTGAAGAAGAAAGGTGGGAAAATTTGCAGAGGGCTGGTAGGTAATGTTGGCTGACGGGAGTCCCAAACCATATTATCATAATTGGATCGGTCATCGAATCGGTGAGGAGTCGGTTCCCGATTTATGTAGTCCAACTGTTGGTTTATTGACTGGATCAACCGGTTCACATAACTTACTAACTAAAAAAATTGTAAAATTAGTTGTTACTTAAATTCATTGTAATAATAAAATCAGCTTAACATAATACTTTCAAATACTACAAAACTCAATAATATCAAACTCTGTATACATAACACAGTAGTTTTAAACATAATAGCATAACACAGTAATCTCAAATTCAAACACAATACACAACACTATATGCTTTGTTTTAAGTTTTAAGAATCTCTTTGCTGACGTCCACTCCAATATGCATAACCACTACTGAAATTCTCATCTTTACCGATGACAAAATAATTTTATCGGTAAAAGTTTGTCGGTAAATCGAAACTTACCGACAAAACTAATTTTTTGTTCGGGAATAAATTATTTCATCGACACTATCAATTTTCACTGATAAAATATTTTTTTAGCGACAAAATTCTTTAATTTCGTTGGTAAAATATCATGCCTTTGCCGACGCTATTCAATTATCGTCGGTAATTAGGTATCTACCGACATTAATATATTGCCGACAAAAAAATGCATCAACTATAAATTTTATCGACGAAACTCAATTTTCGTTGACAAAAATATATCTTTACTGATGATATGTAATTCTCGTCGGGAATAATAATGTTTGAATTTTAAAAACCCTAATTAGGTACATTCTATCTCTTCACTTTTTTTCATGGTTGTTTCTATCTTTTTCAGATGGGAAGAATCCTCTCCATAAGGTTGCCCGGACAAGAGACGCGAGAGACGTAGAGGGTTGCCCGACCGATTGGTTCTTAGAGTTTGTCCATGATATGATCCGCAACAAGAAGCAATTAGATAAAATTGATAGAGACAAACGAAAGGAAAATGGAGGGAAATGTTTTTCATTCTTGCTTTGAAAAACTGGTACAAGGCTTACTTATAGTAAGTTCATGTCGTTGAATCTATTGAACTTTTACAAATCAGTCCTTAGACTTGAGGAAAGTACATAACAATCCTTAAACTCTAAAACTGAAACATATCCTCTAACATTCACCAATGTTCTTCACTTTCTTTTCGGTTTTCATTCTTCATTTTGAACAAAATTATGTGCCTTGGCTTGATGAAATGCCCCTTGACTGAGCTTCAAATATCCTGTCATCAGTATCAAAAGACACAAAACCAACACAACAGACACCACATATAGTTTTCTTGTGATGAATCAAGCGAAAATAGATCAAACTTCAACCACATCTCATCAAACACACACAATTCTTTTCATATTCAGTGAGCAAGTTATGCTTGTTCATACACACAAGACTGATTGATTATTCAAAACTGTACCAGTATGATCACCACTTACACAAAGCTGACTGGGTTTGTGCCCAGTTTCTTATTTGGCTTTTAAAGTCCACTGTGTTTGTATGCACCATTGTACTGCCCGAATCACCATTCAACTTGGAAAAAATAGAAAATAGAAAATAAAATGGAATAATATGAAAACAAATATGGGAAAATTGGAAAACAAATTAAAATTTTATATATGAATAAAAATAAAAATGTTTATATATATATATATTTGTATATATATAACTAAATTTGGAAAACAATTAGTAAAATTAAAATTCAAAAAATAAAACTAAAGTCAAATATAAAAATTATTGTTTATAAATGTAGTTTTAAATAAAAAATAAAAAATAGAAATAAGAACCAAATTATCCAACTACCCTTGGGTCCAATTGACCTAGCCCAGGGTTTGACCCTAGTCTGGATTGAACCCCGACCAGGAATGGGTCAGACCCAACACTGAGTTTGACCCCGAATGTGTCAATTGGACGCCAAGGGTATCTGGGTCGGACCCAGCTCTCGGTTCGACCCCTGCTGGGTTAATTGGACCCCTCAAGGGTCCTTAGGTAGGTTATTGTTTTTCCTATTTTTTGTCCTATAATTTAAATTAAATATTATATTATATATCTACGTGGCGCAGACGTGGTGTTGATGTGGTGATGAAATGAACCATGTAACATGAAAATGTAACGACAGCCTAATAGATGGACCATACGACAACATCTTAAAACATAACGGATCATTCGACCACACGAAAAAACTTATGGTGTCATCCGATCACATGAATTAAACATATGAGACCATTGAAACTATTAACCCAAAATAATATGAGATGGAAAACGCATAAACCGAGGGCGGTGTGGTGTTGAATTTAACTCCATAAACGGAAATATGGCGAAACAAGTTAGTCTTGAAACAACATAATGTAGTTATTTTCTTCAAGAGATGGGGAAACGAAAGAACCAGTTGGTCAAGTTGAAATTTTTGCTAGAGTCTTAAAAGACTAACTATGCGTTTGGTTGGTAAAATACAGAATACAGAATATGAATAGAGAATAAGTAGTAGAGAATAGAGAATAAGAAATGATAATATGATGTTGTTTGGTTGATGGATTAAAATGAAATAGAATATGAAATTTCAATGTTTGTTTGGTGAAATGATAAATGACATAGTTATAAGAACCGGACCGTCGGTCCGACCAATTCTTATTCGGTTTAGGGTTCTAATTGTGTGCCATAAAGCCGAATTTCTCGATTTGTTTTTTAAAATTATAAATAAGTATTTAATTTCCCTTTGTGTCGTGCTTTCATTTCAGCTCCTCAGCTCTGCACTTCTCCTCAGCCATGCCGTGTCGTGCCTTTATTTCAGCCGTGCCTTACAGCCTTTGTGCCATGCCGTGCCTTCGTACCGAAAGTAGTTCCTCTAAAAGTCAATTATTATCAAACTGTGAAACATATAGTTTGAAAGCTACCAACAATAATATTATACTTCGAAACAGTTGTACTTTGGATAGCTTTCTGCCTGTATTTTTTCCATTGATATCCATCGCCTGTAAGGTTCTAGTTAACCGTGTCGATGAATCTGAACCCTTTCTGCAATAGGGATAATTCAAAGTAATTATTATTTTTACTTGGTGACTAATTTAGAAGGGAGTAAAAATGGAGAAGAAAGTTATAATAATTGGTACCTTGTTTTATAACTTCCTCTCCGATGTCTGTATGAGGAGTTCTTGCTCCTTTCTTCAGAATCTTCCGACTATAAGCAGTGACTGTTCGTGACCGGAACCTACAAGACCTTGCTGGAGTTAAGCTCAAATAGGATGTTGGTAAACGAACGGAGCACATCCCCGACAACGTGGACCTCAGCAGAGGCTGGTTGGCTGGCGAGGAGATCTTCTTTGTCTTTGACCTGTTAGGTGGTGAAGAGGCGCTGCATCATCTTGGCGGATTTTTGGCCGCGAACTAGCTCTTGGATCGCTGTCGACATGTTATTCGGCGGTAGAATTTCCATTTAATAGTCACTGACGTGTGGGTGTTAGCTCGTTGGAAGAGATGTTATTGTGACAGAAAGGTGTAAGGGGAGTGGTGGATCACGAAATCGGGAGTCTCGAAGGAAATTCTGGGGTGTTCCCGTTGTTTTCCTTTTGATGATGAAATCAGTGGAGGTTCGTTGGAAATGGAAAAAGTAAATGTAGAGCAATATGTTGGGTGGATGGAGTAAATGCAGTTTATTGGTCCAGGTTCGTTTATACCCCTTTTACCTGGACCATGGTAGAGTCAAGTGTTACCCTAGACCGTGATTGTAGAGGTAATGATATCGGGTAGGACAACTACCCTAGTGTAGATTGTCCTTCTTGTCATCTTGATCATTACCTTGCCATAAATGGCCGAATTAGGCAATAGGGGAATAGGCGTTGAAATTAGGGCACTAGGTGCTCTAAGATGCATTTAATCCTCGTATTTTGTCTGGTGCTCAGTAAAGGAACAATGGTGTTTGGCGCATCCCACATGAGCGATGCTCCTTTGGGGATTATTACCTTGTTCTGAAAGTCAACGCTTTTCATAGTTCCACGCTACCCTATCTTCTACCTGGCGACGCCTTCTCTAAAGTTTGACAAATTTCCCTTGTAGCGAGTACCCGAAAATGGCGACACCTACATAGTTTACTTCGCCTCACCTTTCACGTGTCCTCCATGCACGGACCGCCTCTGACATTGTTTTGATTGCTTATTTGAATTTTCGAAATTCAAATTTAGTTTTTTGGGCTGTATCTTCTAAAAGCTTCGGGGAAAAGGGATCTCTTCAGCTTCAGGGGCAATATCATAATCTTGGGTCCCTATGGTCTAACCTAGGCGACCCTTCGACTAACCTAGGGGTGACCAATAAATACCCCCAAACCTACTTCACTTTCCACTTTTCATTCTTCTTCAAATTTTCAGAACTTTGTTTCTCTAGATCCTCTAACTTCTCTCTAAATTCCTACCAAGCTCCGATCGTCATTCTTATTTTCCAAATGCCTTCACCTTCTTTTAAATTATTCTTACCCTTGTTTTTTAAACGCTCTCAGATTTCAGGCCATCATTCCTCGCTGCTTTCCCTTAGGCCTCAACATCCATAATCTTCGTACAAAAAAATGGTATCCGACTCCGACGTTGGTAATCACTTATTCCTTCCTACAACTTTTCTTGATCTTAAAACAAATATGCTTTCCCTCGACGTTTTCGAAAAAGCAGTGGCTGAAGCGGGGATGAGCGACGCTCATTGTTAGGATGTATGAATAGGTGTGTGGTGTACTTAGCTTAGTCTCCAAGGTATTGTGCTGTGAGTTGTAAGGAAGCTTGTAGAATGTCGTAGAAGGTTATAGAAGTGTCTAGGTTGTTATTGAATCAGGTAGTTAGAGTCTTGTAAATCCTATATAAATAGGATCATTAGGCATATGTAATCTTCACTTGAAATGATAAGTGAAGAAACTTGGTGAGCAAGTAATTCTGGAAGTCCCGGAGTTTAAATTCATTATTGATTGAAAGAATTACCTCAGAAATAGCAGACGGGAAAGGACCAGTCACCACTATATCATCAACATATACTAGCAGAAACACAGAACCCTGATATGTGTTTTTAATAAACATACAACTATCTGCCACATAAGCACTAACCTGAATATGATTGATCAAAAAAATCTTACGTTTCTCAAACCAAGCACGAGGTTCTTGTCTTAACCCATATAAATCCTTTTTTAACTTGCACACCAAATGAGTTTCAGCATTGGTGACTTGTTCAAATCCTGGAGGATGTATCATATAAACTTCCTCTGTTAAATCACCATGAAGAAATGCATTGTTTATATCAATTTGACGTAAACTTCATTTATGAGACAAAGCTAAAGATAAAACAATACGCACAGTGGTAGATTTAACAACTAGCCTAAAGGTTTCTTGAAAATCAAAACCAGCTTTTTGAGAAAAACCTTTAGCAACTAACCTTGCTTTATACCGAGCAACTGACCCTTCTGCATTCTTTTTTATTTTGAACAGACATTTGCATCCAATTGGAATTCTACCAGGAGGAAGATAAACAAGAGACCATGTATTATTGCTTTGTAGTGTAGAAAATTCTTTATCAACAGCTACTTTCCAGTGGGAGTTGTGAAGAGCTTGATGTATGGACTTAGGTTCCTCATAGAGTAAAGCATCTTACGGTTCTGATGAAGCCAGAAGAGCTTGAAGAGAAGACTGTTGACCAGACTGAGTTTTTGATCTAGTCTGCATAGGATGAACATTCATGTTTATCAAAATTAAACCAGACGATAGATCAGGATTTGAATTATGCATTGCTGAAGATGTAGGTGCAGAAAAAGTATTATGATTATTAATAGGAACAAGAGTGGAATTTTGTAATCTATAGAAAATGGTAGGAGGAGTTGAAGCAGAGGATGTAGGTTAAATGCTCCTGAGCATGATGCTGAGGGCTAGAGACCTGATTTATTAATGATATGGGTACAAAATTAGAATGAACTTGATGTTGAGGAACAAACATTATAGGAGACAATGAAGATAAGTTTCTAACACCAGAAGGAGGAGTAAGATCTGAAATTGCGAGAGGAAGAAGATAAAAACTGAGCATCACATGGTAAGAAGAATGGAATGGACGTATAGTTTTGAGTGGGAGATGATGATAGAAAAAAACTACCTTTGGTATCTGCAAAAGCAAAGTATTGTTCATGAAATACAACATTTCTAGTTGTATAAACTCGACCTGATGCTGACAAACATTTATACATATCATATTTTGAATAATACCCGAGAAATACACACGGTTCAGATCTTAGAGCAAGTTTTGTTTTATTGTATGG
Organism: Chamaenerion angustifolium; assembly: GCA_946814005.1. Classification (NCBI taxonomy): domain Eukaryota; kingdom Viridiplantae; phylum Streptophyta; class Magnoliopsida; order Myrtales; family Onagraceae; genus Chamaenerion; species Chamaenerion angustifolium. The sequence continues at coordinate 16,195,219 of OX328273.1, read as the reverse complement.
TCTTAGATAAGGAAAGCAAAGACATACAAAGACTCTGAGAAATGAATAATCAGGAGCAGATCCAAACAATTTTTCATGAGGAGACATTTTGGATAAACCGTAGGAGGGCAGACTATTTATAAGAAATGTAGATGTAAAAATGCGTCTGACCAGTAATGCAGAGGTACAGATGCTTGAGCCAATAGTGTCAAGCCTTGTTCAACTATGTGTCGATGCTTTTGCTCCACAATCCCATTCAGTTGAGAAGAATAGGGACAGGTGATGCGATGAGCCACTCCATGTTGGGCCAGATATGTAGAGAGAAATTGAAACTCTCCTCCACCACAAGATTGTACATATTTCAATGCTAATCCAAGCTGTTTTTCTACAAGTTTATGAAAGTCAATAAATCTTTGAGTTGCTTCACTTTCCTTATTCAAAAAATAAATCCATGTGAAACGACTAAAAGCATCAACAATACTCAAGTAATAGTGATTTCCATTAGAAGCACAAGCAGCTGGTCCCTAGAGATCTATTTGGACCAACTCCAAAGGTTGAGTATAAACTATGGACGAGGAATGATATGGTTGCATTTTTCTTTTCCCTATAGCACAAGCTGTACATTGTATAGCAGAATGATTTACTGAATGATAATCAATGCTTAAGAAATTTACTAGAATTTTATTTGATGGATGTCCTACTCTCATATGCCACAGATGTGCTGAATCTCTGTTATCTAATGTCGATACAAAACACACAAAATCCTTTTCAGCAATAGGATCTGAAGATATGACACTGGAATGATCATTAGACGGATCAATGCGAATAGAAATGGAATTGCACTTAAAACTAACAGGCAGTAGGATGCATGAAACTCGAAGTACACCCTGTTATCCCTGGCGAACTGAGATACAGACAACATATTTTCGGTCACAACATTAGTATATAACATATTATGAAGAATCAGTTGTCTAGCATTCATACCAGTTGAATGATCATCAGTGTGAATAAAAGCAGAACCAACATCAGATATACCAAGAGAAGGACCATTACCAACTGTGACTTTACCTGGTCCATTATACGGAACACACGTGTTATATCATGAAGGTGATGCATTTGTTAGATGGTTTGTTGCTCCTGAATCTGGAAACCAACCGGAATCGTGCTGGTCAACAGGAACTATTGATGCCATGTGAGCTTGAGGAGTGGCAATGATAGATTGATTATCCAAGGACTGAGTATAGAATGAACTAGGAACAGCTGAATGTGGAATAGAAGGAATGGCTGAAGAATATTGATAAGGCATTGCAGCTGGATGAAAAGTATGATGATAAGGAATGGTTGCATTAGGTGAAGTATACATAGGTATTGGTGGAACAACATAGCTTTGAGGTATTGAAGGATAGAATTCAGGTATTTGAGGCGATGGTGTAACATGCAGAGAATGGACAGGAGAGGAAGGTTGAAAAGAACTAGTAACATGTGTAGGAGCTAAGGGTGCTGAAGTTGCGTATTCCATTGCATTTTCCCATTGAACCAAGGAAAGATTAACATTTGGTGTAGCTTCTGGATCTGTTACTCCCGTGAAATTAACACTGAAGCGGCGATAGCTTCTGTGAACAAGATGACTAAACTTGCCACATAACTGACACTGAGGACGATTTCCACTATATCCTCGACCACGTCCTCTTCCTCTTCCAGAATTGTAGCCTTGATTGTGAGAGACAGCATGTACATTCTGAGCATTCTAAACACCATCAGTACTGGACTGAGTTGATGAAGATGAATTTGTTAAAGTTGAAGACAACACAGAGTTATTCCCAGATGCAGTATTCTTCTCAACAACATTGTGATTAACAGCAACATTAACAGTGACAGTAGAATCAAACAGCAAATCCACCTGTCTTGCTTCCGCATCTAGTAAGACAGAACTAATAGAATACAAATCATACGGATTCATGCTCGCATGAATGACCGAAACCACACTATCAAATTGTCCTTTGACACCATTCAAAATAATGGAAATCTGATGCATCTCCTCTATCAGATGACCGCAGCTAGCTAAACTGTCACATGCAGACTGTATAGCAGTCAAATAATCACGCATGTTTTGATGAGGAAGCTTTCTAACCTTGAGTCGATCAAACAGATGCATGATGCGAGTAGTGGATGAGGAAGAGAAGTTTCTATGCAGTTTTTGCCAAATCGAAGCCACTGTCATACATCCAATTAAACATCTGCTTACCTAAGATGAGACCGAAGCCAGCATCCAAGAGGCTAGAGAGCTATCTTTCTTGACAAACTTAAGGTACTCCAAATTCGGTTCTTCATCTCCATCATCAGTTTGAATGCAAGGATGAATCGTCGATTTCCCGTACAAATGACCTTCAAGATTATATCCTCTCACTGCTAACAACACCTGTTGTCTCCATGATTGGAAGTTTTCTTCGCCTTCCAATTGACATACTTTCTTATTGAAGAAAGATGCTGATATTTCTTCCATTGATGTTCACAGAATCAAAAACAGAGACGCAAATAATAGACGCAGCAAATTCACGCAATCGATGAATCTCGAACACAGCAGCACAAGTAACAGAATCATCGTAGCTCTGATACCATGTCAGGAATCTCAAAACGAAGAGATGAAAAGAAAAGGGAACTTACTTGCAAGTGAAGAATACATAAATTGCAAAGTTGGTTAAGTTCGGTACTACTATCCTTTTTTATAGGATATAAGAATACATAAATTGCAAACTAGTCCTCCACATATTTATACATTTTACTTCTACTATATGTAATTATACATATACCCTAATAGAGATGACATTTTAAGGCATGTATGTCTCTTTGTCTTGCGTAACCAGGGGGTAGTCTCACAGGTTTTCGTACCGTTTCAACCTTTTGTCTCCCCGATGTGACCCTTGGAATTCTGACATCGCTCCGATTTTACCCAAAGGGGTGTAATCATTGCCTGAGCCGTTTAGGACGAACCCGATCGGTTTCTCCAATGTTTGCTATAAAAAGCCCTTTACGCCCTCAAGATTTTGCATTCCAGAGTTCAAGTGTTCTTCAATCCTTTGTTCAAACTTTTCATTTCTCATCTTTTACCTTAACTAAAATATCTCTTTTACCACCATAGCTGGCAACAAGAATTAGCTTTCTGGCTTGGGATCATCATCATTCAAACCTTCTTCTGCCCAGTCTATTTCTGGGCAGAAAGTTGCGGTTAGGGCTTTCAATGCCCCTCTCGTTATCAGGGATGCTTCTTCCCCGGCGCAGGACCAGAGAGCTCTTGTGCCAAAATCGGTTTCTGGTCAGCAGGTGGTCGCACCGATAGTGGTGGACGTGCCCGAGACAATTTTCCCCGCCTTTTCTCCGATAGGTAATCTTTTATGTTTTCTTTGCTTCTTTTTAGGCGGTAAAACTTTCTCCTTTTTGCTATTATAGTATTGTTCTTGCCATGCCATGAAAGTTTTGATTAGATATCAAGCCCAATGAGTTGAGAACAGCTCAGTCTCTGGTGGTGGTTGCTCTGACTGGTTTAGAAGAAACAGATGCACCTAGGTATCCAGGCTTAGGTCTGCATTATCCTCGCGAAGGGGAAGTTTACATCTATGCGGCCCGGATTGAGGATGGGTTGCGTTTTCCTTTTTGGAATGACCTAAAGGATCTCTGTTGCTATTTCGGGATACGACCCACGCAACTGGTGCCCAAATCCATTCAGATGTGGGTTGGATTTAAATTCATACGCTTACGTCAAGAATGGACGTATTCACTTGCCCTGTTCCGTTGCTTCTATCGGTTGGCTGTCGGGGCTAACAACCTTCATCATTTCGAAACTCGATGACCGAAGTTTGAGGAATTGGAATCTCTATTTTCGATTGGTGGACGACTTTAGGGCCACCAACTCCAACTACAAGAAGTATTATTTCTTCTGTAAGAGTAGAATATCTTGGGAGTTTTTTCAGACGGAGCAGGGTATTATTTCTTCTGTAAGGGTAGTGTATCTTGGCGAGCTGTCGGGAAGTGATCGAAACGCCGTAGATGACATTTTCCGACGTCATAGGCAACCAGACTTATGTTCAATCCGCTCGATGGCAAAAACTTCAGAGTCGATGCTTAGACTGGCGGGCATTCATCAGTCCGCGCTAGTCTCTATTGATTGGGTAATTTTCTGACCTTTTCTCTTTTCTTACTTTGTGTTGTAGGGACTCGGGGACATAAACTTCTCAGTCTCTTTTCAAAGCAGGCTAAGGCGTGTCTGTCTGCTGCCAGGTGGGCCTTTTCTAGACGCCAAAGGTGGAAGACCTGAGGGGTCTTTGGGTTCCTTGCCACAGTCTATGGAAGGTGGATATTTCAGATAAGAACATACTGCGGGGTAACCCAGACCTCTACATGCATCTTTTGGATGATATCCTTCCACCTCAAGAACGGGTGGAGCTCCCTTCGGATTTGAACGACATTGAGATCGTTATGAGGTCGCATTTTGAGCGCCTCGCCTTGGTAAGCTCCTTTCACCCTTCTTTATTCCTTTACAAAACTTCCCTTTATCCTTCTCATTGCTCGCTCTTTTGTCACTCCTTAAACCCTTTTAAATTTATCCCATTTTTTCCTATTGTCAACTCATCCGTGAGGAGACGGCGATCGGGCGGATTGTAGGGGAATTCGCCGATAAGCAAGTTGATCTTCTTATCGAGCTGGAGCAATTTTGGAGTTTGGGATATACTCCTGGGGAGATGGAGAATTTGAAGAGGAGGGCGGAGGCGTCCTTTCAGCTGGTGGAGCAGGCTCGACGGGAGTTTGAGGAGATGGATAAGGCGCCACGTACCACCATATAGGTGAGGGAGGATCATGTGGCTCTCGCCGATGACAGATGGCTTAGGGCTGAGATTCGTACCAAGGAGGCCGACAAGTACTCCGCTCTGCTGGAGGCGGAGATAACGCACGTCAAGAGAGAGCTAAAGGAGTCCTGAGCTTAGAGGGAGCAGGTCGACCTGAAGCTGAAGGATGTCCCTACCCCACAAAGCGTGGTTGAGGACTTCAAGAAGTCCAAGGGGTTCTCTGACTGCGCCTTTGAGGTGCTATCTCCAGGTCTTGGTCGACGAGATCTAGGGGATAGATCCCAAGTTACCTCTCCGGAAGGTGAAGTCTCTTCAAGACTTCATTGAGAGTGGCTAAAAAAAGGGGCTCCTTCTTCTGCTGGTGGGGAGGAGGTTGCCCCCGGGGCCGAGAAGGATACTGCATCCCCTAGTGAACCCAAACCTTGATGTCCCAGGCCCAGGTGACCAAGTTGATGCAGAGCTTCAAGTCGAAGGATCCTATTTGTGCTAAGAAGGATTACAAACTTGCAAATTTACCTCGTCTCCTCATGTTTTTGCTCCTCCTCCTCTTTTCATATGATGATAATTTATTTTGACTTCCTTTTGTTTCAGGAGTCTTGTAATTTTTCTCTTTGATTATTGACTCGAATATTTCTTTGAATATATCGAACGCCTTTTATTTCGTAAGCCTTAACTTTTATTTGACTTAGAATATATATGGTTGTTCTTTCGATGTCTTTCTTTGGGGGAAACGTTACATTTTAAAGGTTTCTTTCGCTCCTTTATGCTTCAAATGAAAGATAGTGGTTCTTTATCATCTTCTCCGTTCTATTCACCAAATATGCCTTTAAGGAAACTCTCATCCTGTATGGAGTCATTCGCCTTTTAGGACTTTTATCCTTTGATTCGTTCGCATATTCGTGAAAAACAGAACCTAAGGTTCGCTCGCCTTTTAGGAAGCTCTTACCTTAGATTTGCTCGCCCACTTTATCATGCCCGACTTGTAAGGGAACTGTTACCCTGGATGTGGGTTCGTTCTCCTTTTATATATGTCTTTGGTTTGCCCAACTTGTAAGGGAATTGTTACCTTAACGGTTCGTTTGCTTTTTTTATATCAGGTCTTATTTTTTTCCCAACTTGTAAGGGAACTCTTACCTTGACGGTTCATTCGCCTTTAATATTAGGTCTTAGTTTTTGCCCAACTTGTAAGGGAACTGTTATGTTAACGGTTCGTTTGCCTTTTATATTAGGTCTTAGTTTTTGCCCTACTTGTAAGGGAACAGTTACATTAACGGTTCGTTCACCTTTTATATCAGGTCGTAGTTTTTGCCCAACTTGTAAGGGAACTTTTACCTTAATGGTTCGTTCGCCTTTTATATAAGGTCTTAGTTTTCTTCCAACTTGTAAGGGAACTGTTACCTTAACGGTTCGTTCACCCTTTATTTGAGGTCTTAGTTTTTGGCCCAGTTTGGGGGGAACTGTTACCTTGATGATTCGTTCGCCCCTCGCTCTAGGTATTCGTGGGAGAGTAACTGTTACCTTAGTAAGGTTTGTTCACAATCCTCTTTTTGCCTGACTGTCCAGATTGTCACCTTTATTGGTTTGTCTGCCTATATGTGTTAGTTCTTTTGTTTCGATAACTTGTCCATTCCTTGGGACTTTCTGTTTTGGTTCGAGTGTGTATTCTTTATATGAAGGAATGGTCTTCCTATTGACATAACATTTTAATTAGAAGGTATGCATAAAACCGCCATAAATATTCGGATTTGAATGGACGAGGTAGCCTTACGCCCTCTGTGGTTTCCAAGTAGTAGGACCCTGGCGCGGCGATCTCAACTACTTTGTATGGACTTTCCTAATTAGCTGAGAGTTTGTTTTGGTTGTCCTGTTTTGTGAACTCATTCCTTTGCATAACCATATCCCCTACGAAATATTGGTGAGCGCTAACGTTTCTATTGAAGTATTGAGCGGTCGTCAGTCGCATTTTAGCTTGTGCGTTGTCTGATAGCCATCGCCTTTCTTCGGCAAGATCGAGGTCTGTACGACACTCAATTTCATTAGCTTTGTCATTAAAGTGCAGGATCCTATGGGTAGGCACCACTATTTCGGCGGGTGCTACTGCTTCAAATCTGTACACCAGATAGAATGGTGTTTCCCATGTTGCTGTGTTAGATGTCGTTCTGACAGCCTACACTACATTATCCAGCTCTTTTACCCAGTTTCCTTTGAAGGCTTGAACTTGCTTTTTGAGTCCATCCAGGACAACTTTTTTGGCTGCTTCGGCTTGTTCATTAGTTTGGGGAAGGTGTACCAAGCTGAATCTATGATCGATATGGTATTCTTCGCAAAGCCATTTGAATATTTTCCCACGAACTGCGGACCATTGTCACGTATGAGTATTTCGAGAATGCCAAATTGCGAAAATATATGGACCTTTAAGAATTTGATCACTTGAAATTCTGTTGTGAAAGCCAATGTTGTCTGTCGCCTCTATCCACTTGGAAAAGTAGTCGATCGCCACGATAATGTGAGTTCTTTGCCCACTGTGTATGGGAAAGGGCCACATAATGTCTATTCTCCATTAGGCGAAAGGTCAGGCGCCTGCCATTGGGGATAGCAATGTGGGTGGTCGACCGAATCTTTGTTAATTCTGTCTTGTTTTTCCTCAAAGTTGGCCAGTAGTATCCTACTCTGAAGATTTTGCGCATTAGTGAGTGTGCACCTTCATGGCATGCGACAACTCCTTCATCAGCTTCGCATATAACTTTTTTTGTCTCGGGTTGCGAGATGCATATCAGATAAGGAGTTGAGTGTCCTCGCCTATAGATCTATCCATCTATGAGAAGATAGTTTGCAGGTAGGTGACTTATTTTCGCGACCTCGCCTTCGTCTTCTGGCAGGGTTCCTTATTTTAAGAAGTTCTGGAATGGGGTCATCTAGTTATCCCGCCCTTAAATGTAGACTTATGCTTGATTTCCAAGGACTGAGTATAATGTTTGTTCTAGGAATTGTACATACTGTATCCTTGTTCCTCCGAACGCAAGTTTGCTTAGGGAACCCGTTAACTGGTTGTCCTGGAGAGGAATGGACTCAATCGCGAAAGTCAGAATTTCGGCGATGACTTTTTTGGCAATGTCGAGGTACTTTTTCATTTTTCCCCCTTTCCTTCGTATGTGTCATTGATTTGGTTGACTATTCACTTTGAATCTCTGTTTGTTTCGAGTGACGTGATGCCCATTCCCTTAGCGAGTCGCAGTCCAGTGATAAGTGCTTCATATTCTGCCTCATTATTGGTCGCCTTAAAAGTAAGGGTGATATCATATTTCAAGGGCTCGCCCTCAGGAGGGATGAGAATTAATCCTGCCCCGAGCCTTGTTTTGAAGAGGATCCGTCAATATAGACTTCCCAGCTTTTACCTTTGTCCTCTGGCTGTTCTTGCCGTTTTTCTGCTTCTGCTAGACCATTGCTAGTACTTTCCACTATAAAATCTGCCAATGCTAGACCATAGCTCAATTGCCTATTTGACCATCCTTCCTAGAGAGTCTCGCTTCACCAGGAAGAGTTTTAGGGGTTTGTTGGTGAGGATTGTTATGGGGTAACCGTGGAAGTGCAGTCTTAACTTTCGAGAAGCAATAACTAAGGCATAGAGATACTTTTCAATCTCGATATATTTAATTTCAACCGAATTAAACAATTTGCTTACAAAGTAGGCTGGACTCTGCTTATTTCCCATTTCTTTTATTAAAATTGCACTGGCTGCGACTTTACTAATACTTATATAAAGAAAGACTGGTTCACTGGAAATGGGGTTCACCAAGGCCGGGAGTGTTTACAGGTGCTGCTTAAGTGATTGAAAGGTAGCCTCGCACTCCGGCGTCCACTCGAACATGCATTTAGCCCTGAGAATTTTGAAGAACTGGAGGGACATGACGCTCGCCCTTGAGAGGAAACAATTGAGTGCGGCTAGGCGACGACTCAGACTCTGGACTTCCTTGTGGCAAGTTGGGGACTTCATTTCTTCAATAGCTTTGAGCTTTTCAAGGTTCGCCTCTATACCTCACTCGCTGACCTTGAATCCAAGGAATTTACATGATTTACCCTAAACGCGCATTTTGCTGGGTTTAGGCGAACCTTGTGCCTTATCATGCATTCGAATGCTTCTCGAAGGTGTTCTGTATAAGGGCTCCCCTTGAATGTTGGGACGAGCATGTCGTCCACATAGGACTCCATATTGTGCCCTAGCATTCCCCCGTGTTTATCAGGCCGAAGGGCATCACCTTATAACACAGTATATCTCCGTATGCATAGAATGGTATCGCTTTGGTCGTCGTCCAAGGTGATTCCGATGCGCACCTTCTTTTCTGGATCGTCAATCTCGACTTCTCTTTATTCTTTCATTGGGGTTGGCTGAGTTTTTACTCACGAGGGTCAGCCTCGGTCTCGATGGCCAGAGTTTCCCTTTGGTTCTTCTAGCGGAGGCAGTTCACGTAACATTGGTGTGAGGACGGCTGGTTGCCTAGAACTTTTTCGATCCCATTCGGCGTGGTGAACTTCATTTTTGGGTGGACGGTGGAGGCCATGATCTTATGAGGATTGATGGTGGTCCTCCGTAGGATGCCGTTATACGAGGTGGGTGTGTCAACCACTAGGAAAGCGACCGACATCTTTATGTTCTTCCATCCTTCGCACAAAGGTACATGTAGGGTTATATCTCCCCGTGGATAAGTTGCTCTCTAAGTGAAACCAATAAGGGGAAAGTTGACTCACTTGAGATCTTTCTTGGATTTGCCCATTTTTTCGAAGGCGTCAAGGAATAGAATGCCTGTCGAGCTTCCTCCGTCGACCAGAATTCTTTTCATATCGCATCCTTCTATTTCTGCTATGATGACCAAGGCATCATGGTACGGGGTCGTGATATGCGCCAGGTCTTCCTCGGAGAATGAGATAATGCAATCGTCTTCCTGCCGAGGTCTCTTTCCCAGTTGTACAGTTGTGGAGATTTGGGTGGCATATACCTTTCTTGCATTGGACCCCTCGACTCCGGCACAAAAGATTCCGACAATTAGGTTGATTACCCGCCTTCCGTGGGATGGGCCAGATTGTTCTTACGGAACTGGCCTTTATGTAGGGGTGTTCGACTTCGGTCTCTGCCAGCCACAAATTCCTTTAGCAAGCCTATCTGGATCAGTTTCACGATGTCACGCTTGAGAATACAGAAATCATCGGTTTTGTGTCCCTTAGCCTTATGACAACGTCAATAGCTCTCCGTTTCCTTACCCATTGGCTGGGAATTTTTCCGGGGCACCAGTGGCCTTACCAGGGACCTTCTTTCCATCTCGACTAGTACCACCGAGATTTGCCACTGTAAAGGCATAAAATACTCGGGGACCTCTCGATGGCTTAGCCCGGGGTTTCTGATCTGTGCTTTTCACGCCCCTTGTTATCCTTCAACTCCTTTTTACCATCGTGTCGGGGCTCTAAGATAACCCTTGGCGAGGTTAACAGGAGATTGGCTTCGGAATTTGCCCTTTCCAGGTCTATGAAACCTTTCGCCCTTACTGCCACCTCCTCTACTATCTCTATTTCTTGAACATGGTAGCTGTTGCACAGTTTTCTTGAGGCTTTGATGGTCACATCGAGCCCTCTATAAAGATATCGAATGATCTTTCCGTCAGCGACTCAGCGGTCTATTTCTGTAACAGTTTTGTGAAAACGCCCGTAGAAGTCGACCAAGATTTCTCTGGGATGTTGTTTGACGGCATTCAAGACGACCAAACTTTTTTAACAATTGGTGTTCACCCATATACCACTCCAAAAAATTTATCTTTAATTCGGACCATGTCTCTATCGATTCTGCAAGGATGCTGATGAACCAAGACGACGCCGAACCCGAGAGGGTTGACGGAAATAAGAGGGCTAATTGATTTACATCGTTCGAATTACCCAATAAATAAGTTTTATGCTTGTTGACGTGGATAAAAGGATCTCATCCGCCACTGTATTCAGGGATGGCTCTAGCCACCACATTCTTTGGTATTCTGACCGCTATAAGGTCGACGGTGAATGGATGGGTTGATTGCTCCCTGAAGCGAGTCATAACGGTTTCATGTTGTTCCTTGATCCTTTTGTTGATAACCTCCTTAACTTGGCCAAGAGTGAATTGGGGTTGTTGCTCTCCGGTCGGTGACGTAATCGACGGATTAACAGAGTGAGTAACTATCGGCGTTTCAGTGGATGCCGGAGGTAGGGACTGATGTCCTGAGGTCATCTGTTGGTCTTCTTGAGGAGCATGGGCCCGCCGATTTCCAGTTTCGTCTTCCTGTGGCCACGCAGGACGACGATCATCATGAGGAGCAGGGGATTGTCTGCGGGCATTTCCTATGATAGTTTCCAAACGGGATTTCATCTCCGCGGTTACTTGAATGGTTTCCCCATCCATTTGAACGGTTGGTCAAACTGGAATCACAGTGGTGTTCGGAATAGGGGTTTGTCTTGAATTCGTAACATGCTCCTACGCTGGTCTCAGGGGGACAACGTCAGGGATATACTGGCTAGCAGGTTCTTGCTGGAGTGGTAAAGCAACGGCGGATTCCGAGCTATCTGAGGATTGTGAGTTAACACGTTTTCGACGATTGCGACTAGAGCTAGTTTGCATGACTATTTTTGCTCGTATTCCCACATACGACGCGAAATGTTGGGTCTGCATTTCTCGAATGCTGACTTGGCAGTGTTTTAAATGCCAATTTAATAATGATTGCACGCCTTCGGCGGAGCTCCGATGAACCTGGAAGAAGGAGAGCGCAACAGAGGGGGTGCCTCTCGGACCCACTCCGATGCTTAAATGAGTATACTGTGTGTTTGAACTCAAAAATTAATGAACGTATGTAAAGCAAGAGTATTTATAGGGATGGAAGACCAAACCGTTATAGGCAGGCGAGTATCTTGGTGAATATTGTGTCGAGATAGATATGTATAGTAGATATTATGATTATTGCGTAATATTGCAGTTCCCTTATGTAATCTTTATAGAATATATGCTCGATATACGCGGGATGTCATGGTTGTATATTCAGGGTCGGTTTGTGGGACCAAAGTTGAGAGATTTAACTCTCTTTGTGAGCGCCCCTATGGCGAGCAGTAAGAGGCTTTGGCCTTGGCCAATGGCGACCTGAAATAGGACTTTGGCGTCCACTTTAGTTTTGGGTTTGGTGTTGGACCGTTTTATGGGTTTCAGCTTACCTTTACTGTGGGGCGGCCCAGTTCTAAATGATGTGGGTTTTATTTATTGGGCCTTTGAGGTGTTGCTCGTATTGGGCTGTCAATATCGATACCCAATAGAAATGGAACTTCTTTTATTGTTCATATGTGTCATGTTTTTCACGTGTCCCTATTACTTAGATACTATAACAAATTAATATTTGAACTTCATTAAGAGTATACAACTCGTCCTCCCTACGGAAGAGTTAGGTCTAAATTTATTCATAACATAAATTGTTGTTACCAATTAAACATTAAGTTTATTATTAACAAGCTTAAAGTCGGGTTGTTATTAGCTATGACATTGACAAACTCATTCCATAATTAATGAATCATAGTATTCTCTCGAGAATTTTTTATTAACAATGTGACTAGTATTTTTCTTATTTTTGCACATAAATGCGAAATCAAACAAGATTACATAAGGGAATACACTTCTTTAATAGGATACTCATAAATGTCAAACATATTGCGTAATTTTACTATACACTTCTTTTTTATAACATTATTCAACTGCTTGCACAATAACACTTCTCCTTAAATTTGAGAGAAATATTTTAATCGCTTTTCCATTTATTCTTACATAAGCACCTTGTAAAACAATTCTCATCACTTTCAATACAATTGTAGAGAAGAAAATCACTGCTTTTCTATTTTGATGATCAAAGTTGTCTTTTATAAACCAAAAACAAAGTACTTATACCAAATTCATAGAAGAAAATTAAACCTAATAATATTTCCTAATGAAAATATCATATTTGAATAAAAACTATATCTTAATGGCTAAATATAATCATATGTTGGTCTTCTGCTAATTTTCTAAGATGAAAAGATCCTTATCTAGCTCATTATGAAAACGTTGATATTCTTTATGATGGTCCTTATTGCACTACAAGAAAGTAGCACTATAGTCGCGGCGTATAATCGTTGCTAAGTTGGGTTTTGCCGCTGCTAAGATGACATGCCGATGCTAAGAGTCGTGCCTGAAAACCCCGATGCTAAAGGTATCCGCACAGACAAAATGCCGATGCTAAATGTCTGCCGCTGCTGGAATGAACAGTTGGTCATACCTTTAGCATCAATATATTTTCAATGGTGTTCATGCGTAATTAGCGTCGGTACTATATGGATGCTATATAAGTGGTTCAGATACAGTATGCATCAGCTACAACATATATGTGTTGCTGTTTCTTGGTTTTTGTGTCTACGATATGTGGATACCGTTAGGTGATATTAACGTCTAAAATATTTAGAAACTAATTATACATAAATAGCGTTACAAAAGATTTGTGGTCAATGCAAGTCACAATTGCGACATAAATTGCACTATTTGCTTGGTGTTGAAGTTATTGTCTACGTGTAGCCGCAGTAATTTTCGTTGTCTACTTTACTACTTTTGTTGTACTTAAAAGGTAATTGCATTGGTTTGTTTCTGACTGTATTTGGCGTATGTATTGGTAATCAAATTTTCGATGCTAAACAACTATACTAGTTTCAGAATAAATGTTTCGAATTTTCACCAGCTAGATATTACATATAATGCATACCATCCAGAACCAACCATCCATACATTTCCATATACAAAGTGTCCAACCTTAGCATAAACAGAGCACATAGGTTGCAGACAATAAGTTTCTGCATGTACATGTTGTCCAAAAGGACCAAAACACAAAACAAACAAAGACAAAATACTATTAAGATGTTCCAGCATTACAAAATGGCACATTTTCTGTTGCAAGACAGATACTATACTAGGCCTAACCCAACTAGACATCCAAGCAAGCAAGTGAAAAATGATTACCTAAAGCAAGTGTTGCGTCATATGTCAAACATTTCAATCTGCAAGCACACCAATAGGTTGAATTAGAACAACCTCACATTAACATGCCTAAAACAAAGAGTACCATCACTCAAACAAAGACTTGTTTACTGTACCTTATGTATCTGGATCATCGAGCAATGCACCATTGGCTTGCAGTGCCCTTCGCATAAAGGCCATATCTCTTTGTACGGCGGTCATGTTTTCATGGAACTTCATTAGAGTTAATGTCGCTTCCTCTGCCTTCCTTGAACTCTCGTCCGCCTTCCTTGAGCTCTCCTTCGCTAACCTCTTCAGTTCTGCAGTTTCAGCTCTAGCTAGAGGCACTTCTTCCCTCGCTTTCTTCAACTGCTCACTCTCCATCATCCGTGCAATTTTGGATACACGAGATCGGCCACGTTCAGGCTTACGAATTTCTTCATAAAGTGCATCCTTGTCAACGGGAACGTCCTCTTTAGCTTGCAGTTCAGCAGGCCTTTGTTCAACTGCACCCTACAAACCAGTACAATCCAATCTCATGTGTTAGGTGTGAAACATTATAAGAATTAAGAAGGAAGAGGAGGTCTTATCACTTACCAGGATTGCTTGACTTTTCGGATCTCGAGGAACCCCATTCTTGTCCACATAGGTCTTCTGAAACATGTGGTATTTACCCGGATGCACCCCATTATTTTTCATAATCTGCATTTTTCAAAACAAGTACTGTAACTGAGTAGTTACTAGATTCTGCAGAGCAGTGTGCATGATGACTTGGTGATCTTTGTTTGCTTTGTTACGCTCACTCCTCACCTTTAATTCAAGTGTGAGCACACAAACAGTCATATGGTTAATAATATATACAAACTTGCTATAAATCGCAGTAAAGCATAAAAGAACAAGATTTCCACAGTTTAACCACCTTAAACTCCTCTGAACTGAACCAGTTCACTAGCCACGCCCAATCGTCCATCACCACGTCCGGGGGTATGTTCTGTATCCTTTCTTCATCGGTAAGGTACTTGTCATAATACCTTCTTTTCAGGTTGGCCCTGTAATTCCTATACTTCTCTCTCAGACAACATACAATCAGTTATCATCTTCAGGGATAACAAACTTTTCTTGTGAAGCAAACATACAAGCATTAGGATTTTGGCAAACATACACATGGAAAACATACAAGCATTAGCATTCGGTCGCATGCTCAGTAACCACTGGACTACTGGAGTAACATGCTGTGTTTCCCGTGGTTGAATTTCTTCAACTGGGGGTCCAAAGTGATCGGTGCTGTACAGTTCTCCACCAAGGTGTCAACAACTGATGAACCTAGTTCTGTAATGTTAAACAAGGAAGTTAAACTATATGGGTACACGTCTCCCATATTCTGTAAACCGCAAAAGTTTGGAGGACGTAAACCTACTTGGTCATACGCGGGACAGTTTCTGGGGTGACTTCAGAGTTATTTTTGGCTTAATTTGAGATTCTACATTTGTACTATTGAGCCTGATTCTTCTAGTTCCCACCACCTTGACGACTGTGTTCAACACAATTAACCAAACATATTATTTTGACAACCGATCGAAGAAACGCGACCAAGACATGCATCTTCCAACACAACCGGCTAATCATGATTTCAAAAAGGTTTGACATTGTAAAGTAGCAATTTTTAACGGACTGTCGTGGAGTCAAATGTTAGAACGGCACAGATTGTAAGCACAACACAGCAACCATAGAGCGAAGTTTGCAACCATGGAACCACAAATTTTAACAGCAACCATAGAGCGAAGTTTGCAACCATGGAACCACAAATTTTAACAGCAACCAGCAAGAATGTAAGAACAGCACAGAGCGAATCTGAGGGAATGACTGAAGAACAGAACACGTTTTCGAAACAGAACAAAATACTGAATCCTACAAGTTATCTTCAACATCAAGTAAGCAGATGGTTTTGCAAGAACATAAACCGTACATTGGGTGGTAGATCTGCAGAAGTTCGTGAAGATCAACCGTCTCTTTGAGTGGTCGGAGGAGAGGAAGAGAGGAGGTTACTTCGGTCAGAGATGGAGAACACATAAATAAACCGAGGGAAAGACTGAAAGCGTGGTAAATTAGATAGGAAAATGAAAAGCTGAAGAATTGGTGGGACCAAGAGTCATGTCATCTCGAATTACGAATGACATTTGCTTCGAAGAGGGGTAATGTGCCGATGCAGAATGTTTTCAACCGTGTGGGCTTCAACTGATTTGTAGGTTTGGGCTTCGGTCCGATTTCCTGCAGGGTTTCGGTCCAATTCTTGCAGGCTTGAAGTGGACACAGCATGCATGAACAATTTCAGCCCTAGGCATGCAATAATTTGTAAATAATTTGTTTTTTCCAATTATTTATGAATCAAGTATGGGTTGTGTTTTAGTTAGAGTTTTTGACGCTTGGATCATTTGGGTCGTAGGTTGGGCTCTTAATTTATACCATATATATAATTAAACGAATAATTTCAGAGTTTAATGGACCAACTGATGAACCTGGTTCAGTATACTGCGGTGAGTATGTATTTTTTTTCATTTCTTTATATTCGTCATGTACATGAGACTGTCAAAGCACTTCACTAATACTGAGTAAGTAGCATTTAATTAGTTTTCCAAACATTTAGTCAAGGAATCCTAGGAATGTCGTTGGAGGAACCTAAACATAAACCATAGGAACGCAAACCCTAAACCATAATCCATATGTCATAGGTCCATAATACATAATCCATTATATTAGTGTATATTGTAAATCATCACTGAACCAACTAAGTTGGTGTAATGGTTTATAGTTGATTGAATAATTATTAAACAGAATATTATATTACAATTGGTACAAGAAGTGGTACGGAACTTGTATATATTGTATATAATAGAAACTTGTACTTAATACAAACTTGTATATACAAAATATACACACTAGCTAGTAATGTTGTATATACAAACTTGCATGTAAGTGTATATATTGTATATACAAACTTGGATATATTGTATATACAAACTTGTATTATATGTACATGAAAATTATAAGACAAACTTGTATATATTGTATATACAAACATAAGGTACAAACTTGTACATATACAGTATTATATGTAGTTATGTTGTTTTTCTAATACAGTATTATATACAGTTATATTCCCCCACGAAATTATCTTATTTAGTAATAACATTAAGTTACAACCACTATTAACTTGATATTAACTAGATATCTGACCTGCAAATTACGCCCATTAGCCATAGGTAGTATATTTTATTTTTTTATATACTCATTCTATTAAGTGTGTAAAATGCATATAATTAATTTTAAGAAAATAATACATACTCATTATATTAAGTGTATATAATGCATTGTATTAATTTTAGGAAAACAATATAGGACATAATCTAATGACAAACCGTAACCCATAAGCCTTCGATCTGCCCTTCATGTCGTATGTATCGCCTTCATTTTGAATTTATTGTGATTTCCCGCTTTTTGCAATGAGGAATTTCCTGTTTGCGGTCTAGGTTCATTGTGCAGGAGGCCATAGCGAGACTGAGCAAGGGACTATGTTTAGTGTTCGATTGCTGGTAAGCAGATGGTTTGATTTCTGGTGTCTAACTAATTGAATCAAGCTGCAATATAAAACTGCCATTGATATGTGTTCTGTTGGATGTGTCATGGGTGTGCTTCTGATGGGTGGCGTAAGGAAGCTGCAGATGTATATGCATCAATAACTACAATTTCCTTCAATTTACACCAATGCTGTCTGAATTTAAAGCAATATTGCGTCCTTTTGTCCGCCAATTTACAGAATTGTATATACTCTAACATTTACACAGAATTGCAGCAAACAACAGAACATAGTTGGCTCATGTGATGTTTAAAATATTGTTCCCTGTCCTGAGTTATCGAATGAAAGGTAGAATTCTACACATTGGGTTTGCTTATTGTGTTATGTTATGTTTAAAATCAACTATTTTGTTATGCATATGAACATAGTGCTCCATTTTTTCTTGAAAACAGGAATGGATACTCAAAGAAGAGAACAAGCATCTTAAGGAGGTATGTCCATTCCCATTATATATACTCTGTTAAATGAAATGAAAATGAAGATACTGGAAACTATGTGTAACCCTGCCTGCCTTTCATGCTGAAGATACTCTGTTGCCTTTCATGCTGAAGATACTCTGTTGCCTTTCATGCTGAAATGAAACTTATATACTCGGTTGCATCATGCTGCAGTATATAGAAACTATCTGTCTGCCTGCCTTGTTGGCTAGATTGTGTTTATGTTGTTTATCTAGAATTATTGGCCAATTCATGATCAAACGCAGATTATCGGTATGTTAATATGTCTTTGTTCGTTTTGCTAATTTCTTTTATCGTGTTGTATTGTACATTCGTACTGATATGAGGATTAGATAGTTCTGAACTAAATTGAGATTTTTCATATTAAGTAAAGTGGACTCATTTGTAAGTGGAATAATCTTAAATATTGATAGAATAAAGTGCATGTATATAAAGCTTTACTATAAGTTGTTAACCCCACACTCTTGGCATCAGAATATACATATTACAAGTTGTTGCACATATTACATAGTTTTGTGGCTATGCACATGACTGCTTTCTGAAACATTACTTTCTTTACCAAACAGATTTGCAGTCAATGAGCAACAGGGATGAGCAGCAGTTTTACAATAATTTCACAGCACATTGGTCAACGAATAGCAGTTTTATTTACAGCACTTGCATAAGTCGAAATTATATTGTATATAGATTGAAACATCAATTTACAGCAATGTACAACAATTTACATTTACAGACTTATTTTCTGTACAACAATTTTGTACATTGCTGTAAATTCCCAAACATATTTTCTTATCAATTACAAACAGAATTGCAGAAGATCTGCCAAAGGGAATTGATACAAACAGAATTGCAGCACATTACAGTACAAATAATTGCAGCACATTACATATAACAGAATTGCTACAAACAGAATTGTTACACTCTTATAACATAATTGCAGTACAAACAGAATTGCTACACAATATAACAAACAGAATTGCTACACTCTTATAACAATATAACAAAATTGCAGTACAAACAAAATTGCTACACTATTATTTAACAAACAGAACAAATGTCAAAAACAGAACACAAATGGGAATTACCTAAAGTCTACATAACAAACATAACAGAATTGTTGAACACAAGTCTGCACAAAATGTAACCCTCAGACTAGAGTACAAACCGAACATACAATAGCAACATTTGTAGGTGTTTAACCTAAAGTCTTTGTCAGTCATCTCCCGGGTCATCATTGGATGAAGACCCTGAGTCTTGCTCAGAGTCGTACAAGTCTTCCTCTAATTCTGAGTCGGTCCCACCAGATGAAGAATAATCGTTATCTTCCACCCCAACAGATGTTGCATCCTCTTCTTCAAGAATGTCTGGTTCTTCGTGATTGTCATTGTTTCGCATGACATCAGTAACGACATCAGTTTCTACCTCTACTGCATCAATGTCGTTCCTACACCAATCGATCTCCTCGTCGACCTGATCGGCATGCGGGACATTAGCAACCACTGCAACAGAGGTTTCCTGGTACGGCTCAACAGATTCTCCAGACATTTGTCCGCCAAGGACGAACCAACTTTTGGCCTCTGCAGTCAACACAGTGCTTCAATCTTTATTATTACTATTACACAGTGCTCCAATCTTTAGTAATGGCTAACTAAGTTTTAACTACGCAATTACTGCGACGTTGTTAACATATATATTACATCAACAAATATTGAGAGTAAAACAATGCATTACACACAGCAATAATACATGATGTTGTTGATGTATATTACCCTCGGATACATATTGGTCAATAATTTATTTGGAACTGACACAAATAGTCGCGGCAAAAGTACACACTAAAGCATTGTTTACGCTATGAAAAAACGTCCGACTCTAAATCAACTTTATTCCTTATTAGTGTTATGAGGATGTTGGAGAGAATTGTGAGTTTAATGCAATAACTAAGGAGAATTTCATCTTAGCATTGCTTAAACTTGAAGATTACAAGAGGATATAGGTGACTATTTATAGAGTTTCTAGGATGTTTAATCAAGATTACCCTAGAATACTCTACATCATTTATGATCTCCTATCATATATCCTAACATTCACTTATCTAGAAAAACCTTCAAAAACTTTTAAAAACAGCAAAAACAATGAGCCTAACACTTTGAACTATGGATGTACTATGCCTAAACTGCAAATCATGCACTATGACTGAACTGCTGAAGCACTGAACGAGCATTGCTTCTGCACTAGGACTGCACTAGAGCTGCACGGGCTGGTTGCTGTTGCTTGAGGACTGGCTGGTTGCTGATGCACAAGTTGAACACTGCAGCTGCACTGGAATTGCACAGATTCAGCACGGTAGGTGCACTATGATTGCACTGAAGAGCACAGGTTTGCTCAAGGTTTCACATTCAAGTTGCTCAAGATAGATTCCTCAGGTGCAAGGCTTTGTGAAGGCCCAGTTGATGCAGCAGGTGCTGCATTAGAAGGAAAAGCACCAAAAGAATCTGAACTATCAAAGCTGTTCAGTGGAACTGCAGCAAATGGATCAACAATGGGTGTTGCAGATGCGGGAGGTGCAGATTCAATAGGCCTTGTTTGTGGTGGAGAGGCAGGATCTGAGTCAGCAAAGAGGCTAACTGAAGGCCTTGCTTGTCTTCCAATGATAATCGAGCACAGGTCTGCTCGTCTTTCAAGGGGAACCGAGCACAGGTCTGCTCGTTCTTCAATGTGCACCGAGCACAGGTTTGCTCGGAAGGACGAGCACTGGTCTGCTCTGAAGGTAGGTGATCCTGTTGATGTGAAGTCGATTTTGAACCTACGAACTTTGAGACTCTATTGACTTGCTCTTCTCGAGATCTCAAGCCTCATTCTCGCAGCCCTCACGACCTAGCATAGAACAACTTGGATCACTTAATCATTGCTGAACGGTTGAATCAAGAAGATGAGCACATGTCTGCTCATGTCAGTAACAATTTCAACATGTCTGTTCTTCATTTCAGCATGACTACTTCAGCATGTGTGCATCTCATTTCAGCATCTTGCTTTTTTTGATTATGGAAGTTCTTCACAATATGTGATTACAACATCATCAACAACAACATCCAGTACTGACTTGATACAACACAATCCAGTACCGTCAGCTCCATCCAGTCCAGCAATAGAACAGGTACAGAATGTACCAACGTTGTTATCCACAACACCAGAATCAGCACAGCAACAGTAGAACGAAAATGAACCACAGCATTGCAGCATGAAATCAGCATCATGACGAATATAATTGAGCGCACGAGAACAACGAAATGAACCGAAGTATTTAAGCAAAATCACAGCAGCATAATCACTAAGTGAATCGCAGTATCTCAGCAACAGAACATCAGCATCGCAAGAAACAGAACAGCAGCATCAGCAAAGCAATTGAAGAATAATACATCTCACCACATCTTCGATCGAATTGTTGCTTGAGAACCGATCGAACATAATCGGTTTCTTGATGGAACAGAACCGATCAGAATCGGTTTCTTCATGGAACAGAACCGATCGAACAGAATCAGTTTCTTGATGGAATTGAAGATTTTTGATGATGGAATTGAAGATTACTGCTATGGCTGATTGAATGCAACAAGACGGACAGACCGTTGAAGATTATCACACGGTTCTTCAGTAGAATTTCGGTTTGGATCTCCTGCGTATGATGAAATCGAATCTGATTCTTCGTGGAATCGATTGTTGATGCTAGTCTGAATTTGTCGACGATGAACTCTGCTTGATTCGTCCAACTCTGAAATGCAATTTGAAGAAAAGAAACTTGCGCGCGGAACCTGTAGACGCTGTAGACTTTCAGATTTTGGACTGCTTTGCAACGGATTTTGCAACTGCCTCTTGTAACCGAATCTTCATTTCGTCCCAAACCGAACCAGCTCTGATACCATATTAGTGTTATGAGGATGTTGGAGAGAATTGTGAGTTTAATGCAATAACTAAGGAGAATTTTATCTTAGCATTGGTTAAACTTGAAGATTACAAGAGGATATAGGTGACTATTTATAGAGTTTCTAGGATGTTTAATCAAGATTACCCTAGAATACTCTAGATCATTTATGATCTCCTATCATATATCCTAGCATTCCCTCGAAAAATAGTGTTAACACAAAACATGCTTATTAACAACGACTACCTAGCGACAACACAATATTTGCGTGGCTGTTGAGGCAGATTCTTGTAGTGTTGAGTTGAATATGATTAGTCATTGACTACAACTTTAATTCTTTTATTTACGGGACTCTACAAATTGGTTTAAGCCTAAAGTCTTTTAACCAAACCATGCAATGTCTTTTGTATTTCATTACATGAAGTTTCAAAATTGTGTCGACAGAGATTGATTTGGTTTATTTGCATTAGTACCTAATAATTCCCCTCCTCTCTTAAAAAAAAAAGATTTATCATCGAATGGTCGTCGTCGACATGCAACATATGCATAAAGACAAAAATATTGAAAGTTACTTTAGAATACACTCAACCAATAAATTATGTTTTAAGCAATATCACTAATGCCACTATACATGGAAAACAATTTAAAAATTGTGTGTGTATGAAATTTATCTTTCTGTATGTGCATGAAAACTCAGTCACGAGGTGCAAAGTCTATTGTTGTGATGGTCCTATGCTGTTTAGTTCGTCACTTGATATTCAGTCTTGCTTTTTCATCAATTTGATTTTTTTTTTTAATCTATTACATTAAAATTCCCAATAAAATATAAAGGATTTAAATCCACATGATCTAAAATATTAAAACCATAGACATTTTGAGTAGTGGTTCAACATTTCATCCCTTAATCAGATTTCTCATATTCGAGCAATGTGAATGAAAAGATATTCATGACGAACATCTTACCTCTTAGTGACTAAAAGGCCCTTAGAACACCATATGGGATACCCCCTCCAAAAAAAATATATATTAAGTAACAACATGGACATCATGATAATATGTAACTTAACATGTAAGAATCTCTTTCGATATTTTATTTTTCTTGTGTATGAGAATCCTCAACAATGTAAACAGATTCCTATTTACTACTTCATGTTAACAATCCATTTGTGGTGATGAATAGTAGAAATAATAACTTAGTTCTTCAATTACATGAATAAAAAAATAACTCCAAGGCGTAGCTTAAGAATTTAGTGTTTTTGTGAAGAACAAATATTCTTGGAAGCTAAGTACTCTCACAACATTTTTAAGAACCAAATCAGCAAGATGTGAAACATAATTTATTTGGTGACATGAAATAAAATCTATATTCTCAAAGATCAATCCATAAAATCAAACACAGATATCCCACCCCTTTAGGTCTAGGCAATTATAAGATAAAGTCCATCAAAGACGTCAACTCAAGGTTTACTAGGAGATGGAATGACTGTGTGTTGGCCATAAGGTTTAACTTTGGACTTAGATTTCTTACGACTCTATTATGCATAAAGTCCTCCTTAACCATCGAACTAGATCCAATTGACTAGTAACCCTGTGTCACGAGTTGAAGATCCTCCATATACATCTTCGGGCTCTTGCCTTGTAGCTAGGGTTGGACACGAACCGGTTCGGGGACGAACTGGTTCAAAACCGTACTTTTACAACATTTTAAAGAATACGATTTACCGCTCCAGATTTTGGACGATTTACTGTACCGGTTCGGACGAACCACTTGATATATATTAAAAAAAACAGTAAATCAGTAATACAAAAATCCAGCAAATCCAACTTGAAGACATTTCAACAAATCCATCTTAATGGTGTACGATGAAAACAATCCAACATCGAAGGATCAATCCAGCAAATGCAACTAATAAAATTATCATTTACAATTACAGAGAGCCAATTCGACATCAAGATTATGGAGACAATGGGAGGAAGGAAATAGGCATCAAGAACCGTACCTTGTGGTTGTAGTTATAGAAGAAATAGACAATGGGAGGAAGGAAAGAAGGTTTTGTTGTAGCTGTAGTGAAAGCCTCCACGCCCACTGCCGCGCATCAAGTTCCACTGCTGCTGTTGGTTTGCTGCTGCTGCCGCGATGCGCCTCCACTTCTCTGGTCTATCTCTGTGTGTCTCTCTCTGTATGAGCGGGGAGCCTTCATCGTCGGAGACTCCGAGAGAAGCCTTCTTTGTGTTTACTCTCTGTGTTTATTCTTTGTCTATCTCAACTCTCTTTTTTTATTAAGTGTCTTGACTTCTTGATCGATATCGAGATGTATGATTGAAATCGGTAGAAGTGGTTTGTTTTACCATTAAAGAACGTTTTTTTTACCTCTTATGAACCATTCCATATTTTTTCAAAAAAGCATTTGGTTTGTGAACCGGATCGGTTCACAAAAGGTACGGTTCAGTTCGGTCGAACCGTTATTTCCCTAGCCCTACTTGTAGCTAACGCCCTTGCATGGGGGTTAGAGTTTGAGGATGCTTTGGTAACAAGATATAAAGTCATCTGATCATATAAAAGAACTTCTCTCAAAATCACTTTTAAGGTATTATGTAGCCCGAATTGATGAAAAATCTGGGGGCACAGAATAGTCCTTGGGGGCACAACGAGTGAATAAACGGCTTGGGGGCACAGAATAGTCCTGAGAACGGAACCATGCTTCCACTTGTCAATTCAACAACGAGTGCACCCCTAGTCCGAATATAGGATATAACTACTGACAATTAAAAATCTGCAGGCGAAGATTTATCCTATACAGATTATGAAGAATTTCAAAGAACAGGAATGATCAGAAGGGATGAAACCACACTTACCCCAAGTATCATAAAGGGATCCGAACAACAGCAGTCACCAGAAATTTCATAAGTGACAGGAAGATTTGTTAATAGAATCTCGAAAAGGTTAGAGGAATTCGAAGAATAACCATAAACTTTGCTAAAGAGCAACCTAGAAACATCTCGTAGACTCATGAATAAAAATCCACGAAGGTGAAGGCAACCCACAGATAACTGAGAGGCTCGCCAAGGTGCAGTTTAGAAGCATCCAAGAGGTTTGCCAAAAAAAAACTTCTAAACTGAAGTTTCATGAATACAACTCATGGACTCGCCAAATATGGTATGAGATGCTTGGCGTTCGGAAAGACCAAACAGACCGGACCGACATGCTGAAAAGGCTGGAAGCTGTGAGAGTAGTGTTGGGTATCGATAGTGACAGCCCAGTAAGGAAAAGGCCTCGAAGGCCCAATAACCATAGAGGGGTAAGCCCATGACATTCGAACCGGATCAACCTAAGTACGAGTCAAACTTGACCCTCCATAGAATGGCCCAGAACCGAGCCCAAAGTCTCTGAGGAAGCTAAAAGCTCCCTGAGTGCTCGCCATTCTTCACTAGGCCGCGACCTCTCACTGCTCGCCATGGGAATGCTCGCCCCGAAGAGAGCCCTGCCTCTCTCCTCTGGTCCCACCAAACTGTCAATAAGGAAGTGGCCACGATATCTCGCGTATCTCGGTCACATATACACTAAGATATTCAGCTGCCTTATACGGTTTGATCTCTCCTACCCAATAAATACCCTTGCTTTACATACGTTCCTTACGTTTTGAGTTTTATACACACATATAATCATTTAAGCATCGGAGAGGGACCCAGAGACACCCCATCTGTTGCGCTCTCCTACCTGCAGGTTCACCGGAGTTTGAGCAGAAGCGTCTTTCCGTCCTTGCCTGGCATTTAATTAACTGCCAGATCAGCATCCAGGATTTTACGATCCAACATTGGGCGCCGTCTGTGGTAACGAGCAATTCAGCCATGAGAACTCGATCCCAAAGCAACTGTCGGAACCAGACTAGGGAGCGATCCTCAGATAGCTCTGATTCCTCCGTCGCTTCACCGCTTCAACAAGAACCTGCCAGCAGAGCAGGAGCCAATGTCGTTCCTCCGCGTACAATGTCGTTCCTTACGTTTTGAGTTTTATACACACATATAATCATTTAAGCATCGGAGAGGGACCCAGAGACACCCCATCTGTTGCGCTCTCCTACCTGCAGGTTCACCGGAGTTTGAGCAGAAGCGTCTTTCCGTCCTTGCCTGGCATTTAATTAACTGCCAGATCAGCATCCAGGATTTTACGATCCAACATTGGGCGCCGTCTGTGGTAACGAGCAATTCAGCCATGAGAACTCGATCCCAAAGCAACTGTCGGAACCAGACTAGGGAGCGATCCTCAGATAGCTCTGATTCCGCCGTCGCTTCACCGCTTCAACAAGAACCTGCCAGCAGAGCAGGAGCCAATGTCGTTCCTCCGCGTACAACTCGAGAGCATGTCAGTGATTCAAGACCGACCCCCGCTGCTAATCAAAACGGAGCCCCGGCACCGCAGACAGTCCACATCGCTGGGGAAGACATCAATTTAACCCCAGAGATGATCTCCCTGCTGGAGGCCATCCTAGGACAGGCGCGCCGTCAAGCCCCTGCTCCTCAAGAAAACAATCCCTCTGCTCCTAAGGGAAACAACCGCCCTGCTGCCACAGGGCCCTTAACCTCTGAAGCGGCAAAACCTGGCCCCACCGCGCCTTAGAAGGATCAGGAGATGACATCAGGATAGCAGTCCATACCTCCAGCATACACCAAGGAGCCAACAGCCGCATACACTACCAACCCTTCCGGTCCTTCTCCACCGGGAACCTCGCCAATGTACTGCACTGTGGATCAGATGGATGACCTCCTCAATAAAAGGCTCCAAGAAAGACAACTGACAGTCGCAGCTCCCTTCAAGGAGCAGTCTGCTCACCCTTTGACCGACGAGATCGTCGCCATCAAAATCCCAAAGGATGTAGTTGCTCGGGCCATACTTGAGTATAGCGGTGGAGGAGATCCCACCGTACATGTCAACAAACACGAGGCCTCTCTCTTGGGTAAGTCAAATGATCCCAATCACTTGGCTTTGTTATTTCCATCTACTCTTTCGGGTTCGGCTTCGTCCTGGTTCTTCGGCATCCCTGCAGGATCAATCAGAACTTGGGCAGAGTTAAGAAGCAAGTTCCTGGAGAGGTATATGTGCGAGCGCCAGTTGCTGAAGAGCGTGGTCGCCCTGGACTCGGTCAAACAACAGCCCGGAGAGTCGCTGTCCAACTTTTATGGGCGTTTCCATCAGAACGTCACAGAGATAGATCGCCGAATCTCGGATGGGGAGATCATTCGAGCATTTTACAGGGGTCTGGATGTGGCCAACAAGGCCTCGAGGAAGCTGCGAAACAGCTATCATGTGAAGGAGATCGAAACGCTGGAGGAGTTGGCGTCCAGAGCAAAAGGTTTCATAGACCTTGAAAGGGCGAACACAGAGGCTGACTTCCTGACGACCTCGCTAAGGGTGGTTCATGAACCCCGGCGCGATAGTAAGAAGGAGGTAAAGAAGGAGAAGAAGGGAAAAGACAACAGGCCCCGGGTCGAGTCTAATCCAGCGCCTCGCCATCCAGAGGTCCCTGAGTACTTCACGCCTTTAAATAGGCAGGTCTCAGCGGTACTAGTCGAGATGGAGAGGAGATCCTTGGTGAGGCCACCGATGCCTCGTCGAGGTGGGCAGCCCATGGGGAAGGATGTCGAGAGCTATTGCAGATACCACAAGTGCAAGGGCCACAAGACAGATGACTGCCGCATTTTGAAGCGGGATATAGAGAAGTTGATTCAGGGGGAAATGCTGAAGGAATTCGTGGCAGGGCGAGACAGAAGTCGAACGCCCCCTTGGAGACATCGTTCGCCAGCCCCTGCTGAGCAAACTGAGTCGTCTGGAAGCAAGAGGAGGGTAAATCTGATTGTAGGAGGATTCGGTGCAAGCGGCGAGAGGTCGAGCGTAAGGAAGGTCTATGCCACTCAGATCAACATAGCAGTTCAGTTGGGAAAGCGGCCCCGACCTGAAGAGAACATTGTCATCTCATTCTTCGAAGATGATATGGCACATGTTACCCCCCCCCCCCCCCCCACAACGATGCTCTGGTTATCACAGCAGATATTGACGGCTGTGACGTTGCAAGGATTCTGGTCGACGGAGGCAGCTCAAAAGACATCCTATTTCTGGACGCTTTCGAGAAGATGGGCAAGTTCAAACGTGACCTGAAGAGAGTCGACTTTCCGCTGATTGGGTTTGCGGGAAGGACAATTATCCGCTGGGGGCTATAACCATGCCAGTGATTTTTGGCGAGGGATGGAAAAGCATCCAGGTATCGGTCACTTTCTTGGTGGTCGATTCACCTACATCGTACAACGCCATCATAGGGAGGACCACGATCCATCCGAATAAGATTGTGGCCTCCACATTCCACCAGAAGATGAAGTTCCCCACTCCCAACGGGATTGGAGAAGTGCTCGGAGATCAGCCTTCCTCGCGACAATGCTATGTGAACTGTTTGTGCAGGAAGAACCAAAGGGAAGCGCTCGCCATTGAAACAGAGGCTGACCCCCGCGAGGACTTGGCTCGGCCAGCACCTATGGAGGAATTGGAAGAGGTTGAAATCGATGGTCCGGACAAGAAGGTGCGCATTGGAACCACCTTGAAGGAGGATCAAAAGGAGGCCATGACCGCCCTCCTCAAAGAATTTAAAGAGCTCTTCGCCTGGCAGCCGAGCGACATGCCAGGAATCAGCACAGATATCATCTCCCACTAGCTCAGAATAGACCCTTCCATCAAGCCGATCGCCCAAAAAAAAAGGTCATTCGGGACGAACAAGCGTTTGGCGATCAGGCAGGAGGTCGGCTGGTTGATTGAGGCTGACTTCGTCAGAGAGGTGAGATTCCATAGCTGGGTCGCCAATCCAGTTTTGGCTAAGAAATCAAACGGCAAGTGGAGGATGTGCGTCGACTTCCGCGATTTGAACAAGGCTTCCCCCAAGGATTCATATCCCCTTCCGAGGATTGATCAGCAGGTCGATGCTACCTCGGGTCATGAGATGCTGAGCTTCATGGACGCCTACTCAGGCTACAAACAGATCAGAATGTATCCAGACGATGAGGCTCACACTGCTTTTTATGCTGATGGGGACATTCTGTGCTACAAGGTGTTGCCCTTTGGCCTAATCAATGCCGGGGCAACTTATCAGCGGATGGTGAACCGCCTGTTCCAGGACATGCTGGGGAGTAACATGGAGGCTTACGTGGCTGATATGCTCGTCAAAACCATCAAGGGAAATCCTCACACAACGGACCTCCGCGAAGCTTTTGAAAGCATGAGGATACATAGTGTTCGCCTGAACCCTGCCAAGTGCGCCTTTGGGGTCAAGTCCGGCAAATTTCTGGGTTTCATGGTGAGTGAAAGGGGAATCGAAGCAAACCCAGAAAAGTTAAAGGCCATAGAAGAAATGAAGTCGCCAACCTGCCACAAGGAAGTCCAATGCCAGAATGGACGCCTAGTTGCTCTCAACCGCTTCCTCTCCAAAGCGAGCGACAGGTCCCTCCCATTTTTCAAAACTCTGAGGGCCAACTGCAAATTCGAGTGGACGCCAGATTGTGAAGAGGCATTCCAATCCTTGAAGAGGCATATCCAAGTGAAGAGGCATTCCAATCCTTGAAGAGGAATATCCAAACACTCCCAGCTCTGGCAAAGCCCGTTCCAGGCGAGCAGCTTTTCCTTTATATAGGCATTAGCAAAGTGGCAGCCAGTGCTGTCTTAATAAGGGAGGAAAATAATGTTCAGAGTCCAGTGTATTTTATTAGCAAAATGTTCACCTCAGCTGAAATAAAATATGTCCAGATTGAGAAGTATCTCTATGCCTTAGTTATTGCTGCTCGGAAGCTGAGACCTTACTTTCATGCGCACGACATCACGGTCCTCACCAATCAGCCTCTCAAAAACTTCCTGATGAAACCAGATTCTTCAGGAAGAATGGTCAAGTGGGCAATCGAGCTCAGCGAGTTCAAGATTAAATTTGCGCCAAAAACGGCCATCAAAGGTCAAGCACTAGCTGATTTCATAGTGGAAAGCATGAGTAACGGTCAAACGGAAGCAGAAAATGGGCCAAGTCAGTCGGCATACGACAATCAAATCTGGGAGCTCTATACGGACGGGTCTTCATCAAAAGAAGGCTCAAGGGCGAGCCTCTGAAGTACGCGATCGCCTTGACATTCCCGGCGACCAATAATGAAGCAGAATATGAGGCTCTTATCACTAGATTCAGACTGGCAAAAGGAATGGGTATAACTGCGCTTAAGGTAAAGAGTGACTCAGAGCTTATTGTCATTCAGGTTAATGGCACCTACGAGGCAAGAGGAGAAAATATGAAGAAATATCTCAGGATCGCCAAGAAGCTGGTCGCGAAAATCCCAAATTTCGCGATTGAGTCTATTCCTCGCCAAGAAAACCAGATGGCAGATTCCTTGAGTAAACTGGCATTCGGAGGGACAACAATCCAGGATGTGCAATTTCTGGATAGGGCCCTATGTTCAGTCCTGGAAAGCATAGCAGGGGTCTTCAACATTCAAGGACAGGTCACATGGATGACTCCGTTCCAGAATTATTTAAAAGAAGGGATCCTCCCAGATGACGAGGGCGAATCCACGAGGATTAGAAGGCTCGCAGCCAGTTATCTAATTATCGATGGGGAACTCTACAGAAGAGGCTACTCGACTCCTTACTTGAGGTGTGTTGCTCATCCTGAAATAGAAAAAGTTCTCCGAGAAACTCACGAAGGGGCGGCAGCATGTCATGAAGGTGCTCGATCGCTGACCAGGAAAATCTTCAGATTATGATATTACTGGCCGACCTTGGGAAAAGATGCAGCCGAATTAACGCAGAAGTGTGAGACTTGCCAGCAGTTTGCACCACGATCGGGTCGACCATCAACACTATTATCCCCAATGGCGGGTGCCTGGCCATTCGCTTAATGGGGAATCGATATATTGGGTCCTTTTCCCATTAGCACTGGTCAGCGTACTCACATTATAGTGGCAATCGACTACTTCACTAAGTGGGTAGAGGCGAAAGCTCTAGCTTCGACAACAGAATTCCAAGTCATCAAGTTCCTGCATGTCAACATATTCTCCAGGTTTGGCATTCCTAAAATACTCATCAGTGATAATGGTCCGCAATTCATTGGAAAGGAGCTCAAATGGCTCTGTGAAGAATATCATGTCGACCATCGCTTCAGTGCATCATCCTCAAACGAATGGGCAAGCTGATGCAGCTAACAAGGTTGTCTTAGCAGGACTCAAGAAAAGGGTTCGAGCATTCAAAGGAATTTCGGCAGAAGGACTGGAAAACGTATCATAGGCCATCAGAACAACACCTAAGGCGGCCACAGGAGAAACGCCTTTCAGTCTAGTGTACGGATCAGAAGCAGTAGCACCCGCCGAAATAGCAGTGTCTACCCACAGAGTCCTACACTTTAATGCAGAGGCAAACGAGATTGAGCACAGAACTGACCTCGACTTAGCAGAGCAAAAGAGATGGCTTTCGGAAAAGACACAAACAAAGATGCGCTTGGCGACCGCTCGATATTTCAACAGAAAATTCAGCGCTCGCCAATTTTTCGTGGGGGAGATGGTTATGAGAAGGAATGAATTCACAAGGTTGGACAGTAAAAATAACTTTCATCCAAATGGGAAGGACCGTACAAGGTAGTAGAGATCGCCGCACCAGGATCCTACTATTTGGAAACCACCGAAGGCGAGAGGTTACCCCGTCCATTCAATTCTAAGCATTTAATGAGAT
The DNA here is from genome assembly GCA_946814005.1 of Chamaenerion angustifolium. Lineage (NCBI taxonomy): Eukaryota > Viridiplantae > Streptophyta > Magnoliopsida > Myrtales > Onagraceae > Chamaenerion > Chamaenerion angustifolium. Next base: position 16,163,615 of record OX328273.1, on the reverse strand, counting down.
TTCATACATAGCTTGTAATCAAACTGTTATGTTAATAAAAGAAACCCATTCCTTCATAAAGCGTGTCCACTCGAAGCAAGTCGAAGAAAAAAGACCTGATAACCGAATCGGGCACCAAAAGCCCTAGCAACAAAGCTAGGCCAAAAGCCCTAACAACAAAGTTAGGCCAAAAAGCCCAGACGCCAAAGTCAGGCCAAAAGCCCTAGCAACAAAGCTAGGCCTAAAGCCCTGACGCCAAAGTCAGGCCAAAAAGCCCTAGCAATAAGGCTAGGCCAAAAAGGCCAAGCAACAAGGCTAGGCCAAAAAGCCCTGACGCCAAAGTCAGGCCAAAAAGCCCTGACGCCAAGGCTAGGCCAAAAGCCCTGACGCCAAAGTCAGGCCAAAAGACCTAGCAAAAAAGTTAGGCAAAATAAAAGCCCTGACGCCAAAGTCAGGCCAAAAAGTCCTAACAATAGAATTAGGCAAAAACGGGAAAGCAGTCGACAAAGCCAGACAAAGAGATCTGCTATCAACCCATTAAACAGCGGATAAGGAATTTTAAGCGATCACTATGGATGATGAAGCCTTAAGTTAACAAATTCCCTGTTATTATGCAAACACCTCAAAGGTTTAAACTTCAAAGAAGGTAATATCTCTTTGAACTTAGAAGTTTATGCTTTTAAGTGTCAGAGTATTGTCCTGAGAAAGTTCGTATAGACTTATGCTCAGTCTAAGACTTTAAGAGTCGAAGCCATTATACATCAAGAAAAGTCGAGAGTAATTATGATTAAGATATTGGATGAATAGCCAAACATGTTCGAAGTCAATTAAAGGCTCATGAATATAAAGGCATATAAAGAAACCAACTCTTAATAAATAATTACAAAGTAAAACAAAAAATTACAAATGAAAAACAACTATCTAAAAAGACAAAGAAAATATGGTCGCCAAGGAGCTGGAGGCTTCAAGCTTTTGGATCCTCGGGGGCAAGGGTGCTTTGCTCGCCTTCGGGGCAGGAGTACTTGACTCGCCTTCAGGCACAGTCTCTTCAGCAACAGCGGGCCGAGGAAGGCGACTCCGCAAGAAACCCTTCAAGGATTCAACTTCCCCAATGGGAAAGTTGGGGTCGACCGCCTGGACCTCATCCACCAGGACTTGGAGAAAATCGGCAATCGCCGACTTTACCACCTTCAAAGCCTGGTCCTCAAAGTCCTCGGAGGCCTTGAACTCCTCGACCACAGCTTGGGGCGAAGGAACCGCCTTTAGATGATCAGCCCGCCGGTTCTTCTCCTCCTCCAGAGCGATCCCCCTGGAAAACAAAAAATTACAAATGAAAAACAGCTATCTAAAAAGACAAAGAAAATATGGTCGCCAAGGAGCTGGAGGCTTCAAGCTTTTGGATCCTCGGGGGCAAGGGTGCTTTGCTCGCCTTCGGGGCAGGAGTACTTGGATCGCCTTCAGGGACAGTCTCTTCAGCAACAGCGGGCCGAGGAAGGCGACTCCGCAAGAAACACTTCAAGGATTCAACTTCCCCAATGGGAAAGTTGGGGTCGACCGCCTGGACCTCATCCACCAGGACTTGGAGAAAATCGGCAATCGCCGACTTCACCACCTTCAAAGCCTGGTCCTCAAAGTCCTCGGAGGCCTTGAACTCCTCGACCACGGCTTGGGGCGAAGGAACCGCCTTTAGCTGATCAGCCCGCCGGTTCTTCTCCTCCTCCAGGGCGATCCCCCTGGCTTCAGCAATGCCCCTCTGGGCCTCAGCAGCTTCCTTATGGGTCTCCGCGGCGACCCGAAGAGCGTCCGACATCCGCCGATGGGTTGTTCTCACCGGCGCGCTTTCTCGGTGGGGACATCACGAGGAAGCTCTCAGACTGTTCCGTGATTTGTAGAGGACATCTTCAATCTGATTTGATTTTTTTTTTGTGCAAATGTGATGCTTTTATGCAAAGCACATCTTCAATCTTCAATCTTCAGATTGCTTTGATTTTCAATCACCACAGAGGTGATGTTTTTTATGGTCTTTGAGAATTTTCAAGAAGATGAGCATCTTCAATCTGATTTGATGGTGTTAACGTTTGGACTACTTACTGTTGTTGCTGGTTCTTCCTTGCTTATGTTCTTACATTGTTGTTGATGTGCTTACTGATTGCTTCGCCTAATGATTGCTAAGAATCATACCTGATATGCTGCTCGGTTCTTGATTGGAGTTGTGCTTGTTGCGCCTATTGCATTGTGCTTCCCCTGCTCCTGCATTGTTCATGCTGCTATGTTATTGTTTGGAGTTGTTCTACTCTTTGCACTGCTCGGTTCTTGTTTGGAGCTATTTTGCTGCGCTCTGTTTTCTGCTCTGTTTAGTCTCCAGAAATGTTCTTGGTCTAGAGTTGCCTTTCAGATCTTAGACGATTTCCGAAATGGAGTTCTGGGGTATTGAGGTTAAAGCCGGACAGAATATTAATGTTTTGGAAACTGGAATATAAACTGGTGTTGCCTCTGGAAATAGCAAGAGTGTTGATAAAAAAAAAACTAGCTAATTCTAAAGCCTTATTTGTAAAAAGAAAAATAAGATAATGAAAAAACAATTATGTTTGGTGAAACTATTTAAAGAATTGACTTTAATTTTATCGAAACAAATCTGTTATGGTATGTATTAGGAAAGTATCTTATATCTATGTTAGATCAATATTGAACATCCACTCTATATGTATACTCTCTTCTTTACATATACACTTATTTAATATATTTGTTTACATTATCATGGTATCAGAGCCATATGAAGTCTCTACCAGCTCAGCAGTAACAACTCCCTCTATAGCTGAAGCCCCCACCAAAAGTTCAAACCACAACACCTACTGCTGCCCTTCTCTCCTAAAAAAAAAGTCATCCATTACCTTTCCTTGGTGCGACAGGTCCCATTCCATCTCTTCCATCACCAATATTCTCACCTCCATGTTAGGATGTATGAATAACTTGCAATCCAAGTACATGTGCCGAAGTCATAAAGGAAGATTAAGAAGTTTATAGAAGCTTGTAGATGTTTCAAGATTGTTGTAGTCATACAGCTGTTTGATTAGTATAAATAGGAGTCATTTGTAATAGTTTAATCAACTCAATTCAATATTCAGATTTCAGTTTTAAAATTCTGTTATTTCAGTTACTTAGAATCCAAGCTTTCTTGTTTTCTTCTTCTTATCTTCATCATCAACACCTTGCTTAGATTCAGATTGCTAAAATGGTATCAGAGCTCTCTCGATTCTGCCTCATCTGCTAGCTTTGATTCAGTTTTCGCGACTCTGTTCTGTTTTCTAATCGCTACTCTGTTCTGTTCAACCATCGCGACTCTGTTCTGTTCAACCATCGCGACTCTGTTCTGACTGCCTGTTGTGATTCGCCTGCTTTGATTTGTCTGCATCTCGGTTCTGTTTGCCTTCTGTGATTCGATTCAACTGCTGTTCAAGAAGCTGAGCCTCTGTTCGAAGCCAAGGTTCTGTTCGAAGCTGAGATTCTGCTTTGATCCTGTTCAAGAACCTGTCGCTCTGTTCGAAGTGGTGGTTCAGTTGAAGCTGTGATCCTGTTCGTCAAGAAGCTGTGGTTTTCTTCAAGAAGCTGTGGTGGTTCGTCAAGAAGCTGTGGTGCTTTTCGTCAAGAAGTTGAAGTGCTGTTCGTCAAGAAGTGCTGTTCGTCAAGAAGCTGATCATCCGTTCGCTTGAGCCTATTCAAGAAGCTGGTTTCTACTGTTGCAAGCAATCGATTCAGTCTGTTCATCCTGTACATTCTGTTGCTCGGTCTATTTCTACATTCTGTTACGAACATTCAGTTGGAAGTAGTCTACAAGGACAGCTACCATGGATGAAGACATTCCAGCCTTCTTCAACAAGAGGATTTGCCGATTAACTGGAGAAGACTCCTTCCAAGCGTGGAAGCATCAAGTTCTTCTTGCAGTTCGAGGACTTAATCTAGAAGGCTACTTGTTCGGTTCTCTACATGTCCCGAGACTGATTGAAGATGATGAAGGCAATCAGGTACTAAATCCTGATTTTCCTAAATACTATCAACAAGATTCATCTCTTGCCTCGTGGTTGCTTGCCTCAATTGCCTCACCGATTAGCAAAGGTCTCGTAGGTTGTATGACTGAAGACTTCATTTGGAACAAACTTCATCAGAATTTTTCATCATCATCAACTACACGCATCATGAGTCTTTACGATAGGTTGAAGGTTCGTAAATTGCTGAATCAATCAATGAGAGAGTACTTAACCGAGATACAACTCATCTGTGATAGCTTGGCAAGTTGTGGCCATCCTATCGAAGAAATGCAGCAGATCTCGATTATTTTAAACGGTGTCAAAGGACAGTTTGATAGTGTGATTGCTGTGATTCACGCTAGTAGGAATCCTTACGATTTGTCTTCCATATCTTCTGTATTACTGGATGCTGAGGCTAGACAGAAGGAGCTACTTTTTGATACCTCTCTTGTCACGGCGAATGTTGCTGTTCAAAGAACGGATCAGAGTATCAAGCCTGCAGATGGTCCTTCACAAATCAGTTCGGTTGATAGTGGTCAACCTGTTCAGAAGACGAACACCTATGAATATCAACCCAACACAGCTGCATACGGTCGAGGACGAGGCAGAGGTAGAGGCTATGGTAACAACAAGCCTCAATGTCAACTTTGCAGGAAGTTCGGCCACTTGGTACACCGATGCTACCAACGGTTCAACACGAGCTTTCAAGGTGTCACTGCTCAACCGAATGAGAATTTCAGTGCAAATCTCTCCTCAGTTCACTGGCAGGATGATGACTCAATGTCATATGCACCGTCGGCTGCATCCTCTGTGTCCAAACCGAATTACAACCAAGCCATCACTCCTTCATTTACCTCAGCACCTTCAACCATCGTACCTGGTCCTACAGTATCATCTGTTAATCCTTTTCAAGCGTATGGATCTGCATATCCTCCCAATCTAATCAATCAATACATCCCCCCTTCACCTGTCTTTTACCCTCCTATACATCCAACTTATTCGGTGATGTCTCCCTACAACGTGCCAACCAATAACATGCAGCACCTTCCTACACCGAATAGCAACTTCTCATGTCATGGTGTGCCTTTTAGTCCAAACCTTCCCTCAGCACCAATGCAGCCTTCACAGTCATCTACAGTGGAGAATCCACATCAGATCAATCTTACCACGACATCTATAGGAGGCTCCAACATCATGGACAAAGCCTGGTATCCAGACTCAGGTGCTACAAACCACTTCTCACATGGAGCTCCTGCGGGTGCTCAATCCTACTCTGGTTCTGGTAAGGTTTAGGTTGCGAATGGTAACTTCTTAGATATTACTAGCATTGGTACTTCTGTCATAAATACAGCTTTCAAACCTCTGGTTTTACATAATCTGTTACATATTCCTCAGATTACTAAGAACTTGGTTTCTGTGTCGCAGTTTACCAAGGATAACAAAGTATATTTTGAGTTTCATGATACTCATTGTGTGGTGAAGGATTCTCGGAATCATCAGGTGCTACTACGGGGTACTGAGAGTGGGGGTCTATACAAACTAGACTTCAGCAATCTCGATAGGTCTTTGTTGAATGTCAGTTCGAATAAAAACAATGTCTGTTTTGCTAGTTCTTGTATGGATAATAATGTTTCTACTGTTAATAAATAAGCGATATGCAATGTTGTTCAACTTAAACTTTCGCCCATGACTCTTCATCAACGTCTGGGGCATCCATCTCAAAATATTCTGTCCATTGTTATTAAACAATCCAATTTACATCTTTCTTCTCAGATTCCTATGTGCAATGCATGCGCTATTGGAAAGAGCTGCAAAATGCCGTTCAATGCATCACAGACATAATACACATTTCCTCTCGAGCTACTTGAGATGGACTTGTGGGGACCTGCCCCGGTGTTCTCCAATGGAAACAGGTACTATCTTAGTATTGTTGATGTGTTTTCGAGATATACCTGGATTTATTTCTTGAAAAACAAAAGTGATGTGTCCGTGATTTTTCCTCAATTTAAGAAAGCTGTTGAAACACAACTGGGATTTACAATCAAATCAGTTCAGACTGATGGTGGTGGTGAATTCAAAGCCCTGTCTTCCTTGTTTGTTCAGTATGGCATCAATCATCGTTTAACATGTCCTTATACGTCGGAACAAAATGGCATTGTTGAACGTAAACACAGGCACATTGTAGAGATGGGTCTTACATTGCTTAATCAATCATCTTTACCTATGCAATATTGGACTGATGCTTTTTTCACTTATGTGTTCCTGATTAACAGATTGCCTTCTAAGGTGTTGGATAGTATATCTCCTCATGAGAAACTATTTTGTAAACCTCCTGATTATGCTTTCCTACGTGTTTTTGGATGTCTGTGCTACCCTTTTATCAGACCCTTTAACAAACATAAACTAGATTACAGATCCACACGGTGTGTGTTTTTAGGGTATTGTGCGAATCAGCATGGTTACAGGTGTATGGATGCATCAGGTAAGGTATATATTTCGATACATGTCAAGTTTAATGAAGTTGTGTTTCCCTTTTCAGTGAAAACAGGTTCATTCATGCAGTCAGGAGCAGTAAAAAATACAGCTACCTCAATGCCTTTCTTTCTTCCATTTAACTCATCGATTTGTGATCCTAGTGATGCTGATATTGATAATTTTCGTGATGCAGATCAGGTTCATCCGGTGATACAACCATCCATCATACATACCAGATATGACACTACTTCCCCTGATGAACCTCCTCCAGTTAACACTGAATCTTCTCAAGAAGATCAAGTTCATGTTCAGGTTACATCTTGTCCTATTGATAATGTTGATACTTCAGCTATGAACAATAGACAAAATGTTATTAGGTATGGTCTGTCTGATTCCCTGCTTGTTCCGATAATGGATGATGAGTCTGCATCTATGTTACCTACAGATTCTACTGTGACATATATTTCTCATGTTGGGGCAACTTCATCTGGTGTTCATTCTTTTCGTGATAAATCCAGACTCAATACTCATTCTATGCAAACTAGGTCGAAATCAAAGAGTTTAAATGCTTTAACAACTTCGATGGTGTCTTCCGCAGATTTAACCAACACTGCCCCAGATGATGTGCATACTGCAATGCAACATTCTGAATGGGCTTCTGCCATTAAGGATGAGCTTCATGCCTTGGATATGAACAACACATGGTCGCTTGTCAAGTTACCTGCTGGGAGAATTCCAATAGGTTGTAAATGCCTTTTTAAAATCAAAAGAAATGCAGATGGATCTATTGAGCGGTACAAGGCACGTCTGGTTGCAAAGGGATTTTCACAAAAAGCAGGGTTCGACTTTGAGGATACGTTTAGTCCAGTAGTCAAAGCTCCCACGGTACGGATCATTTTAACTCTTGCTTTAACTCACAAATGGCAGCTTAGACAAGTTGATGTAAATAATGCATTTTTACATGGTGAGTTACTTGAGAATGTTTACATGAATCAACCACCTGGATTTGAGAAGACTGATGAGCAAGGTAATGTACTTGTGTGCAAATTGAATAAAGCTCTATATGGTCTCAAGCAAGCCCCTCGGGCTTGGTTTGAGCGACTCAAAGGATTTCTGGTTCATACTCTGTTTTTCTCGGTCTCCTTAGCTGATAATTGTCTCTTTATCAAGAAAACTGCTGCAGGTATGGTCTTTCTTTTAGTATATGTTGATGATATAGTTATTACTGGTAGTGATGTTGATTCTATTGAGTTTGTCATTTCAGCTATTAATAATGAATTCAAGTTGAAAGATCTTGGTTCACTTAACTATTTTTTGGGTATGGATGTGCAGGTTACGGAGGATAGTCTAATTCTGGGACAAAGGAAGTATATTACCGATCTATTGCATAAAACTGGCTTGATGGATGCATCTCCATTACCTACTCCAATGTCTGGTAACTTCCTTACAAAAGTAAGTGAAATTAAAGGTGAGTCTCCCCCTGCTGATGAACACTTATATAGAAGTATCATAGGTGCTTTACAGCATGTTTGTGTAACCAGACCAGACATGCATTTTGCTGTCAATAAGATGAGTCAATATATGCAACATCCATCGGTTTGTCAGTGGAAGGCTATGGTTCGTATTCTGAGATATCTTAAGGGAACTTTAGATCATGGTCTGCTCTTTTGTTCTAACCCTACAGTTACATCTGATGTGGTGTTAGTGTCATATGCAGATGCGGATTGGGGAAGTGATCTAGCTGATCGCAAGTCAGTCTCTGGTCACCATCTACTTCTAAATGGCAATCCAATTGTATGGAGTTCTAAGAAGCAATCAGTCATTTCTAGATCGTCAGCAGAAGCAGAGTACAGAGCCATTGCAAATGCTGTTTGTGAGGTTATGTGGGTTAGATCTCTTCTTTCTGAGCTTGATGTTAAACTTACCTCGATACCTGTTATTTGGAGTGACAATACAGGTGCAGTGGCATTGACGAAAAACCCTATTCATCACTCGAAAATGAAACATGTGGAGCTTGACTTGTGCTTTGTCAGAGAAAAGGTTCAAACAGGACAAGTCATAGTGAATTTTGTACCTTCAACTGATCAGATTGCAGATATCTTAACAAAACCCATTACAGCGAAACAATTTGTTCCATTCAGAAAGAAATTGGGAGTAATGTCTTTTGAAGAATTAACTTCTTCATCAGGTAACTTTATTGAGAATGAAAGTGGAAAAGACTTGGATTCGGATGTTGAGTAAGTTTGATACTCTTAATATTGTCTTTAGATGAGGTTATTCTTTTCTTTGTTCATTTGAATTTTCTGGTCTCATCATGAGTTCTTACCTATCTACGATGCTTATATGCTTTGAGTTTTCTTTTTTTTTCTTCTCTATACAATCCGTGTATAAGTAATCACTAGATATTACTCGTGTTCAGATATCTGCGGATGTTGAATCATATGATGTGTATTCTATCCTGATTGATGTTATTTCTCAGATGTTAATCTCATGTGTCACTGTGTGTCTAATGATTCTGATCAAGTCTTCTGTATTTTCTATATGACTTTCTGTGTTGGTGATCTCATTTACTTGTTGATTTGTCACGGAAATCAAAAAGAGAAGAAGAATAGGAGTATAAAGAAGAAGAAGAAGAAGCAAGAATGAAAAAAAATATAGCTTCTGGTATGCTGATGAACATACTGACATAGGGTGGAGCTTGAGTCCAAAAATAACTCTCCTTAAAGAAAACGTCAAGATACTTTAAGGGGAGTTTGAGGATGAAAAGATGGAGGAAAATGAAAACCTCCCAACTCCATTGGTAAGATAGAGGAAAATGAAAACCTCTCTATCAGTATAAAAAAAAAAAAAGAAGGAAAAACATGTTGAAGAGACAATGATCTTGTATTCGATGATTTCTTATCACAGAGTTCTGTATAGAAGTACAGGAAGCTTGTCTGCTATTAGCTAGATTTATAGTGACAGATGAGATTTGTCTTTAGGAAAGGTTAATCATGTGTGAATATCAGATATATGATTTGATAAAAGTGTGAGTCTGCTATATGAGTATTTCAAGTGATTGCAGGTACACAGGTTATATAGATGGATTAAAAGAATGATTGATTCAAGCTATTTAGCATTCAGAAGGAAGGAGTCTGATTGAGTATCAGATTGTCAAACTGAAGTTGAAAAGGAAACTTCTAAAGGGAATGTTAGGATGTATGAATAACTTGCAATCCAAGTACATGTGCCAAAGTCATAAAGGAAAATTAAGAAGTTTATAGAAGCTTGTAGATGTTTCAAGATTGTTGTAGTCATACAGCTGTTTGATTAGTATAAATAGGAGTCATTTGTAATGGTTTAATCATCTCAATTCAATATTCAGATTTCAGTTTTAAAATTATGTTATTTCAGTTACTTAGAATCCAAGCTTTCTTGTTTTCTTCTTCTTATCTTCATCATCAACACCTTGCTTAGATTCAGATTGCTAAAACTCCATTCATCTCTTCCACAATTTCTACTCCCATCTTCTATCACCATAAATCCTCCAATCAATATATATGCCTAGTTTCACGAACTTCGCCTCTATGAAATTAGATGGAGAAAATTATTTAGTCTAGAAATCACAAATGGAATCGATCCTGACATGCTATGATCTATTTGGCTTAGTTGATGGCACTTACCTGTTGTTGGATCGTAAAATCCTGGATGCTGATCTGGCAGTGAATTAAATGCCAGGCAAGGACGGAAAGACGCTTCTGCTCCAACTCCGGTGAACCTGCAGGTAGGGGAGCGCAACAGAGGGGGTGTCTCTGGGTCCCTCTCCGATGCTTAAATGAGTATATGTGTGTATAAAACTCAAAACGTAAGGAACGTATGTAAAGCAAGGGTATTTATAGGGTAGGAGAGATCAAACCGTATAAGGCAGCTGAATATCTTAGTGTATATTGTGTTGCTGAAGATTCGGATCGTGGGATATGGCAGTTACTGCGAGATATTGCAGTTACCAAATCTAATCTTTAGTGAATATGTGACCGAGATACGCGGGATATCGTGGCCACTTCCTTATTGACGGTTTGGTGGGACCAGAGGAGAGACGCAGGGCTCTCTTCGGGGCGAGCACTCTCATGGCGAGCAGTGAAAGGTCGCGGCCTAGTGAAGAATGGTGAGCACTTAGGGAGCCTTTGGCGTCCTCAGAGACTTTGGGCTCGGTTCTGGGCCATTCTATGGAGGGCCAAGTTTGACTCGTACTTAGGCCGATCCGGTTCGAATGTCATGGGCTTAACCCCTCTATGGTTATTGGGCCTTCGAGGCCTTTTCCTTACTGGGTTGTCACTATCGATACCCAACATTTGCCCCCGAAGCTTGATTGAAGTTTCTTCAGTCGAGCTTGATTTCCTGGTAGGATTTTAGATAGTGACGTCTCAGATTCGGTTTTCTTCGTCTCTTATAATGGTTCATGACCTTTGAGGCATTTCGATCTCGTTTGGCGAGCAGTTTCTTCCCTGTTCAAAGCTGAAAGAATATCCTTACTTTTATTCCCCTTTGGCGATCACTCGAGGCAACCTAGGCTTATGAAAGTCTATATTTCTTGGTTAGGCGATCACTACGTACCCGAGGTATTTCTGATAAAGCCTATTAGTGCGCTGGCGACCACCTTGTCTCCTTAGTGGACTTTTAGCATTTAATAACTGCACAGTTGTCCGGAAAATCGAACGGTCGCTTGAGGCACGCCTGTCATTTACTTTTCCGTAAACCAAGGGTAGGCAGACAGCTGCCTGTACCAGCCAACCGCTTGTCTCCCCGAGGTGTCTCTTGGAATTCTGACATTGCTTCGGTGTTTTCCAATTCCCCCAAGGGGTCTAAAAATTCCAATGCCCCCAAAAGTACCAATGCCCCCCTGACCATTAGGGATGGCGCCGTGCCCCCCTCAGCGGGGGAACAGCCTGACGTGGGGAGATCCGCAGCCACGCCAGTGGTGGTGGATGGGCCTGAGCTTCAAACGCCCATCTTTTCTCCGAAAGGTAAACCTCTGTCCTTTCAGTGCTCTGTTTTGGTAATATTCCCTGCTCCTCCTTGTGTTTTATGTTTGCCATTGCCATATCTGAACTTATTTGAGTAGATGTCAAGCCTAATGAGTTGAAACCGACTTACTTTAAGACAATGGTGGCGCTTGGTGGCCTCAGTGTGGAGGATGCTCCTAGGTATCCTGGCTTAGGTCTGCACTATCCTCACGACAGAGAGGTTTACATTTATGCGGCCCAGATTGATGCTGGGTTGCGTTTTCCTCTTTGTGAGGATTTGCAGACATTGTGCCAGTTCTATGGGATCCACCCCACGCAACTCGTTCCTAATGCCCTCAGGATGTGGGTCGGTTTCAAGTTCCTGTGCATAAGCCAGGAATGGGCGTATTCACTGGCCTTGTTCCGGTGTTTTTTCCGACTGGCAGCTGGGGCGAACCACCTCCATCACTTCCAACCACGCTGGCCGAAGTTTGCAGAGTGGGGAGGCCCTCAAGCATGGATTTGGAATGTTCATGTCCGTCTGGTCGATGATTTCCGGGCCACTACCTCCAACTACAAGAAGTTTTACTTCTTGTACAAGAGGGGTGTACCCTGGAAATTGTTTACCCCGGACAAGGACTTCCCTCCTTCCTTCGAAGAGCTGTAAGGGAGTGATCGGAACACCATCGACGACCTATACCGGTTGCATCGGTCGTCCTAATTCAAGTCCATTCGCTCAGTGGCGGAGACTACTGAGAATGCGCTTGAGATGGCGGGTATTCATCAAGCCACGCCAATCTTTGATGATTGGGTAATTTTCTAACCCTTTTCTTGTTTTATCATTTGTAGGCAAGGCCGTAGGCAAGAGCCGAAAACTGATAGGTCTCTTTGATGACCAGGGATCGGCGGGGTTGTCCTCCGACCATCCACTGCTGAGCTCTCCTACTCCCCCCTCCTGGCGTTCGTCCAAGAGGAAGTCCGAGGAGGTACTTCTTTTGGCCACTACTGGCCCTCGCCAACCAAGTATGTCGCCTCGTCCTTTGTGGATTTAACGTTTTCATACTTTGCAGTTTTTTGGTTTCTGTCATCTTGTCTTGCTGCTTTGCAGAGAAGTCCTCGGCTGACGTGGCCCGGGACCCTCCTCCTCCTCCTTCTAAGAAGGTCAGGAGTGAGGAGCACCCAGAAGTCGACCAGCATCCTCCTCCTCCCCTTCCCAAGGGCCCTTCTGCCAACAAGGGGAAGGGTCTTGACGTGGCGCCTCCTTCTCCCTCTCCCCAGGGCCCTTCTGCCACTAAGGAGAAGGCTTTGGCCTTGGCGCCTCCCGCTCCTACGGTGCCCACAGTTCCTCCTAAGGAGTCTGGGACCCAGAAGAAGGGGCCCGCTGCTTCCAGCTCTTCGAGGGCTCCCGCCGAGGAGTACTGCTCCATGGCGAGCTTGTTCCAGCCATTTAAGGCTGCGGACTCTCGGAGGCCTTGGGTCCCTTGTGGGGACCTTGAAAAGAAGGGGTACCCTGCCCAGAAGAGCCTCCGGGGTAGCCCGGACATGTGCATGCGACTTCTTGATGGGATAATTCCCCCCAAGGACCGCTCGATTGGTCCCACGGAGCTGCCTCAGATCGAGGGGTTCCTGCGGACTCACTTCGAACGAGTCGCCATGGTATGATCTCGCCTCCTTTCCGTTCTTTCTACCTTGTCATTCCCTTTTTGTTTGATGTCCTGACAATTTTTCTTGTGTCTTTGTTGTCAGCTCGTTCGGGAAGAGGTGATCCTTGGCCGCGTCTTCGGCGACCTCGCCGACAAGCATTCTGACCTGCTTGTCGAGCTGGAGCAGTACCGAAGTACGGGGGTCACCCCCTGGCAGTTGGAGGCCATCAAGAAGACCGCTGATGTGGCGGTCGCCTTGGTGGACGGTGCCCGGGAGAAGTACTTCAGGAAGGAGCAGCGTCTCCTTGCTGATGTCAAGAAGAGGGAGGCTGATGCTGCAGCCTTCCTTCAAGAAGCTGAGGCCCTTCATCGGTGCCTTGATGAAGGAGAAGCGGTCCGAGCTCGCCTAGAGGCCGAGTTGAAGGAGGCTCGTGCTCAGATTGCAGAGTCGGACGCTCTTCGGGTCGCCGCAGAGACCCAGAAGGAAGCTGCTGAGGCCTAGAGGGGCATTGCTGAAGCCAGGGGGATCGCCCTGGAGGAGGAGAAGAACCGGCTGGCTGATCAGCTAAAGGCGGTTCCTTCGCCCCAAGCCGTGGTCGAGGAGTTCAAGGTCTCCGGGGACTTTGAGGACCAGGCTTTGAAGGTGATGAAGTCGGCGATTGCCGATTTTCTCCAAGTCCTGGTGGATGAGGTCCAGGCGGTCGACCCCAACTTTCCCATTGGGGAAGTTGAATCCTTGAAGGGTCTCTTGCGAAGTCGCCTTCCTCAGCCCGCTGTTGCTGAAGAGACTGCCCCTGAAAGCGAGCCAAGTACTCCTGCCCCCGAAGGCGAGCAAAACACCCTTGCCCCCGAGGATCCAAAAGCTTGAAGCCTCCGCTCCTTGGCGACCATATTTTCTTTGTCTTTTTAGATAGCTATTTTTCATTTGTAATTTTTTGTTTTACTTTGTAATTATTTATCAAGACTTGGTTTCTTTATATGCCTTTATATTCATGAGCCTTTAATTGACTTCGAACATGTTTGGCTATTCATCCAATATCTTAATCATAATTACTCTCGACTTTTCTTGCTGTATAATGGCTTCGACTCTTAAAGTCTTAGACTGAGCATAAGTCTATACGAACTTTCTCAGCACAATACTCTGACACTTAAAAGGATAAACTTCTAAGTTCAAAGAGATATTACCTTCTTTGAAGTTTAAACCTTTGAGGTGTTTGCATAATAACAGGGAATTTGTTAACTTAAGGCTTCATCATCCATAGTGATCGCCTAAAATTCCTTTTCCGCTGTTTAATGGGTTGATAGCAGATCTCTTTGTCTGGCTTTATCGTCTGCTTTCCCGTTTTTGCGTAATTCTATTGTTAGGACTTTTTGGCCTGACTTTGGCGTCAGGGCTTTTTGGCCTGACTTTGGCATCAGGGCTTTTTGGCCTAACTTTGTTGTTGGGGCTTTTGACCTAGCTTTGTTGCTAGGGCTTTTGGCCTGACTTTGGCGTCAGGGCTTTTTGGCCTAACTTTGTTGTTAGGGCTTTTGGCCTAGCTTTGTTGCTAGGGCTTTTGGCCTGACTTTGGCGTCAGGGCTTTTTGGCCTAACTTTGTTGTTAGGGCTTTTGGCCTAGCTTTGTTGCTAGGGCTTTTGGTGCCCGATTCGGTTATCAGGTCTTTTTTCTTCGACTTGCTTCGAGTGGACACGCTTTATGAAGGAATGGCTTTATTTTATTAACATAACAGTTTGATTACAAGCTATGTATGAAATCTCCTTAAATGCTCAGAATTGAATGGACGGGGTAACCTCTCGCCTTCGGTGGTTTCCAAATAGTAGGATCCTGGTGCGGCGATCTCTACTACCTTGTACAGTCCTTCCCATTTGGCTGAAAGTTTATTTTTACTGTCCAGCCTTGTGAATTCATTCCTTCTCATAACCATATCCCCCACGAAAAATTGGCGAGCGCTGACTTTTCTGTTGAAATATCGAGCGGTCGCCAAGGGCATCTTTGCTTGTGTCTTTTCCGAAAGCCATATCTTTTCCTCTGCTAAGTCGAGGTCATTTCTACGCTCGATCTCGTTTGCCTCCGCATTAAAGTGTAGGACTCTGTGGATAGGCACTGCTATTTCGGCGGGTGCTACTGCTTCTGATCCGTACACTAGACTGAAAGGCGTTTCTCCTGTGGCTGCCTTAGGTGTTGTTCTGATGGCCCATAATACGTTTTCCAGTTCTTCTGCCCAATTTCCTTTGAATGGTCGAACCCTTTTCTTGAGTCTTGCTAAGACAACCTTGTTGGCTGCTTCAGCTTACCCATTCGTTTGAGGATGATGCACTGAACTGAAGCGATGGTCGACACGATATTCTTCACAGAGCCATTTGAGATCCTTTCCAATGAATTGCGGACCATTATCACTGATGAGTATTTTGGGAATGCCAAACCTGGAGAATATGTTGACCTGTAGGAACCTGATGACCTAGAATTCCGTTGTCGAAGCTAGAGCTTTCGCCTCTATCCACTTAGTGAAGTAGTCGATTGCCACTATAATGTGAGTACGCTGACCAGTGCTAATAAGGAAAGGACCCAATATATCGATTCCCCATTGAGCGAAAGGCCAGGCACCCGCCATTGGGGATAATAGTGTTGATGGTCAACCCGATGGTAGTGCAAACTGCTGGCAAGTCTCACACTTCTGCGTTAATTCGGCTGCATCTTTTCCCAAGGTCGGCCAATAATATCCTAATCTGAAAATTTTCCTGGTCAGCGATCGAGCACCTTCATGACATGCTGTCGCCCCTTCGTGAGCTTCTCGGAGAACCTTTTCTGTTTCAGGATGAGCAACACACCTCAAGTAAGGAGTCGAGTAGCCTCTTCTGTAGAGTTCCCCATCGATAATTAGATAACTGGCTGCGAGTCTTCTAATCCTCGTGGATTCGCCCTCGTCATCTAGGAGGATCCCTTCTTTTAAATAATTCTGGAACGGAGTCATCCATGTGACCTGTCCTTGAATGTTGAAGACCTCTGCTATGCTTTCCAGGACTGAACATAGGGCCCTTTCCAGAAATTGCACATCCTGGATTGCTGTCCCTCCGAATGCCAGTTTACTCAAAGAGTCTGCCATCTGGTTTTCTTGGCGAAAAATAGACTCAATCGCGAAATTTGGGATTTCCGCGACCAGCTTCTTGGCGATGCTGACAATAAGCTCTGAGTCACTCTTTACCTTAAGCGCAGTTATACCCATTCCTTTTGCCAGTCTGAGTCCAGTGATAAGAGCCTCATATTCTGCTTCGTTATTGGACGCCGGGAATGTCAAGGCGATCGCGTACTTCAGAGGCTCGCCCTCAGGAGGAATAAGAATTAAACCTGCCCTCGAGCCTTCTTTTGATGAAGACCCGTCCGTATAGAGCTCCCAGATTTGATTGTCGTCAGCCGACTGACTTGGCCCATTTTCTGCTTCCGTTTGACCGTTACTCGTGCTTTCCACTATGACATCAGCTAGTGCTTGACCTTTGATGGCCGTTTTTGGCGCAAATTTGATTTTGAACTCGCTGAGCTCGATCGCCCACTTGACCATTCTTCCTGAAGAATCTGGTTTCATCAGGAAGGTTTTGAGAGGCTGATTGGTGAGGACCGTGATGAGCGCATGAAAGTAAGGTCTCAGCTTCCGAGCAGCAATAACTAAGTTGAACATTTTGCTAATAAAATACACTGGACTCTGAACATTATTTTCCTCCCTTATTAAGACAGCACTGGCTGCCACTTCGCTAATGCCTAGATAAAGGAAAAGCTGCTCGCCTGGAACGGGCTTTTCCAGAGCTGGGAGTGTTTGGATATGCCTCTTCAAGGATTGGAATGCCTCCTCACAATCTGGCGTCCACTCGAATTTGCGGTTGGCCCTCAGAGTTTTGAAAAATGGGAGGGACCTGTCGCTCGCTTTGGAGAGGAAGCGGTTGAGAGCAGCTAGGCGTCCATTCAGGCATTGGACTTCCTTGTGGCAGGTTGGCGACTTCATTTCTTCTATGGCCTTTAGATTTTCTGGGTTTGCTTCGATTACCCTTTCGCTAACCATGAAACCCAGAAATTTGCCGGACTTGACCCCAAAGGCACACTTGGCAGGGTTCATGCGAACACTATGTATCCTCATGCATTCAAAAGCTTCGCGGAGGTCCGCTGTGTGAGGATTGCCCTTGATGGTTTTGACGAGCATATCATCCACGTAAGCCTCCATGTTCCTCCCTAGCATGTCCTGGAATAGGCGGTTCACCATCCGCTGATAAGTTGCCCCGACATTGATGAGGCCAAAGGGCATCACCTTGTAGCACAGAATGTCCCTATCAGCATAAAAAGTGGTGTGAGCCTCATCGTCTGGATGCATTCTGATCTGGTTGTAGCCTGAGTAGGCGTCCATGAAGCTCAGCATCTCATGACCCGAGGTAGCATCGACCAGCTGATCAATCCTCGGAAGGGGATATGAATCCTTGGGGCAAGCCTTGTACAAATCGCGGAAGTCGACGCACATCCTCCACTTTCCGTTTGATTTCTTAACCAAAACTGGATTGGCGATCCAGCTCTGGAATCTCACCTCTCTGACGAAGTCAGCCTCAATCAACATGCCGACCTCCTGCCTGATCGCCAAACGCTTGTCCGTCCCGAATGACCTTCTTTTTTGGGCGATCAGCTTGATGGAAGGGTCTATTCTGAGCTCGTGGGAGATGATATCTGTGCTAATTCCTGGCATGTCGCTCGGCTACCAGGCGAAGAGCTCTTTAAATTCTTTGAGGAGGGCGGTCATGGCCTCCTTTTGATCCTCCTTCAAGGTGGTTCCAATGCGCACCTTCTTGTCCGAACCATCGATTTCGACCTCTTCCAATTCCTCCATAGGTGCTGGCCGAGCCAAGTCCTCGCGGGGGTCGGCCTCTGTTTCAATGGCGAGCGCTTCCCTTTGGTCCTTCCTGCGCAAACAGTTCACATACCATTGTCACGAGGAAGGCTGATCTCCGAGCACTTCTCCAATCCCGTTGGGAGTGGGAAACTTCATCTTCTGGTGGACTGTGGAGGCCACAATCTTGTTCGGATTGATCGTGGTCCTCCCTATGATAGCGTTGTAGGATGTAGGTGAATCGACCACCAAGAAAGTGACCGAACCTCGATGCTTTTCCATCCCTCGCAAAAAATCACTGGCATGGTTATAACCCCCAGCGGATAAGTTGTCCTTCCCACAAACCCAATCAGCGGAAAGTCGACCCTCTTCAGTGAAAGGATTTAGAGTTGATGAGGAGAAAATGAAGAACTCAATGCTTTAGAAATGGAGAACATTGTATTGATTTTAGTTAAAATGAATACAAAGATTAGTAGTGCTTATATAGAAAAAACCAAGTAACTAACAAGTAATTCTCTAGACTAATCTAGACTAATCTAGACTAAACTTAGATTTATCTTGAACATACTACTCTAACATTCACTCACGATCTTTGTTTTCCTTGATTTTGTTTTTCTCAAACTTTTGAAAGTTGCTGAATTGGTCCCCCAAACTTTCAATGCTTATTTACTTGTGCAAAAAGTCCCATATCCAATCCCGATCTAGTCTGCAACTGACTTGAGATCACACACCTTCCATCGTTAACTCGATCCTTCGAACCCAACACAAGCACGTGGGTAACCGCATACGGACGAACAACAAAGTCAACTAAACTAAAGCAATGCCGCCATGGTCATGTCCGTGGTGCCTTCTTGGTCATCCATCGTGATCACACCATTTTAGGCTAAATGAAACAAGAATAAAACCGTCCGATCGGCACTTGAACTTGCAGCCAAAGCTCGAAGTAATCTCACCAAAGATTTGCTTGTGCAAGCAACTCATTCACACACCAATCAATCTTGAATCAGTCATTTCAGCACCAAGTATTCAGCATTGTTGTAGAGGATCCGCAAATCATTCAGCATTGTACAGCATCATACATCACAAGAATGGCTTCAATCAACATCACATAATTCAGCATAGCAATCAGAGCATCACATAATCTCAGCTTGAATTATCACAGCACAGAAATGGCTTCAATCAGCACCATATCATTCACACTAATCTGTTTTGAATGTTTTGAAGCTGGAATTGTTTGAATCAGCAGTAATCACACCAGAAATCAACAACATTATGCTGTAGAAGCATTGAGTAGCAGATCTTGAGCAACATCATGACTAAAAAAGGGCAACATCATGACTAAAAACGAGCAGATCTTCATCAACATCCTCAGCAGCTAATGTCTCGCAGCTCAGCACATTGCACAGACAGAAAACAGAACTACAGAATTCCATAATAGACAGAACACTTACAACCGAATTCGATATGTAGAATCAATGCTGAATTGAAGCTGTAGAATCGGTGCAGCAGGATAGAGAATCGTACAGAAAAGCTGTACTGATAGATGAAGACGATTGAAGAAGATCGTGAGTCTCTGCTCTGCTGGAATTGAATCGATGCTAATGGAAAAAGCTGATTGCTGCGCGCTGGAAGATCACGACTGAATTAGAGCTGTAGAATCGGTGTAGCAATAGCATAGAACTGAAGATCACTGCAGGAATTGTGCTGCTCAAAGAATTGAAGATCACAGCACCAGAGAATTGCAGATCGAAGACCAGATCGAACAGATTCTTGCGCACTGGTTCTTCTGCAGAGTTTCTGTTTGGATCGGTTGAAATTGAATCTTCTTCTTCGTGGAATCGATTGTTGTTGCTGATCTGAAGTTGTTGCAGATGTAATCAGCTTGATTTGAACAAAATGGAAGCTGGATTGAAGAATGGAAGGCGCGGGAGCTGGATATCTTCAGATTTCAATTTCATACGGAAATTGAGTTCGTTTGAAAATTCCTTCAGATTTGTGACCGAATTTGCAACCGAATTTGAACTTGCTCTGAATTGAAGACTGAATTCTTCAATTCAGAGCTGATAAAAACGACTGAACAGAGAAGATCTTGATGAGGAGAATGATCACCAACCGAAATGGATTAGCCCTAGGACAGATTTGGCTCTGATACCATGTAAGGATTCTTCAATGTTAGGAGAGAATTTAGAACTCAATGACTTTACTAATGAAAACATTGTATTGCATTGAGATAAAATGATTACAACCTCTACTAATCCTTATATAGGAAAACCAAGACTAGGAAGATACCATCTAGAGTTATCTAGAGTAATCTAGAGTAATCTAGATTAATCTAGACTAGATTATACAATACTCTAACATTCAGGTCACGTTTGGACTTGCCCATCTTCTCGAAAGCGTCCAGAAATAGGATGTCTTTTGAGCTGCCTCCGTCGACCAGAATCCTTGCAACGTCACAGCCGTCAATATCTGCTGTGATAACCAGAGCATCGTTGTGGGGGGTGTTAACATGTGCCAAATCATCTTCGGAGAATGAGATGACAATGTTCTTTTCAGGTCGAGGCCGCTTTCCCAACTGAACTGCTGTGGAGATCTGAGTGGCATGGACCTCCCTTGCGCTCGACCTCTCGCCGCCTGCACCGAATCCTCCTGCAATCAGATTTACCCTCCTCTTGCTTCCAGAGGCTCAGTTTGCTCAGCAGGGGCTGGCGAACGATGTCTCCTTGGGGGCGTTCGACTTCTGTCTCGCCCTGCCACGAATTCCTTCAGCATTCCCCTGAATCAACTTCTCTATATCCCGCTTCAAAATGCGGCAGTCATCTGTCTTGTGGCCCTTGCACTTGTGGTATCTGCAATAGCTCTCGACATCCTTCCCCATGGGCTGCCCACCTCGACGAGGCATCGGTGGCCTCACCAAGGATCTCCTCTCCATCTCGACTAGTACCGCTGAGACCTGCCTATTTAAAGGCGTGAAGTACTCAGGGACCTCTGGATGGCGAGGCGCTGGATTAGACTCGACCCGGGGCCTGTTGTCTTTTCCCTTCTTCTCCTTCTTTACCTCCTTCTTACTATCGCGCCGGGGTTCATGAACCACCCTTAGCGAGGTCGTCAGGAAGTCAGCCTCTGTGTTCGCCCTTTCAAGGTCTATGAAACCTTTTGCTCTGGACGCCAACTCCTCCACCGTGTCGATCTCCTTCGCATGATAGCTGTTTCGCAGCTTCCTCGAGGCCTTGTTGGCCACATCCAGACCCCTGTAAAATGCTCAAATGATCTCCCCATCCGATATTCGGCGATCTATCTTAGTGACGTTCTGATGGAAACGCCCATAAAGTTGGACAGCGACTCTTCGGGCTGTTGTTTGACCGAGTCCAGGGCGACCACGCTCTTCAGCAACTGGCGCTCGCCCATATACCTCTCCAGGAACTTGCTTCTTAACTCTTCCCTAGTTCCGATTGATCCTGCAGGGAGGCCGAAGAACCAGGACGAAGCCGAACCCGAAAGAGTAGATGGAAATAACAAAGCCAAATGATTGGGATCATTTGACTTACCCAGGAGAGAGGCCTCGTGTTTGTTGACATGTACGGTGGGATCTCCTCCACCACTATACTCAGGTATGGCCCGAGCAACTACATCCTTTGGGATTTTTATGGCGACGATCTCGTCGGTAAAAGGGTGAGCAGACTGCTCCTTGAAGGGAGCTGCGACTGTCAGTTGTCTTTCTTGGAGCCTTTTATTGAGGAGGTCATCCATCTGATCCACAGTGCAGTACATTGGCGAGGTTCCGGGTAGAGGAGGACCGGAAGGGTTGGTAGTGTATGCGGCTGCTGACTCCTTGGTGTATGCTGGAGGTATGGACTGCTGTCCTGATGTCATCTCTTGATCCTTCTGAGGCGCGGTGGGGCCAGGATTTTCCGCTTCAGAGGGTAAGGGCCCTGTGGCAGCAGGGCGGTTGTTTCCCTTAGGAGCAGAGGGATTGTTTTCTTGAGGAGCAGGGGCTTGACGGCGCGCCTGTCCTAGGATGGCCTCCAGCAGGGAGATCATCTCTGGGGTTAAATTGATGTCTTCCCCAGCGATGTGGACTGTCTGCGGTACCGGGGCTCCGTTTTGATTAGCAGCGGGGGTCGATCTTGAATCACTGACATGCTCTCGAGTTGTACGCGGAGGAACGACATTGGCTCCTGCTCTGCTGGCAGGTTCTTGTTGAAGCGGCGGCGGAATCAGAGCTATCTGAGGATCGCTCCCTGGTCTGGTTCCGACGGTTGCTTTGGGATCGAGTTCTCATGGCTGAATTGCTCGTTCCCACAGACGGCGCCAAATGTTAGATCGTAAAATCCTGAATGCTGACCTGGGAGTGAATTAAATGCCAGGCAAGGACGGAAAGACGCTTCTGCTCCAACTCCGGTGAACCTGCCGGTAGGGGAGCGCAACAGAGGGGGTGTCTCTGGGTCCCTCTCCGATGCTTAAATGAGTATATGTGTGTATAAAACTCAAAACGTAAGGAACGTATGTAAAGCAAGGGTATTTATAGGGTAGGAGAGATCAAACCGTATAAGGCAGCTGAATATCTTAGTGTATATTGTGTTGCTGAAGATTCGGATCGTGGGATATGGCAGTTACTGCGAGATATTGCAGTTACCAAATCTAATCTTTAGTGAATATGTGACCGAGATACGCGGGATATCGTGGCCACTTCCTTATTGACGGTTTGGTGGGACCAGAGGAGAGAGGCAGGGCTCTCTTCGGGGCGAGCACTCACATGGCGAGCAGTGAGAGGTCGCGGCCTAGTGAAGAATGGCGAGCACTTAGGGAGCCTTTGGCGTCCTCAGAGACTTTGGGCTCGGTTCTGGGTCATTCTATGGAGGGCCAAGTTTGACTCGTACTTAGGCCGATCCGGTTCGAATGTCATGGGCTTACCCCCTCTATGGTTATTGGGCCTTCGAGGCCTTTT